>OY986435.1:115661235-116938735 GCA_963920525.1 Dichetophora obliterata
AGCTCACCACGATACAAGTGCCATTAGGTGGAAATGGGTTGATAAGCAGTACTGTGCAGTGGCAAAACTCGAGATTAAAAATGCTTTTAATTCGGCTAGCTGGCCAAGCCGGATATCTTCAGCAAATTATCGCCGATTATCTTAGCAACAGAATGCTGCTTTACGACACTGATGATGGCGTCAAGCGGTACAAAGTATATCGGGGTGTCCCACAAGGCTCAGTATTGGGACCAACCTTGTGGAACGTTATGTATGATGATGTTTTTCGTATTGGTCTCCCTGAGAATACTTCATTGGTAGGCTACGCGGATGACATCACCCTGATTGTAGTAGCAAAGCACCTTCACACGTTAGAAGCATCATGCAGTGAAGCGATTTCAAGAATTACGACGTGGCTGCGAAGTGTTGATCTTAAGCTTGCAGCACAAAAAACGGAGGCGGTTCTTCTGAGCTCACGTAAAGTGAGGGAGTGTTTCACCTTCAGAGCATATTATAACCTCACAACCAAAGTTGTGTAACCTTGGTGTTGTAATTGACACACGCATGTCTTTTAAAGACCATGTCCGTTATCGAAAAGACATCGAATGTCAGTGGTGCACTTTCGCGCATAATGGCGAATATCGGTGGACCTAGGTCCAGCAGAAGAAAACTCCTAGCAAATGTTACGAGCTCCATCATGCTTAATGCACCACCAGTATGGGCGGACGCTACGCAAAGGTCGTCCTACATATCTGGCATTCGAGCGACTTATCGTCTCAGCGCATTGAGGGTCGCTAGTGCGTTCCGCTTTTGGTGTAATAGCAGCTGTGCCACCGATCGATATACTGGCATGTGAACTCAAGCGCTGCTACAAAGCTTTCGAAAATGCATCAAAGCCCGACGAAAGATGGCGCAACAATGAGTGTTGGCAACGTCGCTGGGAGCAATCTCAAAACGGAAGATGGACCGTTTCCCTTATCCCAGACGTGAATAAATAGGCTAATCGGAAGCACGGAGAATTGGACTTCAATGTGATCCAATCTTCTTAGCGGTTATGGATGTTTCAAACAGTACCTCCACCGATTTAAGCATGAAGAAGACCCATTTTGCACAAACTGTCCGGGTGAATTTGAAGATGCTCGGCATATAATTTTCAACTGCCCACGCTTTAACGCAGAGTGAGCTGAACTGACAAAAGCTTTTGGTGTGGCCCCCACTTTCTCACAACATGTACGATACACCTAAAAATGGAATTTCAAGCAGCAGCTGCGAAAATTATGATCGAACTTCGCCGCATCGAACGAGTAAGATATAATGAGATGAAAGCAGCCGTAATCCTTCTGTACCAAAGACGGACGACCGGACTGAGACGATCTAATGATCAACACTGACGATTGAGCAATACTGCTCTGACGGCCTCCAGACGTAATACCCACTGGTGGTTCCTAGAGAAACCAACCGTCCGACTGAGTAGATTTTTAGCGTGTTAAAGTCGCGCACTGACTAAGGGTTTCGATGTTTTTACTCCTCGTAAAAAAACACACACACACACATATACATGCATACATACATCGCTGCCATTCCGCCTGCATGAAGAAATACTCACCAGCAGTTCCATGCAGGAAATCCGGAAACATGGTTTAGGTTTTAGTGGATGAAAGTCCCACACTATTCGGCTTTCAACGCTTTACCCCTTGTATAACAAAAAAAAAAAACAAACATACAATCATATATACATACATACATTAATAAATAAATAAATAAGAAAAATAAATAAATAAAAAAAATCGTATGCAAATCGATGCATCTATGAATGCCCTTAGATGCATAGAAAAATATCGATGTACATTTCGATGCATCGAATCAAAGAAATACATCTATGTATTTTTGCCACTGACATCCCTGAGGTATATTAATTAAACTCCTTTTTGTACTAAAATTGGTTTTTAATATGGAATCATGTTAATCGTCTTAACATGTTTAGATTAATATTTTTGCTATTTGTTTTTCAGTGTTCGTTTTTACTAAATACTTCGTGCTCTGTCAGCAATATGTTTCGCAAATAACGTCCATTTTATGGTCGTCAGAATCAAACCACCAAACAGGCTATTCAAGCTATTGTGACCAAATTTCGCACCAGTTTCACGTTTTTAACATTAATCCACTAACCCGTATGCGGTGCTTAACGAGGAGAATGCGAGCTGCTGTATCGCGATATGTCAATTCTTCGCCGTTGTCAACAATTCGGCTTGTGTTATTCGACCACCTGGAAGATTTTACGTAAGAACCTCGGTATGAAACCATACAAAATATAGCTGGTGCAATAACTGAAGTCATTTGACCTACCTTAACGTTGTTTGTTGGTGAACCGGCCTTAAAAAAGTTGGATAAAGATCCACTTTTTGTCTTCAGCGACGAAGCTCATTTTTGGATCAATGGGTACGTCAACAAACACAATTGCAAAACTTTGTCTGAAGAACAGCCAGAAGCTGGTTTAAGAGCTGCATAAGAACCCCTAAAAATGCACTGTTTGGTGCGGTTTGTAGGCCGGAGGCATAATTAGACCGTACATTTTTTAAAATAATGAAAACTGCAAAGTTAAAGTCAATGGAGTAAGGTACCGTGTGATGATTACCGATTTTTTTTTGCCCAAAATGGAAAAATTGGATTTAGTTGAAATGTGGTATCAAGAAGACTGTGCCACATGCCACACGGCACGAGATACCATGGACCTATTGAGAGGCGAGTTTGGTGAGCAATTTATTTCACGTTTTGGAGCAGTCCGCCAAGATCATGCTATTTGACCCCACTAGAGTATTTTTTTATGGGGCTGCTTGAAATCTTTTGTGTACAGGGTCAAGTCAGCCACAATTGCAGCCCTGGAAGACGTTACAGCTGCTATTGGTGAGATACCGGCCGAAATGCTGGAAAAAGTATGCCAAAATTGGAGCTTACGGTTGGACTACCTCAGGCGTAGCCGCGGGCATCATTTACATGAAATAATCATTAAAAAGTAAATGACCGGCATTATTGTATGGCTCCAAATAAATATTTCATTTACTATTGCAAACTTTCTTTTTTTTTTCAATGTTTAAAACCAAACGCTTAAAAAATCACCCTTTACATAAATTTAACTAAAAAAGTATTTTTGTATGTTCTTAAAAATATATTAACATAAATAATGATTTTATATAAAAAAGAGGGTCCGCCAAATAACTTTTTTTTTTGAAAATTTT
Organism: Dichetophora obliterata; assembly: GCA_963920525.1. Classification (NCBI taxonomy): domain Eukaryota; kingdom Metazoa; phylum Arthropoda; class Insecta; order Diptera; family Sciomyzidae; genus Dichetophora; species Dichetophora obliterata. Next base: position 115,664,451 of record OY986435.1, read on the forward strand.
ATAAAAGAAAACTAATAAACATTTTCTCAAATTTCTTTTTTTATTTGAAAGTAAAATCCTTCCGGTTAATAACGGAAAATAATTTCATTCAAATGGCTGCCTCGGATGGCCATGCAGTAGCCTACACGATCGGTCCAATTTTTAAGCACATTATTGATTGTGTGAAGCTGTATTTCACCAATGGCTTCACGAATATTGTCCTTTAAAGCGTCAATTGTCTCCGGCTTGTCGTTGTAACACTTATCTTTGAGGGCACTCCATAAATAATAGTCCAACGGTGTCAAATCGCAGCTCCGAGGTGGCCAAACGACATCAGCTCTGCGGCTGATAATGCGATCTTCAAAAACAGGGCGCAAAACATCGAGTGTTGCTTCGGCTTTGTGGCACGTAGCGCCGTCCTGTTGAAACCAAATGTTGCCAATATCCTCCTCTTCAATGTTTGTGAACAAAAATTCGCTCAACATGGCCCGATAACGATCGCCATTGACTGTAACGGCCACTCCTTGCTCATTTTCGAAAAAAAATGGCCCAATTATGCCTCTGGACCAAAATCCGTTCCAAACAGTGACTCATTTTGGGTGCAGCGGCTTTTCAATGTATGCGTGCGTAAGTCGATCGCAGGCCCACTTAGCGAAGCGAAAACGCATTGGATGGTCAGTTGGCTTCAACTCCTGAACCAATTGGACTTTGTATGGCGTCATACCAAGGTCTTTATGCAAAATTTGTCTCAATGATGTCTCCGAAATGTTCAATTGTTGAGAACGACGGTGAATTGATGTTGATGGCACTTCACGCACACTTTCTGCGGATGCCAGTTTCTTTCACTTTTTTTACAAGATAACGAACATACGGAGCTGACGGTGCTTCTCTTCTTCCAAAATCCATACGCAATTTTCGCACACATTCTGCAACATTACCATGATTTTCAAAGTAATGTCGCAATATTTCCCAGCGTTGTTCAAGCGTATACATAACCATATTCGTTCAGCGGAAGGATAAAACTAATTATCTGTCAAATCAGACATGAGCTAAGTGTTACCATTCACGAAATAAGCACTAGTTGAAAAAAAAGTTAGATGGCGGACCCTTTATATAAATCAATTGAGTACCCAGATTTTGTGTGCGAAGCTGTCTTTTAAGTTGTAATACAGAATTAAGTGTATTTTGTATCTTCAAAAAAGTTATCTTTTAATATAATTTTCATTTGACTACTCAGTTCGACTGTTCAAATAACTAATTTGTATGTGTCACTATGTACGGCTGCTTTGAATTGTCAAAATATATTTTGACATTATAGCTATGCCTTTGTTATTGTTTTGTTTGTCGTTGAAAGCGTGATTCTAATGCACTTGCCTGATAATTCTGCCATGGTTTTGATGATTTGAGTAGAAGTATCAAGTTTTTGGTTATTAATTTTTATTGTAAAAAATTAAATACAATTTTGTTGAAAGTCAACAAGTCCGTAAGAAACGGAATTGCAGAAGGCTGCTGCACAAACTTCGACACGACAGTTGCAAATGATGCATCTAAAATTGCTGACACCAACATTCTTTGCCTAAAATATTGCGTTATTTTTGTGTCCGTATCAAACTACTCAGTCACAAACGTCCTGAGTTTCAGACTTAATTTTATTTTTAAAAATTACGAGTAGTAACAAAAAATTGCGAAGTTTATGAAAAATAATTAATCGGACATTGAATTAAGCCTAATGCAAAAGTGTTTCAGCGAACAGGACCCGAGATAAAAATTCATATATTGTGTCTATGAAGTAGCGGATATGTATCGAAACTAACCTTAATCTTAACTATAAAGTCCCGAAATATACCCAATAAGTACCTCGAATGTCACCTGAAATAGTACCGTAGTAAGTCTTTATTATATCAATAATAACAACGAGCGACTATATTCGGACACAATAACCTGACGAGTGACCGATTCGATCTTCGTTCGTAAACTGTGCCTGCCCAAGGTGTTCCAGAACTAGCACTTCTATCGGTGCAGAGGTCGGACATTTATCGACACGGGCACCGGACATATATCAGATACCTTATTGACAAAGTATATGAAATTTTTTCTCGGGTATGGAACTTTTTTATTTTGTATATTTGCCAGTGGACTTTGTTTTAAAGAGAATGAATTATAACACTTGCGATATAATATGAAAGGAACTGCGGTAGTCTGCCTCTGAACTTCGTCTACCGATAGATTTTATAAATTGATGTACCAAATTATTAAGCTCCGTCACCTTGTTTTCCCATCCTATTTTTAAAGGTGAGCTACGCAATAGTGTTCTATCTCTGCAAAAATATTGTGGGTGGTAATTCATTCCGATATGGTGAAGTTATAAGCTTACTGAACAGCAAATCTATCAAAGTTAGAGGAACCACTCATGAAAACGCTCTTGTGCTGGCAGACTATATAGGGTTTGTTTAGAAATGCATACTGCATTTGCAGTATATGCACAAATGGCATTTTTAACCATGGATAACCAATCATATTTCTAATACGTCATAACCAATGTTAGTCGATTCGACTAACTCGCTCCAAAACTCGTTATAGAGGAGCTGTTTGTACATAAAATAAATTGAAAGCTGTTGAAAATGGAAAAACTATGTATATTTTACTCGAAATCAAAAAACATTAATATTGGTCTTTGTTTTTTTTATTTTTTACATATCTTCATAAGCTACTTATTTCATCAGTTCGAGATATATCAGAAAAGATTATTGAAAAAAAAAATAGTTAATAAATATAAAAAACTTAAAAGGCTCTTCTATCACTATACAAATAAAGCATTATATATTATTATTAAAATAAAAAAGTTTAAATCGATTGCTTAGCACAAGAGACACAATTCGCTGCACCACTATAACAAACTTATAACCAAAACACTATATTCCTACAACAAAAGAATTAACTACGACTATACCGAAGTTGAAATACCTCACATCTGTATTTTAATTTTGTCAACGCTGTTTTCTGTGTCTGACATGTTTTTTGCCTCTTTTCTGAAAATCTTAATCGTTTTGCAACTTGTTGCTGCTTTCTTAAATAAACCAAAATAACTAAGCGGAGTGCGGTTTTTAATGATGAAGACAAAATGTTTTCATTGAAAAATCCTAAAACTTCGATTAACTCAAACCGAAAACAATCTGTTTCAAAAAACAATTATTGGAAACCGCTCCAAATGATATCTGATGACGATTCAGATCTCGAAGATAGTGATGAAGTGATTGTGGAAAATGTAAAAAAAAAAACATTTCAATACCACTTATAAACTTTTTGATCAGTTCAAAATTACAAACTATTTTGTCAAAAAAATCAAATTTACACACGACTCAAAACAAGAACGACCTTTTAAGGTTATTTTATATGGCCTGGAAGATAAAACACCAGAAGAAGTGAAAATTGAACTAAATGCCATAAGTCTTAAATGTAAAGATGTCAAAATGGTTGCAAAAAACTTCAGTGACTATACCGACACTATTAATGTAGTTTATTTTGAAAGTGGCTCTGTGAAATTAAATGATCTCAGAAAAAATATTAAGACTCTGTTTCCTAACAGTAGTTAGGTGGAACTTTCAGCGAAAAATTAATAACAAACCAGTTCAGTGTCGTCATTGTCAAGTAATGGGCACGGTGAAAGAGGTTGCAATATTAAAGCAAAATGTGCAAACTGTGCTGGAAAGCATAACACAATTAAATGTCAAACGCCTGACAATATAAAATGTGCTAACTGCATGAACAATCATAAGTCATCTGAAGTTTCATGTCCAAGTCGCGTGGCTTTCTTGCAATTAAGAGAAAACTTAACTAAGAGTAACACACGCTCTGTTCCAACCAAACTGCCAGCTCCCAAAAATTTTGTAAATAATGTTCTCGATTTCCCCCACTTGCATCTCAGCACTTTACGTATTCGCAAAATCATGCTCAAAGCGTAGGTGCAAAAACCCATCAAACAACAACAACACCAACAGCATGGTTTAATCGTGATATGAAGCAGCACCAGCTCAGACAACAAACAGATGATTTATTTTCGGAGAAAGAATTTACTCAATTACTCTTTGATCTTATATCTAAGTTGAGACCATGCAAATCTAAGGAAGAACAGTTTAATGCAATAGCGCAATTTGCTATTAAATATCTGTATAATAGTAATAAATATGACTAGATCAGAACTAAAAATAATATTTTGGAATTGCAGAAGTATTCGCAATAAATCAATTGAATTATTTGACTATTTAGTTCATAATAGAATTGACATTTGTTTATTATCCGAAACTTGGCTTAATAACAATGAACATTTATCTCACTTAGCTTTCAAGTGTTTTCGCTTTGATAAGGCATCTAGAAGGGGTGGTGGAGTTGCCATTTTAATAAAAAAAGCAATTAATGTTCTGGGGATACATAGAATACCAACTGAACTTGTGGAAAATATTGGAGTTGAAATCTCGTTTAACAATAATTCAACTATATGTATCTATAGTATGTATTTTCCAGGAGGAACTGTATCACCAGAACTACGTGTTAAGTTTAAAAGTGACTTCAGAAAAATCTTAAGCAAGCAGGAAAAATATATTTTATCCGGTGATCTGAATAGTAGGCATCGTAACTGGGGTTGCTTAAAATCTAATGCTTGGGGGAATATACTCGCTGATTTAGCTTTGTTCTATCCAGTTTCAATTTCTTTTCCTAGCAGTCCTACATTTATACCAAGTTCTACTAGAGGAAATGCTTCAACACTTGATATTGTGCTTTCTAATGTCCCTGCTTATGTTTTGCAGCCAAAAGCATTAAATGAGCTAAGCTCTGATCATCTTCCCGTAAAATTTGAACTTGCTTGCAGAAATCCATTCTATGATAACTTGGTTTTTGATTATAGAAATACTAATTGAGTAGTGTAGCTACGGGAGTTCTGGCACAGATTTCCCGGTTCGAGTCTTTGCTAATTTCGAGGGCGGCCTAAGAGTATGCAATAAAAAATTGTTATAAAAATACGTTGCTTAAAAGGTTTGTGTCTCGGGGTTCTGAGCTTTGTAGCTTGTGACGGCCTAAGAGTATGCAATAAAAAAATTGTTATATACGTTATATAAATTATAACGTATTTTATAAATAATTGTTATATAAAATACGTTGCTTAAAAGTTTTGTGTGTTGTGGGTTTCTGAGAAGATAAAAACTGTAGTAGGCACTTTGAAGTAATGTGATTCATCACGCATTGCTTGCTGAGTTGCATTTATCTTGAACTTTAGAATACAAACCATGTTCTTGACCTTACTCAACTATGTCGATATTACGAAAAATAAATAAAAAAGGGTTGATTTATACATGAATATTTTTAATAGGTTAAGATAAAAAGCATTCGCCATCAATGGTTGCGTTCTGAAACAGAGAATAAGTAATGCAACTATGTTGATATATGTAAATAAAAAACAAAAATTTTAAACTGACTAATTCTCAGTAATGCGATGTAATTCATCACATTAAAAGGGAAAATTAAATGATTTAAAATTTAAATGAAAAATAGATTATTGTACTGCCGCTCCGATGCAACCACAACGATATTCGAGTTGCTAACTGCGGTTAAGTCTTGTTTGTTTGTTTGCGTCTCAGAACAAAAAAAAAACTCTTTCGATAACATGAACGCGTAAAATAGCTATAAAAGTCTCAGATTATGTTTTAAATTATTCAGTGCATTTTAAAACGTATAACTTATTAATTATAACTTATTAATTAATAAATAAAATTTAAAATGGATCTACAAGTAGCCACCATAATCAAGAATGCAAAGTCAGCATTTGCGACAGGAAGAAATAATAGTGAGCTGATTCCCGAAGGAATCAATGAGTGCTCTAAAGCATTGGATATTCTTCGTAATTGCTATTTGAGGAGAGCTAAAAACGTTGGCGAAAAGCATAAGATTATATATGCCATCGGTCTGGTACAGGGTTATCGGACTCAATTAAAGCATCGAGAAAATTCATCGATTAACATCTAATGTGAAGATCTGAAATCCGCTTTCGGTGGAAGGTATGTCCAATTAACATATTCAGTAATTTTGCAGAACGATAGAGCGCTCTTTTTCTTTTTCTTTTTCAGGTTAAGAACTACAGCAATAATAAACCTAAAGCATAAGGACCCCATTAATTTCCTCAAAGAATGTGAAGAAGCATTTAAGCAAAAAATAGAGGACCTTATGACACAGGAATTGTTTGTAAAAGTCAACACAGTCTTGCGAACTTCATATATATGCGAACTTCATCAAGTTTTGTGGGGATGAAGAAATTGAGGAGATAAAAAATGTTCGCACAAAAAATGCAGTGATTTCAAAAGACACCAATCTAAGTGATTGGTTTGAAGAAAACGTCAAAAGCAAAATCCTTAAAAAACTCGATGATTTCCAAGAAAGAGATAGCGGCTGGCAACTTTCCTGTTAAAAGGGCAGACATTAAAAAATTTGAAAATTTAAATGGTATAAGCATTAATGTATATGAACTCACGAAGGAAAAACAAAAATGTACATTCAAGGTTCTACCAACTAGATTAACGGAAAATAAACGTGAAAAACACGTAAATTTATTGCTAATACAAAGTTCTTACGTTGAAGAAGAAGAAAATCTGACAATACAATATCACTATTTTTGGATAAAACATATTTGGCGACTCGTATCTACTCAGTTATCATTGCGACATGGAACCAAATACCTTTGCGATAGATGCCTCCATTACTTTTATTCTGATGAGAAATTGCAAACTCATATTGAAGAATGCGGGAAACATAACGAGTACAAAGTAACTTTTCCATCTCAAAAAAGTGTTAAATTTGGAAATTTCCGATATAAAGAGCGAGTTCCGTTTGTTCTTTATACCGATTTTAAATGCATTTTGAAGCCAACATCGATAAAAAAAGGAAATGGAGAGCATTATCTGCAACATGAGGCTCACAGTGTTGGGTATTTTGTAAAATGTTCTTATGATGATAACTTATCATATTATAAAAGTTATAGAGGTTTGAGCTGTGCAGAATGGTTTGCTAAGGAGCTTCAGCACATAGCAAATACTGTGGAATCTATTGTTGACGATATAAAACCTATGGAGGATCTCACATCTGAACAAGTGGCGAGCTTTATTTCTACACCAAATTGCCATATTTGTAACAAACCGTTTGCCGAATCTGATGTTAAAGTGAAAGATCATTGTCATATAACGGGCAAATACAGAGGACCTGCACATCAGCAATGCAATATTAGTTACAAAGACGGTAAAACAATTCCTATAGTAATACACAATCTCAGCGGATATGATGCGCATTTGTTGATAAAAGATATAGCAAATAGCATCCTGGGACACTTAAAAATAATACCTTATAACACAGAAAGTTATATTTCTATTATAAAACATATAGATGGCTGCAGTATAAAATTCAAGTTTATTGACTCATTCCGTTTTATGGCCTCATCACTTGATAAATTAGCATCATATCTTAGGGAAAAAACACTATTGATTCACAGTTTCCAAACATAAGTGATGAAAAATTGAAGTTGCTTAAAAGGAAAGGAGTGTTCCCATACGAATATATATCAGATTGGTCAATTCTAGAAGAAAACCAATTGCCAGCAAAAGAAAAGTTTTATAGTTCCTTAGGAAAATGCCACATTAATTCTGAAGACTATGAACATGCTCAAACAGTTTGGGCAAAATTTGATATAAAAAATCTTGGCGAATACAGCGACCTTTACTTGAAAACTGATGTGTTGCTACTTGCAGATGTATTTGAAAATTTCAGAGAAGGTTGTATTAATAATTACAATTTGGATCCAGCACATTATTACACCGCACCTGGACTTGCTTGGGATGCAATGCTGAAATATACGGAGGTAGAAATTGAACTCGTGCAAGATGTTGATATGCTCATGTTTATAGAAAACGGAATTCGCGGAGGCCTCACGCAGTGTTCTAAAAGATATGCAAAAGCGAATAACAAATACATGTCAGATTATGATCCTAACCAAGCTTCGACATATCTTATGTATTACGACATTAATGCAATGTATTCGTGGGCTATGACTCAATACTTACCATACAGTAATCTGCAGTTGGTCGAAGATGTTTATAATTTAAACTTTGATATTCCGGATGATTCGCAGTTTGGCTATATTTTGGAAGTTGATATGGAATATCCAGCTAGCTTACATGATAAGCGTAAAGAATTACCTTACGCCCCAGAAAAAAGAGCTCCACCAGGTTTCAAAGACGCAAAAATGTTGGCAACTTTGTACAATAAAATCAAATATGTTGTTCATTATCGAAATTTAAAGATATATTTAAAAGAAGGGATTAAAGTTACAAAAATTCATCGTGCTTTGAAATTCTCTCAGACTGATTGGATGAAACCGTATATTGAATTAAATACCAGTTTAAGACAAAACGCTAAAAATTAATTTGAAAAAAATTTGTTTAAATTGATGTGCAATGCAGTTTTTGGAAAAACAATGGAGAATGTTCGACTTCGACGCGATATAAAACTTGTAACACGCTGGCAAGGACGTTATGGAGCTGAAGATTTAATATCAAAACCAAATTTTCACAGTCGCTCAATATTTGATGATAATTTGGTTGCTATTGATCTTTTAAAAACAGAAGTAATATTCAACAAACCACTTTGTATTGGAATGATTATATTAAATACCGCCAAAACATTGGTATATGTGTTTCATTATAAATACATGAAATACATATATGGTGATAATTGCGAGTTATGCTATACAGATACTGATTCGCTCATATACGAAATAAGAACTAATGATGTTTACATGGATATGAGTCAACATTTACACCGATTCGACACATCTGGTTATTCTGCAAGCAATCCATATAATTTACCTCAAGTTAACAAGAAAGTACTAAGCATTATGAAAGATGAAAATAATGGCCAAATTATGCTGGAGTTTGTTGCACTACGCGCTAAAATGTATGCTTTACGCGTACTAGGGGATGATGCTCAACATCAAATAACTAAAAAAGCAAAAGGAGTCAAGTCTGCTGTGATAAGCAAAGAAATTACATTCGAGGATTACAAAAATTGTCTTGAAGAAAATGTGGAGCAATCTCATACGCAAAACACAATAAGGTCCGAGAAACATATACTGTACAATACATCTCAAAGAAAAATCACGCTTAGCCCATTTGATAATAAGAGATATTTGACGTCAAATTGTTTTCTAACATTACCTTGGGGTCATTACGATGTCCAATCACGAGAGGACGTAGCACACATCCCCGCTTCACCATGAGATATTTTTATAAACAAAGAAAACGGCTTCTTTTTTGCATTGACGTCATATAACATAAAATATAAGGTCAATTCTAATTTATTTGCATAATTTCTTTTGTTTTATTTTACTTTTTATTGTATTTTATAGGTAATATTTATAAAAGTTCGATCGAAAATAAGAATTTTAAACATAAATGCCCGCAGTTAATTGTGTTAAAATTTTGATAGCTAAAATAATTATAGCTAATGTTGCGACCCAAATATTTAATTATTTCTTTTGGCGGCTGCAAATTTCCAAAGCTATCAAAGTATTCAATTTGGTTCTTGTTTTTCCAGTATGCTACCCAATGTGTTCCAGGCCCATTTGAAGTATCTAGATTGATTATTCCACATTCTTTTTTAAGCGGTTTCTTTGGAAGAGTGTCACACATAAACACTCCTCTAAAATTTGGAATGTTTTTAGCATATTTTCTCAAATCTACATCAAAAAGAGCTCTTTTGGGTAGCTTCATTAAAAATTTTGTTGATAAGGTTTTAAATAAAGTCCAAATCCTTTTTTATACGGTTTTAGAAACATGCCTTTACCCATTGCAATAGACTCCATTTTATTGTTATGTCGTTTTGCTTCATTCAACTGCTCTTTTCCGGCTTTAGCTGCATTGATTGCTTTTGTAACGCCAGATACTCCACCAGCTAGACCGCCAAGTGCACCCAGGGCAGCGAATATAGGTGCAAACGGAAGAAAACCTCCAGATTTAGGTAGCGGTATTACTCGAGGTGTTTTTATTAGAGATTTTTTCCCCTTGAAAATATTGTTTACAACTTTTCTTGAAATTTTAACGGCATCATCCAAGTTTTTAGTTTTCTTAATTTTCATTTTAGCACTTTTCAAGGCATGTCTAAATAGTCGCTGTCCATTTACTTGAGGAGATCTCTTAGTTTTACTGCTAACGTTACCCATACCAAATTTTGTTTTTGCTTTCATTGCGTTAGTAACGAGCCAAGCGTTTGATTTTTCAGCAATACTACTATCACTTGCGTTAACCCTTTGCCAAGCCTTTTCAGCCAAGATTCTATCAGCAATATGTCTTTTTTCCAAATCTTTGTTGTTTGCGTATGCTATATCGTGTTGTCTGCAAGCTTCGTCCAAGAGATTGATTCCTTGATCGCCTCTAGCTAACCGTTTCTTTAATTTTGTTCCAGGCCCACAAAACTGATAGCCAGGCAAATGAAGTTCAATAGGAAGTTTATTGATTAAATTATTTAGAAAACCTTCTCCAATGAAGGATGGACGCAGACTGATTGTCTTTTTATATATTAGACTCATAATCAATAGGTATTTATACTTGCAGATTCGAGGTTGAAAGTAAAGTGATTTTAAATCAATAAAATGACCCGATTATATATGAAAACAATTAGTAGTTTACAATATGCGATTCTTAAAACAACATAAAACACTTGACGTGAAGAATATTGATTCAAAGTTAAATTCATCAAATAGAACACGGCACAGTTCATTACTACAGAACTCTATTCGCGGTCTTATTGTTGGACCTTCAAATTGTGGGAAAACAAATGTGATGATAAGTCTTATTGAAAGTCCTAATGGATTAAAATTTAAAAATATTTACTTATACTCAAAATCGGCACCGCAATCAAAATATCAATATTTGGAGCGTCTAATTAAACCCATTAAGGATATAAATTTTTCAACATTTTCCAATAATGATGATATCATATCCCCAGATGAAGTACAACCGAACTCAATATTTATATTCGATGATGTAGCATGCGAGAAACAAAATCATATGCGATCATACTTCTGTATGGGGCGCCACAAAGATGTCGATAGTTTTTACTTATGCCAAACTTATACACGAATACCAAAACACTTGATAAGGAAAAATACGATTTTATAGTTATCAATAAGGACGACCCAATGAATAATGGGCGCTATAGAAAAGGATTTGACTTATTTATCAGTTTATAAAAGAAACTGTATAGGTATTTTAAAATCAGTACAACAACTGCTGGTAAACTGATCACACTAAACAGATAACTGCTAAACTGATATATACTGTTCAACAGATAACTGCTAAACCGATCTATACTGTTCAGATAACTGCTAAACTGATCTATACTGTTCAGATAACTGTTAAAACTGATCTGTACTGTTTAACAGCAAACTGCTATACGGACCATCAATCAATATGAATAAGAAAACACATCTAGTTAATAATCTCATTAAAACTAGAAATATTTTGAAAAAGAAATATAAAAGTCTTCAGCTCGGAGAAGTTGCAAGTGATAAGCTTTTAGAAAAGACTTTTAAACCAATATCAAAACCTTTAAAATAAATAATTCAAGCAACTAATAATAGAAGCAGAGTTAAAAATGAAACGTATTCAGATAATTCTTTTAAGGATAATAAAGTTGCTACCAGCACACCATATAAAAAGAGCACGCATGATTATAATACATTTTCTCCAGGCTTTGATGGCAGTAAAATCGAAAAAAGTTTATCTGCATTTAAATCATTTGATACTCGTAATGATGATGATGATGATACTAATAATGATGATAATTATGATGATGATGATATGGAAAATGATGATGATGCCACCATCGCATTAAATCTAAATCAAAGTATTCAATACGATTTATCGAAAGTTAATTTAAATAAATTTGATAAAACCTACGGCCCTCACAAGGATAAAAATCATGTATGGAGACTGGGTAATGAACCAATTACTTTCGATTCAACAAATATAACAATAGGTAATTCAAAATGGGCCTTCACACCAGGCTTATATGAACTATTAGTTTACAAGAATCCTAACAATTTTAATGATACAGATTTAAATACATACAAACAAATATTAGAGATGTCTAATGCGCATAAACGAAATAATAATGCCTACAATCAAATTAAGGGAAATCGCTCAAAAAAATATACAACAATTATTAGGAAACTATTTAAAGATAAAGTTCATAAAGGCAATGGTTTGATGAATTTGAATACAAAAAAGTTTAATTATGTATATTGGGATGATCCCAACGAACTGGTTGATAGATTACGTCTTTTGATCGCATCATCCACAGCTGGTCACTCGAATCATAATAATGAAATAGTTTCAATTATTGAAGAATTGAGAGAAGCAAAAATTATTGTATAAATAGACTCTAAAATGCGCCATAATCTATATTCATAAAATGCCTCTCGATAAGTTTGGACATTATATGGGAAGCTCTGAAAGATATCAAAATCCACATACCAAGATTCATTTAGATAGTGATCGTCATTTCAACTTCAACTCGAGTAGAATAAAAAATATTGCCAATCCCGTATTAGAAACCGATGCTGTGAATAAAATTTATTTAAAAAATTGTATTGGAGAAATAAATAAACAATTAAATACATTATATGTGGAGGGAATTAAGGAGACGGAAGATCGTCTCAAAGAATTAATACAACAACAAAACATATCGCTTACAGAAAAACTTGTAGACTTGGAAGCACTCTTAAATAAATCGTTAGAGGTGATAAAATCGATGTTAACACATAAAATTGATGAAGTCGAACAACGCCTTTTTAGAATAATAACAGATCATTACGAGTTTTTGGATGAGAAAATAAATCGCGTTGAAAAGAATTCGCCCACAGAAGCTCTAAAACGAGTGTGGGCTAAGGTAGCAGCTAGAGACGGAGAGGTGTTAACTCTTAAACGAATAACAACCGCTGAAGACGTCAGAAATGGACAAACAAGCACTAGTGCAGGAGCTTCATAAGCAAGCACGCAGAAATTTCATACGACGACATGTGGTAACCAAGGGAATAGACGATCTTTGGCAAGCAGATCTTGTTGAAATGGGGGCTTATTCAAAATACAACAAAGGTTACCGGTTCATTTTGACGGTAATAGATACATTTTCAAAGTTTGCTTGGGCTGTTCCCGTAAAATCTAAAGGTAGCGAAGATATTACCAATGCTATGAAATCAATTTTTTCCCAAAAGAGAATACCAAAAAACTTACAAACAGATAATGGAAAAGAGTTTTATAATAAAACATATCAAAACCTGATGAAAAAACATAATATCAATCACTATTCTACATATAGCATTATGAAAGCATCTATTGTAGAACGATTTAATAGAACTATAAAAGGAATGATGTGGAAACAGTTTAGCTTGCAAGGAAATTATCAATGGATAAATATATGTAAGGATTTAATAAATCAATACAATAGTAAAAGCATAGAACCATTGGAATGACGCCAAAGTCTGTTAACTCTAGAAATGAACGATCTATACTAAAGCATGCTTATAACCATCCAAAAATATTCAAATATGGCAAACTTAAGGTTGGAGACCACGTTCGCATAAGCAAATATAAGCATATTTTTGCAAAAGGATATACTCCAAATTGGACAACTGAAATTTGAACACAAATCCTGTAACTTATTTATTGGACGACTATCAAGGCAACCCTATTATTGGAGGATTCTTCGAGCATGAAGTAATGAAGACACATTTTCCCCATACATACCTGATTGAAAAAGTTATAAAAAGTAAGGGCCATCAAGCTTACGTTAAATGGTTAGGATTTTCAAATCAACATAATTCTTGGATAAATAAAGATGAATAAAACGCATGTTTAAAAATGAAAAATAAGAACTTTTAAATCATATTTTAAATAATCCAATTTTTTCAACATAGGCTTTAAAATACTTGACAGTCGAGTGTAAGAGAAGCGATAAAATTTGTACCCATAAAAAGTGTATTGCTAAAGTCTTTAAAATAAGTTGAACAAAAATGATAAAATTTAAAAAAAGAAATAGAAAAATAAAATTGATAAAAAAAATTATTGTCTTTTCTCTTAATTTCAAAATTTTATAGGGATATTCGGAGGTGGTTTACATTTCAGCGATAGAATGATGCTTGGAGATCGATACTGGAGATGAATAATATATATAGTTTTAAAAAAATTTCAAGTTTAAAACAAAAGAAAAAATAAAAGTGATGAATTAAAAAATATAAAAAAATTATGAGACTTTTCTTTTAATTCTAAAAATTTTATAGGGATTTTCAGAGGTTTTTACATTTCAGCGATAGAATTTTTGAACACATTTGTCATCTTTTCTGTTTTAATTGATTTTGATGGCTAAACATCGCAACATTTTTATAATGACTTTCAAAAGCTGTACACCGTTAATGTATTTTATGCGTCTGTTAGTAAATAATGTACGCTAATCGTTGTTTGTTGATTATAATATATTTTTATTTTATTATTTAGTTTTTTTATTTATTACATAGCGTGCTGTTTAATTTCAACAATATATGTGTTTTATGTTTTACTGCCATCATCATCATCGTCTTCGGAGCTTTCATATAAGCTGTTATAGAATATGTTCTCATTCTCCTTCTTCTTTTTAATGGTTAGGGTAAATGCACCTTGTAGATCTCTTCCTTTTATTAAAATGTGTGGAGTTCCATTTAAGTAGTCTATTTGATTCTAATTAAGAGAAATCTCTTTGGCAAGTAAATTTGATATCCTTTATTCACAACGCATCGAATGCTTTCGCCATATTTTGTATCTGCTCGCTCAATCATATTAACTTCATATGGAACATTTTCTTCCATATCCTTCATAGACAAGTATTTAATATTAGGATTTTCAAATAGATTTTTTAAACTTGCTTTCATTTTTCTATCTTTTGACTTATAACCGCAGAAGCAACTTTTATACTAAACTTTAATATAAAATTATTGATTTAGTTTTTATTCATATTGAATTCTGATAAAAGATTATTTCTTATCAGTTGCGGTTATTTGATATATTACAAGATATGATGAAATGGATGAACATATAAAATAATATAATATATATATTTGGTGCAAACTTTTATATATTTTGTTTAAATTTAATTTTTTTATTTCAAAACTTTTTTATTTTATAACTTTTTATTTGGCTACAATTTTCTTCGAACAAATTTATGAAACTGAAATTTTCAAAATGAAAATTTCTGAAATTATACTAACTGAATACAATTCAAAATGTTTTTTTATAACAAGTGTTTTATAGGCAAGTGTAAGTAAAATACGTTATTAATAAAACTAAAGGTAAGTATCATATAACAAAGAGGTAAGTATTAATGTAACTAAAAGGTAAGTACAATATAACAAAAGGTAAGTATTAATGTAACTAAAAGGTAAGTATCAATGTAACGAACAGGTAAAATAGGCTGTAGAGATTTTTCTATGTGGTGATGTAATAGAGCACCACATTATTCCCCCTCCTCAAATGAATCTTGTTGTATTTCTGAGTAAATTAAAATGTACCTTTCTTTTAGATAGTGTTGTAGTTGTTGTGTCTGTATTAATTGCTGCTGGTTTTAAACGGTCTAAACTAACTGTAGTATGAGTGTTATTTTTGAGTATTGTGAAGTATTTTGGGTTTCGGTTGATTACTTCAAAAGGACCATCATAGGGTTCCTTGAGCTTGCTGTGTATGGTGTCGTTTCTAACGAAGACAAATTTACAAGTGTTGAGTACCTTAGGTACGTGTTGTTGGAATTTTGTGTTATGGTGTGAAATGAGTGATTGTTTGTTTTCGACTACTTGTTTAATTTTTGGAAGCATCTCTGAAGGGTTTAAAGTTTCATTGTTGCGAATTACTATTTGTTTCGGTAATCTGAGCGGCTGGCCAAAGACCATCTCAGCTGGCGACGCTTTGATGTCTTCTTTGACTGAGGATCTAAGGCCCAGAAGAACTAGTGGCAACTCTGTGAACCAATTTGTCTGGTTGTTTGTTGCGATAAGGGAAACCTTTAACTGGCGGTGAAAACGCTCTACCATGCCGTTGGCTTGTGGGTGGTAAGCCGAAGTAGTTATATGTTGGCAACCGAGATTTTTGAGAAATGTGTTAAAGGTCGCGGAAGTGAATTGTGCTCCTCGATCAGAGGTAACCTTCAATGGAACTCCAAAACGTGAAATATACTCTCTTTGAAGAGTGTCGACTATCGTGTCGGTGTTTGTGTCTTTTAGCGGATATGCTTCTGGCCAACGAGTGTTCCTGTCGACTACGGTAAGTAGGTATCTATACCCTTTTGAAATTGGCAAAGGACCGACTATATCAACGTGGATATGTTCGAAACGGCCGTGTGGTATGCTGATTTTGTGTGGTGTTGTCTTCGTGTGCTTGTGTATTTTTGGGCGTTGACATCTAACGCATTCTTGTGCCCATTTGTTAACGTGTGTATTCATATTCGGCCAGAAATATCTTTGTGTAAGTAATCGCCGTGAGGCTCGTGTACCAGGATGTGCTATGTTGTGTAGTTGTTCGAATACTTGCTTTCGTGAAGTCTTTGGTATGTAAGGTCGTGTTAAAGAATTTTTCTGTTCGCACCAAATTTTAATGTTGAGTACCGGTATGACTATCTGTTCGAGCTTGTATCTGTGGCTATTTAGTATATCTTGCAGCTCTGTGTCTGTGTTCTGTTCTTTATGTAGCGTTCTCAGGTTGATGTCTGTGCAGGCAAAAGCTTCTATTTCAGCTCGTGAAAGTGCATCTGCTACAGTGTTTTCTGAACCTTTAATGTGTTTAATGTCATGTGTGAATTGTGCGATGTATTCTAAGTGTCTGGTTTGTCTGGGACTGCGTTCTGTTTGTGAATGTATAGCGTTAATCAGTGGTTTGTGATCTGTGTATACCGTAAAATTGTTTCCTTCTAGGTAGTGTCTAAAGTGTTTGATGTTTAAGTATATGGCTAGTAATTCTCTGTCGAATGTACTGTATTTCGTTTCTGACTTTGATAACTTTTTTGAGAAAAAGGCTAATGGTTCTAATGTACCGTTATTGCGTTGTTGTAAAACGCCGCCAATGGCTGTGTTCGATGCGTCTACGGCAATCGATAATTTTGCATTACTACTGATGTGATTGAGTAGTGTTTCCTTTGCAAAACTATCTTTGATTGTTGTAAATGCCTGTAGTGTGTTCTCTGTCCAGTGTAACTGTTTGTTTTTTGTTTTTGATGCTACGGTGACCATGTCATAAATTGGGTCTAGCATGTGTGCGAGTTTTGGGATACAACGGTGGTAGTAGTTTGTCATGCCTATGAATTTTTGCATTTGTTTGACTGTGGTGGGTTGTGGGTAGTCTCGTATGCACTGTGTACGTTCTTCTGAAGGTCGGATACCTTGTTTAGAAATGTTGTAACTGAGGAAGTTTATGTCTGATGCTCCGAACGTGCATTTGTTAGGTTTAATGTTTAAGCCGTATTCTGAAAGTCTTTGGAAAACTTGTGTTAAGTGTTTTATGTGTTCTGTCTCGGTCTCGCTAGCTATAAGTATGTCATCTAAATAAACGAAAATGAAATCTAGTCCCTGTAAGACTTCGTGTATAAATCTTTGGAATGTTTGTGCTGAATTTCTCAAGCCGAAAGGCATTCGGAGAAATTCGAACATTCCGAAAGGTGTTGTTATTGCTGTTTTGTGGATGTCGCTAGGAGCCATCGGTATCTGGTGATATGCTCTGACCAGGTCAATTTTTGAATAAAAGTTTGTGTTGTGTAAGTTGATGGAAAAGTCGTGTATATGTGGTAAAGGGTAACGGTCAGGTACAGTAATAGCGTTCAGTCGTCTGTAGTCGCCACATGGTCTCCAGTCATTTGGTTCGCGTTTGGCTACAAGGTGTAGTGAAGAAGAAGTTTTCGAGTCAGACGGTCTACAAATTCCTGACTTGACTAGAAAGTCGAATTCTTGTTTTGCGATTTTTAATTTTGATAGGTCTAAGCGTCGTGGTCGTGTGAATGGTAACTGTCCTTCTGTAACTATGTGGTGTACTGTTTTGTGTTTGATTGGTGCAGTGTAGTTTGGTTCTGTGAAGAGTGAAGGGAATTGTTTGAGTAACTGTGTGTATTTATCGTCGAGTGTAAATAGTTTTGGTAATTGTATTTCAGAATACCTCGAAATTGCGTTGACGGATAATTTTGTAAGGGGGTCTATGAGTTTTCTGTGTTTTAGATCTATTAGAAGTCCATATTTGGTAAGAAAGTCTGCGCCAATGATAGGTCTTGTAATATCTGCTAATATGAAAGTGAAAGGAAATTCTCGTCTGAGTTTTAAATTTACGTTTAACAATTTTTTTCCGTAAGTCGATATTGCTGTGCCATTAGCAGCTTGGAGTGTCAAATCAGATTTTTTATAAATTTTGAATTTGGAGGATGGCAATACGGAAACTTCAGCGCCACTGTCGATTAAGAAATTTAAGTTATTGTCCTTGTCAAATATGAATAAACGGCGTGTTAGTGTTATAGAACTCCCATCATTAGCCGTTGCAATGATGGTGTTTTTTAGTTTAATGTGTTTGGTGTATTGTGGTTTGGTGTGGATGTCGTTTGAACATACGCGAATGGTTGTTCGCATCGTCTGGCCGCTCTGCCAAATTTGTAGTGGTACCTACAAACCCAATTGGCCGGTCTTTGTTGTGACCCTTCTCTTCTAGGTGAACGACGTCTGGAGTACCTTTGGAAGTTTGAGCTTTGTGATCGAGAACGTTCACTTCTCAGTTCTTGTACCTCCAGTGCCAACTTATTAAAGTTTTCTAAAATTTTGGATGTGGTCTCCGCGAAACGTTGGGTAATTGCCATTACTTCTTCTGAGCCGGAAGCTGGTTTTTTAGACATGGTAGAAATTTCGCTACCAGCCATGGCTTCCCATAAGTCATCTGCTAGTTTTAAGAGGACCTCTAGTTCTCTGTGTCTGGACCCGGTCAAGGCGATATTTAGACTTTTTGTTATTGATAACAATATGTTTTCCAATATGATTGAAAACAGGAACGCAGGATCGAGCAGGATCGCCAGTTTTGGTGCAAACTTTTATATATTTTGTTTAAATTTAATTTTTTTATTTCCAAACTTTTTTATTTTATAACTTTTTATTTGGCTACAATTTTCTTCGAACAAATTTATGAAACTGAAATTTTCAAAATGAAAATTTCTGAAATTATACTAACTGAATACAATTTAAAATGTTTTTTTATAACAAGTGTTTTATAGGCAAGTGTAAGTAAAATACGTTATTAATAAAACTAAAGGTAAGTATCATATAACAAAGAGGTAAGTATTAATGTAACTAAAAGGTAAGTACAATATAACAAAAGGTAAGTATTAATGTAACTAAAAGGTAAGTATCAATGTAACGAACAGGTAAAATAGGCTGTAGAGATTTTTCTATGTGGTGATGTAATAGAGCACCACATATATATATATATATATATATATATATATATTATATAGAGACGTGTGCAAGATAGAGACGTGTGTAAGGTATAAATAAAAAAAATATGATAAGAGAGATTTAGTTGAAATACATTCTTCATTAAATATGTATTGGGGGCAACTGTTAAGGAGTCATGATAAATACTGCACTTGTCATGCTCAGTGAAAAACTTTACAAATAATAAATGCTATCGTTTTGGATATTATGTTGCAGGTGTTTCTAACGGCAGAAGGAGGGGTTAGAACACAAATATTTTCTCTCAATAGAGGACAACAAATGCCTACAAATCTTCCAATATTCGAATTTAGCCATAATCAACACATAAAAATTGAAGTCAGTGGTGGTACGATATCGATAGTTGGAACAGTCTATGAAGGTGGCTATAAAGATATAAATGTATACTCATACAAACCATCATGTGTTTTCTGAGAAATAGATAGCTCTTTTGGTGGTGATGAAAGAAAAATATATATTAGTAAGGTGGGAATTCCAGGGTTCCGTTCAACACCAACATTATCAAATAATAATAGTAATAATAATAGCAAACAAAAACCTCCCATCTCAAAAAAGAGAAAAAATTTCGATGATGGTAGTGAAGTTGTTAAAGTAGGTGGTGGCGGTGGGGGTGACAGCAGAGTTGATAGCCTATTTGAAGGAGAAGAAGAAGAAGATTATTAAAATTAGACTATAAATACAAGTATCAGTTCTAATAACGGCATTTAAAAATATATCGTCAACAAGAGAACATACATTTATCTATTGAGAAGAAGAAGAAGAACAAGAAGATTTAATATGAAACATAATTTAATCGTATTACTTACATATTTTTGTATTGTACAAGTATTTTCAGCTACAGTACCTATTGATTTGAGCGAAAATGACTTTAAAAATACAGAGTTTGCTGTTAAATTACCTAATAATGATACTGTAAGTATACAACTGAATTTTAAACTTTTAAAGTTTAGTAAAGATTTAAATGGAAACGCTGAGTCATCTACGGAAGTAGAACCGCAGTCAGCTGAAGAGCCCCAGACGCCTATGGATCAATCATTTACAGTGGATGAGGCAATAGAAGCATTTAGGCAAGACTTAGTTAAAAAGGAACAAAACATTGCGGAAATTATTGAAAGTTCACAACCATTTTACAGACATTTTCAACTGCAATACAAAGATAATATTAAATTGAGAATCCGCTGTACATATGATAGCAATTACTTGAAACGTCGATTGAATATTTCTTGCTTTGAATATCGTCAAATTGAATCTGAGAGATTTTTAAGTAATGGTGAAATTGAGATTACTGAGTTACTGGGATGTTACTGAGGATGATACTACTTTCCGCTCAGATATGACATTAATCAACATTCAAGATTATAAACACGATTTGGAAATGGAAATATCTTACATTTTTTACCAATCAGTGATAAATTTGTTATCGCCGTGTTGAGAAGTCGGAATAAGTAAAAATGAATAACGAACTTCGTGCTAAAATTTTAAATGATTTCTTAAGTGAAGAAATACTTTTATGGCCAGATCATGAGATTATTTTAAATAAATTACAAAATAGTTTGAATGAGTATGCATTATATGAAGTAAAAAAATCGAAATTTGGTAATCATTATACCAATTGTGCATGGTCAAGAGATGATACAACTTGCGGTCCTGATACTTGTCGGTGCTCCTTTTTCGATAGAAAATGGGATGACGCATTGAATATAATAAACTTTTATTATAATATAAAAGTCCAAATTTTAACTAATTTTCTTCAGTTGTCGTCGTGATCTAGATAACATTAAACAATGTCTGAGCAGAGAATACTAGTAATAGACGTTCAAGGTTTTCGCATCAACAACAACGAATTTATTGTAAAAGAACTATGTATTTCGCTAGACGATGACTCGCAACTTGAAACATTCCCCATTAAACCTCCTTTTCAATATTCTATGCTATCATCACGGGAAAAAGTTTCTATTAATTGGCTTACTAGACATCATCACGGATTAAAATGGGAAGATGGCGATCTACTATAATTCTATCCGATTTTATGACGAATTTAATTAAATTATTCTATGTATATATGGAAAAATATTTATTTTGAAATTTTGGGGGGCTCCAAATCCGACTTAGAGCTATGGTCTCTTGAGCAAAATTTCTCAGAATCACCTATATGGGCAAAATTTCTCAGAATCACCTATAGATTACGGTTTTGCTATACGCTTCATAAAAAAAAAAAAAAATTAACACGCCCTAATATACATGTTTTTTTTTTAAAATTATTTTCCAAGTCTATAGTAACTAAGCGCAATCTCTGATCTAGTCATTTTTTTTTGTACATCTTAATTAGTTGTATGTGCATTTACAAAGGTTTTTTGTAGTAGTTTTCCTTTATAATGTTAAATGTTTAAATCCAAAGCAAAACTTTATTAAAATAATGTATATGTTCTAGTTGTTATGTATTGAAATTACAAATCTCTGTATCTTTTCATTTGTTAAGCGATTATGTATTGTATTTACTACTTAAATCTTTAAATAAATAATAATAATAATAAATAGTTCATACGAATTTGTCAATGCTGTATAATTTTGATGATGCCACTTTTATAGGGCGTGGTTTTTATCCAAATAAATAAAATTTGAAACTCAGAAATCATCCTAATTATCAAAGCTTATGTGTAAAATATCAAGTTTAAACCATAATATTGTTGAATTAATGAAGTTTTGTATTATACTTACGCCACTTTGTGTGTGAGGTGGGTGTGGTTTCATCCAATTTTGACAAATTTCAAATGTGTGGTGAATATTTTGCTCCAAAGCTAAAATGCCAAGTTCATATATTAATTTTTGTGATATTTTAAGAGAAACCATTTCGATAAAGTCCACTTCAGTAGAGTAGCTCGGGGATTCTAAATCAAAAACGCATGTATTTCCTTATGGGCCTCCAAATTCACAACATTGTGGCAAACTGCGCAGTCGGCGTAGCGGTTGATCGTCAAGGAGATAAGCATGCAAGATGTGCTATGATTGGTCAAGCTGGCTGAAGTAGGATGGCTGAAGCATGTTGTTGTCGTTATAAATTGGAGATAAGCATGTAAGATGGGCGGCTGGACGGACAGACGGATAGCTAGATGGGCTATAATTGGTCAAGCTGGCTGAAGTAGGATGGTTGAAGCGTGTTGTTGTTTCTATAAATCAAAATTTCAAGTTTAAGGTGATAAGCCCTCATAGCAAGCCTTCATAGCAAGTATAATGTTTATGTATATAAGTCGCTACACAAACTTCAAGTTTAAGGTGATAAGCCTTCAGCTTCATAGTATGCGTAATAAGCGGACCCAAAACCGCAGGTTTAAGATAAGGAAACAGTGAAGAAGTAAAATATTTTTTATTTTTCCCATGCTTGTTTAAAACAATATGTTTATGAATTTAAGTCGCTACAAATTTCAAGTTAAAGATGATAAGCCCAAGCTTCATAGCAAACATTATAAACAAGACAAAAACTACATGTTCATGATAAGGGGGCAGTGTAGTTGTTAAGCATTTTAATAAATTTAATATGAGTTGATTGACTAATGTAAAGACAAAGTATGAAAGCAGCAACGGCGGCTGCGGCGGCGGCTTGGGTTAATGATAAATTATGCTAGAGATTGAATGCGTCATCGTAACCATGACCATACTCAACTATGCTGATATAAATAAAACAAAACGAGTTGATTTATATATAAATCATTATTGTTCTTTTATTGATTTGTTATATATAAAGTTTGATAATTACATGCATAAAAAGTAATAATTACATGCATAAAAAATAATTGATTTAGCCATTCAGATTCAAGTATAATTTTGCTCTATCTTCTTCTCCTGTTTCTGCATCTTTTTACTCCTTTACCAATCTTATTTTTAGCGTCTTTTTGCTCCTTTGCCCATTTTGCAAACTTTTGGTCATCCTTCTTCTTCTTACACTTCTCCTCTAAGTGCGAGTTTCTACCGCAGTAGTAGCAATAAATTAATTTATGATACCCTCTAAATCTATTCATTTTATTTTATTTTGTTGATGGCTTTATTCAAAATACCTTCTACAATAAAGATCAGATGATGACTGGTTACCTTTTTATAATTCACACACATTTAAATAATTCTTCTGATTTCGCTGGTTAGAAGTGAGTACTCAAGTAAACGATCGTGGATTACTAGACAACAGGCTGATGGTTTGTTTGCTTCGGTATCAAATTCAATTCGTATATCAATAGGTTCACTTTTAACTGCTTCGTTTTGATGTGTTACATCAACAATAATTAGCGGAGCAATAGCCTTGAATCCAACGACATCCAGCAATGGTTGAGGTTCTCGCATATAATAACTTTGTTGAAATTTCACATACATATTATATAGAACAGCATACTGCCCCATTTCCAAGCGACTATTCAAATCATCATAGGGATATGAATCAGAGTTTAGATATACTTCTGTAGACCGATGATAAGAAGTCTAGGTTTTTCAAATTGTGGAGCTAGTTTTACATTCCATAAAACCTTTGTACTTTTTAGAAGCATTGGATTTATACGACAGTCCCAACTTCGAAATGGCATTAAAATGGGGTTTTTGTTGTTTATTATCTTGTACATTTCCAATTTTGCAAAGTCAGATAATTGTATGTGAGGCATTTTCCATATTATAACCAATATTGTAAATTTTAATTGATCTGCGGCATTAGTAGGATGAAATGATCTCTCATTAGATGAAAAACGTTGAAGGACAAGCTCATGCTTCGAGTTTGATATTATTTTAGTATAATCTTCGGCAAAACCCATCAACATTTTCAGAGGTATACAGCAACAGAAATGGGTTTTTTCCAATGCAAAAGTCTCTTCCAAGCACCAACCGGCATTTTTTAATGCATTGCTTTCAGCTGTATTCAAGGATGTAAAATTTTTCATGGTGGATGAAATTCCGAGTACGATCAACTTCAAAACCATTAATTTCATATCGAATTTCGTCAAACAAATATGAAACAAAGAAATTTATTTTTAAATTTCACACCTGTTGTTGCTACATCTTTTCCTCCTTCATGTTTTACTATAAAGTCATGAACGTAAATCATACTCTCACTTGGTAAGACAAAGAGGTCCTGATTTTGAATTGGTATACGAATCTCATTATTATTATTAAAAGATTTCAAATATGGTGAGTAACTATGGTATTCCTTTTTTATAATGCTCTCATCATATATTGGCTTTTGAAGGACATTTAATATCTCATTCATGCTTGTAGATTAAGTCTCAAGGATTTTAAATATTCTATATTAGCTGCAGTCAACAGCTTCCTTTTTGTATGGAAATTCTTTTTGAATTACATTTTTATTGTTCTTAGTGTAAATAATAATTTTTATTCTGGATTAAAGTGAAGTCTTACGGAAATTTTTTCTCCTCGAAAATTTATAAGGTCTCCGTCTTGATTAAAGACTCTTATCGTTATGTTGTTTATTTGTTGACAGTTGATGGGTAAGTAAATGACATTTCGAGGTTTCTCATTTATTTTATATCCTGGTGAGACATCCAGAGAAAATTCATGAATTGTATGAACTGATGTGTTATTAATATATGATCCCGTTGTCAAGTTACATTCAATTCGTATTGTGTTTATATTTGTAATATTTAAAGGTAAATCAGACTCAAAATTTTTCGTAGTCTTATCCGACTGACCTATATGCATATATTCTGTTTTTTCTATTTCTTGTAATGGTTCTAAAGATATCACTTTGATAAACTCCTCATACGGTAACTCATTAACTATCAATTTTCTTTTACTGAACCCCAACAGCTGTCTTTTACTGTTTGGTTTTGAAAAATCTATATCCATGGAGGATACAATTTCAGTTTTAAGAGTGTTGTTGTTTGATTCAATTTCCAGGAAAATTGATCCATCAATGTCTCTTACCGCTGTTTCCAAAAAAAAACCCAATATCCTCAAACTCATACGAACCAAATGGAATTGTAATAGTATGTGGTCCGATATGAAATAAATTGTTGTATACATCTACATTGGGTATAGAATTAAATGTTACAAAGTCTACAAGTCCGCAAACATATTTTGTAGCCAATTCAATTTGTGAAAAATATTTTCCAATAAGAGTTGACGTGGTTCCGCTTAAAGAGACTGTTATGGACATGACGAGTTTTCGTAATAAACTGATGATTGATATTCATTTAATATAATTTGAGTACTTAATAACAACGCAATTTGTTTTATAATTTTAGATCTTTATTTATAAACTTCTTCAAGAGTAATACATTTTTTTCAGCATAGATAAAATGTTTCTTATGATAGCTACAAGCATTTATTGCTTGACCATTTTGGTACAGAGTTTTTAAATTTGGACAGTTTAAACTATCTAGGTTATGATAAATAGTTTCATCTTTAAGCATATTTTTAATCCACTTAATTTTTTCTAAACCTTTAACATAACAAATAAAATTTTCATCCTTAAAATATGCTATAATATTTGCCAAAGTTGAGTTGCCTTCTTCCCATTTTAGCCCATGATGATTATTATAAAGCCAATTATACGAAACTTTTTCTCTTGACGTCAGCATAGAATATTGAAGAGGCGGTTTCATTATAAATGTTTGAACTTGTGAGTCATCATCCGCTAAAATACTCATCTCTTTTACACTAAATTCATTATTGATGTAGAAACCTTGAACATTTATAATTAAAATTTGTCCTCAGACATTGTCAAGTGTTATGTAGATCTCGATGTTGAGTGAAGAAAGCTTGATAAAATTTGAACTTTTATATTATAATAAAAGTTTATTATATTCAAAGCATCATCCCATAATACATCAATAAAGGAGCATCCACATGTATCAGGACCACAAGTTGTTTCATCCCTTGACCATACACAATTACTATAATGGTCACCAAATTTAGACGTTTTTATCTTATATAGTGCATATTCATCTAGTCGAACTTTTAATTTTTGTAAAATAATCTTGTGCTCAGGCCATAAAAGTATTTCTTCACTTAAAAAAACATTTAAAAATTTAGCACGAAACTCATTATTCGTTGTTTGATAATTAAGACCTCTTAACATGATGACTGCAAATTTATAACTGATTGATAACATTTTAGTATATTTCCATTTCCAAATCGTGTTTGTAATCTTGAATGTTGATTAATGTCATATCTGAACGGAAAGTAGTATTATCCTCAGCAACCATCTCAATTTCACCGTTACTTAAAAATCTCTCGTATTCAACTTGACGATATTCAAAACACGAAATATTTAATCGACGTTTCAAGTAATTGCTATCATATGTACAGCGAATTCTCAATTTTATATTATCTTTGTATTGTAGTTGAAAATGCCTGTAAAATGGTTGTGAACTTTCAATAATTCCGGCAATACTTTGCTCCTTTTTAACTAAGTCTTGCCTAAATGCTTCAATCATCAGCTGTAAACGATTGATCTATATGCGACTGGTGCTCTTCCTCTCCAGCCGACTGAGGTTATACTTCTGTCGCTGACTCAGCGTTTCCATTTAAATCTTTACTAAACTTTAAAAGTTTAAAATTTAGTTGTATGCTTACAGTATCATTATTAGGTACTTTTACAGCAAACTCGGTATTTTTAGATTCATTTTCACTCAAATAATTGGTACTGTAGCTGAAAATACTTGTACAATGCAATAAGTGAGTAATATGATGAAATTATTTTTAATTTTGTTTTTTCTTTTTCTCTAACAGATGTGTTCTTTTGTCGACGGTATATTTTTAAATGACATGATAAGAGTTGACGCTCGTATTTATAGACTAATCTAATAATCCCCGTCTTAAAATGAGCGGTCAACTGAGTTGCCACTACCACCACCAACTAATTTGATAGTTTCACTCTCATCATTCAAATTTTTCTTTTGGATCTGGGTTTGTGTGTAGTATTTATGAGACGGACGGACTACAGCCTTACCAAGTATTTTATCCATACCTCCAAAAAATCCATCAATTTCACGGAAAATGCAAGATGATTTGAATGAGTATACATTTGTATCTTTATAACCACCTTCATAGACTGTATCAACTAACGATATCATACCACCAGTAACCTCAATTTTTATATGCTGATTGTGACTAAATTCAGTATGTTTGTGCGCATTTGCTGGCCTCTATTACGAGAAAAAATTTGTGTTCTAACCCCTCCTTCTGCGGCTAGAAACACCTGCAACATAATATCCAAAACTATAGCATTTATTATTTGTAAAGTTTTCCACTGTGCATGACAAGTGCAGTATTTATCATGACTTCTTAAAACTTGCCCCCAATACATATTTTATTGAAGAATGTAATACAACTAAATCGCTCTTATCATAGCATTTTCTATTTATATCTTGCACACGTCTCTATAAAATTAGAATCATGTAGTCATACATATTTACTATTCTTTCTAACTTCTCCTGACATACCATAGTACTTCATCATATCCTGTAATATTTCATATGTATATATATATATATATATATATATATACACATATATACATAATATCCAAAACTATAGCATTTATTATTTGTAAAGTTTTCCACTGTGCATGACAAGTGCAGTATTTATCATGACTTCTTAAAACTTGCTCCCAAAACTTATTTTACTGAAGAATGTAATACAACTAAATCGCTCTTATCATAGCATTTTCTATTTATATCTTGCACACGTCTCTATAAAATTAGAATCATGTAGTCATACATATTTACTATTCTTTCTAACTTCTCCTGACATACCATAGTATTTCATCATATCCTGTAATATTTCATATGTATATATACATATACTGTAAGCATACAACTACAACTAAATCATAACTTTTTATAATGAATGCATGTATGTATATATATATATATATATATATATATACTTACAAAAATATATACATACATACATGCATTCATTATAAAAAGTTATGATTTTATGTACGCATTTAACCGCAACTGATAAGAAATTACCAAATAACCGGATGTAAATAATGACAACAAGTAATTCATTATAAAAAGTTATGATTTTATATACGCATTTAACCGCAACTGATAAGAAATTACCAAATAACCGGATGTAAATAATGACAACTAATAAGAAATCGTTAAATAATATGAT
Source organism: Dichetophora obliterata (assembly GCA_963920525.1). Lineage (NCBI taxonomy): Eukaryota > Metazoa > Arthropoda > Insecta > Diptera > Sciomyzidae > Dichetophora > Dichetophora obliterata. Next base: position 115,693,138 of record OY986435.1, read on the forward strand.
GCAATATGCTTAATAAGACCATTTTAGAATATTAAGAATAAGTTTAAAAGTACCTATCACAGCGTAAAGTTTAAATAATAAAATGATGAAAGCCAGTTTACAAAATCTTTTTCAAAATCCTAGTATTAATTACTTACCTATAAAGGATATGGAAGTAAACTTCCCATATGAAGTCAACAGAATCGAGAGAATAGATACAAAATATGGTGAAAGTATCAGATGTCTTGTAAATAAAAAATTTTACATTTATTTGCCGAAAAGATTTCTGATTATTGCTTAGAATCAGATGGACTACTTTAATGATACTCCACATAATTTACTGAAAACCAAAGATATGCATGGCATATTTTCCTTAATAGTTAAAAAAAAAAGAAGAAAACAAATATAAATTTCGGTTTCTACAATAACAACAAGAACAACTTATATGAAAGCTCTGGAGAAGATGAAGATGGCTGATGTGTTGTTGTAGAAAAAAACGTATTTTAAAGAATCAACTTAAAAATTTTATAAAATAAAATTTCAATAAAAAGCCAATCAAATTTTCATTATTAGAAAAATGAAATGTTTTTCTTTATTAAATACAGATATTTATCTTTATTATCTTAGGTGTTTTATTTCATCTATATTAATCCAATAATTATGACGGCTGGAAAATCCTAACATTTAACGTAAGCTTGCTGCCCCTTTGTTTTAATAACCTTTTCAATCAAGTACGTATTCGGAAAATGTGTCTTCATTACTTCATGTTCATAGAATCCGCCAAGAACAAGGTTTCCTTTATAGTCGTCTAATAAATATGTTACAAGGTTTGTGTTTCGTATGGAACGAATTTTAAAAACTTCAGTTGTCCAGTTTGGAGTATATCCTTTTGCAAAAATATGCTTATATTTGCTTATTCGAACGTGGTCGCCAATTTTTAGTATACCTTTTTTAAAAATTTTAGGATTATTATAAGCTTGTCTTAGTATAGAGCCTTCATTTCTTGTGCTGACCGACTTTGGGGCCATTCCAATGGTTCTATGCTTTTTATTATTATATTCATTAATTAAATCTTTATAAATATTTGTCCATTGATAATTCCCTTGTAAGCTAAATTTTTTCCACATCATACCTTTTATGGTCCTATTAAATTTTTTATTTATTTATTTATTTAATTAATTAATATTTGTACAATAAGACTTGGTCTTTAGTAGTACATCAATAGAGGTGAATCACATTTTTATAATTTTTACTTATTGAATAATTAATATTTGTCTAATAACTATGTGAATTTAGAATATAAAAAGGAATTAAGATTTTGCGTTTAGGTTAAGTTTAATTAAATTGAACATTAAAATTTTTTTAAAAAAAAAGAATTAAGAATAAGATAACTTAATAATTACTTGATTGAAGATTATTTTAAAGAAATAAGTAAAGTGGAAAAAAAAATTATAAACAAAATATAATAAGAAGAAAACGTTTGAAAGATATGACAATAAGGAAAATAGAGAAAGAATAAATTTAAAGATTGAATTGAATTATCCATCAATAGAACAGAAGTAATTATAAACTGCATGTTCAAAGCTGCTTCTAAAAGTTAATTGTTTCAAATAGTTGGGTAATGAATTCCAAAGTCTAATGGTGCTTATGAAGAAAAATCTACTGCTATTGAGGTAGTTGTGTCTAGGAACAATGATGTTGGTAGACCGAACTGATTGAAAAAATTGTAATTTCTCATAAAGATACCCTGGGCATTGTGTATTAATAAGTCTGTGCAAAAAAATAATATTACGCATATTCAAGTATTGAACCAAACCACACCCAAGAATTTCTTTACTTCTCAACGAAATATGGTCAAAACGTTGGATTTTAAAAACATACCTTGCCGCATTGTTAAACGCCACAAGGAGCTTATGTTGCGATTGGGAATCAAGCTGACTATAGACAACATCTGAAAAAGTAATATGTGGCATTATTAGTTGTACTACAAGCCTACGACGAGTTTCAAGAGGGATAAAGTCTGAGGAAGCTCGTAAATAACGCAAAGTACCGTAGATTTTACTTATAATGTAATTAATATGGTCAATACAGGTTAATCTAGAGTTAATTATGAAACCAAGGTTTTTCACTTTATTCACAACGTTCAATTTATCAGTTCCTATTGACAAAAGTGGAATATCCACAAAGCATGAATCATTCCTTGCAATTGGTAGCACTTTAGATTTTAAAGGATTGATATAAAGTAAGTTGGTGACTGCCCATTTGTTAAGCAATGCCAGATCATAGTTTAATCTATATGCTAAGTCTTCTAAAAGACCAGTAGGTCGAGAGAGGTATAGCTGAATGTCATCAGCATAAGCATGAACGGTTGCATATTTACAAACAGAGAATACGTCATTTAAAAAAATAGAGAAAAGTAAGGGACCCAAAATAGACCCTTGAGGCACACCGGCAGAAACAGAACAAAGAGACGAACAATTATTACCAACTTTAACCTGTTGCATTCTATTATCTAGGTAATTGGATACTAGTTTAAATGCACTGTCACTGAAATAAAAAAAATGCTTAAGCTTATAGCAAAGCAGATTGTGATCGACAGAGTCAAAAGCTTTGGAGAAATCTATAAGGCAAAGAAGAGTTATAAGATTCTTGTCATAGGCTATTCTAATGTCATCCATTATTTTCATTACTGCTGTCGAACAACTGTGACCAGAGCGAAAGCCAGACTGCAATGGGGATAAAAGATTGTTGACATGTAGGTACTCAGAAATCTGATCAGACATTATTCGTTCAAAAACCTTACTAAGAGCAGGGAGTATACTAATAGGTCTGAAATCTTTGGGATCAGAGACAGAAGTAGATTTAGCCACAGGCATGACCGTGGCAATCTTCCATAATTCTGGGAAACGGGAGCAAGTAATACAGTGATTGATAATATGAGTCAGGGGCGCTAAGATAAAGTGAATAACTAATTTGATAAATCGGATTGGCATTTCATCAATCCCTACTGCATTGGAATTAATTTTCATTATGCATTTGGCTACATAATCGTTCTACAATAGAGGCTTTCATGATGCTTTATGTAGAAAAGTGATTAATATTATGTTTTTTCATCAGGTTTTGAAATGTTTTATTATAAAACTCTTTGCCATTATCTGTTTGCAAGTTTTTTGGGATCCTCTTTAGTGAAAAAACGGATATCATTGCATTAGTAATATCTTCACTACCTTTGGATTTTACTGGAACAATCCAAGCAAACTTTGAAAATGTATCTATTACTGTTAAAATAAACCGATAGCCTTTGTTGTACTTTGGATAAGCGCCCATTTCAACAAGATCTGCTTGCCAAAGATCGTCTATACCCTTTGTTACCACGTGTCGCCGTATAAAATTTCTGCGTGCTTGCTTATGAAGCTCCTGCACCACTGCTTGTCTCTCCATTTCTAATGGCTTCAGTAGTTGTTACTCGTTTAAGAGCTTCTACCTCTCCGTCTCTATCTGCAACCTTAGACCACACACGTTTTAGAGCTTCAGTTGGCGAATTCCTTTCAACACGGTTTACTTTCTCGTTCAAAAACTCGTAATAGCTTTTTATTTTTCTTAAAAAACGCTCTTCGGCTACATCAATTTCATGCGTAAGAGCTTGCGTTGATTTATTTATCGTTGCTTCCAAGTCTGCAAGTTTTGTCGTGAGCGATGTGTTTTGTTGTTGTATTAATTCATGAAAATGATCCTCTGCTTCCGTAGTTTTCTCCATATAAAATGTATTAAATTGTTTCTTTATTTCTTCAAAATAGCTTTTTAAATAAATTTTATTCACAGCATCGTTTTCCAATACAGGATAAGCAATATTTTTTATTCTACGTGAGTTGAAGTTGAAATGACGATCGCTATCTAAATGAATCTTGGTGTGTGGGTTTTGCTATCTCTCAGAGCTACCCATATAATGTCCAAACTTGTCGATAAGCATCTTATGAATATTGATTATGCTATATTTTGTGGTCTATTTATACAATAATCTTTGCTTCTCTCAGCTCCTCAATAATTGAGACTATTTCATTATTATGATTCGAGTGACCAGCTCTTGATGATGCTATTAAAAGACGCAATCTATCAACTAACTCGTTGGGGTCATCCCAATATACATAATTTGAATTTTTTGTACTCAACTTCATCAAACCTTCGCTTCTATGAACTTTTTCTTTAAATAGTTTTCTAATAATCGTTGTATATGTTTTCGAACGATTGTAACGACCCACTCGGAAAACACTCAAAAAAAATAAAAAAAAACAATCTGCGCACACACGTTGGTCAAACTTTGGCTCGGCCCCTGGCTAGCATGTGGACACCTCTGCCTGCAATAAGCTAGTTTTTTTTTTGCTCCCACACAAAAACACAAAACTAAAACTGACCACTTGCATTGTACCGTTTGCTAAACTCTTGCTTTAGCTACATTATTTTCGCAGCGGTCAGTTAGAAATGATTACGACGAGAAGCAAGTGCTTAACCTAAAACAAAAATTACAATTACAACTACAACCTTACAAAGGTTGAACAAAAGGCCCCAACCAACGTAAAACTTAAAAGAATAAGCAGTTTGAAGTGAATTTAACCTGGATAGGTGACCACGTATCCTTGGGTAAGTTACCGTGTGAGATTAAGGGATATAGGACTTAGATCATCTCTTACAGGTTACGTCACTCAGCACATGGCATTTAGGTGACGCCTTCGGTGCAGTCGTAGCATATCCAGCCTACGTATAGCTGAAATGAGCGGTGCTAGCCACTTACAGTGCAGCGCGCTTAAACATCGTCCTTACTATTATCTTTAAAAATCTGCAGGAAAGGGCAGTTAATTGTAGTTAATTTAATAGCTTATTCTTTTTTTTGTTGTTTCATGCGTCCGCGGTTAAGCAGTTGACCGCGGTTTGACCGTAATAAAGCGCGCGTAAATTACAACAACAACTGTAAAATTAAGTATATATTAAAAATAATTTTATATCATGAAAACAACCATGGCCTTAAGCATCAATTTCATTTTATTATGATGGTTTAAATTTCAATTTGCTTAAATCATTCTTAAAATAACTTTATAATCATAAGAATACTTGAACGATAAAGTGCATTCTTATATCCGGGAATCTTGTAAATTTTCACTTCAAGCTTAAATGTAAAGTTTAATGCAAAATGTTTCTATTAAAAATTAATTTAAGTTGATTGAACATATTAAATTTGTAACATATTGTTTTAAACGTAATAAGTAGTTTTAGTTTACAAGAAAACATACGGTAATAATTTAAATTTTTTTCTTTCAAGATATTTAATCGCTAAAATGTTGCTTAAACTTAAAGATTAATTTTAATTTAAATCTAAACATACAAGCAATCAAAAATATAAATATGTAAAAATTTTAATTAACTATAACTAACCCTATACCTAATGACCCTTTGAAGCAGATAAGAGTAAACAACAATATTCGCGCTGAGCTCAACGTCGGATCAACATTGCTGCTTCCAAGTAAGTCTATATATAAAAAAAAAAAAACACAATAACAAAAATGCATCTTTTAGTTTAATTTGCTTTTACGTAATTTTTTGAGACTTTCTCATCGTGAGAAAATCACAAATTTATCTTTATTAACTTTCGCTCCACTTCCATAATGTTCCGCGCTCACCATCGTTCGTTGCTTATGGATCAATTCATTTTTTATTCTTGCTATTGCTTTTGCATTAAACTATTTTTTTTTGTTATGCTTTAATAGAGTTACTCTGTTAGTAATTATCAAGTCTCTTATGAGTTCGTAGTTATGCTCGCGCTCTAACTATATTCATTCCGACTTTTTTTTTGTACAATTTGTTTAGCTCTTTTAACCTATCAGGGTTACCATTGGAGCAGTGTTAAGCTAGTTACTACTAAACCTTAACAGAATTTACTACTTTTTTTTGTTATTATTCTGCATATGTTCTGATAATGCTATTAACTCATTATTGTTTAATTTTCGAATGTAAAACGAATTGAATTAACTTTTATAATTATTAAGATGCTAATTTTAGTCAAGAATTGTTAAAAGAATTTACTTATGTATGAAATAAAAACACAAATCTTGTTGTAAATTAAGTTGTGGTCCAGATTGCTAATGATATGTATAATCATATAATGCTAGGTTAGTTTGACTTTAGCTTAGGTTAGGGGCAATACAATCGTAATTCTATATTGCCAAGGTAGGGTGGGTACAGAAGAAGGATTCCTTTCAACATCCTGGAATCCCATTTTTGAAGCTTCACAAGGGTAATTATGAGCCGCTAAATAATGGTTAATGTCCCGTCCCTTTTAAATGTGCACATAATTCAATGTGGTAGTGTCTCGGCGTTAAGGAAAGGGTAAGATCCCCGACAATCCGGCGAGCTAGCAAGAGCCTAACTAGATGTGCACAACCTCCTAACTCCTTTAACGCAAACCGTCAAGACAGCCGCTATTACACGATTTCCATTAATTTGTCCATTAATTTGTCCATTAGTGCTGTTATTTCGTTTATGAGCATTAGTCATCTCTAATATTTGTTTATAAGTATTTAAATCTGAGTCATTAAAACTTATTGGTTCCTTGTAAACTAATTGTTCATATAAGCCTGGTGTGAAGGGCCATTGTGAGTTACCTACATTTACATTGGTTGAATCAAAAGTAATTGGTTCATTACCCAATCTCCATATCTGATTTTTATCCTTGTGAGGACCATAGACTTTATCGAATTTTTTTAAATGAACTCTTGATAAATTGAATTGAATACTTTGATCCGGATTTATTGCAATGGTGACATCATCATTTTCCAAATCATTATCAGCATTATCATCATCGTCATGAGTATCATCATCATCAGCGTCATTATCAGCATCAAATGACTTAAACGTGGATAAACTTTTATCGATTTCCTGTCTATCAAGGCTTGAAGAAAATGTATTATTATCATACCTGCTCTTTGTAAATGGTGTGCTGGTAGTAATTTTATTGTTCTTAAAAGAGTTATTCGAATATTTTTCATTTTTTACTATTGTTCTCTTGCTTTTAGCCGTTTGAATTATTTCTTTTAATGGTTTTGATATTGGCTCAAAAGTTTTTTCTAAGAGCTCATCATTTGCAGCTTCTCCGAGCTGAAGACTTTTATATTTCCTTTTCAAAATATTTCTAGTTTTAATAAGATTGCTCCTAGTAGTGTCCTGTTTAACAGTATAGCCCAGTTTAGCGGTTGGCTGTTTAACAGTATAGTCCAGTTTAACGGTTGGCTGTTTAACAGTATAGCCCAGTTTAGAGGTTGGCTATTTAACAGTATAGCCCAGTTTAACGGTTGGCTGTTTAACAGTATAGCCCAGTTTAGCATTTGGCTGTTTAGCAGTTAGCTGTTTAGCAGTTAGCTGTTTAGCAGTTAGCTGTTTAGTGTTATCAGTTAAGCAGTTAGCTGTTTAATGTTATCCGTTAAGCAGCATTTGTTGTACTGATTTTAAAATATCTATACTGTTTCCTTTTATAGACTAATAAGAACATTGAATCCTTTCCTATAGCGTCCATTATTTATGGGATCATCCTTGTTTATAACTAGAAAGCTATAGTTTTCTTTCCAACACTTTGAACATAAGTCATGAAATGTCTTAAAAGACATATCAGAACCAACATGATCGCTTTAAATGTGTTTTATATTCATCCTGTTTAAAAATTATAATCATATTAGCATTATCGCGAATTAGGTGTTTTGGTATACGTGTACAAGTTTGACATAAGTAAAAGCTATCAACATCCTTGTGGCGTCCCATGCAGAAGTATGAGCGTATGTGATTTTGTTTCTCACAAGCTACATCATCAAATATAAATATTGAGTTGGGCTGCACTTCGTCTGGAGATATGACGTCATCATTATTAGAAAATGATGAAAAATGTATCCCTTTAATAGGTTTAATTAGATGCTCCAAGTATTGATATTTCGGTTGCTGTGCCGACTTTGAGTATAAGTAAATACTTTGAAATTTCAGTCCACTAGGACTTTCAATAAGGCTAATCATCACATTTGTTTTCCCACAATTTGAAGGTCCAACAATAAGACCGCGAATAGAGTTCGGCAGCAATGAGCTGTGCAGTGTTCTATTTGGTGAATTTAACTTTGAATCAATATTATTTACGTTAATTAACTTATGTTGTTTTAAGAATCGCATATTGAAAACTACTAAATGTTTTCATATATAATCGGGTCCTTTTATTAATTTTAATTCACTTTCCATTCAACCTTTACTTGGAAAAGAATAAATACTAATGACAATTATTTATAAAAAGACAATCAGTCTTAGTCCATCCTTCATTGGGAAAGGTTTCATCAATAATTTAATCGATAAACTTCCCATTGAACTGCATTTACCTGGATATCAGTTTTGTGGACCCGGTACTAAATTAAAGAAGCGATTAGCTAGAGGCGATCAAGGAATCAATCTTTTGGATGCTGCTTGCATACAACACGATATATTACACTCAGACAATAAAGATTTGGAAAAAAGGCATATTGCTGATAGAATCTTGTCTGAAAAAGCTTGGCAAAGAGTTACCGCAAGTGATAGTAGTATTGCTGAAAAATCAAACGCTTGGCTTGTTACTAACGCAATGAAAACGAAAACAAAATTTGGTCTGGGTAACGTTACCAGTAAAACGGCGAGATCTCCTAAAGAAAATGGACATAGCCTATTTAGACACGCCTTAAAAAGTGCTAAAATAAGAATTAAGAAAACTAAAAGCTTGGATGATGCAGTTAAAATTTCAAGAAAAGTTGGAAACAACATTTTCAAGGGGAAAAAATTTCTGATTAAGATTCAACGAGTAACTCCGCTACCTAAATCTGGAGGTTTTCTCCCGCTTGCACCTATATTCGCTGCCCTGGGTGCACTTGGTGATCTAGCTGGTGGAGTGCCTGGCATTACAAAAGCAATCAATGCAGTAAAAACTGGAAAAGAACAGTTAAATGAAGCAAAACGGCATAATAGTAAAATGGAAGCTATTGCAATGGGAAAAGGCGTGTTCTTAAAACCATATAAAAAGGGATTTGGATTATATTTAAAGCCTTATCAACAAAATTTTCAATGCAGCTACCTAAAAGAGCCCTTACTGATGTAGATATAAGAAAATAAAGATATTCCAAATTTTAGAGGAGTGTTTATGTGTGATACCCCTCCAAGCAAACCATTTAAAAAAGAGTGCGGGATAATTAATCTCGAGCCATCAGAGGGCCCCGGCACACATTGGGTAGCATACTGGAAAAACAATAATCAAATTGAATATTTTGACAGCTTTGGAAATTTACAACCACCAAAGGAAATAATAAAATATTTAGGGAAAGATATAAACTATAATTATAATAGATATCAATATTTTAACACAATAAATTGTGGACATTTATGTTTGAAGTTTTTGTTTTCGAAAAAAGGCTGAAAGAATAAAGAAAATATAAAATACTTAAAATCCATTTTGTTTCATTGTAAGTCATCACAATCATCATCAACATCAGATACTTACCCATACTAGAGATTATTATAAAATTCCAACAGCAGAGTAAAGTTTAAAAAAATAAAACATATATACTTTTTATAACGTTATAAAAATTTTATTTTTTCTTCTTAATCATATATCTTTAACAATTTAAAATCTTAAAAATAAACATTTATTCTTAAAGTAATATTATTCTTAATCCATAATGCTGAAATGACCTCACGGTAATGTCTCATTACTATTTGCTATTAAAAACCGCTTATTATCGTGAGGGTTTAATGCAATTTTTGATTGTACGATTGAACTTCATGTTTCCGCGACTGAATCAAATTTTGTTGAACTGTCTTTTCAACGTGTTTTCAAGGCAATCAACATAGTCATAAAACGTTATTTTAGTCTTGACTATGTTTCTTTTTACACCTTTAGATTTTTTTCATTGAATCTTCACCCTCTACCCGTACCGCATACATTTTTGAGCGGAGCCCTACAAATTCAGTCATGATACTGCCATTATTCTCATCTTTCATGAGACCCAAAACTTTTTTATTGACTTGAGGAATACCCCACACGTTTTCAATAGGATAGTCGCTTGTGTCAAAAAGTATAAAGCAATCGCGTTTGATGAGCTCATACAAGTCTTTAGAAGCCACCTCATAAATTAGCGAATCAGTATCGGTATAGCAAATGCTACAATCGGAACCAAATTGAGGAGCCATGTAACACCATAATGAAAATCATAAATGGTTGTTTTAGCTAAATCAAGGATGCACATACCAACATTAATGGGTTTATTGAAGTATATTTCAGTTTTATTGAGTTCAATTGCCATCAAATTTTCACCAAATATTGTTGAGGCTTTAAACGCAGGCTTAGAAATATAGCTTCGGCACCTTATCGACCTAACCAACTCGTCACCAATTTAACAACACTGTGTTTATGTATGTTTTCCATAGTTTTTCCGAACACAGCATTATTCATGAGTTTGAAAAGGTTCCTCTCAAACTCATTTATAGCCGCTGTTCGAAGACTCGTGTTTAGATCGATATATGGCTTCAACTATGCAGATTGTCTAAATTGTAAAATTTTGTGAATTTTTGATAGCCTTAATCCATATTTCAAAGCCTGCTTTAGATTTCTGTAGTGAATAATATATCTCACGCTACCACCCAAAGTTGCAAACAGTTTTTCTGTTTTGATCCTGGAGGCGTAATATGATCGGGGCAAAATATGATCGAGATCCTTATGGTAATCGTGGAGGTTAATTGGATATTCTAAATCTACCTCGAAAATATATCCTACATCTGAATCGTCAGCTATGGCTTTAACATTAAAATTTTGCGAATCTGACAGCCAATGAAACTCACTGTGGGGGAGAAATTGAGACATGGCCCAACCATACTGATTATTAATGTCATAATACATTAAGAATTTGGATGGTTGAGCCTCATTGTAATCAGTCATGTACTTATTGTTGGCTTTCGAATAACGCTTAGTACACTGGCTAAGACCCCCACGAATACCTCACTCTACAAACATAAGCATATCAATATCCGTCAATAACTCAAGGGTTATATCAGTATGCTTAAGCATTGCATCCCATGTATAACCAGGTAGAGTGAAATAAAGTGCGGGATCTACACCAAAAGTTTTATGACAACTTGTGCGAAATTGTTCGAAAATATCAGATAATAGTAACACGTCAGTTTTCAAGTAAATATCTGAATATTCACCCACATTATTAATATTTAATTCCGCTTGCACTTTTTGTGCATGAGCATAATCCTCTGGGCGGATGTTTGTATCAGTAATTATTGTAGAAATGTGTAATATCGGGTAATGATGTTTCCGAAAATTTAACTGCATCATCGCAGTAGTCATACGGAAAGACACCCTTACGCGTCAGCAAATTTAATTGCTCATCATTTAAATTTTTAAACTCCGATTTTAGAATATTGAAATTTTGTAGATGTGAGGCTAAAGTATCCAAGCTACTCGCCATGAATCTGAATGAGTCAATAAACCGATTTCTTATCACGTATTCGTCCAGTCGTTTCGTAAATGAAATGTAACGTTCCTTGTTTATTGGTAGAAGGTCAATTCGCCCCCTTTAAATCTGTGGCTACATTTTTAAAAATGAAATGTGAGTCATAACCGGTGAGATTATGAAAATTTATGGGTATTGTGTGTGAGTCTTTGAAGTTTATATTGCACCCCTCATGCGCTGGACCTCGATAAACACCGGTAAGATGACAATGATCGCGTACCTTGACATCATCATTGGTGAAGGTTTTCTCACATATGTGGCATGTGTTGGCGATCGCAAAACTTTGAACTTGCTCAACAGTCATGTCAAAGAAAGACAGTTTCAACATCTTCGGCGAGATTATTTAGTTCCGAAACGAACCACGCAATACAATCTGCCCCACGATAGCTTTTATAAAACGATAACGTGGGGTCATACGCACACTTAACATAAAAACCCACACTATATAGTATATGCTTCTGGTATGCATTTCCAACAATAGACTTTGCCAAAATGTATTCCAAATCGGCATATACCACAAATGGGGTCATAACCTTATTTTTAAAATTTTTGAAGCAAACCTCCTTCTCAGCTTCTGTCGGCATCCTTATTTTACAATTGTTTAGTCTGCTGCAGTCCTTGGTGTGCTACTCCAACTTGAGTGCTGAGTAGAAGTAGTGAAAACATCTATCACAAAAATATTTAGCTTCACGATGTGCTGATACTTGCATGGATAAAAGTCGTGAAAGGCTTTTTATCCACACATAATGGTATGTAACTGGCTCATCATCATTGCTGTTACCATTTCCATTATCAGCGACATTATTGTTATCATCATCTTTCATTCTGATATCTGCTCTGCACCATAAGGAGATTTATGTGATATTCCATTTTATTTTTTGTCAAATATGACGTTACGATGATAAATTTGCTTCTTTTTTTTTATGTAGAATGTATACATTAATTGAGATGTTATTTTGCATCTCAAATCTCGGGATCTGTCTCATCGTCATTGGGAACACAATATTTGTCAAATTTAATAAATCCCGATAATTCGGATACATTGACATGCGCTCCGTATTTATATTCGCTGGATGCAGAGCAGATATGATTGCCCAAGCAAAACAGGCGTTGTCATCATTTTTCACATTAACGCATGCTTTCTTGCTATGAATCTGTGGCGGTGGTAGTGGGATATATGACGATCCTAGCTGTGGCGTGAATTTGTTAATGTTCACTGCCAAGTTAACGACTGCAGCCAACGCCCATCCACTATCCCGTTCTTAGAACTCTTACAGCTTTTTCAAAATTGTATTTTGAACATGTTCAAAAAACCAAGCTCTGATATCCGTTTCCCGGTAAATAGCAACATTTTTCGTGTTCATTAATTTCAAGTCACTAATTTCTTCATTAGCTCTAGTAACTCGAAATTCGCCACAAAAAATTTCGCTAAGGATTTTTTTAACTGTGCGCTGGAAGAGATCTAGACAGTCTGTCAAGCAATTCTGGGGATCTTTATGCATTAAATTAATTATATTGCCGGTACGTAGTCTGAAAATTAAACAAGGATTAAATAAATAACTTGTATTATTATTATTTTTTTTTTTGTAAATTAAACTTACCGTCCACCAAATGTTGACTCGATTTCTTCCCATCAAATTCTAATAGAAGCCCAATTCGATCTGTTACCCGTTCGAGAAAGACCTGCACCAGTAAAAGCGTTGAGCTTCTTCAACTGCGTGCGATAGCCTTGAATCAGTCCTATTCCACATGTAGCACTCTGTTTTGTTCCAACATTTGTTGCCCTCCGTAAAATATCTCGTAGGGTAATGAAGAGCAAGGAGCACTCTCTTATGCTCTGCATAACTAGCTCCGGATTTTTATGAGCATTTTCGCACAATGCTTTTATTATTATTATTCAATATAATCTTCCAGAAATATGTGAAAACAATTTATGTTGCTGATGAATGAAATACTCTCGACTCAATCATTTATATACGTTCTCAAATAATAAATTATTCTTAAATCCTTATCTTTAATTTCAACAACAACATAGCACTTCAACCACCTAACCACATTCCACCAGTTCTGAACTACTAACCTACATATAGTATATATCCTCTCAACTAAGTCTTTTATGAGTTAATATGTTTCATGCTTGTTTATAATTTCGACAACAACATAACACTTCACTCTTATCTTTAACTTGTGGTTTTGTGTCCGCTTATTAAGCTTACTATGAAGCTTGGGCTTATCATCTTTAACTTGAAATTTGTAGCGACTTAAATTCATAAACATATTATATTAAACAAGCATAGAAAAAAATATTAGACTTCTACACTGTTTCCTTATCATGAACATGCAGTTTTTGGCTTGCTTATAATGTTTGCTATGAAGCTTAGGCTTATCATCTTTAATTTGAAATTTTTGTAGCGACTTAAATTCATACACATATTAAACAAGCATGGGAAAAAATAAAAATTATTTTACTTCTTCACTGTTTCATTATCTTAAACTTGCGGTTTTGTGTCCGCTTATTACGCATACTATGAAGCTGAAGGCTTATCACCTTAAACTTGAAGTTTTGATTTATAGCAACAACAATACGCTTCAGCCATCCTACTTCCAGCTTGACCAATTATAGCCCATCTAGCTATCCGTCCGTCCGTCCATCCGCTCATCTTGCAAGCTTATCTCCAATTTATAACGACAACAACACGCTTCAGCCACCCTACTATCGGCCAACTTGACGATCAACCGCGACGCCGACTGCGCAGTTTGCCACAATTTTGTGAATTTGGAGGTCCATAAGGAAATACACGCGTTTTTGATTTAGAATCCCCGTAGCTACTCTACTTACTTCGTTTGGAAGGAAGGCGTGGTGTTCATCCGATTTTGCTCATTCCCGAATTTTATCTTTGTTTTTTTAATATTAGCATATATTTTTGATTTCATTATGATAGCTTACAAATTGTGGCTCTAATGGTGTCGACACGCAGGTATACGGACAGACGGACATAGCTAAATCAACTCAGGAGGTAATGCTGATCAAAAATGTATCTACACGAACGGAGTGACAAAGTTAATATACCCTTTACGCAGTACGCGTGGGGGTATAAAAAGTTACGTTAAACCCAATGTTAGTCGCTTCGACGTACACTACATTTAAAAAAAGATTCACACCATCCAATTAAAAAGCCAAACACATCCGAACAGAATGAGGGCAGCTTAACAACTTGTTACGTTTGGAACTGTGTTTAAAAATATTTAAGAATCCTAACTAAATATTCGAAACAAAGGTTTTGGCTTTTAAGCGAGCAGCGCTGTGTATAAAGGCCACAAGGCCGATTAGGGAATATAAAAAGAAGGCAATGCTGCCGGTATGACTTTCATGTGTATAATCATAATTTATTTAAAATTTAATTTTCTTTATAACAATTTGGTACAATTTTTCTTATTCTAAGACACACCCATTTTCTAGTCACATTTCCAACATATTTAATTAGACCAATCATTAATTGATGTAACCAAATATGCAGACTTGCATTTTGTGTCTTCTGCGAAAATGCAATACTAAATATTTGGTCACATGCAATGACCCACATGTGCAAGTTGCAATAAGATCGGCTCTTTGTTAATAATAGAAGTGGCTGCTTGCGCTTAGCCAACATGCGTGATTCATTAATAATCATTATTTCTTTTATTGTTTACGTTCATGCCGTTTTATTGTTTTAACTTATGTTGCACTACTCAGCATGATCATATTGCACTCACATGTGCTAGTTTCAAGGTTTGTTTACGTTGATGACCTTGCTTGTGACTAGGTGGTCTGTTTGTTATTATTATTTGTTTGTTTTTATTTGCTTTTGGATTGTACACACAACACCCTTACGCTTTAAAAAAAAAATGATTTTGTTACCATAAATGACAAAATTATTTTTAGAATATTACATACATACATTTAAGTTTAGCATTATTTTTACATGTTCCTTGCTTTAATTGAGTTGTTATTGTGTACTTCTTTTTCTTTATTATCTATTATTATTATACTGTTCGGCCCGTTTTGAGATATAATTTCAAAAAGGACCTTTAAAAGGTTTATCCAATTTTTTCTTATTTCCTATTTTTAAATATACATAATCTCCTATCCTAAAATTTGCTTTATTTACATAGTTTTGTTTTTCAGATATATTTTGCTTACTTTCTAATAAATTTGCTTTTGCATTAGTTTGCGCATATTTTAACTTAAGTTTTAATTCGCTAATATAATTTTCAACATTGTAAAATTTTTCTTGATTGTTTATAATTTCACATGGTAGAGCACATAACTTTCCATATACTAATTCAAATGGTGTGTAGTGTGTTGTACTATGTGGAGTTGTATTGTATGAATATGTGTAGTAAGGCAAAAATTCATCCCAATTATCCTTTCCGTCCAATGTCATTAGGAAATTGGTTAAAACTCTATGATTTCTTTCTATCGTACCTAAAGTTTCATGATGATGCGGTGTAGAAGTTACCTTATCTATGTTCAACAATTTGCAAATGTTTACTAATAATTCATTTGTGAATTCCGTGCCTTTGTCTGTTTTTAGCTTTCCAAAACAACCATATTTTAATATAAATTTTTCTACTATTGTTTTTGCTACACTAACTGCATCTTTTGTAACTAGTGGGAATGCTTCTACAAATTTTGTGAGTTCACATTGGATTGTAAGTATGTATCTGTATGAATTGGATGGTCTAAGAGGACCTACTGTATCTATTGTTACAACATCAAATGATGTGGTCGGCGTATCTGTCACTATTAATTTTTCTTTTGTGTATTTAGTTATTTTTACTTGGTTACACATTTTGCACTTGTTAATATATTCTCTAACCATTTTATTCATCCCTTTCCAAACGTATCTTTGTTTTAACTTTGCTATGCATCTTCTTATACCACAATGACCTGCTGTTTTTGAGTCATGATACTTTTTTATTAAATCTTTAATTTCTTCTACATTTTCTATTCTTTTTGGAGCAGTATATAATAATATGTCTAGACAATTCATTTTTTTTTAATCTTCTTGAATCTCATCAAATATTTTTTTAAATCTGTGCACAGATATCTCTTCAAATATTTTATCATCATCCGCTAGCGCTAGTTTATACAAATGTTCATGCTCTGTATAAGATAACAATTTTTTTCAAAATCAATTTTAACTCTGATAATGTCTTATGATTGTATCTAACGTGCAACATATTTCTGAATTCATATATTTCACAATTTTTGCCTTTCTTAATTTCTTTCATATGTTCAAATTTTAACTTTTTTACACTCCCATATATGAAGATGATCAGTCTCCAATGGCGACGTGTCCCGGGGTATTTCTATTGCTGTATCACTTGTTTCTTTATTCTTCATTGCTCTTGTTAGCACATTTACATTATTGATTGGTACCATTTCTTTTAATTTCTCAGAACTTAATTTTTTTTGAAAACACTCTTTCTATTCATGATTTCAATATTTAATTTACACCAAATTTGGATCAATTTATCTGTTACGTGAGGAGTAAAAGTTTTATACGAGAACATTTTGTTTTCAAATTTAACACGATCACTTCCTAAAAACTTACTAAAAAAATAGTATTTTAAAATGTCACATTTAGTTGGGAAACTAAGATCATTTAAATCACTTGATAAACCAAAAACAACAATATCTTGATGAGGCATGTAAGTCAATCTAGACTCAGAACTTGTTGATGTTGTTGCTTCCATTTGCGAAGACACCCCAGACGATGTTGATGGTTCTTGATTATCCATAATAACTTTGATATTATCACTGCACTCTTTGGTTGTGTCACACTAAATTAAAAAATAAAAATATATTGGTATTGTGATAGCCGAGTTTTTATTTAAGTATTTTGGTGAACTGCGTGCGCATTGCACGATGAACGATTAAGGAACAAGGAAAATCAAGCTTGGCAACGTTTAGTGTTGGTAAACGTCATTATTTTGTAACGTCATTATTCAGTGTTGGTTATTTTACAACTTATTCTACAGGTATCAATACAGATTCTGCAAGGTGATAAAAAAATACCTTTCAAACAAGCCTCGATTGAGAAATATATTATAATTCTATCCGATTTTATGACGAATTTAATTAAATTAATCTATGTATATATGGAAAAATATCTATTTTGAAATTTTGGGGGGCTCCAAATCTGACTTAGAGCTATGGTCGCTTGAGCAAAATTTCTCAGAATCACCTATAGATTACGTTTTTGCTATACGCTTCATAAAAAAAAAAAAATAACCCTAATATATAAGGTAATGTTCTCTTAGACGGACCGGCTCCTTAGAAGGACCACTGATAAATTTTTGACATCTGACTGTCAAAGCGAAACATCACTTATACCAAATGATTAGCACACTGAGAGTACACTTTTGGTAGTATTCCGACGAATATAGACGCATATCATCGTGTTAAAATAAAATTTCGTGAAATTTTGGGTTTTCAAAACTTTTTTAAGCATGTTGTGTACGCTCATATTTTAAAAATTTGTTAACATTTTTTTAAGTTGAATACAATCATAAGTAAGTAAATTTAGTTTACTTTCAATATACGTACAGAAATCCATAGATATTGCGTGATAAAATTTTTTCCTGCCACATGGCCAAGATGGCTATCATTAGACGGACCAGTTTTGTCTCTTTAGACGGACCAGTGTCTATATATCATGTTTTTTTGTTGTCACGCCATTTTGAGTGTTTTTATGTTCGGAATAGGCAACATATTTGATGTGAATGCATTTTAATTGATTTTTTTTTTTTAATAATCATACAGTTTTGTTGTGAAAATGTCAGCAAGTAAGAGCAAAATACCTGAAAAACGGGAAAAAACACCACTAAAAACAACTATCAACTATGAGGCTGTTGTGGAGGCATTGAAAGCAGTTAAAATTAGAAAGCGATCATTGCGTGACGTTTAAGCAGAATTTGGTCTTTCCAAAACCAAAGAATTTGGTCTTTTAAGCCGAAATAAGTGGCAAAAATCAATCGGTCGTGCTAGCAGAGGAAGATCTGGAAGATGAAACCAATCCACGCCTGATTGTCATTGGTCCTGCACCTGACGTAGGTGCAGAGAGTGAAGTAACAACTTCCGAATCACCATCAGTAAGCGGTTCAATAGTGTCCCGTTCTGCTAGTTTGGCTTCAATTTTGGACGAAGTTGGACCATTACATAAAAAATAACACCACGATCAGGAAAGAAGCGACGTGGGCCACTACCATCGAAGAGCATTGTGCTTATGTGGTCCGAAAATATTGCCCTTTTGACATGCAACATATTTCTGAATTGATAAGAGAGCTAAACGCGAAGCTAATAAAGCACAGGCCGAAAAGAGGAAGGCGGATAGAGCCGAGAAGGCAAAAGCTAAGGCCAAGAAACCAGCAAAAAAGACAAAGCCACCAGCAAAGACAACAGCAAAAAAGGCAAGAGCATTAACATCCCTTCAACGTTATTCATTTGATGAAGATCAAGATATTTGCATTGTGTGCTCCCAATTTTTGCCACGATACGGTTTGAATACGGTCGAATGCAACAGGAAGTGTGGCATTGTTGTTCACCTCAAATGTGCCAAAGCCCAAGGTAGCCGTTTCGTATGTGAACACTGCGATCCAAACTTGCATGAATTTTCCAGCGAAGCCGAGGATGAACCAATGGATGAATAAACATAATTAATCATTACTTTTGACACCTAATGTATCCTAAAGTCGATTAAATGAAGGAACAATGAATGAACGTTCAATAAATATCCAAAACATGATGATATTTCTTCATTTTCACTCATATTTTCAAGTTTTTCCAAGTAGTCCGTCTAAGGACACAAAAAAAAATTTCCGAAAAATCATGTGGTCGGAAATTTTGCGATCAAATTTTTTTTTGTAATTCAATCGATAAACTGTCTTCCACAAAAAGATTCCTTTGCTCATCCTCTTTCCAACGGTACCCCACAATATCAATATTATTTCCACAAGATGAAGATACAAACTAATTTCAAAGTGTGGTCCTTCTAAGGGAACACTACCTTACATATATATGTTTTTATTTTTAATTATTTTCCAAGTCCATAGTAACTTAGCCCAATCTCTGATCTAGTCATTTTTTTTGTACATCTTAATTAGTTATTATGTGAATTTACAAAGTTTTTTTGTAGTAGTTTTCCTTTATAATGTTAAATGTTTAAATCCAAAGCAAAACTTTATTAAAATAATGTGTATGTTCTAGTTGTTATGTATTGAAATTACAAATCTCTGTATCTATTCATTTGTTAAGCGATAATGTATTGTTTTTACTACTTAAATCTATAAATAAATAATAATAATAAATAGCTTATACGATTGTCAATGCTGTATAATTTTGATGACGCCACTTTTATAGGGCGTGGTTTTTATCCAAATATATAAAATTTATTTATAGAGCTCATCCTAATTATCAAAGCTTATGTGTAAAATATCAAGTTTAAACCATCATTTTGTTGAATTTTGTTGTGTGTGAGGTGGGTGTGGTTTCATCCAATTTTGACAAATTTCAAATGTGTGGTGAATATTTTGCTCCAAAGCTAATGTGCAAAATGCCAAGTTCATATATTAATTTTTGTGGCATAAGATCAGATTGCTGCCCGGGTTAAAGTTAGATCATGATGTAACAAAGCTGCCGGTCTTCCGGCACTATAGCTGAGGTATACTCAGTCGTGTCCAGAATTCTTCACAAAATAAGAATTTTTGTTTCAGGTTCTTCCAAATAAGGCTTTATTTATAAATTTTGTAGATTTTATTTCTTAAAATATTTTATAAATGTTTTAGATTCTATTTCTTAAAATATTTTATAAAATACTAAGGCGATGTGGTCAGCAATGCGGCGGTGATTGAGGTTGTTGACGTTCGACTCTCGTTCGAAAGTGGGTGAGGTGGTTGGCGGTAACTCTGGTGAATCGTCGTTGTGGTCCTTATGTCATAACCATGTGCTATCTGGCTAGAATATGTCCCTTGCGATCTGACGATGCGCCTATAAGCTATGTGGTCCCTTGCGATCTGACGATGCGCCACAAAAGCTATGTGATGCCTTGCGATCTGACGATGCGCCTAAAAGCTATGTGGTTCCTTCCGATCTGACGATTCGCCTATAAGCTATGTGGTCCCTTGCGATCTGACGATGCGCCTAAAAGCTATGTGGTCCCTTGGCGATCTGACGATGCGCCTATATGCTATGTGATCCCTTGAGATCTGACGATGCACCTATAAGCTATGTGGTCCCTTGCGATCTGACGATGCACCTTGCTACACGCTGGTTGGAAATTAAAATTTTACACCATACTTTAGTGTCTCTATATCCTAGGCTTTAGGTACCGATTGGCATGATAGTTTTTCTTCGGCTAGGATTAAGTCGGATAGGCGTGGTTCTTGGACCTAAATACCTAGCGTAGCGCGAACACAAAAATATTCAACATGCCAAAATAAACTTGCCTAAAAAAAAAATTTTTACAAAGTTTCGTATCTGCACGTAAAAAGTTTTTAAGATTCTATCTCATAGTTGAGGTAGTATGATGGTCTGCTACCCTGGAGTACACTTCTCCCACCCACTAGTTGTCGAATTCAAGACACCTGTGGCAATCAAGATACCCATTATTTTTGTGATTGCCCCTTAAGCCGTCTGTCTCTCCGAAATGCATCTATCTTACCCAATTGTACTATGGTTAAGCTAAGTGAATAATAAGTTATATGTGTTTAAGGGTTAATTAGTACAATTAATTATTTTTAATTTTAGATTGGACCTTAAAGGTTAGATGAGCCCTGAGGCATAGTGATAAAATACAAAAGCAATTTCTTTTTTAAATTCCTAGTATGCGCTCACCGAAGTGACAGGGGCACTTTGTGGACGAATTGTGGGAATTTTTGTTTTATTGACAATTTTCGGTTGGCACAGAAAAAAAATAGTAAAAGGAAACCTGTGGGGCGCCAGTTGTGGGTGCTTTATTGCTGCACAGTGGTGTGTTATGGCTACTGTTCGGTCATGAGTTCCATTATCAACAGGTTGTTGGGCAGTTGTTGTCGTAGTGGCTCTATTTGAGCGCTGCGATACAATTGCTTTTTAATTTAATATAATATAGCCACATGCATGTACTCACCCAAGCATTCTAGTGTGGAAACCGAAGATATGGTTATTGTAGCTGGTGCCGTTTGAGGTGGTGTAGCTGATTTTTAGCTTTTTAGCATCGAAATAAGGTTATGCCCGTCAGGCACTCAACCAAGCACTACTACTATGTCCACCAAATCCGGGGGTTGCAACTGGATGGTGTGACTACAACACGATGCACATTTATGTTGCACGCTGCTTGCAGACTGGTGCAATTTTTTTGTTTTTTTGTCCAGCGTACCGTTGGTGTCACCGTACCTGGTGCAAGTTTAAGGAGTGCTTTAGCCTTAGTCGCAGCCTAATCTTTGGCAACAAGAGACTTTGTTAGCTCTTGAAGTTGTTTTTTTTTTATTTTTAAAGGATTTTCGCACGCGGCCACTACAATCTTACCACATTAGCCTCTTTTTTTCTTTTCTTCTGCTTGCGCAACGTTGTTTCCAGAGATGCAATTTTTTTTTACTACTTATTTTTGACTGGTCATTAACGTTGCCTCCTGATAGTAGGTTAAGGCGTATGCACACGTGAAAAAGCAATTCCGTGCAACTTTTCTACTGCTATTTAGGGATCACACACTTGAATCCCGAAAATATGTACTATAGATGGCGCCTTGGGTGCCAGGTCAGCCATTTCCAGTTCAACCGACGCTCCGATCTCTCAACCAATGAGATTGTTACCGATTCAATACCGTTGAGCCATTTTTATTTTGCCGGAATCATCGACTACGACCAAAGTTGCCGCCACTGAGTAACGAAGCGTGAAAAATCCACTGCCCGGTGACATTTATATTAAAACAAAATTTAAATTTGGAACACAAAATTTGTTTGGACGCTATGAACTCCAGCTTACATGCTGACATTCGAATTCAAATGTGAGCATGGAAGCAAAAGTTCATGTGCGCCGTTACACTACGTTCCCATAACATACTAAGAAAAATCCGTTACAAACCTGCATCGTTCACAATAACTAGCTTTTGAGAACGAACAGGAAGGGTTTTGTCTAAGCCTGAAGGAGAGGAAAATAACTTTGTGCATCTGGTGTGGCTCGACCCACGAATAGCCGGGCATCTACGTATTAAAATTCTAAGCTCTTATATCTGATGCGTGGTACCGTCCAAGAAATTTTCCAGCCAAGTCCTCAAGATCATAAAGTGCGTTACCGATTACTTTTCGAATGCGACATTTTACGAATTTTGGTAGAAATTTTGCGTTAATTGCTTTTGAAAAGTCGCTTTGAGCAAAATTTCGGCGAAAAATCTCTTGATCTTCACGAAATTTAACTTCCTTGGTTCTGGTATTATATACCTTTGACGCTCTTTCATGAGCATATTCCAGGTTTTGTCTTATCTTTCCACGAATGTGATTCAAACGGTCCGAGTTATATTCTACGTTTACATCTCCAGTTGAATAGCAATTGAGTTTTTCTAAAATTTCGTAAGACGAACCGTGTTGAATCATATTCTGCCCAAACAGAGCATAATACGGAGAACATTCAATTGACGAATGAAAGTCACTACGCAGAACTGACAGAATCTTGGGGATGGCTTTATCCCAATTTTGATGGTTTGCCTCGTTTCCAAGCAAATATCTTACTTTAGATATTATTTCTCGGTTTGCTCGCTCAGAAGCGTTAGCTTGAGGAGAGTAAAGTCCGGTCTTAATATGGGTAATGCCATATTGTAAAAAAAAATCCTTTATTTCCTTAGAAACGAATTGCTTTCCATTGTCACTGTGCAGGAATTGCGGCACACCAAAAGTGGAAAATAGTTCATTCTGGAAAAATTTAATTACGTTTGCTGACGTTGCGCTTTTTAGAGGTTTAAGGAAAAGAAATTTTGTCAAGTGGTCTATAGCAATAAAAAGAGAGGAGTTTTGTTGTTTTGTTCTTGGATACGGCCCCAAAAAGTCACAGTACATTCGTTGAAATGGTCGGTGGGTAACAAAAGCATTTCCCATGGGTGGCCTTAAAGATTGATTTGGAGATTTAATGGCTTTGCAGCTATCGCAAGTTTTGACGTATTCTCTTACGTCACGAGCCATTGTAGGCCAGAAATATTTCTGCTTGAGGCGCGTTAAAGTTTTCATAACCCCTCCATGACAACCCACAAGGGTATCATGAGTTCTTCGAATGACATCTTTTGTCAATAACTCCGGGAGCCACAATCTCCACAGAGAGTCCTCTTCATCTTCAGCGCTTTTCCGAAACTTAACCCTTTTGTAAACCAAGTTTGCTAATACGCATAAGTCAGGAAGTGAACTTTGGTTCTTTTGAATGGTTTTACGAATTTCTTCGTACTCGGGGCTGTTAAATTCAACTGCTTTCAAATCTACCTCAGATTCTAATGAATTTAAATCGACCTCATCAACATCAAACCTTGACAGAGTGTCGGGCACTACATTGAGGGACCCTTTGCGATGTTCAATCTTAAAATCAAAACATTGTTATTTTAAACTCCAACGCGCTAGACGGCCACTCAAGTCTTTTAGGCTCATTAGCCATTTGAGTGGTCGGTTATAATTCGAAAAGGCGAACCTTCAATATATGGCCGAAATTTTTGCACACAAACAACCGCTGCCATGCACTCAAGTTCCGTGACCGTATGATTTTTTTGACATTTGTTGAGTTTTTGAGAAACGAAAGCTATGGGTCATTCTTTTCCTTTTGCATCCAGCTGATACAGAACTCCCCCAACACCAATCTTCGAAGCGTCACATTGAATTATGAATTCACGTTTAAAATCAAGCTGATCAAGCACAGGAGCGGATGATAGAGCGTCTTTCAGTTTTTCAAATGCTGTGATGGCGTCGTCAGATAATTTAAACGGCTTAATTGATTTTCGTAGACAGTCAGTAAGAGGTCCTGACAGATCTGAATAATTTTGTATAAAGGTCCTATACCAATTAGCCATTCCAACAAATCTTCGAACTTGTCTTGGTGATTTGGGTAAGGGGAAGTTACGGATAGCATCCACTTTATCGGGATCAACCTTAAGACAACCATTTCCAATGCGATAACCTAGGTACTTTATTTCCCTTTGGCAGAACTTGCTTTTAGCTACATTGATTGTTAAGTTAGCCCGCCTGAGGCATGTCGCAACTTCACTCAACAAACTTAGATGAGATTCAAAATCTGCGCTACAAACAAGCAAATCATCCAAATAGACAAAGACTTTTTCCCTTAGCCTAGACGGTATTACTTTGTCCATTAGGCGGCTCATGGTTTGTGGACCATTACATAAGCCAAAAGGCATGACTTTGTAGTGATATAAAGGCTTTCCCGGGACTGCAAATGCCGTCTTCTCCTTGGATGATTCGCTTAATTTAATTTGCAGAAACGCATCCTTCAGATCAAGTCCACTAATGTAAAAAGTATCTTTTAATCTACTCAGAAGTCCATTTATATGTGGAAGTGGATATGAATCCTTTTTTGTTAACATGTTGACTTTTCTGGAATCGAGGCAAAGTCTAACTTTCCCAGGTTTTCTCACTAAAACAATAGGGCTACACCAAGGTGAGTTAGACTCTTCGATAACCCCCATGTTAAGAAGTCTATCAATTTCGGAATAGGCTTCCTCTTGTCTCGGTGGAGAAAGTGGAAAGTGTTTTGACTTCACTGGAACAGAGTCGCCAGTGTCGATGTGGTGTTCTAACAAGGTGGTGCATCCTAACCCAAGTTTGGAAAAAGAAGGGAACTGCAAAACAGCTTTATCGAGTTCCAAACGTTGCTCATGATCAAGTTCATGGAAATTCAGATTCTCAGGCTCTTCAGACTCTAACTCGCATACTTCTGGGATGATATCTGGAGCTAAAGCGAAAGCTCGCCAAAAATCCACACCGAGGTATGCTTCTTGTTTAAGAGAAGGTACAACATAAAAGTCAATGGTTTTTGAAACGTTTTTAAAAATTACTGGAAGTGAGCAAAATCCTACAACACTTTGTTTTGAACCATCAGCAGTCACAACTGAGGATCGAAATGGTTTGATATCAACATTGTGTTTGGATGTAAATTCCAAGCAGTTATGGCCAAGAACTGAAACGTTTGCTCCCGAATCTAAAAGCCCTAGTATAAATTCATCAAATATTTTAATCTTTGCAAATGGTCGACCATCAGCGTTATCGCAAAGTTTAGTGCTTTCCAAAATCTTACGAACCTGTTTGCGCTTTTCAAATCTTTTCCTACATTTCAAAATTTTACCAGAGTTAGAATTATTATCAAAAATTTTAGACCTAACCTCTTCATATCTTGCCTTACGTTCCTCCAAGGTTAGTTGTTTCATGTATGCTGGCAGGAAGCATCACGGCTAAATGGTTTTAAAATTTTGGTGGTTTCAAAATCATTAGCCGAATCTGTTGTTGTAATCTCGGGATTTAGTGGGCAGAACGAGAGTCCCCGGACGCCCACTCGCTCTGTTTGGAGTTTCCCGTATGTGGGTTTGGACACTTCGGAGTAGTAAATCCTTTGTTACCGCACTTGAAACAAAAAACATTTCTAGTCTCCTCCGGACAATAAATATAGGAGTGACCGAAAGCTAAACAGTTCCAACACTTTATTTTAGAGTAGTCTGGTTGGCGTTTGCCTAGATGTAATGCATCAACTTGAGGATCGTTGTTTACCTCTTTTGAACAAGAATCGATTTCATTTATTTGACGATTTGTAGAACTAAATGGAGTTTGGTGTTTATTTTCAAACAATAGTTGTTCTGCCTTTCGAGCGGTGTCTCTAAAGGATTCCAAATTATTTAAATCCGAATTGAAAAGCATATATTTCAAATTGTTATTAACATTTTTCTTTAGAATATCGATGAGCGTTCGCTCCCCCATGGGCTGACGCAACCTAGAGTTCATTGAAACCATAGCCGAATGAAATTCGTCATAAGACTCACGAGAAGTTTGCTTTCTTAGTGAAATCTTTAGGACAATATCATGATCATTTTCCAGCGTACCGAATTCTTTTGAAATGGAATATTTAAGAAATGGATAGGTAGCATCTTTATTCTGCTTTATAAAAAGCCAATACCATGCCTCAGCTCTTCCGGTTAAAAAAATGTGGAAGTTTGCCATTAGGTGATCAAAACTGCAGTTACTACGCTCGCAAAGCGTGTCAATTTTAAAAAGAAAATCTGAGACTCTCCCGATTCCATCATAAGAAATATTCCATTCCTTAAGTTTGACATAGCTTTCTGAACCTCCACGGTTTTGATTTGCATAATTGATATGGTTCGTTGGCGGCCGTTCTATGTTAGTAGCATCTTGAGGAAATTCAGAATTAGAAGCATTTCTTCCAATTTCTAGCGCACTCTTAATGGAGTTTAATTCGGTCCTAAACTCTTCTTGAGTATTTAAAATCGTTTGCTGCAAAAGAGTTACAATCGAGTTTAAATGTGTGACATCTACAAAGTTTTGAGGTGCCTTATCTGGGGTACCACTACCTTCGTTATCCTTTATTGGGGGGGTGTACGTGACATGTTTGCGAATGTACTATTAGAATTAGACGTGTCCGAAATATTATTAGTTTTTTGTTTTGTCTGAGTATCTGGATCTTCACCACTGAGTAAGTCGGGTGGCTGTGTCCTAAGAGGAGTACGTTCTATATTAGAACTTCTTTTAAAAGGTGAAAGAAGATTTTCACTGCTTAAACTTTTACTTGGAGTTTTACCACGTCCTCTACTTCTAGTGCCGACACCTCTTTTATTTATAAGAGAAGATATAACTTTAGTTGGAGTTCGTTTAAAAGATCGCGTGTCCATTATATGAAAACATATTAAGTTCTGAATATATAATTGTAGGTATTTAGAAAAAAAAAAATAATTGACGAAAAATTTCTTTGAATCAAACTTTTTATGAACAAAGAGGAATGAAAAAAAAATCCATGCAAACTAATAAGGCGCAATAAAAATCTAAACTAACAAAATTTAATAAGCAAAGTATAAACTTTTTTTTTCAATATATATACTGACTTTATCACGGTGATTACTGATGGCAATATTGCTAACCTTGTCGTTAGATGCAATGACTCATCATAAAAAAACATGTTAAGTGAAATATATAACTTGGCATTTACTGTAGTATCGAAATCAGGGAACTTCAAAAGTTACTGCAACTCGAAATTGTTTCGCTACAATATGTAGGACTAGTAACTCATGATACATTTGAATTTTCATTGGAAAAATTAGTTGAAATCTGTCGCAGCGGAACCCTCCAACTATGAGTCGTAAAGTTTGGACTGACAAAATCCTACGTAATCTTCCTTGAACAATAATTTTTAATATTTTGAATCGATAGCATAGCAGTTAGTATCTGATGTTGAAGTTTTTCTATTTATTGCAACTCAGGAAAAAAATCAAACGATTTAAATTCCTGGGACTCATAAATGTAAAAACAAAACCCATCTGACCAAGCAACCAAGTAATATAACGATAACCATAGGAGATAGTGAACAAAAAAACTTGAAACTTTAAACTATTTATGACTTGCTTTTATTTGCTTTGCGTTGGGCGCCATTTATGTTACACGCTGGTTGGAAATTAAAATTTGACACCATACTTTAGTGTCTCTATATCCTAGGCTTTAGGTACCGATTGGCATGATAGTTTTTTCTTCGGCTTGGATTAAGTCGGATAGGCGTGGTTCTTGGACCTAAATACCTAGCGTAGCGCGAACACAAAAATATTCAACATGCCAAAATAAACTTGCCTAAAAAAAAAATTTTTACAAAGCTTCGTATCTGCACGTAAAAAGTTTTTAAGATTCTATCTCATAGTTGAGGTAGTATGATGGTCTGCTACCCTGGAGTACACTTCTCCCACCCACTAGTTGTCGAATTCAAGACACCTGTGGCAATCAAGATACCCATTATTTTTGTGATTGCCCCTTAAGCCGTCTGTCTCTCCGAAATGCATCTATCTTACCCAATTGTACTATGGTTAAGCTTAGTGAATAATAAGTTATATGTGTTTAAGGGTTAATTAGTACAATTAATTATTTTTAATTTTAGATTGGACCTTAAAGGTTAGATGAGCCCTGAGGCATACTGATAAAATACAAAAGCAATTTCTTTTTTAAATTCCTAGTATGCGCTCACCGAAGTGACAGGGGCACTTTGTGGACGAATTGTGGGAATTTTTGTTTTATTGACAATGCCCACGGTTGGCACAGAAAAAAAATAGTAAAAGGAAACCTGGTGTCCTGGCTGTTTTAGGCTGCAGTGTTAAGGCTGTTACGCTGCTTTGAGCTGTTGGACGTCATGAGTTGTGGGGCGCCAGTTGTGGGTGCTTTATTGCTGCACAGTGGTGTGTTATGGCTACTGTTCGGTCATGAGTTCCATTATCAACAGGTTGTTGGGCAGTTGTTGTCGTAGTGGCTCTATTTGAGCGCTGCGATACAATTGCTTTTTAATTTAATATAATATAGCCACATGCATGTACTCACCCAAGCATTCTAGTGTGGAAACCGAAGATATGGTTATTGTAGCTGGTGCCGTTTGAGGTGGTGTAGCTGATTTTTAGCTTTTTCGCATCGAAATAAGGTTATGCCCGTCAGGCACTCAACCAAGCACTACTACTATGTCCACCAAATCCGGGGGTTGCAACTGGATGGTGTGACTACAACACGATGCACATTTATGTTGCACGCTGCTTGCAGACTGGTGCAATTTTTTTGTTTTTTTGTCCAGCGTACCGTTGGTGTCACCGTACCTGGTGCAAGTTTAAGGAGTGCTTTAGCCTTAGTCGCAGCCTAATCTTTGGCAACAAGAGACTTTGTTAGCTCTTGAAGTTGTTTTTTTTTATTTTCAAAGGATTTTCGCATGCGGCCACTACAATCTTACCACATTAGCCTCTTTTTTTCTTTTCTTCTGCTTGCGCAACGTTGTTTCCAGAGATGCAATTTTTTTTTACTACTAATTTTTGACTGGTCATTAACGTTGCCACCTGATAGTAGGTTAAGGCGTATGCAAACGTGAAAAATCAATTCCGTGCAACTTTTCTACTGCTATTTAGGGATCACACACTTGAATCCCGAAAATATGTAGTATAGATGGCGCCTTGGGTGCCAGGTCAGCCATTTCCAGTTCAACCGACGCTCCGATCTCTATTCTCATTGGTTGTTACCGATTCAATACCGTTGAGCCATTTTTATTTTGCCGGAATCATCGACTACGACCAAAGTTGCCACCACTGAGTAACGAAGCGTGACAAATCCACTGCCCGGTGACATTTATATTAAAACAAAATTTAAATTTGGAACACAAAATTTGTTTGGACGTTATGAACTCCAGCTTACATGCTGACATTCGAATTCAAATGTGAGCATGGAAGCAAAAGTTCATGTGCGCCGTTACACTACGTTCCCATAACATACTAAGAAAAATCCGTTACAACCTATAAGCTTTGTGTTCCTTTGCGATCTGACAATGCGCCTATAAGCTATGTGGTCCCTTGCGATCTGACGATGCGCCTATAAGCTATGTGGTCCCTTGCGATCTGACGATGCACCTATAAGCTACGTAGTCCCTTGCGATCTGACGATACGCCTATAAGCTATGTGGTCCCTTGCGATCTGACGATTCGCCAAAAAGCTATGTTCGTGTCCTTTGTCTCAGCTCTTATCCTTGTCAAATTTTCTTCAGAACTTTCTTGCCGCAAATTCCTTCAGCAGCTTTTGTCTGAGGTTCTTCTGCTACGTCTGTCCAGATTTCTTCACCAAGTCCTATATTCCTTATCTTCGCTTTGGTGGCTCGTCAGCAACTGCTTAGTCCGATCGACTCTTTCCTTCTTTAGTATAATTGTTGGTACTTATGTTGCTCTTGGTCTTAAGCTTTGTGTATGCTGTTCTTGTTGTTGCTTAATTTTGTCGCTTAGACTGTTGCTCATACACCTATATAAAAATGATATTTAACTATTTATGTTGACACAGGGTGCTTTGTTCAAAACATATATATAGTTAATATAGTTATTTTAAATTATTTCTGACTAATTTCCATTTATAGTAAATGTGTTGTTGTTGCGTCTTTTTATGTGTTTAGGAATGGTATCGTGTTGTTGTGTTAATCATGTGCGGCAAAACTGGAGACATGTTTTGGCTCGTCACATTCCTCCCTTACTTCGCTGGACGTTCGACGCTTGTTACTACTCCGCTGCGGGAGATTCGGATCCGGTACCATGCGCTAAACGGTGTGGTATGGTTTAAGTTCGGCAATGTGGGCTGTGCGGTTGCGATTTTGGCCAGGCTTTCTTATCTGGACGATGATCGGCGACACAAATGCTTCTACTTTATATGGACTGTCAAATCGAGGTGCCAATTTTGCCGCAAATTGGTCCGCTGCTTTTGACAGGTGGTGCTCTTTGACCCACACCAATTGCTCCAATTCTGGTTTCCATGTTCTGCGCCTTAAGTTGTAGTATCTAGCTTGCGATTGTGCGGCTTGCTCCATATTCCTCCTAGCAATTTTAAACACTTCTTTTAGACGTGCTGCATGTTCGGTAGGGGAAATTGCTTCTTCGTCGGTTCCAGTGGTAAATTCATCGAAAAGTGTTCTGGGAAGACATGGCTCTCGACCTTGAACAAGTGTTATACGCGAGAGTTAGTTCGGGGAGTAGCTCATCCCTCGTGTTCTGTTGGTCTTCTGTGAATTGAGCTATCATTGTATTTATGGTCCTATTTATACGCTCTGTAGGGTTCTTCTGTGGTGTGTGTGGTGCTGTGTACCTTTGCTGTACTCCGAGATCTTGTGAGAAGCGTTGAAAATTCCGACTTGTAAATTTAGCTCTATTGTATGTAATTGGCATTTTGAGCATTCTTAATCGTGGCAAAATTCGTTCTCGAAACGCTTTTATTAGTTGGTCGCTTGTTGCCCTCCGCAGTGGAATAATTTCTGTCCATTTTGAGAATTTGTCTACAAAAACGATCAACATCGTATTTCCGTGCTTTGACCTTGGAAGCGGGCCCACAAAATCGGGGCAAACGGTACCCCAGGGTTCTTCTGCAAGGAAGGTAAGCATATTTCCTGCTAGTTTTTGGCATTTTTTGCATCCTTTGACGTACTGACTTATGCTACGAAACATACCTGGCCAGTAATACTTGTTTGCCACCCTGGCTATAGTTTTGCGTACTCCTAAATGGCCAGTGGCGACCGTAGCCTAGTGGTAGAGTGCGTGGCCCCTTTGCTAAAGAACTGCGGTAGCCCGGGTTCAATTCCAGCTCAGACAGAAAGTTTTTTTCAATTTAAATAATTTTTCTGTTCGGTCGTCACCTCTCTGCAGACAATGGCAAACCTCAGAGAGTAAAAATTGCCATGTAAAAGCTTCTTGAGAACATAAGCCGTTCGGAGTCGGCATAAAACACGTAGGTCCAGTTCTCGGTCATTTGTGATTAAACATTTAATAACACGCACAACACAATTGATCAATAGAAGCTAGGTCAAAGTCCTTCCAAGGGCTGAAATGGCCAGTTTATTTTTTTTTTAATGGCCAGCGGTAGGAGCATCGTGGTTTTTTATCATAACGCGGTTTCTGTGATAACTGGGTACGCACAATTTCCACGGCGCACTATCTTCGTCGCCAACCGTTCGGGAAAATGGCGGTACAACTTTCCGTTTTCAATAATATACTCAGGGTGTTGGTCCGAACTAGTCTTGACTTCGTTCATGCGTCGGTCGGACCATGCACATTACGCAGGATCACCATGTAAAGTAAGTGCCTTTTTTTATTTAAAAAAAGAATAAAAAAAGGACTCGCGTTCTATAAAAATAAGTTCTAGGACCTGCCTATTGGTTGAAAGTTCGCCACTGGCGCTATTTTAAATATCCCTTTTTATGCCGTTAACTAAAAAAAGTGCATAGGCTAAAAAGGGCTTAAGTCGGCAGCTATTAAAGCTCAAGACTTATTGAAATGAAAATAGTTGGCAGCTGTTAGAGCTCAAAACTAGATTGACTTTATTTGAATTTTGTTCATCCTTTTATAGTATGTATAACGGTATTTTGTCTTAAAACTAGTTAACAATAGTTTTTGTATTTAGAAAGTAAACAGAATCATATGTTCTTTAATTAGTGTAAAAGTAATAATAGAATATCATATACATATTTGTAATTTAGTAATAGTAGTATAATGTGTGTGAATGAGTAGACTTAAATTATTTGAAAACGTAAACATAATCATATGTTAATATATTTGTGTAAGAGTAAAAGTAAAAATGTAATTTCATATATTTTGTATTCAGCAATATTAGTACATGTGTGCGAATGAAATAGATAGTAGTGCTTAGTATGAACATATGTTCTTATTGTTAGAATATTATCTTAGTATAATACAATAAAATAGAATAAGGTGATACGTACCGTAAAGGCGTGTATCTTTAAAATATGTTTTATAGTTGTTTGTTTTAATATTTTATAATGTAGAAGTGTGTACATTACACCCTCACCCTTAAGATAAAAAAAATTATTTTGAAATTTATGAAAAATAATTTTTTTTTTGTGTTTTATACAATATTTTAATATTAATTTAAAAATTCAATTTAAAATTAATTTATGTGTTCAAAATTTAAATAAAAAGATACAAATAGTTTATAAATATTTTTTCAACATATTATTATGGTATTCTTTAAGCTTTCCATTGATATTATTTATTGAATTTACTCCTTTTTTGGTTACAATTATGAATGGACCAATATAAGGAGATTGATTTTTTTCTTCTATTCATTCTTTTTATTAAAACTTTATCTCCAATGTTTAAATTTAACGGATTTATATTTTTATCTTTTTCAATTCTATTCATTTTTGCAATATTTATTAATTCTTTTGCTTTTTGTAAAGAATAGTTTAATCTATGTTTTAATTCTTGAGCGTAGTTGTCTGTATTATATACTATTGATTCGAAACGATTATCATTTGGAAGATTTGCTAGTTTTCCAAAAATTAGCTCAAATGGTGTATAGTTTGTATCAACATGAGGCGTTGTATTGTATGAAAAAGTGAAGTATGGGATCCATTGGTCCCATTCTTCATTTTTGCAAAAATTTAGCAAATATTCACAACGTGATAAAAGACCAAGAAAAAAAAGACCCCTGTCTCCCAGTTTTGCCCAAAGTCCTCCAAAGTACTCTCTGAGGCAAAGTTGTAGCTCTTGTCATAAAAAACAAAAATTGTGAACATACAAAATAAAAAAAACTTAATCTTCAAGGTCAAAATCGCAAAAAACATTAAAAAATGTGCAAAAAATGGCCCAAAAAGCGTTTTTTTATTGTACCTCTATCTGATTTTAAAATTTTAAGGTGACCGTATATTAAAATTACATTTTCAATCAATATTTTAGAAACAGTTTTCACGTCTTTTGTCTCCATTGGACATGCTATTACGTACTTTGTTAAGTCGCACTGACACGTTAGTATATATCTGTAGTTGTTGGATAAGCGTAGGGGACCTACTGTGTCGATAGAAACGACTTCAAAACTGGTACTTGGTGTGTCTGTCATTGTTAAATTTTCTTTTGTATGTTTAGTCTGTTTAATTTGCATTTATCGCAAGTGAGTATGTATTTTTTTTCATTTTATTCATATTTTTCCATGTATATTTTTGTTTTAGTTTCATCGTAGTTTTTCTTATACCGAGGTGACCTCCATGTGTCGAATTGTGGTATTCTTCGATTATTTCATTTTGTTTTATTTTGTCGACTATTCTTTCCGGTTCATTACAAATACCAATTACAATTTTTCATTTTTCTTTTTAAATTATTATAAATTTCTTTAAATTTATCTATTGCAATGGTTTTAAATATATCATCATTTCTTTTTAATGCTAACTCTTCTATTCCTAAATCATACATTTTTGATGATAGCTTCTCCAAAGTCAGCGGTGTGAACAGTGGATTATCACTACATCGTATAATTACTTCCTCATCATTAATTTCAAATTGGGAACCCTTAAAATTTTTATCTGTATTGAACCTTAATTTTTTCATTTTTTTAATGCCTGTTATGGATGTACAATCTCACACAAAAAGTTCGCGACCCTTTTTATGGGAATTACAATGCGTTTTGTTAAAATCAGTATTTTGCGTTTGTTTATTTTTTATCATACCTCTTGTAATAGCTAGTATATTTTTGTTTACTTCCGTATTTGTCGGAATCATCGCTTTTAGGGAATCGCTGTTTAGATCTATGCGCATTGGCGTCGTAAGCGGGGGGAAAGGGGGCAGTTGCCC
Organism: Dichetophora obliterata; assembly: GCA_963920525.1. Classification (NCBI taxonomy): domain Eukaryota; kingdom Metazoa; phylum Arthropoda; class Insecta; order Diptera; family Sciomyzidae; genus Dichetophora; species Dichetophora obliterata. The sequence continues at coordinate 115,728,029 of OY986435.1, forward strand.
CCCTACTTTTTTAGCTAGAAAAACAATTAAAAAGGAGAACTTCAAAAATTATTCAAAATATCAGTTTTTTTTACAACGATAATATTTTTGTATTATATATTTTCCTCTTCTTTCTCTCTTCTTCATAAGCATGCTTGCGGATAACCATTTTCTTTCTCTGTGTTTGCAAAAAGATAGAACAAAATGTAGAGTTTCTACTGCAAACCCACCACTTCAGTTTAAAAGCACCCAGTTTAAAAGCACATACTTAATATGTAGCTTAATGCTTGTTAATTTTGCAACTCTGGTAAGAAAAGATTTGACATGTTCTTAGGGGCTTTCCATATTGGACGACATGTTGTACGATAAGTTAGATGGAAAGCTAATGGGACTATTTGTAAAGCAACATTATTAATAGCAAGCTCTCAAGCAGAACACATCCGGCTAATAGCTAAGCAACTTTTAGATGCCCTTACAATTGAGCAGTAATTTTACATAGTTGTACAATATTGTACAATCGGCAGAAAAAAACCAAAAATTTCGACTATCGTTTTAGCTTACGCATGGTAGTACATGTTGTACAATCTGCCATGTTGGTCCAATCTTTTGGACGATGCGAAAGCCCCTACTGTGAATTAGCTGATGAAAATCCACCTCGACGCTTTGAAGAAACATCAAATCCGGTTCCTTCAGTACAGTTTCCGTTATATGATCGGCTATGAAAAGATTATTTCGAAATTTTAGATCTTCTGTCAAATGAGATAACGGCTAGATTCGATCAAACAGGTTGATATTTAACTTTTTTTTTATTTTTGCAAGTTTACACCAGCTTCACTCAACCGACTCACTTTGATTTAACATTCGGTGAGTCGGTTGAGTGAAGCTAGTGTAAACTGGCACTTTGTAAATCTTATTGTACATTTAAACAGATCTTGACACTCTGGAATCGTTGGAAAATATTGTAATCGAAGCTTTCAACGGAAAAGTGCCTTCTGAACAAAATCTAAAAACAAAACTAGATCTTTATGCAGATGACTTTTTTGCAGATGAAATTGCTGAAGCAATTGCCTGGCCAAACACCTTGAAATTGAAGTGGCATTGTATCCCAATTTGCGAAAAATTCGGATACTGTAAAAAAACTATTAAATGAAGTTGAAAAACTTATTGCTTTGCTTTTGACTGTGCCTGCATCAGCAGCTTCATCTGAGCGTTCTTTTAGTGCACTAAGACGACTTAAAACGTATCTTCGAGCAACTATGACACAGAAACGACTCACTCATGCGGCACTTATACACATTCACAAAGATAAAACCGAAGAATTGAATTCGATGGAGGTGGTGAAAGAGTTTGTTTCTCGCAAGGACAGAAAGAAACATTTTGGAATAATTTAAATTGATATAACTTTTTGTACCTTATTGTATTTAAACCATGTAAAGATATACCTAGTCTTGCTTTATAAAAGCAACCATTATTTCTTATATTTTCATATTACCATATGAAAGATCCTTTAAAGAATGATCTCTAATATTGAAATTGGAAGAACTTTTAAAAATAATGAAATTTTAATATTTTTTATATATTTTTATATTTTTTTTATTTTAAACTAAAATAAAAAATTTGTTTATTCACATTTATGTTTCTTTGAAGAATTTTTGGTGAACTTTTTTTTTGCACCACCATTTGTACTGCCCCCCCATTTGTACTGCCCCCCCCAGACGAAATTAGCTTCCGACGCGCTTGTCTATGCGCGATAACGCGTCAGCATTAGTATTCATTTTTCCTTTTTTTATAAATAGTATTAAAATCATAATCGCAAAGGTCTATTCTTATGCGTGTCATTTTTGATGACGGATTTTTATGTGAGAATAGAGACACTAGTGGGCGGTGGTCTGTTAGAACCGAAAATTTTCTACCGTAAAGGTAGGGTCGAAAAAATTGATTGCCCAGTGTATAGCTAAGAGCTCTTTCTCAATAATTAGCTTATTTAGATCATGTTTTGCAAGAGATTTGCTTGCATATGAAATTGGTAAGTCTGAGCCTACTTCGTCTTGCGATAAAACTGCACCGAGAGCATAATTAGAAGCGTCTGTGGTGAGTATGAATGGTTTATTGAAATCCTGATATTGGAGTATCGGGGGATTTAAAAGTTTTGTTTTTAGTTCATCGAATGATTTTTGGCAATTTTCGTCCCAGTGAAATTTTATATTTTTCTTTAAAAGTGAATTTAAATTCTTAGCAATGTCGGCAAATTTAGGTATAAATCTTCGGTAGTAGTTGCAGAAAGCAACAAACCTACTTACTTCGTCCGCGTTTTTCGGTATCGGATATTCTTTAATTATTTTGTTTTTAGATGGGTCGATTTTAATTCCATTGGCCGTTAGAAGATGACCAAGGTAAATGACTTCTGGCTTCAGAAAACAACATTTATTTGAATTTAATTTTATATTATATTTTCTTAATCTTTCAAAAACTTTTAGTAAATTTTCGTTATGATGTCCTAAACTACAACCGAAAACAATTATATTGTCTACATAAATAAAAGCTTCTGTATCTAAGCCACTTAATGCGATGGTCTGCATTCTTTGGAAGCTGTTGGATGATATCTTCAATCCAAATGGTAAACGTTTAAATTGGAAATGTCCATTTCCAGTCGAAAAATAAGTTAACGGTCGTGAGTCTTCGTCTAAGTCAATCTGGTGAAAAGAGCTGGTCATGTCCAAGGTCGAAACGTATTTAGCTCTTCCAAGTCTGTCAAGAACGTCTTCTATCTTTGTTAACGGGAATTTATCGTTTACAATTTTTTCGTTCAACTTACGAAAATCTACTACTAGTCGCCATTTTTCTTTTGTCTTTATTGACATTTTAGGAACTTTACAAGTAATGGTGAGTTGTAGGGGCTCACTGAATGTTCTATTATATTGTCAGATAAAAGTTGGTCGACTTGTTCATTTATCTCTGTTAACTGTGTTTGTGGAAGTCTGTAATTTTTAATGTATACCGGGGTCGAATCTGTTGTTTGTATAGTCTGTGTGTAAAAATTATTTTTACTTATGTGTTCTCCAGGGAGATGAAAAATGTCTTCGTGTTGTTTAATAATATTTATTATTAATGATTTGGCATCTGGGTCATTGCAACCAATGTCTAACGTTTTTGGTAATATTTCCATTCTATTTTTGTCATATTTAGTGTTGATTTTACAAGAAAATATATTATAATTCTTTAATGGTTTGGTTTCAAAATCAAGATTACTTAATGTTACATTTTTATCGTTTGTATTTAAAATTTTTACATGAACATTGCCATTTGGTGGTATAAAGCTATTACCCAAAAAAGCTATTACCCAAAAAATCCTCGACTTTAATATTAATCGGTATTATTGATTCTGTTCTGGCAGGAATAATAATATTTCTTTTATTGAATTCTTTTAAAATGATAGGTAAAATATATTCTTTTTCATTTATAAGCAGAGTAAGTGTATATGTTTCAAAATCTATTTTTGACATATATTTCTCTAAAATGTCTCGCCCTATGATTCCATCGGTTGCAATTGGGAAATCATTTTCAACTACATATGATGAATTTCATTTAAAAATCGAGATAAAACTGAAATTTTGAACCCGACCACATCAGATATCGATGAAATTTTGTTCATAGCTAAATTTGATCAATACAAACAAACTCTCATTTTTAGAAATGACTGTTTTGCGATTTTTTGGGCGTGGCACAGTGGGAAAGTTTTCGAAAAAACGCGAAAATTGTCAAAAAGAGCTCCATTTAAACTACAATAACTCAGAATCGGCTGAACCGATTTCCATGATCTTGGTATCATTAAAAATATATTTTAGCAGGCTTTATGACACGTTTTATGACACAAAAAAAATTACACTGTAAAAAATTTATAAAAAAAAGAAAATTTTAACTAACGAAAAATCCAAAAAGGATCAAGGGTTTTTTTACAGTGTATTACTTTTTTAGAAAGGTTTTTCCTTCACCTATACCATATCAAAAAATAAAAATGGGTTCTTTTTTAGTTTTTTTTATATAATTTTTTAAGTAGTGTCACTTCTAGTAATTGCCCTTATATTTTACATTTACAGGTAAAATAACACAATACAACACATGATTTGCCAACTCAATTCTGAGAACTGTATGTAAAATTAGACCCAAAAAGAAGAATTTCTGCATCATTCGTTTTGTCTTCTTACCTGCCAAAATATTTTTAATATCGATTTGAAGTTAGTACTATCGTATTGGGGAATTTATCACGTTTTAGGCCCTGTTGTTTGACATAGCTCGACAACCACTAGCCCGATTTAGTTGAAGTAAATTTTAAAAAATTAAAAATTACAATTTCCTTAATCTGTTCATATATTGTTTTCCTATAAAAGCCACAGTTTTCAAGTTAAAAATAAGCGCATGAAGAAAAAAAATATTTTTTTTTTAAATTCATAAAAAATACAAAACGGAAATAAGTTTCAAGCCTAGTTACTTTTTCGCAAAGTCACATAACCTATGAGCAAAATGAGACAAAGATCATAAAAATCGATGCACGAGTTTCGCTTTTATTCGCAATTGAGTAAAGGTATGAATTTCAAAAATCAGTTATAGCCACCACCCTTAAAATAAAAATATTTTGAATTGCTCAGTAAACAAATTTTTTTGTTATTTTTCGGACGATATGACCACAAACGTAACATAATTCATCCAAATTTGGGCATTTGTTGTTTTCCATATTGATATATTTCATGTTTTGTTGTTATTCACTTTTAAAAAACTGGAGAAAAATAACTTTCACTGTTCGCGTTCGTCGGCACTGCCTGAATGACAAAAATCGATCAATGCACACCTATAAATACTACGTATTTTTCAATATTTTACGGCCAGGTACTTATAAATGGGCGTATATTTTAAGGGTGGCTGGCTATATACCTGATTCAGCACTTGTACGTTTCAAATTGTGCAAAACTTTCCAAATAATCGGCACCCTTAAATGTGGGTTTATTTATTATTTTGTTTATTCCTTTTTTTTTTAGTTCTCAGAATCATAAAAAAGGTGTCAATGTTTTCTCCAAATATTGTTGTGCATAAAACGTGAAAAATTCCCCTATACGATAGTTACTAACTTCAAATCGATATTAAAAATATTTTGGCAGGTAAGAAGACAAAACGAATGATGCAGAAATTCTTCTTTTTGGGTCTAATTTTACATACAGTTCTCAGAATTGAGTTGGCAATCAATGAACTGAAAAATGTTGTACTGTGTAAATAAACATTGTCCCAGGAAAATTATGAATATGTTTTAACCCCAAAAAGTTCTTGCTTGCCTTAAAAATTGCTATATAAATGCACCTGATGAACGTACCGAAATTCATAATTATAAACAGTTCCGAGAAGCCAAGATATCCCATTACAATTTTTACGCGTATATTTTAAAAATTTGAGTGAATATGAATTCAAACAATAAGTACAGATGCATAAAAATATCTAATAAGTGTTGCGCTTCGCTTCGTAAAATAAGTGAAAACGAGGCTGCAAATATAATTGAATATTTTCCAGCTGTCGCCAGCATTCATTGTAGCCGTATTTGCGAAACTTGCCGGAATACACTGAGAAAAGCGCGCAGTCGTAATGAATCCAACGTGGAGCAGAATGAAGTCTCAAATTATTTACCAACAACGCCCAGCGATGAAATTAGGGAAGAATTGAATGAACTTCCAACTTGTACTAGCCGTAATGCAAACATTGAAAGCAACGAACTCATTGAAAATATAAATGATCATATTATTCCTCATCTACCAAACCAAATGTCGCCTCTTAAGAGGAAATATATCAAACGAGATGCATACAAAAATAGAAAATCACTGCAAATTTTGGAAAATGTAGCAGATTCACTTGGAGCTGATCCATTGTCTGATTTGTCAGCGCAACTTGAAAACGTCAAAGCCATTTACGAAGAAATTTTGCAAAACATCAAATATCAAATAGAGAACAGCTCAAATCTTTTGGAAAAGCAAAAACTTTTATCTCTCTTACCAATCAATATGAGTCACGCAGAAATTAAAGATCGTTTTGGGGATGATATATCTCACGGTTGTATCAAAAAAAGTAAATATATCCAAAGGAATAAAACGAAGTTTGCAGATATCAATCCTTTAAAAATGAGCACACGTAGTTTACCAACCGAAACTCTAAGCACAGTCAAGTTATTTTATGAAGATGATGAAATTAGCCGAATGATGCCAGGATCGCAAGATTCAATTACTGTTAAACAAGGAAACTTACGTGAAAAAGTTCAAAAAAGACTGATGTTTTCTTCACTACGCGAATCTTACTACGAATTTAAAAAAAAACATCCCTTGGCCAAAGTGGGTTTTACAAAATTTACAATGTTAAGGCCAAAAAATTGTATGAAACTTGGAGTTGGAAACCAGCAAAATATCTGTGTATGCACATTGCATCAGAATATGAAATTGATGTTTGAAAAAAGTGGCTTAAAATCAATTTGTATTGAAAGAGAATGCACATTTACTGACTACAAAGATGTTCTCAAATTCGTTGTTTGTGATGGTGACATAGAAAAAAGCGAGTGTTGCGTTTCAATGTGTGGTCACTGCTTCAAAAATTTAAATAATCTAAAAACGCATATGCTAAAACATTTTGAAAATAACCAAACTGAAGAAATAATATACAAAAAGTGGAATACAACGATTAGATGTGTTCTGGAAACGTTAACCACCAACCCAGAATCATTTGTCAGCGATTTTACTAAACACATCAAAGTTCTGATTCCGAATCATTTCATATCAAAGCGACAATCTGAATTTATCAGCAATAAAAGAGCGGCGCTGTTATCAGGAGAAATGTTAATTCAAATGGACTTTGCTGAAAATTATGCATTTCTTGTACAAGATGCCGTGCAAGGATACCATTGGAATAATGATCAGGCTACAATACATCCGTTCGTTATTTATTACAAAGGTAATTATTTTAATATTTTGGTATTAGTAAACACATCCATCCACACTCATCAAAATATTTAATATTTTTTATTTATTTGTTTTTTTTTCCTTTGTTTGTTTATTTTCAGATAACGATAAATTAACTCATAAAAGCTTCGCCATAATATCTGATTGCAATACCCATGATAGTATAGGAGTTCATCTATATATTTCAAAAATGATACAGTTCGTGAAGGCCAATATAACCAACAATATTAATAAAATCATTTACGTATCAGATGGTGCAGGAGCACAATATAAAAATAAATATAACTTCATTAATTTATGCCATCACAAATCTGATTTTGGTATTGACGCTGAATGGCACTTTTATGCTACCAGTCACGGAAAATCTGCATGTGATGGAATCGGAGGAACATTGAAGAGAGGTGCTCGAAATTATAGTATTGCGAATAAAAATGAAATCCAGACAACGAGGCAACTCTATCACTGGGCATCAGAAACATATAAGACTACCATACAAGTTGCTTACGCAGATGCTGACGAATACAACAACGTTAAAGAAAAGCTATTTTCAAGATATAAAGAAGCTCAAACTATAACAGGAACTCAAGGCAACATTCATTCATTCCGATAAATGAAACTTTTGTACATGTGCGCAGATATTCTGACTGTGCCAAATTTGAGCAGCGTAAAATTTCTTACAAATAATTAACTTAAAAAAAATGTAAATAAAATAAAACACAAATTAATAAAAACATGGCAAATAATATAAACAATTGTTGATGGTTTTTTATTTGTAAACATTTTAAAAATGTTATAATTGTTGAACTATTTTGTAAATGTGTAAGAATGTGACCTGATATTTTCGCTGTTATTGGAATTATTTCGAAAACTTTCGGTACGTATTACTAGAAGTGACACTACTTAAAAAATTTGGGGTTAAAACATATTCATAATTTTCCTAGGACTATGTTTATTTATTTAACCTGTAAATATAAAATATAAGGGCAATTACTAGAAGTGACACTACTTAAAAAATTATATAAAAATAACTAAAAAAGAACCCTTTTTTTTTTTGATATGGTATAGGTGAAGGATAAACCTTTCTAAAAAAGTAATACACTGTAAAAAAACCCTTGATCTTTTTGGATTTTTCGTTACTTAAAATTTTATTTTTTTTTATAAATTTTTTACAGTGTAATTTTTTGTGTGTCATAAAACGTGTCATAAAGCCTGTTAAAATATCTTTTTAATGATACCAAGATCATGGAAATCAGTTCAGCCGATTCTGAGTTATTGTAGTTTAAATGGAGCTCTTTTTGACCATTTTCGCGTTTTTTCGAAAACTTTCCCACTGTGCCACGCCCAAAAAATCGCAAAACAGTCATTTCTAAAAATGAGAGTTTGTTTGTATTAATCAAATTTAGCTATGAACAAAATTTCATCGATATCTGAGGGGGTCGGGTTCAATGCATCTCGATTTTTACATGAAATTCATCATATATGAGAATTATGTTCGATTATTTTTGTTTCTATACTTAAATCTAAATTTTTTGTGCCTATGCATTCAATTGCTTCTTTCGTTATGCCCGTTAATTGTGAAATATTTCTAGTATTAATTTCATTTATATTTTTTGTTTTACAAATGGAGATATCAGCTCCCGTGTCTATAAGAAACGTTAAATGTTTATTGTTATTTTTACATAACAAAGTTATATAATTTGTTAAATTTTGTGTAATTTGAAAATTAATTTTGGCCTCTGCGGATAACAGTATTTGGTACCCGGCCATGGGCGTTTCCCTGTACTTTGTTTTTGTTTTTATTTCTATTGTTTTGAGGGTTATTGTTTCGGTTTGAGAAGTTATTGTTAGCATTATTGTTTGAAAAATAAGTGTTACGATTTAGGTTATTGTTTGGAAAATGATTGTTTCTGTTTGCATTTTGAAAAGTATTGTTTCTATATGTATTATTGTTATATTGTGAATATCCAAAATTATTATTATTTCTGTACATATTGTTTAAGTTGTTATTATTTCGATAATTTTGTGTATTATTTCTGTAATTGTTTTGTGAATTGTAGTTGTATCTGAAGTTATTTCTGTTATATTGGTCTCTAGAGTTTCTGAAATTGTCTCTTTTTTCGAATTTGAAAAATTGTATTTTTGTCCGAGACTAAACTTTCTTCTGCTGTTAAACATCTTCCAACGGCTTCATTAAATGTTTTTGGTGTATTTGCCAATAATATTGTCCGAAATTCGGAATTAACACCTTCAGTAAAAACATTTAACGCCATGCTCTCGTTAACTTTATATATTGCAGTTTTTGCTTCTTGAGTCAAAGAAGTCAAAGTTTTTATTTCAAATGAATTTTATTGTTCAGTTATTTCTAAGATTTTTTCTCTTAATTCAGATATGGTTTTATTATTTTGCTTGAGTGTACCAAGTTCACTTAGTACTTGTTGCAAAGTTTTTAGATTCGGATAAGCTTTTTCTAATAAATTTTCCAACTCTTCAAATGTCGTTGGCCTATTTGAACGTCCTAAAATACTTCGTACTTGTGCCGTTAATTTAAAATTGTAAACATATTTTATGAAAATTTCTTTATCTTCATCTTTCAACATATCATGTGATAATTCTGTTTGGACTATAAAATCTTCCAAATGTGTAAAATTTCCTTTAAAAATTTGTAGGTTTGTACCTACTGTATTTTTATCAAAATTGGCCATATTTGATAAATTATTTTCTTTCGATATTTCTTTAAATTTTTTTTTAATGGTAATGTTTCAATTTTTTTTAATAATTCTTCATGAAAATTATTAAACTTTAGTTTTAAAATTTCATAATTTTCATTTTCTTCAATTGAAACATTATTAACTTCGAGTTTTAGATTTTGAATGTACTTAAGCTTGTGCTCTATATATTGTTTTGAAAATTCTCTATTTTTACTCTTTTTTAAATTTAATTTAGTTGTTTCAATCAATAATATATTATTTTTTATCGTATCCATTAATGTATGAATGAACAGCCGTGGTATTAATTTTTTTTTATAAATTTTAATATTTATGACACACCCCGTGCCAGTAGCAAGTTTGACATTTAGGTTTCATTAAAAAAAATTTGACGAAGTGCATTAGTTAATGCGAATAGGGATAAAAGAAAATGTCAGATATCAATAATTTATATTGTGCAAAAATGTCGGACGCGTGTATTGTGTGTCAGTGTTGTATTAATGAAAAAATGTAAGTGCCTATCTAATCTATACCTAATTTGGAGTTATATTTTTTTTGCACATAGCTAAGTTTCATGTCGCCATATAGTTTTTGGTTTTTGTTTCTTTTATTTTTCGAGAAGATTTTCGTTTGCTGAATAAGTATTACTTGTATGTGTGTATGTGTGTAAAAGATGTAAATACCAAAGTGTTGCTCATATAACGTAATAGAGAGCAAAAAAGTAATAATTATATGCATATGTGCAAAGCAACAACATATCTAAATATTAGAATAGTGAACATTTTAATTGTTTTGTGCGCGATTACAATAAAAGAATGTATTTTAAAAAAATTTAATTTTTGAAATTATATGAAAAAGTGTAATATAATAAATTCATGTAAAATATTTTTCAAAAAGTGGAAATATTGGAGTGTGCGAGGGAGCGAAACCGATATTTATGCAAAAAGAAAAAAAAAGGATGCATAGAAGGCAGAAGAAAAAGTCAAGTGTTATGACTTAGTTTTTTTTTATAAAAAATCATTCTGTATTATTAAATGTAGTAAAAAAAATTTATAAATTTAGTAAAAACTAAAAAAGTGAAAAAATATTATTCGTTGCATTTCTTATTTCTATTTGCTGCGGGCTTCCATTTGTTTTTCTATTTTGTCTATTTGTAGCGAGATTTCGGTGGCTACTTTCCAATGCGGTGGAGGGTCGCTGTTGACCATCCGCTTAAGGCTTGCCAGTCGTCGCCTGGTTTTGACAAGTTGTCCTCCGCGTCGTGGCCTTTGTTAATCCACCTTTGGTATGGCCGTCTTAATTTCTTCTTTGCAGCGTTCCTGACGCTTTTGTATTCCTCGATGGAGATTGCCTTTGGTCCCTGGCTTGCCTTTGGTATAATTTTAGACGGTATATACCTTGGTGCGTCCGATGGATGTCCAGTTGGTACGTATTCTGGCACGCTTACTTTTTGCAACTGCAAATTAATTGGTAAGCGTGGTGGCAGGATCGCCATGTGGTGAGTAAAAATTTTGTTTAAAAAAAGGGGACTCGCGAAAATTTTAAATTGATTAAGGTCCTGTCTTATATATGTATCCGGCGTTTATTCACCACTGGCTTCTACTTTATTTCTTTTATGCCGTTCAGTTTAAAAAGTGCAGAGGCTAAAAATGAATCGAGTTGGCAGCTTTGTTTAAGCTCAAAACTAGATCGACTTTATTTGAATTTTATTCATCCTTTTATAGTATGTATAACGGTATTTTGTCTTAAAACTAGTTAACAATAGCTTTTGTATTTAGAAAGTACACAGAATCATATGTTCTTTAATTGGTGTAAAAGTAATAATAGAATATCATATACATATTTGTAATTTAGTAATAGCAGTATAATGTGTGTGAGTGAGTAGACTTAAATTATTAGAAAACGTAAACATAATCATATGTTAATATATTTGTGTAAGAGTAAAAGTAAAAATGTAATTTCATATATTTTGTATTCAGCAATATTAGTACATGTGTGCGAATGAAATAGATAGTAGTGCTTAGTATAAACATATGTTCTTATTGCTAGAATATTATCTTAGTATAATACAATAAAATAGAATAAGGTGATACGTACCGTAAAGGCGTGTATTTTTGAAATGTGTTTTATAGTTGTTTGTTTTAATATTTTATAAAGTAGAAGTGTGTACATTACAACATTTCTTCTGACCACTTTGTTCTACAGCACAGCTGCAAGTAACCTCGAGGGGTTGTCTGGAAAGAGCATCGGGCATATTTGAAATTCCCTGGATTGCCTTAAAACTTTTCAGCTCGATCTTCAAAAGGGTTTTAACTTCAAAATTTCCAATGTCCGGTTTAATTTCCGTGTGTTGTGCGATGCTACTTTGTTGCACACTTATCAATGCTGGTGTAGCTGAGCTTAGTGTCACAGTTGGTACCGCAGGTGTTGCTGCGACTTTTGCGGCTTTTGACTTATTTTCTCTGCGATGTCTTTTTCTTTTTCTGTTGACTTCTTTTATTGCGGTAACGCTTGCTTTGGCAATTGGTGGCGCAGGTGCTGCTGCGACGGCAGTTGGTGACGTAGGTGCTGCTGCGATGGCAGTTGATGACGCAGGTGCTAATGCGGTGGCAGTTGATGACGCAAGTGCTACTGCGACGGCAGTTGATGATGCAGGTGCTGCTGCGGCGGCAGTTGGTGACGCAGGTGCTGCTGCGACGGCAGTTGAGGACTCAGGTGCTACTGCTACGCATTTTAAAACTTTTGTGTGTTCCTGTGTCCTTGACACTCCTGGCAGATTTAAGAAAAAATCACATCTTATTGATGTCCCAATGCTGGACAGAAAATCCATCCAAAGAATCAAATTGCCTAACACTTCAGGAAGGATGAGTATCGCCAACCGCACATAGTTCATACCCAGGGATACCTCTGCTTCAAACGCCTCTGCTTCTTCTTGTCTTCTTCTTGTCTGCTTCCATCAGCTAAACTAATCTGCGTTGTGGTAGGTATGATTTTGAACGCAGTCCGCAGCTTGTCTGCATAATATTGGCTGATAAAACTCCTTGTCGCCCCTGTGTTCAAAGTAGCCTCCATCCAGGCGTCGTCAAGTGCTGCTGTGGCCGCTATGCGGCCCTCTTCAGCTCGAAGACCATCTAGTGCTGTCGAGGCTCCACAAAATTGGGCCTCCACTCTCGTTTCCCTGTCTTCGACGGCAGCAGTCGTAAGTCCGAATATTAATTTTTCCACATTTCCAGCAGGAATTTACACCTTTGTTCTGGCAGTTGCGTGCTAAATTACTGATCTGTCCGCAGCGTCGGCAAGCTGTGTGTGTATCTATGTATGCAACTTGTGTCGACTGCTGGCATCCTGTCTCTCTCATCTGAACCTCTGCAAGGCGGTGGTTGTTGTTCGACCGCTCTAAGTCTTCGAAGTCGTCTGTCAAATTGATAAGCTCCGCCATGCTTGCGAACTCTCTTCTCTTCACATAAAATTGAAAATCTTGGATGCTATTTCTGTAGATCCGCTCTAACTGTTGCTCCTTGCTGATATTACCATAGCGAATCAGGTTCTGGATGGCTATGACGAAATCTTTAAATTTCTCGCCTGCGAATTGTTGCCGTCGGCGTATTCGTCTTCCAGTCGCTCTAAAAATCTAGCTGGTAAGAAAAATCCCAGAAAGTCAGTCTTGAAGCTCTGCCAGTTGTCCCAATGTGCGTTATTGTTGTGGTACCAGTGAAGTGCTTGTTTGTATAGCAACTCAGGTATGCACCGTGGCAACAAATCTATATTCAGATCATACACTTCAACAAGCACCTCGACTCGCTCAATGAAGGCTAGAGCGTCTTCCGTCCCGTTGAAACTCACTGACCACTTCTTCACCCGATCTATTGTGTCGTTGTTAAATAATGGGCGTAACCCACCCCTCTGGGCGTCAGCGTATGGTTGTGGCCACGTTTGATAGTTCGACATCCAAGCTGCCCTTGTTTCCTCCTCTTCTTTCTCTCTTTGTGTACCTTGTGCCTCTTGAAAGGATTTCGTTATCATTATAGGTGGTGTTTTGTTTGTCTCGTTAGATGTTACTGCCACTGGTGAACACCCTCGTCGGTGTTTGACCTCTAGTTCGGCCAGCCGTTTTTCCTGCTCCGGTTCGTAATTATTTTCGTTGATCTGGGCTGAGAACCGTTTCCGCAGCTATTCTACCGAGCCTTCTTCATCAAATTTGAATTCCTCAGCGTAGCTTAGGAGATCTTCTCGTCGAAGCGAGTACACCCATGTGTCTTAGCCATGATGATTTTCTTCAACTTTTGTAAATTTCACAAATTCCTCAAATGCCATAAATTTCACAAATTCCACAAATTCCGCAAATTCCTTCAAGGGACAATCTATCTATTTATTTTCATGCTTATTCAACCTTTAAGTGAAATATTTTCTTGATAGTTTTAAAAAGAAAATATATATATGTATAGAAGGGCGGGTCGAAATGTAGGGAGTGAAAAAATTCACCAATTTCCCTATGATTTCCGTATTCTATGCCAAAAAAATGGCCATGAAAGTAATATTCTTGGACAAAATCATGAAAAAAATGGAAAAATGCTCCAAAATTTGGACAAAAATGCCCGTTACTTTTGAACCGTTGGACCAATGTGATTAAACCCGATCGATAGTTTTTGAGTTATGGATGTGAACGTGTAGATAATATTTCATACGAACGTCAATTTGGGAAAAAAATCTACCAACAAAAAGTAGTGGACTCGATTTTAACGATAGAGGTATGGTTCCTTTGGTAAATTTTCATGGAATAACCCATAGAATACGGAAATTATAGGGAAATTGTCAAAAAATAAATCGACCCGCCCTAATGTATAGGTATATGCCAGTCGTCCATTTTCAAATCACTTCACATGTGCTCACCAAGCTATATTTGGAAGAGTCCCTGCTCGGGCGCCATGTAACGAAGCTGCCGGTCTTCCGGCTCTATAGCTCGGTCGAGTTCAGAATAAGTCACAAAATAAAAATTTTTGTTTCAGGTTCTTCCAAATAAGGCTTTATTTATAAATGTTTTAGATTTTATATCTTAAAATATTTTATAAATGTTTTAGATTCTATTTCTTAAAATATTTCATAAACTACTAAGGCGATGTGGGAAGCAATGCGGCGGTGATTGAGGTTGTTGACGTTCGACTCTCGTTCGAAAGTGGGTGAGGTGGTTGGCGGTAGCTCTGGTGAATCGTCGTTGTGGTCCTTATGTCATATCCATGTGCTCCCTGACTAGAGTATGTCCCTTGCGATCTGACAATGTGCCTATGCTATGTGGTCCCTTGCGATCTGCCGATGCGCCTATAAGCTATGTGGTCCTTTGCGATCTGACGATGCGCCTAAAAGCTATGTGGTCCCTTGCAATCTGACGATGCACCTAAAAGCTATGCGGTCTCTTGGCGATCTGACGATGTGCTTATATGTTATGTGGTCCCTTGCGATCTGACGATGCACCTATAAGCTATATGTTCCCTTGCGATCTGACAATGCGCCTACATGCTATGCGGTCCCTTGCGATCTGACTATGCGCCTATAAGCTATGTGGTCCCTTGCGATCTGACGATGCGCCTATAAGCTATGTGTTCCATTGCGATCTGACGATGCGCCTGTATTCTATGTGGTCCCTTGCGATCTGACGATGTGCCTATAAGCTATGTGGTCCCTTGCGATCTGATGATGCGCCTATAAGCTATGTGGTCCCTTGCGATCTGACGATGCGCCTAAAAGCTATGTGGTTCCTTGCGATCTAACGATTCGCCTATAAGCTATGTGGTCCCTTGTGATCTGACGATGCGCTTATAAGCTATGTGGTCCCTTGCGATCTGATGATGCGCCTATAAGATATATGGTCCCTTGCGATCTGACGATGCGCCTAAAAGCTATGTTCGTGAAGCCTGTGTCTCACCTGTTATCCTTGTCACCTTCTCTTCAGAACGTTCTTGCCGCAAATTCCTTCAGCAGCTTTTGTCTGAGGTTCTTCTGCTACGTCTGTCCAGATTTCTTCACCAAGTCCTATATTCCTTATCTTCGCTTTGGTGGCTCGTCAGCAACTGCTTAGTCCGATCGACTCTTTCCTTCTATAGTTCGTCAGTCAGTGTTTAATAAGCCCAACTGCTCGCCTTGACTGTCTGCTAGGAACTCTTCAGTAAGCCCAACTACTCGCTTTAATTGTCTGCCAGCAACTGACTGTCTCCTCATCATTCAATTCATTGCATACCTCTACTGGTTGATCGTAGCAGCATCGCTGTTAGCTAGTTATACTCATTTTTCCGTTAACATGTTGACACCGCTCATTGGTGTTGCCATGCTCTGCTACTCATGCTCTCGTCGACATGTTGATACCGCTCAGTGGTTTTCAGAAACATACGCATCGTGTTTCTGGGTCACCCTGGTCTCCCATCGAAGTACTCGCGGTCCCGTTGGCGCTTTATCAAATGTTGCTAATTGTTGGTGCCTTCTCTGTTTCGCTGTTAGCCATTCGTATTCATGTTTTCGGTAACATGTTGACACCGCTCAGTAGTGTTGCCCCGCTCTGCTACTTATGCTCTCGTCGACATGTTGATACTGCTCAGTGGTTTTCGGAAACATACGCATCGTGTTGCTGGGTCGCCCTGATCTCCCATCAAAGTACTCGCGGTCCCGTTGGTACTCATGTTGCTCTTGGTCCTTAGCTTTGTGTATGCTGTTCTTGTTGTTGCTAAATTTTGTCGCATTGACCGTTGCTCACACCACCTATATATAAATGATGGTTAACTATTTATGTTGACACAGGGTGCTTTGCTCAAAACATATATATAGTTAATATAGTTATTAGACCGGTCCTTATTTATATGGACAATTTTATTTTCTCGCATATATGTTACGGCAAGCGCTAAAAATTTTCGTTTTAGTTTCAAAAAGCATAAAAAAATTTGACAACGATTGGATAATTTTTAGCCGTGCCCCAAGCACCTTTTTGTTTTTATTATGAGAAATAAGGAAAAAAAATGTATTTTTTTATTTTATTTACATTTATTTGAAAATTAAGAATAAACTGAAATATTTTTATTAATTACATTCTCATAGTAACATTAATATTATTTTAATTTAATTGTGAATTTTTTTAAAAGTGGGATAATTCATGTTATATTCTTTAACCACTTGAAAAAGGAATTGTTTCCCCTCTTCATTGTGAATTAATTTATTATTATAATCTGTAATGAATTTGGCGCCTCTTTTAGCTGCATCATTCACTACAGATAAGTTTTTACAAATTGGTGATCCCTGAGCGTAGTCAAATCTTTCATTCCAATCCGACGGATCGACTTGCAAAAATTCTTTTGAAATTTCTAAGCGATCAAAGAACGCGTGTGTATTGGAATTTACAAAATAGCTTAAACCTTTTTGCGCAAATGTGTCGATATTTGTCGGATTAGTTATTATTCGCTTGCATTTTTCTGTATTTGCTTTAACATTAATTGCCTGAACCATTTTTTTTAATTGCAACACTTACATTAGGATCAAAGAATGAAAGATCGACTGCTTCTTCCGACAAATACCACAAATGATTTCTAATTTTTTGTAGCAAAGCAAGAGCTATATCCCTTTCAGGATAAGCTATATTTTTAATTAAATTTAGGTCTTGATTTGGTGCTTCAATTGCTTTAGTGCATCCAAACTAGGCTTTTACATAAATGCGAACTATAAACAGACAGACTATTAACAACAGAACTATTAATAAAACTGAGTTTTGTTTTAAAATTCTCTATATAGTTTGAACGTCCTCATTTATTTCTAAGAATGCAGTTGTGTGTCTTGAGTAATTACGAACATTTTGGATTGTATAAAATCTTTTTTATAGTAATCTATTTAGTTTAATAATACCCTACGTATACCGTTTAGCTCTTGTTTGGTCATATTGAATTCATTACGAAACATATACATTTTAAGTACATAAATAGATTTTGACATCCATCGAGCATGAGAAGTTATACGAAAGGTGTTAAAGCACCAGGTATACGAAAGGTGTTAAAATTCGGCACCGTACCACCAAGAAAACTGACAACTAATTATAATAATTCTTTGTAGTCGCGTCTGCTATGAGCTTGTTTTAAGTTATCTAGACAGTAATTTAATATTGGTCCACGTTCGTCAGTAGTCAATACTGTAATAATGTGTTCATCTTATAAACAACTCTTATAATTTAATTTGTCAATATTAATCCAGTATTTGCTAAAGCGATTAAAAATTAGCACTTCTGGACCGGTTGGCGGGGGCACGGTTAAAAATTGTCCAATCAAGCTCAAATTTTTTTTGTGTATTTTTAGGATAAAATAAAATGGTTTTAGCGCTTGCCGTCATACGAATTCGAAAAAAAAGAAATAAGGACCAGTCTAATAGTTACTTTAAATTATTTCTGACTAATTTGCATTTGTAGTAAATGTGTTGTTGTTGTGTCTTTTTATGTGTTTAGGAATGGTATCGTGATGTAGTGTTTAGCATATGCGGCAAAACTGGGGAAATGTTTTGCCTCGTCACGATGATTACTTTTCGCAGAACTTTTATAACGATATGATGACTGCGGTGGACACCTTCAGAGAAGAGTTTGAGCAGCATGCAGCAACTTTTAAATTGATATCTGTTCCCGTAGCAACTCCACGTCTGGCTAACGCACCAACTAATGAAAACGCTGGAAACTCTAATTTGGTCAACTTTTCTTTAATTATACGAAAGCAAGCAGCGGCCATAGTTTCACTACGTAGAATTTGTGCGGGCCTGATTGGCAATATTGAGGATCAACCATTACAATCATTTGTAACTCCGAGCTCTCAAGGATATAATCTAGATGAGTATGATGACATGGAAGATAAGATACAGCGGGTGCTTGTTCAACTGTCAATCACTATGACCGCACATCCACCAGCTGAAACACCAATTGCACAAATGGCTATGAGCCCATTTCAACTACCCAAAATTCCAACCATTCCAACAGTCAGCGGTGATTATCTTCAATGGACACAGTTTCACGACTTGTTTGCAGAAGTCATTCACACGCAGCTTATACCACCATCGCAAAAAATGTGGTACCTCAAGACAAGCCTTACCGGTGAGGCAGAGAAGCTCATTCGGCACCTCACGCTTAGTACTGAAAATTATGCCACAGCATGGAAATTACTGCTAGATCGATACAACAACAAAAGGGTAATTTTTTCAACCATTATTCAAAATATGTTAAATCAACCTGGGGTGCCAAACAACCCTTCAGCTGCAGATATAAGGTCTCTACAAGATACTACACATGAAGGACTACTGGCGATAAGCAATCTGGCAATTATCTGCTTCTTCACATTTTATTGGCTAAGCTCGACAAACAAACTCGATTACTGTATGAGCAGTCACTTAAAAACTCAAAATAACTCTAAAATATTAGTCACTTTCTGGAATTCCTAGAAAACAGATTCCAATCATAAGACGCAACAAATCAAACCCAATTAAAGCAATAGCAACAACTGTGACTTAAACACAATCAAACAAATGTTCTGTTTGCAGCAATAATCTTCATCCTCCATATCACTGCAAGTCCTTTATACAATCTAACATTCAAGATCGCATACCATGAAAAAACCTAAACGATGCATGAATTGTTTTCGATCTGGACAAACGGCTTAGAAAGTAGAAATAGCCACTGCAATATATGCAACAAAAACACAATTCATTGTTTAACGACAAGAGACTACCAACTTCAGTCAAGCACGCGGCAACAAACCACAAAAGAAATTAAATCAAACCAATTAAATCAAACCTCATTAATTTCAACATCAAACAATTGTTATGTGCTGCTGAGTACTGTAAAAATAAAAATAGCTGCAAAAAATGGACAGACCATTGAATGCGGAGCAATTCTCGATTCAGGCTCACAGGAGAACCTGATAACTGAACAATTGGTAAAAAGATTAAAATTGCAAAAGAAACCAAATCTTATCTGGATAGAAGGAGTGTCTAAAGGGAAAAAAGCTCACAATATAGTGTCAACATTAAATTCCCCTAAGAATAAGCAACTTTAGCATTACACTTAAGGCGTTTATGATTCCCATAATAATTTCAGCGCAACCCAAAAGAGCTTTGGATATGTCAAAGTGGCCCATTCCACAAAATATACAGTTGGCAGATCCAGAATTTAACGTACCAGGACAAATTGATCTACTATGGTGCTAAGACTTTCATTCTCTCATGTCCATTGGCCAAATCAAGCTGGCAGATAATTTGCCAATCCTTCAAAAAACTATGTTTGGATGGCTTTGCAGCGGTACGATCTGAAGTGGCTATGACAACTCTCTGGCATGTGGAATACATTCAATCGACGACGAGGTTAACAATCTTGTACAGTAGCAGAACAAAAATGCGAATCATCTTTCATCCAAAATACTCAACGCGACTTTTGACTTATTTTCTCTGCGATCTCTTTTTCTGTTGACTTCTTTTCTAGCGGTAACGCTTGCTTTGACAGTTGGTGGCGCAGGTGCTGCTGCGATGGCAGTTGGTGACGCAGGTGCTGCTGCGATGGCAGTTGATGACGCAGGTGCTAATACGGTGGAAGTTGATGCCGCAGGTGCTACTGCGACGGCAGTTGATGATGCAGGTGCTGCTGCGGCGGCAGTTGGTGACGCAGGTGCTGCTGCGACGGCAGTTGATGACTCAGGTGCTGCTGCTACGCATTTTAAATCTTTTGTGTGTTCCTGTGTCCTTTACACTCCTGGCAGATTTAAGAAAAAAATCTCCACATCTTATTGATGTCCCAATGCTGGACAGAAAATCCATCCAAAGAATCAAATCGCCTAACACTTCAGGATGGATGAGTATCGCCAACCGCACATAGTTCATACCCAGGGATACCTCTGCTTCAAACGTCTCTGCAACTTCTTGTCTGCTTCCATCAGCTAAACTAATCTGCGTTGTGGTAGGTATGATTTTGAACGTAGTCCGCAGCTTGTCTGCATAATATTGGCTGATAAAACTCCTTGTCGCCCCTGTGTCCAAAGTAGCCTCCATCCAGACGCCGTCAAGTGCTACTGTGGCCACTATGCGGCCCTCTTCTGCTCGAAGACCATCTAGTGCTATCGAGGCTCCACAAAATTGGGCCTCCACTCTCGTTTCCCTGTCTTCGACGGCAGCAGTCGTAAGTCCGAATATTAATTTTTCCACATTTCCAGCAGGAATTTACACCTTTGTTCTGGCAGTTGCGTGCTAAATTACTGATCTGTCCGCAGCGTCGGCAAGCTGTGTGTGTATCTATGTATGCGACTTGTGTCGACTTGTGCGGTGGTTGTTGTTCGACCGCTCTAAGTCTTCGAAGTCGTCTGTCAAATTAATAAGCTCCGCCAGGCTTGCGAACTCTCTTCTCTTCACATAAAATTGAAGGCCGTATGGCCGCTGTAGTAGATATCACAGGGTGCATGCCGAATGCAACCCTGTCCCTTCCATCGCATTTCTTGGATGGAGTGATATCAGCTTTGTGTCTTTCCAAGGCATCAGTCAGTTGGAAAGAGGCCCTTCCCAATTAAGGGTTCGGACATTCCAGGTGCATATCCGTAAATCATTATCAGTTTTTGGATTGCGAAAGTCGTCATCAGATTTGGGGATCAGTTTTCTTCTATTCTTATTAGTTTTCATTAAAATCTGTTTTTACGGGTGGGCTTCAAACCCGACGCACAACCTATTTTAAGCCTATTACTTAAAAATTACTTAAAAATTTAAAAAATTTAAAAAAATTTAACCTATTACTTAAAAATTTAAAAAAATCGTTTATTTAACAAATATAAAATATCTGGTTCTAGTTTAGACTTTGCTTCCTATTCTTCTTGTCGTTATAGATATCAACTACTAAATAAACAATGCTATTCTGCTTATATAATTAACATAAAATCTCAATTTAAAGATGATCCAAAACTTTTCTATAGTTTTGTTAACTCAAAACGTAAAGCCGCCAGTTTTCCACCCCTTATGAAATTCAATCAGGAAGAATCATCTTGTGACAATGTGATTTCTAACATGTTTGCAAACTTCTTTAAATGAACTTACTCCGATATACCATTTCATACTAGCACGGTGTATCCTTTTTCCCCGCCAGTTAACTCTTTTGAAACTCCTGTAATAGACCCAAATATTGTTATGTGTTATCTTCGACAAGTAAAATCTTCTTTTACGAACGGCCAGGTTAAAATTCCAATCTGTATTTTAAAGCAATGTGCTACAAACCTGTGTACTCCTCTAGCAAACATTTTTAATATTTCCTTGCATAGTGGTTATTTTCCTATTATATGGAAGGATTCTTATATTATACCCCTTCATAAATCTGGCTCCAAGATAGATGTTTCTAACTATCGAGGAATTGCAAAATTAAGTGCAATCCCTAAGTTATTTGAGAAAATCATAACTGATCAGTAAACCCACTCCATGTCTTCCACCATTTCTGTCTTTCAACATGGTTTTCTGAAGGATAAGTCCACTACAACAAACCTCTTAGAGTTTACTACGCGTGTTATAAATGGTTTTACTTTGGGACTGCAGACTGATGCAATTTATACGGACTTTAGCAAAGCTTTCGACAGTGTTAATCATAACCTTCTTTTGAAAAAACTCCAACTTATTGGGTTTCCTGTCACATTATCAAATTGGATAAATTCGTATTTATCTAGACGTACTCAAAAGGTTTTATATAAGAATTCTCTTTCAAAAAGTATTTCGGTCACTTCTGGTGTTCCTCAGGGCAGTCATCTTGGACTGGTTTTGTTTTTACTATTCATTAATGATCTTCCTTCGGTAATAAAACACTGTAACGTCTTAATGTACGCTGACGACGTGAAACTTTTTCTTTGTTACAAATCTCCTGATGAACGACATCTTTTACAATCTGATCTAAATAGACTTGTGGACTGGTGTAGCTTAAATATATTAAATCTCAACTTAAAAAAATGTAAGCAAATGACATTCTCGCGAAGATCTGCTAGTAACATAAATTACACTATAAATAACTTAGAAATAGTTTCCAGTTTTCTCGATCTTGGTGTTATTATGGATTCAAAACTTCGCTTCAATCTCCACGTTAATATGGTGATAAATAAGGCAAGAGGAGTCCTTGGCTAAAGAATTCAGTGATCCCTTTACTACTAACACCTACATCGACGCCATAGAATCCGTTCAAAAACAGTTTTTACTTTTTGCTTTACGTCATAGTCGTTGGAACCCCAATATTATGCTTCCATCGTATGAAATACGCCTTAAAATTATTTTACTACCTTCCCTAAGAAGCAGAAAAATGATGCTTAATGTCATGTTTCTGTATAAATTACTTTGTGGCGAGATTAATTCGGAATATCTCATCTCAGCTCTAAATTTTAACATCCCAAGGAGAGGAACTAGACATTTTCTGTTTTTCAAGTTGAGTCAGTGCAGTTCTAATTACGCTCTTCATGAACCTTTACGATGTATGTGCAGTGATTTCAATGATAGATGTCTTAAAACGGAAAATTATATTACATTTAAATAATTAAATCAATTTAACTTCATCCCATTATACCTAACGCAATTTTATAACAATGTAATATTGGCAATTGAGATTGTTCTGTTTCTCTTTTTGTCTCGATATTATGTTTATAAAGTAAGCACCATCAAATATGAATCGTTTTTAAAACTTACTTTTTAATTATTCAATATTTTAATTTTTAATCGAATTGGGATTTACGCGCTCACGTGGTTTCCTGATTTGAAATTAGACTGAACTCACACTATCACCTGGATTGGTGTGCCAGAGTATATCTCTTTTCCATACAAGTTTATGCCTGCGTTGGCCCAAATGCATATCCAACTAATTGGGATTTTGATTTGGCGGATATGAGATTTATCTCATTTCCACGTAGGTCCTTGGGTTGGACAATGGCCGCAAACCAGTTAAAATGAGTTTAGTGTTTTTGATTGTTTTTCTTGTACCTTAAATTAATAATTACTATTATTTAATTCGATGTTGCTTATTTATATAGAACCAAGTATACTTAAATACGCGTTTATATATATATTCAATTTTTAAATTCCGCTGAAAAGCCAATTAATGTGCTTAGTGGAAAATCCTAATTGCCAATAGGGGGTATGTTTTAGTACGTAGGTGCATTCTGTCTGTCCCGGCTGATTCGGGCAGATTTTAGAATGTGAATCGTGCATGCGTATAGGTCGGGTATACGTATCTTGGGAAGATTTCATACCTCCGGGCGAATCCAAAAAAAAAAAAAAAAAAAAAAGCCTAGGGAGGCCTGCCTCTCAGATTAGCCGCCAAACTAACGGTTGTCAGTTTTGACGTTGCCCAGGAAACACCACGTGGCGGTTTGAGTCGACTTGAGGCGATTTCACAAAGATTATGCTGGCCTCGCCAGGTTGAGACAGTCAGACATGTTACATTGTTACATCGCCCCCAGATTCTTTTTCTATTACCACTTTATTTAACTCATGCTTGTTAAGGGACTTACTTGCAAATGCTATTGGTTTATCACTACCTATTTTTCCTTGAGAAAGAATTGCTCCTAATGCAAAATTTGAAGCATCTGTGGTTAGTATGAAAGGTTTCGAAATATCCGGATAACTTAATACAGGTGGTGACAAGAGTTTTTGTTTTAGAAGTTCAAAAGATTGTTGGCAACTTTGCGACCAATTGAAAATCACCTGCTTCTTTAACAACTAATTAAATGGTTTTGCTATATCAGCAAAATTTTGAGTAAAACGCCTGTAATAATTACAGAAAGCTACGAACTTACGTACTTCGGCCGAATCTGTCAGTATCGGATAACTTTTTATCATATCATATTTACTTGGATCTGTAGTCACACCTTGATCAGCTATTAGATGTCCAAGATATACCACTTCTGGCCTCAGAAACTATATCTACGTAACCTTTAAAAACTTCTGACAGAATCTTGTTATGTTTCTTATAAACTAGATCCAAAGATTATTATATCATCGACATAAAAATGCTGCATTTTGAAAACCACTTTGTGCAAGCGAAAGCATTCTTTGAAACTATTTTTTGAAATTTTTAAACCAAATGGCAAACGTTTGAATTGGCAGTGACCTGAATCAGTAGAAAATTCTGTCAATGGTCTTAACTTTTGGTGTAATGGAATTTGATGAAATGAACTTGTTATAGCTAAAGTTGAAAAAATTTGTTTTACCTAATTTGTCAAGAACATCTTCAGGTCTAGTTAAAGGGAATTTGTCATCCACGACTTTCTTGTTTCTTGTTTAATGCTCTTTAGTCAATTACTAGTCTCCATTTCTTATTTTCCCCTGTACTTTTCTTCGGAACTGCAGTGACACATATTCGTATAAACGCACTCTTAATTTTAAATTTGCTACCTTCTCTCTCTTTTATTAATGCATTATTCAAAACAAATTCAAACTCATATCGTTCACTAAACTAACGGAAATTTGTACTGAGTGCAAAAAGCTGTTTTCGTTGTTGTTGTTTTATATAAATCAGTTCAGTTTAAATATTTTACTAAAAACAAGTACACATTCCTTTAAACGCACCTGAATAAGGAGGTCGAAAATATATTAGTGGTTTAAAGAAATAAGTATTTGCTTGTATTTAATTAACAATTGGTAAGTTTTGTTTAATTTAAATATAAAAATATTTTCTTAATGATATTTTTTTTTTTGATTTTATCAAAATGCCAAAGGGAAAATACCTCAATGACACAGAAAAAGTCCAAATCAACCTGTACCATAAAGAGGTTTATTCAAATCGGGAAATTGGGCGGAGACTAGGAAGATCAGAAGCAGTCGTCCGCTCTTTTTTAAAAAACGGTGTTAATTATGGAGTAAAAAAATCCACGAAAGGCAATCGAAAACTGAGTATTCGCCAAGTTAATCAAATTACAAAGGAAGCCACCACAAGTTTTTTGAACTCAACTCAAATAAAAGAAAAATTAGATCTTCCAGTGACAACGAGGCACATTGCACACATTTTACGTAACTCAGATAACGTTAAATGGAAAAAACCGGTGAGCAAGCGTGTGTTGAAGCCGCATCACAAAAAGGCGCGCTTAGACTTCGCCCAAAAACACATGCAATGGTCAACTGAGTGGGACAATGTTGTGTTTTCCGACGAAAAAAAATTTAACTTAGATGGCCCAGACTCTTACAGCTGCTATTGGCATGCTTTGCGAAACAATGACGTACGTATGTCAAAAAGAAACTTTGGTGGTGGCAGCGTTATGGTGTGGGCGGCATTTTCATCTAGAGGTAAAGCAAATATCTGCTTTGTGCCGCCCAAAGTGAATTCTAAAAAATACACGGAATTGTTGGATGATGCTTTCATTTCATTTTTGGATGATAAAATGGATGAAGACAGTATTTTTCAACAGGATAATGCTGCCATTCACGTTTCTAAAGAGGCATTAAAGTGGTTTGAAG
The DNA here is from genome assembly GCA_963920525.1 of Dichetophora obliterata. Lineage (NCBI taxonomy): Eukaryota > Metazoa > Arthropoda > Insecta > Diptera > Sciomyzidae > Dichetophora > Dichetophora obliterata. The sequence goes on from OY986435.1 coordinate 115,754,151, forward strand.
AGCACAACATCCCACTTATGAAATGGCCTGCATGAAGTCCCGATTTGAATCCGGTGGAGAATCTTTGGGGATGCATATCACGCAAAATCTATGGACAAAAAGCCCAAGGACACCTTTACAAAACCGTGCTAGAGCTCAAGTTGGCCATTAAGGAAGCTTGGGAAGATTTAGATCGTCAGTTGCTGGAAAATTTAGTGAAGTCGATGCCGAATCGTATATTTGAAGTTATAAATAAAAATGGTGGACCAATTAATTATTGAAAATTAAATAAATACCCATTCCTATTGAAAATTAAGTTGATGCGTTTAAACGAATATGTACTTGTTTTAAGTAAAATATTTAAATTGAAATGATTTATATAAAACAACAACAACGAAAACAGGTTTTTGCACTCAGTACAAATTTCCGTTAGTTTAGTAAACAATAGGAGTTGGAATTTGTTTTGAGTAATGCATTAATAAAAGAGAGACAAGGTAGCAAATTTAAAATTAAGAGTGCGTTTATACGAATATGTGTCACTGTATTAATAAGGGTGACTTATATTGACTAACTGAAGGTTCAACAATATCTCATCTAATAGTTTATGCACATGATTTTCTATTTCTTGTAAATTAGCATGTGGAGTTTTTAATGTACACGGGTGCTTTATGTGTTGTAGAAATTTTTTGTTCATAATAATTATTTTTAGTCAAAATTTCTAATTCTAAGTGAAAAATACCTTGATAACCTTTACAATTTTCTATTACTGTTTCTTTTGCCTTCTTTTCTAAATTATCTTTATTAATTTCTTTTTTAAATTTTTGGAATCTGTTCTCATCTGGCATGATGTTTTTAAAATGTAATGTCTCATAGTTTTTCATCTTATCACCCATTATTAATCTTGAGAGCAGAACTTCATTATAATTTGTGTTCAAAAATTTCGGGTGTTTTATTCCTGTTGCTGGAATTATAGTATCTCCTACAAATACTCCTTTTCTAATTTCTTCACCACAAACTATACTTTCTTCATCTACATACAGTCATGTGAAAATAAATAGGGACACCTGTATTTTTATATTTAAAGCCGCATGAATTACATACAGGGTGCACCAGATATAGCATTAATTCCCTCGGGTGGTGGTTCCTCCTGATAAGGCGAGCATAAAACTTTATGGAGTTTCATCCCACATTGTAAAACTTTCAAGATACAGGGTGTTTTACGGTTTTGGTACGTGTTTAGTATTATTGATCTAGAATCTAAACTACTCACCATAAAATAAAAAATAATATTAGAAAAAATATCTACTTTTCCATCAATATATCAACCACTTTCGTGTCATGTGCTGCAGCGGAGCTAAAACTTTGAGATTATCAAACGAAATATCAACAAATTTTGTATCTTTTATTTTAGCGGAGCTGTAACCGTCAAAATTTAAAATATCTGTTTTTAATGTTAAAATACACTTAGTCAACAGTTTTTTCTAAATTCATACTTTGGACGATAACAGCTCCGCTAAAAGAAAAGATACAAAATTTGTTGATATTTCGTTGGATAATCTCAAAATTTAAGCTCAGCTACAACACATGACACGAAAGTGGTTGATATACTGATGAAAAAGTTAATATTTTTTCTAAAATAGAAAATATTATTTTTTATTTTATTTTGAGTAGTTTAGATTCTAGATCAATTATACTAAACACGTACCAAAACCGTAAAACACCCTGTATCTTGAAAGTTTCACAATGTGGGAGGAAACTCCACAAAGTGTTTTTTTACAATTATAATCAATTAAAAATCTCCACCTAAAATTCCGTCTGTTCCTAAGTTTGTTTTATCATCTTTAATATGAAATTTATGCAGTATATTATAATCTTCCCATAATAATTTTATTTGTGAAATTCCTAATGAAGGCATCACCTCATTAGTTATCCCATTTATATAGCATATTTCACTACTATCAACATTATTATTTACTACCATTATACTCTTACTCTTTAATCGAGAAATGTCTGCTCCAGTATCAATTAGTAATGTAACTATGTTATTTACTATCTTAACTGTAATATAATTTGTTATTTCATTAGACTGACTTATATTAATAATATTTTGTTGTAAAATTTTGATTTTCTTATGATTTAAGAATTCCCCGGTCTTTGACCACCGGGGCATTAAAGTTTCCCTGGTTGCCTCTGCTGTTATTATTAGTATTTCTATTAAATCCTCTATTATTTCCTCTGAAATTAGTACTATTTCTATCTCTATTATTATCATATCCTACATTATTATTGTTATTCCTGAAAAATTTATGATTTCCACCAAAGTTCCCATTATTTGTAAAATTATTCTGTATATTTGTATTATAATTGCTTCTACCTCTATGAAACTGATTAAAATCCATGATTCGAGTACTATTATTGGGTTCTATCTCTAAATCTATCCTAATGGCTTCTGCTAGCTTAACAGGTCTTGCTGCCATTACAATATATTTACATGGTTCCACTAAACCATTCTTGAATATTGTCAAACCAATTTGATCATTTATTTTACTTTTATCGCTCACTAATCTCCTTGCTGACTAATCTGTAGCTCATTTAGTAACGCTAGTAAATTTTCTATATTTGACCCGAATAGAGTAGCACTCAAACTACATTGATTTATTCGTGCTAACTCACTGTGAAGTTTTGAGGTAGTCTTATTAGATATATATGCTTGTTGAAGCGTTCTTTAAAAGTCTTTAAGAGTTGTTGGTTTCCTTTCTGTTAAAATTTTATTCTTTACTTTTTCAGATAGTTTCGTGGCCAGAATAAATTTTATCAATGTCTGTTTCTGTTGATCATCCTTCAAGGTATCGTGATAGAATTCAATTAGACCAATTAAATTTTTTAAATCACGAAAATCTCCTTGGAATTCAGAAATCAACTTAGAAACAGTAATCAAATCAAATGAGGCCATATTGCTTACTTTATTATTTTCTTCTAATTCTTCACTTTCAGATTCTTTAGGTTTTAAAAAAATTTTATTTTTTCCACTATTAAATCAAAATTGACTTCTTCTTGTTGCTCTTTAATCCTGACTCTTATTTTTTGTAAATCTCGTAACGTATCTGTTATGTACTCAGTCGTGTAAGTTCTATTCGGATTTTTTTTTAGTTTAGCTAACACTTGCGATGAATAGTCTATTTCCATCAATAATTTAATTTTATTATCTTATTTCATACCCATTCTTAAAAATCTGTTATTTATTCAATCATGTTACATTTAAGACTATTACTTCAGTATCTCTATTCTTAAATCCTCTTGTTCCAATAGTCACTCTGCACACAGTACATTTGAAACAGTTATAATGAAAACTTTTAGCTTTATAACTTAGATATCTAACCCTTCCAATGTCCACTATTTTTTTAATGACAATTATCACAATACTTTTTAAATAATATCCCAAAGCATCCTTGGTAAAAACACCTTGTCGGAAATTCTACCATTTTTACTTTAAATAATTGTTTTATATGTATATATGAATAAAGATTTATTTACTTAAAATTTTCTTCTGTTTTTTTAAACAGTGCTAGTTGTTGTGTTATTTAAATTTATGTTTTTACATAAGTTTTAAAATGACTATTTATAAAGTAAATTATTACCATTTCTATGAAAATAAGTGATACTATTCCTATAATATTATTAATGCTGTATTCGTTGCTGCTACTGCTGCTGCTGTTGTAGTTATTATTGCTATTCATGGTGATTTTCGTTTGTTCCTTAGCTTTCAGGAATACAATCGTCCATAAAATTTTTAAATCCTGTGAGTTGTACAATGGCATCGCCTGCAATTTTTTCAGCTGTTGAATGAAATTTAGTTTCTCAGCCTCTTTTATTATATGGATTATCCTGTATAGGTTGTCCAGTTCCCTTCGTCGCCGTACTTGTTTGCCTCCTCTAGTCTTCTTTTTCTTCTGTGGTTGCTGCTCTTGCTGTTCTTTGAATCGCTGCTGCCTTTGTTGCTATTCCTCGACCGGAACTTCTTGGGTCCGGCCGTGACTGGTGTCGGCACAAAAACCGGTGCTTGTTGAGAGGTCTCAATCACAAATTCTGGGACTCTTACTCTACAAAAAGTGCAGGGTGGTACAGTTGCTGGAACAATTTATCCAGCTCTTCTCTGGAATATTGGGACATCTGGCTTCAAACTTCACGTATAGACAGCACTCAAATCAGAATTCCACTAAGCTCGAGTCCAGGATCGCCATGTTATGTTTGTTTCTGTGTTTAAAAATATTTAGAATCCTAACTAAATATTTTAAACAAAGTTTTTGGCTTTAAACGTGCCACGCTGTATGTGAAGGCCACAAGGCCGATTTATATAAATAAAAAAAGGAAGGCAATGCTGCCAGCATTCGTAATGCTTTATGAATGACATATAAAACAACTGTCTTTTATTCTAAATTAAATTTTCTTTTATTGTATTTAGTTTCAGTATTTTCTTAACCTAGGACACACTTATTTTCCAGTCATATTTCCAATATATTTTATTTAACCAATCATTTAAGATTGTTGTGAATCAAATGTGGAGACTTGCATTTGTAACTTCCGCAGAAATGCAATACCAAACATTTGTTCACATACTGACCCACTTGTTCAAATTACAATATCATCAGCTCTTTGTCAACACCGCTAGTGGCTGCTTGCGCTTGGCTAAAATTAGTGATTCATTCATAATTACTATTTATTATATTGTTTACGTTCATGCCGTTTTATTGTTTTAGCTTATGCTGCACTACTCAGCTTGATCATATTGAACTCACATGTGCTCAGTGTTTCAAGGTTTGTTTGCGTTGATGACCTTGCGTGTGACTAGGTGTTCTGTTTGTTATTATTATTTGTTTGTTTTTATTTGATTTTGGGTTGTACACACAACAATGGCGACATGTTGGTTTTAAAAACAACCCTGCAGATTTGCTGTCCAGAGGAGTTGAGCCAAATAATATAAAACATTGTTCGATGTGGTTTTATGGTCCTCTTTTTCTTAATGAAAGGAATGATTCCTGGCCCAAAACATTCTGCAAGAAACTCACCATACCAGACCAAACGGAGCTGAAAAGAAAATTAAACTTCCTGACTGCAACATAAATCATCATAACTCATTTCCAACACTGCAAAGAGTAGTGGGATATCGAGACACACTTATACCTGCAGAACTTAATGAAGCACTAATTTTCATAATCAAAGCAGTGCAACTTAGCGATTTTGGCTACGATCTGCAAAACATTTGTTGGTGAGGAGCATCGCAAGCTGCTCCCTCACATATGAAGAATTGGAGACAGTATTAATCCAAATAGAAGCAATATTGAACTCCAGAAATCTCACGCCTATGTCATCCAACCAAAATGATCTTTCAGCCTGTGCACACCGAACCTATCGCTTCTAGCACGTTGGAAGATGGTAAATCATCTAAAATACGAGTTTTGGACCAGATGGTCAACAGAGGACCTCAACGAGCTTCAGTATCGCAATAAATGGAAGAATCAAGCTGACAATGTAAAGGATGGGAAAATGGTGGTAATAAAAGAAGACAGCACCGCTCCACTGCAGTGGCTAATGGGCCGAATTATCAGCACATATCCTGGTACTGATGGAAAGATTAGAGTGGTGGATGTCAAAACAAAAACCGGAATTTTTAAACGCCCCATTCATCATTTGGCCCCGCTTCTGTTGGAAGGACAAGAATATGACACCACAAAAGAAGTACATCACAAGAAACGACAAGCCTCACTCAATGTATCAACTATGTTACTAATCACTATTTTCATGTTACCCTTGGCACTAGAAACAGGTGTCAAAAATATCGAGTTTAGCTCCAACCCTGGAATTCACTTAGAAGGTATTGGATCAGTAAAACCCTCCAAAACCGATTAGCTACTCACTGTTTATTATGACCTTAAGCCTTATAGGTTAGAAGTAGAATCTTTTTCAAACGTGATTTCGGCATTTCGGAACATGTGCCGAGAGATGCAACAAAAAAGTATTTGCAAAATTGTTGTAAATACACTGGACCATCTTCAGGAGGGACTGTTGAGGCTAGATAACAGTCTTTTAGCGGTCAACAGAGTTAGAAAATAAGCTTTAAATATTGTGGGAAACGTCGCGAATTCTTTATTCGGAAAAATAGACTCTGAATATGCAGAACATATAGTCAGGACTATTGAAAATATTAAACAAAATAAAGGTCACCTTCAGAATTTACTCAAAATCCAAACATGAATTCTGGATGCAACCATCAATATTTATAAGCAAGATCAAATAGCAGTTGAAAGGAAATTCAATGATCTGGAATCACAAGTGAACGAGATATGGTCAAGGATACATATGCGTGAGGAAAATGAATATTAATCGATGTTATTTCAAATTTTCATTTCACTAGCCATGCAGCTCACAATCATCGCCACAAAATCACAGCGAATACAATCATCTATTATATGCGCACTAATGGATACCCATAATGGAAAAATCAGCCTTAGCTTACTATCGCAAAACCAGCTTCAGGAGGAGCTGGTAAAAATTAGAAATTACTTGCTAATAACGTTGCAGTTACCTGTCGAGTACGATAACTTCATATAACTTAATAAGTTGATGACTGCAGAAGAAAGATTAACAAAAACAACGTCATCTTCAAAATCACAATACTTTTATGCGATCCAGAAACATTTACATTATACAAACTTGTTCCAGTACCTGCCATGGTCAACAACAGCATCATTGCAAAAAAACCCTGTGATGACCTAATCGCTATCAACGCTCATGGAGATCAGTACTTTCCAATGAGTACAAACAGACTAAACTCTTGCATTCTTACAAGGGCATAACCGTATTAATGTTCAAATATTCAGTCAAAATACAACAAGGGCGCAGAAATATGGTCATGTAAGATAAACCTTTTTCAACAATCAGACCCGTTCAGATTGCAACATGGAGTTAATGAAAACCAACTTAACATGGACCCAACTGCTCAACAAGAATCAATGGATGTATACGTTCATTAACATCAAAAACAGCTTTATCACTGTTCAAGGTCAACATAAATATTCCAGCAAACTTCATAACCCATACACTAGCTTACTTAGGCAATTTGACAGAAATTGTCAATGCCAAACAACTTGATCCACTAATTCATTGAATCATATGGTTACAACACGCAGCTAAGTAATCTCACTGAGCTTCAAAATTTGCTGGCAAAACAAAAGGCTTTAGATCTACCAACTCAGATCAAAACTATTAACTACCATTACTGAACAATAGGCTATACAGCACTCGTATTATCAATCATAATCACGATTTACACTATCTGGAACGCAAGGTCAAATCAAATGACACCCGTACAGTAGAAGAAAGGATTCCTCAGCTCACACCACGTCAGAGATCAACATCAGATTTCGTCGTCCTTCTATCATAAAGTTATTTGTAAGGTCATTTTAACCTCAGACCTTACCGGGGGGAGAATGTACGATTTCATGGTCATTGAAAGTTACTAATTTCAAGGCCATGACGTCAACGCATTTGTTGTCACTAACAGCCTGGGCATTGCACTAGCAGCGAAAGCATTCTTAACTAACGTACGACTTTAGCTAGCGTCGATCGAACTAGCGGAGTCAAAGTTCGTTTTAAAGTTGGTGCGCTTTTGCTGATTTTTCAGTTTTCAGTTTGTTGCCTGCTTTGCTGAGTTCAATGCAATGCCAAGGTTGTTTATATTGTTTATATTTTTTGTTATAAATCGGGTAATATTCGAATAAATACTATTCATCAGTTAAACTTTTTTTATTAATTCCCAATACTATTATTTATTTATTTGTATGTATCAGTTTAGCTTTGTTACGATTTCATACATTTTCATATATTTTCATACATTACAAGTAATTTTCCTTTATAAGAACAAAATTGATAATAAAGACATCACTGGAATACCAGAGCTAGAACCAATCAGTGTCATTTAAACATACGTCTCAATTTCAGGAAGTTACTGCCAGTTCAAGTGCTGGTAGTAGCCACATTATCAAGGCTTCCAAAATTCAATCAGTTCAAGTGCTGATTGAAGAACTTGGCCCTTGGCATTGTAATCAAAACAGGTTACAAAACACCATATATCGTGCATTTGCACTTCAGTAGCACATTTCGGTGGCCATGTTTTGTTACCTATTTTGTTTGCCCAAAATTATCGGTTAAACATGTGCTTGATTTGGCATCAGACACACACGAGTTTTTTGTTTTTTTTTTTTGGATTCGCCCGTATTGGCAATTAGGATTTTCCACTAAGCACATTAATTGGCTTTTCAGCGGAATTTAAAAATTGAATATATATAAAACGCGTATTAGTATACTTGATTCTATATAAATAAGCAACATCGAATAAAATAATAGTAATTATCAATTTAAGGTACAAGAAAAACAATCAAAAACACTAAACTCATTTTAACTGGTTTGCGGCCATTGTCCAACCCAAGGACCTACGTGGAAATGAGATAAATCTCATATCCGCCAAATCAAAATCCCAATTAGTTGGATATGCATTTGGGCCAACGCAGGCATAAACTTGTATGGAAAAGAGATATACTCTGGCACACCAATCCAGGTGATAGTGTGAGTTCAGTCTAATTTCAAATCAGGAAACCACGTGAGCACGTAAATCCCAATTCGATTAAAAATTAAAATATTGAATAATTAAAAAGTAAGTTTTAAAAACGATTCATATTTGATGGTGCTTACTTTATAAAACATAATATCGAGAAACAGAGAAACAGAAAACAGAGAAACAGAACAATCTCAATTACCAATATTATATTGTTATAAAACTGCGTTAGGTATAATGGGATGAAGTTAAATTGATTTAATTATTTAAATGTAATATAATTTTCCGTTTTAAGACATCTATCATTGAAATCACTGCACATACATCGTAAAGGTTCATGAAGAGCGTAATTAGAACTGCACTGACTCAACTTGAAAAACAGAAAATGTCTAGTTCCTCTCCTTGGGATGTTAAAATTTAGAGCTGAGATGAGATATTCCGAATTAATCTCGCCACGAAGTAATTTATACAGAAACATGACCTTAAGCATCATTCTTCTGCTTCTTAGGGAAGGTAGTAAAATAATTTTAAGGCGTATTTCATACGATGGAAGCATAATATTGGGGTTCCAACGACTATGACGTAAAGCAAAAAGTAAAAACTGTTTTTGAACGGATTCTATGGCGTCGATGTAGGTGTTAGTAGTAAAGGGATCACTGAATTCTTTAGTCAAGGACTCCTCTTGCCTTATTTATCACCATATTAACGTGGAGATTGAAGCGAAGTTTTGAATCCATAATAACACCAAGATCGAGAAAACTGGAAACTATTTCTAAGTTATTTATAGTGTAATTTATGTTACTAGCAGATCTTCGCGAGAATGTCATTTGCTTACATTTTTTTAAGTTGAGATTTAATATATTTAAGTTACACCAGTCCACAAGTCTATTTAGATCAGATTGTAAAAGATGTCGTTCATCAGGAGATTTGTAACAAAGAAAAAGTTTCACGTCGTCAGCGTACATTAAGACGTTACAGTGTTTTATTACCGAAGGAAGATCATTAATGAATAGTAATAACAAAACCAGTCCAAGATGACTGCCCTGAGGAACACCAGAAGTGACCGAAATACTTTTTGAAAGAGAATTCTTATATAAAACCTTTTGAGTACGTCTAGATAAATACGAATTTATCCAATTTGATAATGTGACAGGAAACCCAATAAGTTGGAGTTTTTTCAAAAGAAGGTTATGATTAACACTGTCGAAGGCTTTGCTAAAGTCCGTATAAATAGCATCAGTCTGCAGTCCCAAAGTAAAACCATTTATAACACGCGTAGTAAACTCTAAGAGGTTTGTTGTAGTGGACTTATCCTTCAGAAAACCATGTTGAAAGACAGAAATGGTGGAAGACATGGAGTGGGTTTACTGATCAGTTATGATTTTCTCAAATAACTTAGGGATTGCACTTAATTTTGCAATTCCTCGATAGTTAGAAACATCTATCTTGGAGCCAGATTTATGAAGGGGTATAATATAAGAATCCTTCCATATAATAGGAAAATAACCACTATGCAAGGAAATATTAAAAATGTTTGCTAGAGGAGTACACAGGTTTGTAGCACATTGCTTTAAAATACAGCTTGGAATTTTAACCTGGCCGTTCGTAAAAGAAGATTTTACTTGTCGAAGATAACACATAACAATATTTGGGTCTATAACAGGAGTTTCAAAAGAGTTAACTGGCGGGAAAAAAGGATACACCGTGCTAGTATGAAATGGTATATCGGAGTAAGTTCATTTAAAGAAGTTTGCAAACATGTTAGAAATCACATTGTCACAAGATGATTCTTCCTGATTGAATTTCATAAGGGGTGGAAAACTGGCGGCTTTACGTTTTGAGTTAACAAAACTATAGAAAAGTTTTGGATCATCTTTAAATTGAGATTTTATGTTAATTATATAAGCAGAATAGCATTGTTTATTTAATAGTTGATATCTATAACGACAAGAAGAATAGGAAGCAAAGTCTAAACTAGAACCAGATATTTTATATTTTTTAATTAAACGATTTTTTAAATTTTTAAGTGCCTTTAGATCATTTGTTTGCCTGGGTGGATTTAAAGGATTGGAGAAACACCTTTTTTTGGGACGGAAAATAAGAAACACATTTGCAGAGTATCATTGAAAAACTGTACAGAAGATTCGACGTCATAATATGAATATGATGTTCCGCTAGTTAAAATTGGAGACCAATCAGTCTGCGAAAGTAAGGAATTAAGTTTTACATAGTCCGTTTTCTTAAAATTATAAACTTTTTTATTTCGCGCATCAGAAGTTACTTTATCTTCTTTTTCGTGGGGGAGTAAAACTGTTATTTCAAGAGTTGGATGATGTACATCTTCTGGAAGAGATACGGGATTCGAACAATGGAGATTAACAGTAGTGCATCTATCTACAAATACAAGGTCTAGGGCTCTGTGGTTTATATTTAAAATATCATTGACTTGTTGAAGACACAGATCAGACAGCTTATCTAAGAAGTCATTTATCTAATCACTATTGGAAACAGGAGTAAGAAATGAAGATTCGTCAGACGATCTCCAAGTCACAAAGGTAGTTTAAAATCACCCAGCACAATAAGAACGTCTTTATTTTTTAACAAATTATGAACTTTTTTGATGGCGTGTAAGGGTTTTAAATACATTGTTAAGTCACATTTAGGAGTAATGTAAGAGCAGGTAACATAATTAATACTATTATTTAATTTAACTGCAACACAAATGAACTCATTGTCACTGGTGCCAAGAATTGTCAATTCTTCAGATACAAGCGAGTTTTGAACAGCTATCAAAACACCACCACCGATCTTATCATGACGAACTTTACGAAAAATTTGATATTTATTGCACATTATTTCAGAAGTTAAGATATTAGAGCAAAGCCAAGTCTCTGTAAAAATTATAATGTTATATTCAAAATCAAAACTGTTTATGAAAATATCGGAAAGTTTGGAGTTAAGACCCCTGACATTTTGATACACAAGCTCTAATTTAGACTTGCAGTTTATTAATCGTTTTTTGGATGAGATTCAGGGCTATTTCGGGGACGCGGCAAAAGTCCAACATTTACCGGTCTTGAATTGCTTTTAAATTCAAATTCGCGTACAATTGTGTTAGGCGGCCAAAAGTTTACATCAACTATGGAATTAAATAAATTTTCAGGAACTGTTAATCTAAAAGAAGTAATCGATCTGATATTTGAATATTTGAATTTATGAACCGAAAGATGCAAGGAACAATTTAACTTTGATTTAATGAAAAAATCTGTATCAACCTCTGTTGTATCCGCAGCTAAGCGAGAAACAAAGATTGATTTAGTTGGTGGAATTGCAATGATTGGCTTAGGTGGAACAGAAACATGAGTAGTAAGAGGAACAACCTGGGAATCGACCAAAGTTGGTGAAAGAGAAACAGTTTGGGCATAAGACATGACTGGCAATGAAGGTGGAGGTGCCAGCACTGGCAAAGGAGCAGAAATCGATATGTTTGCTGTATTCGAAGTAGAAGTTAAAATAGGTGGAGGGGCTGTTATACCACCAATGTCCATGTCATCAGCAATGTCATGTACAGAAGAATGTAGAGTTGGAGTTGAATCCTATTTTTGCTTACTACGCAAAGACATGTTTTTTTTTTCCTTTTGGGAGAAGGAATTGACTCTTCAATATATTTAAAATCGTCGAAAAGAGACTGATATTTGAAAAATTTTGCAGAAAGCGAAGAAAGTTCCTTACTTATTTCAGAGAAGCCTTGCTTTGTCTGCTTGAAAAGCTTGTAGAAGTTGATGTCAGCTTGTAGAATCTACATTTCTCGCAAGACCCACGCAACCCTTTACCTTCCTCAATACAATCCGCAACTCGGCCTGTCAAGCCTGCACATTTGGTATGAACAGCATTATCACATAACCAGCATGATAAAAGCCGCTCAGTTTCACCCCTTACAGAGCAGTCAGGCTTAGCACAAATCATATTAAAATAATGCAGATAAAATGACGAAAATAAGGCAAAAAAAAAAAACTGCACTTAAATGACAAGCAACAATTTTAACAAATTTTATCAATAAGAATAAAAAGAATAAAAAAAGAAAAATTAGCTTTGTAACCACCCTGTACTAAAAGTGCCTAAAAGTATACAGCGATTAACAAAAGCAAGTAGCAAAAATTAAAATACAATTGATGCACAACTGCTAATGTAAAAATGAGGCAAATAATCAAACAACAGAAACAACCGAATATGAATGTAAAAACAAAACTCAAAAACTTAGCTTCCACAGCTTATGAAAAAAAGAATTTGTCAGAAACAAATTTTATTTTTCTTCTTTAATAGAATTAAGTTGAAAAATAAACAAAAATTACAAAAACCTGACTGGAGAACGTCCTCAAATGTCCCAAAAAGTACAAGTTTACACAGAAATTAGTTTTAAATATTCAAACACACTTAAAAATTATCGCAGCTAAGTTAACAAACAATCTGTTTACAACGAGAGTTGATTGAGAACTCTTGAGTTTGACCGTGTAAGCGGTAAAACACTCATAGTTTCACGAGGTTGGGAGGTTTTCCATACATTTTTAGCCCCTAAAACCTTATAGCATGTTCTCACGACACTCTGAATTAAGTAATTCGGTCTGTGAAATACGATTGCGATTAACCCCGTTCTCACGAAGCAATCGTAATTCGGTTTGACAGCTGTTCTTTTTTCATTTTATTGGCATAATTTTGTTTAAGGCCCGGACCCGAATATTTTTTTCTTTTTTTATATTAAATTTATTTGGGCCTCCTCAGCGTAAATATGAATACGAAAATTGTCTCTCTCGTTTGGTTAAGGAGATAAAATTCACGAAAACTTCAAATTTTAGTGTAAATTTTTCATAAAAATGCATGCACTACTTTTGAAGATATTACATTTCACGTAATATGTACACTTAACGATCCCCCTTTTAAAAAGATACTTATATCCAGAAGAACTGTAGACAGCGTAGCCGGTGTTGGACTAATTGAGGATTGTAGTCCCTAAGCAGCACCCGAAGACCGCCTATTTAAAAGAGATAACTAAATACATTTAATTGTTTTCATTAATTTTGAATTTCTGGCACATTTATGAACATTTATCATACATAATTATATATACAAAAATACTCACTTTAAGTGCTGACATCTATTTGTTTTGTTTTTCTTTCTTCTTCTATAGAAGTGCAGTTTTCGATTAGTTTTCGATCAAAATTACAGATGAAACCGATTTTTACGTCATTCGGATGGTAATTCAAATTGAATTACCTTCGAATGAGGTTACTTAATTCGGAACATAATGGAGCCTCGAATTACGAATTAGAGCCGAATTAAGTAATTCAAGGTGTCTTGAGATTATGCTATTACTGTAGGGGTTGGAATAGTGTTGGTAGATCGTGTCAGCCTGATTGGGCCAGAGGTGCCCAAACGATTTGTCACTTTGGTTTTGTATATATTTAACATTTTTTTTTTCATTTCAGATCCGAATGAATTTTTTTGTATTTGGTTTTGAATCACCGACGTGCTGAGGAATTGCACGTGAATATTTTTACGGCGAGGGTAGATGTGGACGGCTACAATATCCCACCCCGCATCTCACCTTGGCCAACCTTCTGTTCCTGGGGTCACTTGAATGGAGTATTGGTGCTACCTTGGTGAGGAGGCAGTACCTGCAACGAGTATATAAGAGTTTTCACTCGTCGCTCGTTATTTTTTGCTCGCTAATATTAGCCATGCATCGACAGAACAGGCTATTTTGATGGGACATTTATTTTATAAAAAAAGTGCGAGTTTGTTTACATTTTGTTTTCTATATTTTGAGCACTTTGGCTGCGTGTACAAGGGAGTAAAAATATAGGTACTTTTTAATGTGCTTGCCTGTTTCTTCTTATTTGAATATCTGAAGAAATATTGCAAATTTTATGAATGATAATAAAATATAACAGCTTCTTCTTTGCATGTGCATGGTTGCCGAATTTATTTTGTTTCCAGCTGAACATTTTTGTTGTGATTTTGTTGTAGCTGGTATTTTGTTGCTGGTGCAGAGAAGGATTTTTAGATATTTCATTAGCTGAATAGAAAGACAGAGTTCTGATTCGGCTAATGAAATAATTATTGGATAGTAAAAAATATGTAGCAATAAAATAGAATTGGCTTAGCAGTATTTTATAAATTAAAAGTAATATTTTGGTTGCTACTTTGGATACACAAGCATAATTTTTAGAAACTTCATTAGCCGAATAGATAGACGGAATTCCGATTCGGCTAATGAAGTAATTATTGCTAAGTCAGGAAAAAATGTTTACTAACGGAACAAAGTAATGCATTTTAAAAAGGTTCCCTCTGATTTATTTGGAATATAAAAGAAAATATATACAAATGAAACCTAATTATTTTCAAAGTATTTGCGCTGTAGTTGGGTTCTCCGGCCTTATTTTCAATGTTTATTTCGGCAATTTTTCTTTAAAATAAAATAAAATGCAATCATTTAAATTTTTTCATGTTTGTTAATATTTTATAATATTTTTTTTAAATTATTTTACGTCCAAAGTGGACACCTAAAAGAAATTTGTGTTGCTGGCACGGGTGATTACGGCACTTGAAGTCATTTGAAGAAAACAAAATTTAAATATATTATTGCTCTGCGAGTTGTCATTCTGGCAGGTAGTAGATTTAAATATTATTATTAAAACATTAAAAAATGGCGAACTTCTAAGCAGACATTTACAAATATCAGGATTTTTCATCAGGGTAAAAAACACGAAAAAAGATTAAAAATTAAC
Organism: Dichetophora obliterata; assembly: GCA_963920525.1. Classification (NCBI taxonomy): domain Eukaryota; kingdom Metazoa; phylum Arthropoda; class Insecta; order Diptera; family Sciomyzidae; genus Dichetophora; species Dichetophora obliterata. Next base: position 115,769,526 of record OY986435.1, read on the forward strand.
AATTCTATTATTTGCTAGAGACATTGACTGTAGAATTATGAATTGAAAATTCAGCCCAATCGGCTTGATAGATTTTTTTAAACACCATGGTCAAAAAAGTCAAAAAACTTTCTTTCGAGAAAATCACTTTTCTATAGACGACGATTTTAAACATTTTGTAAAATATTACTTTTGAAAAAAATTTTCTAAAAATATAATTTATATAATTGTATAAAAGTATATATTGAAACTAGGCTATTTTTTTTTTGGATAAACATTAGGGCGGTGTAGGGATGTCAACACTTCAGTTTTGTCGATCGAGGGATTTTCGAATTCTGCAACTACAATCCCGGGATTGTATATACTATAATAAATACAATATATGTATGTACTGTTGTTTTGTGTAAATGTACATTAAGATGGCCCTAATTCATAAAAGTTTTTTACGTCAAAGGCTAAAAGTATTCGATTCGATATAAAATTAAAATCTATGCAGTTTTTTCGAAAAAGTAAAAAAATACATAATATAAAAACTGACTTTATGGATAGTTATTTTATAATCTTAAGCTGTTTCGTACAAAACACAACAAAGGCCACAATCCGAATAATTTGTTTTAGTTGTTAGTTGGGTAGTTGGGTGAAAACAAAACAAAACAGCAAATCGGTGTGCTCGACATTTTTTAAAAATTCTTTAAAAATTATCAAAAATTTAGTTGGAAATGTAGATACTGGAAATGGCATTTTTTATTTCCTCGCTAATTTATTTTACAAGTTAGGGGGGTTCAAAAATTAAAAAATTATGAAAATAATGAAAAATATGCACATTTCTGATGATTTATTTCTTGAAAACCAATAGAGATAAAATCTTTCAACTTTTTTACATTTCAATATAAAAATATAAGATTTTAATATGTGTATCCAATCTATTTCAAAAAAGTGACAGTTTTGCCGAAAAGCTCTATTAAAGATCGATTTTTTTTCATCAATTTTATAGTTTTCAACAATGATTTGTGCGAAAGGTGATCCAAAAATAAAATGAGTTTAGTATTTTTTTTTTTGTTTTAAATTAGTTTTATTTATTCTCAAATTTGAGTCGAACAACGAAAATAGCACTTTTTAAGACCCTGTATCTTCCTTTTCGCATACGATAAAAAATTTGAAAATTTTTCAGGTGATGTATTTAGTCGAGTTTAGTAATACTAAATCGAGTTTCATAATGGAGACTTTAATAGTTTCTACGGTATAGATTTTTAAAATTACCCTTTTTTAGTTTGTAGTGTTTTGTACGAAATAGCTTAAGATTATAAAATAACTATCCATAAAGTCGGTTTTTAAATTTTGCAATTTTTGACTTTTTCCAAAAAACTGCATAGATTTTAATTTTATATCAAATCGAATAGTTAGCCTATGACGTAAAAAAACTTTTATGAATTAGGGCCATCTTAATGTACATTTACACAAAACAACAGTACATACATATATTGTATTTATTATAGTATATACAATCCCGGGATTGTAGTTGCAGAATTCGAAAATCCCTCGATCGACAAAACTGAAGTGTTGACATTCCTACACCGCCCTAAAGTTTATCCAAAAAAAAAAAAATAATAGCCTAGTTTCAATATACACTTTTATACAATTATATAAATTATATTTTTAGAAAATTTTTTTCAAAAGTAATATTTTACAAAATGTTTAAAATCGTCGTCTATAGAAAAGTGATTTTCTCGAAAGAAAGTTTTTTTGACTTTTTTGACCAGGGTGTTTAAAAAAATCTATCAAGCCGATTGGGCTGAATTTTCAATTCATAATTCTACAGTCAATGGCTCTAGCAGATAATAGAATTGTTAATTTTTAATTTTTTTTTCGTGTTTTTTACCCTGATGAAAAATCCTGATATTTGTAAATGTCTGCTTAGAAGTTCGCCAATTTTTAAATTTAAAAAAAAAAAATATTTAAATCTACTACCTGCCAGAATGACAACTCGCAGAGCAATAATATATTTAAATTTTGTTTTCTTCAAATGACTTCAAGTGCCGTAATCACCCGTGCCAGCAACACAAATTTCTTTTAGGTGTCCACTTTGGACGTAAAATAATTTAAAAAAAATATTATAAAATATTAAAAAACATGAAAAATTTTAAATGATTGTATTTTGTTTTATTATAAATAAAAATTGCCGAAATAAACATTGAAAATAAGGCCGGAGAACCCAACTACAGCGCAAATACTTTGAAATCAATTAGGTTTCATTTGTATATATTTTCTTTTATATTCCAAATAAATCAGAGGGAACCTTTTTAAAATGCATTACTTTGTTCCGTTAATAAACATTTTTTCAAGTCCTGACTTAGCAATAATTATTTCATTAGTCGAATCAGAATTCCGTCTATCTATTCGGCTAATGAAGTATCTAAAAATTATGCTTGTGTATCCAAAGTAGCAACCAAAATATTACTTTATATTTATAAAATACTGCTAAGCCAATTCTATTTTATTGCTACATATTTTTTACTATCCAATAATTATTTCATTAGCCGAATCAGAACTCTGTCTTTCTATTCAGCTAATGAAATATCTAAAAATCCTTCTCTGCACCAGCGACCAAATACCAGCTACAACGAAATCACAACAAAAATGTCCAGCTGGAAACAAAATAAATTCGGCAACCATCCACATGCAAATAAGAAGCTGTAATATTTTATTATCATTCATAAAATTTGCAATATTTCTTCAGATATTTAAATAAGAAGAAACAGGCAAGCACATTAAAAAGAACCTATATTTTTACTCCCTTGTGCACTCAGCCAAAGTGATCAAAATATAGAAAACAAAATGTAAACAATCTCGCACTTTTGAAGGGGTATAAAATAAATGTCCCATCAAAATAGCCTGTTCTGTCGATGGATGGCTAATATTAGCAAGCAAAAAATAACGAGCGACGAGTGAAAACTCTTATAGATATATACTCGTTATTACCTGTAAGTCTGGTTAGAGAAAACCAGGAGCGCTCTAATCCGGCACCCTCTAAATAAAATATACAGGGCTGCCGCCTCACAAGATGGCAAAACCGCTCCAACGAAAATTAAATTAATTTTTATAATTTTTAACGTTCGGTCACAGTGCTCGGTATGAAAACTTCACAGCCGTTAAAAGTATTCTTCCTTTATTGGTGTAATTGTCAAAAATTCTATGTTAAAACTATATACACATCTGAATCAACACTTCTATCAGTGTCCAGTACTATCCATCAGTGTGTGAGATTTTGTTCTCATTCTAGACATATTCTGGTAAGAAATAGCTATACATGTATTTTTATTAGCTGAGCTTGGAGCATTTATATTTGCCTTTCTGTATTTCCTGGTTTTGGAAAAAACGAAAAGTGCGCCAGTTAATTCCAACAAGCCATAATGACGAATCTAGTACTTTATCATATAAATAATGAGAGACACTGAGTTAACAGTTTACTTTTGAAATATAGTCATTTGGAACGCTATTTCTGAGTAACTTTATGCAAGAGAGGTGACGTTTATCGATGTCAGCATGCTAAAAAACATATTTAAAAGTGTTTTTCAGTTACTGACGGCATAAAAGAAGACAAATGTAATCACTTCATACGAGGAGCAGTGTCAAGATCTTTGGCCACATCATTGTCAACAAAATCTTGATTAGTTTTAAGTAGAATTTTTGAATTTGGCACCAAAGCGTTGGTGATTAAATTTTTTGACCAATTATATCATGTTGACTTAACGAAAATAAAAGTAATTTTTTGTCGATTTTTAGAACTCGAACAAAATCAAAAATTTTATTTAAGAAAAAAAAAATGAAATATACAATAATCATAGCATTTGCATGCGAGCCCCCTAAGGAGTGGTCGCAGGGGATAGGTCCCCAAGGCAAAAATGTTCCTCCTGGAAAAGAAATTGGGGTCAGTAATACATATTACCCTCTTCGGCCCTCGCAAAAATCAGAAATATTGATTTAACAAACAGTAGAGAGTTATTATAGTATATTCATTAGGATTTCATATTCGGCTTAAGCGACCTTCAACACACTACATAAAGTCGAGAAACGCCACTGCTTTTTTTGACAATTGTTGTACATTATTATTATATAAATGATGGAGTGAATTTGGTGAATAGGTGAGAAAGTTAATTTTTACTCAGTAGTTTGTAGCAACGTTAAGATACTGCCTGAAAAAAACTTATACTCAAATGTTAGTCTACTGAGGACTACCGCCTAAAAAAGCTCAAACTCTAGTATAAGATTTAGTTTATAGCTAGTGGAATAGCACCTGAAAAAGCTTGTATCCACGTTTTGAATATGTATCTTATGTTATTTTGAGCTATCGTTGTAAAAGTGTGAACCAAGGAACAGGTTGAGGAAGGATGGCTAATACCATGTTCTCACTATCGTAATTTACTGCTCATACTTAATTTATGAATAAATCATATCCAAATTAAATAATTTCGCCATGAGAAATCTGTCAATGAAATTACATTGAAATGAAGTAATTTATCATAAACTACCATCTAAATTAAGATCCAATCCTTGTCAGCACTTTTTTTAAAAAAATAATCGAAGCAATCGCATCAAAAGGTATCATTTCTGTAAACAAAATAATTTAGCATGAACAGAAAACCATACAAGAAAAGAAATTTGTGAGGAAATGGGAAACTTTAAATGCAACACTGTTCCTGTCATATACTATCTGTTAATAGACTGCTGTAAAAATTTCAGCTCGCTGCAACGCTTAGTTTGTGTTTGGCAGCCATTGATAGAAGACAATCTTGTAAATTTTGGAGTAAATGGAAAATAGTGAAGTTCGTGTGCTCAGCAAGGAAATTCTTGATAAGTACTAAAAGGACTCTGCACCATCGATTGAAATTTTTCACATGTGGTTTACTGAATTCCGATGCGGTCGTACAAGCACAAGTGACGCCGAACGTTCTGGACGACAAAATGAGGTCACCATACCAGAAATGGTCACTAAAATTCACGGTATCGTGTTGGCCGATCGCAGAGTTAAAATGCGAGAAATTGTTGAGGCCACAGGCATCTCAAATGAATGGGTGTGGAACATTTTGCGGAATCATTTTGATATGAAAAAATTATCAGCAATATTGGTGCCGTATTTACTAACTCTCGACCATAAACGCGATCGATTGATTCAAAAGCGCGTAAGGCGATGCTGAACAAAGATAAGAAGGATTATTTACGTCGATTAGTAATCGTAGACGAAACATGGATCCATCACTACACACTAGAGACAAAGGAACAGTCGAAACAGTAGACTTCACCGACAGAACGTGCTCCGAAGAAGGCGAAGCCGGTGCTATCGGCCGGAAAGGTTATGGTGACAGTATTTTGGGATGAACGCTGTATAATCTACATCGATTACCTTCCACCGAAAAGAACAATCAATGGCGAATACTATGTAGCCGAATTGGACTGTTTCAACGGCGCTTAGAAAGACAAACATCCCCATTTGGAAAAAATTCGGTAGAGCAATAAATTGTTCTAACCTGACATAAAAAGCTTAATAAACGATTTCAAACTATCAAACAGCTAGAATTTGTATTTAAAATCAAGAATGATTTAAACTATCAAACATTTAGAATTTGTATTTAAATCATAGAAAATTAACATAATAATAAAGAATAGGTCATTAGAAAACTTTCAATTGTAATCTCTTTCAATTGTAGAGCCTAACCAAAAAAACTCTGAAACAGTCTAAAAACAACTTTAGTAACTATGCTTTGTTTGTGGCGAATTCCGACAATTAATTGGACTCCATAATAACATAAGCATAAAAAACCAAAGTAAGCAAAACAAAAAAGAACTGCAACGAAAAAGGTATGAAAGGGAGAAAAACTAAGAAATTGACACTGGGAATCCCATCGACTTTGTGGTGCAGTGCGCTAATGCGCTGGCACGGCATTCCACGGCCGGTTTCGATCCCAGGTTGTTGCATCACAAAGATTTCTGATGAAGCCTGTAGCAGGGCCGAAATTGCAATAAAATCAGTTAGTGATGTTTTCCTCTTCATATTGAAAATGTTTTTGTTATTTTTAATGTTGTTTTCCTTGGAAAAAATTCGTTAGAGCAATTAATTGTTCTAACCTGACCTGAAAAGCTTAATAAACGATTTGTAGCTTAAGGATCTATATTCAAATAATAAATAAATAAATAACTCTAAATAAATAAATCTAAACTATCAAACACCTATAATTTGTTTTTACAGCGTGAATCGAAATAAATGTCTCACTTGTTTTATGCCATAAATCAAAAGCACTGTGTAAAATTTATAAAAAAAATTTTGATATTTTATTTTAATCATTTTTTATAACTCTTCATCATTAAATTCGAATCTTTCACCATTAATTCTTTTTAAAAATTTAAAACAACATTCGGCACGCATCTGGCTTTCAGGTATATCATCTGATATTTTCATTAATCGTCGCTTAAATTTATCTACCGTCATGTGTTTTTGTTTGTTAATTTGCTCAGCACTATACTCCAAACAGAAAAGTCCAGGGGGTTTAGGTCACTGGATGACGGAGGCCATTTGTCAACAGAAATAAAACATGGCAAAGCTGCTCTGCACCAGCTTTAAACGATTTTTGCCTTGTCTGCTGGAAAAGAATCTTGCTGAAAACAAAAGTGACCCTCTCCGTAAATTTGCTTGGCATGCGGCATAAGATAGTTCTTTAAAACATGTTCTAAGTAATATTCCGAATTATTTTAACGCCTTTTTTCATAAGAAGAAGAGGCAATTTGCCTTTTTCGGAGAAAGCGCCAAAAACCATGATTGACGAAACATTTTGAAATCTTTCAATTTTTTTTTTCTTTAGAAATAAACGAATAAATTGAATTAAATTGAAAATGCCAGAGTCGTAAAAAAACAACATATGTTTTCCAGTGTTGCTTCATTTTGTGTAATTGGGATTAATATAGGTGCGACAGATACTTTGATTCACGCTGTAAAATCAAGAATGATTTAAACTATCAAACATTTAGAATTTATATTTAAATCATAGAAAATTTACAGGTTAACAATTGTTTTTGCGTACCTTAACTGTTATTTGTATAACTTATGTTACTATAATTAAGTATACAATATATGTCTGCCTCACTTTTTGTATTCCTTTTTTATGTCTTTTGGTAAACAGAATAACAAAACTGACCGGGAAAAGTTACTAACATTTAAATAATATTTATTTTAGTTTGTGGAGTTCGAGGTCGCTTTATTCGTATTGTGGGAGGCAAAGAGGTATATCCGCATCATCAACCTTGGGTAACTGGTTTATGGAGACACGACACAATATTTTGTGGGGCAACAATAATATCACAAAATATATTGTTGACTGCAGCTCATTGCATTTACGACTTTGCACCTAGGGAAATCTTTGTGTACATTGGAGGTCATAGTGTTATGAAGGATCATCAGGAAGTAAAAAGTGTTTCATTATTACTATATCATGAATTTTTCGATGTAGTATCATTTAACAATGATATTGGCTTAATAAGACTCGAATACCCTCTAATGTATGGACCAAAAGTACAGCCGGCATGCTTACCAAATTCAGGTAAGAACTCATCTTAAAAATATTACAATAAAGAAGTTCATAACACTAGTGGTATTCACGATTCAGTGTACTTGTCTGTGCAGTTAAGGACTTGTCCAGTTTTGCAGCATGGTTTTCGTGAACACACCACCATCACTATTTCAAAGCTGTCAAATTTTTCAATGCACACTAGTGTACAACTGCTCAAGTCCTTAAGTTTGAAGCTACAGTAGAAAAACACTTATGCAGATTTTTGACGTACGTGTATTTTGTTTTTGTAAAGTGTACAAGTCCTCAAGTTTCCAACTGCACTGGCAGTTACACTGAGTCGTGAATAACCCTATTATAAGAGCCCAACTCTAGTGGTCGATTGTAACTGAACATTTTGTGAACATTTTTCAACCTGCTTACTGCTTCTGTACAGATACGTAACAAATAAAAAAATTATGTCGTTAACAGACACATTTGTTTAAAGCAGCTTCTTACAAAAGCGTAAGATTGCGTAAAATTTAGATCTTTTAGTGTTTTTATATATTATTTTTTACAATTAATGTTCGTGTCGTGAACGCAATTTATTTAAATTAATTATACATTTAAATGTTTGTGAAGTCGGGCCGCTGCAATAATGTAAGAATTATGAAAAAATAAGGAATAGCAAAAATTTCTAACAAAATTGAAAAAATTATTTTATTATTAATAGATTATAATTTCAAGATTCAATAAAATCAACCCCTGAGGAAGGTAGGAAAACACTACCGAAACGTCGGGAAAATAAATGGAATAAATTCTCTTATTTATTTTCATCTTCAACCAAAAGACCAACAAAGCCGTAATAAACAAAATCTACAAGAATTCAGCATTGGTCATAATAACAACTTAAAAAAAAAAACGTAGCGAAAAGCCTGCCGTAAGCAAAATAGTTATTGAATATTTCAAACATAAGGAACTTTTTTAAATTCATTAAAACTAAATTGTTCCGTATTAAAAGACTATTGTAGACAGAAAAAAAGCTCAGAAAACAAAAACAAAGACTTAAATTGTTATAAGAATGTCAAGACTACAATCAGGGGCGTACCGAGGCCATTTTGATTGGGGGGATATCAATGGTTTTCGGCCGAGTGGATACCCTTAAGGCCCGACTTTTTTTAAATACAACATAGTTGAATTATGTAAAGTTGCTCATCCGTTCGATTAATATAAATAAATCTTAAGGGGTCTTTTTCATTTGAAAGGCTAAAAACCCTTTGTAACTATTTTTACTTTTTTTAATAATGAAAAAAAAAAAACTTGTGTACATCAAAACACACATAATTAAGTATGTTTTTAATTTTTTTTTTTGGTTGGTCTTTTATCTGCTCTCTTTAACTTTTTGCAATTCGGGCATCATTTTTCGAATCCAAAAAGGTGGCAACGATTTATCAGCTTTTACAACAGGTAAAGCCATAGTTTACATGTAAAAATAAACAGGGCTTTCAATTTCTTTAAGATTATTTCTTTTACATTAATTCAAAAAAAATAGTGTTTAAAATAAAAATTACAAACTTAATATTTAAGTATAACATTTGAATATTAATTCTTCTTTTTTTATCTTAGTTGCGCAATATTATCTTAGTTAATGAGATCAACTATGTCCTTTTCCGATGAAAGTATTAATAAGTCATTAAGACGTGAGTCATTTTGCGTGGTTCTTAAATAATTTTTAACTAATTTTAATTTGATGAACATTCTCTCATTTCCTGAAACAGTAACAGGCACTGCCACAACAAACGCGACATTTTGTTAACTGCAGGAAGAGATGTTTTATTGCATTCTGAAACATTAGCTGTACCTGATGGAGTTTCTACGCCTTCGCATAGATCATAGAATACTTCAAATTCCGCTTTCAATTGAAGTGAATCCAACAAACAATTTTTTGGTAACAATTTTATTGATTCTACAATTCGCTTTTGGGTCAAGTTAGTAGAAGATAGAATTGGATTAAAGAGTTCATACAGAGGCTTTATTGTTTCTAAGCAACTGCTTAATTTATCTCACCTTAGTGAGGTTATCTTATCCAATAAAAGTTTAAATTCTCTTCTATAAAAACAGTTCATCGAAAATAAGCCGCGTTGACATTGTTATCATCCAAACGTTTCGTCGCAAGACGACGGCGATAGACGGTGATAACGAATTGAGAATTCCTTTTCAGCATCAACATTAAAAGATTTTAACGATGCAACAGCACTACTAATTAGGTTGTCCGTACCTTCAGAGTCCGAATTCATTTTTTTTAATGACAAGAAATAAATTTCATAGCATTTAAAATATTCAGTTCAACGGCTTCAAGAGATTCACTCATCAGTTTCATATTTAATTGCTCATTTTTATTAAAAATGATTTTTTATAGAAATGAATAAATTCACAAAATTTCAATAATAAAGTAAAGAGAAATGAGTTGGTTTGATAGCGAATATGCAGCAATTCGAGTCCACTTGTCAATTTTCTTAGAGCTTTGGGAAATTTCGTTTAAAGCATCAAAAATAACATAAAGCGAAGCTTTTATAATAAATGAATTTTGAATGCAGGTTTAAAAGTAGTGTCTTTTTTGCCATAATCTCGAGTTTAAAATTTAAGACGGACTTTTTTTCAATAGTTTAACTAAATCCTTTAAATTCATTATTTATTTATTATAATTGTATTTAAATTAAAATGTTAAGTCTATGAAATTAAAGATTTTACATCAGATTTTACATCAAAGCTAAGAAAATTTCTTTAAATATGTTGGCCGATTTCGATCATTAAATTTTTATTACAAATGTTGGGTATTTCTGGATAAAAATTTCAATTTCAGAAAGTTCTACAAAATTGTATTAATTAGGTTTTAAAAAGGGGAATATGTGTGGCGACTGAGTAAACCCTTGTTCTTTTGGGCTTGTTTTATTCCCCTTATTTTTTCAACTTTTTGACAAGGTATTTGTATCAGGGACTGTTATCATTAAGCTATATCCAAATATTTAAGCATTAATCATTATTTTATGATTTTCAAGTTTTTGCTCAGATATAAAAAGTAATCTGATTTTATCTTTTAAATCTTAAATAAAAATCATTAATAGTTTTTTGGTCAAACAAAAATATCATTTTCGGTTTTTATTTTTGGTCAAGGACACATTTGGACCAAAAATGGTTCATTTTTTCTATTTGGTGCTATTTGGTACTATTTTCGTAATTTTTTAACAAAATATATACTTTTCTGAACTTTTCTGAACTTTTTCTGCATTTTGTCACAAAGGAACACTGGATTCGTTTGCAACAATTCAACGCTGATACGACTTAAAATGAGTTGGCCGACTGAAGTTTGTTAAAGGTACGACTAAAAGTGAGTTGTCCTAATGTAGTTTGTTTAAGATACGACTTAAAATCAGATGGCCGACTGAAGTTAGTTTAAAGTACTACTGAAAGTGAGTTAGCCGAGTGAAGTTTGTTTAAGGTACGACTAAAAGTGAAAGTGAACTTTTCAAACTTTTTAAATTAGAAATAAAACAAACAAATATCAACATTAACAACACTAATAAAACCATACACCGCACAGTGATGCGCCCAATAGGCATCAGTCCGAAAATTTGATGTCGCAAATATCCAAGTGTTTAGTATTTTTGGAAAGGTATTGCATCCGCTAAGAAAATTGTTACGAATTTTTTTTTGATTTTCCTCTTCGTGTTCTAGTAGAAGCTTTGGAAAGTTAACCTTTCACTGCACACGAAAAATGCCAAAGTTTGATGGAAAAAAAATTCATTTTTGGGAAAACATATCTTTCTTTTAAACACATATCTGAGCCTTATATTATAAGAGTTAATAAATGACTTTTCCATTTTTTCCCCCAGTTCAGTAAATTTTCGATTTTAAAAAGGCTTGATTTGCGATTTTTTCTAACACCTGCACTTATTAATTGACAAACAATAACAAATATGTATGTGTGTATGAGAGTGCATTCTTACATGAGTATTATTATAATTATTGTTTTGCATATACTAGAGTACTCCAATTTAAAGATCCCGAAATCCCGCATGATTTTTTTTAATTTGGGGATTTTAGTTGCAAAATAAGAGGGTTCTTAAAAGTAGTAGAGGAAAATTTTTGGTTTTTAGTTTTACGGTCCCGAATTTTTCGTGGGATTTTAGGATACCAATTTAAAACTACGATATTCCCTAGCATATTCATTGCGTAATACCGAACTTAATACATGTAAACAAATATTTTTATTTAAGCGACGAAGAAATTGTTGATTTTCATTTATTTTTAGATTCCGTGTAGTTGTTCAAACAGATATTAAAAGTTAAACTTTTTAATTTAATTAATTTGTTTAAATTTAAATTTAATTTAACAAATAATAATGTGTTTTCATTTAAAAAATAGTGATTCGATTGATTGTTGGTTATCCGCGAATAACGGAGACAAATTTTCTGCTCTGTTTTCGTTTGTAAAAAAAAATCAAGATAATATCTTTGATGAAGATGAGTTGATGAAAAAATTATTAGATGCATGATAATTCTACAATATTATATATATTTTTTAGAATGATTGGTCAAGTTACAAAAAAACCATTTTGGATAAACCAAAAAAGCTCTTCTTCACTGTTTTGCAGACCCATTAATTTAATTTTTGCAAAGGAGAATAATCACTTAGTGAGTACAATGCATAACAATGATAGCTAAAATTTAAAATTTAGAATGTATTGTTTATGAATGGAATGGTAAAAATGTGGAAATTACTTTTGAAATACATTGCACAATGATAGATGGGGCTGCAGCAAACGTTTTATCGAATACAAATGCAACAGCCAAGTCCTTCATATGTGGAGCATGCCCAACAGAAATGAATATTTAAAATTTTTCTAAATCTGCAAATATTGATAATTATAAGTTTGGTTTGTCGACATTACACGCGTGGATAAAATGTTTTGAGTGCATATTGCCTACCGACTTCCTTTCAAAAGTTGGCAAGTTGGAATGGAAAAAAGAGCGGTTTTTTGGAAACTAAACAAAAAATTCAAAAAGAGTTCAGAACAAGAACCGTTTTGTGGATCAAGTCAAAACTGGATTCGGCACCACAAACGACGGAAATATTTCTCGTCGATTTTTTTCCAACACAGTAATTGCAGCTGAATCACTGGAATTAATGAGGACTTGATAAAAAACTTTTCCATTATTCTGAGATTGCTTTCATGTGGACTGCCAATTAATGTTACAGCATTTGAAGAATTAGTTAAAATAAGAAACTTACTAAGCCAAGTAGTGTGCACAAGATTCTAGTACATGGAAGTGATGTAATTAAATTTTTTGATTTGCCAATAGGTATTGTAATGCACTTTAATATAATTTTTTTGCTATACAAATGTTCTTTATCCAAGGTAATTTGTCTGAGGTGGCATTGGAAGCAAATAATAAAAATATGAGGAAGGTCCGGTTGTCCCAACCAAGAAAAGACTCCAGAACTCACGCCAACAAGGATCTTCTTTCTTATATGTTGATTTATTCGGATCCTTTGGTTTTATTAAAAAGGATTGTAGCAGGAAATAAATCAAATTTATCTTTAGAAGGTATTAAAAAATACATCCTGTGTGAAAATTTAGAAAACTTTTATTCAAGCATTATATTGAATGAAAATTGAATAATTTATTGAAAAATTCATTTACTGAGATTCATATTCTTATTGTTATTGTATATTTTTCTTGATATTTGCTAAGTAAATAATGTTTTTTTTTTTCTTAATTAATTTTCTTTTTCATATTCTATATTCATTCTTAAATTGACAATTTCAATATTTTCAGTCTGTTCAGTCATTTTTAGCTAAACTAGAAGTCCGATAAAAAAACTGACTTCATTTTTGAGTTTAGGAGACCAATGGAGATCGGCCCATTATTATAATTTTGCCCACTCGCTATATGGGCTCTCATCACTGTGCACCGTGCAGAAACCAAAATGAAGACGACTCTTGATGACAACGCATACAACACATTCGTAAATAAACAAACAGATATGTACAATTACATACTAATAACGACAAAACAAACAAATTTGTCAAAAATAGAGAAACTGAAAAATAAAAAATTAGAAAAACTTGGACTGGTTTTTAATGAGGATTAGTTTGTAAATAAAACTAATATAGATTTGCCGCAGGAGAGTAAATGGCTACTTACCTTAGGGAAAAAGTTCGCACTTCCCATAAACAATAAAAACTTTTCTCCAATACACTTAATTGCAGACATAGAGCAATGAATACAGACAATGATAGAAGATAAAGACAAGGAAGATGCCAGATCTAAAATTGCAAACAGAATATCGATACACAGACGAAAAATTAATAATAAAACAAAGGAGCCATTTATTTTACAAATTTATGAAAATACAAAAAACTTAATCAAGAAACTGCTCAGCAAGAGTTGAACGTCATTAACCGTGTGTCTGCTCAGCTACAGTTGAACGTAACTTAGATGATGATCAGAAAATAAAATGTGTGAGCTTTAATGAGTTTTTCCACTGTCAATGTGTTAAACTCAAGAAATATGATCTAGAATACATGCAAAAAACAACAAGTTGTATATATGCAAAGAGTGCCTCACGGCTCTCCACAATTCTCTGCACTCTCCTACGTTGCAACCTAATCCATCTCTTTTGGCAGCCCGAGCAAATCCCAGCTCTGCTAAAGTTACGCCCCCTCCGCATACCCCTCCAACTACTATCATCAGCTAATAGCTAACAACACAGAAGATCGATATAGGCACTGAATCGTTTATGCTACAACTGAACCAAATGTTGGATGCTCGTTTTTGTAAACAAAACGAACTATTAAACGAAAAGATCACAGCCGCAATCCAAGCTAGCGAAAGCAGAATCTTAGACGAACTACTCCGAAATGTCACAGAAATAAAGAAAGATCTCTGTGACATCAATAAAAGAGTAACTAGTCTCGAAGAAAATGCAGCCGATGTCGGAACTCTTCGAGCAGAGTTTGATTCTTTTAAAACAGCTGATGCTAGAGCTGCTGCTGATGTTGATGCTCTTAGGAAAGAGATTGAAGCTTTAAGGCATGCCATCTCAATACGCAAAGTTTGGTACGCAAAATTGATGAGTTCAGATATGTGTTTGAAGGTTCTGGTGTTGATGCAATATGTGTTAGTGAAACCTGGTTCAGTACGGATATGCCAGATTCTCTTTTTAGTTTAAATGGCTATAAAATGCTTCGTTTGGATAGGGTGGGTCATGCAGGTGGAGTTGCAATCTATGTTAGAGGTACCATTAACTGTAAAATACTGGTCAAGTCACCACCAAACAGTGATATTGGATACGTTTATGTAGTTATTACTATCAGTGAACAAAATGTACTTTTTGGCTGTGTTTACCGACCGAATAACTCAATTGATTTTACACCTTTCTTAAGTATGCTTGCAGATATTGCCCTACCTTTTACAGAAATAGTTATAACTGGAGACTTTAATAGTAACTTGCTAACCGAAAGTACATTGATAGAAAATATGGAAGTTTTGGGTATGTTTCCAGCAAATATTACAATGCCAACTCATTACACTAGAACTAACAGTACCTTACTAGATCTTTTTTTTTGTAAACGCCAGAGGAAAAATCCTACTATATGATCAATTAACGGCTCCAAGTTTTTCTAAGCATGACCTGATCTATCTTACTTACGATTTCCACATGACTGATACTTCTCGTAGTTTCATTTACCACGATTTCAAAAATCTTAACCATATTTGTCTTCAAACTGCTGCTTCTTATGTAAACTGGACGTTAATTCATAATATGATCTCGCTTAACGATCAAGTTGGATTCCTCCAAAACAATATTGAAAAACTTTTTGATGACTTTGTTTCAATGAAACTTGTGTAAATCTAGCATAAACAACGTCCTTAATTCACGAAAACAATTGAAAAAATTATGTTAAAGCGTAATAACGCGTACAATAGGTGGAAACGTTTTAAGACTCCAGTCTTAGTAAAGCAAGGAGTAAAGCAAGAAAATGGAGGAACTACTAGAAGACTAAACTACACATAAGACGATAAGAGCAGACCCAACTGAAAAACTGCAAAAACAAAACAAGAACATTATTAATGACCTATACAAAAACAAGTCCATCAACTCCGGCAAAAGCAAAAACTAGTCTGTCCAGCAGCTTCTGCACCAAAGTTATATGGTTTACCAAATATTCATAAAGATAGTGTACCATTGAGACCAATTTCATCCTCGATGAATCTCGTATGCTATGCAAACACATTGGAAAAATTCTTCAAAACATAGTTTCTGACTATTTTCTGAATATAAAGAAATGATTTTCAATTAAAATAAACACTTAAAAATTCAACTTTTGAGGAAAATGACATTCTAGTATCGTTTAACGTTATCTCTCCTCTTAGCCTCTGCGAAGGATAGCCACCTTGTCGTTGGTGTAGAAGCTTAAGTTGCAATGACACATTGGGCTATGACGACGGGAGCGTGAGCTCCTGGCAGGGTCACCCATGTCGTAAAGACCACTGTGGAGCAATGAACAAAGAGCTATCCCCCCTAACCCAGGGTGTCATGTTGAACCGTGCCTATTGGATGGTTTGCAGCCAGGGGGTAATACCGGCTGTATTGGAATGGCGACCTCAGTGATACCTGGCCGCCTCAGTGAGTGTTTGTGGCCTTTCCATGGTAAGAGGGGATCTGGCATGGGTGACGTACTTTCCCTTGCTACTCTTGGGACCAAAAATGAAAAAAACCAAAAACAACAATATTAACAATAACAATGATGAACCGACGCAGACGACAACAACTACAAATGCAACAACTGTAGAGACAGCATCGGTGACGGGTACTGGCAGGTCTAGCATAGGGCGACCTACTCTGACCAGACAGAACAACATCGACGCGGGAGGGGACCTGGACTCAGCGACTCTGAGGATTCTGGACAGGTTGAGTATAGGAAGTGACACGGAGGAAGCTAGCATTGCCGCAGTCCCTGGGGACACTGAGCAATCTAGAATTTCTCAAGTCCTTCACAATATTCCCGGTTCAGAGACCGAAGGCGAGCTTCTCAACTCCGACTCCGACGCGGCAGTCATTGAGGCGGGTGGTGCAGCAGCCCACAGTAGTTCTGCTTCGAAAAAAGCGAAGCAACGTAAGTTCTACAGTACTGCTAAGAACTATCTGCTGAAAATTAAGGACGCAGACCCGACCACTCTAACCTCCAGGGACAAGGCCCTCATCAAAAAGCACTCAAAGAAAGTGGCAGTCTTTGAACTTCACAATGCTCCCAAGGCATCGACGACTGAAGTTGCTATAACGCTGTCTGCTCTCCAATGACGCCAAAAACGACAAACGGAAGAGTGGAAGTGGAGACAAAAAGACGAGAAAAAGAGGCAGGAAGAAGAAAAAGGGGGATAATGCTGAACCGTCCCAGTCCAATGTTGCTATAGGTGACAAACGGGGTTGTGGTACCGGTGCCAGCAGGGGTAGAAATGAAGGGCAAATGACGGTTAAGGCAGGTCCTTCTTACTCTAATGTCGTCAAAAACAGCAAACTGGAGTTTAAGAAAGCAGGAACCAATAGCCACAAGGAGAAGGTACTGCGAGACAAGGTGAACCCAAGGTTACCTTAAACAGAGACTGAACAGATCAGGTGGGTCTGTTCCGGTGAAGTAATGATTCACCAAAGAGAGCTGGCCTTTAGCTGCCAATCTTGGTAAGTCGAGCTATTATTTGCATATAACTTTCAGGCTATTTGTGCTCGGTTTATATGCAAAGGGAGTAAAACAAATAAAGAACAAAACACCAGTAATTAGTTAGCTTAGATAAGATTTACAATGTGTATTTCTTACGTGTTATTTGTTAGGCAAATCTTCAATAGGTGATATTTTTTTATAAATACGGCTGCTGCAATTAGTGCAAGAAGTGCATATACAGGAACGTTAAAGAAAACTAAATTTATGTTGGTGGCAATCAATTAGTGATTGCTTGCTGATAATCAATAAGTAATTATTTGTTTCCAGTTAGTGGAAATATTTAACTAGACGCGGTTTTACACAATGAAATGTACTTCTTTCAGAAATCAATTTGTGATGAAAGTAAAAAGGAAAACTCACTCGTCGGAGAAGCCGATCGATACTGGAACGAGTCGATAAAGTAGTAAGTAGATATATTACTTTAAGGTTGCGGTCTAAACAGGGACCGTGGCATGGGTTGACCACAGCCTCGAAGGTAGAACCTACGCGCTGAGGGCGTTGCGCGAATTTAGTTGCTCGAAGCTCATTAAAGTTGGGGGGAGCTTCGAGAACTCTCCAGAAGAACTGCAGGTGGCCATTATTGACTAGATGGACCCGGAAGGAAAGTTGACAGGGGGAAAATGGATGCTTGTGGAAAACGAAATCCTTAAAGCGATGATGACTAGCGTCGAACACGGTGATCCCAAAGATTACAAATTCGACGGTGCTGGCTGGCAACAAGGAGTGAAAGTCGTTGGATGTGGATCGAAGAAATACCTAAAGTCCCTGACCAAAACCATCGCCAATATTGGTGAAATTCAGAAGGGAGCTTCACTAAAAGTGATCTCAAAATCCACGCTTCCGCTCCGCCACAAGGTATCGGTGTGGATACTACCTCCTGCTTTGCCTGAGGATGTATCCATACAGAAAATATTAGCGGCGCAGAATAAAAACGCTAAAATTCAAGGGTGGAAGCTGGTTAGGTCGCAGAAAAGTCACGGCAGCGAAGGGAAAAGTCTCCTCTTTTCTGTAGACGCTGCCTCCACAGGCTGGCTAAAGCGGCAGTCGGACATACTTAAATTTGGCCCAGGAACTATTAAGGTGAAGAGGCTGAATCAGCAATAGCTGAAAGAAGGAGGAAGCTGCAAGTTGTGCAAATCAAATTGCATCACTGTAAAGCAGCAACCGACGACTTGATGCTGTGCGTGTCCGAAAAGAATGCAGATGTGGCCCGCATCTAGGAACCCTGGATCTACAACAACAAGATCTAAGGCCTGGGGTCGAAACAGTACAACCTGTTACACCCTACAAATGAAGGTAAGATAAGGAGCTGTATACTTGCGAAAAAACCCATTAACATATTTTTTCCCTAGATTCAGCAACGGAGACGTAGTGGCAACCAGCGTGAAAACCAGATCAGCAAAACTGATACTCTGTTCCGCGTACATGCCCTATAAAGAGGCGAACCCACCAGTACAAACAGTCCGCGAGTTGGCAGGACATGCTAACACAAGCAGGACATTCCTGGTCATCGGTTGTGACGCAAACGTCCATCACACGCAATAAGGCAGCACGAATATCAACAAAAGAGGTGAGTCTATTTTCGAATTTATCATTACCACAGGCCTTATTCTATGTAATAGGGGCAATAAGCCAACTTTTCAGAATAGAGTCAGGGAAGATATAATTGATCTTAATTTAGCGAGCAATTCAGGACAGGCTACAGTCGATAACTGGGGGGTTTCACAAAGGGAGTCGTTTTCCGACCACTTTAGGATCCTCTTTACCATCGACTGCGATCCTCAAATAAGGAAACGATTTTGGAACCCATTAAAAATCGGATAGGTATTCAGTCTGGATAAGCAGAAATATTGAAGACCTAGACACAGAATATCTCCCAAACGACGCATCCATTGACAATGCAGTCGAGTTCATAACGGGAAAAATAAACCAAGCTTTCAAAAAGTTCTGCCCAACGTCTCGAGGTCGCAAAGCTGAAACTGCGAGATGGTGGACCAGCGGCCTTAAAAAGAGGCAATCAGAGGTCAGAAAACTTCATTGGAAAGAAATGTTAAGTAGGCTTGAGCAAGACTGGACAACATACCGATCCATGTTAAATGCCTATACAAGGGAAGTAAGATAGCTAAGCGAACATCTTGGACAAATTTCTACGAGTCCATTGACGATACTAGTGAAGCTGCCACACTTCGAAAGACGCTATCCAAAGACCCATCGGTCCCACGATACATTAAGAGGTCTGACCGATCCTGGACAGAATCCAGCCAAGAAACGCTTTTGCTACTCATAGAAACTCATTTCCCAGGTTGCAAAGAATCGGAGAAAAAAGGAGCTAACCGCAACCTGGAAATAACAATACCAGAAGCCTTAAAGGAACTCCCCAATATTATGACAAGGTCAAATGTACAATGGTCGATTGAGTCCTTCAACCCTTATAAATCTGCAGGGCCTGATGGAATCCTGCCGGCCATGATGCAACATACCCTTCCCAGAATCATGCCCTGGCTTATGGCAATCTTCACCGGTTGTCTCAAGACAGGATATGTTCCATAAATCTGGAGAGAAATGCGAGTTGTCTTCATTCCTAAAGCTGGGAAACCAATACACTAAGCGCCAAAGGTTTACAGGCCTATTAGTCACTAGAGAGAATAATAGATCTCCATATAAGAGAATCCTTGAACGATACCAATCTTTGCAGTGTGCAACACGCCTACCTTAAAGGTAAATCAGTGGAAACGACACTGCATGAGGTGGTTTCAGTCATAGAAAGAACCTTTCATCACAAAGAATATACTTTAGATACTTTTTTGGATATCGAAGGCGCATTCAACAATGTGAATACAGATTCAATAAAGAATGCTCTAGTAGACAAAGGAGACAACAGTAAAATAACCCAGTGGATTTATAAAATGCTAAACAGCAGACGTATAAGTGTGGTGAGGAAAGAGGTCACAAGAGGCACACCGCAGGGAGGAGTTATATCCCCATTGCTGTGGCTGATTGTGGTTGACAAAATTCTTACTACACTCAAAACTGGTGGACCAAAAGTGGTAGCCTATGCCGATGACGTCACCATCCTAATATGCTGGAAATACTTGCAAACCTTGCCGATGGTTTTAAAACCGGGGCCTCTTCCTGCAAGGATGAAAACGGGAATCTAGTGACAGATGTCCAGAGTACACTGACGTTATGGAGGAAACACTTCTCTAAGCTTCTAAATGGCGACGCTGACAACAATCCCGCCAATAGAGATGATATTCCGGAAACCCCAATTGCGGATGACAGCGTCGAGGTTCCGCTGCCCGACTATGATGAAGTTCTGACAGCTATAGCTCGGCTTAAAAATAACAAAGCCGCGGGAGCTGATGGCTTACCTGCTGAGCTGTTTAAGAACGGAGGCGAAGCTCTACTTAAATGCATTCACGAGCTTCTATGCAGAATATGGTCGGAAGAATGCATTCCGAACGATTGGAATCTCAGTGTGCTCTGCCCAATCCACAAAAAAGGCGATCCCACTATCTGTGCCAATTACCGTGGGATAAACCTTCTTAATATCGCATATAAAGTCCTGTCGAGCGTTTTATGTGAAAGATTGAAGCCCATTGTAAACGAACTGATCGGACCTTATCAGTGTGGCTTCAGACCTGGAAAGTCCACCATCGACCAGATTTTCACGCTACGACAAATCTTGGAGAAGACTCAAGAAAAACAAGTCGACACCCACCATCTTTTTGTCGACTACAAAGCCGCCTTCGACAGCCCAATAAGGAAGAACCTGTACTCCACCATGTCTGAATTTGATATTCCTGCAAAACTAATACGACTTTGCAGGATGACACTGAGCAACACCAGCAGCGCAGTTAAAATCGGGAAGGACCTCTCCCCACCATTTATTACCAAACGAGGTTTCAGACAAGGTGATTCCTTATCGTGCGACTTTTTCAACCTAATGATGGAAAAGATCATCCGAGCTGCTGATCTGAGACGTAGTGGCACAATATTCTACAAGAGTGTTATGCTGCTTGCGTATGCTGATGACATAGATATCATTGGCCATAATACGCGCGAAGTCAGTGCAGCATTTTCCAGATTAGAAAGAGAGTCAAGTCGAATGGATCTGTCAGTGAATGCAGATAAGACGAAATACTTAGTGTCAACAAACAAACAGTCCCAGCGTCTTGGAACCCACGTTACCGTTGACAATACCTCCTTTGAGGTTGTGAAGAACTTCGTTTATCTGGGATCCAGCATTAATTCAACCAACGACATCAGCATTGAGATCAAACGAAGAATAACTCTTGCCAACAGGTGTTACTTCAGTCTCAGTAGGCACTTGAGAAGCAGAGCCCTCTCTCGATGAACAAAAATCATGCTTTATAAATCGCTCATCATGCCCGTCCTACTTTATGCATCAAAAACCTGGACGCTGAGCAATTCAGATTAAAAAACTATAGAAGCATTCGGGAGAAAGATTCTCCGTAAGATATACGGACCAATCTGCGTCAATGGCGAGTACCGAATACGGTGGAATGATGAACTGTATGAGCTGTACGCTGACATCGACATAGTCAAGCGCATTAAAATCGAGCGGCTTCGCTGGCTTGGTCATGTTCAGCGCATGAAAGACGATGCTCCAGTGAAGAAAACATTCGATTCGATACCCAGCGGAGGTCAACGCAGAATAGGACGACCGCATCTTCGTTGGAAAGACCAAGTAGAGGACAACCTGACGAAGCTTGGAATTTCCAACTGGCGCCAGCAAGCGAAAGACAGAAATGGCTGGCGCAAATTCTTAGATGAGGCCAAGACCGACATACGGTTGTAGCGCCAACTAAGTAAGTAAGTAAGTAAGTACCTGCAAACAGATAGCGAACTAATGACTGGGGCATTGAATGAGCTATCGCAGTGGTTAGAACCGAATGGACTGGGTGTAACCCCAACAAAGGCCGAACTCGTTCTATTCACAAGAAGAAGGAAAATAGAAAGTTTCGCATTACCGAAACTGAACGCAGTAACTCTGAAGCTTTCCACGGAAGCTAAATACCTTGGAATTATCCTTGATAACAAGCATACAGCAATCGCAATAGCGCACAAAAAGTGCTACCTTAGCTCCCTAACAGGAGTCCAAAGGTTAGCATGCATAGGAATAACTGGAGCCATGAGATCAACGCCACAGGCTGATCTGGAAATGATGCTAAATCTTCTCCCCATAGAAGAGGTTCTTAAGTGTTCGGCTACCAAAAGCGCGATTCGCCTCAACGAATCACAAGCATGGAGAAACAACACTTTCGGAAATGCATCTATTCTGAATCTCTTTGGAACCGAAGAAACTAAAAGAGCAATCGTCTATATCATACCCAGTGTGAGATTCGGCACAGAATACACCACATCCAACCTCAACAGACAAGAATGGGAAGAAATGGCCATAGAATTCAATGGGAATCTCCAATTATATACTGATGGTTCCAAAATGGAAAACGGAACTGGATCAGGTGTATATTGCGAAATATACACTATTGAAAAAGCTGCACAGGAATGGCCTGTAGAAAAAATTTTACCCCCACAAGGGTAGTAATTTTGTGGATAGCCAAGCGGCTATCAAAGCGCTGAATAGTAAAACGACGAAGGCTCGAACGGTACAAAACTGTAAACTGGCACTGAACAGTATCTGCAATACCCACAACGTCACTCTCTGCTGGGTTCCCGGAAATAGCAATATTGAAGGCAATGACGCAGCGGATGAACTGGCTAGGCATGGAGTAACCGCAAGTACAAACAGAGCTAATACAGATGTGAACATTCCAATAGGCGTCGTCAAAAGGAGTAAAGACCTTAAAGCCAGAAATAAGGCTATTACTAACTGGGCCTCCCGGAGGTAACTGCAACATATCTCGAATTCTCTGGCCGGAGCTAAATGAGAAGAAAACCGAAAGCCTTCTGCTTTTGGCCAAACGAGAAATCGGGATTTTTGTGGCAATTTTAACAGGTCATTACCCCATTGGGGTAATGGCCAATAGAATGAACATAACAGGCCCCGACTTCTGGCGGAGCTGCAAGGATCCGAAAGAAACAGAATCAATACTCACCTTCTATGCGAATGTCCAAGTCTACAGAATCGTTGACTCCGATATATGGGGAACAGATTTTTCAAAGACTTGGAAAATTAAGCGAACAAACCACTGCTAGACATCTGGAGGTTCATAAAAAGCACAGGCTGGTTTGAGGAATAATCGAAATAATTATGGTTATTATGGTACTACGCTGAAAATAAAAAAGGGATTCGCAATGGACCCATAGGCCCCCGCGGAAGCGACGGTAACGATGCACAACCCTATTTACCTAACCTTACCTAACGTTATCTCAGTGTTCATTAACATACCGACGTATACAGCAATAAATACAACAATGCAACAATGGGATATAATTTAAAAACACACTAAAATAACTAAAAAAAAATTTTTTAAATACTTGACTTCTGTTAAAAAAATAATAACATGGCCATGGGAAATGCATAAACCGTAGCAGATATTATTTAAGATGATCTCATTAAACAAACCGAAAAATAATTAAAAAAAATAAACATTGATCAAAGTATATTATGCATAAATCAAACTTCACTCTCAGCAAAATATTCACAAACACAAAAGACGCTGTAGAAAAACAACAACATCACTGTTTAGGATTGAAATCTGTTGTAATTGTTGTTATGGATAGCTGCGCCCTCTGCAAGAAAAAGCCTTGGATAGAATGTTGGAAATCTCAAACTCAGCGAGCTTTGAGATTCTTGATATAAGAATCGTTATCGGAAATTAAATAGTACTAGGTTAAGTTTGAGTTACAAGAATAGGATTTATTTCATCTTACCAGTTTGGTGGATGGATTAAGAAGCAAGATAGCTTATTTCTAAGTAAATGACATAGGCTAAAAAGTAAACGGAAGGTCATTTTGTATAAATGATTAATTTTCGAACAGCTAACGAACAGCTTGATTTTCATGATGGTAAATCAATTTTTCGAAATCGATTTCTCACATAAACATCGCCGCCCGCCTTGCCGCAAAAATAATATAAATCAACTTACAATAATGTAATTCAGCAAATTCATAACAATTTCAATTGCTTACCTTAATGTTATACATATAAACAAAATAGTAACAATTAATTAACAATTCTCACAAGAGTATTATTATTATAATTGTTTTGCATATACTAGGGTACTCAAATTTAAGGATCCCGCAATCCCGTATGATTTTTATAATTTGGGAATTTTAGTTACAAAATACGAGGGCTCTTAAAACTAGTAGAGGAAATTTTTTAGTTTTTAGTTTTACGGTCCCGAATTTTTCGTGGGATTTTAGGATCCCAATTTAAAACTCCGATATTCCCTAGCATATTCATTGCGTAATACCGAACTTAATACATATAAATAAATATTTTAATTTAAGCGACGAAGAAGTTGTTGATTTGCGTTTATTTTTTGATTCCGTGCAATTTTTCAAACGGATATTAAAAGTTAAACTTTTTAATTTAATTAATTTGTTTAAATTTAAATTTAATTTAACAAATAATAATGTGTTTTCATTTAAAAAATAGTGATTCGATTGATTGTTGGTTATCCGCGAATAAAGGAGACAAATTTTCTGCTCTCTTTTCGTTTGTAAAAAAAAAATTTCAAGACAATATCCTTGATGAAGACGAGTTAATGAAAAAATTATTAGATGCAAGAGAAATTTTTTCTATATATATTTTTTCAGAATGATTAATCAAGTTACAAAATAACCACTTTGGATAAACCACAAAAGGTCTACTTCACTGGTTTGCAGACCCATTAATTTAATTTTTGCAAAGGAGAGTAATCACTTAGTGAGTACAATGCTTAACAATGATAGCTTAAATTGAAAAATTTAGTTTATGAATGGAATGGTAAAAATGTGGAAATTGCTTTTAAAATACATTGCATAATGATAGATGGGGCTGTAGCAAACGTTTTATCGAATACATATGCAACAGCCAAGTCCTTCATATGTGGAGCATGCCCAACAGAAATGAATATTTAAAAATTTTCTAAATCTGCAAATATTGATAAATATAAGTTTGGTTTGTCGACATTGCACGCGTGGATAAAATGTTTTGAGAATATTTAATGAAAAATAGTATTTTAAGTTTATTTTCATTTATTTCATTATTACTTCATCATTCGGATTTTGTTTTATTCTTTTCAATAGCGCATATAGTTCATGCTTTAATACAACCATTAATCATTTAGATCTATAAAACTCAAGATCCAGAAAGGATCCAGCCAAAAATCTTATTTTGAGCGAGTGGAAGACTCTCTGTACGTTATAATCCGCTCATATACATCAGCACTAAGGACAATAGAAATGGATGCCGAGTTGTAGAACGCAGGAAAAATTATGTTTGAAAATTTATCCTTAATTGCTGCATTTAAGGATTTTGACGGTGTTTTCAAAGTAATGTTGTCGTCTACTGTAGCAGTTACACCTACATATCTCCAAGTTAGGATCGGAATGAGAGCGTATTTGGATAGAGCATAATGTCTCTTTACCAAACGGAGAAATTGGTATTTTTAATTGACGAACTAGAAAGTTGGATATACGGCTTACTGCACCAAACGGATCAACAAGTTATCTTGCAAAATGTAGTTTTACTTGAACCTTTAGTTTAACCAGTGCTGTTGGAAAGAGCGTGACAATGCACTGCGAAAGAATTAACTTTATTGTAACTGACGATGATTTTATCGATAATTGAACATTGGGTTGGCTGTTTTTATGTCACTCGTGTAGATGAAGCAAGGTGTGATGGTGGCATCCAGACTTACATCGGGCATTAGATTGCATCTAGATTCCCGGCACCCAGATTTACTTATACGTTGCTCGATATTCATGCTCAGGAACTGACTGCAGAGACGTAAGGGATGATGACACTGGAATGCTTCAAACTTTGAGGGTCTTGTGACTGCACGACGACTAACTTTGCTGGTATTTTTAAAGTCTGGGGTCATGGCTCGCTGGAAGATATAATGGCGTAACAAAATAAAAAGTTAAAACGATTATTGTGGTGAAGGTTCATTGGTTGGAAGAATGACTAATTTAACAATCGGACGAGTAATAGTAACCCGTTAAGTAAGCACATCTGCTTCACGAACGCGTTTATCTTTTCCTAAATAAATTTAGGTTACTCTTCCAAGGCGCCATTCATTTGGAGGTAAAGCTTCGTCACGAATGACTACCATAGAATTTATTTCAATATTTTCTTGTGATCTTTTCTACTTGTTATGTTTATGGTGTTCCTTTAAATATTAGTTTCTCCATCTGAAGCAGAAATTTTGATGCAGAGCTTTAAGTCTCTGCCAGCGATTAATAATGCAGAGTCCGCCATCTAACTTTTTTTTTCAACTAGTGCTTATTTCGTGAAAGGTAACACTTGGCTCATGTCTGATTCGACAGATAATTAGCTTTATCTTTCCGCTGAACGAATATGGTTGTGTACACGCATGAACGCTGGAAACGCTGGAAAATATTGCGACATTACTTTTAAAATAATGGTAATGTTGCAGAATGTGTGCGAAAATTGCGTACGGATTTTGGAAGAAGAGAAGCATCGTCAGCTCCGTATGTTCGTTATCTTGTGAAAAAAGTGAATGAAACTGGCATCCTCATCGATAAACCAAAGCGTGAAAAGCCAAAAATAGTGCGTACACCCGATAATATTGCTGCCATCAACATCAATTCACCGTCGTTCTCAACAATTGAACATTTCGGAGAAATCATTGAGACGAATTTTGCATAAAGACCTTGGTATGACGCCATACAAAGTCCAATTGGTTCAGGAGTTGAAGCCAACTGACCATCTAATGCGTTTTCGCTTCGCTAAGTGGGCCTGCGATCGACTTACAGAAGATGCCGATTTTGCCAAAAAAAATAATCTTTTCAGATGAAGCTCATTTTGATCTTGGCGGGTATGTAAACAAGCAAAATTGTCGCATTTGGGGCACAGAAAACCCGCACGCATACATTGAAAAGCCGCTGCACCCAAAACGAGTCACTGTTTGGTGCGGATTTTGGTCTAGAGGCATAATTGGGCCATTTTTCTTCGAAAATGAGCAAGGAGTGGCCGTTACAGTTAATGGCGATCGTTTTGGGCCATGTTGAATGAATTTTCGTTCACAAAAATTTAAGAGGAGGATATTGGCAACATTTGGTTTCAACAGGACGGCGCTACGTGCCACACAGCCGAAGCTACACTCGATGTTTTGCGCCCTGTTTTTGAAGATCCCATTATCAGCCGCAGAGCTGATGTCGTTTGGCCACCTCGGAGCTGCGATTTGACACCGTTCGACTATTATTTGTGGGGTGCCCTCAAAGACTAGTGTTTCGCCGACAAGCCAGAGACAATTGACGCTTTAAAGGACAATTTTCGTGAAGCCATTGGTGAAATACAGCTGCACACAATCGATAATGTGCTTAAATATTGGACCGATCGTGTAGGCTACTGCATGGCCAGCCGAGGCAGACATTTGAATGAAATTATTTTTCATTATTAAACGGAAGGATTTGTAAGAATTGTACTTTGAAATAAACAAAGAAATTTGAGAAAATATTCAGTAGTTTTTTTATAGTATTTAAAAAAAATTTATTTGGCGGACCCTGTAGAAACGGGTTGTTCATGTATCTGTGGTTCTAATGGAGCCAAAAGGGGACTACCAATAAGAAAATGGCCTGGAGTAAGGGTGAAAGCAATTGGACGTGATTTGAGGCGAACTTCTATGCGGCACAAAAGCGTTGAAAACTTTTCAGAGGTGTGTTTAAATGAATATGAAATTTTCAGGTAATGAGCCATAAAGCTTTTTACACCCACCTCCCAGAGGCCATCCATGTGGGGGGGCACCAGAGGGATTAAAGTGAAAGGTTAGATTTTGATATGTAAAATCAGATGATAAGGCTATTTTTGAACTCTCGTAAAAATCACGACTGAATTCTTTGGATGCTCCAACAAAGTTTTTACCATTGTCTGAGTATAAATGTAGAGGACAGCCACGCCTTGCTACATATCTATTGAAAGCAGCTAAGAACGATGGAGTGGATAAAGAACTTGTGGCTTCTATGTGGATTGCCTTGGTTGAAAGCAAACAAATACACAAACGTAGCCCTTCGTTATCACACAGCTTCTACCTGTGTAATTTTTAGTTTCGAAAGGTCCTGCAAAATCAAGGCCAGTTTGAGAGAAGGGTTGAGTAAATGTGGAGTGTTCAGGTGGCAAAGTTCCCATAAGTTGGGTACGTAAACGTTGTTGATAGATAACACACTGTTTACTTCTGTGAATAATTGTTTAAATGAGGTTTCTAGCCTTTGGAATCTAATATTGAAGACGTATAAAGCGCAGAACTAGTTGGTTACCTCCGTGAAGTGAAATTTCATGTGTGAAGCTAATCAATAAACGAGCGAATTGACATTTGTAGGGGACGATGACAGAATGCCGTTCGTCATACGACATTGAGGGAGATGCAACCAGTCTTCCACATACTCTTAATACTCCAGACTCATCCAAAATTGGATTTAAGTTCAACAAACTGCTGGAAGAAGAGATTAATTTTTTACGTGAAAGCGCATGATATTCATCTGGGTACTCTAATTTTTGACAAAGAGATATAAGGTGAGTTAAACTTTGCGTACTTCGGCACTTGAGATACTTTTAGATTTTTCACACCAGTAGTCGGGTTTGTGATGGAAAAGTCTAAATATGTAAGAAATTATCCGAATTGCTTTCGGAAATGAGGAAAAGCGATTCAAAATATCTTCAAAGTTTTGAAAATAGGAACAATTATAATTTATAAGTTTCACGTCGAGTTCTGTTTCAAGATAAAAAGTTTGATTGGGATTTGGCCAATGAGCAGGAGAAAGTTTTAGCCAATGTGGACCATTCCACCATAGCTCGCTATCTTTAAGTTCTTGAGGTGAAATACCGCAACTAAATCAGCTGAATTGGAATGAGAATCAATGTGAAACCAATTAGCTTGGCCAACGCTTTCGACAATTTTGAAGACACGATTTGCCAAAAAAGTTTTCCATTGACAAGGAGGATTTCGCAACTAAGACAGCACGATTGTGGAATCGGTCCAAAAGAAGAATTTATCCTTTAGAACTGGAGAAACCAAAAAAATTGCTCCGCAAAGCTCCAGTCCCGTAATAGAAAGCGTTTTGACTGGTGGGACCCTTTTTTGGCTGTTGGTGTGTGGATATTGGACTAGACTTTGGATCTATCCGGACATAGATGGCTGCAGCGTATGCCTTCTATGATGCGTCACAAAAGGCATGGAATTCTATATCGCAGTCAGGTGTATATGAAAGCCATCTGGGAATTTGGATAGAGTTAATTTGAGGATAATGGGCTAGAAAAGAGTGCCAAGAATGAAGTCGATTTGAAGGTAGCTTGTCATCCCAACTAATTTGTTCTAACCAGATTCGCTGCATTAGCGTTTTTGCAACAAAAATGTATGGTGCTAACCAGCCTGCAGGATCGAATAACTTTGAGATCTCTGAGAGAACTTCACGTTTTGTGAATTCAAACGTGTACTGCAAAGGTAAAATTGAAAAGTAGAATTTGTCAGAACGAGCGTTCCATCGTTCGCCTAACGTTTTAGCATTACTGCTGTCTTCGAATTGCAAAAAGCCTTTATAAAGAAGATGTTCGGGAGAGTCCGATTAAGATATCTCGTGAATTTTAAGTCCACATGAGCAAAGAGAAACCTGCAGATCTCAGGGCAGCAATAAGTTGATCTCTTGGTTGGATTGCAGTGGAGATAGAATGACTTCTCGCGAGTGCATTGTCTACATACATAGAAGTTCACAAGGTGCTACTAGCTAATGGATAAGATTTCTCAACGACATCGGCCAATTGATAGAGTGTATCCGTACGCCAACTAAGGAGCACAATTAAATCCAAACGTTACTGTTTTCAGTTAATAATCAAGAATCTCTTGAGAAAATTTACGAAAAAGTATACGTTGAAAGGGAGTGTGCTTGGGATTCACAAGGATCTGGCGATACATTTTTTGAATATCGCCGTTGAAAACGAATCTATAAAATCTCCATTTCAACAGAAGGAGTGTCAGGTCAGTTTGTAATGCTGGACCAGTGGGTAAGATATCATTAAGGTTCTTCCATTTTGAAGAAGGATTAGATGCATTGAAGACTACACGAATTTTCGTAGTAGTACTTTCGGGTCTTACTACAGAATGATGTGGTAAGTAATAATGTAATGCAGAATTCGAAAATTTTGGAAAAGGAACTTGTTCCATATGGCTTAAATGTAAGTATTCTTGAATGACATTGTCGTATTCGGTTTTTAATTCTGGGTTTTCACAAAGACGACATTCATTTCATTGAAATTGTGCACTAGCGATAGAGCTTGTGAGAGATTGTGATCTTCCGGGAAGATTTCTTTGAACGGAAGATACACTATATAGCAACCATCATCGCTTCTCTTTATAGTACGTGTTTATACAAACCAACATATAGTCATAATATTCTTAACCAACACGGTCGGAATTCATTAAAAATGGCTTTTTTGGAAGATCCTCTACGTCCCAAAAGCGAGATATTCCTTTATCAAGAGATATCTCAATGAAGTAAGCAACAATTGTTTTGGAACTTTAGATTTTATTGTTGATTATTGGACCGGTCAAAATCCGACCAACTATTGTTTCTTGGGCAAGTAGAGAATCACATGTATTGTGTTTAATGCCATTTAGAATGATGGAAGGAAAAATATCGTCACCAATTAAAATATCTATGTGCGAACTGTTATAAAACTGAGGGTCCGCCAGTGTAATATTCTTTTATTTTATTGGACTATTGGCTTTATCTTTATACACTCTTTTAACGTCGGAAACCATGGAGAAAACCCTACTGTGGTCGAATTTGACCCAAATTATCTGTGTCTCTGTTGTGTTATCGATGGCCGATATGAGCTGTGCGAGACCGCCAATCACCTATTTTTTTGACTCGAACTATAACTGGTGACGTGAACATTTCTATTCTGTAGGGTCCGTCGTAACGTGGTGCCAATTTTGCTGCAAATTTGTCAATAGCATTTGATAGGGGGTACTGTTTTAGCCAGACTGGTTTCCATTGTCTGCGCCGGAGGTTAAAATGCTGGGCTTGTGTCTGCAACTCCTGCTACATATTTCTTTTTACAATTTTAAAAACGCCTTTAAGTCGCTCTTCCCGTTCGTCCGTCGAAATCGCTTCTTTCCCAGTGCCTTTGGTTTGTTCGTCGAGCACAGCGTTGGGTATGCATGGTTCTCGTCCTTTGACTACAAACGCTGGACTGCACCCAGTGGATTCTGACTCGCTCGTGTTGTAGGCCAGAGTCAACTCTGGAAGTATCTCGTCCGACCTGTTTTGTTGCTCCGCCATTACTGTACAATCATTGTCTTGACCGTCCGATTTGTGCGCTCAGTTGAATTTTCTTGGGGCGTGTATGGTGCCGTGTATCTCTGTTGCACGCCAATTTCACGCAAAAAAACTCTTAAAATTCTTACTAGTAAATTGGACGCCGTTGTCCGAAAAAATATCTTGGGAACGCAGAATCGTGCTAGGACTCTTTTTCGGAAGGCTTTTATAAGTTGGTCGCTAGTAGCTTTTCGTAGTGGTATCATTTCCATCCATTTAGAGAATTTATCTGTGAATACGACGAGCATGGTGTTGCCGCTGATCTAGGGAGGGGTCCTACAAAGTCTGCGCTTACGGTACTCCATGGTTCTTCGGCCAGGTGTGTAAGCATTTCGCCGGCTGATCGTTGTTAGCTTACCTTGTAATGTTGGCATATGTTGCCATATCCTCGCTCATACTAGTTTATGTGGCGAAACATTCCAGGTCAGTAGTATTTATTGGCTACGCGCGCTATGGTTTTGCGTATCCCTAGGTGGTCTGCGGTAGGTCTATCGTGGTTTTCGTTCAACACGCGTTACTGCAGGTAGTTGGGCACACATAGATTCCACGGTGTGCAGTCTTCATCTCCAATGGTTCTGGGAAAATGTCTATATAATTTCTCGTTTTCGGTTGTATACTCTGGAAATCTCTCTCGGCTGGTTTGGACTCCGCTAAATCGTTTCTCGTACCACATATCTAGTTAACTTTCATACTGCTCGACTGTGCACCCAAGTACAACTTCGGCTGACTGTCTTGACAAGGCGTCAGCTACTACATTTTGCTTTCCTCTGCGATATTGGACGTCGTATAAATATTGTCAAAGCTCGAGTGCCCACCTCGATACGCGGCCTGACGGGCTCTGAATGGAGTTAAAGCATTTAAGTGAGAGGTGATCCGTGATGACCGTGAATGTGTAGCCTTCTAGATACGGCCTCATCTTCCTTATCGCCCATACTATCGCCCATGGCGAGGTATTCTTTTTCGGTGGCTGTGTAGTTGAGCTCAGCCTTATTTAGATGCCGGCTCGCGTATGCGATGACCCGCTCTGTGTCGTCAAGATTTTGGGTGAGTACTGCTTCAAGCCCATAGTTGCACGCATCGGTCTGGAGTACAAATCGTTGGTTAAAATCCGGGCAATCCAGGATGGGCACTTGGGTGAGCTTCCGTTTTACTTCTTCAATAGCGTGCTCCTGTTGTTGCCCCCATTTGAAATGTTTACCCTTTTTTAACAACGTGGATGAACGATTACGGAAAACTCGGGAACGAAACAGCAATACCAGGATGCAATACCGAGACATCGGCAGAGTTGCCGTACATTTTCTGGAGGTTTCAGTTCTTTAATAGTCGTAACTTTGTCTGGATTGGTATGGATCCCCTCTTCACTCACTACATGTCTGAGATATTATACTTCTTTCTTGAAAAATTCACAATTATCTGGGTTGATGCGCAGGTTGGCTGCTCGTAATCGTCTAAAAACTTCTGCCAAATTCTCCATAAGTTACTTCAGTGTAGTACTAGTGACAATGATGTCATCCAGGTACGCGAATGCATGGGGTTCTAAGTCTGCCCCGATGACACGATCTAGAGCTCGTTGGAAGGTAGCTGGTACCGAGTGGAGACCGATTGGCATTACGCACCACTGGAATAATCCTCGGCCCGGAACCGTGAATGCGGTGAATTCCTTACTGCTTTCTTCCATAGGTATTTGCCAGTACCCGTTCTTCAAGTCGATGCTGCTTATAAACTCAACGTTCCTTAGGTGGTTGAGGATATGGTCGATCCTTGCATCTGGGACTGATCGTGCGTTCAAGTATCGATAGTCATCGCATAGCCGCCACTGTCCTGTCTTTAACTTCACTAGATGTATCGGTGCACTATGGGGACTTCGTGATGGTTTTGATGCAGCCCTTTTCCAGCAGTTCGTCGATTTCGTCATCAACAATTTTCTGCATAGCTGGATTCTTCGGGTGATACCATTGCTTTATCGGCCGGTCGTCGCACATCACTATGCTGTGAGCTATGATGTTGGACATCCCTCTAATGTTCTCGAAGCTCTTTAATTCTTAGCTCAAGAACGTATCTTTGTCTGATTTTTAATTTTACTGATTTCTTTTAGGCGACGAATGGTACTATTATCGAGTTTGTTAGGCTGTGTCGTGGAGATTGGCCTTGGTACTTTCAACTTTTCTGCCTTTGCTCCTGTTGGCGTTGCTGCACTCCATTCTTCCTCCCATATTAAAGACTCCCACGGGGATTTCCTTCGAGACTTCTTCCTTTCTGACTTCGCGGTAGTTGTTGACGTAGGTGCTGCTGCGCTCCGTAAATTCCTTTCGTTGATGTTTCGGCGGTTGGTGGCGCAGTTGCGGCTGCGTTTTGTATATCTACCTTCTTTGCTGTAGTTGGTGATGCAGGTGCTGCTGCTCATAGAGACCTCTTTCTTTTCGGTGCTGCGGCAGTTCGTGACGCAGGTACGGCTGCGCTTCGTGACTTAATTCCCTCGGCTGTGGTTCTAGTTGATGACGCAGGTATTGCTGCTATGGCCGCTGATGATGCAGTGGCTGCTGCTCTGACAGTTGGTGAAGCAAGTGCTGCTGCAACAGCCGTTGGTGATGCAATGGCTGCTGCTGTGGCAGTTGGAGTCGCAGATGCTGCTGCGATTCTTCGTGACATATTGGTGCGATGGCCGTAAGTGATGCAGTGGCTGCTGCTATGGCAGTTGGGGACGCAGATGCTGCTTCGGTGGCCATTGGTGATGCAGTGGCTACTGCTGTGGCAGTTGGTGACGCAGGTGCTGCTGCGATGGCCGTTGGTGATGCAGTGGCTGCTGCTGTGGCAGTTGGTGACGCAGGTGCTGCTGCGATGGCCGTTGGTGACGCAGTTTCTGCTGCTGTGGCAGTTGGTGAAGTAGGTTATAAAAGTGGTTTTATCTTATGGCTGAGGTCAGCTCAGCAGTGCCAGGATCGGGTGAAAGATATACAAACTTTCATTTAATGAGAACGCAGTCGGTGTTGATTTTAAAATTATAATTTTAAGTTTTATTGATATATTCTCTTTAAGATTACTTAATGCAGCGTAACGTCAGTAGTTTGGGTAAGAGCGAATGTAGGTGGTCGAATGGTCAGAGGTTGTGGGTCCAGCTGGCGGCAAAATCGGTATTCGGTAAATCGGTGGATCAGTAATCGGTAATCGGTAGATCGGAAACTCGGTAATTGGTAGATCGGTGGTCGGTAGATGATTTTTGCCAGGGCTCGTGCTCTGAAAGAATCTGAAGTAATGCTCCTTATTAATATTTTTAGAAAAACCTCTATGAGCTACTGCGACCAAGATAAAATAAACAAAATAGCAAGTTAAAGTATGCCGACTGCGTTGGACGAACCGGAGACTGGTTCTCACCGCTAGTTCGACGTTTCAAACAGCGACTCAAAGGAAAGAACCAGCAAGCTGGCTCGCCAACGAGTCCCTGAGAAAAAAACCAAGCAAACCCCATTAGAGTATGCCGACTGCATTAGACGAACCAAAGACTGGTTCTCACCGCAAGTGTGACATCTCAAACAGAAACTCAAAGGGAATAACCAGCAAGCTAGCTCGCCATTAAGTCCCTGCGACCAAAAATAAAGAGTATGCCGACTGCGTTGGACGAACCAAGGACTGGTTGGCGCCGCAAGTGCGACATCTCAAGCAGAGACTCTAAGGGAAGAACCAGCAAACTGGCTCGCTAAAGAGTCACTATTTCGAGCTAACCGGATGTTGGTTGGTTTTGTGTCGCCCTTTTATTTGATATGGCGTGAATACAAGTTGGGAATTATACGTTCGGTTATTAGCTTTCTTTGCTTTGGCCTGCCTGGCTGTGCATAGATAGGTGGTGTGTGTATGTTTATATTAACTAGTGACTTATGCAGTAGTGCGGTTGTGTGTTGTCAATTAGTTTTATTTTTATGGAGTCATGAGTAGGTATGTAGTGTGTGTCGGTACATATGGTCTGGTGTCGTAGTACGGTTGTGTGTTGTCGCTGCTTTGTCTAGAATAAGTGATGTGTGTCGGTATGTAGCTGCTTTAATATTTATATAATAATAATATTTATTCTTATAATGGGTAACTAGAATAGAAATATTTAAGTAATAATATATAATATGAATATCTATTTATATATAATATCTTATACTATAGTTTATGTAGTATATATAATATATAGTATTTGTAACGTCACGTTACAGCCCCCCTTACACATAGGAGGGGTACATAAAACAAAATATTCATATATTTGGAAAAAAAGAACGGAACTAATAATAATAATACTTATATGTGACAAAAAATGTAGTTATATATATTTTCTTCTTATTATAATACTGGTTAAAGGTGTGAAGTTGGTATTTCAGGGTAGGGTATGACCTTTATGACCTAAGCCCTTGTGGTTGCCGGTTGCCCCAAAACGTGGCTCATAGGGTTATGGCAGTTTGGGCATAGTTGTTCGGCGCATTATTGCAGCGATTTTGCCTGGCGCGACTGGTCGTGTTTGTTTGCGTTCCATCTTGAGGGTTTAAAAAATTAAACAGAGAAGAAACTTTATAAGCGATGGCTATGATGGCGATGGTTATGAGGATAGATGAGAATGATGGAGAGGAAAATAGGAGATGGGAGAAAATATTTATGTAATAATATTTTGAATGGTATTAATAATAATACAATTTTATATAATTAGCAAAATAATGATATAAAAAAATGAGAAAATAAGTTAATTTAAATGATAACTTCCCAGGTTATGTGTTTACTGTTCTGGTCTCGGTGTAAGTTCTTTTAAATGCTGTAGATGTGGCCGTAATCTCATCTTACTATTATGATTGATGTCTTCTAGACCTGCGGTATTGTGTGAGAGTCACTTCCGCATAGTGTAAGGACCAGAAAATTTCGTTGATGGCCGAATTGTTGATGTCCAGGTTTGCCGCGGCGGGTTTAAATATTTCGTTTTTTGGTCAGACACGACGCGCATGTTTTCTTTTACCTCTTTTCGTAAGGTCTCCATATAAGGCTGAATGGGAGGGGTTTCTTCGGGGGTCTGGTCTCTCTCTTTCTGCTATTTTGGGATAGACAGGTTTCTACCAAAATTTATTTCTGCCGCCGAGAATTTGGTTGACTCGTGTAATACGGTGTTTATTGCACTGGCGATTTCTGTTAGTTCTCTTTCCCAATCTCGGTGGTAGTTTCTGGTGCGTTGGGCGATCATTGTTTTTACTACCCGGTACTAGCTGCTTGTTCGTAAGTAAGGAATTCTCTACTTGTTAGCGTATTAACGTGGAATATAGTTGAGTCAACGGTGTGTGATGAGGCAAGCAGGCTAACTCCATCCAACGAGATGGTTATCTTTCGGTAATTTAAGAAATCCATTCCCAAAATTATTGGTTCGGCCAAGGTGGGTAGACAAGACGCGAGTACCTGG
Organism: Dichetophora obliterata; assembly: GCA_963920525.1. Lineage (NCBI taxonomy): Eukaryota > Metazoa > Arthropoda > Insecta > Diptera > Sciomyzidae > Dichetophora > Dichetophora obliterata. Next base: position 115,806,708 of record OY986435.1, read on the forward strand.
GTTTTTTGTTTGTTGTACTCAATTTCGATAGGGCAAACCTCACTACACGTTACTCTGGTATTGTTATCCAACTGAACCCTACGCATGTGATTTTGTGGGTGTACGCCTTGTGCTAACAAATGTTCCTGTATCGTTTTATTGATATATGCCAGGGTTGTCCCAGTGTCTATGAGAGCTAGGGTTCTCAAACCGCATATGTTGACTTCAACGTAGAATCGATTTTTGATACTTTCTGCTGATGCAGTGACCTGATGCAGGAATTTGAGAAAACGCCCTCTTTGCCACAATAAGAGCAAAAGAGTATTTTCTGTGTGCTCTTGCAATGATGGCGTTGGTGACCATATTGTTTACATCACCAACAGTGGGTGCTTCTATTGTAGGACATGTCTTCGCCTAGATAGAAGGTTGGGTGTTGACGGCTGGTTTTTTCTTCATCCTTTTTTAACAATTCGTATTCATCGGTCATTTCAATGAGGTCGTCTAGCAAAAAAAAATCACTACGCCTGACATATAATTTGTACTCTACTCGCAGGCCGTCGTAGATGCGGTCAGTATGATCGAGAAGTTTAAGTTGGGGGTGCTGACGGATGAGGGTTTGGATGGCTAATATATAATATCTCGCCTTTTCTCGCTGCCCTTGCTTGCGATGGTAAATACTTTCTTCAAGGTGGGCGAGGTATCTTTTCGGCATGAAGAACTGCTTTATTTCGCTGTTAAACTCATCCCATGAAGATATAGCATTCCTACTTACTCTATACCACTGCAAAACTTTGCCACGTAGGATTGCGGGAAGTGATGGCAACAGTTAGTTAAGAGCCAAATCGTAACACTCTGCCAGCTCTTCAATGCGTTCAAGAAACTCTAGAAGGTTGTCTCCTAGGTTGTCTCCTCCCTCGAAGTATAGCTCCCATCGTTCCACCGTGTTCACTATTTCAGCACTCCACCAACGGGTCGCTGGAGTGGGTCGAGTGGGGCGGGGAACGTCAAGCAACACTTCTTCATTTGCTGTGATGGTGGCTTTCTCGTCTCTCGTGACTTCCTCTTCTAAATACCTTAGTAGGTTTTCTGTCGACTGCCGGCTACCTTTGCTCTTGATAAAATCGATGAGTTGCCGCCGCAACTGATGGACGATACAACCATCCGTTTCCAATCCAATTTTCTGACATTCACTGATGAGTCTTTCCTTTTTTAAAAGGTATACCCAGCCGACTGAGTCTGGTGTTAAACACTGAGTTTCCTTGATCGACTGTAAAAAGCCAGAGGTGGCTGTTGCGTCAGGCGGCTGCTGCATATTAATATTATTCTGCGTTGGACCTACTCCTTCGTCGTAGGTGGCTGGTGATTTTTTCCCACAGTCGGCGTTGGAGTTTGGTCCCTATCTTATGGCTGAGGTCAGCTCAGCCGTGCCAGGATCGAGTGAAAGATACACAAACTTTCAATAAATGAGAAAGCAGTCGGTGTTGGTTTTAAAATTATAATTTTATGTTTTATTGATATATTCTCCTTAAGATTACTTAATGCAGCGTAAGGTCAGTAGTTTGGGTAAGAGTGAGTGTAGGCGGTCGAATTGTCGGAGGTTGTGGGTCCAGCTGGTGGCAAAATCGGTATTCGGTAAATCGGTGGTTCAGTAATCGGTAATTCGGTAATCGGTAGATCGGAAACTCGGTAATCGGTGGTCGGTAGATGATTTTTGCCAGGGCAGGTGCTCTGAAAGAATCTGAAGTAATGCTCCTTATTAATATTTTTAGAAAAACCTCTATGAGCTACTGCGACCAAGATAAAATAAACAAAATAGCAAGTTAAAGTATGCCGACTGCGTTGGACAAACCGGAGACTGGTTTTCACCGCAAATGCGACGTTTCAAACAGAGACTCAAAGGAAAGAACCACCAAGTTGGCTCGCCATCGAGTCCCTGCGAAAAAAACCCAAGCAAGCCCCCATTAGAGTATGCAGACTCCGTTGGAAGAACCAAAGACTGGTTCTCACCGCAAGTGCGACATCTCAAGCAGAGACTCTAAGGGAAGAACCAGCAAACTGGCTCGCTATAGAGTCACTACTTCGAGCTAACCGGATGTAATGCTGCTTTGGTTGGTTTTGTGTCGCCCTTTTATTTGATATGGCGTGAATACAAGTTGGGAATTATACGTTCGGTTATTAGCTTTCTTTGCTTTGGCCTGCCTGGCTGTGCATAGATAGGTGGTGTGTGTATGTTTATATTAACTAGTGACTTATGCAGTAGTGCGATTGTGTGTTGTCAATTAGTTTTATTTTTATGGAGTTATGAGTAAGTATGTAGCGTGTGTCGGTATATATGGTCTGGTGTCATAGTACGGTTGTGTGTTGTCGCTGCTTTGTCTAGCGGTGGCCATTGGTGATGCAGTTGCTGCATTTGTGGCAGCTGGTGGCGCAGGTGCTGCTTCGATGGCCTTTGGTGATGCAGTGGCTGCTGCTGTGGCAGTTGGTAGCCCAGGTGCTGCTGCGATAGTCGTTGGTGATGCAGTGGCTGCTGCTGCGGCTGTTGGTGCCGCAATTGCTGCGATGGCCGTTGGTGAAGCAGTGGCTGCTGCTGCGGTAGTTGGTGATGCAGGTGCTGCTGTGATGGCCGTTAGTGATGCAGTGGCTGCTGCTGCGGTAGTTGGTGACGCTGGTGCTGCTGCTGCGGCTGTTGGTGCCGCAATTGCTGCGATGGCCATTGGTGATGCAGTGGCTGCTGCTGCGGTAGTTGGTGATGCAGGTGCTGCTGTGATGGCCATTGGTGATGCAGTGGCTGCCGCTGTGGCAGTTGGTGACGCAGGTGTTGCTGCGATGGCCGTTGGTGATTCAGTGGCTGCTGCTGTGGCAGTTGGTACCTTAGGTGCTGCTGCTGTGTTAATTGGTGACGCAGGTGCTGTTACGATGGCCGTTGGTGATGCAGTGGCTGCTGCTTTGGCAGTTGGTGACGCAGGTGCTGCTGCGATTCTTCGTGACCTCCTTCACTTGGATTTACCCGTAGTCGATGACGCAGGTACTGCTGCGATGGCCGTTGGTGATGCAGTGGCTTCTGTTGTGGCAGTTGGTGGAGCAGGGGCTGCTGCGATTTCCGTTAGTGATGCAGTGGCTGCTGCTGTGGCACTTGGTGCTGCGATCTGATGGCTTGCCTCTCATGTTACGTTCACCCTAGGACTGGTTTGGAGATGAGTCTGAAAATCGCCGCACCGGATCGTCGTGCTGATGCCGACTAGAAACTCCATACCCAGGATTAGGTCATCTAGCACTTCGGGTAGGATCAGAATGGTGGCGGGAAAGCAATGATTGCCCAACGAGATCTCCACTTTCAGTGCTTCTGTGACCCTTTGTTTGCTCCCGTCTGCCATGCAGACTCGGTGTCCACGGGGATGATGTTTTCGTTGGTGCGTAATTTATTCGCGAAGTACTCACTGATGAAGCTACGGGTTGCACCAGTATCATGTATAGCCTCCATCAACGCATCATCAAGAGCGACTGTAGCGATGATGCGGACTCCCTCAGCTCGTAGGCCGCCTAATGTCGAGGATTTTGAAATCTTAGGCCCCTGCCTTCCTCGACGATGAGGGGGCCTTTGCTGGTTTCCCTGCGTCTGACGGCAACAATCGAATGTCCGTATACCCTTGCGGCCGCAATCCCATCAAAAGTTAATTGGCGGGCATTGGCAGTCACGAGCTGGGTGCCCGGTCTGTCCACACCTTCTACACGCCTAGCGTGTGTCGACGTGGGTGGTGTTGCGGGTAAAACGTTTCCTCGGTACTCGTTCTGGCTTATTGTGTGCTGACAGATCCTGCTTTGGTCGTGGTACTCCAAATTCTCGAAATCTTCGGCAAAACTCATCAGCTCTGAAAGACTTGCAAACTCCCCGCGTTTGATGTAAAATTGGCGTTAGTATAGTCTTTCAAGGAATATTGCTGGCAGGATGAAACTAAGAAAATCTGTCTTAAAATTCTTCCAGTGTCTTCAGTAATGATTATTGTTTCGCAACCAGAATAGCGCTTATGCCGTTAGGAATTCAGACATTGTTCGTGGCAACCAGTCATGGTTTATGTTATAAACTTCTGCCAGTTCCTCCACCCGTTCGATGAATGACAGCTTGTCCTCGTCACCCTGATACTGCATCTCCCATCTTTTCACTCGGTTCGTGATCTCTCCGTAGCCTGTAAGCCACTGCGCGTCCCTTGTTGGCTCGGCGTACGTCTATACCGGCGGTTGGTTTTCAGCTACTCTCTCTTCCGTGCACTGCAAGGCCTCCTTGTTCTTGTGAGGGGCGTTTCCCTTTGGTGGTGGTACCGTAGGCGTCACAGGAGGAGCTATTACTGCTGGGAGTAGGACTATCGGCACCGGTGAGCTTCCACGCTTATGCTTTACCTCTACCTCCACCAGCCGTCTTTCCGTATCTTCGGTCAACTGGATATCGTTGACCAGTGCTGCAAAGCGCTTTCTGAGCTCTTCGACTGAGCCTTCCGCGTCGAAGTCGAACTCATCTGCATAGCTCAGCAGGTCTTCGCGCCGTAACGAATAAATCCATGTGGTTTTCATTATCTTGTTGATTTTTGTCCTTTTCAAATCGTACTTTCACTCATTGTCTATTGTCGTTCAAGTTTTTAATTTTTTGATTTTCTCTCTTAGTTTATTGTTTATGCTTGGCGTACCTTTTTTTATCACTTTTATTTTCTCACTTAGTGTTCACTCAGCTCTTTTGTTATATATTTGTCTTGTTCAAATGTTTTATTTTGTTCATTCACACTCATTTATTTCCATGTATTTATTTATTTACTAGATGTTCCATTCATTTATTTATTTACTTTATGTTCATTTTATTTATTTATTTACTCTTTTCCTTTATTAATTTACTGATGTTCGTTCCGTATTTTCAATTTATGATCTCTACCTCTAACTATATTCTGCACGTCCCTGCTCGGGTGCCATGTAACGAAGCTCCTGGTCTTCCGGGTCTATAGCTTAGGTAAGCTCACCGGGATTCCGAGGTCCAGTAAAAAATTTATAAATAAAAATTCAATACATGGTAGGTATGTGTGCAAAATATTGGATCGGAACGTAAACGATGATGACGGGATTCCTTGAAGTGAGGACGGTTGCGAGCTGCGGCTAAGGTGTTTCGTCAGGTCTGGAGTCACGTCTCTTGAGTTGATCACCTGTCCTTAAATACTTTCTGTATCTGACGACTCCGAGCAAACTACTGCTTAAATATACTACTTAATATATCCTTAAATACATTCGGTAACTGACGACTCCGAGCAAACTATTTCTTAAAATATATTACTTAATATATCCTTAAATACTTTTGGTATCTGATGACTCAAACTAATTCTTAAAATATATTCCTTAATATATCCTTAAATACTTTCGGTATCTGACGACTCCGAGCAAACTATTTCTTAAAATATATTACTTAATATATCCTTAAATACGTTCGGTATCTGACGACTCCAAGCAAACTACTTCTTAAAATACATTACTTAATATATCTATTTGGATATATATATATCATATGTTTGTTGTTCATTTATTGTTTATTGAAACTTTTTTATATTTCAATATCGTCATACATGAGCCATGTTTATCATAAGTCCAAACAAAGGAAAATACAAACAAAACAAACATTAAAGGCAATGCATCCAAAACTGCATGGTTAGCAGAACAAACAAACTGCATAATATTGCGACAATGAACTTACTAGCATTCAAGGCTAAATAGCAATCCATTGAACTTATGTTGTCAGCATTTTGCATTTATATTGTTTATATTTTTATTTTCCAAATATTCAGTTTTAGCTATAATAGTTCACAAAATCAATAAACTTTTGAGTACAATTATCAAGATTGAAAATTCAAGTTGTGTTATTATATACTCCAAATCACAGTATAATTGGTTAATGCACCAAATATACATTGAATAGAACACGGCTCAAGTGCCTGGTCTTAAACATAGAATATAGTATAAAAGCATACTGTACATTTTGGTGACCCCGACGTGATCAGCAGGAACGGATAACTGGTTAAAGTGCCAAGTATCCATCGATGCACTGATCACTTAATCATTAACATTTCCGACGATGGCATCACTTGTATTTCGCCTGTCATCTTCTTTTGTTTTGTAGACTTCAATTTTCATGTGGTTAAAAAGCGAATAGATGCATTACAAACAGCTGGGAAAAACATTGTGTTAAAAATATGTGAAAAAATCAAAATAGTGATTTTTCTTTGTGGTGATAAATTTAATAATTTCTAGTTAGTAGAATTTTTGTTTCAAACTGATTTTTTATTGAATTTAAATGATCCATAGGGATTTCAAACATGTCGTAGAAAAAATGTCTTAATTGATTTCAGTATGGCGTTGAAATCGTAAGTTGAACACTTTTTTTCTTTTGTTCGCATTCCAAAACAATTTTTTAAGTTTTTTTGACGTTTGAAATTGACATTGCTGCAATTTAAAGTGCTTTTACAGTATTTTAGTTGATTTTTTTTGATTTTGTTTTACTTTTAGCGTGACAAGCGGTAAATAAAGAACAACCGAAAGTGGAGTAAACGATTTTGAGGCGCTGCTCAATGCGATCAGAGCGATCAAAAATGATGGAAAATCTGTGAAATCTGCCGCAACAGCATATAATATTAACCGTATGAGTTTGACATGATACAACACAAAATTAGATAAAGCATTTTAAGATTTTTCAACCGTTCCTGAAGCTGAATTGTTAAGGACATATCAACACCATATATAACGCAGCCAAAGCACATTTGGTTAGTTTCAATTTTAACTTTCGTTCATCCCCGGGAAGAAAAATCAGAATCTGCGAAAGTCTCCCAAAGTAAATAAAGTCTCCGAAATAGAATCGAAATGTATTACAAATAATGACTTTAATTTCTGAAAGTATTCCTAGTTTTTTGAAAAGTCTCGCAAGGTCTCCGATTGACTTTTTTTTTAATAATAAGACTTTACGAGACTCTGATTTTTCATCCCGGGTCTTCAATTCATCTTCAATCTTGATTATGTTATTAAATAAAGTTTTTCATAGGCTATAATGATTTTCTATGATTTAAATACAAATTCTCAATGTTTGATAGTTTAAATCATATTTGATATTAAATACAAATTCTAGTTGTTTGATAGTTTAAAATCGTTTATTTAGCTTTAGGTCAGGTTAGAACAATTAATTGCTCTAACGAATTTTTCCAAAGAAACAACAACATTTTCAATATGGAAAAGAAAACATCACTAGCTGATTTTATTACAATTTCGGCCTTTCTAAAGGCTTCATCAGAAAACTTTGTGATGCCAGCGGGAATCGATCCCTTGCCTCGTGCAAGCGCATCCTAGCGCAATACACCAACAGAGGCGATGAGATTTCAGTGACAATTTCTCAGTTTTTCTCCCTTTTCTGGTTGTTGCTTTAATTTTCTTCACTTAAGTTTAAGAATTCAAACATTTTGAATTTGTATTGAAATCATAGTAAATCAAAATAATAAAAAACAAGGTCATATAGAAAACTTTAAACTTTTTTCATAGGTTTTTAATAACGAGTAAGAAGAGGCTCTATTATTACAGTCTAAGCATAATCGACATTAAGCAAATGGCTTATCAATTTGCTTGAAAAATTCAAATCGCATACCCGTCGAGCTGGGATGAACTGGAAATAGCCGGAATAATCGTGGTTCTATGGATTCATCACCAAAATTCAAGATTGTGTATGCCCTGGTGTGACGGTAAAAATTTTTATGCCGCACATTTGTAAATTATTATGTATAGTATTATTTTGAATTATATTTTTGAATAAAATATATTTAATAAGTTTTTTATTATTTAAGTTACATTTTTTATGTAATATGTTTACTAAATAATTGTAATAGTCTAAAGTTAAAACAAAATAAAAAAAAGTTAGCTGAACTGAAAAAATTTTAGTTATTTCTTAAGAGAGATAATCATACATTGATAACACGAACTTAGATAACACAAAACGAAGTTTATCTAATAGTGAATTTTCTATTTGTATGGTAGCGTTTTAGATTAAAGATAAAGTTCAGTTAAATTTAAGTTATATTAAAACATCAAATTTAATCATATGTTAAGACATCAGTTGCGAATAGTAGTAAAAATATGGGCACGGGTAATCATATTCTACCAGTCATGAGAGACCAATTACAGAGTGACGTAGATCGTATCAACAAATTTTAAGAAACAGAACTACATACCTTTGAAGAAGAATCAAGCAACGCTACTTCTAAAATAGATGAGGAGATAAAGTAGCTGTTAGATAAAGGCTGTATTGAACCATCGCGAAGTCCACATAGTGCTCCAATAGTATTAGTAAAGAAGAAGAATAGAAGCTGGAGACTGCATAGACTATCGGCAGTTAAATGAAAAATCAATACCGGACGCGAACTCCTTCCCACGAATACAGCATATTTTGAACAAACTTAGAAAAGCGAAAGTCATCAGCAGCTTGGACTTAAAGAATGGATATTCTTTCTATGGAAGAAGAAAGCAAGCAATACACAGCGTTTACTGTTCCAAACCATGGTTTATATCAGCGGCGCGCTATGCCATTTGGACTGGACTCGGCGCCAACTACCTTTCAGCGAGCCCTAGATGGAGTCATCGGGCCTGAGTTGGAACCACATGCCCTTGCAAACCTAGATTATCATTACATATCATCATCACAGGAAAATCTATTGAGGATCATATGGCCATTTTCAGAAGATATAAGAAGAATAAGTCCAAAAGGAAATGAAGTACCTTGGACACATGATTACGTCCGAAGGATATTGACCCATAAATATTTTCAGGATATTTTAAGCACAAAGACAAAGTTTACGAACAATTAAAAGGAATGCCAATGGGATCACCAGCTTCACCTGTTATAGCAGACATAGTTATGGAGGTCCTATTAGAAACATCGCTAACAAATTTGGAGGTTAAACTAAGATTGGTAACAAAATATGTTGACGATTTATTTTGTATCATTCAGAAAAAAATTCAGTTGATGACACAAGAATTAGAAGAAGAAGACAAATTACCATTTTTAGACACCATGATAGCAAAGACGCAAAATATAATAAAAATTGACTGGTATCAGAAACCTGCAGCCTTAGGACGAATCTTTAACTTCCACTCGAATCATCCAAAACATATAATAATAAACACAGCGCAGAACTTTGTCAAAGGAAAGTTCAAAATAAGTGACAAACAATATCATTAGGCCAACATTAAAAAGGCGCATAAAATATTACAAAATAACAGTTTTCCTTACAAAATAGCGACAAATAAAATAAAAAACGTATTAAATAAACTCGACGAGGGAAATGTGGAAAAAACTGCAAAGATATACAAAACAATGGCACACGTTCCCAGTTTCTCTAATAGAGTTATTCACTCAGACATATACAACAAAGAAAAACTTAATATCGCACTAAAAACAATAACATATTAAAACAATTATTTTCCAACACAAAAACCAAATAAGATAAATTAGAAAAATCAAATATCGTTTATAAAATACCCTGCAGTGGAGACGGATCCAACATATGTAAAAAAATATATGTTGGAACAACAAAATCAAATGCCGCTCATAGGTTAGGTTAGGTTAGGTAATAGTGGCTGAGCCGATAGACGACTCGTACACTTAGGCCAGTGCAGGCCCGTTGTGATACCACATGATCTCTTTAAAAACCTAGTAGAGATTTCCCTCCTCAAACCAGTTCGAGCGGATAATGAATTGAATTGATGAGAATTCGGAAAGTCCATTTAAAAAGGGAAGGCCCAGAGTTGCCATTCTCTTTTTAGCTAGAGCCGGACATTCGCAGAGGAGGTGCTGAACGTTTTCTACCTCCTCCTCACATCTGCAACTTTTGCAGAAATCGTTTGATGCAACTCCCAACCGAAGGGAATGCGCTCCGATCAGGCAGTGACCCGTTAGGATTCCTACTATTTTTGACAGGTTTACCCTGCTTAACTCAAGCAGTGAGTTGGTGCGTTTTAAGTCGTAGGTAGGCCGTGTTAGCTTAGTTATCCTACATGTATCAAGGCGTTCCCAGCGTTCTTGTGCAAGACCTAAGGATCTGTTCTTGCACTGAAGTTTATAGGAGGAAATGTGTATACCAATAAAGTCCTCATTTAAGAGGGTGTTAGAGGTCGTACCCTTCCTTGCCAATTCGTCGGCCAAATTGTTGCCCTCGATATCCCTGTGTCCGGGTACCCATATGAGGTGAATCTTGAGTAGCCTTGCCATCTCGTTAAGAGATTTGCGGCACTTAGTGAGAGTTTTAGAGTTGTCAATATTTGAGTTCAGTGCTTTCAGTGCAGCTTGGCTATCTGAAAAGATGGAAATACTTTTTCCTTCAAGGTCTTTTTGACCTAGAATCCTATTGGTTTTTTGAATAGCCATCATTTTCACTTCGTAGACACAACAATAGTTAGGAAGTCTAAAGGACACTTCGATTTCGAGATCCTGGGAGTAGATACCTCCCACTACTTGTTCTCGAAGTTTGGATGCATCTGTGAAGATTTTTATGGCGGAGGTTTTAAGGGGGATTTTGTTTGCCCAGTCTAGCCGTGAAGGGATGAAAACTGCATAGTTCTTTTCAATATTTAAGCACGGCACACAGTAGTCTGTTTTGTCGAGTGAAGACGAGTTCAGAACAATTGTGTGGCCGCAGTAGTTACCTATCCAATTACCAGATTCTCTAAGTCTCAGGGCTGCTGTAGTGGCACATTCCCTGGCAAAGATATCGAGAGGAGGAAGGTGAAGCATGACATTGAGGGCGCTAGTTGGTGTTGAGGACAGTGCCCCCGTGATACAAAGACCTGCGCTTCTTTGCACCTTTGCAAAGTTCTGAAGTGCGGTTGCCTTATCAAGGACAATTGCTGTATAAATCCAGCGTACTATTTTGGGGGAGAAACCCCATTTTTACCTATAGCTTTTTTACAGGCAAATAGTGCTATGTTTGCCTTTTTAACACGTTCCTTAATGTTAACATTCCAGATAAGCTTCTTATCCAGAATAACTCCTAAGTATTTCGTGCTGTCGCTAAAGAGCAACCTCGTGCCGTTCAGATGCGGAGGTTCTAAGTTGGGGGTTTTATATTTCCTAGTGAAAAGAATGAGATCTGTTTTCTCGGGGTTTACACTTAAACCACACGTGGATGCCCATCTCGAGAGAATTAAGAGTGCTCTCTCCATGAGTTGACAGAGCCTGCATTCAGCGGAAAGAACTGTTCCACAACTTTCGTGCTGAATGGTATGCTCTCACAGAACATGTTCCTTGAGATGTCACAATTTATATAGCGAAAATATTTTATGCTACTTTGCTACTTGAGCACTTTTTCGGCTAGAATGCGGCCAGAGAGTCTGTGGAAACTTTCCGTTAAAAATTATTGCAATATCATCTGCATAAGCAACAAACTTGTAGCCTTCCCTTTCCATGATACGCAACAGCTGGTCAACCGTCACGGATCACAGAAGTGGAGACAAAACTCCTCCCTACGGAGTTCCTCTGCTTACAAACCTACGAGTGGAGGATCCCCCAGTTCTGAGTTCACCACCCTGCCCAAGAGCATCTGGTGTATGAAACTCACGAGAAAATTCTCCACCCCCAGTTCCCACAAGGCCGAGGTGACTGCACATGGAAGGACGTTATTGAATGCCCTTGCTATATCTAGAAAAGTAGCAAGTGCGTATTCTTTGTTCTGAAGTGACTTCTCGATGGTAGACAGAAGAGAGTGCAGAGCTGTCTCTGTAGATTTGCCTTTAATGTAGGCATGTTGTGATTTTAGAAGCCTGTCAAGTTTCGGCTTAAGAAGAAGCCCAATAAGTCTCTCTAGATTTTTTACCAACCAGTAAGGAAGAGAGGCTTATAGGTCTGAAGTCATTCGATTTAGTGTGAGAGGACTTACCCGCTTTCGGTATAAAGATAACTTTTGTCTCTCTCCAAGCTGTTGGAATATAGTTAAAGCGTAGGCAACTATAGAAGATTGTCTGAAGCCAGGGTACTACATCATTGAATCTATAGTGGAGTTGAGCTGGTATAATGCCATCGGGACCTAGATATTTATAAGGTTGGAATGAATAGATCGCTTATCTTAACTTCTCCTTGCTGGTCAGTTGCTTAATCTGTTGAGGCGTAAGATCGCAGGCGAGTGTTTGAAAGCTGGAAATGTCAGAGTAAACATTACCAGGAAAATTCGCATCCATGAGTATATCTAGGGTTTCGATGCATGAACCCGTCCAGGTGCCATCTTGCTTTTGAAGAAAGCTTAGTACTGTCGGGGATTCTGATATTATTTTCCTGAGCCTTGAAGCCTCGGAAGTACCCTCTATTCTTTGCAGAAAGAGGACCAAGAGGCCCTCTTTGCTTTCCTGATTGCAGCTTTGTAAATGCCTAGTTTAGACTTATAGCTATTCCATGAGTCCTCACTATTGCTACGCCTTGCGTAGTTAAAGTCTCTACGACAGTCCTTTCTGAGAATTTCAATTTCTCGAGACCACCATACGGGTTTATGGGATTTTTTGAAAACGTTTTTCGGACATGCTCTGTTTAGTGCATCCGAGCATTTTTTGGTGAAGTCTAGAACCAGAAGGTCCAACTCTTCTTTGTTAGCAACGGGGGGAGAAGTGGCTGAATTCAGTGATGTTTTAAAAGTTTATTATACCATCTCCAATTTGTCTTACGGAGATTTCTTATTTTTAGATGCATGGATTGATTGGTTATTTTCCAGCCGAATTCTATATATCTATGGTCCGAGAACGAATGTTCTTTTAAGACTTCCGATTTACGAGAGACACCGTGTCCGTTTTATAGATTCTTGGGTGAATCTTGCTAAGCCCATAGTTTAGGGTACATTTGTCCTTGTTTAGTTGATCAAGACATTCATTGTTGAGGATCAACAAAACCTCCATCTTGGATTTCTTGGGATCGGTTTTAGCATCCTCAGCTTTAGGTTCCAACTTCACCACCTTCCAGTTTTGAGTGGATATGGCTGGGTTGAAGACCTTCAGCATTTCTAGAATTTAGTCAGGTTCAGATGGGGTGACTGGAACCCGGACTCTGGCTCTTGGTCTTGACGGAATTTCGTCCAAATTTACCGCTTTTAGACGAATTTACCTGCGATCTTACGCCTCAACAGATTAAGCAACTGACCAGCAAGGAGAAGTTAAGATAAGCGATCTATTCATTCCAACCTTATAAATATCTAGGTCCCGATGGCATTATACCAGCTCAACTCCACTATAGATTCAATGATGTAGTACCCTGGCTTCAGACAATCTTCTATAGTTGCCTACGCTTTAACTATATTCCAACAGCTTGGAGAGAGACAAAAGTTATCTTTATACCGAAAGCGGGTAAGTCCTCTCACACTAAATCGAATGACTTCAGACCTATAAGCCTCTCTTCCTTACTGGTTGGTAAAAAATCTAGAGAGACTTATTGGGCTTCTTCTTAAGCCGAAACTTGACAGGCTTCTAAAATCACAACATGCCTACATTAAAGGCAAATCTACAGAGACAGCTCTGCACTCTCTTCTGTCTACCATCGAGAAGTCACTTCAGAACAAAGAATACGCACTTGCTACTTTTCTAGATATAGCAAGGGCATTCAATAACGTCCTTCCATGTGCAGTCACCTCGGCCTTGTGGGAACTGGGGGTGGAGAATTTTCTCGTGAGTTTCATACACCAGATGCTCTTGGGCAGGGTGGTGAACTCAGAACTGGGGGATCCTCCACTCGTAGGTTTGTAAGCAGAGGAACTCCGTAGGGAGGAGTTTTGTCTCCACTTCTGTGATCCGTGACGGTTGACCAGCTGTTGCGTATCATGGAAAGGGAAGGCTACAAGTTTGTTGCTTATGCAGATGATATTGCAATAATTTTTAACGGAAAGTTTCCACAGACTCTCTGGCCGCATTCTAGCCGAAAAAGTGCTCAAGTAGCAAAGTAGCATAAAATATTTTCGCTATATAAATTGTGACATCTCAAGGAACATGTTCTGTGAGAGCATACCATTCAGCACGAAAGTTGTGGAACAGTTCTTTCCGCTGAATGCAGGCTCTGTCAACTCATGGAGAGAGCACTCTTAATTCTCTCGAGATGGGCATCCACGTGTGGTTTAAGTGTAAACCCCGAGAAAACAGATCTCATTCTTTTCACTAGGAAATATAAAACCCCCAACTTAGAACCTCCGCATCTGAACGGCACGAGGTTGCTCTTTAGCGACAGCACGAAATACTTAGGAGTTATTCTGGATAAGAAGCTTATCTGGAATGTTAACATTAAGGAACGTGTTAAAAAGGCAAACATAGCACTATTTGCCTGTAAAAAAGCTATAGGTAAAAATGGGGTTTCTCCCCCAAAATAGTACGCTGGATTTATACAGCAATTGTCCTTGATAAGGCAACCGCACTTCAGAACTTTGCAAAGGTGCAAAGAAGCGCAGGTCTTTGTATCACGGGGGCACTGTCCTCAACACCAACTAGCGCCCTCAATGTCATGCTTCACCTTCCTCCTCTCGATATCTTTGCCAGGGAATGTGCCACTACAGCAGCCCTGAGACTTAGAGAATCTGGTAATTGGATAGGTAACTACTGCGGCCACACAATTGTTCTGAACTCGTCTTCACTCGACAAAACAGACTACTGTGTGCCGTGCTTAAATATTGAAAAGAACTATGCAGTTTTCATCCCTTCACGGCTAGACTGGGCAAACAAAATCCCCCTTAAAACCTCCGCCATAAAAATCTTCACAGATGCATCCAAACTTCGAGAACAAGTAGTGGGAGGTATCTACTCCCAGGATCTCGAAATCGAAGTGTCCTTTAGACTTCCTAACTATTGTTGTGTCTACGAAGTGAAAATGATGGCTATTCAAAAAACCAATAGGATTCTAGGTCAAAAAGACCTTGAAGGAAAAAGTATTTCCATCTTTTCAGATAGCCAAGCTGCACTGAAAGCACTGAACTCAAATATTGACAACTCTGAAACTCTCACTAAGTGCCGCAAATCTCTTAACGAGATGGCAAGGCTACTCAGGATTCACCTCATATGGGTACCCGGACACAGGGATATCGAGGGCAACAATTTGGCCGACGAATTGGCAAGGAAGGGTACGACCTCTAACACCCTCTTAAATGAGGACTTTATTGGTATACACATTTCCTCCTATAAACTTCAGTGCAAGAACAGATCCTTAGGTCTTGCACAAGAACGCTGGGAACGCCTTGATACATGTAGGATAACTAAGCTAACACGGCCTACCTACGACTTAAAACGCACCAACTCACTGCTTGAGTTAAGCAGGGTAAACCTGTCAAAAATAGTAGGAATCCTAACGGGTCACTGCCTGATCGGAGCGCATTCCCTTCGGTTGGGAGTTGCATCAAACGATTTCTGCAGAAGTTGCAGATGTGAGGAGGAGGTAGAAAACGTTCAGCACCTCCTCTGCGAATGTCCGGCTCTAGCTAAAAGGAGAATGGCAACTCTGGGCCTTCCCTTTTTAAATGGACTTTCCGAATTCTCATCAATTCAATTCATTATCCGCTCGAACTGGTTTGAGGAGGGAAATCTCTACTAGGTTTTTAAAGAGATCATGTGGTATCACAACGGGCCTGCACTGGCCTAAGTGTACGAGTCGTCTATCGGCTCAGCCACTATTACCTAACCTAACCTAACCTATGAGCGGCATTTGATTTTGTTGTTCCAACATATATTTTTTTACATATGTTGGATCCGTCTCCACTGCAGGGTATTTTATAAACGATATTTGATTTTTCTAATTTATCTTATTTGGTTTTTGTGTTGGAAAATAATTGTTTTAATATGTTATTGTTTTTAGTGCGATATTAAGTTTTTCTTTGTTGTATATGTCTGAGTGAATAACTCTATTAGAGAAACCGGGAACGTGTGCCATTGTTTTGTATATCTTTGCAGTTTTTTTCACATTTCCCTCGTCGAGTTTATTTAATACGTTTTTTATTTTATTTGTCGCTATTTTGTAAGGAAAACTGTTATTTTGTAATATTTTATGCGCCTTTTTAATGTTGGCCTAATGATATTGTTTGTCACTTATTTTGAACTTTCCTTTGACAAAGTTCTGCGCTGTGTTTATTATTATATGTTTTGGATGATTCGAGTGGAAGTTAAAGATTCGTCCTAAGGCTGCAGGTTTCTGATACCAGTCAATTTTTATTATATTTTGCGTCTTTGCTATCATGGTGTCTAAAAATGGTAATTTGTCTTCTTCTTCTAATTCTTGTGTCATCAACTGAATTTTTTTCTGAATGATACAAAATAAATCGTCAACATATTTTGTTACCAATCTTAGTTTAACCTCCAAATTTGTTAGCGATGTTTCTAATAGGACCTCCATAACTATGTCTGCTATAACAGGTGAAGCTGGTGATCCCATTGGCATTCCTTTTAATTGTTCGTAAACTTTGTCTTTGTGCTTAAAATATCCTGAAAATATTTATGGGTCAATATCCTTCGGACGTAATCATGTGTCCAAGGTACTTCATTTCCTTTTGGACTTATTCTTCTTATATCTTCTGAAAATGGCCATATGATCCTCAATAGATTTTCCTGTGATGATGATATGTAATGATAATCTAGGTTTGCAAGGGCATGTGGTTCCAACTCAGGCCCGATGACTCCATCTAGGGCTCGCTGAAAGGTAGTTGGCGCCGAGTCCAGTCCAAATGGCATAGCGCGCCGCTGATATAAACCATGGTTTGGAACAGTAAACGCTGTGTATTGCTTGCTTTCTTCTTCCATAGAAAGAATATCCATTCTTTAAGTCCAAGCTGCTGATGACTTTCGCTTTTCTAAGTTTGTTCAAAATATGCTGTATTCGTGGGAAGGAGTTCGCGTCCGGTATTGATTTTTCATTTAACTGCCGATAGTCTATGCAGTCTCCAGCTTCTATTCTTCTTCTTTACTAATACTATTGGAGCACTATGTGGACTTCGCGATGGTTCAATACAGCCTTTATCTAACAGCTACTTTATCTCCTCATCTATTTTAGAAGTAGCGTTGCTTGATTCTTCTTCAAAGGTATGTAGTTCTGTTTCTTAAAATTTGTTGATACGATCTACGTCACTCTGTAATTGGTCTCTCATGACTGGTAGAATATGATTACCCGTGCCCATATTTTTACTACTATTCGCAACTGATGTCTTAACATATGATTAAATTTGATGTTTTAATATAACTTAAATTGAACTGAACTTTATCTTTAATCTAAAACGCTACCATACAAATAGAAAATTCACTATTAGATAAACTTCGTTTTGTGTTATCTAAGTTCGTGTTATCAATGTATGATTATCTCTCTTAAGAAATAACTAAAATTTTTTCAGTTCAGCTAACTTTTTTTTATTTTGTTTTAACTTTAGACTATTACAATTATTTAGTAAACATATTACATAAAAAATGTAACTTAAATAATAAAAAAGTTATTAAATATATTTTATTCAAAAATATAATTCAAAATAATACTATACATAATAATTTACAAATGTGCGGCATAAAAATTTTTACCGTCACACCAGGGCATACACAATCTTGAATTTTGGTGATGAATCCATAGAACCACGATTATTCCGGCTATTTCCAGTTCATCCCAGCTCGACGGGTATGCGATTTGAATTTTTCAAGCAAATTGATAAGCCATTTGCTTAATGTCGGTTATGCTTAGACTGTAATAATAGAGCCTCTTCTTACTCGTTATTAAAAACCTATGAAAAAAGTTTAAAGTTTTCTATATGACCTTGTTTTTTATTATTTTGATTTACTATGATTTCAATACAAATTCAAAATGTTTGAATTCTTAAACTTAAGTGAAGAAAATTAAAGCAACAACCAGAAAAGGGAGAAAAACTGAGAAATTGTCACTGAAATCTCATCGCCTCTGTTGGTGTATTGCGCTAGGATGCGCTTGCACGAGGCAAGGGATCGATTCCCGCTGGCATCACAAAGTTTTCTGATGAAGCCTTTAGAAGGGCCGAAATTGTAATAAAATCAGCTAGTGATGTTTTCTTTTCCATATTGAAAATGTTGTTGTTTCTTTGGAAAAATTCGTTAGAGCAATTAATTGTTCTAACCTGACCTAAAGCTAAATAAACGATTTTAAACTATCAAACAACTAGAATTTGTATTTAATATCAAATATGATTTAAACTATCAAACATTGAGAATTTGTATTTAAATCATAGAAAATCATTATAGCCTATGAAAAACTTTATTTAATAACATAATCAAGATTGAAGATGAATTGAAGACCCGGGATGAAAAATCAGAGTCTCGTAAAGTCTTATTATTAAAAAAAAGTCAATCGGAGACCTTGCGAGACTTTTCAAAAAACTAGGAATACTTTCAGAAATTAAAGTCATTATTTGTAATACATTTCGATTCTATTTCGGAGACTTTATTTACTTTGAGAGACTTTCGCAGATTCTGATTTTTCTTCCCGGGGATGAACGAAAGTTAAAATTGAAACTAACCAAATGTGCTTTGGCTGCGTTATATATGGTGTTGATATGTCCTTAACAATTCAGCTTCAGGAACGGTTGAAAAATCTTAAAATGCTTTATCTAATTTTGTGTTGTATCATGTCAAACTCATACGGTTAATATTATATGCTGTTGCGGCAGATTTCACAGATTTTCCATCATTTTTGATCGCTCTGATCGCATTGAGCAGCGCCTCAAAATCGTTTACTCCACTTTCGGTTGTTCTTTATTTACCGCTTGTCACGCTAAAAGTAAAACAAAATCAAAAAAAATCAACTAAAATACTGTAAAAGCACTTTAAATTGCAGCAATGTCAATTTCAAACGTCAAAAAAACTTAAAAAATTGTTTTGGAATGCGAACAAAAGAAAAAAGTGTTCAACTTACGATTTCAACGCCATACTGAAATCAATTAAGACATTTTTTCTACGACATGTTTGAAATCCCTATGGATCATTTAAATTCAATAAAAAATCAGTTTGAAACAAAAATTCTACTAACTAGAAATTATTAAATTTATCACCACAAAGAAAAATCACTATTTTGATTTTTTCACATATTTTTAACACAATGTTTTTCCCAGCTGTTTGTAATGCATCTATTCGCTTTTTAACCACATGAAAATTGAAGTCTACAAAACAAAAGAAGATGACAGGCGAAATACAAGTGATGCCATCGTCGGAAATGTTAATGATTAAGTGATCAGTGCATCGATGGATACTTGGCACTTTAACCAGTTATCCGTTCCTGCTGATCACGTCGGGGTCACCAAAATGTACAGTATGCTTTTATACTATATTCTATGTTTAAGACCAGGCACTTGAGCCGTGTTCTATTCAATGTATATTTGGTGCATTAACCAATTATACTGTGATTTGGAGTATATAATAACACAACTTGAATTTTCAATCTTGATAATTGTACTCAAAAGTTTATTGATTTTGTGAACTATTATAGCTAAAACTGAATATTTGGAAAATAAAAATATAAACAATATAAATGCAAAATGCTGACAACATAAGTTCAATGGATTGCTATTTAGCCTTGAATGCTAGTAAGTTCATTGTCGCAATATTATGCAGTTTGTTTGTTCTGCTAACCATGCAGTTTTGGATGCATTGCCTTTAATGTTTGTTTTGTTTGTATTTTCCTTTGTTTGGACTTATGATAAACATGGCTCATGTATGACGATATTGAAATATAAAAAAGTTTCAATAAACAATAAATGAACAACAAACATATGATATATATATATCCAAATAGATATATTAAGTAATGTATTTTAAGAAGTAGTTTGCTTGGAGTCGTCAGATACCGAACGTATTTAAGGATATATTAAGTAATATATTTTAAGAAATAGTTTGCTCGGAGTCGTCAGATACCGAAAGTATTTAAGGATATATTAAGGAATATATTTTAAGAATTAGTTTGAGTCATCAGATACCAAAAGTATTTAAGGATATATTAAGTAATATATTTTAAGAAATAGTTTGCTCGGAGTCGTCAGTTACCGAATGTATTTAAGGATATATTAAGTAGTATATTTAAGCAGTAGTTTGCTCGGAGTCGTCAGATACAGAAAGTATTTAAGGACAGGTGATCAACTCAAGAGACGTGACTCCAGACCTGACGAAACACCTTAGCCGCAGCTCGCAACCGTCCTCACTTCAAGGAATCCCGTCATCATCGTTTACGTTCCGATCCAATATTTTGCACACATACCTACCATGTATTGAATTTTTATTTATAAATTTTTTACTGGACCTCGGAATCCCGGTGAGCTTACCTAAGCTATAGACCCGGAAGACCAGGAGCTTCGTTACATGGCACCCGAGCAGGGACGTGCAGAATATAGTTAGAGGTAGAGATCATAAATTGAAAATACGGAACGAACATCAGTAAATTAATAAAGGAAAAGAGTAAATAAATAAATAAAATGAACATAAAGTAAATAAATAAATGAATGGAACATCTAGTAAATAAATAAATACATGGAAATAAATGAGTGTGAATGAACAAAATAAAACATTTGAATATAACAAAAGAGCTGAGTGAACACTAAGTGAGAAAATAAAAGTGATAAAAAAAGGTACGCCAAGCATAAACAATAAACTAAGAGAGAAAATCAAAAAATTAAAAACTTGAACGACAATAGACAATGAGTGAAAGTACGATTTGAAAAGGACAAAAATCAACAAGATAATGAAAACCACATGGATTTATTCGTTACGGCGCGAAGACCTGCTGAGCTATGCAGATGAGTTCGACTTCGACGCGGAAGGCTCAGTCGAAGAGCTCAGAAAGCGCTTTGCAGCACTGGTCAACGATATCCAGTTGACCGAAGATACGGAAAGACGGCTGGTGGAGGTAGAGGTAAAGCACAAGCGTGGAAGCTCACCGGTGCCGATAGTCCTACTCCCAGCAGTAATAGCTCCTCCTGTGACGCCTACGGTACCACCACCAAAGGGAAACGCCCCTCACAAGAACAAGGAGGCCTTGCAGTGCACGGAAGAGAGAGTAGCTGAAAACCAACCGCCGGTATAGACGTACGCCGAGCCAACAAGGGACGCGCAGTGGCTTACAGGCTACGGAGAGATCACGAACCGAGTGAAAAGATGGGAGATGCAGTATCAGGGTGACGAGGACAAGCTGTCATTCATCGAACGGGTGGAGGAACTGGCAGAAGTTTATAACATAAACCATGACTGGTTGCCACGAACAATGTCTGAATTCCTAACGGCATAAGCGCTATTCTGGTTGCGAAACAATAATCATTACTGAAGACACTGGAAGAATTTTAAGACAGATTTTCTTAGTTTCATCCTGCCAGCAATATTCCTTGAAAGACTATACTAACGCCAATTTTACATCAAACGCGGGGAGTTTGCAAGTCTTTCAGAGCTGATGAGTTTTGCCGAAGATTTCGAGAATTTGGAGTACCACGACCAAAGCAGGATCTGTCAGCACACAATAAGCCAGAACGAGTACCGAGGAAACGTTTTACCCGCAACACCACCCACGTCGACACACGCTAGGCGTGTAGAAGGTGTGGACAGACCGGGCACCCAGCTCGTGACTGCCAATGCCCGCCAATTAACTTTTGATGGGATTGCGGCCGCAAGGGTATACGGACATTCAATTGTTGCCGTCAGACGCAGGGAAACCAGCAAAGGCCCCCTCATCGTCGAGGAAGGCAGGGGCCTAAGATTTCAAAATCCTCGACATTAGGCGGCCTACGAGCTGAGGGAGTCCGCATCATCGCTACAGTCGCTCTTGATGATGCGTTGATGGAGGCTATACATGATACTGGTGCAACCCGTAGCTTCATCAGTGAGTACTTCGCGAATAAATTACGCACCAACGAAAACATCATCCCCGTGGACACCGAGTCTGCATGGCAGACGGGAGCAAACAAAGGGTCACAGAAGCACTGAAAGTGGAGATCTCGTTGGGCAATCATTGCTTTCCCGCCACCATTCTGATCCTACCCGAAGTGCTAGATGACCTAATCCTGGGTATGGAGTTTCTAGTCGGCATCAGCACGACGATCCGGTGCGGCGATTTTCAGACTCATCTCCAAACCAGTCCTAGGGTGAACGTAACATGAGAGGCAAGCCATCAGATCGCAGCAGCACCTGCGTCACCAAGTGCCACAGCAGCAGCCACTGCATCACTAACGGAAATCGCAGCAGCCCCTGCTCCACCAACTGCCACAACAGAAGCCACTGCATCACCAACGGCCATCGCAGCAGTACCTGCGTCATCGACTACGGGTAAATCCAAGTGAAGGAGGTCACGAAGAATCGCAGCAGCACCTGCGTCACCAACTGCCAAAGCAGCAGCCACTGCATCACCAACGGCCATCGTAACAGCACCTGCGTCACCAATTAACACAGCAGCAGCACCTAAGGTACCAACTGCCACAGCAGCAGCCACTGAATCACCAACGGCCATCGCAGCAACACCTGCGTCACCAACTGCCACAGCAGCAGCTACTGCATCAACAACGGCCATCGCAGCAGCCACTGCATCACCAATGGTCATCGAAGCAGTAGCTGCGTCATCGACTACGGGTAAATCCAAGTGAAGGAGGTCACGAAGAATCGCAGCAGCACCTGCGTCACCAACTGCCACAGCAGCAGCCACTGCATCACCAACGGCCATCGCAGCAGCACCTGCGTCACCAACTGCCACAGCGGCAGCCACTGCATCACCAATGGCCATCACAGCAGCACCTGCATCACCAACTACCGCAGCAGCAGCCACTGCATCACCAACGGCCATCGCAGCAATTGCGGCACCAACAGCCGCAGCAGCAGCACCAGCGTCACCAACTACCGCAGCAGCAGCCACTACATCACTAACGGCCACCGCTAGACAAAGCAGCGACAACACACAACCGTACTATGACACCAGACCATATATACCGACACACGCTACATACTTACTCATAACTCCATAAAAATAAAACTAATTGACAACACACAATCGCACTACTGCATAAGTCACTAGTTAATATAAACATACACACACCACCTATCTATGCACAGCCAGGCAGGCCAAAGCAAAGAAAGCTAATAACCGAACGTATAATTCCCAACTTGTATTCACGCCATATCAAATAAAAGGGCGACACAAAACCAACCAAAGCAGCATTACATCCGGTTAGCTCGAAGTAGTGACTCTATAGCGAGCCAGTTTGCTGGTTCTTCCCTTAGAGTCTCTGCTTGAGATGTCGCACTTGCGGTGAGAACCAGTCTTTGGTTCTTCCAACGGAGTCTGCATACTCTAATGGGGGCTTGCTTGGGTTTTTTTCGCAGGGACTCGATGGCGAGCCAACTTGGTGGTTCTTTCCTTTGAGTCTCTGTTTGAAACGTCGCATTTGCGGTGAAAACCAGTCTCCGGTTTGTCCAACGCAGTCGGCATACTTTAACTTGCAATTTTGTTTATTTTATCTTGGTCGCAGTAGCTCATAGAGGTTTTTCTAAAAATATTAATAAGGAGCATTACTTCAGATTCTTTCAGAGCACCAGCCCTGGCAAAAATCATCTACCGACCACCGATTACCGAGTTTCCGATCTACCGATTACCGAATTACCGATTACTGAACCACCGATTTACCGAATACCGATTTTGCCACCAGCTGGACCCACAACCTCCGACAATTCGACCGCCTACACTCACTCTTACCCAAACTACTGACGTTACGCTGCATTAAGTAATCTTAAGGAGAATATATCAATAAAACATAAAATTATAATTTTAAAACCAACACCGACTGCTTTCTCATTTATTGAAAGTTTGTGTATCTTTCACTCGATCCTGGCACGGCTGAGCTGACCTCAGCCATAAGATAGGGACCAAACTCCAACGCCGACTGTGGGAAAAAATCACCAGCCACCTACGACGAAGGAGTAGGTCCAACGCAGAATAATATTAATATGCAGCAGCCGCCTGACGCAACAGCCGCCTCTGGCTTTTTACAGTCGATCAAGGAAACTCAGTGTTTAACACCAGACTCAGTCGGCTGGGTATACCTTTTAAAAAAGGAAAGATTCATCAGTGAATGTCAGAAAATTGGATTGGAAACGGATGGTTGTATCGTCCATCAGTTGCGGCGGCAACTCATCGATTTTATCAAGAGCAAAGGTAGCCGGCAGTCGACAGAAAACCTACTAAGGTATTTAGAAGAGGAAGTCACGAGAGACGAGAAAGCCACCATCACAGCAAATGAAGAAGTGTTGCTTGACGTTCCCCGCCCCACTCGACCCACTCCAGCGACCCGTTGGTGGAGTGCTGAAATAGTGAACACGGTGGAACGATGGGAGCTATACTTCGAGGGAGGAGACAACCTAGGAGACAACCTTCTAGAGTTTCTTGAACGCATTGAAGAGCTGGCAGAGTGTTACGATTTGGCTCTTAACTAACTGTTGCCATCACTTCCCGCAATCCTACGTGGCAAAGTTTTGCAGTGGTATAGAGTAAGTAGGAATGCTATATCTTCATGGGATGAGTTTAACAGCGAAATAAAGCAGTTCTTCATGCCGAAAAGATACCTCGCCCACCTTGAAGAAAGTATTTACCATCGCAAGCAAGGGCAGCGAGAAAAGGCGAGATATTATATATTAGCCATCCAAACCCTCATCCGTCAGCACCCCCAACTTAAACTTCTCGATCATACTGACCGCATCTACGACGGCCTGCGAGTAGAGTACAAATTATATGTCAGGCGTAGTGATTTTTTTTTGCTAGACGACCTCATTGAAATGACCGATGAATACGAATTGTTAAAAAAGGATGAAGAAAAAACCAGCCGTCAACACCCAACCTTCTATCTAGGCGAAGACATGTCCTACAATAGAAGCACCCACTGTTGGTGATGTAAACAATATGGTCACCAACGCCATCATTGCAAGAGCACACAGAAAATACTCCTTTGCTCTTATTGTGGCAAAGAGGGCGTTTTCTCAAATTCCTGCATCAGGTCACTGCATCAGCAGAAAGTATCAAAAATCGATTCTACGTTAAAGTCAACATATGCGGTTTGAGAACCCTAGCTCTCATAGACACTGGGACAACCCTGGCATATATCAATAAAACGATACAGGAACATTTGTTAGCACAAGGCGTACACCCACAAAATCACATGCGTAGTGTTCAGTTGGATAACAATACCAGAGTAACGTGTAGTGAGGTTTTCCCTATCGAAATTGAGTACAACAAACAAAAAACCCAGGTACTCGCGTCTTGTCTACCCACCTTGGCCGAACCAATAATTTTGGGGATGGATTTCTTAAATTACCGAAAGATAACCATCTCGTTGGATGGAGTTAGCCTGCTTGCCTCATCACACACCGTTGACTCAACTATATTCCACGTTAATACGCTAACAAGTAGAGAATTCCTTACTTACGAACAAGCAGCTAGTACCGGGTAGTAAAAACAATGATCGCCCAACGCACCAGAAACTACCACCGAGATTGGGAAAGAGAACTAACAGAAATCGCCAGTGCAATAAACACCGTATTACACGAGTCAACCAAATTCTCGGCGGCAGAAATAAATTTTGGTAGAAACCTGTCTATCCCAAAATAGCAGAAAGAGAGAGACCAGACCCCCGAAGAAACCCCTCCCATTCAGCCTTATATGGAGACCTTACGAAAAGAGGTAAAAGAAAACATGCGCGTCGTGTCTGACCAAAAAACGAAATATTTAAACCCGCCGCGGCAAACCTGGACATCAACAATTCGGCCATCAACGAAATTTTCTGGTCCTTACACTATGCGGAAGTGACTCTCACACAATACCGCAGGTCTAGAAGACATCAATCATAATAGTAAGATGAGATTACGGCCACATCTACAGCATTTAAAAGAACTTACACCGAGACCAGAACAGTAAACACATAACCTGGGAAGTTATCATTTAAATTAACTTATTTTCTCATTTTTTTATATCATTATTTTGCTAATTATATAAAATTGTATTATTATTAATACCATTCAAAATATTATTACATAAATATTTTCTCCCATCTCCTATTTTCCTCTCCATCATTCTCATCTATCCTCATAACCATCGCCATCATAGCCATCGCTTATAAAGTTTCTTCTCTGTTTAATTTTTTAAACCCTCAAGATGGAACGCAAACAAACACGACCAGTCGCGCCAGGCAAAATCGCTGCAATAATGCGCCGAACAACTATGCCCAAACTGCCATAACCCTATGAGCCACGTTTTGGGGCAACCGGCAACCACAAGGGCTTAGGTCATAAAGGTCATACCCTACCCTGAAATACCAACTTCACACCTTTAACCAGTATTATAATAAGAAGAAAATATATATAACTACATTTTTTGTCACATATAAGTATTATTATTATTAGTTCCGTTCTTTTTTTCCAAATATATGAATATTTTGTTTTATGTACCCCTCCTATGTGTAAGGGGGGCTGTAACGTGACGTTACAAATACTATATATTATATATACTACATAAACTATAATATAAGATATTATATATAAATAGATATTCATATTATATATTATTACTTAAATATTTCTATTCTAGTTACCCATTATAAGAATAAATATTATTATTATATAAATATTAAAGCAGCTACATACCGACACACATCACTTATTCTAGACAAAGCAGCGACAACACACAACCGTACTACGACACCAGACCATATGTACCGACACACACTACATACCTACTCATGACTCCATAAAAATAAAACTAATTGACAACACACAACCGCACTACTGCATAAGTCACTAATTAATATAAACATACACACACCACCTATCTATGCACAGCCAGGCAGGCCAAAGCAAAGAAAGCTAATAACCGAACGTATAATTCCCAACTTGTTTTCACGCCATATCAAATAAAAGGGCGACACAAAACCAACCAAAGCAGTATTACATCCGGTTAGCTCGAAGTAGTGACTCTTTAGCGAGCCAGTTTGCTGGTTCTTCCCTTAGAGTCTCTGCTTGAGATGTCGCACTTGCGGCGCCAACCAGTCCTTGGTTCGTCCAACGCAGTCGGCATACTCTTTATTTTTGGTCGCAGGGACTTAATGGCGAGCTAGCTTGCTGGTTATTCCCTTTGAGTCTCTGTTTGAGATGTCACACTTGCGGTGAGAACCAGTCTTTGGTTCGTCTAATGCAGTCGGCATACTCTAATGGGGTTTGCTTGGTTTTTTTCTCAGGGACTCGTTGGCGAGCCAGCTTGCTGGTTCTTTCCTTTGAGTCGCTGTTTGAAACGTCGAACTAGCGGTGAGAACCAGTCTCCGGTTCGTCCAACGCAGTCGGCATACTTTAACTTGCTATTTTGTTTATTTTATCTTGGTCGCAGTAGCTCATAGAGGTTTTTCTAAAAATATTAATAAGGAGCATTACTTCAGATTCTTTCAGAGCACGAGCCCTGGCAAAAATCATCTACCGACCACCGATCTACCAATTACCGAGTTTCCGATCTACCGATTACCGATTACTGATCCACCGATTTACCGAATACCGATTTTGCCGCCAGCTGGACCCACAACCTCCGACCATTCGACCGCCTACATTCGCTCTTACCCAAACTACTGACGTTACGCTGCATTAAGTAATCTTAAAGAGAATATATCAATAAAACTTAAAATTATAATTTTAAAATCAACACCGACTGCGTTCTCATTAAATGAAAGTTTGTGTATCTTTCACCCGATCCTGGCACTGCTGAGCTGACCTCAGCCATAAGATAAAACCACTTTTATAACCTACTTCACCAACTGCCACAGCAGCAGCCACTGCGTCACCAACGGCCATCGCAGCAGCACCTGCGTCACCAACTGCCACAGCAGCAGCCACTGCATCACCAACGGCCATCGCAGCAGCACCTGCGTCACCAACTGCCACAGCAGTAGCCACTGCATCACCAATGGCCACCGAAGCAGCATCTGCGTCCCCAACTGCCATAGCAGCAGCCACTGCATCACTTACGGCCATCGCACCAATATGTCACGAAGAATCGCAGCAGCATCTGCGTCTCCAACTGCCACAGCAGCAGCCATTGCATCACCAACGGCTGTTGCAGCAGCACTTGCGTCACCAACTGTCAGAGCAGCAGCCACTGCATCATCAGCGGCCATAGCAGCAATACCTGCGTCATCAACTAGAACCACAGCCGAGGGAATTAAGTCACGAAGCGCAGCCGTACCTGCGTCACGAACTGCCGCAGCACCGAAAAGAAAGAGGTCTCTATGAGCAGCAGCACCTGCATCACCAACTACAGCAAAGAAGGTAGATATACAAAACGCAGCCGCAACTGCGCCACCAACCGCCGAAACATCAACGAAAGGAATTTACGGAGCGCAGCAGCACCTACGTCAACAACTACCGCGAAGTCAGAAAGGAAGAAGTCTCGAAGGAAATCCCCGTGGGAGTCTTTAATATGGGAGGAAGAATGGAGTGCAGCAACGCCAACAGGAGCAAAGGCAGAAAAGTTGAAAGTACCAAGGCCAATCTCCACGACACAGCCTAACAAACTCGATAATAGTACCATTCGTCGCCTAAAAGAAATCAGTAAAATTAAAAATCAGACAAAGATATGTTCTTGAGCTAAGAATTAAAGAGCTTCGAGAACATTAGAGGGATGTCCAACATCATAGCTCACAGCATAGTGATGTGCGACGACCGGCCGATAAAGCAATGGTATCACCCGAAGAATCCAGCTATGCAGAAAATTGTTGATGACGAAATCGACGAACTGCTGGAAAAGGGCTGCATCAAAACCATCACGAAGTCCCCATAGTGCACCGATACATCTAGTGAAGTTAAAGACAGGACAGTGGCGGCTATGTGATGACTATCGATACTTGAACGCACGATCAGTCCCAGATGCAAGGATCGACCACATCCTCAACCACCTAAGGAACGTTGAGTTTATAAGCAGCATCGACTTGAAGAACGGGTACTGGCAAATACCTATGGAAGAAAGCAGTAAGGAATTCACCGCATTCACGGTTCCGGGCCGAGGATTATTCCAGTGGTGCGTAATGCCAATCGGTCTCCACTCGGTACCAGCTACCTTCCAACGAGCTCTAGATCGTGTCATCGGGGCAGACTTAGAACCCCATGCATTCGCGTACCTGGATGACATCATTGTCACTAGTACTACACTGGAGTAACTTATGGAGAATTTGGCAGAAGTTTTTAGACGATTACGAGCAGCCAACCTGCGCATCAACCCAGATAATTGTGAATTTTTCAAGAAAGAAGTATAATATCTCAGACATGTAGTGAGTGAAGAGGGGATCCATACCAATCCAGACAAAGTTACGACTATTAAGGAACTGAAACCTCCAGAAAATGTACGGCAACTCTGCCGATGTCTCGGTATTGCATCCTGGTATTGCTGTTTCGTTCCCGAGTTTTCCGTAATCGTTCATCCACGTTGTTAAAAAAGGGTAAACATTTCAAATGGGGTCAACAACAGGAGCACGCTATTGAAGAAGTAAAACGGAAGCTCACCCAAGAGCCCATCCTGGATTGCCCGGATTTTAACCAACGATTTGTACTCCAGACCGATGCGTGCAACTATGGGCTTGAAGCAGTACTCACCCAAAATCTTGACGACACAGAGCGGGTCATCGCATACGCGAGCCGGCATCTAAATAAGGCTGAGCTCAACTACACAGCCACCGAAAAAGAATACCTCGCCATGGGCGATAGTATGGGCGATAAGGAAGATGAGGCCGTATCTAGAAGGCTACACATTCACGGTCATCACGGATCACCTCTCACTTAAATGCTTTAACTCCATTCAGAGCCCGTCAGGCCGCGTATCGAGGTGGGCACTCGAGCTTTGACAATATTTATACGACGTCCAATATCGCAGAGGAAAGCAAAATGTAGTAGCTGACGCCTTGTCAAGACAGCCAGCCGAAGTTGTACTTGGGTGCACAGTCGAGCAGTATGAAAGTTAACTAGATACGTGGTACGAGAAACGATTTAGCGGAGTCCAAACCAGCCGAGAGAGATTTCCAGAGTATACAACCGAAAACGAGAAATTATATAGACATTTTCCCAGAACCATTGGAGATGAAGACTGCACACCGTGGAATCTATGTGTGCCCAACTACCTGCAGTAACGCGTGATGAACGAAAACAACGATAGACCTACCGCAGACCTCCTAGGGATACGCAAAACCATAGCGCGCGTAGCCAATAAATACTACTGACCTGGAATGTTTCGCCACATAAACTAGTATGAGCGAGGATATGGCAACATATGCCAACATTACAAGGTAAGCTAACAACGATCAGCCGGCGAAATGCTTACACACCTGGCCGAAGAACCATGGAGTACCGTAAGCGCAGACTTTGTAGGACCCCTCCCTAGATCAGCGGCAACACCATGCTCGTCGTATTCACAGATAAATTCTCTAAATGGATGGAAATGATACCACTACGAAAAGCTACTAAAGACCAACTTATAAAAGCCTTCCGAAAAAGAGTCCTAGCACGATTCTGCGTTCCCAAGATATTTTTCGGACAACGGCGTCCAATTTACTAGTAAGAATTTTAAGAGTTTTTTTGCGTGAAATTGGCGTGCAACAGAGATACACGGCACCATACACGCCCCAAGAAAATTCAACTGAGCGCACAAATCGGACGGTCAAGACAATGATTGTACAGTAATGGCGGAGCAACAAAACAGGTCGGACGAGATACTTCCAGAGTTGACTCTGGCCTACAACACGAGCGAGTCAGAATCCACTGGGTGCAGTCCAGCGTTTGTAGTCAAAGGACGAGAACCATGCATACCCAACGCTGTGCTCGACGAACAAACCAAAGGCACTGGGAAAGAAGCGATTTCGACGGACGAACGGGAAGAGCGACTTAAAGGCGTTTTTAAAATTGTAAAAAGAAATATGTAGCAGGAGTTGCAGACACAAGCCCAGCATTTTAACCTCCGGCGCAGACAATGGAAACCAGTCTGGCTAAAACAGTACCCCCTATCAAATGCTATTGACAAATTTGCAGCAAAATTGGCACCACGTTACGACGGACCCTACAGAATAGAAATGTTCACGTCACCAGTTATAGTTCGAGTCAAAAAAATAGGTGATTGGCGGTCTCGCACAGCTCATATCGGAGACCTCAAAGTATACCAAGACAACAGAGACACAGATAATTTGGGTCAAATTCGACCACAGTAGGGTTTTCTCCATGGTTTCCGACGTTAAAAGAGTGTATAAAGATAAAGCCAATAGTCCAATAAAATAAAAGGAAAATATATATATAAACACCCAGTAAAGGTTAATTAAGACCTCAACCGAAGAAAAGTAACATACAGCCATGCCATTTAATATACAGCAAGGCATCATCACTTAAATTAAATGCAGCGACAGTCATTCGAGTATTATCACTCAACGAAGGCACACGTACATCATAAAACCAAGCAACCGAAGAACGAAGCATAAGATGGACAAGCAGAAAGAGGAACAAAGCGACGGAATGTATAGTAGTTTCGCCCCCGACAATGCAACAAGAAGGCACCCTATACCCGATTAGACAATCGCAGGCACTAACGATGACGAGCCTACTGGCAGCCAAGCCCAGATGCCGACAATGTACGCAACACTCGTGGCAGAGGTACGGAAGCTGCAGGAGAATAAAAGCCGAAGATAGCAATTGAACCCCCTGCGAAGTAGGGAGAAAGTGTGACGGGCAAAAGCCCGAGACAGGTTTTTGCCACACACACGGCGCGCATAACACCAATCAGTAATAACAGAGTAAATTAATCTATAATCCAACAACAATATAGCACATGTATAAATAATACAAAAGTAATGTTTAATAAATATAAATTTAAAAACAATCCAACATAGAAACTAACTATATAGTAATAATATATAATAATAATATAATATCTGAAGTAATAATAATATATTAACTAATAATATAATAATAATGATTAATAATATAATGATAATGATAGTAATAATAATAATAGCAGGAATGCCTTAAAATTATAAATACAACAAAGCACCCAGTATAGCCCAAATAAACCTACCAACAAACAGACAACATAGGCATGCTACTACAAGAAAGGGTAAACAACACTACAGCAGTCAACACAATCCACACCACAATGACGTCAGACAATGAAGATGCAGTCAATATAAACGTATACACAAACACTCAGAAGAAGCATGCCACTACAGAAAAGGGGAAAACAACACAACAGCTGCCAACACAATCCAAACCAGAATATATTACAAATACAACAAGCACCCAAAAAGCTATGACGTCAGACCATGAAGATGCCGCCAATATAAACGCATATACAAACACACACAATAAGCACACCACCACGACAGAAAGAAACGACAAACAGCAGCCAGCACTTACCAAGCATGAGTGGGGCCCACAACAACTAGCCACTAATACAACAAGGTAACAGAATACATAGTACAGGTAGCCGCTAACACTAACGCAGCAAGTGAGGCAAACGACGACGACAGCGAAGAGTTATCAAATGGTAGCTGGCAAGAAATGAGTTTTCAGTTGTCGGCGAGCCGTGAAAATGTGCAGACGTGGCAAAGAAAGAGTTGCTGGCGAACATCGAAGCAGAAAAGACGTGCCTTAAGGAGATCGAGTAAAGTAAGGAAGCCGAGTCCGGAAAATATACGAGAGCTAAGGTGTGGACAGGCAGGACAATAGGACGGTAAACTTTCAAGAACGTATTTAAGGAATATATTGTAAGAAGTAGTTTGCACGGAGTCGCCAGATACCGAACGTATTTAAGGATTTATTAAGTAATATATTTTAAGAAAAGTTTGCTCGGAGTCGTCAGATACCGAAAGTATTTTTTAAGGATAGGTGATCAACTCGCATGACGTGACTCCAGACCGGACGGAACACCTTACAGTCAAACCTAAATCAGCGCGTTGAGCGGAGCGTTGATAGCCGCTTTACGTTAACGCGTAAGTACCATACCTAAATAAAAGCGGTACGCGGCAAGCAAATGTCAATCTTTAGATAAAAGAAATATTTTGCAATTAGAAATTTTATAGTATATTAAGCGAATTGTTATGCTACCCGGCAGATTTAATTCTTTGCCAATTTCTTCCCAAATTTTTTCTTTAAATTTAACATCTTTGTATTTAGGTTCCTTCTTAATATAAAGACATGGGTTTCTTTGCACTAATTCTATTAGGTGCTATAATTTTCACAAGCATTAAAACTATACTTAAATTATAATTATCAACAAAATTCTTACCTCCATATTGCAAATTCAATAAACGTTCGAAAAAGAGTAAAAAATAAACAATTGTTGTCACTTTAAAATTACTTTGCTTTCACTTTTGCTTTTGATGTGTGCAACTTCACTTCTTAACGCTCTATCAAAATTTGATTTTCCAACCGCTCAGCGTTGCCGCCGCGTTATTATGGTTTGCTACATATAAATCGTATGGGCATGAGAAATTTTTGACAGATAAAAAACGCTAACGCGCTGATTTAGGTTTGACTGTTAGCTACAGCTCGCAACCGTCCTCGCTAAAAGGTCATCATCGTTTACGTTCCGATCCAATATTTTATACACATACCTACCATATATTGAATTAAAGCCTCAATAAAATATTCTGAAATAAAATTTTGAATGCTTGCAATTTTTATTTATAAATTTTGTACCATACCTCGGAATCCCGGCGAGCTTACCTCAGCTAATATAGTATTTGTTTTATTATATGCAATTTAATTTAATTTAAAGTAATTTATATTTGAAATAAGTAATTCAGAAATTCATGTGTTTCAATGTTATGTAAATAACTTAACAATACAATTAACTCATCTTATATATTATAATTATTCAATTCAATAAGAAAAATACGTATATATATGAAATGTATGTATGTAGCGATATTCATGTTGTTGCTTCGTTTTGATGTTCTGGCTGCTGTTTGGTTTAATTGTTTTGTTGTCGTGTTGTTGACTCTTCAAATGTGTTGTTGCGTGTTTGCTTGTGGTAGTAACATATGCGGCAAAACTGGTGCATGTTTTGCCTTGTCACAATAATTTCAAAGCAAGTGGTTCACTCATCGTCGCTAAAAATTTCAGCAGGAATTAAAAATAATGTTAAAAAATTTTTTGTTTACGATAAAGTAAAGCAAGTAGGTTTTTTGCAAATGAAATTGTATTAAAAAAATACACATAAATAAAACAAACAAACAAATAAATAATATAAAAATATAACTTACAAAACCAAAAAAAAAAAAAAATTAAATTAAAGAAGCAATTATGACAAATCGATAACACATGCTTCAAATGTTCATCTTTTCGTTGCAGAAAATATTTCAAAATGACACAAAAATTAATATTTCTTGAAATGATGCTCATTTTCAATCCCATAATAAAATTTGTGTTTTTATTTCACAATATTTCGGCTTACTTTGTGGGCCTTCATCAGTGGCGACATGTTGTAACTTCACTATCGAAGCGAACATCGAAGCGAAGTTTTCGATCTGGCTGTATATTGTAATATTTTCGTTCGACAGGCGATTTGGTTTGTTTCGAAGTTATGTTCGAACATTTAACAGCTGCCCGCAAGCTTTTTTTATGATACTTGGCATGCTAAAGAACGTGAATAAATATTATAAAAAATTGTTTTATTAATAAAAAATGTCATTTAAACTAAAAATTATAAATTGATTATTTATTAATTATAATTATAAGTAACATTGTTTGGCAAGACTAAGGGTAATTTATTTTGAACAAACAGTTCTAAGGTAGCTATATATATACTTTTATTAAAGCCAATACTATTATTATTCCACTAATTTAAAATCATTATTTAACTCTTCTATGTTATATAAATAATTTATAATAAATAAAGCCATGCTTTATTAAAGCGAACATCGAAGCGAAGTTTTCGATCTGGCTGTATATTGTAATATTTTCGTTCGACAGGCGATTTGGTTTGTTTCGAAGTTATGTTCGAACATTTAACAGCTGCCCGCAAGCTTTTTTTATGATACTTGGCATGCTAAAGAACGTGAATAAATATTATAAAAAATTGTTTTATTAATAAAAAATGTCATTTAAACTAAAAATTATAAATTGATTATTTATTAATTATAATTATAAGTAACATTGTTTGGCAAGACTAAGGGTAATTTATTTTGAACAAACAGTTCTAAGGTAGCTATATATATACTTTTATTAAAGCCAATACTATTATTATTCCACTAATTTAAAATCATTATTTAACTCTTCTATGTTATATAAATAATTTATAATAAATAAAGCCATGCTTAAATGGATAAATATTTCCGTTTATATTTACTTCGCTTCTCGATCACTGCCACCAAAATAAAATGATATTTTATCGCAAATATCGCCTGTCGAAAGTGTTACAACATACCGACTTTCGATAATTTCGACAGCTTCGAAACTTTCGAAGTT
The DNA here is from genome assembly GCA_963920525.1 of Dichetophora obliterata. NCBI lineage: Eukaryota > Metazoa > Arthropoda > Insecta > Diptera > Sciomyzidae > Dichetophora > Dichetophora obliterata. The sequence continues at coordinate 115,842,186 of OY986435.1, forward strand.
ATAACATGTTGCCACAGGACTATAAAATATGTAAGAAAACGCATAAAGTTAATCACAATATACACACATACAAATTATTTAAATTAAATTATAAATTATTGGCATAAAAAAACATTACAAACAAGTTTTTTTACTAAACTATTTTTAAAAAAGTAAAAAATCTTATAATGGTAAGCCGCTTAGAAAACAGAATCATGCCAGTGGAATTTGCCCTCAAAACAATTGAACGACAGTGGGACAAAATAGAAAAATAGACAGAAATTCTAAAAAAACTATTTATGGAAATTTAGGCCCCTATTATGTATTACAACTCAACTTAAGTTGACTAGATTCAACTAATTTTTTTTCGTATAACTTATTACATACATTTCAGTTGAACTACGTCGTTTGAAAATTCTTAATAGATGGTAGCAAACTACATGGTTCAATTAAAATATATGCAATACGTTATATGGAAAAAATGTAGTTGAAGCGAGTCAACATCGCATACCATCGCATACATAATACGTACATAATAGGGGCATTAACGTTTTTGCATTAAGGAAACAACTGTTTTACTTACAACAACATTATTTGCTGCCAATTAAAAGGATGCCAATGGGTTCACTAATATCGCCAATTATAGCGGATATTGTAGTGGAGGAGATTTTGGACATTCTTTTTTTACATGCAATAACAGTAAAGTTCAGCTACTATAGCTATTTCACACTTTCTCCTCAATAGATTACTCTAAGAACCAACCCAAATATCATTGAAGTATCTCAAAGGTATCGATAAAAGTGGTAAAAAAAACAAAAAGGGAGAAAAATTTATCCACCATAATATAGGTTGGGCTCAGATACAACACATGACATAACAACTAACCTTGCGTTTAAATAAATCTTATCCTACATTAGTTTTCAATCTACTTTTGAGTTGACCTTTCGTCAAGTTAACATCTAACACGCTACAGTTGTTAACAAAAGTACTCATGCGATTTAATGGAGCAGTTATCATATAATTTGTTCTATTAAATGACAAATAAATCAAGTTGTAAGAGTTTCTACTGCTTCTACGGTTAGTGTTAAAATTTATAAGGGAAAGAATTTCTGGAGAATCGACCAGTTATGAGTTGGTGTAAGTAAGATTGCATCTTTAATAATTTTAAACGATCCTTATATGGAGGAAGGTCAAATTTATCAGTTCCACTCAAGTCTCTCAGAGCAAACCGAATAAAACGTTTTTGAATTCTTTCTATACGATCAACATGCACATTGTAATGTGGGGACCATACTTGACTTACGTACTCCAAGTGAGGACGCACGATTGAATAATACAGCGTTGTAGTTGTTATTAAGCTGTCAAACTCTTTGGCCCCCAAGCATAGAAGATGTTTTTTTACAAATTCTATCAATATGCATGCTAAACGATAACATAGAATCCATGCATATACCAAGGTCTTTGACGGTAGTTACACGACTTAAAGCAGTATCTTTAATTTTGTAATCAAAAATAAAATTGATCGTTTTACATCAAAAGGTCATATCTAGACATTTATCTTGATTTGAAAACATGTTATTTTTAGAACACCAAACCTCAAAGGATTTCAAGTCTGACTGGAGCAGGTCTGAATTGCCATTAGAATCAATTGTTCTGCATTTTTTTATATCAGCTGCATAAATAAGCAAACGAGATTGTTTGATGATTTAAGTATCATCATTAATTGCCAAAATAAACAGAAGTGGACCCAGGTGGCTTCCTTGAGGAACACCTGATTCTGCAACAAAAGACAACACGCCTCGGAACAGTATTTGATAAGATCGCTCCATCAAATACGATTTGATCCAGTTTAGAAAATATTGTAGAATTCCCATTAATTTATGTTTAAATAAAATTACATTATGTGATAATTTATCAAAAGCTTTGCTAAGTAAATACAATCGACCTGGCTTCCAGAATCAATAGGTTTTAATCAGAATGTAGTGAAATCAAGGATATTAGACTCAGTGAATCTGCCAGTAACAAAACCATGCTGAGGAAAACAAAACGTAAGCCAAAAACACAGACTGCTAACAAAGTATGTAGACGACATATTCGGAATAGTCAAAACAGAACATATAGACGGAACGCTAACAGCATTGAACGTGTGCAACAACTACATAAAATTTACCAGCGAGAAGGAGCAAGATGACCAATTGCCATATTTGGCAATAAAAACTTTTAAGGACAACACTATCAAGCAAAGGAGTGCCAACCAAGCGATTGAACCAAAAATTTATACAGGAATCACTTTCGTACATGGGGTTACAGAAAAATTTAGAAAAGCTACATATACAACAAAAACAATTACGCACTTGCACCAAAAACAAACAGCACTTAAAAAATTCTTCACAGCAGGACCAAAAGTAAAGCATAAGACATGGACAAATGCAATCTGGTTTACAAAATACAATGCACAGGTGATGGGTTTTGACATATGAAGCAAAGTATATGTTGCCACAACAAAATAAGAATTAAAAACGAGACTAGCATTACGCAAATCGGACGTAAAGTCCAATAATGAACACAAAACAGCGTTTGCGGCTACTGTTTGCAAAACAACCAATCACAAGATTTCGCAACTAAAAAAATAAGTTGTTTTTTTGTGGTGTTTTGATAGGACTTCCACTTTAAATATTGTTTTTCTGATGCCTAAGTATTTTATAAGTTATTTCGATGACTGCATCGAAATCAACTTTGGTGTATTAGAGCACACCGTGCTGCTGTAACTGATGGCCGAACTGTTTGAGATCTTCTTTGAAAAGAATGCCGAACTGTTTGAGATCTTTAATTAAAACTCTGGCTTTCGCTGCTGTAGTAGTGATTAAGAATCTGATTTATTTTAAAAATGTTCTGATTAATAAAGCAATTTTACCAGTATTTTTTTAAAAAATATCTTAACACTATTTCCAATGCTCTTCCTTAAATTCCAATATTTAATTTTGTTTTTTAATAAAATATATATAACCAATCATATTTCACTTTGTATTGTCGCATTCTTTCTTCCCCTAAAAATATTAATTTTTAATTGCCAATGTAATCGATGGACAAAATTCATAGCCTTGACTTTAAAAGAGTCAACGGCTTTTTTATGAATTCTTTCAATTAAAGTTCAATTAAACGCTTGTTGTTTTTGCATTATGTTTTTGTGGAATAAGTGTGTAACTTAATGCTCGCTGTCTTGTTCATTCTTATGCAGCAACTAGCGAAAGAAAACGAAAAGGAGTGCTAAGTGCATTGAACATGAATTTGATATAATTGGGTATTAAGAATATAATTGTTTACTTTAAAATTCTATGAAAAAATTTTGGTTTCTTATTTGGCAATAAATTATTGATTTTATTGTTTTAGTTGGTGGTTTAGATTTTTGTTTTGTTTACTTATTTTGTACTTTATTATTAATAAATAAAAAGTAAAAAAAATTTTAAAAAATAAGCTTTCATTTAAAAAAACACGTGAACTAAAAATAAAAAATAACTTAAGTGACATATGTCATATATATAAAGTAGATATATTCTAGGTTCAGAAGAACCCCTCTCTTGGTTACTTATCATCTTAATAAAGGGTGTTTTTTATAGTGATACAAGTTTAAATCATAGTAAAACATAGCAATATATTTAATATCAATTAAACGAGTATGTTTGGATAGAAAATGTTATAACATTAATGTTTAAATATAATTTTGGCCATGTAGCCGCCACGGCTGGCGCGTTGAAGGCGCAATCTGGAACACCAATTTTCACAAACTTTTCGCAGCATTTGCGGCCGTATCTCGCCGATAACTCTTCGAATGTTGATTTCCAGGTATTCAATTGTTTGTGGTTTATCGACGTAGACAAGTGACTTTACATAACCTGAAAGAAAATAATCCAATGGGGTTAAATCACAAGATCTTGGGGGCCAATTAATTGGGCTATTTCGTGAAATTATTTTTTCGTCAAAAGTTTCCTTGAGTAAATCAATTGTAGCGCCTGCTGTGTGGCATGTGGCTCCGTTCTGTTGGAACCACATATCAGCAAGATTAATGCCAGCTAATTCAGGTACGAAAAAACTTCGAATCATGTTCCTATACCGTTCACCATTGACAGTACCATTCTGACCATCATCGTCAGAATGGAAAATATCATCATCGGAAAATAAAACTTTCCATGGAAATTCAAAATCAATATCAATTTGTGATACAGCCCATTCTCCGAATTGACGGCGCATACGATGGTCGTTTGGCTTTAATTCCTGCATAAGTTGAATCTTGAAAGGTTTTAAGCCAAGATCTTTTCGTAAAATCTTTCATAAAGTGGAAGGCCACAACCTCAGTTGCTGAGAACGGCGACGAATTGATTGATTAGGATCATCTTCAATGCTTTCCTGTACAGCGGCTACAGATTCTTCAGTGCGCACTGTTCGGCGTCTCACGGGATGCACATTATCAGTAGCAGTAAATGTGGTCCGAAAACGATCTATTGTTCTTCGAATTAGCAGCTCTGAAGGACGATTATGTACGCCATAAAATGGACGAAGTTCACGATAAGTTTGACGAACAGAACCATTATTTTGATTAAAAATTTCCACAATTTGCACGCGTTGCTCTGTGTAAGTCGATCCATAAGGAAATGTCAAAGCAAACTAAACAAAAAACAACTATCAACTGTTAAATGGGTGGTCAAATAAAGCAGTGATGCCAACTCAAAGTTGAATCACTCTATAAAAAACACCCTTTATAAGCTTACGTAAGTTGGTAATTTCTAATTACTTATATAAATTTAGATATTTTCAAATATATTTATATTTAAAAGCTTAAGGCACTGATATTGTGTAGTAAACCTGTATAATGGATCGCAGCTTATATACAAGTAAGCTTACTAAAAGATTCAATGCCACTGATTATGTGTAGTAAACCTGTATAACGGATCGCGGACATCGGTGCCTCAAGCTTTAAAATATAAATGTATTTGAAAAATTCTAAATTTATATAAGTCCTTAGAAATTACCAATTTACGTAGGCTTATATTATGATGATGAGTAACCAAGAGAGGGGCTCTTCTGCACCTAGAATATACCTTATATATCTAAATGCCACTTAAATTTATTTTTTCTTTTTAGTTCACGTCTTTTTTAAATAAAAGCTTATTTTTTAAAAAAAATTTTTTACTTTTTATTTATTTTTCCTTTCAGTCTTAAAGGTTTATTGTTAACATCTTTTATTTTCAAAACTTAGCAAATACTACAGCATTTTAACTTTTTAAACCATTAACCTTATTACAGTATTAAAATTATTAAAATAAAAGCTTATTTTAATAAATTTTTTTTACTTTTTATTTATTATTGATTTGTGGGCTGTAAAAGGGGACGTGGCAAAAAATGTTATCATAATATTGCATTGTCACCGGACTTGCATATGTATGTTAAATTTCTGCTTAATCGGATACTAACAAGTTTGAAAATTGCGAAGAATGGTTTGCAAATTTTGACGGACATACATTCATACATACATGCATACGAATGAAGCAAGGTAATCAGCTTATAATCAGCCCCGTAGTTTTGAAGATATTGGATTTTAATTTACTTGTGGGCAGTAAAAAGGGAGTGTCAAAAACTCTCCTTAATAATTCTCTACTCAAAGGAAATTTACTGCCAAAATTTCAGCTGAATCAGCCCCGAAGTTTTGGAGATATAGCATTTTTATTGATTCGTAGGCAGTAAATGGGGGTGTGGCCAATTGCTTTTCATAAACCTCACGCTTTATATGATGAAACTTTACTGTTTCAATTTAAGCTGAATCAGCCCCGTAGTTTTACAGATATAGCATTTTTATGGATTTGTGGGCGGTAAAAGGGGAGTGTCAAAAACTCTCCTTAATAATTCTCTACTCAAAGGAAATTTACTGCCAAAATTTCAGCTGAATCGGCCTAGTAGTTTTAAAGATATTGCATTTTTATTGATTTGTGGGCGGTAAAAGGTGGTGTGGCAAACTTATTTATCATAATATTGTATTGCCACCGGACTTATGTATGCTTCATTTCAGTTTAATCGGATATCAACAAGTTGTCGAAAAATGGCTTGCACGTTTTGAGATATACATACATACGAACGAAGCAAGTTAAATAAAAGCTTAAAAAAGAAAGAATGAAGATAAAGAGCGACTTCTTTTAGTTGGTGGTAATAGTGACTTTAAAGAGTACACTACACCTTAACCCTTAAGCGACAATTTACTTTCAAAAGTTAATTTTTAAGTTGTCGGAGTTGAAAAAAGGGTATGTTTATGTAATATTATATGATAATTTTTGTAGTTTCTTAAAAGAAGTTGTTATTTTATAATAATATTAAATATATATTCTATATATATTCTATAAATATATGTGTTCACTGGCAAATATTGGTCATATTAATACTAATTCGAAAAACTTATTCGAATATGGCCAACGTTCTAAATCATGATATTAATGTATTTAATAATAAAATTTTGTTTTTAATATTTATTTCAGTAGTTCTAAAGAAATTCAGTAAAGTAATTTGTAGAGAATTAATATTTTGAAATAATTTGCATTATTTAAACATAAAATATTTACATATTTCTAATTTTAGTTATGTGTTTATAAATTTCTTTAACATATTATTATGGAATTTCTAATAATTACATCAATAGTAGAGTTCACCTTTCTCTAAGTATTATTTTATATGGTCCGTGATATGGACTTTGAATTTTTTTCTACTTTCAAGTTTAACTAATACTAAATCTCCTTCTTGGAAATTAGATATATTTACATTCTTGTCATAATTGATTTTTCTTTTACCATTTTGAAAATATTCTTTGCCTTGTTACTAGAGATTTTTAATCTAACATTTAATTCGTTAGCATAGTCATCTATGTTGTAGATTTTACTGTTATCTTTTGTTAAAACGCCTGGCAGAGTTGGTAATTTACCAAAAACTAATTCAAAAGGTGAGTAACCAGTGTCTATATGTGGAGTCGTATTATATGCAAATGTGTAGTACGAAATCCATTTATCCCATTCCCCATCATCTGCGAAAGAAAGATGACACTTATTGAGAACTCTGTGGTTTCTCTCAAGTGCTCCTATTGTTTCGTGATGATAAGGTGCTGAAAAGATTTGCTCTATTTTTAACAATTTGCAAACATTACTTAATAGTTCGTTTGTAAAATCAGTTCCTCTATCAGACTTCAAAACTTTAAAACAACCGTATTTTAAGATTAATTGCTCTACCACTGTTTTTGCAATCGATTTTGCGTCTTATCTTTTGTTTCCATACATGTTGTTTTAATTTCAGTATGGTTTTTCTAATTCCTAAATGTCCGCCTTTTGGTGTATCATGGTATTCTGTAATTAATTTATTTTGCATGGATTTATTTAATATTCTTTGCGGGGTTTATATATCAATATATTTAGAGATTTTCTTAATTTTTGTTTCATTTCTTGCTGCAGCTTGTTAAAGAAATTCTTAAAGTCTTTTTTTTACATGGATTAAAATATTATATCGTTTTCATCTAGCGCTAGTTTTTTATACTTAATTTATTCATTTTGAAGAATTTAGTATCTTCTTCAGGATCGACTCTAGAGTCTAGTTTCTTCATTTTTACTTCTGTAACAGTATTAAGTACTTAGTAGCGATAATTAAAACTCGGCAGCCCTGCATCTATTCAGTTATCTTGTTTTCTTTGATGTGTTCTTTGTTTGTTCTGTTTTTGAATGCATGCATACATTCCTATACACATAAACGGATTTTGTCGATGGCATCATAAAACAAAGGATCAGGACAAACGGGATTTTTAGAAAATAATTGATCTGAGACAGTCGATTTTATTTTTAACTAAGATTTGATTAAGCGTTATTCAGAGCAAATAAAATTTTTAAAAAATAAATTAGAACTGTCTACATCTCAGAAGTGAGATATCTGCAAATATTTATACTATCACTCAGTATGGCCTAGAACAACTCGCATTCCAGAGCTAGCTCAGACGATGGTGAAGACTTCCATGGGTTTCCGGTTGCTGCCGCAACTACTAAAGATGCAACTACTAGAAGGTTCGATAAATCCAGCTAATATGGAATCTGCTTTGGATGAGGAGATGCGTGAACTAAAAACACGCATAGAAATCGCTGAGTTGCGCAAGCGGCTGGCAGAAGTGGAAGGTGCACGGGGGGCATCCAGTGTTGAATGTATTCATGGTGGCGGCAGGGTGGACTTCAGCAAAGTGGAGTACCATCGTTTCAGCGCATGCTTTCTCTTTGAGGCTGACAAATGGTTAAGCTATTTCGAAAAATGTTGCGATTCTCTGAGTGTTAACGACCAATTCCATATGCAATGTGTGCGCCGGCTTATGAAGAAGGGTACGCCCACCGAGTCATTTCTGCACGTCGACAGATCAACATCATATTCAGCATTCCGCGAAACTTTCCTGGCGAATTTTAGCTGCCTGCATTCAGATACGGAAATAAAAGATTACTTGAGGGAACGAAAGCACGAACCGGTTAAGACTTCTGTTCTGGGCTACATTCTGCATATGGAGGAAATTGCTTCACGTTTCGAGATCGATGAACTTTACGTGGTTCATGCAATAACTAGTGGCCTCGAAGACCAAACACCATGTTTTGCTGTGCTTTACCCCGCAACAAATTTTGGAAAATAATTATTCCACCAAGCCAAACATTAAGAAAGAAATCTCTCCAAACCAAATCCAGTGCTTTAATTGCTCCGGCCTTGGTCACTTTGCAGCGAAGTGTACCATACCTAAACGGCAAATAGGTTTCTGTTTCCGCTGTGGGTCGGACCAACACGTTCAAGTGGCTTTATTGGAGGATGTCGACCAAATGAATAGCCTAAGATCAGCTTCTTCCGATAGACTCTGTTAGTTACGGTGTATTCAAAAAACTTTTCTCTCATATCGATACCGGCAGTCCGGCTAGTTTTGCGCAACGTTCTGCAATTCCGACAAATATTATTAGTGAATACGCTTTTTCCTCGGACAACAACGGCATAGGCAATTTTAAGCTGAATTCTTTTGGCCGCGTGCCAGTTGTCATTAATTTCTTTGGGATCAATCGCGCGCTTAACATTTTTGTAATTTCAGACGAACTACTATCAATTACTTTTCTACTGGGAAGAGATTTCATGAAACTCTTTAACATTACTCTAAGTATTCCGATTTTTAACAATATAATTAAATTAAAAATGTCAATGAAGATGTTAATAAAATTTAATTAAACGAGACATTACTTCACTGCGAGTTTGATCTGGTCAACACTAATATTCCGAAAGCTAAAAATTTCGAATCTACAATGGACCAAGTTTTTATTGAAACAAAAACAAATAATTCTAAAAAAGATAACGAGATTGAGAAAACAATAGTAACTGGTAGTTGTCATGATCATGAAAGCAATCGTGTATCTGATATATTCGCAATAGAGCCTCAGTCTGATAGCGATGAAATCAATATCCGTAGTAAATTAAGTTCATCTGAAATCAATGAGTTAAACCAAATCTTACGTGAAAAGTATTTTGACTTAAATAACATTCCGGCAGTAGCAATTGACTTCGAAAAGAACATTCGGTTAACTTCTGATACTCCTATTAGCTTTACACCCAGACGTCTTATCGTGACAAACCCAGATTGTATTATCGTGACAAACTAGAAGTGGCTGGAACTATTCAGAAACTCGTTGACGAGGAGAAAATAAGGCCTAGCAATTCATCGTATGCTTCGCCAATTGTCTTGGTTAAAAAGAAATTGGGCGAAACTAGGAAATGTATAGGCTATCGTGCTTTAAATAAAATAACAGAAAGAGACAACTACCCTTTGCTACTTATTGGTGATTGTCTATAACTTATGGAGGGGAAAAAATACTTTAGTACTTTGGATCTTAAAAATGGATTTCATCAAATTCGTGTTGCTGAAAACTCTGTTAAGTTTACAGCTTTTGTCACACCAATGGGCCAGTATGAATATATTCGAATGCCCTATGGGCCAAAAAACGCTCATGTGGTATTCCAGCGATTTATAAACCCTGTTCTTAGACCATTTCTAGACGAGGGCATAGTCGTAGTTTATATGGACGACATTACGATCATGAGTTACACTATTGAAAAGCATTTCGAAGACTTAAGCTGTATCTTAGAGAGGTTGTCCCAATTTCGTTTGGAATTAAACTTGCGCAAATGTCAATTCTGTTTTTCCGAAATAGAATTCCTTGGCTATTGTGTCGGAGAAAATGGTGTGAGACCTAGCGATAAACACCTGAAAGCAATTACGCACTTCCCGGCTCCAGTGAATACAGGCGAAGTGCAGCGATGCCTAGGACTATTCTCGTATTTCCGTCGGTTTATTCCGTCATTTTGCTAAACCGTTACTTGATTCAGCAAAGAGAGATTGTGTTTTCGTCTTTGATGATGATTGTCAAAACGCATTTCAGATGCTGAAAGCTAAACTCCTCGAAACAGCAGTGCTATCTATTTATCATCCAATGAAGGAAACCGAGCTTCATTGTGATGCTAGCTCAGTCGGCTTTATTAGTGTGAAAGAAGAAGCTGAAAGTAGATATCAAAGTTTTGAATTAGAAACACTCTCTATAATTTACTCCTTACGACGTTTCCGAATTTACTTAGAAGGAATTAAATTCCGCATTGTTTTCGACTGTAATTCACTTACACTAACATTAAATAAGAAAAGTGTGAACGCCAGAATTGCCATATGGGCTTTGGAATTGGAAAACTACAATTACACCATTCAGCATAAAAGTGGTGCTAGTATGGGGCATGCTGATGCCCTTAGTCACATTCCGACTGTTCTAGCCATTAACTCCGAAGATGTTGACATTCAGCTACAAATAACGCAAAACCGTGACAGTGAAATTGTAAAATTAAGAGACGTCTTAGAAGAAGGTGAAGTTAAAAACTTTGTTTTAGTGTGATTCATCGTATTCGATTACGGAGTGATTCATCGTAAGACCAAAGACAAAAAATTCCTTATATATTCCAAAAGAAATGGAAACGAACATTATTCGCAATATCAATTAAAAGCTAGGTCATTTAGCTGCAACAAAGTGTGTTAATCAGCTTTTACGTCACCACTGGTTCCCTGACATGAAAAACACAGTATAGAAATTGATACGAAATTGCCTAAAGTGCCTTTTATATTCATCTGCCCCTCACTCAAATGATAGCAATCTTTATTATATTCCGAAGAAACCAGTTTCGTTTGATACGATCCATATCGATCATTTTGGTCCTCTTCCGTCTATCGTCTCTAAGCGAAAACACATTTTAGCTGTTATTGACGGTTTCACAAAATATGTAAAACTTTATCCGACAAACACCACAAGTACTAAAGAGGTATGCACTGCACTAGACAGATTTTTCGATTATTACAGTCGTCCCAGGCGTCTTGTCAGCGACCGTGGCACCTGTTTTACTTCCTTGGATTTCAGTTCTTATTTAAGGGATAAAAATATCGAGCATGTTAAGGTGGCTGTGGCTATACCTCGCACTAACGGGCAAGTGGAAAGAATTAATTGAGTTTTAAAAGCCATACTTGTGAAAACCACTGAGCCAGTACAACATTGCGATTGGGCGAGAGTACTTTCCGAAGTTGAATATGCAATAAATAATTCTGTTCACTCAAGTATCAAAAAGACACCAAGCTATTTGCTTTTTGGCGTTCTCCAGCGCGCACGCGAAATTGACTTACTTCTGAAAATCATTCTGAAAAGCATAAACTACCCCCTGAATTTCAAACAAGCGAGTTTGTTCTGACTATCGATTCAACAGTAGGCACAAATAAAAAGTTTATTCCGAAATATAAGGGGCCTTATAAGATACATAAAGTCCTGCCACATGACATATACGTGGTTCGTGATATTGACAACTGCCAGATCACTCATACCATATGATAGTATCAGAGAGGCATACCACATAAGAAAATGGATCGATTGGCGTGGCTCAGGAGTGTGTTATGTAGATTAGATTTGCCTTAATTACCGTTGCATAAGAGGAAATACACTGTATAAAGATGGAGTCGTCGTAGCAACTCTTATTAAATCAATTAAAATTGAACAAATCTATTGTTTAGCTTATGAAATTATTGTAATTCTTTTAAAACTTGTTGATCGCGTCGATCGAATGTCAGAATGGCCGAGATGTAACAGTACTAAGTACTTAGTAGCGTTAATTACTACTCGGCAACCCTGCATCTATTCAGTTCGCTTGTTTTCTTTGATTTAGTCTTTGTTTGTTCTGTTGTTGAATGCATGCATACACTCATATACACATATACGTATTTTGTGTCGATGGTACCTAAAACAGTACCATCGTAGCTAAAACAAGGCATCATACAAATCGGGATAGTTTATAAGCCAATACATTTTAAAATAAAGATCAGAATTTAACTAGTACTAATTTTGAGCTAACCAGCTCTCGTTGTCATTTAATATTCTCAACACAGCTCTTTAGCTGAATAATAAGCGCGGCACTTAAGCCATACTTACATGAGCGTTGGTGCACTCTAAAACCACCAAAGTAACTTTTCGATTTGTCATCGAAAAGTTTCTTTGAATCTAAAGGAAGAAATTTAGTCTTACCCTTCACTTGTGATGTGAGGGTAAATAATAAGGACAAGAAAAAATAATTACTGTAAAATTGGTCATAGGAAAAAAATTTATTTAAATTTGAAATGATACAGAACAACATTTTCAGATTCATATGTATACTTGTGTTTCTTTTTTAAGAATACAAATTTTTAAAATTCTCAGAAATGTTTACTGGATCTTTTCCGTTTGTAAGAAACATCGTCAGTTTCGCGTTGAAGTGACCAGCAGTAATCAGCTGACATTTTTATTTGACTTTTTCTTTGAAAACGCTTCTCAATTGATAACATCTCTTGATGAAATCGATCACCCTGTTCATCGCTCAGCTTGCCAAGATTCTCTGGGAAAAAGTTCAAATGAGAATGTCAGAATGTGAATTTTGATGGACATTCTGCATTCCATTTCTCCGTAGGCATTCAAAATTCCAAAAAATTTTCACATAAAGAAATAAAACTTTTCCATGCTCTTATTTCAACTTGATTCAATTTATCTAAGAAATTTTCGTCGTGCATAATTTTTCGAATTTTTGGCCCGACGAATATACTTGTTAATCGACAAAATATATAATTGCGTGTAGAAATTCTAGCATATATCTCCTTTAATTTTGGCATCACTAAGCCTGAGAAACACCGTTTTTAAATATGAAAAAGCTTCGCTTTCTTTATTGAGTCGTTTTACGAACTGCTTCATGTATCCTAATTTTATATGAAACTAGCTGAACCTGGTGTGCTTCGCTACCCCCCTCGTATAAAATAAAATTAAAAGTATTTATATATTTACAAAAATTTATTTATTTAATTTAATTATTGCAATGCTTCGCCTCTTTTTTTGTTGTAAACCAATTAAAATTCAGCACTGAATCGCATGTAATTTGCTTCATGCTCCCCCTTTTTATTTTTAGACCAATCAAAAAGCAGCAATTACATTATCAGCTGTTTCGCAGTCAGTTGTGGGAGAATGAGAATGGGGTTACCCCAGTCTCTATTTTAATTAACATGTATTATAAAATCAGCTGTTTTCAAGACAGTGGTGGAAGAAAGAGAATGGGGCTACCCACTATTTTAATTAATATGTATTTTAAATTTGTGGTAAAGCCGTTAATTAACGTAGTAAAAAAGTAGGTGCAGAAGTGTGCATGGTCGAAAAATATTATCATGTTATAAGTATTCCTGAGTCAAAGCTGAACGCTGTGAAAATTTAAGATCGGTTATCAGGTCCAGCCTCCAATATATCGCAAACAAAGGGGCGTGCTCCGCCCACTTTTTTTTTGGTACATATTTCTATTCATGCCAATACCATATATAAAAATACTGCCGCCGTTGGTCAAAAAATGCCCAAGATATGACGATTTCAAATTTTGGGTTATAAGGGCGAGGCCACGCCCCTTCGTCCACTCACAACTTTATACAGTCAAGAATTTATTATTTCGTAAGAATATCCTATTGTGAAAATTTAATGACGATCGGTCCAGTAGTTAAGACTATATTGCGATTTTTAATTTTCCTAAAAAGGGGCGTGGTCCCACCCACTTTTCTCCTGGTACGTATTCCTAATTATGCCAATACCATATGTACCAAATAGCATCAACGTAGGTCAAAAAATGCCCAAAATATGGCGATTTAAATTTTTGGGTTATATGGGCAGTGCCACGCCCCTTTGTCCAATAAAAATATCATATAGCCTATTATTCTTTCCAGAGTCATAGTAAAATGCTGTGAAAGTTTCAGGAAGATCGGTCCAAGGGCTTGGCCTCCTATAAAGCACAAACAAACAAACAAACAGACAGACAGACATTCATTTTTATATATATAGATTGAAAGCAGATTAATTATAATTAAAGTAAAATGGGGCGAAAAAGGGGGCTTTGATAATAAAAAATCTATGGCTACCTTACATATTACAAAAAAAGTATTTTGTATAGCAAACATTGTTAGTGGTATAAGTAAGTATCTTCTTTCTTCCACCACTGTCTTCAAAACAGCTGATTTTATAATAAGTGTTAATTAAAATAGAGAGTGGGGTAACCCCACACAGTAAAAAATATGTGCATAAATTTTATACCATTTTGTATACATATAAATCCAAACCAAAAATGTTTTACAAGTTATACCATCAAATCTTATAAATTCTTCTAGACCATTTTTTTCGTCAGACCAATTGAAAAAACTATATTTTTAAATTTCACGATTTCGGTGAATTTTTTCTTTCGAACCAGAATATATTTTGATTAACACATGATATCCATATGAAATTTTTAAATTATATTTGTTTTATTATTTTTATAATATTGAGTGGTATAAAATGTATAAATTATTTGGAATAAAAAAAGTTTATACCACACAAATGTTATAAAAAAGATTAAATTTACCCTCAAATTTTTTACTGTGCATTCTCATTCTCCCACAACTGACTGCGAAACAGCTGATTGTGTAATTGCTGCTTTTTGATTGGTCTAAAAATAAAAAGGGGGAGCATGATGCAAATTACATGCGATTCAGTGCTGAATTTTAATTGGTTTACAACAAAAAAGAGGCGAAGCATTGCAATAATTAAATTAAATAAATAAATTTTTGTAAATATATAAATACTTTTAATTTTATATTATACGAGGGGGTAGCGAAGCACAACGGGTTCAGCTAGTACATATTACACAAAAAAGTATTTTGTATAGTTAGTGGTATAAGTTAAGGTAAAGGGGGCGGTGAAGTGGGCGTGGTTCATAGTAATATGGCGACGTTAACAGTATTAAGAGCAATATACTACCAAATAAAAATAATCCGTTGGAAGGGACAAATTTGTACAGAGAACAAAATGTTTAAAACTTAAATTTGGCGTGAAAAGGGGCGTGAAAGGGGGCGTGGCGTAAGAAATGTTTATTTCTACCTCGCCTGGAGTATAATGTGTATACAATTTGAAGTAAATCTGTTAAAAACTATATGGGAGCAATTACATAATTTTTAAAAAGTGGGCGTGGTCTAAAAAAGTACCCTATTAATCATGCCAGAGTCCCAGTTAAATGCTGTGAAAATTTCAGGAAGATCGGTCCATAGGTTTGGTCTCCTATAAGGTACAAACAAACAAACAAATAAACAAACACACATTCCATTTTATATATATAGATGGTGGCAAAATGATTTTTTCAGCTTCTACGAGTGGAATGTTGACAACATTACTTTTCCCAATCATAAACGATTTTCGCGGTGGCCACTCACTGCATTAGTGACTGTCCGCATCCGACGACTGTCCCACTCACAAAGATAGCAGGGATGCTTAGTATAACCTTCTTGCATTCCAAATAGAATAGTGAGGACTTTCAGATCCGAGAAGATATGCCATTGATGTTTTGTGTAATCAATTACCTTCAGAATCTTCGTCATAGTAATATACGTTTCTTTCATATCTGTAGTATATGCTATGGGAACTGACGGCAATTGATTCTCGTTGTGTAACAGCACCGCTTTAAAACCTACAAAATTTATAAATCGAACTTGTATTCTACGAGTACTATCATCAATAAATCTATACTTACTTTTACAAAACTCATCAATAAATAACCGCCAATCTTTTGGTTGGTACTCGCAATCCAGGCAAGAGAAAAGCTCATTAACATTGGTGCAATATACAAGATTTTTATCAATATCGTCAAGTTTGAAGAGTGGTTCGAAAGCAGTTCGGTCTTTATTCCTTGCAAAAGTTATTTTAAAGTCACTTTCTGCAATATTCCACTGTTTTAATCGAAATGTCAATATCTACATTTGTCTCCATGACAGTCCTAAATCGCGCACCAGGTCCTTATAATCTTCATTCGACACTAAATGCCGTTCTGCCGATACAGATCCAGATGAAAGAATTAGTTCATCGTTTCCTCTTTCACCTGAATTTTCAGAATTAGGTGTAAAACAGTTTATTGGGGTTTCTGTTGCAGCTTGTTCATCTCCTTCTTATTTTAATACATGCTTGGAAGCTGTGGAGATGGTAGTTTGGCAGAAGTAGCAGTCCTCCAGTTTGTGAAACAGTTGTCGATGCCAAAGCATTGGGATTGAAAACGGCAGACGACGCTTATCACTCTTATCACTCTTTCCACATTTCCATATTTTTAGTGTTGCAGAACAAACTGAACAAACAAATTCAGGCTCATACCAGCGACTTGCAATGTACACGCGCTTAAAGAAATTATTATAAGCTTCAACCACAGCTTTATTTTTTTTAAATTCGAAGCGATGTTACCGCTCAACGAATAAGCCGCAAATATAACAAAAATGATTGCGTTTATCACACATTTCAATAAATTTTCCTATAGCGGCTGAAGTCACAAAACAATAGAACAAAGTGTTTGCCTTAAACTGAATTGTTTTGCTTTTAAACTTAATTCATCGCAGCGACAACATGTATTAGAGATGAAAGTCGCGCCTCCAAACTGCATTTTTTATGCACGCACTTTCCTATAATGTCTAAATTAGCAGTCAAAGATGTTTGTTGTTGTTGGGGTAATGCGAGAGTAGGTGCTTGTTGGAGGTACAACTATTGTTGTTGTTAAGATAATAACAAATCTTGTAAAATTGAACAAGCACCAAATCACAAAATGAAACGAGTATATTTTTATAAAAAAACAATAAACTGGCACTGCAATGTTTCTTTTTGTGTGAAAACATTGAACGGCGAAAAACCCAACCCACTAACCAACGAAGGCGTAATTTCTTATTTATGAACAAATTAAATAGCTCAGTCAGTTTTAATAAGATTTTCATAAATTCATTTATGAAAATGAACATTCATTTTACTCGTAATAAATTGTACTTTTAGGAAATTATTGCGTTTATAGTAGTTTTTAACAAAACTTTGGCAGTAAATAATCGTCAAAGTTGAACAAATGGGAAAAAAAGGTCAAAATCTTAGGTTAGGCGGTTATAACTCAAAAAATTCTTATTGCAATACAAGAAATATACACATATTTTAAAAGTTTTATCTTTAATCTTTACAAAACCATTTTAAATCTAAAATCGGTTGAAAAATGGCTCCGTTTTTTATTGTTAAATGCATCAAGTACCTAAAAATCAGTTTTTTTAACGGTAAATCGAAATTATGGGGGTGTATAAATAATTATAAATATGGTTTCATGTTGTACTAGACCAGTTCTATAGCCTACAATTTGTCACTTCAAAAGTACATTTTCACTGTAGCACCGAATAATTTTTCCTATATCTATTATTTTTAGTGAACAAGTACAGCAATGTGTTTGGAATACCAAAACATCCTTGGTATATGCTAACTACTCCGTATTTAATCATTTTAAACATGATATTATTTGTAAAAATATTTTTTTTAATGTATTTATTTATATAAAAATTGATTACACATAAACTGTTTTGAATTCTGTGGATTCTTTTTTGTACATTCAATTTAAAATATTGACTAATTTTATAAAACAAATATATAACAATAAAGATTGTCACCGCTGTTGTCTTCGCTATTGTACAATAGTAGAATGTTGTCGCATCTCTGATTTGGTGACTGAAGATCCTAAGTTATACTCTATGGTAATAGACTCTCTGTTAGTGTTGTCAAGCATTGCTAAGTATTTGCTTAACTCCGTTATATTCAGGATCATGTGTTCTATTGTTTTGTGGTATAGTTTTTCTTTTCTTCTGCGACCTTTTCCAATAGTTTTATTTTTAAATTTACGTCAGTTGTTATCGCAATTATACGATATAATTCCGCGATGCGCTGTATTGTTAACACTTTTTGTCTTCCTCTAGATCTTTTCTTTTGGATTATTTCATTAGGTATGGTTTTCTTTTGTGTTCGTGATTTGTACTTTTCTATAGTAATGGGTTTTGGCCCAAAAATGGAGTTAAAGTTGCTGACCATGAACAAATTTTTAATTTCTGCAAAGCTCGTAGGAAAATTTCAGTGTTTTGATAGGACTTCTGCTTAATATTGTTTTTCTGATGCCTAAGTATTTTATAAGTTATTTCGATGACATCGAAATCAACTTTGGTGAATTAGAGCACACCGTGCTGCTGTAACTTATGGCAAGAATACCGAACTGTTTGAGATCTTTAATTAAAACTCTGGCTTTCGCTGCTGTAGTTGTTATTAAGAATCTAATTTATTTTAAAAATGTTCTGAATAATAAAGCAATTTTACCAGTATTTTTTTAAAAAATATCTTAACACTATTTCCAATGCTCCTCCTTAAATTCCAACGTTTAATTTTGTTTTTCAATATAATAAAATTTTATTTTGTTTGTCGGATTTTTTTCCCACTCAAGATATTAATTGCAAATAACCAATATAATCGATGGACAAAATTCATAGCATTGACTTTAAAAAAATCAACGGCTTAGTTCAATTTAACGCTTGTTGTTGTTGCATTATGTTTTCGTGAAATAAGTATGTAACTAATGTCGCGTTCATGCTTATGCAGCCACTAGCGGAAGAAAACGAAAAGGAGTGCTATGTGCATTGAACATGAATTTGAGATTCTTGGGTATTAAGAATATAGTTGTTTACTTTAAAATTCTAAGAAAAATTTTTGGGTTTTAAGTAATAATAATTGTTTGTGATGTTTTTGTATGCTAAGAATTTATAAAAGTGTTGATTTTATATGATTTAAATACAAATTCTAAATGTTTGATAGCTTAAATCATACTTGATTTTAAATTCAAATTCTAGTTGTTTGATAGTTTAAAATCGTTTATTAAGCTTTAGGTCAAAGTTAGAACAATTAATTGTTCTAACGAATCTTTTTCAAAGAAACAACATCAACAATTTTTTTCAATATGAAAAGGAAAAAAGCACTAGCTGATTTTATTGCAATTTCGGCCCTGCTAAAGGGCCGAAAAGATTCGTTTTCTTTGGAAAAGATTCGTTAGAAAAATTAATTGTTCTAACTTTGACCAAAGGCTCAATAAACGATTTTAAACTGTCAAACAACTAGAATTTGTATTTAAAATCAAGTATGATTTAAACTATGAAACATTTAGAATTTGTGTTTAAATCATATAAAATCAACATAATAACAAGGTCATTTAGAAAAAACTTTAATTTATAAAATTTTTATGTTTTTTATGGAAATTAACGTTATTCGTTTTCTTACATATTTTACAGCACTGATGAAGGTTTACAAAGTCAGCCGGAATATTGAAAATTAAAAAAAAGTTATTTGTCCTTTCATTAACGGCCAAAGCCCAACTTAAAACAGCAACATATAACAGAAAGGCGGATTAAAAACAACATTACACAAACATTTTTTTTTAATCTTTAATTTTGTACATTTGCTTTAATTTACAATATGCACGAAAAATTAATTTGGAAAAAATCTAAATTTTTACATTGTTCGAATACATTAATGTCAATAAAAAATATAGGGAAGATTTAAAAAACATGGGAAAGTTATGTTAAGAAAAATATCTGTTAAATTGGTAGGTACATCAACCAAATGTTATTAAAAAAAATTTAGACAATAATCAGGTCTTAAAGCGGCTCCTTAGAGAAGATAATTTAAATTTTTACAAGTGTTATTTTAAGCTCTTAACCATGAAGCGTGGTACGCTATATATTTAACAATTTTTCACTGTGAATGTGAACTATTTAGGTAACTGACATAAAATTAAGTTGTAAAAAATACCAGATGTCTATATCAAAAAAGGGAGATCTTGAACCAGTAATAGTTTATTTTCAAGAAGAACTTTGACTGTTAAAATAATATTTGGTTACTTTGAAGGGTACAGTTTACCTGTATAATGGTTACACTTAAGGGTCAACTAAAACGTATATGCACTTACGAACAATCCCCAATAACATGTATTTGTGTAGTAATAACAACATATTCATATCTACAGGTTCAATTGACTACTCCGGAGAATTGGGAGTAGTTGCTGGTTGGGGAAGAATTGGTGAAAATAAAGAATCATCAACAGTATTAAAATATGTCACGGTTCCAGTTTGGCCTCAATATAATTGCTTAAAATCTGGTTACGGACACAAGAGGATTACATCAAATATGATGTGCGCAGGATTTCAGGATGGATATGTTGATGCTTGTCAGGTATACTCATTTTGCTTAATTTTAGATATATCGATTAAGATTTTAGTTTTCTTTTTAGTCCCATTTTAGTCTTCTGCGATTGGGTTTGTTTGGATAGGTTATTATCTTTGCCAGTGTATACAATAAAAATTACTAATTTACTAGATGTTAAATTACTTTTTGGAATACAATCCCAAGGAACAATTTCATATTGTGTGTCAATAAAGTAGCTGAAATATGTTCGGTGCCCGTGTCGGCAAATGTCCGATCCCTGCATTGAAAGATGCATTATTGTATTCAAATATAGTCGCTCGTTTTTTAACACTTTGATTACATTATACAGACTAACTACGGTACTGTTTCATGTGACTTTCGAGGTAATTGTTGGGTATGTTTCGGGAACATTTTAGTTAAGACCAGTTTCGATATATATCAGCTACTTTATTGACACAATATATGCATTTTTTTTCTCGGGTCTGGTTCACTAAAGCTTGTTTGCATTAGAGATAAAGAGGCAGGAAACTTAAATTTTGTGACGTAGAAACATATAAATTTCATATTGTTTTTACCGCTTTTATGTATCTGGGTAACTAATTTATTGTGTACGTGAGTTCACTCCAGATCAGTGTTGCCATGACGATTCTAAAAAAGTATCCATGAAAAGGTCACAAATGAATCCAAATGTTTCACTTCAGAAAAAAATTATCCACGTATTCAGCCTTATCACTGAGTCCCGTCGTAGTACGATATCGAAGAAACTACGCAAAAGTCATCACTGAGTTCATTCGTAGCGCCATTCGTAAGATTTTTGAAGAAATTTGTTATAACGTGTTTTGGTTTTCGGAGAAAAAATAAAAATTCATACAGTAAAAGTAGTTATTACTTCTGAATTTTATTTCAAAATTTTCTCCGACAGCCAAAACACGTCGTAGCAAATTACTTTGAGTACAAATGTACTTAGTGATTCCTTTTTCGTAGTATCTACGATATCGTACTATGACGGGACTTAGTGAAAGGGCTGATTAACTTCAAAAAATCATAAATATGTTCAATTTTTTAACACAAAAAAATAAAATTTTTAAAATTATGAAACTTAAGGTTTAAGCTTTAATAACAATTTAATTTATTTAATTTGAAGACTTTTTAATAGCACATATAAAATAATAAATAATAATATTAAGGCCTAGTGCTTGAAAATTTGAGGTATTTTTAGGATTTCCTTATTTAAAAGTTAAAATAACGAACAAGGATATTTAGGGTCGTTTTCTTCACTTGATGCTTAGTCGAGAATGGATTCTAGAAGCCGATTAGAATAGATGCTCGCAATATTTCGTTTTCTTCAATCCATGCTAACTGCGAGAATGACAAATTTTGAATTCTCGAAGAATGCATTCTCGATGAGAATGCAATCTGAGCGAGCAAGCCAAAGTTGCTAGAGGCCTTAGCATGCAGATTTCCGCAATTTTAGTGTGAATTTAATTTCTTCACGTCATTCTCAAAGTGCAAGCTACCGAGTTTTTTCTGTACAATTATGAAACATATGGATTATTTGCAGAATTTGCAAAAACGTTTTGATCACTTTGAAGAGATTGTAGACGACTATTTGGGACGTGAACGACGTCAATATAAAATGCAGCCTAGAATTAATATGGATAAATGGGATGACGACGACTTCGTATACCGCTTTCACTTGGAGAAAAGAATAGTCGCCACCGTATTAATAATGATTGAAGATTCTTTGAAATTTCGTGGTGAACAACGGTGCGTCATAGAGTGCACCTCTTGCATAGCCAAATTATGAATTGTTTTTTGTTGTTTCAGCAGGTCACGCCACATAACATCCCTTGCACAGTTGCTGATTGCATTACGATTTTACGTGCTCGGTTCCATGGAGGTGGCAATTTCAGATTTCGCGGGAGTATGTGTTGCGTCCGTTAGCCGGATAATAAAACGAGTTTCTTTGGCACTTGCAATGAAATCTGTCGATTTAATACAAATGCCTTCCACACAAAATTATCTGCTTATTGCTGCAAAAGAGTTCTATGATATTGCAAAATTCCCACGGACCATCGGCTCTATTGATTGCACGCACATTCGGATTCAATCGCCAGGTGGCAATGAGTCAGAAGTGTTTCGCAATCGAAAAGGCTGGTTTTCCATCAAAGTGCAGACGGTGTCCTCGGCAAATTTAAAAATCATTAGTTTGGTGTGTCGTTGGGCAGGATCCACACACGATCAAACTATTTTCAATGGTTCGCGGATAAAGTATCGCTTCGAAAGTGGACATTTCTGTAATTTTATTTTGGTAGGCGATTGCGGCTATCGAAATACGATGTATTTGGCAACGCCTTTTCTAGAGGCAAGCGACGAAGTGGAACGGCTTTATAACGAAAGCCAAATTCGCACTCGGAATGTGGTAGAACGTTCGTATGGGGTATTAAAGCGTCGTTTCCCAGTTCTGGCATATGACATCCGACTTAAATTGGAAACAGTAAGGGAAGTAATAATGGCGTGTTGTGTTCTGCATAATATTGCCTTAGACGAGCAGGATTTTTTACCAAGAGCGGAAATAATTGGCTTTGACGAAATGCTTCAGCGAACAGCTGAAGTGAACTTTGAAGAAGCACTAGAGCAACCAGGAAAAAATGAGAGAAATGTACGAATGAACTTTGTAAGTCAATATTTCCGAAGTTTATTAGCTGAAACTTTGAAAATAACAGACATACATACATACCTATTTTAACTTAATAAAAATCAATTTTTTACCTCAAACCAAATTTTAAATCATATATATAAATCAGGGATCGCCAAGAAATTTTTTTGAAGAGTGCAACAACAATTACAACAAATCGTTGGCTACGTTGTTCAATAAAGAATTATTAACATGAAAACAACACATAAAAGCAACAACACGCATGGCGGTAGCGACGAAACACTACGCAAAATTACCAACAAGAAACCTTCTGTATAGCAAGAATTTTGCGCGGTCGAATGCACTGCTTTTTTTACTCTGTATTTACCAACAACGACAAGAAAAAAACAAAAATACACACGCGCTGTATTGTTGCGGTGCAGCTGCGCCTGTGAACGATTCGGCGAATACCAACAATCATGAAAATTTTGAAGTTGTTGTTAAAGAGTGGAAAGAGTGGAAAGAGTTAGGCCAAGGCTCATTTATAAGGTTGTAGCACTTGAGAGTGAGCTCGGTCGAACTGTCAGAATGGATGAAAGGAAATCAAGAAAATGTATGCATAGAACAAAGAAACGAACAATGACAGTTCAAGCAAAGGCGGAAAAAAGAGTGCATTTCTCTCAAGTGCCACAACCTTATAAATAAGCCTTGAGTTAGGCGCTGACGACCGCTGATATAAATTGCACTATATATAAATTTATCTTACTTCTTGTATATATTTTTGCGGGCGAAAACGGATTCACGTTATTGACAATATCGTTTGATTTTGTTAAATTTTCGGCGGTATTGGTTGCCGAACTTGTTGAATATTGGTTGATGTAGTCGGTTGTAGTGAAATAACAACCATGGGAACAGATGTTGAAGAGCAACCATCATTAGGAACATCGATATCAGTTCAGCTTAGAATGCTTTCATCGTCATTCAAATCCAGGTATTCTTCTATTAATTGCGTCTTTTCACATTCCTTCAACTCCAATGCATCGTCAGTTACGATGAAGTCTTCATCATAACTTTGCGGCGGCATACCATGCGCTGACAATGCAATCACCTCTTCGAGTTGCAGCAGTGTATCGGATAGCGGTGACAGAGACGAGCACGATGGACCACCGCCAGTTGTCTTCGCGTACTGTTTTTGTTGAGATGCTCGTTTTATTAATTTTCAATTTAATTTTCAATTTCAATTTAATTTTCGCATACTTGTTTTTGAGTGAATCCACCGTTCGGCACTGGCAAACGAAAATTAAAACAAATAACAATTAGGAACACTGCTTAACTACAAGAAAACACACAGTAGGGGTATTCACGATTCAGTGCCCTTGCTTGTGCAGTTGAGGACTTGTGCAGTTGTGCAGTTAGGTTTTTGTGAACACACCACTATCACTTTTTCAGAGCTTTCAAAATTTTCAATGCACACAAGTGCACGCACAACTGCTCAAGTCCTCAAGTATTAGGATGCAATAGAAAAGCACGTGTGCAGATTTTTGACGAGTGTGTATTTTGCTTTTGTAAAGTGCACAAGTCCTCAAGTCTTCAACTGCACTGGCAAGTGCACTGAATTGTGAATACCGCTAGTGAAAATAATCCAAACCTACAGTGAGGGATTTGCCGCATTAAATTCTTTTGCAATTTCTTTCCATGCTTCATTTTTTTGTTTATCAGTAACGCTGTCTGTTTTTTTGTTTTCTATTATTTTTTTCTTATTAATGTAAGCCTAACGAGAAAATCCTCATCCGACATTGAAAAATTTAACTGTCGTGGTCGCTGCGGTTTATCGCCAGAGTCTTCTTTGCGCTGCCGTTTTTTTCTGGACGATTTTTCCTCCATTGTAACTTCTACAAACATAAATTGTATTTGAAACATATTCACAGAACGACAAGCGTTAAGATAGCAACGAATTTAAAATCGAGAAAAACAGAATTATTGTGCTTGCGCTGGGCATGCCTGCTAAAACATGCATTCTTAGCGAACATGCAGTGAAGAAAACGAAATTTTTAGCATGCATTCTGACTCGCTAAGAATACGTGCTCGTCTTAAGCAAGCATGCCCTGAACTTGCCATTTTAACAGTTTTTAGCATCAAGTGAAGAAAACGGCCCTTAAACTATTGAGGAATGTATATTGTAACACTCATAAAAATAATTTTTTGTACAAAAATTTTTATTATTTTCAAAATGATGCTCAATGACAGCCTTTCAAAGAAAGAGCTTCGGCGCTGTTGTCGATTTTTACTCTCTTATTAATCTTAAAAATAAAAACCGAGAACATTAATAATCACTATCAGCCTTATACAATAGATTTTCTTAAACATACGTTCAACACTTGTTCAGTTACGCACTCTTCAAGGCTTTTAGCATCCTCTACGCAACCTTGTTGAAATTATTATTCATAAACACTTTTTTATTCATTGCTTAATTTTGTAAGGTTTGTTTAATCGAAACTCTTTTACAAAAACGAAGCATTCTTGTACATTTGCGAATCTATTGCTGAAAAAAGGCTTAAAAGGTCGCATATGGAGCATGTCTATGATATAAATATCATATACATCATCCTTAATCGAAAAGACAACAAAAAAGTTAAGGTTACATTTACGCAGTCCTTAAACGCAAATTTCGGCGTTTAAGTTACGCAGATCTTACACAAGCCGGAAAAACATTTATGAATAACGATGTGCTGTTTAAAGCTGGTTTAAAGTTACGCAGCCTTTAAACTGAGATAATGAATAAGGCTGTATGAGTTCAGTTATAACCAGGACTAAAAAAACACTGAAATTTAAGTGCGCTTTTCAAATTTAAGTTCTAAAAACAGGGTTTTTACCGGTTGTTCAGTGTAAAATATACGTTTATTTATTTAAATTTTCAATTATATTTAAATGTTGAAAGCGATGGCCACTGATGTGAATAACATATTAAAATTTCAGATGATTAGGCTGAATAGTGTTTGTTTTTGCTACAGCACGCGCCTTATATAAACTATGTTTATTACATTAATTTTAAAAGTATGATATTTAT
This sequence comes from Dichetophora obliterata, assembly GCA_963920525.1. NCBI lineage: Eukaryota > Metazoa > Arthropoda > Insecta > Diptera > Sciomyzidae > Dichetophora > Dichetophora obliterata. The sequence continues at coordinate 115,868,527 of OY986435.1, forward strand.
GCAAACAACTTTTATAATTTAATAGCTTATTCAGTTTAGTAGAATATAAATGAAATGGGTTGCTATTACTATTTACTTATATAAAGTTTCATAGTTCAAAATTATTCGTTTGTAAGCATTTTGCAAAACAATATACTTTTACCTATTCCCAAAGTAAATCTACTAGTCTTATCGCTTATAGTAAGTTTTATACCAGAAAACATACTTTCAGCAGAAGCTGAGCTATGAAGCAGACTTAAAATATTTATCACAAAATTTGAAAGATTTTTGTGAAGAGGTTGCTTTAATGAATTTTTTGATAAGAAAATATTGCCCAAAAATGTTTCAACCTCAAAATTTTTCTTAATGTTTTTGTCGAATTTAAGGAACTGACTACTTTTTTATATTTTTGCAAATAAAAATATATATTCATATTAAAAATACTTTTAAAAAAAGTATTAAAACTTACACTGAGGCTTAAAAATGTATCCATAAATTTTTCGAAACGACAACACTAGAGTGGAACGAATTTTTAACCCCAAGGGTTTCACACATTTTTGGATAGTCTTCATCAAAACCATATTTTTTTCTGCATCTCTGGTTTTTTCTGCGACATAACTTTTGACTGTGCCCGAGGACTTATATGTTTATACTTACATACTAAAGTGTTTTTTTTTATCAAGAATTTAAAAAATTATGTATAAATTTTTTTGATGCAAACCTGTTAATTGAGGCATAACAAAGAACCTTTCAAGAGTTTACTATGGTACCATGTACGCGAAACAAGATAAAAGGGTTAAAAGATCACCAAAAAAGATAATTCGCCAATATCTCCGCTCCTCTTTGTCGGATAAAAAATATGCTTAGAACAAAATTGTAGTTCATATAATTATCGCCAAAAATACCCAATGATGTTTTAACTTTATAGCAATTATGTCCAAGCTATAAGACTATATACTAAACTGCGCAAAGTAGAAATATTTTACTGTAAGCAGATGTTTTAACATTAAATTTATATACTAAATAGAAACGCAAATTTTTTTGAGAGGTAATTTTTTTTCTCTATCCAATGATAAAGTTTTATTAATGTATTTCGAAATTTTCGTTTTGTAGCGAATTTCGGTCGATTTTTCCTTTGCGACAACGTAACAGCAATTTGGCCCTCTCGACTTTTATGACTTGTTGTGGCCTTAGCCGCCTCCGACACAACTTTAATATGTCGTTCCGTAGCCTGGGTTTGGCATGGAACTTTCTCTTTAATATCTTCTATTTTATCTCCAGTTTCAGAAAGCCTTTTAATGAACTCATACGCCATCGCTCGTGTGAATGGTGGTTCCGAGTATACTGTATTCCAGTCAATAATCTCAAAATACGGTTCCTTGTCGAACAAAATTCGAAGATTAACATATTTGCGGACTATGTCACACTCCACATCCATAACATCGTCTCTTACGCGTAGTATTCTTTTGTATCCCATTTTTTCTTAACAGCCACTTCATCATCAAATATCATTGCCAAAATAATGTTTTCGCTGTGCGCAAAGTATGAATTTCGTGTATAGACTTGTTTCACAACGTCGAAATATGCAGCCGGTAATCATATCTAATTAAATTTAAATAAATAAAAATTAAAAAAATGTTTAAAAACAAGCTTTTATTTAGAAAAGACGTGAACTAAAAATAAAAAATTTAAGTGGCATTTGTCATATATGTATTTAGTGGGTATATTCTATGTTCAGAAGAAATCCTCTTTTGGTTACTCATCATCATACTATAAGCGAACGTAAATTGGTGATTTCTTAATCCTTACATAAATTTAGAATTTTTCAAATACATTTATATTTAAAAGCCTAAGGCACTGATATTGTGTAGTAAACCTGTATAATGGATCGCAGTTTATATACAGGTAAGCTTACTTAAAGATTCAATGCCACTGATTATGTCTAGTAAACCTGTAAATCGCGGACATCGGTGCCTCAAGCTTTAAAATATAAATGTATTTGAAAAATTTTAAATTTATATAAGTCCTTAGAAATTACCAATTTACTTACGCTTATATTATGATGATAAGTAACCAAGAGAGGGGTTCTTCTGCACCCAGAATATACCTACTATATACGTATATGACAAATGTCACTTACATATATTTTTTCTTTTTTACTCACGTCTTTTTTAAATAAAAGTTTATTTTTAAAAATTTTTTTTTTACTTTTTATTTATTTTCACTTAAAGGTTTATTATTAACATCTTTTATTTTCAAAACTTAACAAATACTACAGCATTTTAATTTTTTAGACCATTAACCTTATTACAGTATTAACATTATTTAAATAAAAGCTTATTTTAATAAATTTTTTTTACTTTTTATTTATTATTGATTTGTGGGCTGTAAAAGGGGACGTGGCAAAAATGTTATCATAATATTGCATTGTCACCGGACTTGCATATGTATGTTAAATTTCTGCTTAATCGGATACTAACAAGTTTGAAAATTGCGAAAAATGGTTTGCAAATTTGGACGGACATATATTCATACATACAAAAATACATTCGAATGAAGCAAGTTATAATCACCTAATAATCAGCCCCGTAGTTTTGAAGATATTGGATTTTAATTTACTTGTGGGCAGTAAAAAGGGGTGTGGCATCACTTTTTTCTGAACTATCCTGTACTTGAAGGAAATTAACTGCCAAAATTTTAGCTGAATCAGCCCCGTAGTTATGGAGATATAGCTTTTTTATTGATTCGTAGGCGGTAAATGGGGGTGTGGCCAAATGTTGTTCATAAACCTCATGCTTTATTTGATGAAACTTAACTGTTTCAATTTTAGCTGAATCAGCCCCGTAGTTTTACAGATATAGCATTTTTATGGATTTGTGGGCGGTAAAAGGGGGAGTGACAAAATTCTCCTTAATTATCCTCTACTCGAAGGAAATTTACTGCCGAAATTTCAGCTGAATCGGCCTAGTAGTTTTAAAGATATTGCATTTTTATTGATTTGTGGGCGGTAAAAGGGGATGTGGCAAATTTTGTTATCATAATATTGTATTGTCACCGGACTTACATATGTATGCTTAATTTCAGCTTAATCGGATATCAACAAGTTGTCGAAAAATGGCTTGCACCTTTTGAGGATATACATACATACGAACGAAGCAAGTAAAATAAAAGCCCAGTGGGCATTTTAGCTAGCGATACGCAAAAGAATGCATGCTAGTAGTGCTCTTATTGGCGTCAATATACCTTCCATGATCGCTGCATTGATGAGTATTTCTGTAAGGCCTACCTTTTAAAGGTTTGGAGTCTTTTCCTGTTATTTTATATAAAAAAATTTTTAAAAAATTTTTACAAAATTATATATGATCAGATCAATTAAAAAAATCAAATCTTTAAGAAAAAACAAAAAAAAATTATTTTTTTTTGTCCGAGTTGGGACGCAAACCCAGGTCTCCGAAATGTAACACATTGCATATCACATTATATGAAAACTTTTATATGGGAAAAATTCTAAGTCTTTTCTATTATTTTTGAAGAAATTTACAAAAAAATTCCAAAATATTTTTAAATGGACAGAAAAATTTGTAAAAAATGTAGATTTTAAAAAAAATACAAAAAAAAAATTTTTTTGGGCCGAGCTGGCTTGCGAACTCACGTTCCCGAAAACTTACTTTCATTTGTAATAATGCAAAATAAGCTGAAGTTTATTAACAACTGAGGTGGACGAGTGGGTAAGATACCAGACCGCCAGCTGAGAGGACGCTGGTTCAAATCTGAAATTTGTCAAAAGTTTTTTATTTCAAGTTGATATTTATATTGCTTTTCTTTCTAATGTACATTCTAAAGAAGGGCTTCTAGCAGGCTTCTTTAGAGTCACGAGAGCGGAAGGCCTAGAAAATTTTCTCGTTTCATATAAAAAAGCTTATGGCCTTGGAAACGAGCACGGAAGGGCTAAGAAATCCATATGATGGCCTGCTAGAAGCGCTTCAAAGACCTGCTTTTGCCCACTGGGAGCTTATAAAAATGAATACTGCTATACGTGCATGAGTATCGATCCTTTACATTGAAATATGTAGGGGTATTCGCATTATATATATTATGTCAACTCTATCAAGTCTCGTGAAGGTTGTGTCGTTTCAACTTACAGACGCAACACTCTGCATGCCTTTGTCAGCCACCGCACATGGTGGATTGGACCTGGCTTTTTGTTTCCAAGAGTGGCGGTACACATACCTGTCGAAACTGCCGTCGCTATTTCAAACAAATATTTTTCGTCTGTTGACAATTCAAAACTTGCAATATTAGGTGGCATGCAGTCTGGAAAAGCAATTTGATTGAAGCTTTGAACCGAAAGATCAACGTTTGCGATCGCGTTTGTGATCACACCAGTCGCAGCTCTTGGTCCAGTCGAAATGGATTTGTCAATTTTTGCAAAGAGATGCCTAAAAGGAAACTCGTTCAAATGCAGTAAATAGATGAACCAATGGAGAGGTCTTTGGATCGCAAGTTGCAAGATGCGGATAACTCCAGTTTTGCAGCCTGTGTTTTTTATCGGAGCAGACGGCAACCAAATTTGAGAGGTCGACATTTTTTTCTTGAAAAAATTGTTAAAAGCAGTTACTGGGGCTGATTCATTTTCTTGAGAAGCAACGTAGCCCAAAAAAACTGAATCTGGTTGCTTAAGAATGGTTATATGATTTTCATTCACATTTATTTATTTTCATTCACATTCTCGTTCAAAACTTTACTTTTTTTGTTTACTTTACTGGCCTTGGCATTGCATATGAAAGTTCCGCAATGCAATGAATGTTGATCGCTCGCTTTGTTGTTGCGGTGGATCAACATTCATTGTCAGCACTTGGCCACTAGTAGAAAGAGAACAATCTGTGGAATACCTCGTTGTGTGTCACAACACGTCATACATAAGCAATACCCGCCGCAAAACCTCCTGTTGTGTTGGTAGCTTGTGCGTGTTAAAAAAATATGGTGCACCAGTAAGAATACATCGTCCCGTAAGCAATACAATAGCGTTGTAACCAGCCTTTCTTATTCTATATATGAAAACACTTGTAACTAATGTAATAATAATCTTAAAACACATTTCATGTGTAATATAATTGCTATAAATTTACCACAATAGATTTTTTTGAGAAAAAAAAAAATCAGTTTGTGAGATATATATTATGTATAGAATTAAACACAACGCGTGTAACTTATTTTACTCAGAACAATAGCAATCTTCTGGAGAACAATATTCAATATGAAAAAATAACAACAACAAAATTCCACCGCCTACAATTACATAATTAAAGTTAAGAAAATCTTGGCATAGTATAATATTTCTACTTTGCGTAGTTTAGACATATTGTAACGAAGCTGCCGGTCTTCCAGCTCTATAGCTGAGGTATTCTCAGTCATGTCCAGAATTCGTCACAAAATAAGAATTTTTGTTTCAGGTTCTTTCAAATAAAGCTTTATTTATAAATGCTTTAAATTTTATTGCTTAAAATATTTTATAAATGTTTTAGGTTCTATTTCTTAAAATATTTTATAAAATACTAAGTCGATGTGGTGCCTAACCATGTGCTTCCCGGCAAGAGTATGACCCTTGCAATCTGACGAAGCTCCTATAAGCTATGTGGTTCCTTGCGATCTGACGATGCGCCTATAAGCTATGTGGTCCCTTGTGATCTGACGATGCACCTAAAAGCTATGTGGTCCCTTGCGATCTGACGATGCGCCTAAAAGCTATGTGGGCGCTTGCGATCTGACGATGCGCTTATAAGCTATGTTCGTGTCCTTTGTCTCACCTGCTATCCTTGTCACCTTTTCTGCAGAACGTTCTTACCGCAAATCTCTTCAGCAGCTTTTGTCTGAGCTTCTTCCGCTATGTCTGTCCAGATTTATTCACCAAGTCCTATATTCCTTCTCTTCGCTTTGGTGGCTCGTCAGCAACTGCTCAGTCAGATTGACTCTTCCCTTCGATAGTTCGTCAGCCAGTGTTTAATAAGGCCAACCGCTCGCTTTAATTGTCTGCCACGAACTCCTTTTTCAGCGCAACCACTAGCTTTAGTTGTCAGTCGGCAACTGACTGTCTCGTCATTCTTCAATTCATTGCATACCTCTGCTCTTTGGTCGTAGCAGCATCGCTGTTAGCTAGTTATACTCATGTTTTCATTAACATGTTGACATCGCTCAGTAGTGTTGCCCCGCTCTGCTACTTATGCTCTCGTCGACATGTTGATACTGCTCAGTGGTTTTCGGAAACATACGCATCGTGATGCTGGGCCGCCCTGGTCTCCCATCGAAGTGCTCGCGGTCCAGTTGGAGCTTAATCAAATGTTGCTAATTGTTGGTGGCTTCTTTGTTTCTCTTGGTCTTTAGCTTCGTGTATGCCGTTCTTGTTGTTGCTTATTTTTGTCGCACTGACCGTTGCTTACACGACGTTTATATAAATGATGGTTAACTTTTTATGTTGACACAGGGTGCTTTGCTCAAAATATAAATATAGTTATTATAGTTATCTTAAATTCTTTCTGACTAATTTCCATTTGTAGAAAATGTGTTGTAGATGCGTCTTCTTATGTGTTTAGGAATGATATCGTGTTGTTGTGTTTAGCATGTGCGGCAAAACTGGGGACATGTTTTTCCTCGTCACAATATATAGTCTTATAGCGTGGACATAATTGCTATAACGTTAAAACATCATTGGGCATTTTTGGCGATAATTATATGAACTACAATTTTGTTCTAAGCATATTTTTTATCCGACAAAGAGGAGCGGAGATATTGGCGAATTACCATTTTTGCTGATCTTGGAACCCTTTTATCTTATTGCGCGTACATGGTACCATAGTAAACTCTTGATAGGTTCTTAGTTATGCCTCAATTAACAGGTTTGCATTAAAAAATGTAGACATAATTTTTTAAATTTTTGATTAAAAAAAAACACTTTAGTATATACAGTGGCTCACAACGAAAGTCGGGCAGGCATTTCTTGGCACTTTCGCATTGGTTTCAGAAATGAAAATGTAAGAAGAAACTTGGAGTAAATATTTTTTTCAAAACGTTCTTTATTGGTGAGCAAAATTAAACAGAGACATAGTTAAAAAATTAGAACATAACGGTAAAACAAAATTAAATCAATCCAAAGCTTTAAAAACGAGCTCACATTGAAAGTCGGGCAGATAAGGAATTCAATGGTAAAGCTAAGAATTTAATATTTTGTTGCCAATCCTTTTTCTTATACGACTGCCTGCAGCCTTTTTGAAATAGGTGCAGCCAAATTTTTAAAAACTTCAGCTCCAATCTGATTCCACTCTTTCTTTCTGATTTCTTTTACTTGCGCCATGAGAATGTCAAGCAACATATTTTGTCCATTATACCTTCAATACAATGAATCCTTCCAACATCAGACGCAGCCCCAAACCGTGACTTATCCTCTACCATGCTTAATTGTATGTTTAGAATTTTTAATTGCAAAATTCTTCATTCGGTTTTCGCTTTCCATCTGAACCATATAAATTAAATAAACTCTCATCGGTAAACAAAACCTGCACTAAAAGTTTATTATTTAAACGTGCTAAAGATCCTAATGTTTTCTGTTTTATTAACCTTGCTCCAGAATAGAAAGTCTTTGGTCATCTGCTCACGCACGAAATTGGGGCGTTCTATTACATTTTTCTTTCTAATACAGTGCTTTTTTGTGCTACTCCTGAATTTAAATATTTTTTTCTCAAAACTCTTCAAATTGTTTCTGAGTGTACACTCTTTTTCAAATTGTGTTTTGACATGACCTCTAGTTTTAGTGCAAATAAAAATGGGTCTTTTATTATTTCTCTTAAAAAATACCTTCCATCATGACCTCTAGTTTTAGTGCAAATAAAAATGGGTCTTTTATTATTTCTCTTAAAAAATACCTTCCATCTTTGGAGCTCAGTTTATTTTTAGCTACTGTACGTCCTTTATTGCATATTCTCTTATCTTGTATAATCTAGGCTTGATTATATCGTGTACTGTTGATTTACTTTTTAAAACGATTTGTGAAATTTGTCGCTCGGATTTTCCTTTTAAATAATAATCTATCACAATCTGCCTTTCTGCCAGTGTGATTGATTCACTTTTCGAGAAATGTTTATTTTTTTTAAGTTTTGCGTTTGACTGAAGTTATTCCATTAGTAGTAAAAAGTTGTAAGCAGGAATAACGGTTTAAGGACCACAATTTGCATTTTTTCCTTACTTGCCTGACTTTCAATGTGAGCTCGTTTTTATAGGTTTGTTTCGATTTAAATTTGTTTCACCGTTATATTCAAATTTTTTAATTATTTTTCTGTTTAATTTTGCTCACCAAAAAATAACGTTTTGAAAAAAATATATATTGCAATATTCTTCATACATTTTGATTTCTGAAATCAATGCAAAAGTTCTAAGAAATGCCTGCCCGACTTTCGTTGTGAGCCACTGTAAGTATAAACATATAAGTGCTCGGGCACAGTCAAAAGTTATGTCGCAGAAAAAACTAGAGATGCAGAAAATATTGTTTTGATGAGGACTATACAAAAATGCGTGAAATCCTTGAAGATTTTTTGGCTCCATACATTTCCTTCCACTCTAATATACATGCAATATTAGGTAGTAGATACCATCATACTACCTAGTTGCAAAAACAGCCCCACTCTTTGTCTACTGTCAACATGCGTTGGAAGTTCAGCCGACATGTTCGATTCCATAACAGCTTATTTTTTTTCTATAGGCATGTCCTAAGACGGCATGTCTGCCAAACGAACTACCGTAGCAGCAGTTCGTAAATGTTAGGAAATAGTTTTTTCTGCGACATAACTTTTGACTGTGCCCGAACACTTATATGTTTATACTTATGTATGTATACCTACGTATGTAAGCATATCTACGGGAATGTAGACGAGCATGTCTCCTGATCTTCCGAAGCAAGTTGCCGGCAGACATACAGCAGGGCTCCTTTTCAAACTGGGTACATACATACATACATACTATACATACCGGTCACACACATACACAGCTTCTTTTGCTTCGCCGTAGTCGATTAAAAATTAATGATTGTGTGTGGCAATTTTAATATCTGTCAAATTATTAAAATAATAAACAACTTTATGTTAATTTGGTATGGAGCTTATAAAACGTACAATTTATATAAAGCGTAATATTCATGAGCAAATGTTTTTTTTTCGATATTTCTAGGGAGACAGTGGCGGTCCCATGCTTCGTGAACTTGCTTGTGGCAGTGTTGAAGTCATTGGTGTTATATCATGGGGCAGAGGTTGTGGTAGACCTAAATATCCTGGAATATATACAAAAGTGATCAACTATATATTATGGATAGAAAAAACGTTATCCAATGAATGTTTCTGCTCAAAAAAATTATCTAAAATTTAAATTAAGTTATCTAATTTTTTAAAAAATCAATTAAACCTTACGTTATATACTTGGTTTTTTTTTAAATTGTAAGTATTTCTGGAACAAAATAATTATATTTAAGAAAAATAATTTTTTTAATAATAATTTCAATTGTAACTTCATTTTAACTAAACAAAATAAAATCTTAGTATTTGTTGAGTTTGTTTCCGAGTCACAGGTTTTTAAGAAAATAATCATGGATGCAACATAAAAACAATGTTTAAGTTATATGACTATACCTAAAGCCTATAAGGCGAGTTCCATACCAGCCTCGATCGGCGGAACATGTTATCGATATGCTTTAAATTTTGAGGGATGATTTACTAACATATAAAATGCAAAAACCGAAGATATAAATCTTTTTTTCCCGAAGGTAACCTTTTTCTTCCGGAGAGAGAAGTGATAGCAGTTGGTAGACCGAATGCGTCGTCTTCTAGGGACTAAATCTCGAAGCGGACCTTGTCCTTTCGGGAAGAATAGTGGTCGCAGACAACAGATCGAATGAGTCGTCACCAAGGAACTTTGCCCCGAAGTGAATCCCATTCCTTTCTAACTGATGACGAAATTAATAAAACATTGGCTATGATTTGGACATACGGCTCTAATTGTTTGCTATGGGCTGAGGGCTGCAGTATTCTGTTACATCAGTAAGCAAGAGTGAAATCCTGCTGAATTGGCTTTCAGGCTAATGATGCGATACCTTCTATCCCCTTAAAACTGTGGCTCGGCTTCGAGTACGTTCTCAACAAATCACCATTAAGTGTGTGTTCCAGGTACAGTTGAGACCGACTCTTGTTTTTACTCTTAGATCTCGGCCCTAAACATAGGCTCCCATAATGACGTATGTCAACCCTTGCATAACTTTCCTGCTTGCAAAGATAACCACGGGAATTCATTGAAGCGACTGGACAATCGATAGCGATAGGGATGATAGCGGCTCGAAGCGGGGACCCACAAGAATGAACAGAAAAACCGCAAAAATAGTTCCCTGGCATTTTTAGCGAGAGCAAGAAGAATCTTCAATTACCACAAAAAAAAAACTAATGCAGAAGGGATGCAAGAAAAAGCGATTTAAAGTATGACTCCGAGCAATAAAGTAGAGGTTCCTCCGCTGACTGAAAACAGTACGCCATCTGCCACACTAGTGCTAGCAACTAAAAGCTCACAACGGCAGGAGTTTATCCTGAAAATGAGAGCTTAAGAATAAAAGTCGCTGGAGATATGCACAAAGGTGCTAAGTAAGATGAAGCTTCCCATGATTAGGCAAAAAATGTCAACATAGACATAATAAATGGAGTTTCAACTATCTATTTGATTGTCAACTATCGAAGTAATTGGACAGAAGCTGAAGAGACTGCAAAACTTGCTAAAGCTGCTCAAATTAAGCTGTCATAATAGATGGGAAAGCAGAAAGGAAACTTGGAAAAGCAGAAACGACCGGCCTCAAGCCCGGCAACTACAGCTACTGGAAAAGGGGTAAAGAGAAAAAAAAAATTTAGCCGAAAACACTAAAAAACGACAGGAAGCTGGGACATGAAAAACTGTTATCCATAAGAAAAATAGATCAGAGGCACCTCGTCACCAAAACGACAAAACGAAGAAAGAAGAAAATAAGAGAGGAGGACGAAAAAAAGTAAAGTACTCCCCCGAGAAAAATCAGATGCAGTTCTGGTTCCACCAGCAGACAAACACAACTACGCCTGCTTTTTAAAGAATCTGCGACAGAAGGTTAAACCAGAAGCCTCAGACATTGCCATCCGCTCGATCCGGAAAACTAAAACTGGAGCGATTCTTTTAGAACTGGGAAAAGGTGGAAAAAAGAATGACTTCCGCAATGCAATAAAAAAAACACTGGGAGATGATGCAACCGTTACAAATCGTAAGCCAACTTTACATGTCGAAGCACGGGACTTGGATAGCTTTATTGGCAAAGACGATGTAGTAGCCACAATTATAACAGCACTCAAAAATCTGGGAGCAGAGATAGGGGAAATCCTCTATGTGTTTAACGTGGACCCTTGTCGTGAAGGCTTAATTCCACGGTGCTCCAAAGCTTGGAACCAATATTTAGCGTCGGCCAACGCCACTTTGGAATTCAAAAGATCCACCAGAAAGGTTCCCCTAATTTCATGGCACAGACCAACATTTAACCGTCTATTAGACTATTTACATGACCGTGACACATTCGGCCACTAAAATTGTACATGACTAGGTTATTTAAAATAACTATGGGACATATCGATATCAATACCGATAATATAACAAATTTTTTTGGAACGCAACTTCGCCCTCACGATCGAAGAAGGTAATCTTTGTCATGAAAACTAGGAAGCGATACCAATATAGGTGGGGGAAGCAATATCGCGCACTGACAGCAGGGCACAATGAAGTGCTTACGTTACGCTGCCAACGGAAAGTGTAAATGTTATCCTAAAGGAGCGCCGTGTATTTATCGGGTAAACAAGTTGCAGAGTAAAATATCTTGAAGATACTTAGTGCTGCTGCAGATGCTTCGGCATTGGACACGTCAACAGTGAATTTGCTGCACTGGCCCTGATCGGAAAGGAAAAAGCTTATGTATACGCTGTGGAGAAACAGAACACAAGCTAAAGGAATGCAGCAACCCTCCAAAATGCTGCTTATGCACTCAGGATGGCCAGGCTTCAGTAGACCACCTACTGGTTTTAGAAACAGATGCAGATCTTGTTATTATCAGCAAACAATAAAAAAATAAGCGGAATCTAGGTAGAAGACTGTTCCAAGACAGCAGCTTTTTGGCTTCCGGCTGAAAGCAAGCTCCGAATAAAGAAAAGTGATACAGAAAACGGCTTTGTTTTTATTCTTAGGCACAACTTTGCCCTTATGAATTCCTACTTGAGCGAAAATAAAGAAGACTTTTAGGAAAATCTCGACTGCATAGAAAACAAAATTCTGCAGATCGCAGGAGAATTTCTTGTCGCAGGAGACTTTAATTCGCATTCGATTGAATTTTGGTATGCCTTTTTTTTAACAATAACAATAGCAATAACAATAGAGTTCAACTACAGCTTTTTCGCATTTTCTCCGCATTAGTTCATCTTAAGAACCAGCCCAAATAACATTAAAACATCTCAATAAGTCCATTCACAGTTCGAATACGCTGGTCTGCCATTTGTTCGATCTGCTATTTGTACGCCAATTTACGAAAGCGTATTTTGCTTCTTTGTTGTTTTGCATACAAATGCAAATACGCTGGCACGCGTAAATAAAAGCAGCCCTTGGACGTGTTTTTTGTACCTCGTATTTTTATGCTCTGTCTACAGCCGCATAATCACATACATCACAGGGTTGCACAATCTTTTTATACGACAGTCACATGGCGAGGTGCTCACAGTTCGAACAATAACAAATGCTATAAATACCATTTGTTAAAAGTACGCTCAAACCGTGAATAGCCCCAATGATATCGATAAGAGTGGTCCAAAACAATCCAAAGTGAGAAAAATTTACCCACCATAATATGGGTTGGGCTCAGGAACAACACAAGACATAACAACTAACCATGCGTTTACATAGATCTAATCATACATTAATTTTCAATCTACTTTTGAGTTGACCTTTCGATAAGTTAACATCAAAAAAGCTACAGTTGTTAACAAAGGTACTCATGCGATGTAAAGGAGCAGTAGCCATATAATTTGTTCTACTAAAAGGTAAGTAAATTAAATTGTTAGCATTTCTACTGCTTCTACGGTTAGTGTTAAAATTTATAAGAGTTAGGAGTACTGGTGAATCGAATACACCAGTTATGAGTTGGTGTAAATAGACGATATCTGCAGACTGCCTTCTCTCATTCAAAGATTGCATTTTTAATAGTTTTAAACGATCCTCATAAGGAGGAAGATTTAAAGTGTCAGTTGCACTTAAGCCCCTTAGAGCAAACCGAACAAAACGCTTTTGGATTCTCTCTATACGTTCAACATGTATATTGTAACTTGGGGACCAAACTTGACTTGCATACTCTAAGTGAGGTCGCACAATTGCATAATACAGCGTTGTAGTTGTGATCATACTATTAAATTTTTTGGCCCAGCGTTTCATAAATCCGAGCATAGAAGATGCTTTTTTACAAATGTAATCAATATGAACGTTAAACGATAGCTTAGAATCCATGCATATACCTAGATCTTTGACAGCATCTACACGACTTAATGCAGTATCTTTTATCTTATAATCAAAAATTAAATTATTCCTTTTTCGCGAAAAGGTCATAGTTTGGCATTTATCTGGATTTAGAAACATATTGTTTTTAGAACACCAAATTTCAAAGGATTTCAAATCAGACTGGAGCAGATCTGAATTGTCTTTAGCATCTATTGTTCTGTATATTTTCATGTCATCTGCATAGATAAGTAGATGAGGGTGTTTGATGATGTGGGTTACATCATTAAAGGCTAAAATAAACAGAAGTGGACCAAGGTGGCTACCTTGAGGAACACCTGATTCAGCAATAAATTCAGCTGACAATACGCCTCGAAATCGTATTTGATAAGATCGCTCTGTCAGATACGACTGAATCCAGCTTACAAAAAATTGTGGAAAACCCATTAACTTTAGTTTAAATAGAATTAAGTTGTGTGGCAGTTTGTCCAATGCTTTACTAAAATCAGTGTAAATACAGTCGACCTGGTTACCTGAATAAAATGAATTTAAGCAAAACGTTGTAAAATCGAAGAGATTAGACACAGTGGATCTGCCAGTAACAAATCCATGCTGACGAGTTGTCATGACCTTCCCACAGTGAATTTTCACACGGTCATACACGAGGCGCTCAAAAAGTTTTGGAATCGACGAGAGTTTCGCCATAGGCCTGTAGTTGTTTATATCGTTCTTACAACCTTTTTTTATAGATAGGACCTATAAAAGATTTTTTCCAAAAAAGTGGAAAAATACTTTCGCTAATTGATTTATTGAATAACATGGACAGTGGTTGACTTAGAACGGAACCACATCGTGTTAACACTGCGGCAGGAATTCCGTCAGGTCCAGCATTAAAATCCTCATCGATCAATCCAATATACTTTAAAATATCCTCTGAAGTAAAGGATATAGAATCCAACGAAACCCTGGGTGTAGAGTTCATATATTAAAAGTACTCTTCATCAGGATTAAAAGAGTCTGAACAAAATGACTCTTTAAAGAGATTGGCAAATAGACCACAAATTACGACAGGATCGTCAGTAAATCCGTCAGAGGTTTTAAATGATGAAGGGAATCCATCAGATTTTTTTTTGGTGTTTATGAAACCCCAGAATTTCTTCGGATCAGACAATATTCTCAGCTTAGTACTGTCTAAATAATTTTGATATAAGGTAGCTGAGCAATTTTCAAAGTCCAGAAACAAACGCTTGTAGATTTCTAGGTCATTCAAGTCTAAGCTACAGACATATTTTTTCCATGCCCTATTCCTGCTGTTGCGAAGAATCTTTAACTCCTTTGTGTACCAGGGGTAAGCACAATTTTTCGTAAATTTGAGGCTATATGGCACGGACAGAGAAAACATAGCAAAGATTTCCATATAAAAAAATTAATTGAATCATCAAGAGTGTTATTATTAACATATTCTAAAATAACATGAAGTTTACTTTGAAGTAAATGATTCAACTTCAAAAAGTCAGCTTTTTTAAAATTTAATTAATAAACTTTATCTATTGAGTTAGACTTTACTATATTATCCCTGTCTGATTTGTACCATATGCTCAATGGTGGATGGTATTCATCAACAGCAGTCAAAACATGAGGGGCCCTCTCAACAATCACATTGTTACTATCTGTAGTTAAGACCAGGTCAAGAAGTCTTTCACGACTATTATAAATACAACTCACTTGTTGTAAGTCAGAACATATATTATCAACAAATATATGCTCTTGGCGAGTCTTCGAATTAGATGCACAAAAATATGTATCATCGTCAAAAGATTCCCATTTCAAGTCAGGCAGATTAAAATCACCTAACAATAAAATGTCGTCATTAACGTCAATTATGCTTATGACATATTCTATGCAATCCGCAAGGCTTGCATAAACTTCTACACTGCTCTTAGGAGGAACGTATGCATTAATAAGATATACATTAGAATTGCAATGTACAACCTTGACGCATATAAGTTCGATGTTAGCAGAGCAGGGAATAACAATAATGGAACTAACGAAGGAGTTCCTTACAGCTAATAAGACACCTCCACCGACAGCAGAAGTATTGTCAGCATGTCTATCCCTTACATTTTGATAGTAAAGGGATAACCTATTCAGTTTTTTTGGGATTGACGAGCGGCTTGAGTCGTCCCTCTAGGCTTATTCTTAGGCTGAAACTCTGTAACGAGTATGTTATCAGTCCACAAATTAGAGTTTAGAACAGTTGCAAACTCTTCAGCTGGAACTGTGAGAATAAAGGAAGCATGGGAAGGTTTATTACCCATTTTTTTGCATGAGTAAAATGCATTTTGACTCAACAATTTATTATGTTTGATAAAAGTCAATACATTTTCAACAGTTGTGTCGGGCTGAAGACGTGAAATAAATAATTTTTTTTTCCTCGACACTGCCCTTAAGCTTGATAGATTTCTAGGCTCAATAGGAGTCAAAACTGAACTATTAGTCAAAGAAGGACTGTTAGAAGGTGACGAGGAAGTAACTGGAGTGTTCCTGTTCGAAAGCGGTGCTGAGGGCTGCTTGGCCTGAGAAGTAGATCCAGATGATTTTCGCTTCTTATTAGTTTTTTTATTTTTTCTCTTTCTTTTTGAGATAATATTTTTATCTTTAACCAATCATAGAGGAAGACGAGTTCTAGATATGATTGCCAGGCAAGTCTTAGGAGTCGCAAACACTCAAACTGCCACCACTTTTCGAAGACCGGGATGCAATGCTACAACTCCAGATATCACACTAGTACCTGAGAAAATGACTCACGGGATAAAACCGTGTAAAGTCCTTGAATATTTTACAGGCAGCGACCACCAATATATGGCGTGCTAAAAGTACAACTTCTGAGTAATTTTTCTAAAACAGAGATAGAAAATATTTACCGCAAAAGAGAAAAAAAAAAACTGAGCAAAATCAAAACAACTCAAACTGAAGAGAAGTCGGTGTTTCACTTTTGCCGTAATGTTTGTGCTGTTTTTTCACTGGGTACTTTGTATTGTTTATACTCGTTTGTTAAGTGTGTGTTGGTTTCATCGGCAGTACATTTATTTTCTGTGTCACACAGAATCGAAAGTTGCGGAAATTTTTTTTTATAGACAACTTACAGATAATTTTGTGAGGGGGCTTTCTTCTTAAGGCTGAGATATGCTCAGCCGCTCCAAGATCAGAAGAAAGATCCTCGAGCTTTCGCCAATAAATAAAAAGACTTAATGAATTTAATGCTCTGATTATAATTGTTGCTTTATTGTTAATGTTGTAATTTTTAGCAGTGTACACAGTATTCAGGTATATATATATTTTTTCTCTTAGTGTATAATTCTATGAGTAAGTCTTTCTTTGTACAATACAAATATTACAGATATATTGACCAATAAGTACACAGTTGTGAGTGAATCTGACTATAGTGTTCTCGTATGCTGGTTCGACGATGTCGTGCTTTTCGGCGTTCGGTGACTTAGGCAAGCTAAGCCTGACTACTTTGCCTTATATAGGATTTTATCTATACTATTATATAAAAATAAAATTTTTAATAAGTTAGCATGTTTTTGGCTGCTGGTAAACTCAAGAACCCCTGAACAAATTTATGTGAAATTTTCACTATTCGAATCAGAATTGATCATAGATGGTTAAAGTATACTCAACATTTTTGTATAAATAATAGGAAACAAGTTATTGACTGAGAAACTGGCTTAAATCTCAATTTTTGGTAAATTCGGCACATTTTCCCAATTCCTGCCTAAATAGTAAAATATATCAGAAAATGATAAATGAACATATGAAAGATCTTCCCGATTCCAATAAAAAAGTCTAAGGTGACATGTATCTACGATTCGTAAGATGTCGTAAAATTGACATTTTAATTAAAAATTAAATCAGTTTCTTGCAAGCAGTTCGTCTGTTGATTGACTTTAATGCTGTTACTGCTTGCAGCTTTGGTTTCGTTGTTGTTGCGTGTTTTTTTGTAACTACAACAACAGCTGTGCGTTGGGATGAAATGAGAACAACGTGTAACTTAAGAAACCACGAAATAAAGCAATTATTGAGTAAAATAACAAGTGACACATTTTCATTGTAAAATTTAATTTTCATTTAATATTTGGGCAATTCACAGTTCTTTATAATGTTTTAATATACCAATATTTTAATGTACTAATTTTTGACAACTGTGAGCACAACTTAAGTGAAAAGTCTTAATTTATAGTTTCAAAACAGCGCTAGAATCTTTAATATGCAGCCCAAATGTTTTGGATTCTATTAAAAGTTAAAGAATTCAATTTAATATTCCAGCCAACTCTTTTTTGATTCACGTAAAACAACTGTTCACGAAATAATACAATAACACTTTATAAAAGCATGCTTTAGGGCATGTATATAAGTAGCAACATTTAACACACCGCTTTAACTTGTGTTTACATGAAAAACAAAAAATTAACAAGCAAAGTAGCACATATCAGAACTAGCACATTAAACCCAAACTAGCATGAACTGTGAATTATCCAATTGTTTCAATGTTATTCCTTAAAATAAAATTTGTTAGTATAGAACATATGTTCCAAAATACGTTTGTTGAAGCTTGCATTGAGTGTTGCTTTAGATTTATGATTGTTCGTGCAAGTCAACCGACCAACCAACCTAAGTATATATACCAATACTAATACCAAAAAGCTGTAAATAGGAACCTGTTAAGGCAATCTTATCGTATTCTCTTTGTGTATTATCAATACAATATTTAAATTTCCATACAAATTTCATATTCAAATTTTAAAATATTTTTAACTTATTTAAATATTGAACCTATTACATTCTTTTTTTTACATAACGCAAAAGTGGGTGAATTTGCATAAAGCTAGATGACTAAAACAAGGGAATTTAATAACTCTAAGAAAATCATAGTAAATGTAATCAAGTTAGAAGCAAAATAATTCGATTTAATCTTTAAGGACCCGAACTTATTATGATCAATTGTGTTGTGTGTGTGTGTATTATTAAATGTGTGTTCAATGACTCAAAAATTGCACCCTCAAATTTTAACCCGACTCTTATTCTAATATCTACGTTTTCAAAAAATTCATTCAAAGAAAACAAAACCCTTACCAAGCTTTATTTTTTAAATAAAAAAAAGACTACTAGATGAAAGACATTTTGGCAAAAAAAAGAAAAGAAATCATGCCAAGTACTTTAGCATTATATGTTTTTAGTTTTTTTCCATATACTGGAAAAATTAAAAAAGATTTGGATTTTTTTCCAAGCGTTGTGAGCCTAAGGACTTAAACACTACGAGTTACTTAGGTTCGAGTTGGATCAACATTCATGTTTTGATATTCGTTGTATTCTACATTAATTATATGGTTGAGTTATGGTCTTACCTTAGCCAATTCAAGTTAATTAAAATCATACCAAATTCCCACAATACAACTAATCTATATATACAAAAATGGATCGTGATGGATTCGAATGCTTAAAACTTGAAAACGAATTCACCAAATTGGATACTTCTTAATTGTAATATCGAATAGCTTTGGAGTTATATGTCGCACAGCTTTCGAATTCAGTATTCGACTTCAATTTATACATGCAGCTTTACTGATAACATTTTATGGCGCTTTTCAAGGGGGCGTGGCACCTTCCATTTAACCAAAATTTGCGATATCAAATAGCTTCAAATTTATAGGTCGAACAACGTCAGAATTCAGTATTCGACCTAAAGTTACACATGCAGTTTCTTTGATAACATTTTATGGGTGGTGGACAAGAGAGAATTGCAGCTTCCATGCAATCCAAATTTGTGCTATCGAATTGCTTTCGCACAGCGTTGGAATTCAGTATTCGACCTAAATTTACAAATGTAGTGTAACGACCTTTTAGGTGATTTATAGCTGGGATAACCAAAGCGGCTGTCGAGGGTCGTTCCAGAATTTATATTTACTTTTCTTATTGAACACTAAATCAAGACGCTTTTAGTTAGAATTGGCAATTGAGAGTTACCTTTATTTCACGCTTTACCTTGAAATTTAATTTGTACAATCTTTATTTTGAATATGACAATTTATTAAAGGAAAGTTTTCAACATTTAATATTCATTTTAAATTTTTCTACAATTTCAATGATTTTAATGAATTTTTTCAGTTATCTGAATTGTATTGGTTACGCAGATGTATATATTCTAAATTTGTTGTTTCGAAATATCTAAAGGTATTTGCTAAATTGCTATTTCAAAAATTACATAGAATCCAAACTTGATTTCAGATTACTTTGGCGAGAAAATAGAATAATTGACCTACACGGTTAGCTAGATTCGTAATATCGAACTAACCGCAGGGTTCTATTAAAAACTGGTAGCAAGGATAATGCACTGAACGTGGTAAGCTAACTTTACTTTCAATAAAATGAAAAATTAAAAGAATTATATTTTGGAATTTTCCTTTAGCATGAAATAATTAAGCAACCTGTATAGTTAGATAGATTTGTAAATCGAATTTACTACAGGAACATCGTAAGGTTTTCTAGTAAGGATTCGGTAATTAGAGTTTAGGTTAAATTTATTTTTTTACGATTTAATGCAAGGTAAAAATAAACGGATAGGAAAATTAAATATTTATACATAAATATTTATATGTATATGTACATAGTTATCTAAAATAATAATAATAATAACAATGAAATGAAATGAAAATGATATTTTAAAATTGTCAACAAATCCTGGAATGGATGGAGATAATGTCCTTGTTGGTAGCATTGAGTGATTAATTGGATTGAATGATTTGGGACTCCAAATGAGGCTGTAATGTAGCGTCAGGACAATTAAGTTCACAGAAAATGAGGTTTTGGCAAATCTGTACTCTACCTAGAGGAAGGATTTGGATTTCCTTTAATTCCTTCTGGATTCTATTTATGCCACTGTTTTCGCCAATTTAGCGTTTTTTCTCATTTTTTTTTTTAAATATTCTCTTCACCTTTTTTATTATGTATTTTTTTTTACAAAGTGTCATTTAATGACCTCTCACTTGTTACCTGTGCGTTGTCCTGAATCTTATTTTCAGCTGTTTTATTGGGACTTTATGCCTTATGACGGCAGATCCTTCGATAGTAGCATAAATTGTGTGGTGCAGTTGTTCAAGTAGCTCCTTATTTCAGTTGTTTCTGATTTGTGCTATTTTTTTCAATTTCCCGATTGTCTCTTTGTTCGGCCTCTTATAGTATCTAGCGTGATGTTGCTGGCTTGTCATGTGTGCTCTGGCCGTGGGTATTGTTTAGCTTCAACAGGCTGTTTGATGAGCAGCATGTTCGAGCTTCTTGCTGAAATTCCCCATGTTGCACCCTCACAAAATGTTGATCGCCATGTTAATTGATTGTCTCTGCTGTGTTGTCAATATTTTATGTTTGAAGCCTCCACTCTTGGGGCGTTAATTCTCACGATGTTGCATGGTTTTGAGTTGGATGCCATGCCGATTCGCTCAGTCTCGCAGTGGTTGCTCTGCTACTCTCTTTCTCTCTACTTTGTTATTTCAGGTTTCAGCATAATAATAATTTGCGCTCAACTGTACTTTCGACTTCTCAATGCTTTCATGCGTCTCTCTTGGAGTGGCGTCTATGTCGCTATGTGTTGTGTATGCAGCTGTGAATATGGGGCCCGTTAAGAAATCGCGTGATTTACATGAAAGAGAAGATTTTATGAGCTGCGAATTTATATATATATATATATGTGTGTTGTGACGAGGCAAAACATGTCCCCAGTTTTGCCGCACATGCTAAACACAACAACACGATACCATTCCTAAACACATAAAAAGACGCAACAACAACACATTTACTATAAATGGAAATTAGTCAGAAACAATTTAAAATAAATATAATAACTATACATATGTTTTGAGAAAAGCACCCTGTGTCAACATAAATAGTTCACCATCATTTATATATAAGTGGTGTGAACTGCGAGAAAATTAAGCAACAACAAGAACGGCATACACAAAGCTTAATACCAAGAGCAACATGAGTACTAGTAATTAGCAACATTAGATTAAGCGCCAACGGGACACCGAGTACATCGGTGGGAGACCAGGGTGACCCAGAAACACGATGCGTATGTTTCCGAAAACCACTGAGCGGTATCAACATGTCGACGAGAGCATGAGTAGCAGAGTATGGCAACACTAGTAAGCGGTGTCAACATGTTACCGAAAACATGAGTACGAATGGCTAACAGCGAAACCACCAACAATTAGCAACATTTGATTAAGCGCCAACGGGAACGCGAGTACTTCGATGGCAGACCAGGGTGACCCAGCAGCACGATGCGTATGTTTCCGAAAACCACTGAGCGGTATGAACATGTCGACGAGAGCATGAGTAGCAGAGTATGGCAACACTAGTGAGCGGTGTCAACATGTTACCGAAAACATGAGTATAACTAGCTAACAGCGATGCTGCTACGATCAACCAGCAGAGGTATGCAATGAATTGAATGATAAGGAGACAGTCAGTTCCTGGCAGACAATTGAAGCAAGCGGTTGAGCTTATTGAACAGTTCCTGGCGGACAATTAAAGCGAGCGGTTGGGCTTATTAAATACTGGCTGACGAAAAATCGAAGGGAAGAGTCGATCTGACTGAGCAGTTGCTGACGAGCCACCAAAGTGAAGAGAACGAATATAAGACTTGGTGAAGAAATCTAGACGGACATAGCGGAAAAAGCTCAGACAAAATCTGCTGAAGGAAATTGCGGTAAGAACGTTGTTTTTGTTAAAGCGAGAAATTATTTTATTTCCCACTAAGTGTCTAGGCGCATAAGCCTATACACACTTTTGTATTAAGTTTGTTTTTAAAAAAGTTATGACTTTGTATTTTCTGCTCAAGCTCTTGGTACTTGTGCACAAATTTCTTTCGTATTTGTTTATATTAAAGATACGATTTTGTATTTTGTGCCCAAGTTCTTGGTACTGCACAACTGTTTAAATAATAACTTCCGATTATCACCGTTAAAAGACAACTGTCTCAATTTTATTAACAGTGGGTTTTTATAACAAAAAATCAATTCAATTATTAAAAATCTGAATGACATATAAAAATATACAAATACATACATATAATAACGAAAGAAATATTAACTAAATATACATATTATAACAAACAGAAGCAAAACAAAAAGGAAGTAGAATTAAAAAACTACAAAATCATTATTTTCACACTTTCAAGGCCAGATCGTTGACTCCACAAAAATTTAGCTTGCAGTTTTCCGCAGTCAGCGATTCAAGGCCAAGTCAATGAACAAAAAAAACAATGTTGCTGTTTTAAGTGTCACTGGTGTTTGGAATATATGACACCATAGTTTTAATGTTGCTGGTTGCATGGCTGGTGGCTGGTAACTAACATTCTCCCCCTCGTTGAACCTTGAGCTCAACAATCTGTATTTAGGCATTAACAGAGAAGTGAGATCGTCGTGGCAGTGGATATTTTTTATGTGATATCTTCATCTTCCATGCTAGGAGTGCTAGGAATGCCATGATGGTAAGTGCGAGACCCAGCAGGACGTTATTCACGATAACATGATGAACATTATAGTTGTTGTCTGGTGTTGGAAGTTCTAATTTTCGAGACGTCAGTTGATGCATTATGTCATTTAATTTTGATTGTTGGGTTTTGTAGTGTAGTAAATCATTTTGTATGGGTTCAGCGTTCAGCGTGTGCCGGTAGTTCAAAAGTATTTGGGTCTCTCAGGAAAGTGTATGAAAAACGTTTCCGACTAGTATATTCTTGATGGCCTCTGATGGTTAACAGCTCATGACTTATAGTGCATCTTGGAGGTACTGTTATTATTCCTGATCCGTCAATCGTAACTGAATAGGTTGTTTCGTTGCACACTTCGTTAAAGGTAGTCCTTTCTGTCAGCGCATACATCCATTGGCTCACGAGTGATAAATGTATCCGTGTAGGTTTTTTTGGCATTGGTTTTAATCTGCATTCAGTGTTTGACTTGTTGTTGAATATATTAAATTCATATTTTATTACTCTTGAGAATATTGGCTGGAATTCGTTACACAAGAACTCTGTTTCATCAATTTTGCTGCATGCTGCTTCCTCATTTTCGGTCATTGGATAAAATTTATCTCGATGTAGATTTATGGCAAGGAATTTCGTGGAAGTTTCTATGGAGACGCGGGTATTATTGACTGTGGTTGGCACGGGTAATAATTTGAAAATCTCGAACTTGTCTTGAAAAACTAACGGCAGTTTGAGCCTGAATATTGCATGGTTATTTATGATTGTTCCTTCAGCAGACATTAGTTTGTATATTTAAATTATGTTTTCGGTTGGAAGGCGAGATGTTTGTGGCAAGTGAATCTTGATTTTTGTGATTTCTTGTCGTAATTGCTGTGGAGATAGTAGAAGGTGGCTTATTTTTCCATGATGAGTGTCGGTGATAATATCAATAATAGATGGTTGGATGCGCTGAAGTTTCGTTGTTATCATAGTTAAATTCATTGCCCATGATAAAAACAATTATTGTTTTCTGTGTTGAAA
This sequence comes from Dichetophora obliterata, assembly GCA_963920525.1. Lineage (NCBI taxonomy): Eukaryota > Metazoa > Arthropoda > Insecta > Diptera > Sciomyzidae > Dichetophora > Dichetophora obliterata. The sequence continues at coordinate 115,892,636 of OY986435.1, forward strand.
TAGCTCTTCAGTCTGATTGTTTATTCGGTATATTGTTTCGGTTATCTGATGGTCCAAACTTCCGAATTTCTTTTCTACGTTTTTTTGATCTGTTTTTATGATGTTAGTCGTAGAGTCTATAACTGATGTCTGATTTTTTAACAAATTCATCATAAAATCATCGTTGCTTGAAAATTGTATTATGTTTCTTGACATTTCTTCTGCATACTGATTATCTAGTACACCAAACAACAAGTTGGCTATATTGCCAACAAAATTTACAGCTCCTCGTCTTGATCTGATGGCCACAGGACGTTGTGCAAGCAATGCGTTATCTTGATCTGTATCAGTAATGGAATACTGAATTTGATTAATCAGCGATGAGCAACTACTTTTTTTGAATTATTTGACTACATAAATGCTGTAGAAGACCTGTGCCATTGTTAAACATATCAAATTCATTCCAATATTGATTTAAATCATAATGAACAATTAGATTCCATTTATTCGATATCAATTTCGAAGTACCCAAATCGTCAAAGTGTATTCCAGGTTGAGATGGAAACTGTGTAATGATGATGGGTGTTCCGTTTGAACATGGTATTATGAGGCAGGCTTCTAATAATGTCAACATTGATGTTGCGAATGTGTTAAGTTTCCTTTTTTTAGAGGCTGTATTGTCATCATTTGCTAATGTGGTGTTATTTTTGTTTGTCTTGAAGTGTTGTACTGTCATATCACCATTAGCGATATTTATTTTGTACGGCTGTGTTGGATTACTATTGATAATCGTATTATCTTGCTCGCGAGGAAGTGGTGATAATCTGTTGATTGGTCGACGAATAATCCCTTTCGCAGTTTGGATGTCTGCAGCACGTACAAAACCATCTTGACCTTTCATAGCCTTTATAATTCTACCCAAAGGCCATTTCATAACAGGTTTGCTGTCATCCTGAATTATCACTATGGTATTTGGCTCAGTATTGCTATAAGGTGCTTTCCATTTAGATCGACCTTGCAACTCGTGGAGATATTCCAACTACCATCTTCTCCAAAACTCGTTTTTAATGTAATTAACCAGTTCCATCGTGATAATAAGATTCGTTGATTTATTTATGCGCTTGGATGTACACTGGCTGTCAGAGGTTCTCCTATTAAAAAGTAATGGGGTCAATGCCGTTAAATCATTTGGATTATCTGACATAGCAGTTAACGGTCTAGAATTCAAGATGGCTTCGATTTCCATTTTTAACGTTTCCACTTCCTCGTAGGTAAGGGATGCAATTTCGATGCTTCTGTGTATCAAATGCTTGGCTGACTTGACCGCAGCTTCCCAGAGTCCTTCAAAGTGGGGAGCTCTTGGCGGTATGAAGTGAAATTCCATCCTCCTTATGTTACATTCATTTTGAATCATTTTTTATCATTTCATTGGCCTTTTTTGAGAAAATGCGTTCAGCTAATTTGTCTAATCGATTTCTTGCGCCAACAGAATTTGTGGCATTATCACAATATAAGTGACTACAATGACCGCGCCGTCCAATGAATTGTCTTAAGGCTGCCATGAATGCTTCTGTTGATAGATCGCTTACTATTTCTAAATGTATTGCCTTAGTAGCAAAACAGATGAATAGCGCGACGTAGCTTTTCTGGCGTCGTTTTCCTCTGAGTCGATAATGAATCCAAATAGGCCCACCGGGCAATCCTATCCAATCTACACCGGAATTCATAAACGGTCGCACTGGCTGTATCCTGCCTTCAGATAAATTTCCCATTATTTGATTAAGCATCTTTGGCTTCGCTCTGGCGCACCGTATGCAATGTTGAACAGCTGATCGAGCAAGTATTTTTCCCTTGATGGGCCAGAACTGTTGCCTTGTTGTTGACAAAATACCTTGTTCTTTTCTCTCGATGCAGAGCCTAAATTAGGAGTTTTGTTAATGGGTGTGAATATGGTGCAAGTGCTGGATGTTTGGCATCATAAGATAAGGTTGAGGCTTCTAGACGGCCTCCAACTCTTAATATTTCACAATTGTCCAGAAATGGTGTAAGCCTAAGAAGAGGACTCTTCATTGGTAATTGGGGTTTTTTTAAAAATGTTGTATTTCGTCCTTAAATTCTTCAGCTTGCATCAACTTAATGATGCTTTAAAATGATTGTTCTAGTTCTGCCGCTGTTAGATTTTCTGAATGTGGACTATTTGACCTGATGTCGGCTGTATTTTCTTTACTACTTACATGCCGCCATTGGTGCGCCACAGAATTATCTTGAATTGAAGCTATTCCATTTTCTACGAATGTATGGAAGTTTGTCGATGTACAATTAATCCAATTTAATACTATTTCGGAATCTGACCACGAATAGATCTTTACATTTGTTAAATTTAATGCCGTCTTAACCCGTCTGGTAAATCCAGCTGCAAGCTGTGGAATAGTTAATTTTTTTCAGTGGAGCTACGCGTGTCTTAGCGCACAGTATCCTCGTTATTACTATTCCACTTTGATTGATAGATTGGATGTAGACTGCGGTTCCGTAAGCCTTCTCAAAGGCATCCGCAAATGCATGCAGTTGCACCTCCACGTGCATAGACAAGGCGTGGAATGTGAATGTCATCGAGTGCATTCATATCTTCACGAAATTTAATCCATCGATTATGCATTTCCAGCGGAAGAGCGGCATCCCAATCTAATTTAAGTTGCCACAACTGCTGCAAGAAGATTTTTGCGGTTATAACAATGGGTGCCATTATTCCCAATGGGTCAAAAAGCCGAGCTATGTCAGAGACCACTATCTTTTTAGTTACCTTGAAGTTTTCTACCTGGTGGCACTTGATATGAAATACATCAGATTTTGGAAGCTAAACTAGGTCTTACGTCTTAATCTGACTCTCTTCATCTTTGTTGAAGTCTAATTCTATTTATTGGTCCTCTGGAGTTATGTCTTCCAATAATTTCTGATGATTTGCGCACCATTCTTTCAACTTGAACCCTGCTGTATCAAGTAATGAACTAATTTGTTGTTGATAGTCCTTGGCGGTTACAAGACCGTTTGAACCTGCCATGCAGTCATCGACATAAAAATTTTGTTTTAATCTATTTGCACCGAGTGGATATTGTGTGCTTCCCTGATCCGCTAGCCTTTGTAAGCATTTGATTGCTAAATATGGAGCTGACGTTGTTCCAATATAATTGGTTGCTAATTGGTATGTTTTCAAGGGCTTATTTGGATTATTCCTCCAGAATATGAGTTGGAACTGGTTGAAGCTGGTCTTTATTGTGAACTAAGATTTGGCGATACATTTTTTCAATGTCTGCCGTAAACACGAATCGTGGCATCCTGAATCGGAGTAATATTGTAAATAAATCTCCTTGTAGTGTCGGTACTGCATGGAGAATATTGTTCAGTGATATGTTTGAAGATGTTTTCGATGATGCATCAAAAACCACTCTTAAGTTAGTTGTGCTACTATTTGGTTTTAAGATGTGGTAAATAGTAATTGGGTGTTTGAACGGCATTGTCATTTACTTCCTTTATGTGGCCTTAAACCAAATACTCATCCATAAAATTAGTGTACTGCTCTCGTAAGTCATTGTTTTTACATAATCTTTTTTCGAGTGACAAGAATCAGCGTAAGGCAATGTCCTTAGACACTCCTAATTTATCTACATTCTCGGTAAATGGAAGGCGAACGATGAATCGTCCGTCTCCTCGTCTCTGCACAGTATTATCAAAGTGAATGTCACATAGTTCTTCCTTTGGAGTCAAGGTCGTCTTTATTTCATCTGCTTCTTCTATCTCCCAAAACCTTTTTTGGCTTCATTAAGAGACTCGTCTGTTTTTATCACATTACATGTAGACATTGGATGTTGTATTCCATCAATTTTCCCTGAGACTACCCATCCGAAAACCGTGTTTTGGAGAGTTGGCAAATTTTTACTTAATTTTATTTGTCTGTGGCGGAACCTTCAGTGATGCCATCCCTCACTCTGCAGCTCTTCAACCTACCCAGCGACAGTCTGTCGCTATGTAATATAAACACACATAGTTGCCCACACTATGACTAACTTTGCTTGGCTTATCACCAAGTGGTAAGCCAAGTAAATTATTCGCCACATATTAAGCTGCCGCTGCACTTATATTTCAGCAGGCATTCCATTTGATTATTTTAGTTCAAAACGTGTTGACTTATTCACCATCTGACGCTTTGTCATAAACGACAAATCGTCAAGCATAGCGATCATATTAATGTCGCTGAGTAACGGCTCACTATGGCGGTCATATTACCGTTCTAACTTTGTGTACGCTTAGCGATCGTTGCCTGCCTGTTGGACTAGCTACCCAACACCCGTACAAGGCAAAAAACTCATAAACAAGCCACCTTCCTCAGACGACTCAGGTGGCGACTGCGATGTAAGTCGTCTGTACGTGACTGACGCCGCAACTTGCAGGCGGTTCCTCATCGAAACGGGAGCAGATGTGTCAGTCATTCCTCCGAGTGGAGCAGATCGTTACAACGCTCCACATAAATTTAAGTTGTATACCTGGAAGTCCCCGCTAATTGGAGCTGATATCCTGCAAAAATTTGGGCTACTTGTCGACATGCGTAACAGCGCATTGGTCGACCGTGAAACGGTCTATTGAAATGGTATATTGTTTCGGTTATCTGATGGTCCAAACTTCCGAATTTCTTTTCTACGTTTTTTGATCTGTTTTATGATCATCATAAAATCATCGTTGTTTGAAAATTGTATTATGTTTCTTGACGTTTCTTCTGCATTCTGATTATCTAGTACACCAAACCACTTACACCACGTACACCACCACTTTCGAACGAGAGTCGAACGTCAACAACCTTAATCACCGCCGTATTGTGGTGAGCAATGTATCTTGTATCTTAAAGCGTAAAGACTAAAGTAAAGCAAAAATACAACAGCAAATGTGAGAATATGAAATGGGAGAAAAACTGAGAAAATGACACATAAAATCTCATCGCCTCTGTGGTACAGTGCGCTAAAGCGCACTTGCACGGGTATCACAATTTCTGATGAAGCCTTTAGTAGACCCGAAATTGCAATAAAATCAGCTAGTGATTTTTCCTTTGCATATTGAAAAACGTTGTTGTTGTTGTTGTTGTCGTTTCTTTAAAAAGATTCGTTAGAACAATTAATTGTTCTAACTTTGACCTAAAGCTCAATAAACGATTTTAAACTATCAAACAACTAGAATTTGTATTTAAAATCAAATTTGATTTAAACTATCAAAAATTTAGAATTTATATTTAATTCATATAAAATCAACATAATATAATCATAATTATTATGTTTTGTTATAATAAGCGGTATTTAGCTATTTACTCTCAATATTATTTATTTTTTAGACAATTATTGTTTATTGTTTATTTCATTAGGGCACTCTATTACCACCATTTTCATGATATCTTTTACCTTTTCCCATGACCAAATCTGATTTCTAGTATTCCAAATTATAAAAAAAAAATTATCCGTCTACGACCATCAGGTGCCCGAATGTTACACCGCTTTTATGTCTTGGAGAAATATAACATTGGTGCCTCCTGGCAGGTGGTGTCGCGTTACCAGGTTCTTTGCGTCTCTGGTGGTGATTTACGTGAATGGGATTACTCATCGAGTAACTTTCGTGACCAGAACCTAAAAAAAATCGTAAGAGTTTTTATCATTACATTTAAGGCATCTTTCGGTTCATTAATTCAAATATTCAAATGTAAGATCAATTACTTCTTTTAGATTAACAGTTCAAAATGTCAGGGGTCTTAACTCCAAACTTATCTATATTTTCATAAACAGTTTTGATTTTGAATATAATATTTTAATTTTTACAGAGAATTGGCTTCGTTCTAATATCTTAAATTCTGAAATAATGTGCAATAAATATAAAATTTTTCGTAAAGATCGTCATGATAAGATCGGTGGTGGAGTTTTGATAGCTGTTCAAAACTCGCTTGCATCTGAAGAATTGACAATTCTTGGCACCAGTGACATTGAGTTCATTTGTGTTGCAGTTAAATTAAATAATAGTATTATTTATGTTGCCTGCTCTTACATTCCTCCTAAATGTGACTTAACAATTTATTTAAAACACTTACACGCTATCGAAAAAGTTCATAATTTGTTAAAAAATAAAGACGTTCTTATTGTGCTGGGTGATTTTAACCTACCTTTTGTGACTTGGAGATCGTCTGACGATTCTTCATTTCTTTCTCCTGTTTCCAATAGTGATTGGATAAATGATTTCTTAGATAAGCTGTCTGATCTGTGTCTTCAACAAATCAATAATATTTTAAATATAAACCACAGAACCCTAGACCTTGCATTTGTAGATAGGTGCACTACTGTTAATCTCCATTGTTCGAATCCCGTATCTCTTCCAGAAGATGTACATCATCCAACTCTTGAAATAACAGTTTTACTCCCCCACGAAAAAGAAGATAAAGTAACTTCTGATGCGCGAAATAAAAAAGTTTATAATTTTAAGAAAACGGATTATGTAAAACTTAATTCCTTACTTTCGCAGACTGATTGGTCTCCAATTTTAACTAGCGGAACATCATATTCATATTATGACGTCGAATTTTCTGTACAGTTTTTCAATGATACTCTGCAAAGGTGTTTCTTATTGTCCGTCCCAAAAAAAAAGGTGTTTCTCCAATCCTTTAAATCCACTCTGGCTAACAAATGATCTAAAGGCACTTAAAAATTAAAAAATCGTTTATAAAAAAAAAATATAAAATATCTGGTTCTAGTTTAGACTTTGCTTCCTATTCTTCTTGTCGTTATAGATATCAACTATAAACAAACAATGCTATTCTGCTTATATAATTAACATAAAATCTCAATGATGATCCAAAACTTTTCTATAGTTTTGTTAACTCAAAACGTAAAGCCTCCAGCTTTCCACCCCTTATGAAATTCAATCAGGAAGAATCATCTTGTGACAATGTGATTTCTAACATGTTTGCATACTTCTTTAAATCAACTTACTCCGATATACCATTTAATACTAGCACGGTGTATCCTTTTTCCCCGCCAGGTAACTCTTTTGAAACTCCTGTATTACACCCAAATATTGTTATGTGTTATCTTCGACAAGTAAAATCTTCTTCTACGGCCGGCCCTGATAAAATTTGAAGCTGTATTTTAAAGCAATGTGCTACAAACCTGTATACTCCTCTAGCAAACATTTTTAATATTTCCTTGCATAGTGGTTATTTTCCTATTATATGGAAGGATTCTTATATTATACCCCTTCATAAATCTGGCTCCAAGATAGATGTTTCTAACTATCGAGGAATTGCAAAATGAAGTGCAATCCCTAAGTTATTTGAGAAAATCATAACTGATCAATTAACCCACTCCATGTCTTCCACCATTTCTGTCTTTCAACATGGTTTTCTGAAGGGTAAGTCCACTACAACAAACCTCTTAGAGTTTACTACGCGTGTTATAAATGGCTTTACTTTGAGACTGCAGACTGATGTTATTTATAAGGACTTTAACAAAGCTTTCGACAGTGTTAATCATAATCTTCTTTTGAAAAAACTCCACCTTATTGGGTTTCCTGTCACATTATTAAATTGGATAAATTCGTATTTATCTAGACGTACTCAAAAGGTTTTATATAAGAATTCTCTTTCAAAAAGTATTTCGGTCACTTCTGACGTTCCTCAGGGCAGTCATCTTGGACCGGTTCTGTTTTTATTATTCATTAATGATCTTCCTTCGGTAATAAAACACTGTAACGTCTTAATGTACGCTGACGACGTGAAACTTTTTCTTTGTTACAAATCTCCTGATGAACGACACCTTTTACAATCTGATCTAAATAGACTTGTGGACTGGTGTAGCTTAAATATATTAAATCTCAACTTAAAAAAATGTAAAAAAGCAAATGACATTCTCGCGAAGATCAGCTAGTAACATAAATTACACTATAAATAACACTAACTTAGAAACAGTTTCCAGTTTTCTCGATCTTGGTGTTATTATGGATTCAAAACTTCGCTTCAATCTCCACGTTAATATGGTGATAAATAAGGCAAGAGGAGTCCTTGGTTTCATTAAAAGATGGGCTAAAGAATTCAGTGATCCCTTTACTACTAAATTATTATATACCTCTCTCGTAAGGTCAATTCTTGAATATGCATCAGTTATATGGAACCCACAATATAATGTCAACATCGACGCCATAGAATCCGTTCAAAAACAGTGTTTACTTTTTGCTTTACGTCATAGTCGTTGGAACCCCAATATTATGCTTCCATCGTATGAAATACGCCTTAAAATTATTTTACTACCTTCCCTAAGAAGCAGAAGAATGATGCTTAATGTCATGTTTCTACAATATATAAATTACTTCGTGGCGAGATTAATTCGGAATATCTCATCTCAGCTCTAAATATTAACATCCCAAGGAGAGGAACTAGACATTTTCTTTTTTTCAAGTTGAGTCAGTGCAGTTGTAATTGCGCTCTTCATGAACCTTTACGATGTATGTGCAGTGATTTCAATGATAACTTCAACATGATTAATTTTTCTGATTCGGTAGACGTCTTAAAACGGAAAATTATATTACATTTAAATAATTAAATCAATTTAACTTCATCCTATTATACCTAACGCAGTTTTATAACAATTTAATATCGATAATTGAGATTGTCCTGTTTCTCCTTTTTGCCTCGATATTATGTTTTATTAAGTAATGTTAATGTTAATGTTGTGTGGTGGAGATGCGTACTGCGACCTAAATGAGATCTATTGTACCTCCTTCTCAAAGCTCCGCTGGGTTTGCGGATTACAGAATTTCATCCAGCCATATTTCTCTAATGAATTTGAGAATATTCTTAGGTTCAAGGGATGAAACCTGCTCTAGACTCAGCTCATAGTTCCCCAGTACTAGTTTACGTCTGCGAGCCACGGCGTCGCAGTTTGTAAGTAGGTGTATTGGAGTCTCCTCTGCTTCTTCACAGAAACGGCAGTTACTATCGGTCTCTATGCCCAATTTCATCAGGTGGTATTTCAGTTTAAAGTGTCCTGTAAGGAACCCCGTTAGAATCCTAAGATTCGGTTTGCCTAAGCTTATGCACAATTTTGCTCTCCGAGTGTTAAAATCTCTGATTAGCAATTTGGATTGTCTTAGCTTTGGGAGGCTTTTCCAAAGGTTTGAACGTTTATGCCTCTCCTCCTTCTTAGTTCTTCTTTTATAGAATGTTTGCCCAATCCGCAGAATGGTTCTGGTCCTATAAACTTTGTAGCTGCACCCTGTCGCGCTAGACCATCGGCTTCTTCGTTACCCTGTATTCCTTTGTGTTAGGCATTCCCATGTTATTCTCGATGATATCTCACAGGAAACTAATGCTTTGATTGCTGCTTGGCTGTCTGACATCACAACTTTATCCTGACCTTTGTATTTACGGTCCAGATTGAATTGTGCACACAGCTGTATTGCTAGGATTTCCGCTTGGAAGATACTGGGTGTTGTCCCCATAGGTTCAAAGTGCTTGGTTCTTGGCTCGTACACCCCTGCGCCTATACCTTCCAATGTCTTGAACCCATCTGTATACCATGCTATACTGTGTGGTTTCTTAACTTGCGATATCATCTCGCTGTCCCACTCTTTCTTGGTACTAAGCTTAATTCCGAAGTGTTTTTCGAAGTTTTACTATATCGTCTCTTGGTAGATCGATGTAGGGAGTGTGGTTTGCAATATCCTCCTTCTCTCTACTGTTGATAGTTTTACCTAAACCTGTCCCCTCTTTTGCAATGCCCAACAGAGTTCGCATAGCTACTCCCTCTATGACAAGGTGTAAGGGTGTTAGGTCCAGAATTACTTCTAGTGCTGCTGTAGGGCATGTCCTCATGGCCCCTGTGATGCATACATAGGCCAGTCTCTGCACCTTTGTTAGCATATTCCTCATTGTGGTTAGCTTGGTTCTCTCAGCCCATGCTATTGCACCATAGGTGAGGATGGGTCTCAACATCATGGTATACATCCAGCGGAGAATTGTTGGGTTACAACCCAATCTTTTCCCCGCCAGGCTCCTACATACCATGAGTGCGCGCGTTGCTTTGTTTATAGTTACCTCTGCATGTCTTCTCCAGAGAAGCTTTGAATCTAGTGTAAGTCCCAGATACTTTACTTCTCCTTTGAATGGAATTTTAGTGCCATCCATTCTCATTGTTCGGAGATTTGATAGGCCTCTTTTGTTAGTAAAAGGTACTATGGTGGTTTTCGCTGGGTTGATACTTACTCCCACCATGTTGCACCACTCCTTTGTTACTGACAGTCCTCTCTGTATCAGGTTACAGAGTGTATCCTCGAACTTCCCTCTCGCTATTAAGGCGATGTCGTCTGCGTAACCCTGACATTTTATGCCATTCTTGGTTACCATCGTTAATAATTCGTCCACAACAAGACTTCACAGCAGTGGAGAAAGGACTCCGCCTTGTGGGCAGCCTTTTGTTGTTTTGATTCTTATAGTGGTGTTGCCCACTTTTGTTTCTGCAGTTCTAGTGCTAAGCATTTGGCATATCCATCTGCTGAGCATATCATTTACTCCTTTTTTGTGTAAAGACTTCTTCACAGCCTCGTGAGAAGTATTATCAAAGGCTCCCTCTATGTCTAGAAAGGCACAGAGTACGGTTTCTTTGTTTTTGAAAGCTGACTGGATGTTACGAGCCAACTGGTATAGAGCAGATTCTGTAGATCTACCCGCCCTATACGCGTGTTGACATGGGTGCATTGGTGCCTTCTCCAGAATCTCAGTTCTTAAATAGTTATCTATTACCTTTTCCATTGTTTTAAGTACAAATGAGGTAAGGCTAATGAGTCTAAATGACTTTGATAGCGTGTAGTCTATTTTCCCTACTTTTGGTATGAAGGTGACTATCGCCCTTCTCCATTTCCTTAGGATATAGCCCAGCGCAAGGCTGCTTCTAGTTATTTTGACTAGGTGAGGCAATATAGTTTATGTACCTTTTTGTAGAAGTGCAGAAAAGATGCCGTCTACACCTGCTGATTTGAATGGTTGAAAGGTTCTGAGTGCCCAATCTAGACGAGCCTTAGTACAAATGTTCGTTGCGAGTTTCCATTCTTCTTGATTTGGAGTAATCTGTCTGTCTGCTGTCTCATACTCAAATATCGGTGTGCTGCCCGGGAAATGAGTTTCTAGAAGGTGACTGGCTCGTTGCTCTTCTCTAAGCGTATAGCTTCCGTCTGGAAATAGAAGTGACATTCTTGTCTCAATTTTGCCTTTAGCCATTGCTTTGTGTATCCTGGCTGCGGCTGGCGTGGAAGAAATGTCTTCGCAGAAAGTTCTAAAGCTTTGTCTTTTGGCTTTTCTGATTTCTTTATTGTACTCTGTCAGAGTTGCCGTGTAGTTGTGCCATTCTCCGTTGTGCTTTGCGGCATTAAAACTGCATCGCACCTTCTTTCGGAGACTGGTTAACTCGGCGCTCCACCAAGGAGTATGTTTTGTTCTTGCCTTGTGCCCTGTTGGGCAGCTAGATTCGTAGGCGCTATATACTGCATTGTTTACCTGCTCTACATAGAATTCAAGTTCTAGGATGTTACTAATTCTACTCCTAGCTTTTACGCTCTGTAGGTTTTATTTCAGGGTATTGGTGTAGTTGTCCCAACTGGTATTTCTTGGGTTTCTTTTGGGTTCTATCTCTTGACATTTTGCCCCAAGTCTAAACTCTATTATTCTATGGTCAGACATTGAAGGTTCCGTCGATACCCTCCATTCCCTAATCATATCCTCAACCTCTGGGCTTCCTATGGTGAGATCTAAGACCTCTTCTCTAGCCGTAGTGACAAAAGTAGGTGTTACCCCCACATTGTAAAAGTCTAGGTTACTACTTAAAAGAAATTCTAAAAGGTACTCACCTCTGGTGTTGACGTCGGTGCTTCCCCAAATTGTATGGTGTGCGTTGGCGTCACAGCCGATGATTAGTGGAATTTGCTCTTTCCTGCAGTGCTCCACTAGCCGTTTTATCTCCGCTGGGGGATGTTCAGATCGTCCCCAGGAAAGTATGCGAATGCGATCACTATGGCGCAGTGCTTGCCATCAGTTTCGATGTTAGTCTCGATTACTGTTAGGTCCCGCGTCATAAATTCTGAAAGACCAATATAATTAGTATTTTTCTGCATTAGGATGCATGCTCTGGGATTGATTGTTCTGTGGTCCCAAGTTACCTGACCATCTCTGCAGTAGAGGCCACTGACTTTTCCCCTGTAGCACCAGGGTTCTTGGATCAGCACGAAGCCCAGTTGTTCTGTGGTTAACCTCCGAGCAAAAACTGCTTCAGCAGGTGGAGGTTTACCTGGGCAAATTTTGTGCTGGTTTCTGTGCCGATCGTCATAGCACTGCGCTGCTGCCCCGATCTTCTTCAGGCAGCGTTGCTCCTACCTCAGTTGAAGGTTCGCTTTTACTACCATCAATCGAGAGAGCGGGGAGGCTCATGCCCTCTGCCTGATCTCCGATTGAAGGTGTTGCTGTGATGACCAAGACGGAGGCGAACTTCTCCGTGACAACTTCACCAGTTATTTGTGTTGGTGGCGTTGCGTCTTTCCCTTCATTGGGAGTTACAGACTTAGTTTCTGTGGACGTAGCTTCTGTTACTACTGTCGACGTTGCAGCTGTGGACGGTTTGGTCGTTGGGGCGATTTTGTGCCCAACACCGGGATGGTTCCAAAGCGGAAGCTGATAGTTGAGCGCCGTGACTTGATAGTTTCAAGTGACTCCCTATATATTGAGAACGTAAGCATGTGCCCACTTCCCTCATCCTTAGAGCTCAGTATCTTCCCATCGATCTACTGATCTCCGTACTTGAGCTTCTTGGCAAGAACATCCTAATAGTATGCCCTTTTGGAACCTCCTCCCCTAGGCAAGCCATCAGTTCTAGCCCTTTCCAGTGCTCGAGCTTTGGTGCTGATGCTCGCAGCCATTCTGCTGTTGAGGGATTCGAACAGTCGACCAGTAACATGCCCGGTCGGAAGTGAATTCCCTCAAACTGTAGCTTGGTGGACCAGCCCTTCACTACTTCGCTCAGTATGGCTTCTTCTAGCTCCGAGAGCTCATCCGGACTTAGCATTTGCCGGGGGTATTCTTTGGGTAGGACCGCAATATGTATGCCTTTTGTTATGCTGGCATAGCTGGTCCTCTTTTTCAGTGGTTCTGGTTCTGGTTTGGGTAACTTAGCCCCAGGTTCTGGCCTACTATTACTCCCAGGAGCTATTTTTATCTTCTTGCTCTCTGGGCGTTGAGGAGGCGTTATCTCATTACAACTCCTCTTCGTTGTCTCTGGTAAGCCGGTGATTCCCCGATGCTCCAACACTTTTTCACGAGCTACTTCGGGTGCCATTCCCTGTTCCAGGTAGCGCAGATACCATCTTACGCCCGCTCCACTTAGACCAACTCTTAGTGGATCGTCTAGTCCTCCTGGCTCCCCACGCTGAGGAAGATGGACAAGGCAACGTCTACTATAGAAGGGCTTGTGTGTGTGCCCTTCTTTTGTTTCCCTTTTCTGTGCTGCTTCCTTGGACGTGGACGCAGTTTCCGTACTTGGGATTCTTTTCGGAGTCGATGTCATATCTTCCCGGTGTTTTTCCGGGGGCATTGTGACAGGATGTTATCTCCTAGGCCTCGAAGTTTTCCTTTGGTGGCTCGTACTAGGCCTTTGATCGTAGTGGATGTTATGCTCCACTCGATCTCTGCCGTACGGGTTCCTCCTGATCTGTGTTCTGCAGAGTATGTGATCATCTTTATGGATTTCATGCTCCTCCTGATCACTTCTGCGTGAAGTCCTATTGACTTGAGTTCTGGTTGGCGGAGGAGGATTACTCATAACTTTGGTGCCCTGCTTTTGATCTTCTCCTTGGAATCTCTGTTCCATAAGGTCTCTGTTCAAGTCTTCTTGTTTGTTGTGTTTTTGTTTTTTGGTTGCACTCATATTCTTTGGTTCAATCGGTAGCTCGTGTCCGAGGACAAAAACGTCGCAGTCTATTTGTTATGGCTGGGAAAGGGTGGTCGACCATGCCAGAGCCCGCATACCATGGTAAGGCCACAGTTACTTCACGAGGCGGCCTGTTATCGTGAAGGCGCCGTTCCAATACAGTCGGTATACCCCCTGACTGCAAACCATCCAATGGGCACGGTACGAATGACACCCTGGATTAGGGGGGAGTAACTTTTAGTTCGCCACAAGACCAAGACTGTAGGCTCCGCAAAGCTGTAGGGTTATGCCATACAGGGAAGAACTGCTCCCGCCGGCAGCACTGCGTCATTGCAGCTTAAGCCCCTACATCGCTTCAAGATTGTCACTCGTCGTAGAGGCTTATTAAGTAAGCACCATCAAATATGAATCGTTTTTAAAACTTACTTTTTAATTATGCAATATTTTAATTTTAAATCTAATTGTGATTTACGTGCTCATGTGGTTTCCTGATTTGAAATTAGACTGAACTCACACTATCACCTGGATTGGTGTGCCAGAGTATATCTCTTTTCCACACAAGTTTATGCCTGCGTTGGCCCAAATGCATATCCAACTAATTGGGATTTTGATTTGGTGGATATGAGATTTATCTCATTTCCACGTAGGTCTTGGGTTGGAAAATGGCCGCAAACCAGTTAAAATGAGTTTAGTGTTTTGGATTGTTTTTGAAATCAGGATTGTTTTTCGGGTACTTTAAATTGATAGTTACTATTATTTAATTCTATTTTGCTTATTTATATAAAGTTTATTTAAATACGCGTTTTATATATTTTCAATTTTTAAATTCCGCTGAAAAGCCATTTAATGTGCTTAGTGGAAAATCCTAATTGCCAGTAGGGGGTATGTTTTAGTACGTAGGTACATTCTGTCTGTCCAGGCTGATTCGGGCAGGATCTTGAATGTAAATCCTGCATGCGTATAGGACGGGTATACGTATCTTTGGAAGATTTCATACCTCCGGGCGAATCAAAAAAAAAAAATTGTAAAATTTTTTCCTTATATATCCCGCTTATCTTGCGAGGCGTTAGAAAACTGTCACGCTGGCAGTTCTGCTGATGAGAATCCGATAATCGTTTTGACCGATGGTGATGACAGATCGGACCCGTTTGCCTCTGACCCATATGTTTCGACGTGCTTAGCTGTGGTCACACAATTGCTGGTAGGCTGATGATCGTGGCATGGCTTCTGGCCACGTGATTTCGTTGATGGAGGTGCTGCTGATAGGCTGGAGGTGGCAATGGAGACGTAGTCACCATTTTCTGATGGTGGTGTGGCGCGGCTAGCTTGAACGAGTTCACCAATGTTTCCGGCCTCAGACACGGCCTCGTCGATCGTGCATGGTAGTTGATTGTCAGAGGGCTGGACAGAGGGCTGGTCGGTTCCAGGATCTATGGTGTCGTTGTTGGTGCCGATGGTTGATCTAATCCACTCGGTGGTATTCCATACGACGTGCCTGCGTGAATGGTCCGGGCTGACTGTGGCCTGAGGTGGCCAGGCGTTGTTGTGGCAATTCGCTGGACCTTCATGTGCTGTCGTTGGTGCATGCGCGAGTGGAGTGTATGAAGTGAACTCGTTTGGGCGATGGCCTGCCGCATCAGCAGCGCGAACGCGCACGTGGGTTTGGTAGGCGCTGGAATAGTCTGGTGATTGCAACACGCTGGCGTACCTGGGTGATTGAATGACGCTGGATCGCTCGCTAGATTGCTGTGGTTGAGCTGGCTGGTGGTTGTGTCTGGTGTTTCAGTTACGCCGACTGGCATGTACTCTGGAAAATACAGTAGTGGTAACGTACTATCAATATTTATCAGGGTCATATTACGTATGGAGGTCCTAGTTCGCGTTGCATGGCCTGAACTTCTGCTATTGGGAACCAATTTTGCCCGCCGACCACCCGCTGGTCTTGATTTGGGCGTTCTAAGAACTTTTGTGCGTTGTGCACCACAAATATCCCACAATCTGTAAGGTTCGGCTGCTGTGGCGTGTTGACGTTGTAGGCTGGAAGAGCTCTCTCGTCCCAATGATCACCATGGCTGTCTGGGAAGCTGCTCGCCACACGCTTTGACAGTAGCCAGGGATTACTGGCGGTACATGTTCACGCTGGTGACTAGCTAGAGAGTATAGCAGCCAGATATAACCACGTGGCTCTATTGGTCTGGGTGTCCGCTTCACGCACACTATGGCCAGGTACCAATGGTATTCCTCATTGATTGGAATTATAAAATATATCTTCCGGATGAGTTCGTGTGCTTTTGTCCATCGCTGCACGCACTTATAACGATCCTGTGGATTCGCTGGGTACCCTAGTCGTATCAGCTGGGTGTAAAAGTGTGTGTTGAATACGTGCGTATCAAGTTACAGTTCAGCTGATTGTTGTGCCATCAGCCATCGTAAGTAAAAATCAATCGAGTGTGTCGTTGATGAATTCGCCCTCTCGAAGACACAAATAGCTAGCGCCGTCGTAAGATGCTCGGGTCCCGGAGGATATCGACAAAAGACCTCAGCGCTCGTACCAGCAACATCACAGCCTTGGCCTCGCTGCTTCTCCTCCTGCTACCGTTGGTTTGCGGTCTTATGATGTACCTGCATTGTTGTCGCGTCAGCAATGATCTGAATTATTAGTATTTATCAATTAAATACATATGTATGAGTTAACACTCACGTACTCTGCGTTTAAAATTGATTTGAAGATTTTCTCTGTGGTTGTTTGCTTGAATTTTCGATTTCTTGATTCGCGGTCGTCTGGTCGCTTGCAAGTAGTTCATGAATATGCGTATAAAAAAAGTTTGGTTATTTCAAACATTCAGTGGTCAGAATGCTGCGTTTAAATTTAATAATAGTGTTGCCAGGGTTGCAGTTTCCCAGACTGTGCGACGCTTACACTGTCAGCTATGTTCGCTCAATTTTACTATAGACATAACCTAATGATGATAGAGATAGTGACAGAGGGAGAAGAAGCAGGCAATAGAGGATAGGGCGAGGGTGGTTTAGGGTAGGCCTATTTCACTGGATGATTAATCGCTGGTAGAGTTTGAGTAGCGTTGTTTTTGGTATTTTTGACTTATTATTTTATTTTATTTTTGATAGGGAGATACTCGTCTATTTGACATGATATCGACGTTGTGTTGTCATTTAAATTTCCACGCAATTCTGTTGACTGCAGCTTTGGAGATGACGCCGTTTTCCTTTTGGAAGTTGTAGCAGATGTCTCTGCTATGTGTGCTTGGCTGCAGCGATTTCGGCTGCTATTTGACTCCTTTTTTGAGTAGTGGTCATCTATTTTTGGGTTTTGCAGTTATTTCGTCAGCTGTGGCAGCTGGTGGTGTGAAATACATCCTACGGCGCAGTTGTTTAAGCAGGCTGTGTGCTTAGTGCTTAAGGCGCATGAAGGTAGTAATTGTTGAAGCAGGCTGCGGTTGCTATGGCATTGAAGACGCCTTACTGTGTTCAAAAATGGGAAGATGATTGTCGCATTTACAGTTGATGACACGGTTGTCGCCGCTGTTTTCAGTTGGTAGGACGGATGTTGCTGTATGAGGTGATGGTCGTTAGCCGGTTATAAAACTTGACCTTAACGTCGTACTTGAAGCGACGTCATGTGATAAGACGCTGGTGACTGGTAATGCCGACTGTTGGCCTGGAGTTAACAGGCACAGAGACTCCTCTTCTTGGTAGACCGGCAAAATATGGTGTTGAAGACGTGGCCGCTTTGCAGTTATTACCGCAGATGCTACTGCGTATTGCGCAGTTGTTTCGGCGGGTGCTGCCGCCCAAGAATCTCAATCTAAATCGTTAGTTTTCGACATTAGCCGCATAGTAAAAACGTTTTAAATCGCTGATGTGTATTTTGTTTATCCGGTTTGCACCTGGTCGTCTGACTTGGAGAATGACGGGAGAACTATACCCAATAGCACGATAGGGTCCTTTATACTTCGGCATAAATTTCGCGGTAGAATTGTTTATAGCTCTAGATAATGGGTGTTGTTTTATGAGGACCTTCTCGTCTGCTGCTGGGTGCCAATCGCGCCGGGGTAGATTATAGTGGCGCATCTGGTCCTGAATGGCTTGGCTAAGTTTTTTTCGTACCAAATTGAAGACTTTCTGGTGTTGGCTTGCTTTTTCTGCTGGAGACTGGTGTTCACGGCCAGTGCCCATCGTGTGTTCATCGTAGAGTGCACCAGGAAGGTGAGGTTCGCGTCCATGGACCTAGGACGCGATTGATGGTCGTTAGCCTAGGACGCCTGGCTATAACCCCATATGCGGGGTTATAGCCAGTCACATCTGATTTGCTGCTATTGAGTGTCAATGTGAGTTCTGGTAGATACTCATCCTACGTGTTATGTTTGATGCTCTGTCTAAAAACATTTAAAATCCTAAATAAATTGTTTAAACAAAGGTTCCGGCTTTAAGCGTGCCACGCTGTATGTGAAGGCTGCAAGGCCGATTTATATAAATAAAAAATAGGAAAATGCTGCCAGTCTGTCATTCATAAAATAACTGTGTTTTATTCGAACTTAAATTTTCTTTTAAAATAATTGGTTACAGTATTTTCTTAACATAGGACACATCCATTTTCCAGTCACATTTCCAATATGTTTAATTTTAGCAAGCATTTAAGATTGTTGTGAATCAAATGTGCAGACTTGCATTTGTGACTTCCGCAGAAATGCAATACCAAACATTTGTTCACATACTGACACACATGTTCAAGTTACAATATCATCAGCTCTTTGTCAACACCACTAGTGGCTGCTTGCGCTTGGCTAAAATTCGTGATTCATTCATAATTACTATTTATTTTATTGTTTACGTTCATGCCGTTTTATTGTTTAAACTTATGCTGCACTGCTCAGCTTGATCATATTGCACTCACATGTGCTCAGTGTTTCATGGTTTGTTTACGTTGATGACCTTGCTTGTGACCAGGTGTTCTATTTGTTATTATTATTTGTTTGTTTTTATTTGATTTTGGGTTGTACACACCATATATGACAAAATTATTTTTAGATCATTACATACACACACTATGTTGCCAAATCTATATTCTCTACTCTATCTTCATATCTGTCACTTTCTCATCTAGGCTATTGCTTTCTTTTTTTGGTGTATCTATTGCATGTTTGTAGTTGGTTCGTTGTATGTTTATTATGTTTCATTCTGATGTATTGTCTAATGGTGCTAAGAGTAATAATCATATTACCCTAATCAATATTTTGTGTAAACAGCGCATCGGTCTAAGTGTTGTTTACTTTAATGCTCGGAGCTTAAATGGGTTAAAGCTTGATAACTTCAGATATATCTTTGAAAACTCTATTGCTGGTGTCATATGTGTCTCGGAAATACAATATAATTGGCTTTAATATCATTATTAATGATACGTGTGGTAGACAGGGTGGTGGTGTAGCTGTATAGGTCTTTTGTAGGTCAAATATTAATGTTAAATATGTCAATAAATGTATGTCTGACGATGCCTGTGAGTCTCTAAATGTTGAAATCTTTGATCAAAACTGCAAAATATTAGTATCTTGTGTCTACAATCCTCATCGTTGTTGTAGTATAGAGTCATTTTTTACTGATTTAGCTAGTAATTTAATCAAATATGACTTCTTTTTTGTTTGTGGTGATTTCGATGTAAATTTGTTGCCAATGACTCTGTCAGTGATTACTTTCTTACTTTTCCTCTATTTGTGGACTTAAAATCACAAATAATTGCATTCCAACTAGTTTTGATGTTTGTCTAGTTTCTGATTTTTCTTTACTCCTTAAGTATGATCAAATAACTTTCTTGTCTGATCATGACTTGCTTTTTTGTTGCCTTGATATTAATCTTGGAAGAACTTCTCCTGCTTGTTTCTCATATGACGACTATAAGTCCATTGACTTTTCTGCCTTATTTAAAAGCTTATCTGCCGTGCAATGGAATGACTTTTGGTTTTTTGAGTCGGTAAACGACAAACTTAAGGTTTTCATGGATAAGTTAGAAGTTTTATTTGTTAGCCATGTTTCGTTACGTTCCGTTCCAGTATCTAATAGGAGTTGTCCTTGGTTTACGAATCCTGTATTAGTTGCTATTAGGTTAAGGAATAAGATTCACTCTAAATGGAAAAATTCTACTGGGAAAAATTTTGAAGAGCTAGAAATGGTCGTGGTCAGGCAAGCAAAGATACGCTGTTTTTACTCTAAGCGAAACCCCAACTTAAATTCTAAACTGCTATGGCAGAATATTAAAAAATACCGAGTTTTTACTAAAAATTCTAGTGAGTGAAATTTAGATCCAGAAGAGTTAAATAACTTCTTCCTAGCTAGCGGAAACCATATGCCGGAAAGTAGTGCTAACAGTGCTTAGCTGCCAGTGGTGATAAGTAGCAATGTGTTCCCTTCCTGTGAATTTAATTCAGTAGGAGGATTATGTGGCGAAGTGAATAGTGAAAATTTACTAAAATGCTATAGGGGCTGATGGAATGCCTATAAAATTTATTAAATTAGTTTTGCTGTTTATTATATCACTTTTCACTCACTTAATAAATCATTTTTTGACAAGTTCCCAATTCCCTGATATATGGAAGGCTGCCATGGTTCTGCCTGTGGCAAAATCTTCTTCTGCTGCTGTACCCAATGACTACAGACCTATTAGTATATTGCCATAGTTCTGCCTGTGGCAAAATCTTCTTCTGCTGCTGTACCCAATGACTACAGACCTATTAGTATATTGCCTGTGCTAGGTAAGGTCCTTGAACGTATCATGCCTGACCAAATTTCGGAGCACCTTAATTTAAATAATTTGCTTTCACCGTTGCAGTCGGGTTTCAGGACTTTCCATAGTTGTTCTACCGCTGCAGTTAAAATCTTTGATGACATCAGACTTTCTTATGATCAGAATTTTCTTACTCTGCTGTGCCTTGTTGATTTTTCAAAAGCTCTCGATTCTTTCAATCATTCACTTCTTTGCAATAAACTGTGTAACTACTTTAAGTTTAGTCGTAGCGCTGTTAATCTAATATACAACTACTTGAAAGGTAGAATGTAAAGTGTTAAAGTGGGTAACGTTTATTCGTCTCTTAGAGCAATTGAGACTGGAGTTCCTCAAGGTTCTATCCTGGGTCCACTCCTTTTATCTTTTTTTATAAATGATATTTTTTCAGTTTGTAAATACGCATCTGTGTACGCTTACGCTAATGACATCCAACTGTATATCTCTTGACCAATTGGATTTTTCGAAGACTTGAAAATATAGAATGAATTATGAATTATGACTTAACCTCGCTAAATAACTGGGCTATTACAAATATGCTTCTTAATATCCCTTGAAATATAAGGTTTTGCACATTGCTAGGAGTATCTCATGCTTTGTTGATCCCTCCTTTATATATTGGAGCTCAGCAATTCGTATTTGTGTTAAAGGCACAAAACTTAGGATTTATAATCAACACTAACCTGACCTGTACTGAGCATGTAAACAACACAAAAGGGAAAATTTACTGGACTTTACGTTACTTACGTACGTCCTCTAACTTCACGCTTCTTGAAACTTGGCGCAGAATAGTCGTAAAATTAATAATGCCTCATATTACTTTCTTTGATGTTGTCTATAGTCAGCTAGATTCGCAATTCCAGCATTAACTTCTAGTTGCATTCATTAGTGCGGCTAGGTATGTCGATTTGATCATATCTCTCAAAGGAGTAAAGGTATTATGGGATGTGGTTTACTCGAGTATATGAACATCCGCCACATTTTATTCCTGTACAATCTTATGCACACTCATTGCCCTCATTATCTTTTTGAAAAACTTAAATTTTTCCAGTCTCACCGGTCTCATAATCTTCTTGTTCCTAGGTATAACTACCTCAATAGTAGCAGATACTTCTTCATCAGCGCCATTAGACTTTGGAATGCATTACCTAATTCTCTAAAATGAATCACTTCACGAACCAGTTTTAAACATGCCATTAATAATTATTTCAAATTTATTTATTTTCAAATTTATTAATTCATTCGGTCTACTGATATATATCTTACAGACTATAATTAAATTTCATTATACATACAATTTAATTAAATAAGATGAAAATATTAAGTCTAAAACGATTTTAATCTACGTTAAAATTCCATATGGGTGAAATATTATTACATAACCTTAAACATATTGCGACTGGCTCGTTGAATGCATAATTTGTCGCGTGCGTCGATTCTATGAATAAACGATTTGTTCTCAGATTTCTTGGAGGCTCATAAAGTTTAAATAGGTCAGAAAGTTCATAACAGACTATTTTGACACTTAATAAATTATATACAAACATTAAAGAAAAAAACGATGTTCTATCTTCTAGTGATTGTAATCCCAGAAGCTTACGCCTAGCTATGTATGATGGAATATCACCTGACCAGTGCATTTTTGGAAATATGTATTTTGTAAACAATCTTTGTATTCTCTCAATACGTTGAGAACTCACATTGTAATTGTAATGGGTTTTTCTGCTGGAACCGTTGCACTGCATCAACAACACGTCAAGCTTATTTCAGCGTTCAGCACGTACTGGCGGTTCGGCTAGAACTCGTGGGATGGGGAGAGGTTTTTGGCTGAACTTGACGAACCACACAAGAAGAAATTTACGTGCTTAGAGATAGAAACTAATAGCAAAAGACTGAAGAGAAAGGTAAACAAAGACAGACGAACAGTGAACAAACAGCAAAAAAAAAATTAGAGAGTGAGAGAGAGAAATAGCTTTTCCCTTTCTTAAATTTGTTTCGGTGATCAAAAGGCCTAGATGTATAAAATTCTGGCGCAATATGTGCTCACAGAATTGTATACGCAGGAATGGAAACACAAGAATTGTAGTAAGTAAAAGAAATCAAAGGAGTTTGATTTATGTAAATATATATTCAGCTTTTAACATTTAATTTCTTACTTTTCATGATTTTCTAATATAAACTGGAGGAACAAAAAATTAAGCTGCTGTATAAGTGAATATATATATATGTGTGGATAGATGTAAAATAGTTATCGGCTACAAGTGCCGGATAAGATCCATCCAAAAATGGTGTTTTGGGTCACAATGCCTTCCAAAACGTTTGGAATAATACCCGGTTGGATAATTCGTGGGTACACGTCTACCCCTAATACTAGTCTCACTGGGGCCGCTTTAAAGAAATTCGGGTCAGCTAGTACGAAGTTAGAAAAATTGGCCCTGATAGACGCGTCCAGTGTTGAAGCAGGGGTTGTCCGAGACAAGTGGCGCATAACCTTTGCCCGTGTCGTAATCGACAAGGCGCTTTCATGTGTTGACCGCAGAGTTATGGAGCATAACTCCACCGATCCCCAGTTTATCCTGGGCAACCCCAACTCGCGCACTAACTGTTCGCATTTTGGTCGATCAGGGCCCCTTACTGGACTTAACCGCCCGTTCGGCTGTAACTTTACGACCGCCATAGGGAGCAGCGGCAGTATTTCTTTTAGACAAGGTATAGAGAGCGAGGACTGGCTTCTAAAACCACTATATGAGCGATTCTGATGGGCGAGTTTTTTGGTTTGACGTCGGTGGTGTTGTTGCTTGGCTCGTCGTTTAAGTTTGGAAGAGCTCCTTGTTGACGCTTGTGATCCGAAGGGCGGGCGGAACTCTTTCGCACGCTGATGTGCTGAAGCCATGGTGGTGCCAATCTCTATCCTTTCTTCGCCATCAGGTGCCAATCTCCTCTCATCGCTCGCTAGTTGCGACCAACGAGGTCTAGCTGCGACTTCCCTTTCGGCGGACGTAAAATCGCGACGGGGAGACCGAGGCAAACGAGTCCTGGCTACGTCGCAAGAGGAGTTGCGTCTCGATACTTTAAATTTATCACGACGGGAAGACCGAGACAACCGAGGCCTGGCTACGTCATGAGAGGAGGAGCGTCTCGAATTTAAGGCGGCATCACGGCAGGAAGTTTGAGACAAACTAGGTCTGACTGTGTCGGAGCTTTCTCTGCGCAATTCGGACAAACGAGGTCCTTCGCGCTATTGCGACCCCAGATGGAACAAAGTACTATGCGATCCTTTGCAGTAGCGGCTGGAGCCGTCGCTCGCGCATTCGTCGTTCCGGTGGTTTGGGGAGAGGCACTTCGAGCAATATCGGAAAAGCAACACCATTCGCAGGCGTCCAGCGATATTCTCGCGTAAAAAATCCAGGCAGGATCTGAGAGCATGGTGAGCCTTGCACACGAGGCAGCTCGATGGTTTTGCCGACATTAGGGACCTTTCTGAAAGATATAAATTATTTAGTTCCCTAAGTTCAGAAAAGGACGTAAAGGACATTAAAAATTCAAATTTTCGCATAAGAGAATTAACTTAACAACCGGCCTACTAATGACTCCGCGTTCCGTTCGTAAATATGCAACGCGTACGCGTCCGTTGGTTCCTAAATAGGTTTTTATAACTCTGCCTCATCGCCACTCATTTGTACATTTTCGCGTGGATTTTTCCACTTATATCTCTTTTGCAGTTCTTTAAAATAGTCTGATTTCCAGATTCGGCAGAACTTCTGGTTCGATGCCTTTAATTTTTGCCACCGATTGATAATCGACATAGGAATCTCAGATATGTTTGGTTCAATAGGTGAAAGCAAAGGTCCACCAACCAAGAAATGCGCTGGAGTTAAGGGCGCAAGACTATGAGGATCCGTTGATATCGGACTTATAGGGCGCGAATTTAAACATGCTTCGGTATGCGAAAGCAATGTTGACAGTTCTTTAAACGTGTACTTCATGTCTGACGCGATTTTAGGAAAATTTAACTTAAAACTCTTGACACCCGCTTCCCATAGACCTTCCATATGGAGCACTAGCTGGAATAAAATGCCAAGACAAGTTTTGGTGTGCGAACTTTGACACCACGTTCTCTTTTGTTTCATTCAGAAAAGCCTTAAAATCTTCTTTGAAGGCCAGTGAAGCTCCAACGAAGTTGGTTCCGTTGTCAGAGTACATTTTCTCTGTACATCCTCTTCATGAAACAAAGCGAGAAAATGCCGCTAAGAAAGTGACCGTATTTAAATCACTGGTTGCCTCCAAGTGAATGGCCTTTGTCGAAAAACAGACAAAGACACAAATGTAGCCCTTCGTGATAAGACACGCTCTGCCCGTATAATTTTTAATATCGTATGGACCCGTAAAGTCCACACCAGTGCACGCAAAAAGACGTGTAAGGGAAATTCGCTCAGGTGGCAAGGATGCCATTAGCTGCGTTTCCAGACGCTTTCGGTCGATAGCACATACTTTGCAGCTGTGAATAATAGACTTAATCATGTTTTTTACCTTAGGAATCCAATATTGCATCCGAATAAGTCGCAATACAAGTTGGATCTCTCCGTGAATGGAAATTTCATGGGTAAACTGCACAAGTAGTTTTGAAAAGTGACAGTTATACAGTAAAATAATGGGATGCCGCTCGTTGTAGGGTATATGCTCAGACCCAGCCAATCTTCTGCCTAATCTTTTGATGTCTTGGCTGTCCAAAAATGGGTTAAGCGTTAAATTTTAACTTTTGGCATCAACTACAATCTTTTTTTGTAAATTGTGGTATTCTGCAGAATAGCCCGATTTCTGGCACCATACAATGAGCTTGTTTGTCGTGTCTCTAATTTTTTGTGGGGTTAGAGCAACCGACTAAAAAACGAAATTATTTCGCTGAGGCTTATGCGTTATTCGAAAGAATCGTAAAACGTACGATATAACCCGCAAAGCACGAGGTAGTGAAGAGGAACGACTTAAAATGTCCGTAAGCGGCACAAGCTATATGGGCTTTGACTGGTTTACATTCTACTGTTGTATCGAACTGGTATTCTTTACTTGGCCACAGAGATGGATCCTGCTTCAGCCACGCTGGTCCATGCCACCACAAAGGGCTGTCTTTCAAACTTTGTGGGTCTCTTCCTCTACTGGCAAGATCCGCTGGATTATCCTGGGAGTCCACATGGCTCCAGTTTTCAATATCAATTTTCTCCTTAATTTTTGTGATACGGTTGGCCACGAACGTCGTCCAAGTGCAGGGTTGTTTACGCAGCCATGCTAAAACTATCATCGAGTCAGTCCAAAGGTACAACTGGTACGCTTCCAACTTCGACAAAAAGGCGTCCACCATTTCGGCTAAAACCACAGCTCCACACAACTCGAGCCTTGGTAAAGTGTAGTATACCAATACATATTATTTAACTATTTAATTTACATTAATGTATTTCATTATAAAACAAGCTTTTCTTAAAATAAGTAATAATGTAAAAACCTCTACTATAAGAATTTTCGAGAACATGCACAATAATATTCAAACTAAGTTACAGTAATACACCTCTACGGTATGTATCACCTCATTTCATTTTTATACTAAGATATTATTCAAACAATAAGAACATATGTTCATACTAAGCACTACTATCTATCTCATTCGCACACATGTACCCATATGGCTGAATACAAAACATATGATATTATATTATACTTTTTACTCCTACACAAATATGTTAACATATGATTATGTTTACGTTTTCTATTCTACTCACTCACACATATTAAACTATTAATACTAAACTACAAATATGTATTACGATATTCTACTATTACTTTTACACTAATTAAAGAACATATGATTCTATTTACATTCTAAACTACACAAACAATTGTTAACTAGTTTTAAGACAAAATACCGTTATGCTTACTATAAAAGTATGAACATATTTGAAAAGAAATCAATTAGTTTTGAGCTTCTAACAAGCTGCCTACTAATTAATTTTTAAATAAGTCTTATTTAATAAGACTTATAAATAAAATAAAGATAAATAATAAGCGAATAAAATTATGTGGCGATCCAAAAACATATTTACTACAAAAGACACCGTTTTAACTCGTGCTACCTTAGTTTTGGCAACGAGAAGGTGGGTGTTTACCTGGTGGTTATGTCTGACCCTAATGTATAACACTGCACCATATGCTTTTTCCGAAGCATCACAATAACAGTGAAACTGTATATCGGCGTCAGGATACAAATTAACCCAGTGTGGAATCTTAATGCTGCCGATATGAGAATAAGTCTGCACAAAAGACAGCCAACGTTGGAGCGTGTAAGGTACCAATTACTCATCCCAGTTGATCCCATCTAACCAAACTTGTTGCATTAAGATCTTTGCTACAACAACTACTGGGGCCAGCCATCCTGCAGGGTCAAAAAGTTTTGCTATCGTAGATAGCACTTCCCTTTAGAAAAGCTTTCCCCTTGCTCGAGTGGACGGACGTCAAAATAAAAAATGTCCGAATGCGCATTCCAGCAGATGCCTAGCGTCTTCACCTGGCTGCTGCCTTTGAATTGCAAGATGTTTTCATTGAGCAAATGCCCCTTTGAAATCCCTCGAAGAATTTCTTCGGAATTCGCCGTCCACTTACGCAAGGAAAACCCTGCAGATTCTACCGCCTTTTCTAGCTCTTTTAGTGCTTGAATTGAGGACTCTAGGCTATGTCCACCAGATAAAGCATCATCTACATACATATGGTTACGCAGTATACTTGACGCCAGCGGAAAAGTGCTCTCCAAATCGTCTGCTAGCTGGAGAAGTGTCCGAATCACTAAGAATGGAGCACAATTGACTCCAAAGGTCACAGTCTTTAACTGGAAATCTTGAAGCGAATTCTCCGATGACTTGCTAAAAATGATGCGCTGATAAGCCTGCTGGGCATCGTCCACGATAATCTGGCGATACATCTTCTCGATGTCTCCATTAAAAACAAACCTAAAAAAGCGCCACTTAAGGATGAGCAGCGTTAAGTCGCTTTTAAGCACTGGTCCCGCGTAGAGAACATCGTTCAGGCTGACTCCATTCGATGACGGACTCGATGCGTTGAAGACCACTCGTACCTTCGTAGTGGTGCTATCGGGTTTCATAACGGCATGATGAGGTAGAAAATAATTGGACGCTTGTTCCTTTTCACAACTGCCAGGAACCTTTTGCATATGGCCGAGGTCCAAGTATTCCCTAAGAACCCTGTCATATTCCAATTTTGAGACCAATTTTGAACCCTGCCATATTCCAAATTTCTTCTGGATAACTTTGCTTAAATGACAAGGTCACCACATATCGGCCCTCTAAATTCCGTCGCGTAGTTTTGACGAAGTTTTCTTCGCAAAATCTTGCTGCGTCTGTTAAAAACATCTTTTGTGGCACCTCCTCGAGTTCCCAAAATGATGCTAACTGGCGATCAAGGGAAACTTCACTGAAGTAGGACACCACAGACGAGGATGCGTGCTGACCATCACATGGAACGGATCCTGTTAGGATCCATCCAAAGATGGTCTCTTGGGCAATAAGTGAACCCAACACATTACGGCGGATACCGTCTAGTAAGATTTGTGAATACAAATCTCCCCCCAGTAGAACATCTACCTGTTCGCTGCAGAAAAATCGCTTATCTGCTAAAACGAGCTCCGGAAAAGCTTGTTGTAGCAATGGATCCACGGAACAGGTAGGAAGATTTCCAGTGATCTTTGATAAGATCAGGGCATCTGCAGAGATTTGTATTGTTGGATCAATAGGTGATCCAAGAACAAACGTGCATGCCTTTTGCACCTTTGCAGAGACTACATTGTATAGGCCAGAGACCTGGGCGCTCACGCGGCGAGTAGGTAACTGTATAAGTTTTTGCAACCTTTTAGATATAAAGAACCCTTCTGAGCCAGAGTCAATAAGTGCTCTGGCGGTGAAGTATGTACCTTTATGGCAGATGTTAACCATAGCTGTGCCCAGTAAAATACGTTTACTGCTGGAGGCAAAGCACGATTGAATATTTCCTTGAGCGCTTGCAAATGTTTGCGGCTGCTCTGGACGTTGGTGAGTGGACTATAGTACGTTGCTTGTGCTTGGACCTCCCCCTCCAAGCTGAATTTGAGCTTGAATTGGTTCTATGCAACAGCGTATGATGTCGTTGCGAACATGTGGAACAGCTGTATGTGCTCCTACAATCTTTAGAGACATGGCTACTTGAGAGGCAGTTAATGCAGTAGTGTAAGCGTCTCACTGCTGATGATCGATCATTAACATTCATCGAATAAAATTTTTAGCAAAGTCTTAATGAATGCTGCTGACCTTTGCACAGCTTGCATTAAGTATTTGTAACCTTTGCCTGATAGGTGCTGACTGTTTTTTGTTGTTGAGGTGGCGTATTTGGCTTAGAAACTTTTGGCACAGCACCTCTGAAATCAGACACCGTTTCTAGCGTTTGAAAACGACTAGTGAGGAATTTGTCAAGGTCAGTCCACTTAGGAATTTCAGCCTTTTCCTCAATTGATTGCTCCCATAAGGAGAGCGTGTTCTCAGGCAATTTCGTGGAGCACAAATAGGTGAATATTGCATCCCAGTTGCTTATATCAACTTTGTGCATTGTAAGTGCCGAAATACAATTATAAATGTCCCTCTGAAGCTTTTTTATATCGCTTCCGGACTCACTGACCACCGCAGGAAGATTGAATAAAACTTTCAATTGACTATTAACAAGAATCCGTTTATTCTCGTAACGATCCTTCAAATTCTCCCATGCTGTCGCAAAACCTTCATGAGTCAAGGGAGATTTTTGGACAATCTCCTTGGCTTCACCACGAATTTTCTGATTTAAGTGGAACAGTCTCTCAACGGGCGTCAGTCGATTGTTAGAAATATAAATCGCTGAAAACATGTCACGAAAGGACGGCCACGTTAAATAGTCTCCATAAAAAAGTTCAGTGTCGCAGGGTTATATTATGCCCAGACAAATGGGCCTCAGTTGTGGAAGGCGACGGAATCTCCTTTACCCTTTTTGCTGCGGACAACTGATCGGACATTTCGGTCGTTTTTGATAGACAACGGACGAAGGCTTGAAAGCAGCTACGATATCTGACCTTGACGACACTTATATTTTCATCATCGTCATTGTTGGCCGATGTCAATTTGAGAATGCATGATTCATAACAGGCTTTCACACTCGCCCAATTTGATTTTAATTCATCCTCTTGAATTTTGAGCGAAAATACGGTGTGCTCATTTTGAGGAATTTCATTAAAATCTGCCTCCATGTCAAAAATTTGGTCAGCTTGACGCATGAAAACATTTAATTTTGCCACCTTTATCTAAGCTGTAATACCAAAAAAATATCGAAACACGAAAATGTAAAGGTAAGACAATATTTTATTTTTTTTTTGCATCATCCAATTCTTCAATAAGCACATGGTTTTATGAATTTTGTTTTCCTAATTCCTTTCAGGCTGAGCGGCTCGAAGGACCATGTACAATTCGCTATTTGAAATCTGTGGATGCTGGTGCAAATAAGTTGCTGGAGTGCCTCTGTGGACGGACACAAAAGGTAAGCCTGGATTTATAAAATTCTGGCGCAATATGTGCTCACAGAATTTTATACGCAGGAATGGAAACACAAGAATTGTAATAAGTAAAAGAAATCAAAGGAGTTTGATTTATGTAAATATATATTCAGCTTTTAACATTACCAACTTCTTACTTTTCAGGATTTTCTAATATAAACTGGAGGAACAAAAAATGAAGCTGCTTTGATGTAATAAAAAAAAAGAAGACGACCCTCATCACCTTCGCTCGGATAAGCCGAAGGACCAGCGATACTCGAAGCAGTCGGTAAGGCAGTAATTTAAAAAAGGTACTTAGAAACTTTTAGTTTAGCTTAAGTAGTAAAATACATAAATAATAAGGGTTTAGGTATAAACAGTATGCATGAGTAAGATATGCTGATCATGTTAGCATACATATTTTACTCCACTATTTAAGGATTAATTTTAATTTTAAGAAACAAAAATAATTTATTCTAGATTTAGAAAATAGTATTAAATTAAAATTTTAGTTTTAAGTAATTCAAATCCATAATTTTGGTTGACGTTAAAATTCTTTTATAGCACTATGAATGAATTAAAAATTGACTGCCAAATTTATGATGAATTTTAGTTTTGATTTAAAAAATTTAATTATCTAAATATTTAAAGTTTTGTAAAAAAGTAGGTGCAGAAGTGTGCATGGTCGAAAAATGTGTGCTACCCCCCTCGTATAAAGGGGGGTACACAGTTGTTGTTAGTTTTTTGCTGATAGTTTTGATTATTTTCCTGCATTCTTTTTTTCTGTTTAATTTCTTTTTGTTTTGGTTGTTGTTGTTATTGTTTCTATTGCTGTTGTTGTTGTTTCTGTTGCTGTTGTTGGTGTCATTGTTCTTGTTGATTTTGAGGTAGAATATTACCATCTGGATTGTTAAGTGTTTTTTGCTTTACATTTTCTATTGTTTTTTCTATTGACACAGTGTCAGAAACCGGTTTCTGTGCAGGCATTGACCCAGGCTTCGGGTCTTGATTTAAATTTAGTGTGCATTTTTTTATTATGTTAATTTCTTTGAAATATTCACGACTTGTTCGGTAATTGCACTTAGTTTGTACAACACACCGATGTTGTAAATGATTACACATGAGTCACATAGCCAAAAAATATTTGGATTTGGATTAACACACCGATGTTGTAAATGCTTACACATGAGTCACATAGCCAAAAATATTTGGATTAATGTTTACAATATTTTTTAATTTTTATCGATTCCAACACATTTTTGGTGAAAGAATAATTTGCATCCGGCACTACACTGAATATTGTCCAATTCTGAAATAGAGTGGTAGCACTTGTTACAATTTTGTAGTGACATTTTAGAATTTGTTTTTTTTCGTTTTTCTTTTTGTTTTTATTGTAAATGACTTAAAATACGACTGTTCGCATGCGCGGCTAATCTAAATTGAATTTATCAATTTATCAATACTTTAAACCAATAAAACAATATTTCTTTTTATAAACTAGTTTTCTCATCTTATCTACGCTCAAATCCTAGCTTTCTTTCTCTCTCTCTATAAAATATCTCCTCCTAGTTGCGTTCTATAGTAATATATAGCCACTAAAATCATTATATACAATCGATTAACTATTTTATTTAATTTAATTTGTTTAAATCCTTGCGAATCGTTTTCATATCGTTTTTATCGTTTAATATCGTTTTCATATCATAATAGATTTATTGTTGATTTAAACAGTTTTTATCTGATATTAGTTTTAAGCTACTTTTTAAATATCATTGTCCACATCTTATGTAGTACTAAAAAAGACAAAGTCTTAATGTACACCATTATAAATAAATAAATTAATAAATACTTCACATTTAACTGCAGCACTATTTAACATTTTTCTTGCTTTTATTAAGTTCTTATTATGTACTTCTTTTGCTTTATTATCTATTATTATTAAACTGTTTGGCCCGTTTTAAGATATAATTTTAAAAGGGCCTTTGAAAGATTTATCCAATTTTTTCTTATTGCCTTCTTAAAAGTATGTAATTGGGTTGTTATTTAAAAATAAACTTAATTCCTAACATAAAATTTCCTTTATTTACATATTTCTATTTTTCAGATATATTTTGCTTACTTTCTAATAAATTTTCTTTCGAATTAGTTTGCGCATATTTTAACTTAATTTTATTCATTTAATTCACTATTATAATTTTCAACATTGTAAAATTTTTCTTGATTGTTTATAGCTTCACATAGTAGAGCGCATAACTTTTCATATACGAATTCAAATGGTGAGTAGTGTGTTGTACTGTGTGGAGTTGTATTGTATGAATATGTATAGTGAAGCAAAAATTCTACCCAATTATCTTTCCCGTCTAATGTCATTAGAAAATCATTTAGAACTCTATAATTTCTTTCTATTGTACCTAAAGTTTCATGATGACACGGTGTAGAAGTTACCTTATCTATGTTCAACAATTTGCAAATGTTAACTAATAATGCATTCGTGAATTCCGCAATTTTTTCTGTTTTTAGCTATCCAAAACAACCATATTTTAATATAAATTTTTCTACTATCGTTTTTGCTACACTAACTGCATCTCTTGTAAATAGTGGGAATGCTTCTACAAACTTTGTAAGTTCACATTGGATTGTAAGTATGTATCTGTAGGAATTGGATGGTCTAAGAGGACCTACTGTA
Organism: Dichetophora obliterata; assembly: GCA_963920525.1. Classification (NCBI taxonomy): domain Eukaryota; kingdom Metazoa; phylum Arthropoda; class Insecta; order Diptera; family Sciomyzidae; genus Dichetophora; species Dichetophora obliterata. The sequence goes on from OY986435.1 coordinate 115,925,662, forward strand.
TATATTGTTACAACATCAAATGATGTGGTTGGCGTATCTGTCACTATTAATTTTTCTTTCGTGTATTTAGTTATTTTTACCTGGTTACAAACCTCGCACTTGTTAATACATTCTCTAACCATTTTATTCATCCCTTTCCAAACGTATCTTTGCTTTAGTCTTGCTATGAATCTTCTTATTCCACAATGGCCTGCTGTTTTTGAATCATGATACTTTTTTATTAAATCTTTCATTTCTTCTACATTTTCTATTCTTTTTGGAAGCATTATATAATAATATGTCCAGACAATTTTTCTTTTTATCTTTCTGAATCTCATTAAATATCTTTTTAAATTTGTGCACAGATATTTCCTTAAATATTCTATCTTCATTCACTAGCGCTAATTTATGCAAATTTTCATGCTCTGTACAAGCAATTTATGCAATTTTCAAAATCAATTTTAACTCTGATAATACCTTATGATTGTATCTAACATGCAACATAGTTCTTTTTCTATTACCGCTTTATTTAACTCATGCTTTTTATTTATTTATTCATTTATTTATAAACTATCGACAAAAATGTTTAACAGTCTATTTATTACATCACAGATTACGCTAAAACAATAAATATAATGGAATTATTATAAGAATATAAAATTAAGGATTTATACAATACTCAATACAGTTTGCTTAAATGCCTCTCTATTTTGAGTGAAATCTATACGAGCACTTACACTGTTATAGACAGTGCACATGTTAAAAATCGGATCACTCCGGCCATAGTTAGTTCTATGGTGCGGAATGTAAAAAAAATCTCTTTGCCTAAAGTGTCTTTCCGGAGCATAAATATTGAGACGGGCGAGGATTGGCGCACAGTTAATATTATTCATTAAAAGATCTCGAACAAAAGTTATAAGAAAATATTTTCTTCTAGAACTCAATGATTTAAGCCCAATAAGTGCACATCGGGAGCTATACTCTGGCATAAAATTCCAATTTAGTTTTTTCACAACAAAACGAGTAAAACATTTTTGGACTTTTTCCAATCTTGTACTATGCGACTCATAAAATGGGTCCCATATTACACACCCATACTCAAGTATTGATCTTATAATGGAAATGAAAAGAGTTTTAAGGTATACGGGTCAGCAAACTCTCTAGTGTTGCGTCTTACGAATCCCATCATATCATTAGCCCTGCTGATTATGTTGTCATAATGACCTGAAAATGACATCTTTTTATCACAGAGTACACCTAGATCAGATTTAGAATCTACTCTAATCAAGGCGTTGCATAAAATTGAGTAATCAAAAAACATTGGAAATCTAACCATATAAAATGACATTATGTTGCATTTTGACAAATTTAAATTCAATTTATTTAGCATACACCTTTTTTTTTAAGGGACTTACTTGCAAATGCAGATACAGAAGGTGCAAGGAGCCTATTTCTCCTCGAGAAATAATTGCTCCCAATGCAAAATATGAAGCATCTGTGGTTAGTATGAAAGGTTTCGAAAAATCTGGATAACTAAATACAGGTGGGGACATGCGTTTTGGTTTGAGAAGTTCAATAGATTGTTGGCAACTTTGCGACCAATTGAAAACCACATGCTTATTTAAAAATTGATTTAATGGTTTTGCTATATCAGTAAAATATTGAATAAAATGTCTGTAATAATTACAGAAAGCTACAAACCTACGTACTTCGTCAGTATCCGTCTCCATTTTTTAATTTCCCCTGTATTTTTATTCGGAACTATTAATAAGGGTGAGTTATATGGCCTAACTGAAGGTTCAACAATATCTTCATCTAAAAATTTATGCACTTGATTTTACTTTTTAGATAGTTTCGTGGCCAGAATAAATTTTATCAATGTCTGTTTCAGTTGATCATCCTTCAAGGTTCGTGATAGAATACAATTAGACCAATGTAATTGTTTAAATCACGAAAATCTCCATGGAATTCAGAAATCACCTTGGGAGCAGTAATCAAATCGATTGAAGCCATATTGCTTTCTTTATTATTTTTATCTTATATTCTTTACTTTCAGATTCTTTAGATTTAAAAAAAAAATAATTTTTTCCACTATTAAATCAAAATTGACTTCTTCTTGTTGCTCTTTAATCCTGAGTCTTATTTCCTGTAAATCTTGTAACGTATCTGTTATGTACTCAGTCATGCAAGTTCTATCTTCGACTCTTTTGAGTATTAGCTATACTTGCATTGAAACTAATACTTGCGTTGCATAGTCTATTTCTATCAATAATTTATTTTTATTATCTTATTTCATACCCATTCTTAAAAATCTTAATGCCATTTAAACCTCGTTATTTTACTTACTTCAGTATGGCTTTTTTTTCTATCGTTGAGCCTCGTTACCAAAGTCTGATCGAACCAGTTTGTGGCACATTTTCTAAATGTCGCACTCAAAGTTTGAGCAGGATTAAGCGGATCATCCACGATGATGAAATCTCCACCTTCACCGGAGATTCACCGGATGATTTATGCAATCATGTTACATTTGAGACATATTACTCCAGTATCTCTATTCTTAAACCCTCTTGATCCAATACTCACTCTGCACACAGTACATTTGAAACAGTTATAATGAAAACTTTTAACTTTATAACTTAGATATCTAACCTTTATATTTTCTGTCCACTATTTTCTTATGACATTTATCACAATACTTATTAAATAATATCCCAAAGCATCCTTGGTAAAGACACCTTGTAGCAAATTCTACCATTTTTACTTTAAGTAATTGTTTTATATGTAGATATGAATATAGATTTATTTATTAAAAATGTTCTTCTTTTTTTTAAACAGTGCTAGTTGTTGTGTTATTTAGATTTATGTTCAAAATTATTTGTTTTTTTTTACATAAGTTTTAAAATGCCTATTAATATAGTAAATTATTACTACTACTATGAAAATAAGTGATACTATCCCTATAATATTATTAAAGTTGTATCCGTTGCTGCTACTACTGCTGCAGTTGTTGTTATTGTTGTTATTCATGGTGATTTTCGTTTGTTCCTTAGCTTTCGAGAATACAATCGTCCATACCATTTTTAAAACCTGTGAGTTTTACAACGGCATCGACTGCAATTTTTCAGCTGTTGAATGAAATTTAGTTTCTCAGCCCCTTTTGTTACATGGATCATCCTGTATTGGTTGTTCAGTTTCTTCGTCGCCGTACCTGTTTGCCTTCTCTTTTTTTTCTTCTGTGGTTGCTGGTCTTGCTGTTCTTTGAATCTATGCTGTCTCTGTTGATATTCCTCGATCGTCAACTTCTTGGGTCCGGCCGTGAATGGTGGCGGCTCATAAACCGGTGCTTGTTGAGAGGTCTCAATCACAAATTCTGGGACGTACTCTTCCTTTACAAAAAGTGCAGGGTGGTTCAGTTGCTGGAACAATTTATCTAGCTCTTCTCTGGAGTATTGGGACATGTTGCTTCAAACTTCACGTATAGACACCACTCAAATCAGAATTCCAATAGGCTCGAGCCCGCAGGATTGCCATGTTTTGTTTGGTGCTGTGTTTAAAAATATTTAAAATCCTAACTAAATATTTTAAACAAAGGTTTTGGCTTTGGAAGGTCACAAGGCCGATTTACATAAATAAAAAAGAAGGAAGGCAGTGCTGCCAGTCTGTCATTCATAAAATAACTGTGTTTTATTCTAAAATAAATTTTCTTTTATAATAATTGGTTACAGTATTTTCTTAACCTAGGACACACCCATTTTCCAGTCACATTTCCAATATTTAATTTAACCAATCCTTTAAGATTGTTGTGAATCAAATATGCAGACTTGCATTTGTGACTTCCACAGAAATGCAATACCAAACATTTGTTCACATACTGACACACATGTTCAAATAACAATATCATCAGCTCTTTGTCAACACTGCTAGTAGTTGCTAGATGTCTGCTAGTAGTCTTTTATTGTTTACGTTCATGCCGTATTATTGTTTTAACTTAGCTGCACTTCTCAGCTTGATCATGTTGCACTCACATGTGCTCAGTGTTTCAAGGTTTGTTTACGTTAATGACCTTGCTTGTGACTATGTTATCTGTTTGTTATTATTATTTGTTTGTTTTTATTTGCTTTTGGCTGGCAAAAATCCTCTACCTAACCCTCCATGTGGGTGCCGGCTGGTAATAACCGCTACAGTGTTCTTAATCCTAAGACGGCGGTTAGCAGAGGGGGGGTTCTTCCTACCGTATTCTGACTCTTCAATAGTCTCGTATGGCATGGTAAGAATCCTCCCCATCGGTAGGGGTGTGGGCTGAGTCAAGGTGTAATGCAACCCATGCTGAGGATTTGCTAGGCTGGAAGCCCATGTAATAAAGTCCAGTCTTTAACGGAGCCTCTCTGATACCTGGCCGTCTCAGAGTGTAACTGTGGCCTTACCGCGGCATTGGGGTTAGGGCGCGGTCGACATCTTTTTCCCCTCTCTATTTTTTGATCACTCTACTGACAGACTCTGAGCCAAATCTCGGGTTGAATCGGGGCTGCACACGGGGATCTTTCATTCAATGAATGCGGACCCGATCCCGTTCGAGGAATGGTCACAGAGCCTGTCGGTTTAACTCTCTTCATCTTGGTGGGGAGGGGGTGGTCGCACGACTAAGATGAATAAAATTAACAATAATAAACAGACAGATGGGCAATCTTTAAATGCCAACCAAGTGGAGCCTACAGCTACACCAGACACGCGGTCTTTAAACGCTCCTTTTGGCCAACAGCCTGCAGACGCGCAGTCTCTAAATACTTCTGCTGCGGACGCTAGTGCAGTGGTTACCAAACCTGGCACATGTGGAAGTAGCAACAAGGGCCTGGCTAAAAAGACGCCATCCACCAAAAGGACAGGTCGTGATTCTCGGAAATCAGCGCTAAGGGTAAGGGAACGCATTGCGAAAATTCCCGAGAACCAGCGTACCGAGGCTCAGTGGAAGTCCTGGAAGTGGGCGGTAGGCACCTTGGAGGAGTCACAAGCTTCTCCACAACCCAAACCGGTGCCTACTAAGCGTCAGCGATTTCTAGAGGAGGTCCCTATGCCGGGCGCCAAGAAAATTTGTGGTAACACAGCCACTCCAAAACTCTTTAGTGAAATCGCGGCTGGACAAATTACCATTGCGGTGATTGACAGAAGCGACCCAGTCGGCAGCATCTCGCCTGAAAAATGGAGGAAGGTAGTGGGAAAACTGGCCACTATCTTCATTCCGATTATGAAGGAGTTTCCCGGCAGAGGCCCTTCTTGTCGCGACAGTGGATGGCATCAAAGCCATGTGAAGCTGATCGCATGTGCTGACCAAAGGTCTCTAGATCTGTATAAGATCGTCATCTCAAGGATTGGTGAGGTATGGCCGGGCGCGAATCTCGCGGTCATTGATAGGGATCTGATCCCAAACAGGCCAAGGGCGCGTTCCCGGGTCCCAGCCGAACACTCTGACCCTCAAATAATCTTTGAGACAATAAGGTTGGGAAATCATGGTCTACCAACAGCAAACTGGAAGGTGACACGGGTTGATGAGCCGAAGGGGGACTTTAGGTCGGTAACATTTGTTATCAACCAGGAGTCCCTGGCTCTCTTGTCATCCAAAGGTTTCGTGGTAGACTATGGTTTCTCATCCATAGAACTGAGGGTCTACAAAAAAGATGAGGCGTTATTGGAGGAAGAGCAGGCTTCCAAAGTAATTAAAAACGCACCATCCTCTCAAACCTGCCCCCCTGTGCTAGAACCGGAGGGCGTAAGCTCCGTGATGGAATTGGCACGCACATTTCGGCTATCCTCATTGGAGGATAGCCTTCTTAAATCAGACGATGACTCTGACACAACTGTGGTGGAGGTTGATTTAGCTACTATAAGGCTGCGTCCGCCAGCCTGATAATCCGTCTCAGCAAAGATGGAGATGACATCGTCCTGATCCAGGAGCCATGGGTAGTCTGTGGCCTGGTATGCGGACTCAGGACTCCAGCATATACGCTTGTGTATACTAAATCACAAGGTAAACCAAGAGCGTGTATTTTAATTAAGAAAAACCTGAGTGCATTTACTCTCTCTCTAATTTCAGTAACAAAGAAAGAGATGGGCCAGAACAGCTTGTGGCTCGTCTCAGCATACCTCGCGCACGACCAAGAAGTCATCCCAGAAGACCACTTTAAAAATTTGGTCTCCACAGCAGCATCAAAAGCAAAGGGCCTAATTATCGGGTGCGATGCAAACGCTCATCATGTGATTTGGGGTAGCTCAGACACCAACAAACGGGGTGAGTTTCTATTTGACTTCGTCCTCACAACTAATCTTAATATATGCAATATAGGTAATGAACCCACCTTCATTATAAGTAATAGACAGGAAGTTCTAGATATTACCCTTGCCTCTGACCATATATCTAATAGGGTAAAAAACTGGAGAGTTTCTAATGAACACTCCTTCTCAGACCATAGATATATTCTCTTTGATGTTGATAACTTTGACTCGAGATCATGCGAATTTCGCAATCTTAAACAAACCAATTGGGATCTTTATATAAATTCCTTAAATACAGATCTCTCAATTGGACCAACTAATCGTCCTTCCAATAAACAATCTTTAGACAACTTAGTTAATAGTCTCACTAAATCGCTAAATAAAGCTCTAGATACTGCTTGTCCGCTAAAAACATTGAGGGGGAAGCAAAAGCCTCCTTGGTGGAATAAGGGACTAGAAGATCTCCGGAAAAAGACCAGAAAACTTTTCAACAGGGCAAAGACCACAAGATCTACAGATGCGTGGTCATATTATAAAATAGCCCTCAAGGAATATAAAAATGAAATACGAAAAGCACAAAGACAGTCCTGGAGGACCTTCTGTGAAAATATATCACAGACCTCTGAGGCGTCAAGGCTCAGGAAAATTCTAGCTAAGGCTCCCTCCAATCCAAGCTTCATGAAAAAAGAAGATGGTACTTGGACCACAAGCAGTGAAGAATCTCTGAACGTTTTAGTAGAAACCCACTTTCCGGGATGTTCAGGGATATACAACGATCCAATCCAGGAATATCAGTTACCACCTGTGAACAGATCTCTAGAAATACTCTCGCAAACAAAGCTCGAATGGGCAATCAGTAGCTTCAAACCATTTAAGTCACCAGGACCAGATGGTATAGCCCCCATTGAAATCCAAAAGTCGTATGGCATCATTAAGGAGCGGCTTTTGCTGATCTACCAAAGCTGCCTTGACCTAAACCACATTCCCCAGCGATGGCGTAATGTGAAGGTTATCTTTATACCTAAGGCAGGAAAAAGCTCACACGTAAACCCAAAAGACCTTCGACCAATTAGTCTCTCATCTTTTCTTCTAAAAATCCTCGAGAGATTAATTGATATTCACTTGAGATCCATGATAGAAAAGAAGCCATTATCTCTAGCTCAACATGCTTACACCAAAGGCAAATCAGTGGAAACAGCTCTCCACTCCATAATCTCCATCATTGAAAAATCCCTCTATCTGAAGGAATATACAATGATAGCTTTTATTGATATAGAAGGAGCCATTAATAACGTCGAGGCAGGGGCCATCACCAGTGCGCTGACGGATCTTGGGGTGGATGCCGCGCTGATAGCACTCATAAACCAAATGCTAGTTGGCAGGATTATAAGTGCAAAATTTGGAGCGGCATCCAAGCTAAGATCTGTACCAAGAGGAACCCCTCAGGGAGGGGTTCTATCGCCTCTACTCTGGAATTTAGCAGTGAATGAACTGCTAGGCAAACTAGAACTAGAGGGGTGCGGGGTGATAGCTTATGCCGATGACGTTGCTATTGTTACATCTGGAAAATATATATCTACTCTCAGAGACATTATGCAAAACTGCCTAAATACTCTTGTCAACTGGACTATCAGCTGTGGGCTCAGCGTTAATCCTAATAAAACTGAGTTAGTAGTTTTCACAAGAAAACACAATGTACCTCAAATTAGCCCTCCTAAACTGGGAAATACAAGTCTTATCTTCTCAGATCAAGCAAAATACCTGGGCCTTATACTAGATAGGAAACTAAACTGGAAGCCCAATCTGCTCGAAAGAGCCAAAAAAGCGAACATTGCCCTATACTCTTGCAAAAAGGCGGTGGGTAGCAAATGGGGTTTACAGCCAAGTGTTACTCACTGGCTTTATACAGCAGTTGTAAGGCCAATATTGCTATATGGTGCTATTGTCTGGTGGCATGCACTCGAAAAACAGACTCACCATAACCTTCTCCGTAAAGTTCAAAGATCAGCTGAACTGTGCATTAGCGGAGCCCTAAGAACCACTCCGACAGACGCATTAGACACAATGCTCCATCTTACACCACTTGACATCCTAGCTAAACAGATGGCCGCTAATACAGCCATCCACCTAGTAGCCACCTCCCAGTGGAAAGAAGGTACACTAGGACATTCTTGTATCAGAAAATTTCTCCCTCCTTTACCTAGGTCCATTGACTACATCACACAAAAACTACTCTTTGAGAGGAAGTTCGATGTATCCATTCCCTCTCGAGAAGAGTGGGAACAAGAAAACCGTTCACCTCACAATGTCATTGAGATCTTTACGGATGGATGGCAAGGTAGGTGGAGGAGTCTACTCAGAAGCATTAAGCATCAATATAGCCTTCAGGCTCCCTGACCACTGCAGTGTATTTCAAGCTGAAATCGCTGCTATACATGAAGCGCTAACTTGGCTTCAGAAAAATGATATATCTTCCATGGATATATGCATACTTTCTGACAGTCAGGCCGCTCTGAAAGCCCTAGGAACTGTTGAAATAACATCTGAAACAGTTTTCAACTGCCGCAGATCTCTAAACGAGATGGCAGAGCAGCTCAAAATTATCCTATGCTGGATTCCTGGACATAGGGATTTTCTAGGTAACTGCAGAGCAGATGAACTCGCTCGCACAGGTACTACCAAACAACTATCTTCAGACAAGACAAACCTTGGTATTCCTCTCACCACATGTAAACTCCTTACACATGAGTTATCCTGTATTAACACCAACAAAAGATGGTCAGCAGGTAACACTTGTAATATAGCACGGCAAATCTGGCCCAAACTCAATCTGAAGCGTTCAAAAGAACTCATATCTCTTAGTAGAGATCACATTGGCACCATGATAGGGATCCTGACAGGGCACTGCCTTATTGGCAGGCACGCTCAAAGATTAAACATACCCCACAACGACTTCTGTAGAAGCTGTTGAGATGAGGAGGAGGTGGAATCTACAGAACACCTTCTCTGCACCTGCCCAGCGCTGGCTCAAAAACGTTTTCTTCACCTAAACAACTGGTTTTTCAGAGACCTCGAAGAACTCTCGGAAATATCGATATACCGAATCCTAAGCTTTGTGAACAGCTCAAGCTGGTTTGAATAGAGAAGGGAGATTAACCCCTGTGGTGCCACAATGGGCCTTATTGGCCTAAGTGCGTCTCAATTTGAGGCAGCTACTCTAACCTAACCTAACCTAACCTATTTGCTTTTGGGTTGTACATACAACACACGTCTTGTGTTGGCTTAGGCTGAATTGTGAGACCATCGTCTTCGAGGTGTTATTCGAGCGCTCAGTGGGGTTTTCCTGCTGCAAGTATGGGGCTGTGAATTGTTTTTTCGTGCCGATCTCTTGCAGAAATTTTTCAAATGCACGATTGGTGAATTGTGTGACATTATTCGCAATCAAAACCTTGGGTACGCCAAATCTAGCCAAAACCCTTTCTCGAAAGCTCTTTCGTAGGCTCTCACTAGTTGCCACCCGTAGTGGTATTGCCTCCGTCCATTTGCTGAATTTGTCACTGAAAACGAGCAGCATCGTGTTGCCGTGCTTGGACCGTGGCAGGGGTCCCACAAAATCCACACAAACCACAGACCAAGGGTTCCTCTGCGATACGCGATAGCATCTTACCGGCTGGAGCTTGTTGGCTGCTTTTGTATCTCTGGACCGTTTCACAACACCTGACGTACTTGCTGACGTCACGGAAAGTTCTGGCCAGAAGAAGCGACTGGCCACTCGAGCAATAGTTTTCCGTACGCAAAGGAGTCCTGCACTGGGCTGATCGTGGTTTTCTAACATGACTTTGCTCCGCACATGAATATCCAATGTACTTAAATGCGAACTTATTTATTTATTTCGTTCTACAGATTTCAAACAATCTAACAGTTTAATATATTTAAAATGAAATTATATTTAAGTAATAAAATTAATAAATAATTTAAATAATAACACCTATTAAATATTAATCGATAAGTAGCAGTCTAACATATACATGCAGTAAAGGGTGTTTTTTATAGAGTGATACAACTTTGAATTGGCATCACTGCTTTATTTGACCACCCATTGAACGGCTGATAGTTGCTTTTTATTAAGTTTGCTTTGACATTATTGATCTAGTTACATCAGAGCAACGCGTGCAAATTGTGGAAATTTCTAATCAAAATAATTGTTCTGTTCGTCAAACTTATCGTGCACTTCGTCCATTTTATGGCGTATATAATCGTCCTTCCGAGCTGCTAATTTGAAGAACAATAGATCGTTTTCGGACCACATTTACTGTTACTGATAATGTGCATCCCGTGAGACGCCAAACAGTGCGCACTGAAGAATCTGTAGCCGCTGTACAGGAAAGCATTGAAGATGATCCTAATCAATCAATTCGTCGCCATTCTCAGCAACTAGGGTTGTGTGCTTCCACTTTATGGAAGAATTTACGAAAAGATCTTGGCTTAAAACCTTTCAAGATTCAACTTGTGCAGGAATTAAAGCCAAATGACCATCGTTTGCGCCGCCAATTCGGCGAATGGGCTGAAGCACAAATTGATATTGATTTTGATTTTAAATGGAAAATTTTATTTTCCGATGAAGCCCATTTTTGGTTGAATGGGTACGTAAATAAACGGAATTGTCGTATTTGGAGTGAAGAGAATCCACACGCTTTTGTCGAAACACCATTACATCCACAGAAAATTACTGTTTGGTGCGCTTTATGGGCTGGCGGAGTCATTGGCCCATATGTCTTCAAAAACGATGATGGTCAGAGTGTTACTGTCAATGGTGAACGGTATAGTAACATGATTAGAAGCTTTTTCGTACCTGAATTAGCTGGCATTAATCTTGCTGATATGTGGTTCCAACAGGACGGAGCCACATCCCACACAGCGGGCGCCAATAATTGATTTACTCAAGGAAACTTATGACAAAGAAATAATTTCACGAAATGGTCCAATTAATTGGCCCCCAAGACCGTGTTATTTAACCCCATTGGATTATTTTCTTTTGGGTTATGTAAAGTCATTTATCTACGTTGATAAACCACAAACAATTGAACACCTGGAAATCAACATTCGAAGAGTTATTGGCGAGATACGGCCGCAAATGCTGCGAAAAGTTTGTGAAAATTGGTGTTCCAGATTGCGCCTTGTACGAGCCAACCGTGTTGGCCACATGGCAGAAATTATATTTAAGCATTCAGTAATCGACTCAAAGTGTTCAAAGTGTTCAGTTGTGAGTTGTGCTCTCTTTCTGGTTTCTTTCACCAAGTTTACTTGTGCATATTTTTACACATTAAATTTTGTTGTTTTAGTTTCTTCTTCTTCCGCGGAATTAGTAAGTTACCCTACAAAACAATAATAATTAAAGTTTGAGTGATGAGTAAAGATAGACAGGTTCCCCTGGGGGTATAGCATCCTTTCCGAAGAGTTCTTAGATCCCAGTCCCCGTGTAAAAAAACAAAAATTAAACGTCACTAAGGAGGCATTCCCATATTTGAATAAATCGACTACTACTGCAAAAAATCCAAAATTTCTGACTATAAAATCCACTGATAAGCAAACTCCTTTCATCCTTCAGCGTTTTTGCAAAAAAGAAAGCTTTGGATAGTATCAGTACAAAACTGGAACAAGTTAGTATTTTACGTGACGGAAGTCTCCTTATCCTCACAAAATCCGAAAAGTCTTTGGAAAATTCCTAAAATCTTAAAATTTTGGAGGTTTGTGCCCAATGTCAATTACTCTCCATGAATCATTAAACACATGTAAAGGAAATATATAATATCGAAACCTGATCCCAACTTCCGAACAAAAAATTCTTGATGACTTAAAAAAATCAAGGTGTCCTAAATGTTTACAAATTTGTTAAAAAACACAACAACACATCCTCTCCAACAGGCGTAATTCTGCTAACATTCAATGTATTTAAACTTCCAAGTCAAATTGATATTGCTTGGTACAACGTTACAGTACAGGAATATTTTCTTAACCCAATGCGATGCAAAAATTGCCAAATAATTGGACTCACAACCAAATGGTGCAAAAATGACTCAGTTTGCTGTAGTTGCAATCTTCCCCGTCATGACCCTAACAAGTGTGACAGAATTATGTGTGCAAATTGTCTCCCCCACCTCTTATTCCAATGACTGCCCATAGTACCAACAAGCAAAAGAAGTTTTAAAAATTAAAACTCGAAATTAATGCAGTATTGGCTAAGCACACCGTATTTACAAACAATATCAAAATAATTTTCAACCAATGAGAACCTTCTCTGAAGTTGCAAAAACTTCAACAATAAATGAAAATTTAAAACTTTCAATAAACAAAAAAAAAAACCAAGAAACAGAAAAATTTAATAATAATCCTCCACCGAAAGAAACAGCTCCAACAACAACCATTAACTCATTTATTGACTCTGATCTTGACACTGCAATATCTCGTCAAACCACTTCCGAAAAAAACTCAAACTAGAAGCTCTCTGAAACACTTCTGTCACTCAACACTCAAACACTCATTCAACCAAATATATCTGCTCTCAAAACCAGCACTTATAATACTCTTCATCTTTCTAACATTGATCTAAAAATAACTGATTCTCACCAAACCACTCAAGATAATAAACAATCAGCTTCAAAATACCTTCCCAACTTCTCAAACCCTAACAGCATGAACTCAGACTCTTATCAGAACTCTCAACTCTCTCCTACTGTTACACTCCTCTCTTCAACAAAATTCCACACAACCTCTCCCTTTAGCGTTATAAGCAATGATAACACAATGATAATAGACTCTTCTGACAGCGAAATTTAATCATATGCATTACTCTTTTTGTTAAGCAGTAATTGTCATTTTGAAAGGAAAAAAAAACTTTAGTTAATTATTATGATACTTAATATTCTGCAATGGAATATCAAAGGATATTATAACAATTATATTGATTTAGAATTGCTTATAAAAAAGCACTCCCCACATATTTTTTGTCTCCAAGAAACACAGATTAAATCAAACAATAGCCTAAATACCCCAAAGCAATATACAGGATACTTCCATAATTTTACTCAGAACAACTTTGCTAAACAAGGCTCAGGAGTTCTTGTACATAAAAATACTCCTCACAAACTCATCAATCTAATATCTCAGTAGTGGCCGTAGAAGTCAATCTTAAATATCCAATCTACCTCTCCACCAATCCACCTTGCTTACTTACAAATACTACTTGGACTACAATAGTATTTGTAATAGTAAACCTTCACAATAGTGATCACTTTCCCATATCAACAAAAATTACTCTTTGCGCACACCCATAGAAATCTTTTCAGAAAACCCTGCAGATATAACTGCAAATATGCAGATTAAAAAAAATTTCAAGCTGAAATATGCACTAAAACTATTAACACCCCAATATCTATAAACATTAACAAGGAATCCGCACAAATACAAAAAATAATTCGTTCCTCTGCAAACAATTCCATTCCACTTTCATAACCAAAAAACATCTCACGCCATGTACCTTGGTGGAATAATTTATTTTATTTATTTATTTATTTGTTTGATTGCTAAACCTTATCAGGTTTTATAGCAAATTTAAAATTATAAAATAAGATATTTAATACAATTCAAAAATAAAAAGTATGATTTTGATTGAAATCACGTATTATTAACAAACTAAAAAGTTTTAATAAATTGCTTAAAGTATATAATTTTATTAAAGTATAAAAAATAACAAAAGAAAAAGTTAAGTCAAAATCGGTAATATCAGACAGCAAAGCAGGGTTGCGTTTTCAAGACAAACAAGGTCAAGTTAGCAACAATTTTTGTATCCGGCGGAGTCGTGTGACAAACAAGGTCTCATACCCAATAAAACACCACTCCAATATGTAAATATATAATATATATCGTTCTGTCTTCCTGAAGCCGGTGAGGTCCAGGCTTGACAGGTTGGTTACTCGACAAACTAGCTCAACTTCACCAAACTAAATTTCATAAAATAAATAAAACCAGTTGCGAACGCAGGCACCAAGACAAACTAGGTCTTATCGGCCACTCATACTAATATATTACAAATCGATCTAACGTAGTGTTTCAAGAGGTAAAAAGACCCAAGACACCACGGTACCGTCGACAAGTGTAGATACAATCATCATGAAGATATGAGGCAACTGAAGATCCCAGGTTTAGGTCCATTCAGATTATTAAGATGTTTATTCACCAAAATGTTTCATTTTACGCTTAGGTCCATTTATCCATTTATATTGTTATATTAATGTGTTTACAAATCATCAGATGCACCAGATATATGTTTGAAAGAACTTTACATAATCAACGACGGTACTGCAGGTAATCTATAATTTTATGTTTGATTGAGTCCATGGATTCACTTAAGGATATAACATCAGATACAAAATTAAAATCACCGCAAGCGCTTCTAAGAGGTTCATTTTGCAAATAATTAGTTCTACAAAAGTTCATGTGGAGTAACTCAAAAGATCTTCTAGGACGAAGAGGAATATTAAAATATACTTTACTCAATAAATATGGACTGTTGACATACCCATGTAAAAGTTTTGTAATCCAACAAGCATTTATCATAATTCTCCGATTTTTTAAAGAAGGAAGATTAAAGAGTTGTAACCGATATTCATAAGATAGAAAGTGAAAATCAGTATTACAATAAAGATAGCTTAAGCAAAACAAAAGAAATTGTTTCTGCACTGATTCAATGTCGTCTATGTAACAACCGTATCGTGGGCACCAAACAACTGAAGCGTATTCTAAGATAGGCCGCACTAGAGAAGTGAATAAGGTTTTCGTTATGAATGGATCATTAAACTCTTTTGCCCAACGTTTAATAAATCCTAAAGTACTATTTGCTCTATTTATTATTTTATTTACATGAATATTAAAGCGTAGTTTAGGATCCATTGTAACTCCAAGATCATTGAAAATATCTAAGGACTCCAATGGATAACCACAAATTTTGAAGGTACATTTAATTGGTGGTTTGCGCGAGAAAGACATATGCTTGCATCTTTTCATGTTGAGGTTCATACGGTTCGTTTTGCACCAGTTATGAAGATGATCAATGTCGGCTTGCAAAAATACAGCGTCATTATCATTTTTTCAGTTTGACGTTGTCAGCAAACATTAAGATGCTAGAATACATTATGACAGATGGCAAATCGTTTATAAAAAGTAGAAAGAGAAGGGGCCCAAGATGACTTCCTTGAGGTACCTCTGAAGTAACAGGAAACTCATGTGATTTCTTGAGCTTCCATGATCCAACAAGATGTAAGATCAATAGTTTGTGATTTACAATGTCAAAAGCTTTGCTAAAATCCGTGTAAATAACATCAGTCTGCATGCCTTTTCCAAAGTTTTCTATAGTTTTTGATGTAAATTATAGAAGGTTAGTAACAGTGGATTTTCCAGAAAGGAATCCATGTTGGAAAGGAGACATTAAAGATTTAACGCTATGCGATAGTCGTGATGTAACAATTGCCTCTAAAAGTTTAGGCAAAGCGCTTAATTTTGCGATGCCACGGTAGTTATCAATTAAAGACCTATTTCCGGATTTATGCAGCGGAATGATAAATGAATGCTTCCAGGCTGCAGGAAAATAGCAGGATTTCAATGATGAAGTAAATAGTAAAGAGATTGGAGTTACTAATTCTTCACAGCAGTATTTTAATATACATGAAGGTATGTTATCAGGACCACTTTTATATGATGATTTAATTTTTTTTAAAAATGATAAGACTGTGTTTGTGCCAATTATTGGGGAATAAATATTCCCAGATTGAATATTGAAAGGATAACTTAAATAATCATAGGACGATGATGAATAAGTCGCCTTGAAAAAGTCAGCAAAAAGATTGCAAATACTATTATCATTATCAGACTCAACAGAATTATACTTCATAAAAGAAGGATAGGAATCAATCTTACGTTTTGTGTTAACAAAGTTCCAGAAGGATTTAGCATCAGATTTGATGTTTAATTTTACTTTTGTTTAGTATATATTATATTATTGTTTGCATAACTGTTGGTAACTGTATTTAATCGAGGTATAGCATCCAAAATCGCATATGTTATGTGTTTTTTGATATTTTTTATAGTATTTAGATTTCAAGTTTCTCAATTTTCTTAATTCATTTGTGTACCATACCGGACCCGATGTCAAAGAGGCTTTCCTTTGCGGGACAGCCTTAAGAAAACAATCATTAAGCGTTCTATTAAACGCATATACCGCATCATCAAGACTCTGAGAAGATAAACTATTTGTATTAATATTTAAAATAGAATTCCAGTTTATATTAGACAAGTTATTCTTCAAAATCACGTAGTTTGTTTTTTTAAAGTTAAGCAAGTACTATGGTTGAGAATCATAATACTGCACAGATGGTTTTGGAAAATTTAAAATAATTTGTAATGTTGGATGATGAGAATCTTCGGGTGTAACCAGAGGATCTGATTTAGACACAGAAGCGATATTGCTGTCATCAAAAAACACCAGATCAAGCAAACGATTATTTTTGTTAAAGATGCAGTTAAGTTGGAACAGGCCTTGGATTGAGAGCTCGTTTAAAAAATAATTATCGGATGAACATTCAGACGAAGGTAAAAATATTCCAGGAATTTCAGAACAGCAGTTCCAAGAAACGTTTGGCAGGTTAAAATCTCCAGTTATTAAAATATGATCATTAGATTGCAGTTTTGAGCAAACTTTACTAATAGAAGCCAAATGTTTGCTATAAACTTCTAACGTAGAAAGGGGAGGAATATATGACCATGTAATAAAAAGGCTCAAGGAACCAAACTTAACATAAACACAACAGAATTCAATGTCCAAGGATTCTGGAATTAATAACTCTTCAGAGAAATGTGTCGCTTTGACTGCTATCAACTCACCCCCGCCTTTAGAGCAAATGCCAGGAATGGACTTTCTATCTTTGCGGTATATGCTAAATTTGTTGCACAGAATTTCAGTATTTAGAGTGTTAGGTTTCAGCCAAGTCTCACTAAAAGCAATTATATTAAAGTGAAGGTTGTGACTCAAAATTAATATATTATTTAGTTTTGTGTTAATGCCACGAACGTTTTGGTAAAGGATAAGGAACTGAAAGCAACAATCTAGTTTTTTTGATTCTTGTTAAAAACCGGAAAAGTAGCCAAGGAAGTTGTAGGCCGAGGCCTAGAAATAAATTCATGCACCATCGTATTATCAGGCCAAAACTTTTGATCCAATACCTTGTGAAAAAGATCACCAGGCAAAGATATTTTAAAAGAGGACGTAATACGCTCGTATGAAAAATTGAATTTGTAAACAGAGATATTTTTATTTACAACATTCAGCTTAGAGTTTATATAGAATAACACGTCTTCACAGGATGTATCAGCTGCAAAACGAGAAACAAATATAGATTTTGCAGGCTCAATAATCACAAGTTCTTTATGAACAGGGGCTTTGATACTGCTGTTCGATATTTGTTTCGGTATCGCTCCTGTAGAAACCGAAGTAATTTGAGAAGGTGCAGGGACCACATTTGATGTAATACAAGTTTAAGCGTAAGTTTTTTTTTGTGCCAGAAAAGCGAGGAGAATCAGCATTTTCCTCTATGATTGGTATTGCTTCAACAGAAGGAGAAATCTGATCAGCTGACGCAGCGACCTTAGTTGGTGCGATATTATCAGTCATTTGATTAGTATTGACAGCTCCAGTTGATTGATCTTCAAGCTGTATGTTCACATTAGGGAAAACAGTTACAGTAGAAGGTAGAACAGTATTATTATTGGGCGATGGCATGGCTATATCAGTAGTTTTAGCTGAACTACGAAGATTTTTGTTTGAACGTTTACGTTTTGGAGAATTGTAAGCTTCATCCATAATTTTAAACTTTTTAAACAAATCTTCGTATTCACTCAGTCTATCTTGTGCTACCTTTAGATCCTTAGCCATCTCAAAAAAACCTTTCCGAGATTGTCTAATAAGTTTAAAGATCTCAATGTTTGTAAACCTGCAATCTTCACAGGACCAACGAAGTCCCTTACTTTCGTTGAGTGCATCGAAGATCCTCGCAGTTAACGCTGCACACTTGATATGAAAAAATGAATCACACAACCAACAAGTAAATAGCCGGTCTGATTCACCTTTTACAGCGCAGTTTCGGAAATTGCAGATCATTTTCAGTTTAATAGAAAGTAATGCAATATAGATGAAAGTAAAAGGAGAAAAATGAACTTAAATGCTTTTAATGAAAAACAGTTTATTTTGTTTAAAGACACTGTACTGAAGAAACTTTGCAGCCCTGATTTTGTAGAACCAACGAATTGAAAAGTTTTATAAGCACTAGAGTTTTTGCAGTAGCGTTAAAACAGATGTAGAAAGAAAATACGATAATTTGCTGTATAGAAACCTGTTTGCGCTAAAAACAAAACAGGAAGAAGGAAATAAGCAAATTATAAACAAATATATTTATATATATATATATATATATGTCCATTTGTTTATAATTTGCTTATTTCCTTCTTACATATATATATATATATGTATATATTTATATTGAAAATGAAATTAAATATCAAGTGTTTTAAAAGGATGAAATCCACGTTATCACGCTTCCAGATGTATGTGCAAGTTGATCAAAGCTGTTTATTTCTATTTATATTTATTAATTTAGAACTTTTGGCTAAATATAACTTTAAAAGTTAGAGCTCGCAAAAACACGTCTAAACGGTAAGAAGAGAACGATACAAATTTTAACCTTAATAAACTTCGAGAAGATAAATAACAAGCTTGGAAATCCTTTCGCAGATCCTTTTCTACAGAGAATCTAATTTTGTATAGGGCAAAAATGCGATTTTTATCAAAGCTAAAAGAAAAGCATAAACAGGAAGTTTCGAAAAACTAACATCCTTTATAAATCCGACTTCCACCACTACCATTATCTGGAAGAAAATAAGAATACTTACTGGAGCATATACTCCCTTCTCAATACATGCAATTAAACAACATAACACTGTCATAAATAATCAGCAAAAAATATCATCAAATTTTGCAAAATTCTATTCCAACAATTTCCGGTTTGAAAATTTCCCCCCCAACTTTAAAAACTCTTACGATACAATTTTATCACTCCCTAGTCCAGAATATGAAAACCAAAAAACCAGGTACTTAAATATGGACTTCAATATAAATGAGATGGAATCTTGCTTAAAGACTCTGACAGGCAATACTCCAGGTTACGACAAAATTACATACCAAATGATAAAAAACTGCCCCCAACAGATGAAGTTAAGAACCCTCTCACTCACCCTCTCACAAAATTTCAAATATGGAATAATTGTGCCAATACGTAAACCTAACAAAGCAACAGATGAAATTTCAAGTTACAGGCCTATATCTTTGCTTCCCTGTCTAGGTAAACTTTTAGAGAAAATGATCTCAAAAAGACTTATGTGGTACCTTACTAATCAAAAATTTCTAACAGCTAACCAAGTAGGTTTTAAAAAAGGCACCAGCACGACCGACGCCCTTATGTGCATTGAACATCTTATATGCAAAAATCTGTCAACAAAAAATCATATCTCTTATCAATTGACTTTGAGAAAGCATTCGACAAAATTGGTGGTCATGTGGTTCTAAAAAAATTACACAACTTAAAAATTAGTGCCAACATATGTAACTATGTTAAGTCGTTTCCGACTCATAGAAATTTTCGCTGTAGGGTTAACAACACATTGTCTCCCACATTTTCACTTTTGAATGGAATTCCACAGGGATCCCCATTATCAGTCACCCTATTCCTCTTAGCTTTTGACGATTTAAGTCGGCTCTTGTTGACGAACAAAAACATAAACCATTGCCTATATGCAGACGATCTTTATATCACCTGCAACAAAAAAGGAATTAATGAAATAAATACACATTTTACAGACGTACTTAACATTATAAACATTTGGTCTGAGCAATCAGGTGCTTTAATTTCAAATCAAAAAGTAAACATCTGCATGTTTGTAGAAAAATAAATTGTAATCAAATTAACTTATATATTAATGGCAATAATATAGAAATTGTGAATTCCTTGAAAATATTAGGTTTAATCTTTGACTGTAAAAATAGTTTTAAGAATCACTGTTAAGATTTAAGAAAAAAATTAGCTGCCAGGGTTAATTTTATTAAATACCTTTCTTCAAATAAAAGTCATATTCATATTAACTCACTATTAAACGTCACAAAAGCAACTATATTATCAAAAATCGACTACGGACTGCAAATTTATGGAAAATGTACAAAATCTGCGCTCAACATAGTTAAAGCTCCTTATCATACTGCTTTAAGAAGAAACCTTCGAGCATTTAAAACCACACCCATAAAAAACCTTCTTGCCGAGGCAGGCTTCCTTTTGCTAGAGGAGAGATCCGAATACGCAAGAAGCTGATCTTTTTCTACTCTTCACTGTGACTCATCGCACATCCTTTTTAAGGAAATTGCACTCATGAAGAACCGAAAAACTAATCTCTCAATGGAATCAGGCTTAACAAAAATCATGAACTCGCACAAAAATTTACTGCCGCACATCACTCTAACCAAACCTTCAAAATTAAATATACCTCCTTGGAGGCTATCCGCAACGTCGTTCATCAATGATCTTACAGCTCTTCCAAAATACAGTACCACGCACCAAGCTTACAAACAAAATTTTATTAATTCCTTAAACCTTCTTTCAGTAGATTGGATACCACTATTAACAGACGGATCAAAAAGCCAACATGGAGTAGCATTTGCCATAGTGAACAACAACGGTGAAACTCTTATAAACGGATCGCTACCTTCTAACGCAACCGTCCTCGAGGCTGAAATTCAAGGCGTATTATCTTGCCTTCAGTTGGTTTAACAAATTAAAGCCAAATTTATTATTTGTACAGACAGTTTGTCACTTTTCAAAGCTGCAAAAAACATCAACAACAATAACGAAGCTATAAGCTCTATCAGACAATTAATTATGAAAATGGGAAGGAAAGTCAAACTTATGTGCATATCTGGACCTGCCGGCATTCGGGGAAATGAATTTGCTGACGCCGCTGCTAAATTTGCAACTAAATCCCCACTTTTAACGTTTATGCCATTTACAAAAAAATCCATCTCAAATAAAGGTTCAGACGAATTTCTGGAAACTGTGAAAGCCCAATAGATTAACAACTTAATGAATCTCGTACTGCAATCTCACTACCAACAACTACTTCTATCTGGATGAATAAATGCTACATAAGACTCCGATTGGGTCACACAAATTTAACACACCTTCATATAATAAAAAGAGTACCACAACCAATGTGCACCTTCTGTAATAACTCTGCAACATCCATAGCCCACATTTTATTTTATTTTTAACATGCAATAACAATAGAGTTCAGCTACTACAGCTTTTTCGCACTTTCTCCGCATTAGATCATCTTAAGAACCAGCCCAAATAACATTAAAACATCTCAACAAGGCCATTCACAGTTCGAATACGCTGGTCTGCCATTTGATCGATCTGCTATTTGTACGCCAATCTTAATAAACATCTTAATTAACTATAACGCCATTTCTACAATCCGCCAATCATCTTTCCAAAACATTAATCCTTTAGATGCCCCGACTCACCCTACAGAAAACAATATTATTTTATTTTATCATTACTTAAAAAACCTAAAAATTTGTAACAAAATTTAAATTTAAATAAAGCCGATAGCCCTGGCAGCTCGTGCTTTGTAATTTTTATTAATTTGTAATTTTAATTATAGTAAATAAAGAAATAATAATATATTTAAACATTAATGTCATAAAATTTTCTATCCAAAAAAGCTCGTTTCATTGATATTAAAAATATATTACTATATTTTATTATGATTTAAACTTGTATTACTCTATAAAAAACACCCTTTATAACGGTATAACGAATTATATAATTATGGAAAACAAGATTGCACTATAAAATAAAAAATAACAGTTAAGGCACAAAGCAAGTAAATGAAAAATAGTTCAATTAATTATATAAGCAAAATAAATCAAGTTTAAAACGCGATAGCCTAACATTGAAATTTAAAATACATGCAAGACTATTAGATAGACGTTTACAGCGAGTTATTGGCGAATTAAGTGCATAATTAGTTCTATGAGCACTATCCTCAAATAATCTATTAAGCCTTAAATATCTAGGAGGACCATACAGATTGAAATATAGTGGCAGTTTATATTACCGGATATCACATTATAAACAAATAATAAAGAGCAATAGGAGCGTCTATCTTTAAGTCATTGCAACCCCAGCAACTTCCTCCTAGACACGTATGAGGGGAGACCATCCGGCCATCTCAATTTTCGCAGAGCATATTTTGTGAACAATTTCTGAATTTTTTCTATGCGATTTGAGTGCTCATCATAATAAGGATTCCAGCTGATTGCACAATATTCAACCTTGCTCCTAACTAAGGAGACATACAGAGCCTTTAAAGACAATAGATCTTTAAAATTTGCCGAGTTTCTCTTAATGAATCCTAACAAAGCAAAGATTTACCAATAATAAAGTCAAATTGGCTTTTAAAATTAGAATTAGAGTTGAAAAATACACCCAAATCTTTATTTTCTACTTTACGTGTCAGAACACAGTTTTCAATATTGTAGTCAAAGTGAATTGGTTGGGCACACTTTGTAAATGAAACAACACAACATTTATTGATATAAAATTTAAGGTTACCAGTTATTAAATTTGGATAATTCTTTTTGCAATTTTAAGCAATCAGAAATATTAGTTATTTCCGAAACAATTTTAACATCATCCGCAAACAGCAAACACTTGGCAAGTGAGAAAATATTCGGCAGGTCATTTATGAAAGCTAAGAACAATAACGGACCACAGTGTGTACCCTGACGTACCCTGAAGAGGCTTCAATTGCAACTTCCGATTCAGTGGAGTCAATTTTTACAAATAACTTACTATTAGTGAGACAGCTTAAAAAGAATTTTAAAAGCCATTCTGAAAGACCGAACTTCTTCAATTTCAATATGAGAATATTGTGATCAACCTTATCGAACGCTTTAGAAAAATCAGTGCACACTACCAGCGTTGCCATATGGTCCGATATATCGGATATGTTACGATTTTAAAACTTAAATCCGACGTTCCGATATTTGACCAAAATTCTTCAAAACGTTACGATTTCAGAAAAAGTAGATCCGGCGTCCGATTTTGCATATATTTTTATATACATGCTAACACGATCGCCTAGCGACATCGGCCGTTGACCTATATTACCGTTTTATGCAAAAGTTACCCAACTCCACACACGAGGCGCAAGATCAGCGGTTTCAACAAATAGTGCAACAGTTACCCAACACCACACACGAGGCGCAAGATCAGCAGTTTCAATATTCTGCAGTAAATGCAAGATCAGCATTTAAGGTCTTTTATTCCTTTACGAATGGGTGACAATCTTGACGCGATGTAGAGGCTTAAGTTGTAAAGACACAATGGCTATTGGGTTAGGCTTTGTGGAGCAACGAACTAAAAGTCACCCCCCATTTCTAAGGTTGTAGACGCCATGCCGAGGGAGATTGCACCGATGGTGCAGGGTCTAGGGGTATTAGATCGCGAATGGTGTCTCCTCAGGGCAGCCCACTCCCTGTTGTATACTAGTAAGGTAGGGCGGATAATGGGGATCTCTGTCCGTTCGGTCCGTATACTTCTCCCAAACTCGTGGGATTTTTCTATGGAAAATAACAAAGATAAAAAGGAAGGGTGCGCTGAGGTAACGAGTCCTGAAGCGGTGGAGTCCCAAAAGGATTTAATCGTGGAATGGTGCCGGAAGCCGCAAGGTGACCTGCCGGGCCTGGTGGACGATAAAACTCCGAAAGGAGTGGAATTGTCAGCCAATCCCGTCGGAGCTGCAGCGATAGGGAACGACGCTGATTCCGAGGCAAAGCGACTCCGTGTTAGGGAGAAGCAGAAGCGGAGGAGGAAGCGAAAGAGGGCGGGCACAACCGCTGGGGAGAATGCTTTGGAGTCCCCCGTCAGTAAAATGGCGGACCAATTCCAAAGCATGTCATGCGATGAGTCCACCCCGGAGACGAACGTGCGGAAAAGATTCAGGGAGCAGCCTGGACCTTTCGGCGAAGTCGTTACAGGGACGACTCGAACCGGTGAGTCGGAAGGTGGACAGCTTACGGCTGTTAGCTCTTCGGCTAAGGAGGGGGATGGGGAAGGTGGACATCCTGTAAAGGTTGATAGGCTTCCACATAAAGGAAGGACGTTGGGAGCTGGTGGACGACCCTCAAAAGTCGATAGCCAGGGCAAATCGTGGAGGGCTGATAGCCAGAAACCGAGCGGTAGTAAAACTTTGCCAAAACAAAGGGTTGCGGACGCGAAGTCGAAGGCTTTAGCTGGAGGAAAATCAAACCAGGTAGGGGTTATTGGAAGCTGCCGGACATCCTATGCTATGGTAGCAGAAAAAGACCTCTTAATGGGCATCGTAGATTGCTCCATCGATGGTCAGTTGAGAGAGTCTCAGTTAGCGGTCTTTAAATCTGCTCTCTTGGAGTCTCTCGACACCATCAATGAGAGTGATGGCGATGTAGGTATTGTGGGCAATGCAAGCTTGGAGGATGGAATAATTGTACTTAAGTGCAAGAACCCATCATCTAAGGTATGGCTGTGCCGAAACGTGACAAAGCTCAAGAACTTATGGGAAGGGGCTGAGTTGCGGATCGACCGACTGTACGCATTGAAGGACGTTAGAAGGATGTTCATCTTTGTTTACGGAACTTCTGAAAGCAAGGAGGTCATCCTTAGGAGGTTGCAGACCCAGAACCGGTGCGTTGCAGACACTTCTAAATGGAGAGTTAGTAACGTAACGAAGTTCGGAGATGCAAAGAAAGGAGGCGTCAAGCTCACCGTGTGGTGCCGGAAGGATGAGGTGGAGGCGATCAGGTTGGCAGGAGGGAAACTCAACTGCGGCCTTGATCAAGCTCTCATCAAATTCGAAAAGGATGCAAGGTGGAACCCCTGGTACGGGGCTGGTGGGGAATCCTGCAAGGGAAGAACCACCAGGGCGGGTGGTGGGCCCGTACCAGAAAAACATCATTGTGTGTCAACTCAATCTACACCATAGGCAGTATCAGCAATGATGATGCGTTGCATGGAGGAGGATGGAATTAACATAGCAATGCTTCAGGAACCTTGGATTTTTCACAATGGAATTAAAGGTCTCTCAGAGCGAAAGGCCACGCTGTACCAACCAGTAACAGATGGACTTGTATCTTAGTGAGACATAGTATACTAGCGGTACATATGCCACACCTATGTACCTCGGATCTCACCGTTGTGAGAATTGGGGATGGTGCAGGTGCTTGTATGGTAGCTTCAGCGTATCTTCCCTACGACTCTCCAGACCAACCACCTTCAAAAGAGGTGGAGAATCTGGTAAAGTACTGTGAGGGAAGGAACATTGGAGTGATGATAGGATGTAATGCTAACGCGCACAATACTGCGTGGGGTAGCACCAACAACAACGACAGAGGAGAGCAATTGCTTGAGTTTGTGGAGAGGTACAATCTGTTGGTAGCAAATAGAGGAGCACAACCGACTTTCGTTGATGCGAGGCGAGCGGAAGTCATTGATGTAACTCTTATCTGCAGGAAGATTCTGAACAGAGTAAAAAATTGGAGGGTCGTGGATAGGCTAACCATGTCGGACCATAGATCCATAAAGTTTGAATTCAAGTACGGAATCCGACGCCAGTGGAATAGCAGGAAGGTCAGAATTCCAAAGAATACAGATCCTGTGAAATATAAGGCGAAGTTGAGGGAAACACTGACCCAAAAAGCGATAAAAGTACCAGGGAATACGGTGGAAGTAGAAAGTCATGTCAAACACTTTAGCTCGGCCATGGTCGAAGCCTACGAGGTGGCATGCCCAATACTTTCAGTAGACGATGGTGATCCAACGCCATGGTGGTGCACGGAACTCGAATCTCTGAAGAAGAAGGTTAGGAAGGCCTTCAATCTGCACATGAGAGGGGGAACCCCAGAAACATGGGCAAATTACAAGGCACGGAAAAGGGAACTGAAGTACCTCATACGACAACGGAAAAGGCAGTCGTGGAGAGACTTCTGTTCTGGGATGGAAACTATATCAGAAGCATGTAGGCTTCAGAAAATGGTTTCAAAAGACCCATTCTCCAAAGTGGGACTGATCCGAAAGAAGGATGGAACCATGGCAGAGAACCTAGAGGAGTCCATGGAAGTTCTGATGGAGGTGCATTTTCCTGGAAGTTTTAAGTCTGATGACCCGTGGACACCCTTGAAGGAAGGAATGCACAGGGTTGACAGGCTGGAAGCCGAAAGGATGATCACTATGGACGGGGTGAGGAGTGCTATACGCTCATTTGCTCCGTACAAAACGTCAGGGATGGACGGTATATTCCCTGCTATGATGCAATGGGGGGAAGATCTCATTGCACCTAGGCTGTGGGGCATATTCGTTACTTGCCTAGCGACTGGGTATGTTCCGAGAGTCTGGAGAGAGGCGAAAGTTGTCTTTCTTCCGAAGCCCGGAAAAAAAAGATTATGCGGAGGCGAAGTCGTTCAGACCGATCAGCCTAACATCTTTTCTCTTGAAAACGATGGAAAGAGTGATGGTTGACTATCTTGAGAGCACCTCGCTGATGCAAAATCCTCTGAGTAGATGCCAACATGCATATAGAGCAGGTAGGTCTAAGGAGAATGCTCTTCACTAATTGGTAAGAGTGACTGAAACGGAGGTGTTTTCAGGAGGCATTGCGATGGCCACATTTATGGACATCGAGGGTGCTTTCGACAAAATATGCTTTGGAAGGCTGCGGCAAACCCTGACAGAACGCAATGTAAGCCCAATGATAGCAAATTGGGTGGACAATATGTTCAAACACAGGGCTGTCAACATGCAGAATGGTAGAGTAAAGGCTAGAGGTAGAGTAAGTAGAGGATGTCCCCAGGGCGGGGTGTTATCGCCAACCCTGTGGAACATAACTGTGGACTCACTACTGGTTAGACTGGATGAATCGGGCATACACACGATAGGGTATGCAGATGACATTGCGTTGGTGGTCCGCGGCAAGTTCATTGACACCATCTCTGACATCATGAAGGGAGCACTCCGAATGGTGGAGGAGTGGTGTCGAGAACAAGGCCTTACCGTAAACGCAGGCAAGTCAGACAATATTCTCTTTACTAGAAAGAAGGAAGGCCTGAGGATAGAACCACTCAGACTTTTTGGAGCTGGAATCAACATGTCCACGAAAGTTAAATATCTAGGGGTAACCCTTGATAGCAAAGTGAACTGGAACGAGCATGTAGAAGATAGGATTCAAAGAGCCAAGAGGGTTCTATTCCAGTGAAGACGCGTTTGTGGTCTCAAATGGGGGCTAAACCCAGAGGCTATGAAATGGGTTTACACTATGACGGTTAGACCTGTCATCACGTATGCTTCGGTGATTTGGTGGACAAAAGTCAGCCAGAAAACCATTAAGAAGAGACTGGACAGAGTCCAACGGCTGGCGTGTGTTGGAATAACAGGTGCAATACGCACCACTCCAAGAAGCGCAATGGAGGTTCCGTTAGGTATGCTGCCGTTGGATTTAGAAATAAAGAAAACAGCGGCGCTGTCAGCCCTCAGGATGTTGCGAAATGCTACGTGGCATGGCCCTGCATGGTCATATTCGCATCCTTGATATTGTACAGAGAGATGCCAGGGAGGCGTTTATGCCTATGGACGGAAGGCAGAGAGTAAAAATAACAGAAAAATGTTATAAAACTCTTATAACGGATGGAGCCGTTTGTGAAGAAATCGCTGGTAGCGATATCAGCGTATTCACAGACGGCTCTCTGATGAATGGCCGGGCCGGGACAGGCGTGTACTCAAAAGAGTTAAGCCTATCCTGTGTACTGAGGTTGGGGAGGTTTGTGTCTGTATACCAGGCAGAAATGCTTGGCGTAGTGCATGCGCTGGACCACCTGATAGATGGCCGGTTCAGTGGCAAGAAAATTGTCATCGCTCTCGACAATCAGTCTGTGATTAGGTGTATGCAACGGACAGACATCACTTCCAGGTTGGCCATAGAATGTCTTACAAAACTCAACAGGTGCGCCCAGACGAATGAGCTCACACTTATGTGGGTGAGAGGACACTCTGGCATAGAACAGAATGAAGAAGCTGATTCTTTAGCAAGAGCAGGATCAGCAGAAGAATTCTGTGGACCAGAACCACGTATCGCCATAGGCGACAATGTGGTGGCAGGCCTTATTAAACAATGGACGGACTCGGAACACAGTAAAAGGTGGGAAGAAGCTGTTAACTGCAGGCAATCAAAGGCGGCCGTGAAGTGGTCTCGTAGTGAGGCAGCAAAATTTATCCGATACAATCGAAGGACTTTAAGCTGGCTTACTGCACTGGTCACAGGACACGGTCCCTTCATGTACCATCTCGGGAAGATGAATCTGACCGAGGACGATGCGTGTAGGTTATGCCTAGAGGAGCCGGAAACAGCAGCACACATTCTGTGCCAGTGTCCGGCTCTGGCAAGCATAAGATTGACCACTCTGGGACGCCCATTTATTGGCGAAGCCGAGATTGGTCAACTAACCTATAAGGATATGCTTGAGGTGACAAAGGATGCTTACACAAGGAGCATGCTCACGTACGAGTACTCCGAGCAGTTATACCCTTTGTCCAATGGGGGACGAAAAGGGACCCACTGTGGTCTGCTTCGGCAAATCCCCAACTTATTATAAGGTCTTTTATTTAAGTCTAGCCTTAATACTTTTGTATTTTAGAATTCAGTCTGCTTTTAATATTGAAATAAACTACACGGCTCGGTCTAACTGTACCAAATCTAGTTTTATTATTTATATGTGGCCATGAAAAACTTTACTGGCGCCCAACTATTACTCGAACCGGAAAAATAATACTACAAAAATTCTGAAAAGATAATAAAAATTGCAGTGCATCAACAAGCAATTAAAAAATAAAAAACAAAAAAACAACGGCAGCAACTAACGTCGCACCGGAAAAATAATCGAAAAATAGAAATACAAAAAACTCTAAAAAGATAACAAAAATTTCAGTGCATCAACAACCAATTAAAAAATAAAAAACAACGGGAGCAACTAACGTCACAGTCAACCAAATAATAGCAGCAACAGTGCCCTGCAAGATTCACCAGCGGACCACAGAAAGCAGACTTATTTAGATAAGAATAAAAAAAACGAAATGTGAGTAGAATTTATGAAAATTTTTTTTCTCTCAATCAAACCAAAAAAATTTTGCGGAAAAAAACCGCCAACTTTAATCTTTGCAAAAATACAATTTTTTCTCACATTTTTAATCACCGGTATTACAAAATCTTAATACTAAATTTTTGTTTTAATCTATAACTAAAATATAAAGTGTTAGTGTCGATTCTTTGTCAATTGTTTTCCTTTTTTCAAATAATTTCATAAGTGACGACGAACAAAGTCTTGAATTTTTCTTCAAAAAACTTACAACTGAGAAGAGAGTAAGCGATAACAGTAGTAACACAAATTGGTGGTCAAGGAAAAGTGACGGAAAAAACAAAATGGAACCAGCGCAGTTAATGTCTTTGATAGAGGGTGCAGTTAGTAGCGCACTTATCGTACAGAGGGCCAATTTTGAACAAACTATAGTAGGTCTTAACGAACGTTTGACAACCTTGACAGTGACAACACCCCAGGTGGAAACGTACAAGGACGTAGAAATAACTCCAGGGACATCATGTGACGAATCATTAGACATTATAAAATCGCTGCCGGACTTTGAAGGTAGATAAGAAAGTTACGTATCTTGGAGACAAGCGGCGCACACCGCGAACAAATTATTTGAAAGTCTCAATGGTAGTTCAAAACACTACCAGGCAGTAGCAATCATTAGAAATAAAATCAAAGGCTCTGCTGATATGGTGCTCTCCTCTTTCAATACTGTCCTTAACTTTAAGGCAATTATTAGCCGCCTTGACTTTACGTACTCGGATAAGCGACCAATTTATATAATAGAGCAGGAGCTTTCAACTCTTCGCCAGGGTAGTATTACGATTCTACAATATTATGACGAAGTAGAGCGAAAACTAACACTCTTCACGAACAAAACAATTATGACATATGAAAAAACTATTGCTGCATCTTTGAATGAGAAGAATAGGGCGGACGCACTTAGAGTCTTCATTTCGGGAACTAGGAAAACATTGAGTGATATACTTTTTGCGGCGAGACCAGCCGATTTACCGACAGCGCTAGCACTAGCTCAGGAGGTTGAATTCAACCACGAACGCTACATGTTCGCAAGAAATTATGCAAGAAGTGTAGAAGACAGGACACAGCGTGGGGAGCAGAGACAGCAAAACAAAGAAAAAAACATTGCGAATGATAATCAGACAGGCAATATACGAAAAAATCCGCATTTTTTTAGACAACAGAATACTGGAGGTAGGACTCCACAAAACTAAGGCCCGGTACAGCCAATGGAAGTTGACTCTTCACAACGATTCAGACAGCCCACCCAGTTCCAGTCGAATAGTCCTGGCCAAATCCACGGTCAAAATCAGTTTCATAATCAGGCTATGGCCGGCCACAACCAGGCCTCGGCCCAATACTATACCAATCATAATCTAGGCCAAACAATGAAAAGGCCACTTAGCGGTAATACTAGATTTACAGGCCCAAAGCATCAAAGGGTGAATAATCTCTTGCAGAATAACCCTCCCGTAGATCAAGAGGAATCTGATTATCAAAGCTTAGCCGAATCAAAAGCGTTGGCAGTAGTTGATCACCTCCAGGGGCATGATCAAATAAATTTTTTAGACAAAACTCCCTGCTACCATTCATAAATAGAAGTATAGCAGGGAGAACGATTAAACTGTTAGTGGACACAGGATCGTCTAAAAATTACATAAAGCCATTAACAGAACTTAAACGTAAAATTCCTGTGGAAGAACCTTTCATCGTAAAGTCTATCCATGGATTTGATAACATTAAGGAAAAGTGCATTGTCCGTTTGTTCGACACCAATAGCACATTTTTTATTTTACCTACGCTATCAACATTTGATGGCATAATTGGCCTTGACCTGTTAACACAGACGGGGTCAACATTAGATTTTAAGAATAAAACTCTCAGAACCAACATCGGATCTGAGAAGATACAATTTTTCAAATGTGTCGATGTTAATTTCACACAAGTAGAAGATTTGGAAGCACCCCAAACAGTAAATAACATTTTTCACAAAATGATACGGAAATTGTCTGGCGTCTTTGCAGACCCCAACGAGTCCCTACCCTTCAACACGAACATTGTCGCAACTATCCGAACAGATACTGACGACCCAGTTTACTCAAAACTGTACCCCTACCCTTTGGGCGTTGCTGATTTTGTAAATAGTGAAATAAATGACTTATTAAAAAAGGACATAATACGCCCATCCCGTTCACCTTAAAACAACCCCATTTGGGTTGTTCATAAAAAGGGAAGAGACGAATACGGTAATATCAAAAAGCGTCTCGTCATAGATTTTCGGAAACTAAACCAAAAAACTATAGACGACAAGTATCCGATCCCAAACATTTCAGTAATACTATCAAACTTGGGAAAAGCTAGGTACTTCACAACTCTGGACCTAAAGTCAGGGTTCCACCAAATATCCCTCGCTGAACGTGACAGGGAGAAAACGACTTTTTCCGTAGGTAACGGGAAATATGAATTTAATAGGCTTCCTTTTGGTTTGAAAAATGCCCCCAGCATTTTTCAGCGAGCCATCGATGATGTTCTCAGAGAACAAATAGGAAAAACATGCTACGTTTACGTTGATGGCGTAATAATTTTCTCTGAAGACGCGAAAGACCATATCCAACATATAGAATGGGTCTTAAGGGCATTATATCAAGCAAATATGAGAATCGCTCGTGAAAAATCACACTTCTTTAAAGAAAGCGTGAAATACTTGGGATTTGTCGTATCTGGCGAGGGTATAAAAACAAGTCCTAGCAAGGTAGAAGCTATTCGCAATTATGAACAACCCTCTACACACTTCAATGTCAGGTCGTTTCTCGAGTTGGCAAGCTACTATCGTTGTTTCATCAAAGACTTCGCGTCCTTGGCGAAGGCCTTAACTGATATACTTAAAGGTGAAAACGTTAAAATTAGTGCGAACCATTCAAAAAAAGTAATAATAAATCAGGATGAAAAACAGGCCCAAGCCTTCAACAAGCTCAAAGAAATTCTGGCATCAGAAGATGTCACCCTACTTTACCCAGACTTTAAGAAGCCGTTCGATCTTACGACGGATGCTTCAGCGTAAGGTCTAGGGGTGGTCCTCTCTCAAAATAAAAGACCAATAACAATGATTTCGAGAACCCTAAAAGATAACGAACTAAATCTCGCCTCCAATGAATGTGAACTTTTAGCAATCGTATGTGCTCTCAAAAATCTGAGAAATTACCTTTATGGGGTTAAAGATCTAAATATCTTCACCAATCATCAGCCGCTTACGTTTGCGGTCTCCGAAAGGAATTCGAACCCAAAGTTTAAGCGATGGAAAGCATTTGTGGAAGACCACAATGCAAAAATCTTCTACAAACCTGGGAGGGAAAACTACGTAGCCGATGCACTATCACGACAACATATTCATGCCATAGAACAAGAGGCTTTTTCGGATCACGCGACGATCAACAGCGAGTAATCGCTAACCTACACGATAGAAGCAACTGACAAGGCAGTCAATTGCTTTAGAAACCAGATAATTCTGGAAGAAGCACAATTCAATTCCAAGCGTTACTTCATATTTTTCGGAAAAAAAAAACTCGTCACCTAATCAAATTCACAGACAAGAACACCCTTCTGAATGAGATCAAAACTATTATAAACCCAGATGTTTCGACGGGAAAAAAATATTTTCTTACTTGCATTGACAAGTTTTCAAAGTTCGCAGTCGTTCAACCCATACCATCGCGTACAATAAATGACATTCAGGCACCAATTCTACAGTTGATGAACATTTTCACGAACACAAAAATAATCCTGATTATTCCTATCTAATCCTAATCTTCTTTTAGTCCTGATGAAGAGTACTTTGAATATATGAACTCTACACCCAGGGTTTCGTTGGATTCTATATCCTTTACTTCAGAGGATATTTTAAAGTATATTGGATTGATCGATGAGGATTTTAATGCTGGACCTGACGGAATTCCTGCCGCAGTGTTAACACGATGTGGTTCCGTTCTAAGTCAACCACTGTCCATGTTATTCAATAAATCAAGTAGCGAAAGTATTTGTCCACTTTTTTGGAAAAAATCTTTTATAGGTCCTATCTATAAAAAAGGTTGTAAGAACGATATAAACAACTACAAGCCTATCGCGAAACTCTCGTCGATTCCAAAACTTTTTGAGCGCCTCGTGTATGATCGTGTGAAGATTCACTGTGGGAAGATCATGACAACTCGTCAGCATGGATTTGTTACTGGCAGATCCACTGTGTCTAATCTCCTCGATTTTACAACGTTTTGCTTAAATTCATTTTATTCAGGTAACCAGGTCGACTGTATTTACACTGATTTTAGTAAAGCATTTGATAAACTGCCACACAACTTAATTCTATTTAAACTAAAGTTAATGGGTTTCCCACAATTTTTTGTAAGCTGTATTCAATCGTATCTGACAGAGCGATCTTATCAAATACGATTTCGAGGCGTATTGTCAGCTGAATTTATTGCTGAATCAGGTGTTCCTCAAGGTAGCCACCTTGGTCCACTTCTGTTTATTTTAGCCATTAATGATGTAACCCACATCATCAAACACTCTCATCTACTTATCTATGCAGATGACATGAAAATATACAGAACAATAGATGCTAAAGACAATTCAGATCTGCTCCAGTCTGATTTGAAATCCTTTGAAATTTGGTGTTCAAAAAACAATATGTTTCTAAATCCAGATAAATGCCAAACTATGACCTTTTCGCGAAAAAGGAATAATTTAATTTTTGATTATGAGATAAAAGATACTGCATTAAGTCGTGTAGATGCTGTCAAAGATCTGGGTATATGCATGGATTCTAAGCTATCGTTTAACGTTCATATTGATTACATTTGTAAAAAAGCATCTTCTATGCTCGGGTTTATGAAACGCTGGGCCAAAGAATTTAATAGTATGATCACAACTACAACGCTGTATTATGCAATTGTGCGACCTCACTTAGAGTATGCAAGTCAAGTTTGGTCCCCAAGTTACAATGTACATGTTGAACGTATAGAGAGAATCCAAAAACGTTTTGTTCGGTTTGTTCTAAGGGGCTTAAGTGCAACTGACACTTTAAACCTTCCTCCTTATGCGGATCGTTTAAAACTATTGAAAATGCAATCTTTGAATGAGAGAAGGAAGTCTGCAGATATCGTCTATTTACACCAACTCATAACTGGTGTCTTCGATTCACCAGAACTTCTAACTCTTATATATTTTAACACTAACCGTAAAAGCAGTAGAAATGCTAACAATTTAATTTACTTACCTTTTAGTAGAACAAATTATATGGCTACTGCTCCTTTACATCGCATGAGTACCTTTGTTAACAACTGTAGCTTTTTTGATGTTAACTTATCGAAAGGTCAACTCAAAAGTAGATTAAAAACTAATGTATGATTAGATATATGTAAACGCATGGTTAGTTGTTATGTCTTGTGTTGTCCCTGAGCCCAACCCATATTATGGTGGGTAAATTTTTCTCACTTTGGATTGTTTTGGACCACTCTTATCGATATCATTGGGGCTGTTCACAGTTTGAGCGTACTTTTAACAAATCGTATTTATAGCATTTGTATTTTTTCAAACTGTGAGCACCTCGCCATGTGACTGTCGTATAAAAAGATTGTGCAACCCTGTGATGTATGTGATTATGCGGCTGTAGACAGAGCATAAAAATACGAGGTACAAAAACACGTCCAAGGGCTGCTTTTATTTACACGTGCCTGCGTATTTGCATTTGTATGCAAAACAACAACAAAGCAAAATACGCTTTCGTAAATTGGCGTACAAATAGCAAATCGAACAAATGGCAGACCAGCGTATTCGAACTGTGAATGGCCTTATTGAGATGTTTTAATGTTATTTGGGCTGGTTCTTAAGATGATCTAATGCGGAGAAAATGCGAAAAAGCTGTAGTAGCTGAACTCTATTGTTATTGCATATCTATTGCGATAATGAAGCATCCTTCAATTCAGAAACCATTTCTTCCCTACTAAAAAACCAATTCGGGATTGACGTGGTGAATGCGCCCCCACTTCACAGCACTTCAAATGGGCAATTCCAAAGGCTCCATAGCACTCTTTTGGAGATTGCAAGGTGCCTGAAACTGGAAAACAAAATAGACGACGTGGTAGATCTAATATTGATGGCCACAGTTGAGTATAACCGTTCGATTCACTAAGTAACCGGCAAAAGACCTATAGACATAATCCAGGCCACACCCCAGGAAACTTGAAAAGTTATAATGGAAAAGATCGAAAAGGCTCAACAGGGTCAACTTGAAAGGAACAATTCTTCCCGACAAAATAGGGTGTTCGAGGTGGGAGAACGTGTTCTCGTAAAATCGAACAGAAGACTTGGAAACAAATTAACGCCATTGTATGCTGAATAGAAAATAGAAGCTGATTTGGGAACCACGGTTCTTATTAAAGGGAGGGTGGTCCATAAGGACAATCTTAGATGAGCATTCCAGTCTTATTTTTTTTCTTTCTTCCCTCTTTCTTTTTTCCCCTCTCTTTTTTCTAAACTGACTTATCTTGGGGTTTCACCTTTCTTTTTATATTTTAGGTTCTATATAGGGATACTTTTTGTTCAAGTGATAGCGGCAAAAATAACAGACTACTCCAACGCGGATTACATTCCAATCTCAGACGGGGATGTAACAATCTGGCATTGCTTCGATTATTTTAAACATTCTACCAACTTTGAATCACATTCAGCAATGGTAAGTGATACTAAACAGCTCACAAATCATTTCCTTCTGTCACACATGAGAAAACTACTTGACGCTGATGTTGAACACATCAACACCCTCTTGGCAACCCTGAACGTACACCATCGACATGCTAGAAGTATCAACATCTTGGGAACCGCACTCAAAGTAATCGCAGGAACCCCAGACTTCGATAACTTCAAAAAACTAAAATTTAGACAGCAAGAACTTATAAATTCCGAAAACAGACAGGTAACTATCAACTCAAAGACACAGGAACAGATTAACAAAATAACCGATGCAGTCAACAAGATAATTGAAAACTCGAAAACAAAACAAATTGACACTGACACTTTATGTGATTCACTCTTAGCTAGAAACAGAATAATGATTTCCGAACTAGAAAATTTAATGCTTACCATTACTCTTGCAAAGATTAAAATAAACCCCACAATTTTGGACTCTGAAGATATAAAAAATGTAATTGTCATGCGTTCTACGAATATTAGTATAACAGATCTTATGGAAGTATCTTATATTAAGGTTTTATTAGATAATACGTTTTTACATTTTCTTATTAAATATCCAATACCTAAGTTAGAGTGTAAGAAGGTAACATTATTCCCAGTCCAGCGTAACGGGACTATCTTGCACTTCTCCGAATACAACAATGTTGCCGAATGTGGCAGCCGAGTACTAGGTTTCGGAAACTGCACCGCGACGCTTACAACAACATTTTGTCAAGAACTGAATCACCCTACATGCGCTCAACAACTTCACACTGGCAACATCGCTAGTTGCAGTACTAGACCAAGTCATCTTGAACCGCTAGTAGTCGTCGATGATGGCATCATTATAATAAAACAAAAACTCCGCCATTATAACTTCCACCAACGGTCCTAACAGGACGGTCACTGGTACCTTTCTCCTAACTTTCAACGAGCAAATTTGCATCAATGGGTCCACATACATGAATCGAGACGGGGTAATGAAGAAATCACCAGGGTCAGCCGCGATGGCTGCTCTGAACATAACCAGCCATAACGAGATACTAAGTCTACCATACCTCCAAAGAATGAGCGTAGAGAACCTTAATTATATCGGGGATGTCGAGGAGAAATTAGCAACAAGACCCCTCTTATCCGGTCTAGCAACAGTTGTCATTATAATTGGCTGCTACGCACTCCTCAAGCTATACCAAGAACGAAGAAGACAAACGAAAAAATCCCTGCAGATCATGATCGACAGTTTCAGGAAGCCCGAGGACGGCTATCACTTAAGCGAGGGAGGTGTTAACACGATCGCCTAGTGACAGCGGCCGTTGACCTATATTACCGTTTTATGCAAAAGTTACCCAACTCCACACACGAGGCGCAAGATCAGCGGTTTCAACAAATAGTGCAACAGTTACCCAACACCACACACGAGGCGCAAGATCAGCAGTTTCAACATTCTGCAGTAAATGTAAGATCAGCATTTAAGGTCTTTTATTTAAGTCTAGCCTTAATACTTTTGTATTTTAGAATTCAGTCTGCTTTTAATAGTGAAAGAAACTACACGGCTCAGTCTAACAGTACCAAATCTAGTTTTATTCTTTATATGTGGCCAATGAAAAACTTTACTTACATACAGTAGTGGACTAAAGTGGATAAATACTTGAATATTTTTAAAACTGTATTAATAACTTTTGTTCAATTTGTGATATCGAACTGTAATTTTTCCATTGTATATCTTGTACTTTCTTTACTATAAATACGTAAAAAAACTAAATGATTTCGTTCAAGAAACATGAAAGAAATATATATATTTCATAACCGCAATTATCCAGTTTTGTCCAGTCTTTGCCTTTTTTGTTTATCTATTCGTAGTCCCGTTAGATTTGAATGTTTTTGTGTGAAGAACTGCATTACTGTTTCATTAAAGAGTAACAAGCCATAAAGCGAACACACATTTGATTTAATTTGATTTTCGTATTAAAAAAAATAACAATATTTAGAACAACCAAAAAATGAGGAAAATATCAAAAACTCTTGAAGAGGAAATTGTAAGACTAAGAGGAAAAGGTGAATCATTCCGTAGTATCGCAAAACAGCTGAACGTGTGTCATAGAACTGTGAGCCTAGTAAGAAAACGGCGAGATTTAGTTGTGGCTGCTAACAAGGGAGGTGGACTTGTGTCTGCCGTTAAAAAAAAGAAACCTGCGCTGTCGGACAAGAATGTGAAGGCTCGGATAAGTTTTTGCAAAACGCATAAAAACTGGAAATCTTATAAACTACTTACAACTTATGTGATTTGGTCGGATGAAACAAAAATTAATCGCTGCTAATCTGATGGAATACAATATTGCTGGAAGAGGCCCGGTGAAACCATTCAGCGACACCATGTCAAGCAAACGGTGAAACACGGTGGTGGAAGTGTTATGGTGTGAAGATGTTTCACTTCGTGGGGCATTGGTCCTCTGATAAAATTAAAAGGAATTTTGAACAAGGAGTACTATCTAAGTATTTTGCAGAACAATTTGCGCAGTTTTATTGAAGAGTGCCCCTACCCAGCACCACAAATAATTTTCCAGCAAGATGGGGATCCAAAGCACACGGCCAAAATTGTGCAAAAA
Source organism: Dichetophora obliterata (assembly GCA_963920525.1). Taxonomy (NCBI): domain Eukaryota; kingdom Metazoa; phylum Arthropoda; class Insecta; order Diptera; family Sciomyzidae; genus Dichetophora; species Dichetophora obliterata. The sequence goes on from OY986435.1 coordinate 115,964,584, forward strand.
TGGCTTGCTGAACAAGAATTCAAGACAATGAAGTGGCCAGCTCAAAGCCCCGTTTTGAATCCTATCGAGAATTTGTGGGCAATTGTCAAAAGAAGACTCTCCCAACACGAACGCGCACCGACCAGCTTAGATGATCTTTTTTTTTTTTTTTTTGGATTCGCCCGGAGGTATGAAATCTTCCCAAGATACGTATACCCGACCTATACGTATGCACGATTCACATTCTAAAATCTGCCCGAATCAGCCGGGACAGACAGAATGCACCTACGTACTAAAACATACCCCCTATTGGCAATTAGGATTTTCCACTAAGCACATTAATTGGATTTTCAGCGGAATTTAAAAATTGAATATATATAAACGCGTATTTAAGTATATTTGATTCTATATAAATAAGCGAATTAAATAATAGTAATTATTAATTTAAGGTACCCGAAAAACAATCAAAAACACTAAACTCATTTTAACTGGTTTGCGGCCATTGTCTAATTTCAAATCAGGAAACCACGTGAGCGCGTAAATCCCAATTCGATTAAAAATTAAAATATTGAATAATTAAAAAGTAAGTTTTAAAAACGATTCATATTTGATGGTGCTTACTTTATAAACATAATATCGAGACAAAAAAGAGAAATAGAACAATCTCAATTGCCAATATTACATTGTTATAAAATTGCGTTAGGTATAATGGGATGAAGTTAAATTGATTTAATTATTTAAATGTAATATAATTTTCCGTTTTAAGACATCTACCGAATCAGAAAAATTAATCATATTGAAGTTATCATTGAAATCACTGCACATACATCGTAAAGGTTCATGAAGAGCGTAATTAGAACTGCACTGACTCAACTTGAAAAACAGAAAATGTCTAGTTCCTCTCCTTGGGATGTTAAAATTTAGAGCTGAGATGAGATATTCCGAATTAATCTCGCCACGAAGTAATTTATACAGAAACATGACATTAAGCATCATTCTTCTGCTTCTTAGGGAAGGTAGTAAAATAATTTTAAGGCGTATTTCATACAATGGAAGCATAATATTGGGGTTCCAACGACTATGACGTAAAGCAAAAAGTAAAAACTGTTTTTGAACGGATTCTATGGCGTCGATGTAGACGATGTAGACGATGTAGACAACTGATGCATATTCAAGAATTGGCCTTACGAGAGAGGTATATAATAATTTAGTAGTAAAGGGATCACTGAATTCTTTAGCCCATCTTTTAATGAAACCAAGGACTCTTCTTGCCTTATTTATCACCATATTCACGTGGAGATTGAAGCGAAGTTTTGAATCCATAATAACACCAAGATCGAGAAAACTGGAAACTATTTCTAAGTTAGTGTTATTTATAGTGTAATTTATGTTACTAGCAGATCTTCGCGAGAATGTCATTTGCTTACATTTTTTTAAGTTGAGATTTAATATATTTAAGCTACACCAGTCCACAAGTCTATTTAGATCAGAATGTAAAAGATGTCGTTCTTCGGGTGATTTGTAACAAAGAAAAAGTTTCACGTCGTCAGCGTACATTAAGACGTTACAGTGTTTTATTACCGAAGGAAGATCATTAATGAATAGTAAAAATAAAACCGGTCCAAGATGACTGCCCTGAGGAACGCCAGAAGTGACCGAAATACTTTTTGAAAGAGAATTCTTATATAAAACCTTTTGAGTACGTCTAGATAAATACGAATTTATCCAATTTAATAATGTGACAGGAAACCCAATAAGGTGGAGTTTTTTCAAAAGAAGATTATGATTAACACTGTTGAAAGCTTTGCTAAAGTCCGTATAAATAACATCAGTCTGCAGTCCCAAAGTAAAACCATTTATAACACGCGTAGTAAACTCTAAGAGGTTTGTTGTAGTGGACTTACCCTTCAGAAAACCATGTTGAAAGACAGAAATGGTGGAAGACACGGAGTGGGTTAATTGATCAGTTATGATTTTCTCAAATAACTTAGGGATTGCACTTAATTTTGCAATTCCTCGATAGTTAGAAACATCTATCTTGGAGCCAGATTTATGAAGGGGTATAATATAAGAATCCTTCCATATAATAGGAAAATAACCACTATGCAAGGAAATATTAAAGTTGTTTGCTAGAGGAGTACACAGGTTTGTAGCACATTGCTTTAAAATACAGCTTGGAATTTTATCAGGGCCGGTCGTAAAAGAAGATTTTACTTGTCGAAGATAACACATGACAATATTTGGGTTTATTACAGGAGTTTCAAAAGAGTTTGGTCAAGAGTTTCAGTGGAAAGGGCTAAGATTCCTCCTCAAACTTTCAAAAATCTTGTGGTAAGCATGCCTACTCGCATAAAATGTGTTTTTAAGAACAAAGGACTTTGGACGAAATATTGAAGAAAAAACTTGCCGAAAATATCAAATATGCACAATACTGGATAAAAGCTGTCACAATTTACAATATTTTTCTTTATATACTTCTGAATGATATAATGTGCTGTATTTAGGTTTTTATTGAAGAAAAATGTTTTAGTTTTATGTTTAAAAAAAAATCATTTAAGTTTCTATAATAAAAAAATAATAATAACAAATTTCGAAAAATCTTGAATTTATGTATCCACTTTAGTCCACTACTATATATATGTATATGAAAAGAAAAAAATTAGTATAATAAAATTGATGGCAACTTTAAAATAAAAAGATGCGATGGTACTTCTGAATTTCCAATAATGGGAAAATTTATTTTTGAATTGTTGAGCTTACCGAATTCCTAAGCTAACGTTGAGCGAACTTTTAGTCAAATAAATATTAATAAAACTAAAGTTACAATAGATTAGAGTTACATACAATGGAAGGAACTCTGCATACAAAAGATTATGTGCGTATGAAATCTTTAACTGTTTTAGTCTTAAAATTGATAAAGAATTGATAAACAAATTTAATAAAGCAAATTATATATGACTTCGATAAAATAATATTTTTTATACATATTTTTTACACTAAAATCTAATCTTTTTGTAGTTTTTGCTGGCTTAAAACAACAAAATTTTTTCGTTAATTTACTTGGAGTAAAAACTTTACATTTAGAGTTACTTTACTTTGCATAGATTTAAATTGAAAAATTATGTATTATAGCTTTATGTATTTCATTTTTACCGATTTAAGAGATCTACATTAAACCAAACTGTGTTGCAAATGTATTTAATTTGATTTTTACTCTTCGTTTGTGTGTTCAATATTTTCAAAATGTAATTTATTATAATGTATTTTGTATATTTATAATGATTATTGAATTGACTTTTGAAAAAAATGTGCTTTATTTAAATAAATAAACCTTAAATATTCGTCATACGTCTTATAAAATGCAATATTTTATTTGTCTTCTTTGTTGTAAAATGCGACTGAAAATTTCTTAGTTCTTGTTTTCAGAGTTTCACAAATACGACGAGAAATCCGACGAGCATAGTGCAAAAGTTACGCTGCAAATTTTTTTTTATGACAACACTGCACACTACATCTAACTGGCGAAATTTCTCCATTGCAATTGTGATATGTTTAGAAATTAAAGCTAAATTAGTGCTAGTTGATCTACTAGGCATAAAACCGTGCTGATAGTCACAAATATCATTATTAATAGGTTCATATAATTTCATATGCTTGATTTTATCAAATAGTTCAGCAAATGTACCTTTCTTAACTATAGCTCTGTAATTTTTGACATCACCACGATTTCCCGATTTAAGTATCGGAACAATGGAACAAATTTTCCTGATTTAAGGCACAAAGTAAATAAAATTGAGATAGGCTTCACAACATTACTTACACATAATTTAAAAAAGCTGGGTAGAAAGCCACATTTTTCATTTTTAAAACTTAACTTTAAGTCGGAAATTGCAGATATGACGTTATCTTCATAGATTGTGAAATTGTCAATAGCGTTAAGTTATTTGAATATAAAGCTGTTGTGCTAACAGGTAAATTAATACAGTCTTCATAAACGCTTTGAAAGAATTTATCAAAAAGATTACAGGACTCCAGAGTGCTGTTCGATGTTAGACCTTCATATTCCATACTGGCTGGAATACCATTAGAGCTACGTTTGTCATTAATGTTGCGCCAAAAACAACATGGATTTAATTGCAATTGACACTCAATTTTTAAAATATATTGCTTATAATGGTAATTATAAAGAAAATTAAATTCATTGCGTAATTGTTCAAAATGACTTCGATCAGCATTAATTTGGCTATTTTGAAAATTTGTAAAAAATTTCTTTTTAAGATTTTTTTAAATGCGACAATTGTTTATTAGACCATGGGCGCTTATTTCATCGACTGAATTATTTTAAAGGTACCAAATTAGATATAGCATATGAAAATTGTTCACAAATATACTTATACGCATCATATGGATTGGGATTTATATCGGCCTTTTCAAACTTATAAAATTCAAAATAAACAGTCAGTGCTCTTTGATGCACGATATTATATGAAATTGGTGAATAATTTTGCTCAAAGGATATTTTTAAGTCACTTGTAATATATATTAAATCAAGGATTCTGTTAATGTCATTCTTAACTTGATTTAGTCTATAGATAAGAAAAAAGATTTAAAGGAAGACTCGATCTCCGATTTAAAGTTAAAAGGCAGTAAAATGTTACCTTCGTATGCCCAAGATATATTGCCAAGATTGAAATCACCTAGGACTACCATTTGCTGATCAATTTTTTAACAAATTAGATATGAATTCTAAATTACTTATATGATTTAATTCTGGTAGTATAAAGAGTATGAGTGATGGTTACTGCTGAGTAACCGGCTATATTATAGTGCTATTATTCTACTATTGTTCTACGCTAGCTGAATATGTGCATGGAAGCGGCTGTGATGAGGTAAGAGGAGTTTTATTATTTGAACATGTATTCTGATGAATCAGGTCTTCGACGATAGCTGAAAACGTGCATAGAAGCGGCTGTGCTGAGGTAGGAGGAGCATGATCATGATCGCGTCTTAAGTATAACAGGCTTCAATAAAAAATTAAATGAGCGAATGCTAACGTCAGCTGGCCAAAGAGACGGCCAGCTATTTTCGACTATTTTACTAAAGCAATTCGCTGAGAATTCAAATTTGAAGGTTATACGCTTTATATTGCACCCATAGGCATTTTTTTACAAGTTTATGTCGAGCTAAGTGATGCCTTTCAATGCCTGTATGTTTAGCGACGTAGGCAATTACATCATCTTCAGATACTGATGGTTTAAAAGACGACAGACGTATCCAGCTTTTTTTAGCAACAACTTCAAGCTCAGAGTTAACGTTTTTATAGTGATAAAAGATTTAGCATTTGCGTGAATATTTCTTTCATGAACGATGTCTTTCTCGATTGATTCAACACAACTTATGACTGAGAGTGAATTTAAGCCATTATTCTCAGAATTGTTGAAATTTATCTTTTTGGATTTGAAATTTTGAACCTCTATCCAGTTATAAGCATCAAGCTGCGTCGGAAGATTTTTGCCTTCAATAAAATGTGGCGAATAGCTTAAAATTACAGGCTCTAAAAGTGATTGCAAATTGGTATCACCATGCGGAACTGATGGAAAGGTGCTAGCTACTATTTGAGCCCATGAACGACGAATAGTCAAGGTTGTAACGATGCGTTCTCACGGCTGGGGTCGGTTCGCCGGATTTGGTTCGCCAAATCAAACTCGTATTTTTCCACTACGTTACAATGAATGTTTATTGACAAATTATTTCTTACTTTATTAATACCAAAGGGGATACAATTAAGGTTAATTATTAACTATTCAATTAGTTATTTAATTATCTCGCAAGTAAAATATAAATATGCAAATATTTAAATTTAAGTAGTCAATAAATATTAAAATATATATGAATATTATTTTATAGTGACACAAAATATTATAATACTTATTCGATGATTTGCATTCTTATCCTTGAGGCTCCTGATGTCGATAATCTGGTCATCTGGTTCTCGGTTTATTTTAGTATACTCCACAAGGAAGGATCTCACTACAAAGAGGTAGTGAAGACCCAGGATGTGGTGCTTGGGCGGACGACTCTCATCCGTTTCCCAAGACTGGACGGGGTAGTTTTGCTACACAGGGTAACACGTATGTGGGAAGTGAAACTTGGGCGGACGACTCTTATCCGTTTCCCAGTTTCAATGAGGGTTTTCTTGCTACACGGTGGTAACAAGTGTGGGAGGTGGTACTTGAGCGGACGACTCTCATTCGTTTCTCAAGACCAAGTAGACTCGCTGCAAGGAGGCAACGAGGGGTTTAAGGAAGGAACGCTTGAGCGGGCGACTCTCATCCGTTTCTCAAGATGCGAAGGAACCCGTAGCACCAGCTACGAGCGTTTTGTGATAGGATTCTTGGGCGGACGACTCTCATTCATTTCCCAAGATGGGAAAATGAAGGTAAGTAAGGAAAGGTATATAAAGGAGCGGGGTGCACTAAATGCATTCAGAAGGATTCTTACGCTGTCTGGAACGCTGCTGAATGCAAATCGCTGGCTACCGATGTACTTGACGCTCGTTTTTATGCATTGCTACCGCTGATAGTGGTACCGTGGGCGTCGGCGTTGCGCTGCTACTAATGGTAGCTACGCAGTTGACGTCGACGCTTGCTGCTGCGTCGTTGACGCTGACGTTCACTGCTTGGAGTTTTCGTTGCTGCTTGCTGCGCAGTTGACGTTTATGTCGCTGCGTGCTGCTGGCTGCTGGTGTGCACTGATGTCGGCGTTTAGGTTGATTTTATTTTCGACCGCGAGCCATTTACTTGTTCGGCACTTTAACGCTGCTACCGCACTGTTAGAAAATACTTTGGTTCGCGACTGGAGCTCAACCACTCTTGTTGACGGCACTATACTGACTGACCACTCTAGTTGACGGTACTCTACTGAATGACTGACCGAACTAGTTGACGGCATTTTACTGAATCACCATCTTCCCCGCTATATCGTGGCTTCGAACCTCCGAGTCACGCCATGAACTCTCTCTCGCTCTCGCATGTGCGGCTCCGGCCACCGTCTCTATTTCCCTGGAATTCTTCCGTTGTATTTTTTCGTAACAAAATTGGCTGATGCAATATTAAACGTTATTGCTGAACCCCAGTAGAAATACCTGCATGAATTCTTCTGACTGGTGTTAAAGCAGTACTGAAATAATGTATATGGATTTAGTTTAATGCTTAATAGCAAATTGGCAGACGCAATACTTGATTGGTATTGCTGAACCCCAGAAGGAACGCCTGCATGAATTCCTCTGACTGATGATATAAGCGTTGTTGTAACAATGTAAGGATTTATTAGATTACCTAATAACAAATTGGCAGATGCAATACTTAATGTGATTGCTGACCTCAGTAGGAATGACTGCCCGCATTCCTCTGACTGGTGTTATAAGTATTCTATAATAATATCTATAGATTTATCCGACTACCTAATAACAAATTGGCAGACGCAATACTCAATGTGATTGCTGAACGCCAGTAGGAATGACTACCCGCATTCTTCTGCCTGGTGCTATAGGCATCGTTATAATAATGTCTTAAGACCGATAAACACTTTGCCACAAAATCCCTAACCTAAATAAAACGCTTCCTTTTCAGTTTTCATACCCATTGGGTTTTGAGATGTAATTCTACGTATCACATCGGTAGCTGCTAAGTTTTACTTAGCTATTATTTTTTTAACTTACAAACTAAGACTTCATTATTCTTAAACCTAATACCTAATAATAAACTTAAACTAATTAGCCTTCTAAGCTCAGCCCTTTCCTCGACATGCTCTCGCTTGCCTTTTGCCTATCAGGACGTTTCCCTCCTAGTTTGCTGGCCTACGACCCAGCAGGAATATCTGAAAGAAAATAAAAGTAACAGTTAGATATGTAGGGCAAAACTTAGGGTATTAACTGACAAAATATGCGATTGAGCAGGGGATGAAGAAATAGAACGAATAGTAGACATGACAGGTGGAGCTATGCACGCCAACGAAACTGAAGTGGTGGCAGCTAAGTTGGTTTTGAAATTTTGCAGTTGATCACTATTATCTTTAAGTACAGTTAGCTGTTTGCCTAACTCAATTTCAGGATAATTTTTTATATCAGCAATTTCCTTACAATCGGGGAAGGCTAGTACTGGTGCTTCTGTGAGCTTGGTCTTTAGGTTGTCGAATGCAAGTTGTTGCTCTGGTCCCCATTTTCAGTGTTTGCCCTTTTTCAGTAAAGTCATCATAGGCTGAGCGAGCGTGGCAAAGTCGGGTACGAAACTTCGGTACCAGGAGCCGACTCCAAGGATACGCCGCAGCAATTTTTTCGGGGTCTGTCTCGCTCTCACTGACGCCATGTCCCAAGTACTTCGCCTCCGACCCGAAAAATTCACATTTTTCTACGCTTAACCTCAGGTTGGCAGCTCTCAGACGTCGGAAAACAGTCTTCAGATTTTCCAGGTGCTCAGATTTGGAACTGACAGTAACGATGATGTCATCGAATTTGGGGCCAATTACTTGGTCTAAGGCCCGCTGGAACATCGCTAGCACAGAATGCAACCAGAATGGCATTACTCGCCATTGAAATAGTCTTCGACCGGGCACAGTGGAGGCGGTGTACTTTTTGCTGGCGTATTTCATTGGAATTTGCCAGTACCCATTTCTCAGGTCCAAGCTGTTGATGTGTTTAGCATTCCTGAGACGGTTCAATATGTGGTTTATAAGAGGGAGTGGGTATGCTTCAGATACCGATTTCGCGTTGAGTTGCCTATAGTCAACTCAAAGTAGCTATGTGCCAGTCTTCTTCTTGGCTAACACTATAGGCGAGCTATGCGGACTGGGCGAAGGTTCAATGCAGTTTTTAGCCAAGAGCTCATCGAATTCCTAATTAATAATTTCTTGTATCACAGGATTCCTGGAATAGTATCGTTGTTTTAGTGGCCGATCGTCCAGTATAACAATTTTATACCTCGCGATGTTGGTGGCACCTTGAAGGGCGACAAATTTTCCTAGCTCGTCCTTCAAGAAGCGATCGATTGCTTCAGCTGAAATCTCGTCGTCTTTTAGAGTCGTTGCGTAACTGGAGGTTCGAATCATAGCAATGGAGGAAGGGTTCAGTTCGGTCGTTAATCCCCCCAGACTCAATTTTGCTTTGGTCTTAAATAGAAAATCCGTGCCTAAAATCAGGTTGTCGGCCACCTCGGAAACTCTGCGTGGCTTCCGTATCGATGGTGGCTGTCAGTTGGGATTCTCCGATCTTCATTTTGGCGAAAATATGTTGTTGATCATAATTTAAGATTCGCGCTTTGTTGGATGCGTTGGTAGTCGGGTGCCGTTTTCGCCTCGACTTTGAGCGGGACCTACAGCGTTTCCCGACGCCTGCCAGCAGCATTCGTCGGTTTGTCTTCCTTTATGACCACAGATCCAGCAGAATGCCACAAACTCATTTTTGCATTCAAGCTTACTGTGGCCATCCTGTCCACATCGCTTACAGGCTGTCGCTGGGTTGATAGCTCTACAAATTGAGTAATCATCTTGCCCTGGTCTACTTGGCGCTGTGGTGGAACCCATGCTTGACTTCCGCTCCCTTCTAGAATACATTTATAATACTCAGCCATCTCGATCAGCTAATCCAGGGTTGAAAAATACTGCCGTCAGATATAAAGTTGGTAATCCGGATAGCAGTATCAAAATACTCTTTCCAGCTTCACTGAAGTCGTTATACCGCATCAGGTTTAAAATTTCCAGGCAATAATCCTTAAAAATATCTTGCGGCCGTTGAAGTCGGTTATAAATCTCATCTTCGAGACGTTTGAAGTAGCGTCGCGGTAGGAAGAAGGTCAAGAACCGTGTCTTAAAACTTTTCCACGTGCACTACGGAGCATGTTGATTTCTCCACCAGGTCAGACCACGATCACGAAGTTACTCGGGCATTATACTAGGTAGATGAGCCCTATTTATCTCGTAAGCTATTGCCAGCTCTTCTACTCATTCTACGAATCCCAAAGGGTCAAGTGTTCCATCGTACTTCACAGCCCACCTCTGAACTTGGTCGACGACGTGGCTTTATCTTACAAAGATATCGCGCCGATTCAACCATCTGGGCACTTGTAGCTCCTGAGTTGCTTTATTATCGGGTTGGGAGTCGACATCTAAAGACTGTGTGGTTGGCCGAGGTGATGGTGGCCGACGTTCTACATGCTTCGTGCCTAATTCTTGCAACCGCTGCTCCACTTCTGAGGTAGTTTCAACTTCAGCTGCAAAACTAGGACCTTTTTTGTGGTGGTAATACAATTTAAAATTTACCAACCTTAGCGTTTATCCACCTGCTAGGAATTTATATTTTCAAAATATAGATGAATGTCTGTGATGTATACGTATGGCTGATAAGATTCTCCCATTTAGCAAATCAAAATAATGTACGCTATATATTGAAAAATATTTCAGATGGTCGGAAATAAGAATGTAACTTAGTTATGGGAAGTGATCGTTCTCAGATTAACTTTCACTTTATCATAACCCATAAACGTTATTCCAAAAATTCAATTACATGTAAAGGTAACTTCTCCTAGGAAAAAAAGTTACCTCGCTAAATCAAAGGCTCAAAAATATCGACTGTACTAACAGGTCGATAGGGTTTTAAGTATTGTAACCAATATACCAAATTGATAACTTTCAATTGCAATTTTGATTTAGTGTCCCTGCTCGGGCGTTATGTAACGACTCACCTTTTTGGCGATTTATAGCTGGGATAACCAACGTGGCTGCCCAGGGTGGTTACAGAATTTATATTTACTTTTCTTATTGAACACTCAATCAAGACGCTTTTTGTTACAATTTACAATTGAGAATTACATTTATTTCACACTTTACCTTGAAATTTAATTTGTACAATCTTAATTTAAAATTAACATTAATTAATATGACAATTTATTAAAGGAAAGCTGGCAACATTTACGATTTATTTTAAATTTCTTTACAATTTAAATGATTTCAATGAATTATTTCAGTTATCTTTGTTATATTGGTTATACAGAAGTATATATTCCAAATTTGTAGTTTCGAAATATTTAAAGGTATTTGTTAAATTGCTATTTCAAAAATTACACAGAATCCAAACTAGATTTCAGATTACTTTGGCGAGAAAATGGAATAATTCACCTACACGGGTAGCCAGATTCGAAATATCGAACTGGCCGCAGGTTCTATTTAAAACTGGTAGCAAGGATAATGTACTGAAAGTGGTAAGCTAATTTTACTTTAAAAAAAATGAAAAAGTAATAGAATTATATTGGGATTTTCTTTTAGCATGAATTAATTAAGTAACCTATATAGTTATCTAGATTTTTATATCGAACTAACTCCAGGACCATAGTAATGTTTACTAGTAAGGATTCGGTAATTAGAGTGTAAGCTAAATTTATTTCTTTATGATTTAATGCAAGGTTAAAATAAACGGATAGGAAAATGAAATATATATATTAGGGCGGGTCGATTTGTAGGGAGTGAAAAAATTCACCAATTTCCCTATGATTTCCGTATTCTATGGGTTATTCCATAAAAATTTGCCGAAGGAACCATACCTCTATCGTTAAAATCGAGTCCCCTACTTTTTGTTGGTAGATTTTTTCCCAAATTGACGTTCGTATGAAATATTACCTACACGTTCACATCCATAACTCAAAAACTATCGATCGATTTTGATCAATTTAAAAAAAAATCTCCAACATTGGTCCAACGGTTCAAAAGTTACCGGCATTTTTGTCCAAATTGATCTCGTATATTAGTTGGTGTCGGTTGTGTTTTATCGTGTTATGTAAAAGCCTTTGTTTGTTATATTCGTGAGTGTATTAAAACAGTTTCAATATCGTAATTAATTAAATATTATATTGTACTTACTAATATCATTAATATACAACTATTCCATTAAATAATAATTGTGCATTTAAGTTGTGTAAGTTTAATTCTTGCATATTAACTTTGTTTAACTTGTTTAGTTAATGCAGTGTTGTTGTTTTTGCATGCTTACTGTGTTTTAGTTTCTTCTTTGTGCGGTGATTTGTTTATCTTCAGCTCAGTGAGTGTTGTTTTTGTTTTTTAGTTTCTACTAAACTGTGCACAAACTGCCTAAATATAATAACCCTAAAAGCACATTTTGCATCTGCTCATTTTTTAAAAATTAAACATGGATTATTTTTCTGCAGAAAATATCGTTGCTTGCTCTTTAGACGAACTTTGCAAAAGCCAGAACATTCTGAACCCCATGTTCAGCTCTTCTGGTCCATGTGAGCAAATGTTTCATGCATCTTGTGCCGGTATTTCCAAGTCATGCCTTGACGACTTAAAATCTCTGCGATCAGGTCTTCGCTGGTACTGTGCTTCGTGTAGGGCACTTTCCCCAGATGAACTTTATTAAAAAATTAAGCTTTTTGGGGAAAGTCTTAACTCGTTAAACAGCAATTTTCGAGAAATTGTAACATTTTTTAGTGAAGTTAGGGCCGCACCCAGTACCAGCGTCTATGATGAAAATTCCATTTTGGAAAATATCCCGTTTGCTTTGTCACAGACTGTTTCTTCCGGGACACAAACAATCCTTTCATCAGAAGACCATATTATCTCAAAAAGAAAGAGAACAAATAAAAAAACTAATAAGAAGCGAAAATCATCTGGATCTACTTCTCAGGCCAAGCAGCCCTCAGCACTGCTTTTGAACAGGAACACTCCAGTTACTTCCTCGTCACCTTCTAACAGTCCTTCTTTGACTAATAGTTCAGTTTTGACTCCTATTGAGCCTAGAAATCTTTCAAGCTTAAGGGCAGTGTCGAGGAAAAAAATTTATTTATTTCACGTCTTCAGCCCGACACAACTGTTGAAAATGTATTGACTTTTATCAAACATAATAAATTGTTGAGTCAAAATGCATTTTGCTCATGCAAAAAAATGGGTAATAAACCTTCCCATGCTTCCTTTATTCTCACAGTTCCAGCTGAAGAGTTTGCAACTGTTCTAAACTCTAATTTGTGGACTGATAACATACTCGTTACAGAGTTTCAGCCTAAGAATAAGCCTAGAGGGACGACTCAAGCCGCTCGTCAATCCCAAAAAAACTGAATAGGTTATCCCTTTACTATCAAAATGTAAGGGGATTACGCTCTAAGACGCGAGACATATTTTTAATGTCTCAGAATTTCTCTGAGGATATTATCGCACTGACTGAAACTTGGTTAAACGGAAGCATTACTGACTTAGAATTGTTTGATAACAGTTTTGAAGTTTATAGAAGAGATAGACATGCTGACAATACTTCTGCTGTCGGTGGAGGTGTCTTATTAGCTGTAAGGAACTCCTTCGTTAGTTCCATTATTGTTATTCCCTGCTCTGCTAACATCGAACTTATATGCGTCAAGGTTGTACATTGCAATTCTAATGTATATCTTATTAATGCATACGTTCCTCCTAAGAGCAGTGTAGAAGTTTATGCAAGCCTTGCGGATTGCATAGAATATGTCATAAGCATAATTGACGTTAATGACGACATTTTATTGTTAGGTGATTTTAATCTGCCTGACTTGAAATGGGAATCTTCTGACGATGATACATATTTTTGTGCATCTAATTCGAAGACTCGCCAAGAGCATATATTTGTTGATAATATATGTTCTGACTTACAACAAGTGAGTTGTATTTATAATAGTCGTGAAAGACTTCTTGACCTGGTCTTAACTACAGATAGTAACAATGTGATTGTTGAGAGGGCCCATCATGTTTTGACTGCTGTTGATGAATACCATCCACCATTGAGCATATGGTACAAATCAGACAGGGATAATATAGTAAAGTCTAACTCAATAGATAAAGTTTATGAATTCAATTTTAAAAAAGCTGACTTTTTGAAGTTGAATCATTTACTTCAAAGTAAACTTCATGTTATTTTAGAATATGTTAATAATAACACTCTTGATGACTCAATTAATTTTTTTATATGGAAATCTTTGCTATGTTTTCTCTGTCCGTGCCATATAGCCTCAAATTTACGAAAAATTGTGCTTACCCCTGGTACACAAAGGAGTTAAAGATTCTTCGCAACAGCAGGAATAGGGCATGGAAAAAATATGTCTGTAGCTTAGACTTGAATGACCTAGAAATCTACAAGCGTTTGTTTCTGGACTTTGAAAATTGCTCAGCTACCTTATATCAAAATTATTTAGACAGTACTAAGCTGAGAATATTGTCTGGTCCGAAGAAATTCTGGGGTTTCATAAACACCAAAAAAAAAATCTGATGGATTCCCTTCATCATTTAAAACCTCTGACGGATTTACTGACAATCCTGTCGTAATTTGTGGTCTATTTGCCAATCTCTTCAAAGAGTCATTTTGTTCAGACTCTTTTAATCCTGATGAAGAGTACTTTGAATATATGAACTCTACACCCAGGGTTTCGTTGGATTCTATATCCTTTACTTCAGAGGACATTTTAAAGTATATTGGATTGATCGATGAGGATTTTAATGCTGGACCTGACGGAATTCCTGCCGCAGTGTCAACACGATGTGGTTCCGTTCTAAGTCAACCACTGTCCATGTTATTCAATAAATCAATTAACGAAAGTATTTTTTCACTTTTTTGGAAAAAATCTTTTATGGGTCCTATCTATAAAAAAGGTTGTAAGAACAATGTAAACAACTACAGGCCTATCGCGAAACTCTCGTCGATTCCAAAACTTTTTGAGCGCCTCGTGTATGATCGTGTGAAAATTCACTGTGGGAAGATCATGACAACTCGACAGCATGGATTTGTTACTGGCAGATCCACTGTGTCTAATCTCTTCGATTTTACAACGTTTTGCTTAAATTCATTTTATTCAGGTAACCAGGTCGACTGTATTTACACTGATTTTAGTAAAGCATTTGATAAACTGCCACACAACTTAATTCTATTTAAACTAAAGTTAATGGGTTTCCCACAATTTTTTGTAAGCTGTATTCAATCGTATCTGACAGAGCGATCTTATCAAATACGATTTCGAGGCGTATTGTCAGCTGAATTTATTGCTGAATCAGGTGTTCCTCAAGGTAGCCACCTTGGTCCACTTCTGTTTATTTTAGCCATTAATGATGTAACCCACATCATCAAACACCCTCATCTACTTATCTATGCAGATGACATGAAAATATACAGAACAATAGATGCTAAAGACAATTCAGATCTACTCCAGTCTGATTTAAAATCCTTTGAAATTTGGTGTTCAAAAAACAATATGTTTCTAAATCCAGATAAATGCCAAACTATGACCTTTTCGCGAAAAAGGAATAATTTAATTTTTGATTATAAGATAAAAGATACTGCATTAAGTCGTGTAGATGCTGTCAAAGATCTGGGTATATGCATGGATTCTAAGCTATCGTTTAACGTTCATATTGATAACATTTGTAAAAAAGCATCTTCTATGCTCGGGCTTATAAAACGCTGGGCCAAAAAATTTAATGGTATGATCACAACTACAACGCTGTATTATGCAATTGTGCGACCTCACTCAGAGTATGCAAGTCAAGTTTGGTCCCCAAGTTACAATGTACATGTTGAAAGTATAGAGAGAATCCAAAAACGTTTTGTTCGGTTTGCTCTAAGGGGCTTAAGTGCAACTGACACTTTAAACCTTCCTCCTTATGAGGATCGTTTAAGACTATTAAAAATGCAATCTTTGAATGAGAGAAGGCAGTCTGCAGATATCGTCTATTTACACCAACTCATAACTGGTGTATTCGATTCACCAGTACTCCTAACTCTTATAAATTTTAACACTAACCGTAGAAGCAGTAGAAATGCTAACAATTTAATTTACTTACCTTTTAGTAGAACAAATTATATGGCTACTGCTCCTTTACATTGCATGAGTACCTTTGTTAACAACTGTAGCTTTTTTGATGTTAACTTATCGAAAGGTCAACTCAAAAGTAGATTGAAAACTAATGTATGATTAGATCTATGTAAACGCATGGTTAGTTGTTATGTCTTGTGTTATCCCTGAGCCCAACCCATATTATGGTGGGTAAATTTTTCTCACTTTGGATTGTTTTGGACCACTCTTATCGATATCATTGGGGCTATTCACGGTTTGAGCGTACTTTTAACAAATGGTATTTATAGCATTTGTTATTGTTCAAACTGTGAGCACCTCGCCATGTGACTGTCGTATAAAAAGATTGTGCAACCCTGTGATATATGTGATTATGCGGCTGTAGACAGAGCATAAAAATACGAGGTACAAAAAACACGTCCAAGGGCTGCTTTTATTTACGCGTGCCAGCGTATTTGCATTTGTATGCAAAACAACAAAGAAGCAAAATACGCTTTCGTAAATTGGCGTACAAATAGCAGATCGAACAAATGGCAGACCAGCGTATTCGAACTGTGAATGGTCTTATTGCGATGTTTTAATTTTATTTGGGCTGGTTCTTAAGATGATCTAATGCGGAGAAAATGCGAAAAAGCTGTAGTAGCTGAACTCTATTGTTATTGCATGTAAAAAAAAATTTTGGAGTATTTTTCCATTTTTTTCATGATTTTGTCCAAGATTTTGTCTTTTACTACACTCAAATTGAATATTTTTTTTTTGATAATAGGTTGATAGATACTTTATTATCTCTTAATTTGAATTTTTGTAGAAAAAAAAAAAAATAAAAAGGGAAAAAAAATCAAAAAGTTGGTTTTATGTGTTATTTTGTTTTAGCAATATCGCATAAATTAATCAACCGAATTCGATAAATTTGGGCTTAAACTCTTCGTTTTGAATTGTAAATTGAATTAAATAATGGATTGAGCCAAAAAAATGGCCATGAAAGTAATATTCTTGGACAAAATCATGAAAAAAATGGAAAAATGTTCCAAAATTTGGACAAAAATGCCCGTAACTTTTGAACCGTTGGACCAATGTTGAAGATTTTATTTTGTAAATTGATCAAAATGAGCTCACCTTTCCAACGCGCTTACTGACGATTAAACTTGATCGATAGTTTTTGAGTTATGGATGTGAACGTGTAGGTAATATTTCATACGAACGTCAATTTGGGAAAAAATCTACCAACAAAAAGTAGGGGACTCGATTTTAACGATAGAGGTATGGTTCCTTCGGCAAATTTTCATGGAATAACCCATAGAATACGGAAATCATAGGGAAATTGGTGAATTTTTTCACTCCCTACAAATCGACCCGCCCTATATATATATATATAGTTATCTAAAATAATAATAATAATAAAAATGAAACTGATATTTTAAAATTGTCACCAAATCCTGGAATGGATGGAGATGATGTCCTTGTTGGTAGCATTGAGTGAATAATTGGATTGATTGATTTGAGACTCGAAGTGAGGCTCTAACGTAGCGTCAGGACGATTAAGGCACACACTTTGCTGTTTGTAGGAAGTTTGTGATATTTATTTTTGTAATGTAATGTATTTTGTATTGTAATGTATGCTTTTCTGTACTGTATTCGGAAAATCAAGTCTCAACCAAAAACGCAACAAAACGATGTTTCTCATGTTTTACTTTTTTAATAATAAAAGCAATAAAAACAGGAGATACGATGTTACCTGAGTTAAGAATTTCGGTGGGTGTGCACATCTAGCGATAATCTATCTAGCTCGTCGAAATGGTCGGGGTTCTTCCTTTTTCTAAGCTCAACAAAGCATTACAACAATAAAATTATGTGCACTTTATAATAAAAAAAAAATCAAACGTTAAACTAGGCAACAAGGAACTATTCAAACAAAACCCGACAAAACCTCTCGTTTAACCCTATTACTCCCTTACTTGATAACGAGGAACCAAAGATGTAGCTAACTGGTCCTCCTTCATTACCCACTCTACCTTGGCAATAACTTGCATATCCTTTAATTTTAAAGTGTTTCCCCTAAAGCAATCCGACTTAATTAAGTTAGACTTGAGTTATATACATGACTGATGATGACAAACTTTTACGAATTAAATTAAAAAGACAAATTGTTTTATAATTTCTGAAAACTATTTAGTTTCGCATTTTTAAATTCCTTTTCCAAATATTTTCTAAAAAAAAAATATACTAACTTTATTATTTATAAACATTTCGTATAGGATTAAAATAATCAACTGTAGTTGGAAACGTACCTTTCATTATATTATTAAGAAGTCCGTATTTTATATGATTTATAAGGTTTATTCAATTATCAATTCTTTAAATCATATTTTAAGAAACGCAAGTAAAATGAATAACATTACAATAAGTATTTACAATTATTAAGTTTAAGTTTAAGTAGTAGATGAAGTAGTTTTCATTTAGTTTTTGTAGCAGATAATTTAAATTTATTCCAGTGGCATCACAGTTTATTTAGTAAGGGAGAGTAAAATGCAAGTATAAACAAAAAAAAAAATAATAACTGCTCTAAGATAGTGAAGAATAAAGAAAACAAAATAGAGAAATGCTAACTAAAAGAGAATATGCAAATTTTGCGTAAATCTTACTTGAGCGCGGAACAATAGGAGAATTGAAACAACTTATTAAGAGAGAGCATATTGATAAAATAATGCATTCTCTAATTATTGTTTGTTGTTTTAATTTATTATTATTTAATTGTTTATAAAGGGTTTTGGTTTTTCTGAAAAATTAAAGACATAATCAAGACAACTTTTAGATTTAACTTAAAGAAATAAATTATAGCTTTATGAATGAAATTTTGCAAACTTACTTTGAAACTTTCTTCGTCGATGCTTGTTGTTGTTGTATGTTGTTGTAAAAAAATAGAATCGTTTCTTTATGAAAGTTTCCCTATTGTTATTAAAATTAATGTTTTTAATTTAAATATTTTAAATTTGAGTTATAAATCAATTTGTTATGAATTTAATAGTAAATTAATTGTTAAATTTATTAGAAATGCAAGAAAAAAATTATATGTAAATTTTTGCATTAAACTTAACATTTCAAGTTGGAACATAATATAAAAATCTACAGTTCTATTAATATATATATTTATTAATTTTAACCTTTGTTAGGTTTGTAGTTAAACATAGATTTAAAAATTGCTTTTACCAACAGAAATAAATTTAGATATTTTCATAGGTGGGATGACATAATGTCTACTTCGCAAACGGACATAATGTCCATGGACTTTATGGCGTTTTCAGACTGGAAAACTGCGCGATTTTTAATACAAATTTTCAATATTTATACATTAATTTAAAGAATTTATTAAAGTTCGGTGCAGTTGTCTGTATGTATGAAATTTTTTATACAAATTCTGCATTAAAAAATTCAGCATTAACAGAAAACTGTGTTAAAAAATTCTGTATGACAAAATTCTTCAAAATTTGTATAATATATATATTCAATTTACAAAACGCTATATGAAAATGGTGGGACTATGTCTACTTCGCAAACGAACGTAATGTCCCAAAAAAATTGTTCATGGACATTATGTCATCCCACCATTTTCATATAGTGTTTTACACTGATACGGTTTGCGTTTTAACCTTTTTTTCTACTTTTGTTAACACATTTTATATTAGGATTTAGATGTATGTTAGTTGAATTTTTGTTTTCTTATTTATCTTAAGGTTATTTTATAACGCACTATACCGAGTTTATCGCTTAGATATTTGAGATAATATGTATGTATTAAACACATTATATACGAGCGGACGAAGGGCTTCGATGCACGAATTTCAGGTGCCTCGCTGCTACGAGGTTACGGGAGTTTTATAAAATGAGGTAGCTTTTGGTGCTCCGCGGCCACTAGCTGGGCGCAATCCCTTGTGTACTGCAATTCGCAGAGATTAAGCAATTTCTCCAACTGACAAATTAAATGCAAGCAGTTCTAATGAAAGAGATTTCACTAAAAAACAAGATTAATTAATTTACAATAAACGTTTAATTGAATAAATTTATGCACTGCAACTTTTATTTCGTTATATTTTCGTCCGATACAAGAGACAATTTGTAGGTATTATATGCGCGTTAACTCAGCAAGCAATGTTTGATGTATGCACCGTTTAGGCTTTTATACTTCGATCTTAGCTTAGTTGGAATTGTAATTAAAACGCGCGATGGCAAACGGTAACTCTTCTTCTAAGTATAGAATTTAGAAGTTGGTTCAGTATGATTTATACGGGCCCTTATATTTTTATTTACAGTCGTACATATATATTAGATATACGTTATAAAACTAAGTAGATTATTAAGTTTATTAATAAATGTATTATTAGCTGCGTTCCATTCGCTTCAAAATAATCCAGATTATTTTTTGTACATGCAAAGCAAAGACAAAAATAATAATCCTATAACAAATAGGATTATTTTTGCTATCCATATAAAATTGTGATATAGCCTTTAAAAAATTTAAAACACAGGTGCGGCACATGTATATTTTTATGAGCTGTCATTTCATTTTTTGAATATTTTGTTTGTTTCATACAATGACTATAAGGTAGCCCATGGTAGAAAAATCGAGGTATATGCAGAGCTGACTGCGCTCTCTTTCCATACTGCCATGTTTCTCAAATTTAGCTGTGTGGCGAATGGAAACAAAAGAAAATAAAGAAAAAGTTTTGCTTCGTTTTGACAATTCCGGCAGTATGCTCTCATCTGGTGCATATACCTGTATTCTTCTACCATGAGGTAGCCATGACAGCAACCTATTTTCTCACGAGCTGCGACCATCGAATGTTAAACAAGAGAAAACAAAACAAACCGCGTGTGTCACACACATTGGACGCATTCAGCGGAGCCAACAATTGCACTTAATCTTATATATAAAAATGGATGTATGTATGTGGGTATGTGGGTATGTGGGTATGTGGGTGGGTATGTGGCTATATCACGTATAGACTCCAAAACCGCTGAACCGATCTTTATGAAATTTTCAGGGAAAACAAAGCTACATCTTGAGAGTGTTCCTGTGAGGTTTGGTAACGATTGGAGAAGGGGGCGTGGTACCTCCCATACAAGCCAAATTTGCTCCATCGATCACAAACCAAAAAAAGGATATATATCAGGCGGTTTCAATCGTAAAAAACTAAGATTTGGTAATTTTGTTCAGATGGTTACTGTCGGTAACTGTACAAAAAATGGGCGTGGTCGTAAAATAAATACGCCCACTTTTTCGAAATCATGGCAATTCCAGAGTTCTATACACTTTTTCAGTGAAATTTACTGTATAGGTGCTCCAAGAGGCGGTCACTATAAATAAATGTTTTCACGCCCACTTTTACCGCCCACAAATCAATGTCTATATATATAAAAAGCAAAACGATGTGTGTCTGGCTGTGTGATGTCTATAGACTCCAAAACTACTAAACCGATTGACCTGAAATTTTGGCAGCCGATTTGTTTCAGGTACGAGATGGTTGAGGGGAAAAAATGTGCCACACCCCCCTTTTACCGCCCCCAAATCAATAAAAATGTTATATTTAAGTCAGTTTGGATCGTATAAGGCTAAAATTTTGTAATTTAGTATGTACGGTTACTGTCGATAACTGTACTTAAAATGGATTTCCACGCCCCCTTTTACCGCCCACAAAGAAATGAAAACGCTTTATTTCAGACGGTTTTGGTCGTATAAGACTTAAATTTGGTACTTTGGTTTGTGTAGTTACTGGCAGTAGCTGTACGAAAAATTGGTTTCCACGCCCACTTTTTGCGCCCACATATTAGTGTAAATACTATATTTTTAGCAGTTTTGGCCGTATGAGACTAGCATGTGATACCTAAGTTTGTATGGTTACTTTCGGCAACTGTACTAAAAAGGGGCGTAATCGATATATAGCCACACCCAATTTTTGAGAAATCATTCAAATTTACTACTGGTCGATTAAGCTTAAATGTTGGCTTAGTTTGCACGGTTACTGTCAGCAACTGTACTTAAAATTGGTTTCCACGCCCCCTTTTACCGCCCACAAACCAATGAAAACGTTTTATTTCAACGGTTTGGGTCGTATTAGACAAAAATTTTGTAATTTAGCTCATATGGTTACTCTCGGCAAGAGCACTAAAAATAGGCCTGTCCCACTTTAGTTAAACTGACTTTTCGGGGGGTCAACGTAAAGTGAAGCAAAGTGCGCCCGACTTTAGCTAAATTGAGCTAAAATTTTGGCAGTCGATTTGTTTCGTGTACGAGATGGTTTAAGGGAAATAATTTTGCCGCACCCCTTTTTACCGCTTACAAAACAACAAAAACTCTATATTTCAAACAGTTTTGATTGTATTTGACTAAAATTTGGCTATTTAATTCATATGGTTACTTTTGGCAGTTATACTGAAAATGGTGAATATTTTTGGCATTTCTTGACATTTTCGTATATGGCATTAAGGCGGTCTGGGGCCGAACAACGTCTGCCGAGGAATACAAGTCTTATGTAACCACTCTTGATGTAAACACTAACTGCAAAAGCGGGTCGACCGATTTAAACGAAAATTTTAGGGTACTATGCCTGGCATCATACAATGAAATCAATTAAAAATTGCACATCAGCGTTCCTTTCATATGACATAGCATTTATTTGCAAAAATTCTTCCAGCTAAGCGCAAAAATTATTTTACTGGTTTTGTCATCAAAACAACAAGGGTACCCTTTCTGATTTTTTTCGCGAAATTTATTTGTTCCAAAATGTTGTTTTTATATTTTTTCCAAAAAGTCAAAAATAATTTATGTGAAAAATTACCCCAATATCTCTTTCCAATCAAATTTACAACATTTGCTGCCAAAGCCTATATCTCAAATAATCAAAATTTATGATTAAAAATCTATTTTTTCATACAATTGACAATCTATAGTAATAAAAATAATTTTCTGTTTGTTTGTTTGTTTGTTTGGCCTTTATACAAATCTAAACGGCCCAACGGATTTTGCTCAAACTAGGTGCACATATTATATTTATTCTAACTTAAAATGTTACATACTAATTTTTTGCCACGCCCCCTCCGAACTTTTCCAACTAACGGCAATTTTGTTATTATAATAATTTTTTATCGAAGTTTTTTGTTTTTAATTTAAAAAATTTCTGTTATTTTGGCATCAAAAACACTCACATACACTCAAAATTGTAGAAATTTTCAGTACAACGACTTTTTCAAAAAACATCGTTACCAAAGAATGAGAATAAAACGCCATGAAAATCAAAGTTTGGTCTTTGGATGCAAATATCTCTGCTGTCCATTAATATATTTGATTCAAATTTTTTTTTGTTCAAAAGTTCAATAAATATACTTTACAAAAATGGGTTGAACTGTACCTTTTAGTCAGTGAAACTATGTTTTATAATAATGTCAAAAAAGGTCAAAAATATTGACTTTTTACTCAAAAAATGACTCAAAAATTGTTTTTATTGTAAAAATGAAATCAATTAAAAATTGCACATCTGACTAACTTTCATATGACATAGCATTTATTTGCAAAAATTCTTCCAGATAAGCGCAAAAATTATTTTAATGTTTTTGTCATCAAAACAACAAGGTGATTTTTTGGCGAAATTTATTTTTTCCAAAATGTTGTTTTTATATTTTTTACAAAAAATTCAAGTCTTAAAAATAATTTATGTGAAGAAATTACCCCAATATCTCTTTCCAATCAAAAGTAATGGCTTTTATGATTAAGTTACTTTATGATTTATCGAATAGCTTTGGAATTATAGGCAGCACAGATTTAGTATTTAACCACAATTTAAACATGCTATGTTCAATGTTAACATTTGATGGGTTTTTGGAAACGGGACGAGGCAGCAACGCGCCGGGTTTCAGCTAGTTATTTATATAATTGCATAATCTTAATAATTAAATTAAATAATTTACAATTTTTCTGACGTTTAGAGTTCAGAGAAAAACATCGTTCACTAAGGTATCGCTACCATAACAGTTCACAACAGTTTTGAACGAGACACGTTCTAATGACACCTAATAGTCATTGTATCATGATTGCTTGTTTGAATTTTATTTTGACTGCAACGTTAGTGCCCTCTACGAGTCGTTTTTCTTACCGTTACTTTGAGAAAATTTGTTATCGCGATTATATTAAGGCGAAAGGAACGCAGCTATTGTTATTAGTATTCACGTTTTATAGTTTATATTATTTGTTGTAAGTTTTTCTATAGTTTGATATTTGCATGTATTTTTTTTCAGGATAAAAATTTTATATTTTATTTAATAAAATTACTATTGTGATTTATGTTTTATGTATTTTAGACATATTTGCATGAAAATTATTCCAGCTATTATATTCATATAGTGATTCAGTTAACACAGAGCAACAGGCAATTTAACAGTGCATAGTGTCGCTAAAAATCTTTAATTTTTGTAGGGTAATTATACCGGTTAATAGACAAGACTAGCAAAAAGTGCACTAGAACGAAGGACTAGTGATGGTAAGCGATCAGATTAAATGTTTATTTGTCTAAGGTGGGCATTATAAAGTGTGCGTGCCAATTATACAGCGTGAATCAAAATAACTGTCGCACTTGTTTTATGCCATAATTCAAAAGCACTGTGTAAACTTTATAAAACAAAAATTTTTATTTTTTATTTTAAGCATTCTTTATAACTCTTCATCATTAAATTTGAATCTTTCATCATTAATTCTTTTTAAAAATTTAAAAATTTAGTGAAAGACAAGCATGCGGCACGCATCTGGTTTTCAGGTATATCATCTGATATTTTCATTAATCGTCGGTTTAATTTATCTACAGTCATGTGTTTATGTTCGTTTATTTGCTCAGCACTATACTCCAAATAGAAAAGTCCAGGGGGTTTAGGTCAGGGGATGACGGAGACCATTCGTCAACAGAATCAAAACATGGCAAAGCTGCTCTGCACCAGATTTGAACAATTTTTGCCATGTGTGATGGAAAAGAATTTTGCTGAAAACAAACTGACCCTCTCCATAAATTTGCTTGGCATGCGGCATAAGATAGTTCTTTAAAACATGTTCTATTTGCCTTTTTCGGAGAAAGCGCCCCAAAACATTTTGAAATCTTTCAATGGTTTTTTTTTCTTTAGAAATATCTGCCATGCAAGCTGCGTACACTTTATCATTTTGAGAGTTGTGGCTTGCTTGCAAAAATAAGAGTTTTTCGTCGGAAAATATGATACTGAAACCTGCGTGCCGGTGAAAGATCTGTGCACTTATTTCCTTTCGCAATATTATTATTTTTATTGAAAAAACTTTTGAAATGCAATAAGTGTACAATTAATGCCAGAGTCGTAAAAAAACAACATATGCTTTCCAGTGTTGCTTCTTTTTATGTAATTGGTATTAATATAGGTGCGACAGTTACTTTGATTCACGCTGTACATAATTAATAATGATAATTAGTTAATAATTTAGTTTTAGAATAATAATGAAAAATCGCTAAGCAGAAAAAAAATATTGCCATTACAAACTAGATAATGCGCTTTAAAAATAAACCAAATTTTAGAAAAGCATTAGATGGAAAAAATGCAATTAAATTATCTAAGGTGTGGATGAAATTTCGTAGTAATTTGAACCAGGTTTTCGTGTTACGACTGCTTTAACTAATGTAAGTGCAAGTTTTGCATGAAACTTTTTAAAAGCGCTATTTTGGACAAAACTCCTGGCGGTTTCTCCTATCTTAAACAGAATTTCACAACTTCTTGAATTGTAGCGTCTATCAATATTATCATGCGACTTGTTCATATTCTCTTTTGTATATTGTCGTACCTGACAGCGTCAGGAAAATCTAATCTCGTGTCATCTGAAATTAAATTTAATTTTTTAAGGAAAATGTAATCTTTCCCATGCAACATCATATTTTGGCCAAATAACAGAAAGTATGGGGAATATCCAGTGCTTTGGTGTATGGTAGAAGGTAAGGCGCATGATATTTCGGTAAGGTTCACATTCCAGTTCGTATGATCATTTATGTTAGTAAATGGCAGTGCAAGAATGGTGTATACTAAAACGGGTTAGAAATGATTCAACAAACCTGAACGAAATTGTGCATCATTGTCTGTTAAGACAGTCTCAGGTACACTGAAAGTAAAAATGATATTATTTTCAAGATATACGCAGATTTATTTAGAAACTTCTTAAGAGGATAAAGAAAATGAAAATTAATAAAATAGTCGACAATAGTAAGTAAACCTAAGTGACCTTGTTTTGATCGAGGATATGGCCCTAAGATATAAAGACATACTTCTTGGAATGGGCGCCCAGATGTGAGAGGACCTCCCATAGGTGGTCGCAATGTCTTGTTAGTGCTTTTTGTATATGTACACGTTTCACATTTATTAACATAGTCTTGAATTGTTGTTGTCATCTTTGGCCAAAATAGGTACTTTATAAATTTATCAATAGTTTTGGTGATTCCGCAGTGCGCAGAATTCAGCGGGTCATGAGCTCCGTCAGAAATGGGTTCGACGGGAACCCAAAGCTTCCAAGAGTTTTTATCTTGTTCTGGACTTCCCGTAGCGTGTTCGACTCGCTTGTTAACATAATCTTCAACAATTTCAATATCCGGTAATTTGTTTAGATTTTCCGCTATGCACGATTATAGTTTTTCATAACTTGCGGATCGAAAATGCTCAGAAGATGTACCGATGATCGGGCCAATGCCTTCCAGATCACTTACAAAATTTTCTGGCTCTCTTGAAAGCGTATCCGCAATGAAGTTTTCAGAACCTTTACGGTGGTTTATCGTGAACGAGAATCCCTGGAGTTTTAGAGCCCATCTTTAAAATCGTCCTGAGAGGTATTTTGTCGCATTAGCCATTTAAGGCTTGCGTGATCGGTGTTCACCTTGAATTCCTGACCTTCTATGTAGGCGCGGAACTTCTTGATTCCCTGAATGACGGCCAGGCACTCTAACTCCGTGACTGAATAGTTGCGTTGAGCTTTTGTTAATTGTTTTGTACGGCTTCCTCATTTTCTTGTGTGAGAACGCAACCCAGACCAAACGAACTAGCATCGCATTGCAATATAAATTTCTTTAAAAAATTAGGAGTAACAAGTATTGGAGCAGAAGAAAGAAGATTTTTAAGTTGATCAAAAGACGGTTGAGCCTCTTCATTCCAAACAAAAGTTTTACGTTTTTTCAACAATTCTTTTAAAAAACAAGTTAAAGTAGCAAAATTCCCAATAAATTTTCTGTACCATCCTGATAAGCGAAGAAAACTTCTCACTTGCTTAACCGAATTTTTAACAGGAAAGTTAACAATAGATTCAACTTTATCAGGTTAATCAATCGACATTTGTTCGCACGCCTGACTAGAACGCAGTTGTTACTCCATGGACTCGAAGATTCTTCGATTACGTCCAATGCCAACATTTGATCGATTTCTGTGAACATAAGTTTTTCTATTGCTGGTGAAACGGCCAATGCCGTTGTTTAACAGGTTTTGCGGTTCCAACATCAATAGAATGTTCAATGAGACTAGTCCGCCCTAATCCTTCTCGATCAAATGAGGTAAACACTTCGATAACTGATGTAAGTCAAGTGTTTTGTTCATCACTAAGCAAATGCATTTGTGGCTCGTCGACCGATTGTACATCTTTACTAACATCAAGTTCGGATACCGCTTGGTTATTCAAAAGGGTATCTACTAAACCTTGGCGGCCGTAGCCTAGTGGGTAGAGTGCGTGGCCCCTAAGCTAAAGAACTGCGGTAGCCCGGGTTCAATTTCAGCTCAGACAGAAAGTTTTTCCAATTGAATTAATTTTTCTGTTCGGTCGTCACCTCTCTGCAGACAATGGCAAACCTCAGAGAGTACAAATTACCATGTAAAGCTTCTTGAGAACATAAGTCGTTTGGAGTCGGCATAAAACACGTAGGTCCAGTTCTCGGTCATTTGTGATCAAACATTTAATAACACGCACAACAGAGAACTGCACAAGCCTACTTGAAGTTCAATCTTTTTCAAGTACTTGGATTCAAGTATGTATCCAAACTTGAAAAAGCAAGCTTTAGCCAGCTTGCAAAAATACCAAACAGATACAAGTCATATTCATGCTTGCTCGTTGGTTTGGCTTGTTTAGACTTACTTTGTCGGGCAGAAACTTGAAAAGCTTGAAACGATCAGCAAAAGCTTGTAAGCTCGCAAGTATTCAATTAATTGAAATTAAAGCAAGTATCCAAAAAATTCAATGAGCTTGTGTAGAGAGAGCTTAAGCGTAAGAGGACTTTTAAGGATTCTGTGGACTTCGTGATTGGAAGGTTTAGGGGCAGATGATTTCGAATCTGATGTCAAAAATTTTAAATTTAAGATGGCGGATAGAGTTGCCACCTAGATTTTTTGGTATTCTTGTGAATTTTTGTCATTTTGAAATTCTGACAACGGATTTGATTTCGAATATAATGTCACAGTTTTCAAATTTAAGATGGAGGTAGGGTTGCCACCTAAATTTTTACCACAGTATCGCTACCTAATAATATGTATTCTTAAGAGTTTTAAACATCATTTAACAGTGTTAGGGAGTTACTGATTTCGAATATGAAGACAGAATTTTAAAATTCAAGATGGTAGATAGGGTTTCCACCTTAATTTTTTGTATTTTTATGAATTCGGGGCTGGAAAAAAATGGTGTACCAAAAATGGGTCGCTGAATCCGAATCCGTGATCAGAATTTTAAAATGACAAAATTTTTGAATAATAGGGTTGCTTTTACTTTTGAAAATACATATTATTAGGTGGCAGCCCTATTATTATAAAATTTTATAATTTTTTGTGTTGACTTTATATGATTTAAATACAAATTCTAAATGTTTGATAGTTTAAATCATACTTGATTTTAAATACAAATTCTAGTTGTTTGATAGTTTAAAATCGTTAATTGAGCTTAAGGTCAAAGTTAGAACAATTAATTGTTCTAACGAATCTTTCCAAAGAAACAACAACAACAAAAGAGTTTTTCAATATGAAAAGGAAAAAATCACTAGCTGATCTTATTGCAATTTCGGCCTGGCTAAGGGCTTCATCAGAAATCTTTGTGATACCCGTACAAGCGCGCACTAACGCACTGCACCACCGGGGCGATGAGATTTGAAGTGTCAATTTCTCAGTTTTTCTCAATTTAATAATTTTACATTTGTTGTTGTATTTTTGCTTTACTTTAGTCTCTATGCTTATGTTATTATATGGAGTCCAACAGCCTGCTGGAAGTCTCCACTAACAAAGCATGTTTACTGAAGTTGTTTTTAGATTTTTGCTGATTTAGTTTTCAGCTGTTTCCGTTTGTGTGACCTAAAATCCACAGTACATCCTATCCTAATTTCGTGCACTCTCATACTCTAAGCCCATCTCCATCTGATCCAATTATAATTGAGCCCTCGAACCAACCTGTCAGTCCGAAGTCATTCCTAGACCCTCTACTACCACCAAGAGTCAAATTAACGTTAAATTCTTGCGCAGACACTGAGAGTAGATATGCCCTTTCTCGCCTTAGAGAGAACAGTGTATTTAATAACGTTCGTCTGTATCTCGCCTACATGCACAAAGCCCCTGATTCAACATGCATTGAAGGCAAGACTAAAACTAATCTTAAAGTTTTAATTCAGTAAGAAGGTCTGCCTACCGATGTTGATGACTTGCTTAACTTATTTATTCGTTTTCACGACCAACTCGGCGTGACGATCGATCAAGTCAAGGCGGATCTTCATACCTATGGTGCTCACGTCAGGACTAAACATGTCTCCCTTCTTGAAAAATCGCGTACAGACCAACAACAATATTATCGTCCCTAACTCCCATTTCTTAAATATATTTTACCATAACTGCGGCGGCATGAGAAGCAAATTAAAAAAACTTTATGTTGACGCCAAATCATGTCACTTCAATGTTCTAGTATTCACTGAGACATGGTTAAATGATACCTTCAATAATGAAGAAATTCATGACAGTAACTGGACTATCTTCAGAAACGATCGGGATTACTCCTCTACTGGTCTTTCTAGAGGAGGTGGCGTTCTCATAGCAACTCACAATTCTCTTTCAAGTGAGCTAATAGATACGCATACCCATAAACTTTTTGATCACCTGATAATTAAAGTCTGTTCAGGAAATAGTCTTTTTATGTACATAGGTGTCGTTTACATTCCTCCCGGCTCAAGTGAAACAACATACAACGAGCTATGTGAAACACTGTCCTCCTTTACATTCACTCTTAAAGAGGAAGATAAGGTTGTTATTCTTGGTGACATCAATCGGCCAAATATCTCTTTTGTCGTTGATGAAAATGACAAGTATCTTTTCCTGTTAACCTTTCTAATGCCATAGATTTCTCATTATTTAGTACATTTTATGGCAACGATCTGCAACAAGTTTCTTCTGAACAAAATAAAAATGGCAGATGGTTGGACCTTATCTTTACAAACTCGTACGATGAAGTCCATGCACTGAAGCAGAAAATTGATTTACTAACACTGTTTACCATACAGCTTTAACAGTTGCTTTCTCTGCTAACGACATTACTTTTACCCAGTCTTATAATAACTCTATTGCATACGATTACCTCAACGCCGATTACGAAAGTATTAAATGTTATCTAAATGCTCAAAACTGGAATAATATTCTATCCAACATAGATTTAGACAGCGCTGTCTCATGATTTTATCAGCACATTTTTACTGCTATCGAAAATTATGTGCCAAAAATAAAGAAAAAGAATAAGCTTTCGGAGCCATGGCTAGACAAAAATCTCAGATTTTTGAGAAACCAAAGAAACAAAATTTACAAACTTCTCAAAACCACCGATAATGTAAGCGATGAACTGAAGCTAAGATATGACGAGCTATCTAAAGAGTTCTCTATCAAGTCAGAAGAAGCGTATAAGTTGAAGAGCCTAAAAAATTTTTTGACTTCGTTAACACGAAGCGAAAATCTAGCGGCTATCCATCTTCTATGTTTAAAGGTGATGTCAATTCCTCCAACCCTCATGAAATCAGCAACTTATATGCAGACTATTTTAAAGAAGTTTTCTGTGTTTTCACAAGTAACACTTATAGTTCCCCTCCCTTTTCAGGAATTTGCCCTATAATTAATCATATCCTACTAACGTGTGATGCGATATCTAATGCGATTAAAGAAATTGATACAAATAAAGGACCCGGCCCAGACTTGTTACCCCCGCACTTACTAGTCCGATGTTTAGACACACTTATCTTGCCTTTATATATAATATTTAACAAATCTCTACTCCAAGGATCTTTTCCATCGTATTGGAAGATATCTCACCTAACACCAATATATAAAAATGGCGATAAAAGGTCTGTTGAAAACTATAGAGGAATCGCCATATTATCGGCTATTCCAAAATTGTTCGAAAAAATTATATGCGCAAAACTAACATCTATTATAAATCCTTTACTCAACGAACAGCAACATGGTTTCCGTAAAGGTAGATCAACCACAACAAATCTAATGACTATGATCTCTGATGTTTTAAGTAAAATGGAAAAAGGACATCAAGTGGAGGCAATATACACCGACTTTAGCAAAGCTTTTGATCGAGTCGATCATGATATCTTGGCTTCCAAATTGGAAAAGATTGGTATCTCAGGATCTTTGCTCAGTTGGCTGAAGTCCTATCTCCACGACAGGTCTCAGTTCGTAACATTTCAAGGTACCTTATCCAAACAGATTTTAGTTACATCCGGCGTACCACAAGGTAGTCACCTTGGTCCACTTCTCTTTAATATTTTTATCTCAGACCTATCTGATATTCTTTGCGATATCCCACATCTAATGTATGCAGACGACCTAAAAATGTACCATGTTATTAAATCGGAAACAGATGTAATTTACTTACAGTCGAAACTGTCATCTCTTGAGCACTGGTGCAATCAAAATAAACTTCATCTTAATGTTAAGAAATGCTGCGTAATAACCTTCTCACGTAAAAATTTGGTAAAAAATAACAGTTACTTCCTCAATAGCATTGAACTTAAAAGAGTCAACCATATTGTTGATCTTGGTGTAGACTTGGACAACAATTTGCGTTTCAACTTACATTATGATAAAATTGTATCTAGGGCCAGCAAACTACTCGGTTTTATAAAACGGCGTGCAAAAGAGTTCAAAAATGTTTGGGTCACGAAAGCTTTATACTGCGCGTTAGTGCGCCCTATTCTTGAATATGGATGCATTATTTGGAATCCTGCTTTCGAATCACACAGTGAAAGACTTGAATCTATTCAAAAGCAATTTCTGCTTTTTGCGCTTAGGGACACGTATAACCCCCGTGAGTACAATTTATTGCCACCTTATGATTTTAGGCTTAGCCTTCTGAATTTAATGCCCCCTTCAACAAGAAGGACTTTACTTAGTTCATGTTTTACCTTCGATATCATTAACGGTGTTGTTGATAGCGAGTATATATCAAAAAAGATACAATTTAATGACCCGATCAGACGTACACGGCATACACGACTATTAAATGAATATCAACATCACACTGTCTACGCAAGAAATGAGCCGATAAATTAGAGAATTCAATAATATCAGCGAGTACTATTCACCCCCTATGTCTAAATTAACTTTTAAGAAAAATCTTTCCAAGTCCCTATTTCCGTCATAATACCTTCCTTCAAGCAACTAGGTTTGAAATCTTAATCTATAATTAAGCATGCCCTCTCCAAATCTTTTTTCTCTACTAAAAGCCCAATAATCCTGCGCTCTTCATTTATTGTCCTTTAAGACATTAAGAATTAAATGCTAAGATAACAAATAGCCAGTCCAATTCCCTATTCCCTTCTCAGATCTCTCCTAATCTTATCAAATAAAATTCTTAGCTATATTACTATGTTTAAAATATGTTAGCATGTAAGTTCCTTTTCTTTTTCTTTTCTTCTCTCCTTTTCTTTTGAAACGTGTATTTGAATTCATGTCGATCAGGTGGGCGGATTACGCCCACATTGATTTGCATATCTTCGAACACTAAAACAAGGAAATGGGAGAACGAAAAAAAAGAAAAAAAAATAAACAAACCTGTTAGAATAAGTAAATTGCCTTGCTTGGCCAATAATTAAATAAATAAATAAATAAATTGTAGAGCTCGACCAAACGGAAACAGCTGAAAACAAAATCAGCAAAAATCTAAAAACAACTTTAGTAAACATGCTTTGTTAGTGGAGACTTAAAGCAGGCTGTTGGCATTGTGCATTAGCTATACAAATAACAAAAAAAGTAGCAAGGTTCCATTGAAGGGGTTGAAAATTATCACAAGATGCCAATTGTTTTAGGTATAGATTTTAATTGCGAATTAAGACATGAATGTTCATAAGCACTTAAGACAAGGCCGCTGGTCTAGCGCTCGAAAATTGGATTTAGTTTTAGGATTTTTTAAAAATGTTAAAATATTGAACAACAATATTTAAACTTTTAAGGTTTATTGTAACACACATTCATCATATAAAAAATTATTTTTTTAATTTATAAAATTGTTGATCTTTTTCAAAATGGCGCTCAATGAGACGCTCTCAAGGAAAAGGGGCTGGGCTGTGTTGCAGATTTTGACTTTTCTATTTATCTGAAAAATACGAACCAAGAATGTTTTTAATCACTAAGAGTGCAGCCATGGCTGGCACTAGAAAAAAAAAATATTGAAAATTGACAAAATGACGCGCTTTTGAAAATTAACTTTTTAACCCAGCTTGTTTTCTACGGATTATTAAGTGTAAAATATATGATGTTTTTGATGTAAATCTTTGATTCTAGTTCCAGCGTTAGCCACTGATGTTATGAATAGCATATTTAAATTTCAGATGATTTGGGTGAAAAGTTTTTGTTTTCTCGACAATACCATGCCGAAAAAAAGTAGTTTCAAGATAAATGAGTATAAAGAAAATGAATGTAGACGAAACACTGTGGCTCGACACCTACCAAAATGGCTGTAGAAGTGAAAATAACGTCAAAAAGACTATACTTTTGAAATATAAAAACAATCAATTTCATAAAAATTCTAGGCCTTAAGCCCTGATTATAATGGACGGAACGGAACATTGTAGAACGTTGCCAAATGTCACTTTGCAATCTATTACAAGAGTTTCTTATGTGTGTGGTTTTAATAGGATGGAATTAAGCGGCGCGCAACCTTGAGATCTGTAGATTTTTGATTTCTGCGTTGCGTTCCGTTCCGTTGAGAATAAACAGCTGACTGTGACAGAAGCTTAAAACTATATTTTTAAATTTTGGTGTATTTTCTTGCTTTCCGTAAAAGTTTTAACATTAATTTTTATAATTTTGGTTAATGTAATCAATATGGATGATGAGAAGTTAGTACAGACGGTAAAAGAGCACGACGTCATTTTCAATAAAAAAAGATCAGGCTACAAAGTCATTGAAATAAAAGACAAAGCCTGGCGAGAAGTTGCGATGGCCATGGGAGCTCCTGATAAGGAAGCTGTTTTTTAATAGGAATTGCTTAACATAAATAAACATATTCGTGCAGCCACGAAAGTAAGTTCTTGTTATTTTATTCGTTTTCTTTTCGCTGCTATAGTATACTTTTTCTTTAAGAACAAAGTGTTCCATCAATATTTTGGAACAATACCACAATTCTGTTTCTTCGACTCCATCACATGCTGCCGAGGATGATGTTATTTTTATTGACCAGAACACTTCGACGTTGACAGAACGTGTAAACCGAAAACGAAGAGCTCATGGCACAAATGCTGAAGAAAGCCAATTTAGTGAGGCCGTTGACACATTCAAGAAATATGTTTCTGGTCGCGACTCGGAAACAAATGTCGAATTTTCTTCATTCAGTAACGTCATAAAACACAAGCTTCAGCGTCTTCCCCGTAATTTAGCCAATAAAGGAATGCGGGACATCCTTATCTATGTAACTGAATTGGAAAACTTTAATGAAGGTATTTCAATAGAGTTTCCAACCTTGCTCACAATTTAAGCGGCAACATTTGATATAGTTTAAATATATCTGTGGTCATATGGAAGAGTAGCTCAAGTTGACATTAACTAGAACAGAATTTTTGATGCAGTTTAATACCTAACGTATAAGTCCATATCGCTACCTTAATATAGAAAGGCCCCTAACTCATTTTCTTTTTACTTTACAGGGAAGAAAAAACTTGATAAAAATTAAAATTTTGCAGCTGCGTATTTTTTTATGTGGGTTTTTTTATTTAAGACGCTTGCCAATTTAATGCTGTAGCAATATTTTTGTAGCAATGTCCTTTCTGTAACAATTTTTTTGCAAAAATCACAAAAAAAAAATCGATTTTGAAAAATTTGAGTTAGGGCCTTTCTATATTAAGGTAGCGATATATAAAATCTTCAGCTTCTAACGTGATTCTACTCAAAGTAATGACAAAAAACCGACACAAACTGCTCTTCCTTAGGATCACAGATATTAATGAATTGAGAATATATTAGTTTTAATATATGAGTGGCCAAAACTCACAAGCATCGTCACTTTTAATTTTATTTAAGGAATAATTTTTCCCACCGTTTGAGTTTTGAAAAAAACACTCAATAAAGTTGTGAACTACTCAAGTTTCATTTGGAGTTTTATAATTTTTTTTTCAGCGAGCCATATTTCATTTAAATTAGCCAAACAGCATCATTAACTGAATTTTTTTTAAAAATTGGAGATTGTGAGATTTGGTCTCTTTAACGTTTTCTTTTTAAACTTTTCATTTAAAAGATGGTATCATCGGTATTTGTATTAATTGATTAATTAATTAAATGAATTTTAATGAATATTAATTTACTTATAATTTTTTATGACTGATTAAAATAAAAGTACAAATAAAAAAATGTTAATTTAAAAACTTCTTTTGAACTATTTATTATTATCACACTGTAAAAAATTATTTTTTCAAATCAAAAAAGCATGGTGAAAATTGTCGTAACAATTTCACGAAATAACCATTAGAGACCTCTCTCAGACTGTATTTCATGATTTCTCATGGACTTAAATTTTGTACTTTTAAAATTTTGAGCAAATTAACCGAAGCAGAAGCTCACTGATTTTGTGTGCACAAAAACAGTTAGTTTTTATTTGAATTGATCAAATTTGTTTGTAAATGAGTTCTCGAAAACGGCCCAAGCGGTTTCGATGAAATTTTCAGTGTAGGGGTTTCGGAGGCAAAAAATCGATCTAACTAGGTTTCATTTCTGAGAAAATTCGTTTAGCAACGCACATTGGGGTATTTAACCGATTTAGGCGGCCAAAATTATTTTATTCGGTAAAAAGTTCCTATTAAATTAAATTAAATTAAATTAAAGACTAATAATTTTTGCGGATTTTCGTACATTTACGAAACTATACGTACTTTTAAACTGTGAAGTGAAATTGTTCTTGTTGTAAAGAAGTAATCGTTTTATCGATATACAATCAAAAAGGAAAATAATTTAAATAGGTTAGGTTAGGTTAAAGTGGCTGCCTCAAATTGAGACGCACTTAGGCCAATAAGGCCCATTGTGGTACCACAGGGGTTGATCTCCCTTCTCTATTCAAACCAGTTTGAGCTGTTCACAAAGCTTAGGATTCGGTATATCGATATTTCCGAGAGTTCTTCGAGGTCTCTGAAAAACCAGTTGTTTAGGTGAAGAAAACGTTTTTGAGCCAGCGCTGGGCAGGTGCAGAGAAGGTGTTCTGTAGATTCCACCTCCTCCTCATCTCTACAGCTTCTGCAGAAGTCGTTGTGGGGTATGTTTAATCTTTGAGCGTGCCTGCCAATAAGGCAGTGCCCTGTCAGGATCCCTATCATGGTGCCAATGTGATCTCTACTAAGAGATATGAGTTCTTTTGAACGCTTCAGATTGAGTTTGGGCCAGATTTGCCGTGTTATATTACAAGTGTTACCTGCTGACCATCTTTTGTTGGTGTTAATACAGGATAACTCATGTGTAAGGAGTTTACATGTGGTGAGAGGAATACCAAAGTTTGTCTTGTCTGAAGATAGTTGTTTGGTTGTACCTGTGCGAGCGAGTTCATCTGCTCTGCAGTTACCTAGAAAATCCCTATGTCCAGGAATCCAGCATAGGATAATTTTGAGCTGCTCTGCCATCTCGTTTAGAGATCTGCGGCAGTTGAAAACTGTTTCAGATGTTATTTCAACAGTTCCTAGGGCTTTCAGAGCGGCTTGACTGTCAGAAAGTATGCATATATCCATGAAAGATATATCATTTTTCTCAAGCCAAGTTAACGCTTCATGTATAGCAACGATTTCAGCTTGAAATACACTGCAATGGTCAGGGAGCCTGAAGGCTATATTGATGCTTAATGTTTCTGAGTAGACTCCTCCACCTACTTTGCCATCTAGTTTTGATCCATCCGTAAAGATCTCAATGACATTGTGAGGTGAACGGTTTTCTTGTTCCCACTCTTCTCGAGAGGGAATGGATACATCGAACTTCCTCTCAAAGAGTAGTTTTTGTGTGATGTAGTCAATGGACCTAGGTAAAGGAGGGAGAAATTTTCTGATACAAGAATGTCCTAGTGTACCTTCTTTCCACTGGGAGGTGGCTACTAGGCGGATGGCTGTATTAGCGGCCATCTGTTTAGCTAGGATATCAAGTGGTGTAAGATAGAGCATTGTGTCTAATGCGTCTGTCGGAGTGGTTCTTAGGGCTCCGCTAATGCACAGTTCAGCTGATCTTTGAACTTTACGGAGAAGGTTATGGTGAGTCTGTTTTTCGAGTGCATGCCACCAGACAATAGCACCATATAGCAATATTGGCCTTACAACTGCTGTATAAAGCCAGTGAGTAACACTTGGCTGTAAACCCCATTTGCTACCCACCGCCTTTTTGCAAGAGTATAGGGCAATGTTCGCTTTTTTGGCTCTTTCGAGCAGATTGGGCTTCCAGTTTAGTTTCCTATCTAGTATAAGGCCCAGGTATTTTGCTTGATCTGAGAAGATAAGACTTGTATTTCCCAGTTTTGGAGGGCTAATTTGAGGTACATTGTATTTTCTTGTGAAAACTACTAACTCAGTCTTATTAGGATTAACGCTGAGCCCACAGCTGATAGTCCAGTTGACAAGAGTATTTAGGCAGTTTTGCATAATGTCTCGGAGAGTAGATATATATTTTCCAGAGGTAACAATAGCAACGTCATCGGCATAAGCTATCACCCTGCACCCCTCTAGTTCTAGTTTGCCTAGCAGTTCATTCACTGCTAAATTCCAGAGTAGAGGCGATAGAACCCCTCCCTGAGGGGTTCCTCTTGGTACAGATCTTAGCGTGGATGCCGCTCCAAATTTTGCACTTATAATCCTGCCAACTAGCATTTGGTTTATGAGTGCTATCAGCGCGGCATCCACCCCAAGATCCGTCAGCGCACTGGTGATGGCCCCTGCCTCGACGTTATTAAAGGCTCCTTCTATATCAATAAAAGCTATCATTGTATATTCCTTCAGATAGAGGGATTTTTCAATGATGGAGATTATGGAGTGGAGAGCTGTTTCCACTGATTTGCCTTTGGTATAAGCATGTTGAGCTAGAGATAATGGCTTCTTATCTATCATGGATCTCAAGTGAATATCAATTAATCTCTCGAGGATTTTTAGAAGAAAAGATGAGAGACTAATTGGTCGAAGGTCTTTTGGGTTTACGTGTGAGCTTTTTCCTGCCTTAGGTATAAAGATAACCTTCACATTACGCCATCGCTGGGGAATGTGGTTTAGGTCAAGGCAGCTTTGGTAGATCAACAAAAGCCGCTCCTTAATGATGTCATACGACTTTTGGATTTCAATGGGGGCTATACCATCTGGTCCTGGTGACTTAAATGGTTTGAAGCTACTGATTGCCCATTCGAGCTTTGTTTGCGAGAGTATTTCTAGAGATCTGTTCACAGGTGGTAACTGATATACCTGGATTGGATCGTTGTATATCTCTAAACATCCCGGAAAGTGGGTTTCTACTAAAACGTTCAGAGATTCTTCACTGCTTGTGGTCCAAGTACCATCTTCTTTTTTCATGAAGCTTGGATTGGAGGGAGCCTTGGCTAGAATTTTCCTGAGCCTTGACGCCTCAGAGGTCTGTGATATATTTTCACAGAAGGTCCTCCAGGACTGTCTTTGTGCTTTTCGTATTTCATTTTTATATTCCTTGAGGGCTATTTTATAATATGACCACGCATCTGTAGATCTTGTGGTCTTTGCCCTGTTGAAAAGTTT
Organism: Dichetophora obliterata; assembly: GCA_963920525.1. Taxonomy (NCBI): domain Eukaryota; kingdom Metazoa; phylum Arthropoda; class Insecta; order Diptera; family Sciomyzidae; genus Dichetophora; species Dichetophora obliterata. Next base: position 116,003,687 of record OY986435.1, read on the forward strand.
TCTGGTCTTTTTCCGGAGTTCTTCTAGTCCCTTATTCCACCAAGGAGGCTTTTGCTTCCCCCTCAATGTTTTTAGCGGATAAGTAGTATCAAGAGCTTTATTTAGTGATTTAGTGAGACTATTAACTAAGTTGTCTAAAGATTGTTTATTGGAAGGATGATTAGTTGGTCCAATTGAGAGATCTGTATTTAAGGAATTTATATAAAGATCCCAATTGGTTTGTTTAAGATTGCGAAATTCGCATGATCTCGAGTCAAAGTTATCAACATCAAAGAGGATATATCTATGGTCTGAGAAGGAGTGTTCGTTAGAAACTCTCCAGTTTTTTACCCTATTAGATATATGGACAGAGGCAAGGGTAATATCCAGAACCTCCTGTCTATTACTTATAATGAAGGTGGGTTCATTACCTATATTGCATATATTAAGATTAGTTGTGAGGATGAAGTCAAATAGAAACTCACCCCGTTTGTTGGTGTCTGAGCTACCCCAGATCACATGATGAGCATTTGCATCGCACCCGATAATTAAGCTCTTTGCTTTTGATGCTGCTTTGGAGACTAAATTTTTAAGGTTGTCTTCTGGGAGGATTTCGTGGTCGTGCGCGAGGTATGCTGAGACGAGCCACAAGCTGTTATGGCCCATCTCGACGCTTATAGCCACGGTGTTTTTTTTACTGAAATTAGAGAGAGTAAATACACTCAGGTTTTTCTTAATTAAAATACACGCTCTTGGATTACCTTGTGATTTAGTATACACAAGCGTGTATGCTGGAGTCCTGAGTCCGCATACCAGGCCACAGACTACCCATGGCTCCTGGATCAGGACGATGTCATCTCCATCTTTGCTGAGACGGATTATCAGGCTGGCGGACGCAGCCTTGGAGTGGTGTAGGTTAATTTGTACTACCTTCAGCACTTGAGCTTCTAGTAGCTAAATCAACCTCCACCACAGTTGTGTCAGAGTCCTCGTCTGATTTAAGAAGGCTATCCTCCAATGAGGATAGCCGAAATGTGCGTGCCAGTTCCATCACGGAGCTTACGCCCTCCGGTTCTAGCACAGGGGGGCAGGTTTGAGAGGATGGTGCGTTTTTAATTACTTTGGAAGCCTGCTCTTCCTCCAATAACGCCTCATCTTTTTTGTAGACCCTCAGTTCTATGGATGAGAAACCATAGTCTACCACGAAACCTTTGGATGACAAGAGAGCCAGGGACTCCTGGTTGATAACAAATGGTACCGACCTAAAGTCCCCCTTCGGCTCATCAACCCGTGTCACCTTCCAGTTTGCTGTTGGTAGACCATGATTTCCCAACCTTATTGTCTCAAGGATTATTTGAGGGTCAGAGTGTTCGGCTGGGACCCGGGAACGCGCCCTTGGCCTGTTTGGGATCAGATCCCTATCAATGACCGCGAGATTCGCGCCCGGCCATACCTCACCAATCCTTGAGATTGCGATCTTATACAGATCTAGAGACCTTTGGTCAGCACATGCGATCAGCTTCACATGGCCTTGATGCCATCCACTGTCGCGACAAGAAGGGCCTCTGCCGGGAAACTCCTTCATAATCGGAATGAAGATAGTGGCCAGTTTTCCCACTACCTTCCTCCATTTTTCAGGCGAGATGCTGCCGTCTGGGTCGCTTCTGTCAACCACCGCAATGGTAATTTGTCCAGCCGCGATTTCGCTGAAGAGTTTTGGAGTGGCTGTGTTACCACAAATTTTCTTAGCGCCCGGCATTGGGACCTCCTCTAGAGATCGCTGACGCTTAGTAGGCACCGGTTTGGGTTGTGGAGAAGCTTGTGACTCCTCCAAGGTGCCTACCGCCCACTTCCAGGACTTCCACTGAGCCTCGGTACGCTGGTTCTCGGGAATTTTCGCAATGCGATCCCTTACCCTTAGCGCTGATTTCCGAGAATCACGGCCTGTCCTTTTGGTGGATGACGTCTTTGTAGCCGGGCCCTTGTTGCTACTTCCACATGTGCCAGGTTTGGTAACCACTGCACTAGCGTCCGCAGCAGAAGCATTTAGAGACTGCGCGTCTGCAGGCTGTTGGCCAAAAGGAGCGTTTAAAGACCGCGTGTCTGGTGTAGCTGTAGGCTCCACTTGGTTGGCATTTAAAGATTGCCCATCTGTTTGTTTTTTTTTCGTTAATTTTATTCATCTTGGTCGTGCGACCACCCCCTCCCCACCAAGATGAAGAGAGTTAAACCGACAGGCTCTGAGACCACTCCTCGAACGGGATCGGGTCCGCATTCAGGGAATGAAAGATCCCCGTGTGCAGCCCCGATCCAACCCGAGATTTGGCTCAGAGTCTGTCAGTAGAGTGATCAAAAATAGAGAGGGGAAAGAGATGTCGACCGCGCCCTAACCCCAATGCCGCGGTAAGGCCACAGTTACACTCTGAGGCGGCCAGGTATCAGAGAGGCTCCGTTAAAGACTGGACTTTATTACATGGGCTTCCAGCCTAGCAAATCCTCAGCACGGGTCGCATTACACCTTGATTCAGCCCACACCCCTACCGATGGGGAGGATTCTTACCATGCCATACGAGACTATTGAAGAGTCAGAATACGGTAGGAAGAACCCCCCTCTGCTAACCGCCGTCTTAGGATTAAGAACACTGTAGCGGTTATTACCAGCCGGCACCCACATGGAGGGTTAGGTAGAGGATTTTTGCCAGCCAAATAATTTAAATACATACCTTGGTTTTAGCGGGAAGCCGAGTTAGGCTCGGTCGCCCAGGTACTGATTTATTATATTAAAAAACTTATTAACAAAGTAATTGGTTTTTAAAAGCAATTGTTTCAAATATCTACTGATGTCCATAAATAAGTTCAACTACCCTATCTTGAAATGGTACAGATCCCTTATCCGTAAAATACTCAGCCAAATTATTTCGTATGTCAAAAGCATCTACTGATGCGTTTTGCATATGAGTTCGGAGTGATCTCAAGGGACGTTCGTTTTCATCAAGGTTATCTCTCCAATTTCCCTCATGAGTTAGATTGTTTGATGTTTCCCAATCCACATACTTCTCGGGACAGTACCACCGCTTAAAATCATTAAGCATAATAAAATTATGTAATACAATGCAAGCAAGCACAATTTTTTCGCTGTTCTCCGGTTGACATTCAATTTGACGGAGGAGCAACCGCCACCGTGAGACAAGAATGCCGTATGAATTTTCTATCAAGCGCCTTGCCCTGCACAAACGGTAATTGAAAATTCGCTTCGTTCTTGAAAGGTTTTGACTAGGAAAGGGGCGCATCAGATTTATCTTTAACGGAAACGCAGCATCACCCACAAAATAATGGGGGAACGGTATGCCAGGTTGGTTTGGCAGCGAACAATCCGTAGGCAAAGGCAAAGTATTTGACAATAGTGCGCGTCCAAACTTTGATGTTTTGAAAATACCTTGAAATAAAAAATAATATTTGAATAAAAGGTATTTCGATTTTCGAGTATTTCGATTACCTTAATATACATAAAAGCTACCTCCGTTACTTTCGCTGCCATAACTTCCAACGGTAACCGATGTGAAAGTATATTTCGCATCACACGTTGCCAAAAGAACAATGCTAAAGAATTTTTTGTAGTTGTAGAACATAGAACCGGAATTGTTTGGGCATGTCAGGGCAATATGCTTGCCATCAATGGCTCCAACACAATTCGGCATATTCCACAACTCACAAAATTCTTTGGCAATGTCGATATACTGCGCTTACGTTGGCTCACTCATGTAAATTGGGGATAACACATCCCAGAGAGCTTCGCAAGTTTCCAGAACAATATTGCGTACTGTTGTTTTGCCAAGCTTATGACTCCAAGCCAGCGCTTGGTACGGAATACCATGAGCTAAGTGTCTTCAATGGAAACAAAGAATATATATTTAAAAAGAAATACAGAAGATATTAAACTTACAATAAAGTTAATGATAGCCGTTGCTCCGGACATATTGGCTCTCGCAATGAATTTTTTAACAAAAAGCTTTTCACCAATCCAAAAAGCATCTCATAAAGGGGAATATGCATTCTTGTGTCATTGAAAAATTGGTCCTGGTCGCAAAGTTTCATTGGTTTGAAAATTTTTTCAAAATAGCCACCACTTTTCCTGTCCCTGTTGATTGGACGAACACTCCACTTGCGAATACGTCGAAACTTCTTCTTATTGCGAACATCAAAGCAATTTCATTTGATGACTCCATATAAAAATAAACTGAAATTTATTTTGCTCACGAATTCGGAAAACTTTGCAGAATGCAGCCTTTTTAATATTTGCTTATGTTTATTGACAATTTCAACGGTTTATTCCGCTTCTATTATAATCGTTAGTTCGTTTGAAAGCGTTTCGTTCCGTTACGATGACACTTAGCTACGTTCCGTTCCGTCTATTATAATCAGCGTTTTAAACAATGCCGTTTTGATAAATATATATTTGCACAACACAATTAGGACATTTTGATAATGATGTAATATTTTCTGGAAATATCGATGACATTACATCTATATAATATACGTTTGATATTTACAAAGATAATTAAAAAATATTGTAAAATAATAATGTAAGGTAATAAAATTTTTTTAATTAAAATTTTTTTTTTTAAAATACCAATAAATTATCAAACTTATTAAATTGCGAAAAAGCTTCGCTTCTCTCGTGTGCCCAGCGACATATCTGTTTTTTTTATTAAATTTTTTTTAAAAAGTTTACTGTGAATTAATTTAAATTATTTTTTTATTAAATTTTGTTTTTAAAAAGCCAACTGTGAATGATTTTTTTTATACTTAAGTTTAAATACTAAAAATTATAAAAATTTTGCTTTTAATTTTTATATTATGATATTATTAATAATATTAAAGTTTTTTCTAAATGACCTCTATATTAATTATGTTGACTTCATATGATTTTAAATACAAATTCTAAATGTTTGATAGTTTAAATCATACTTGATTTTAAATACAAATTCTAGTTGTTTGATAGTTTAAAATCGTTTATTGAGCTTAAGGTCAAAGTTAGAACAATTAATTTTTCTAACGAATTTTTCCAAAGAAACAACAACAACAACAAAGTTTTTTCAGACCTGTTAGTGCAGACTTCCAGCAGGCTGTCTGAGGAAAGTTAGAACAATTAATTGTTCTAACTTTGACCTTAAGCTCAATAAACGATTTTAAACTATCAAACAACTAGAATTTGTATTTAAAATCAAGTATGATTTAAACTATCAAACATTTAGAATTTGTAATTAAAATCATATAAAGTCAACATAATTAATATTGAGGTCATTTAGAAAAAACTTTAATCAAATGGTAGAGCTCGACCAAACGGAAACAGCTGAAAACAAAATCAGCAAAAATTCTAAAAACAACTTCAGTAAACATGCTTTGTTAGTGCAGACTTCCAGCAGGCTGTTGGACTACATATAATAATATAAGCATAGAAACTAAAGTAAAACAGAAATACAACAACAAATGTGACATGATGAAATTGAGGAAAAAACTGAGAAATTGACGCTTCAAATCTCATCGCCCCGATGGTGCAGTGCGTTAGCGCGCGCTTGCACGGGTATCACAAAGATTTCTGATGACGCTTTTAGCAGAGCAGAAATTACAATCAGATCAGCTAGTGATTTTTTCCTTTTCATATTGAAAAAACTTTGTTGTTGTTGTGGTTTCTTTGGAAAAATTCGTTAGAACAATTAATTGTTCTAACTTTGACCTTAAGCTCAATAAACGATTTTAAACTATCAAACAACTAGAATTTGTATTTAAAATCAAGTTTGATTTAAACTATCAAACATTTAGAATTTGTATTTAAAATCATATAAAGTCAACATAATTATTAATAATATAATTAATGTTTTTGGTTAAAATATGTTGCGTAGTCCCTGAACTTGGAACCCTATACGGGGTTAATAAGAAAGGCTCTAATCCGTACCCACAATCGCCTAATAGCCAGGAACCACGATCACCACTTTCATATTTCGATAAGAAATACTCTCTTGCTCGACTCATATTAAAAAGTAAGGAATCATGTCTCGATCCAGGGTGACAAGCATCGATGCTTTTATAATTAGGTTGCAGTCGCATATCTATGAAAGATTGTTGTTATTTGGTGTGAAATGCACTATTTTTTTAAGAACTTACAATCATAGCGTTAATACTAAAACATCCTTTCTGTTAAAGCTTAGGATGCTGTAGGAACGAAAGAGATTTTTGACAACGAACAGGCAGCGAATTTTTTTTAGCCAGCTAGTACGCTGTAAAAGCGAAAATTATTGCTTTGTTTCCAAATTTCCATTCATGAGTGGAGAGTTGAAGTTTCAGAAGTTCGCTGTCGATTATATGCCCGTAAATTTAATTGGCGCGGAAATTTGCCAATCAACAATAAAAAATAAGCAGTTAGTATATTTAAGTGTTGAATTTGCTATTTAACAAATTTGTTGTTGCATTATATAGTTTATTAATGTGTAGTGTTGCTTTTTATAGGATTTAAAATTGCAGCATTAAAAATATGAATCTCTCAACCATATCAGCAAGTGATTTTTCTCCACTCAAAAATTTTGACTCTACACCAAAATTTCGCGTGTAGAGTTATATGCCCAAAAATTTTCGTTCGCACAGCATACTAAGCTTTGTGACGAGGCAAAACATGTCCAAAGTTTTGCCGCACATGTAAAAAAAACAACAACAACATAAATATAAATATCATCAACAAGTGAAGCACATGAATTATAATAAGCAAACTATTTCTTTTTTTTCCTTAAACATTAAGTACTTGATCTGTAGATACTTTTCTTTTACATTATATTAAAAACACAATACATGAATTACTTAACTAATGCTTGATTAATATTTACTACAAATGAAAATTAGTCAGAAACAATTTAAAATAACTATAAAAACTATAAATATGTTTTGAGCAAAGTGTCAACATAAATAGTTAACCATCATTTATATATACATAAGTGGTGTGAAAATAATAATGTAAGGTAATAAAATTTTTTAATTTAAATTTTTTTTTTAAAAACTATTAAATTATCAAACTTATTAAATTGCGAAAAAGCTTCGCTTCTCTCGTGTGCCCAGCGACATATCTGTTTTTTTTATTAAATTTTTTTTAAAAAGTTTACTGTGAATTAATTTAAATTATTTTTTTATTATATTTTGTTTTTAAAAAGCCAACTGTGAATGAATTTTTTTATACTAAAGTTTAAATACTAAAAATTATAAAAATTTTGCTTTTAATTTTTATATTATGATATTATTAATAATATTAAAGTTTTTTCTAAATTACCTCTATATTAATTATGTTGACTTTATATGATTTTAAATACAAATTCTAAATGTATGATAGTTTAAATCATACTTGATTTTAAATACAAATTCTAGCTGTTTGATAATCGTTTATTGAGCTTAAGGTCAAAGTTAGAACAATTAATTGTTCTAACGAATTTTTCCAAAAAAACAACAACAACAACAAAGTTTTTTCAGGCTTGTTAGTGCAGACTTCCAGCAGGCTGTTGGACTACATATAATAACATAAGCATAGAAACTAAAGTAAAACAGAAATACAACAACAAATGTGACATGATGAAATTGAGGAAAAAACTGAGAAATTGACGCTTCAAATCTCATCGCCCCGATGGTGCAGTGCGTTAGCGCGCGCTTGCACGGGTATCACAAAGATTTCTGATGACGCTTTTAGCAGAGCAGAAATTGCAATCAGATCAGCTAGTGATTTTTTCCTTTTCATATTGAAAAAACTTTGTTGTTGTTGTTGTTGTTTCTTTGGAAAAATTCGTTAGAACAATTAATTGTTCTAACTTTGACCTTAAGCTCAATAAACGATTTTAAACTATCAAACAACTAGAATTTGTCAATGCGACAAAATTAAGCAACAACAAGAACAGCCTACACAAAGCTAAGGACCAAGAGCAACATGAGTACCAACAATTAGCAACATTAGATTAAGCGCCAACGGGACCGCGAGTACTTCGATGGGAGACCAGGGTGACCCAGCAACACGATGCGTATGTTTCCGAAAATCACTGAGCAGTATCAACATGTCGACGAGAGCATGAGTAGTAGAGTAGGGCAACACTAATGAGCGGTGTCAATATTTCAACGAAAACATGAGTATAACTAGCTAACAGCGATGCTGCTACGATCAACCAGCAGATGTGTGCAATGAATTGAATGATGAGGAGACAGTGAGTTGCTGACAGACAATTAAAGCTAGCGGTTGGTCTTACTGAAGAGTTGCTGGCAGACAATTAAAGCGAGCGGTTGGGCTTACTGAAGAGTTGCTGGCAGACAATTAAAGCGAGCAGTTGAGCTAACTAAGGAGTGCCTGACAGACAATTAAAGCGAGCGGTTGGGCTTATTAAACACTGGCTGACGAACTATCGAAGGGAAGAGCCGATCTGACTGAGCAGTTGCTGACAAGCCACCAAAGCGAAGAGAAGGAATACAGGACTTGGTGAAGCTTATAGGCGCATCGTAAAATCGCAAGTGACATACTCTTCTAGCCAGGGAGCACATGGTAAGGACATAAGGACCACAACGACGATTCACCAGAGTTTCCGCCAACCACATCACCCACTTTCAAACGAGAGTCGAACGTCAACAACCTTAATCAGCGCCGCATTGCTCACCACATCGTCTTAGTATTTTATAAAATATTTTAAGAAATAGAATTTAAAACATTTATAAAATATTTTAAGCAATAAAATCTAAAACATTTATAAATAAAGCCTTATTTGGAAGAACCTGAAACAAAAATTTTTATTTTGTGACGAATTCTGGACACGACTGAGCATACCTCAGGTGTAGAGCCAGAAGACCGGCGGCTTCGTTACAGCTTAAAGTAGAGATGTTCATTCCATCGCGGTTTGTTTAATTTGATGTGTGTGGCATCAATGCAGCCAATTATTAATATTTATTTATTAATTGCAGTTCTAAGTGTTACTAGATATAATATCTCAGAGCTAGCACTAATCATTAAGAAAAGGATATATACTAGTAAACCCGTGTGGCGTTAAAACGATTTTATTTTAAGCTATTGAATAGATTTTCAACTGATAAAAATTGAAATGAAATGAATTTTGGCCCTTTTGCAATGTACGCGGTATTTCTTATTAAATTTTAAATTCTAAAAATTAAAAAGTTTCCGAACAACAGTTTAGAAATCTTTTTTCAACTGTGAGAAATCATTCCAGTATCACTTTGATATTGAATATATCAATTCATAGTTTGAGCCAGTGGTGCCAACTACACGGAAATTACGCATTTCTATGGATATTTAATCCTTGCACAGATAAACGGACAGCAGTTGTATAATAATTTAAATCTACTTATTTTTATAAATATCACACAGAATTTTCGTAAATTTCGCTTTTTTTTATCAAATTTTTTGTCAAAAAATTTGGAATGGTAAAAAAATGTACTTATCACTAAAAAATGTATTTACATAATTTGTTAAAACTTTGCCATTATCAACACTTGCAAATAAAAAGCTGTTTTAAGGAATCTTATTTCGAAGTGAGCCAGTGGACAGCCTAATTTAAGGCGAGTACATGCAGCTTAGCCCATTAATGCTCACCACCAGAACTCGTTGAGTTTATTTTAAGAAATTTTCGGCACTATTTGTATTTATGTTAGACGGAAAACTTTGAAGTTTAAAACAAAATTCAAAGGATTTGGGTATGGCGAAGTGTGTAAACGTATAACATCATAAACATATAAGGGGCCTGTAAGTTAAGAAATAAAAATAACAACTTAAAAAATTAGAAAAAATTAGAAATTGGAAATTTTAATTTCGTAGCGCAGTCGTTCAACTCTAACCTAATGCATTTTTAGGTTTATAAAAATATCTCACCTGAGTGGGTTTCTTTGAAATACTGCACTTAAAACTGGCTGGAAAAAATAAACAAAAAGGCTTTAAAGGTATATTTTAGAACTTTTATGGAAAAGTCATATTTTTGACTTTCTTACTCTGTTGAAAGCAAAAGCGTAAAGCTTGGCTGCGAATTTTTGAAAAATGCTTTCGCATTTGACATATTTGACACATGACACATAATACGTTGTCATTAATCTGTTAAAATAAACTTAAAGTGCCTGTAAAATGTATTTCAATTTTGTTTTTATAATTGTATTTATAATGATTACTGATTTAAAAATCTAATGTATCTTTAAAATGAATAAAAGTTACATTTTATGTTATGCTTGTAAGTTTTAGTTATAGTAACATAATTTTTATTTTGTGACGAATTCTGGACACGACTGAGCATACCTCAGGTGTAGAGCCGGAAGACCGGCGGCTTCGTTACAGCTTAAAGTAGAGATGTTCATTCCATCGCGGTTTGTTTAATTTGATGTGTGTGGCATCAATGCAGCCAATTATTAATATTTATTTATTAATTGCAGTTCTAAGTGTTACTAGATATAATATCTCAGAGCTAGCACTAATCATTAAGAAAAGGATATATACTAGTAAACCCGTGTGGCGTTAAAACGATTTTATTTTAAGCTATTGAATAGATTTTCAACTGATAAAAATTGAAATGAAATGAATTTTGGCCCTTTTGCAATGTACGCGGTATTTCTTATTAAATTTTAAATTCTAAAAATTAAAAAGTTTCCGAACAACAGTTTAGAAATCTTTTTTCAACTGTGAGAAATCATTCCAGTATCACTTTGGTATTGAATATATCAATTCATAGTTTGAGCCAGTGGTGCCAACTACACGGAAATTACGCATTTCTATGGATATTTAATCCTTGCACAGATAAACGGACAGCAGTTGTATAATAATTTAAATCTACTTATTTTTATAAATATCACACAGAATTTTCGTAAATTTCGCTTTTTTTATCAAATTTTTTGTCAAAAAATTTGGAATGGTAAAAAAATGTACTTATCACTAAAAAATGTATTTATATAATTTGTTAAAACTTTGCCATTATCAACACTTGCAAATAAAAAGCTGTTTTAAGGAATCTTATTTCGAAGTGAGCCAGTGGACAGCCTAATTTAAGGCGAGTACATGCAGCTTAGCCCATTAATGCTCACCACCAGAACTCGTTGAGTTTATTTTAAGAAATTTTCGGCACTATTTGTATTAATGTTAGACGGAAAACTTTGAAGTTTAAAACAAAATTCAAAGGATTTGGGTATGGCGAAGTGTGTAAACGTATAACATCATAAACATATAAGGGGCCTGTAAGTTAAGAAATAAAAATAACAACTTAAAAAATTAGAAAAAATTAGAAATTGGAAATTTTAATTTCGTAGCGCAGTCGTTCAACTCTAACCTAATGCATTTTTAGGTTTATAAAAATATCTCACCTGAGTGGGTTTCTTTGAAATACTGCACTTAAAACTGGCTGGAAAAAATAAACAAAAAGGCTTTAAAGGTATATTTTAGAACTTTTATGGAAAAGTCATATTTTTGACTTTCTTACTCTGTTGAAAGCAAAAGCGTAAAGCTTGGCTGCGAATTTTTGAAAAATGCTTTCGCATTTGACATATTTGACACATGACACATAATACGTTGTCATTAATCTGTTAAAATAAACTTAAAGTGCCTGTAAAATGTATTTCAATTTTGTTTTTATAATTGTATTTATAATGATTACTGATTTAAAAATCTAATGTATCTTTAAAATGAATAAAAGTTACATTTTATGTTATGCTTGTAAGTTTTAGTTATAGTAACATAATTTTTATTTTGTGACGAATTCTGGACACGACTGAGCATACCTCAGGTGTAGAGCCGGAAGACCGGCGGCTTCGTTACAGCTTAAAGTAGAGATGTTCATTCCATCGCGGTTTGTTTAATTTGATGTGTGTGGCATCAATGCAGCCAATTATTAATATTTATTTATTAATTGCAGTTCTAAGTGTTACTAGATATAATATCTCAGAGCTAGCACTAATCATTAAGAAAAGGATATATACTAGTAAACCCGTGTGGCGTTAAAACGATTTTATTTTAAGCTATTGAATAGATTTTCAACTGATAAAAATTGAAATGAAATGAATTTTGGCCCTTTTGCAATGTACGCGGTATTTCTTATTAAATTTTAAATTCTAAAAATTAAAAAGTTTCCGAACAACAGTTTAGAAATCTTTTTTCAACTGTGAGAAATCATTCCAGTATCACTTTGGTATTGAATATATCAATTCATAGTTTGAGCCAGTGGTGCCAACTACACGGAAATTACGCATTTCTATGGATATTTAATCCTTGCACAGATAAACGGACAGCAGTTGTATAATAATTTAAATCTACTTATTTTTATAAATATCACACAGAATTTTCGTAAATTTCGCTTTTTTTATCAAATTTTTTGTCAAAAAATTTGGAATGGTAAAAAAATGTACTTATCACTAAAAAATGTATTTACATAATTTGTTAAAACTTTGCCATTATCAACACTTGCAAATAAAAAGCTGTTTTAAGGAATCTTATTTCGAAGTGAGCCAGTGGACAGCCTAATTTAAGGCGAGTACATGCAGCTTAGCCCATTAATGCTCACCACCAGAACTCGTTGAGTTTATTTTAAGAAATTTTCGGCACTATTTGTATTAATGTTAGACGGAAAACTTTGAAGTTTAAAACAAAATTCAAAGGATTTGGGTATGGCGAAGTGTGTAAACGTATAACATCATAAACATATAAGGGGCCTGTAAGTTAAGAAATAAAAATAACAACTTAAAAAATTAGAAAAAATTAGAAATTGGAAATTTTAATTTCGTAGCGCAGTCGTTCAACTCTAACCTAATGCATTTTTAGGTTTATAAAAATATCTCACCTGAGTGGGTTTCTTTGAAATACTGCACTTAAAACTGGCTGGAAAAAATAAACAAAAAGGCTTTAAAGGTATATTTTAGAACTTTTATGGAAAAGTCATATTTTTGACTTTCTTACTCTGTTGAAAGCAAAAGCGTAAAGCTTGGCTGCGAATTTTTGAAAAATGCTTTCGCATTTGACATATTTGACACATGACACATAATACGTTGTCATTAATCTGTTAAAATAAACTTAAAGTGCCTGTAAAATGTATTTCAATTTTGTTTTTATAATTGTATTTATAATGATTACTGATTTAAAAATCTAATGTATCTTTAAAATGAATAAAAGTTACATTTTATGTTATGCTTGTAAGTTTTAGTTATAGTAACATAACTAAAAGTAATATATGTTGACTATTTTTACATTTAGTTATGTTTACGGTGTTTGTAACTTTAATAAGTTTAATGCAAATTTTATAAAAAAAATCAAATGCACAAAAAATTTGTGAAAAACTATATATGACTTCAATTAAGTAATTCAAATGAATTGACTTCAATAACAGCTAATAAGTTAGTTTTAAATTAAAAAAAAAATAATATATAAATTTCAAAACACAGAATTTTTATGTCGCATTTGTGGATTTTTATTCTCCTCGGGTTGTCATCACTGGTTATAGCTCTGAAATTATAAAAGATTATTCGTTAGTATAACAGTTTCATAGCGGTGGCGCCTAATATTTCACATATTTTTAGGCATATGCTGAAATTGAGAAGCGAAAAAGCAACATAACAACAACAATTATATGCAAACTGTAACTCGCTACAGCTTAAAAAATATAAATTTTTAAGAAGTAAAAAGTCCAGTTTGCGCATCTACATGTCTAAACCTTCCAAACCATATTAAATTTATTAACCCTCCGTTACTAACGCAGGGTGGATTACACCCATAAGTTATGAAATATGGAAAAAATTTATTGATAGATTAATGGTGCGATTATATCAAATGTAATATTATACAGTAGAGAAAATCAAACACCTTACTTCAAATCCAATTTGATAACTGATTACTTTATTACTTTTTAATATGGTTTTTAAATAAAATGAAAGATGAGTGAAATCACATTCCAATCCATTTGTCATCAACTTAAAGAACAAAGTCATGCTCATATTTTATGCTGACACTTGATAAAGTTTAAGAAGGCTAAATAAATTATAACATGATACTATATCACAATATCACATTGTGGTCATTGTTCTTAGAGTAGTTCAATAAACTATAACATGATTATGTGTCTTCACTACACCTCCCCTTTTAAATAGAAAAGTCTTATAGAGGTCGTTGATCAGACGATATCAATAAGAGTTTTCTGTGTGAATACGAAATATAATTCATTTTAATCTTAGTTACAATGTTATTGATATGTTTATTATTTTATATAATTTTCATTTAGTACTATAAATTGGTTTAGTAATGGATTTTTTTTTTGTGTGATTACTATAATTCAACTTATATCAACCTGAATGTATTAAGCTAAGTACACTAAGTAAAATAAGTAATTTATGAAATAAGTGTATATAGCTTACAATAATATATACATACATGTATAAAGAAAGGTCATGTATATACATACATGTATAAACTTTTTACGGTCCCTGGTAAATTGAATCTAGTTTGTGTGCTGTGTTATTTTTTATGAATACTTATTGACCTATGGTTATGTTAATGTTGTTTAGGTTTCTGTCGTGTGATTGTTTTTGGTTTAGTTTAGCTTTATTTATTAAATGTTCTGCTCTTTTAAGTGCAGTTTGCAGTCGGAATTTTACCTCTTTTGAATAAATATCAAAATTATATACAGGATCTACTTTATCATATGGTATAAGTGGGTTATGGTTTGGAGCATTCGGGAAAATCAATTCAAATGGACAATATCCATGCACCGTTGAGGGTGTTGTGTTAAAAGTGTATGCGAAATATTTTACCCATTCATCCCAATCGTTTCTAGCTGCGTGAATATATGAACGTATGTATTCATTAAGTGTACGGTGTGATCTTTCTACTGTTCCTAGAGTTTGGTGATGGTATGGGGCTGACATTGTTTTTTCAATGTTCAGTAGTGTAAGAAGTTCCGAAAGTACCTGATTGTTATATTCAGTGCCCATGTCACTTAGTATTCTATTCATAGGTCCATAAATCAATATAAATCTGTCCATTAGTGCCTTTGCCACAGTTTTAGCAGATTTATCAGTTACCGGCACCGCCACTAGGTATTTGGTTAAGTCGCATATTATTGTAACAATATACTGATTTCCTACTTCTGTTATTGGTAGGGGTCCTATGATGTCTATTATTACCGTTTGAAATGGTTTTTGGGGTGCTGGTGTAATAATCATACTTGGCTTTAAATGTCTTGTAGTTTTGTTAGTCTGACATTGAAGACATTTCTTCACATATTTACTAACATCTTTAGTAATATTTTTCCAATAATAAAATTGTCGAAGTTTGTTAACTAGTCTGGTTGTTCCAGAATGACCACCAAACATGGGGTCATCATGAAATTTTTTTAGTAACAATTTCTGTTCTTCCTTATCTGTTACTATGCATATTTTTGGTGTAAGCGCTATTTGTATTTTCCTTATTTGCTTATAAGCATTTTGTTTGAATTCTTCTATAGTCATGAGGCTAAATATATCATCATTTAAATTCAACTGTATTTTGTTCAAGTTTCTACTTATTGCTTCTTTCTCAAGAATTGAAAAAAATTGACCTAAATCGATTTTCCATTAGCAAAAGTATTTCCTATGTTAATTTTGGGTGCTAGCACTTGTTTGCCTCTTTTAAAAAATATAATAGGTTTTCCTTTGTTAGTGTTCGTTCTAAGTTTAACCCATTTCTTTACACAAGCGAAGCCAATAGTTTCGAAAACTTTAGGCTTTTCGGGAATCGCTGTGTGAATTTTATTCTCAGTCTTGTTTCCTGATTGAGCTCGTGTTGTTACCATCAGAACATTATTGGTAGTTGGGATTGTTTTAATTTCGGTAAAATCAATTCGAGATAACGCGTCCGCTCCCGAATTGTCTTTGTGTTCAGTAACAAATTCATATTCCTCTAGTTCCAATCGGATTCTTGTCAATCTACTAGATGGATTTTTCAAAGAATATAAATATGTCAACGGTTTATGATCACTACGTACAATAAATTTGTTACCATAAACGTATGGTCGGAAGTGATTAATTGCCCATTGGATAGCGATCAATTCTTGTTCTATTGTGGCTTTGTTTGATTCTTCCTTAGTAAATGCACGTGACGCATATGCAATTGGAAACTGCATACCATCTTTTTCTTGGGATAATATTGCACCGCAAGCGTTTTTGCTTGCATCGGTGGTTATATAAAAGATTTTGTCGAAAACGGGATATTGCAGTATTCGTGGGGATAGTAAAGCTGTCTTGAGCTTCTGAAAAGCTTGTTCACAATTTTCTGTTCATACAAAAGGTTCCTTTTTCCTAGTTAGTTTAGTCAAATGTACAGAATAAGATGCAAAATTAGGTATGAAGCGTCTGTAATAGTTACAGAAAGCCACAAATCGGCGAACTTCATCACCATTCGTTGGTCTGGGGTAGCTCTTAATTAAATCATATTTGCTACTGTCTGGTAAAATGCCATTGTCAGTACATCTATGACCCAAATAAGTAACCTCGTGTCTGAAGAAAGTACATTTATCCGGATGCAATTTTAAGTTGCATTCCCTGCACATTTGGAAAACTGTTTCTAAGTTCTTAAGCATATGTTTCACCGAGCACCCTGTCACAATAACATCATCCATATAAACAAAGGTTTTAGAAGGCGTCAAGCCTGTAAAGGCTAAATTCATCATTCTCTGAAATGAATTGGGAGCTACCTTCAGGCCATATGGTAACCGAGTGAAGCGAAAAGAACCATTTTCTGTTGAGAAAGAAGTAATATCTCTGGATTTTTCATCCAATACTATCTGATGAAACCCTGAGGTTAAATCTAAACAACAGAAAAATTTGGCTCTACCCAACTAGGGGAAATTTATCAGCTATTAGCTTTTTATTAAATTGCCGGTAATCGATTACCAAACGCCATCGCCTATTGGGATTATTTGGTAATGATTTCTTGGGTACTAGTATAATGGGGCTATTGTAATTTGAAGCAGATGGCTCAACGATTCCATCCCGCTTGAGTTTTTCAACCTGTCTTATTAATTCATCTTTTTGGGAGTGTGGTGTACGATAATTTTTAATGTACACTGGATTTTGATGTGACACTCTTAATTTTTGAATATAGAAATTATTAGTACTTATCTTGCCGCTTTCCAAAGCAAAGATGTCAATATATTTTGAACATAATTCAAGTAATTCCAATTTTGCTATCCCGGGGAAGTTTTTCTCTAATTTGCTCAAAATAGACTGTCTTCTCGATTTGTCGACATTGTCTGTGTCAAGAATTTCATAATCGTCAAGTTTCTCATATTCAATCGATATGTTATTTAAAAATTTATTTTCGGAATTTGTGTGCATAATTCTTACATACGGAAATTTCCTAAATACTATGCATCCAGCAATATAGACTCCATCTTGTATCAATTGACTTGGAATCACTAAATCAGAATCGTCGTTATCAATTCTTATGACTCTGAAAACTTCGGCTCGAGCCGGTAGTGTTACATCACCATCATTTAGACTTTCAAGTAATTGAATATTTATTGAGTAATTTAAATTATATGGTCTTAATGAAAGCAGATTTGAGTTTATATCAGACCCGTACTGAATAGTGGCATTATAAGTTTTTAAGAAATCTAAACCCAATATACCCTGAAATGGCATCGGGAATGTATCTGATACCACATGAAATTCATGGGGAATTAAAAAGTTTCCTACCACCAGGTCAATTTGTACTGTGCCCAAAGATTGAATTTTTCCTTTTCCTATGCCAGATATTTGAATAATATTTTTCGGGTTGAATTTCAATGAACTGGGTGCATTTACCTTGATTAACAAGATATCTGCTCCGGTGTCTACAAGCAACGTAGTTAAATTATTATTGGTTGATATGTGAATATTTATAAAACTACTCAAATTGAGATTCAAGGTGAATATTGATCCCGTTTTTAATTCTGATTTTGATGATCCCCCCCCCATATTTTGAGGGGAAATCTCGTTTTCCGAGATTTCATGCGCTACCCTTACTCGGCCTCTATTCTGTGAATTTCTATAACCGTTGTTTTGACTACCATGTCGCCCTATGTTGCCATTAGCATTATTATCACCGTTCCTTCTGTTATTGGGATTGTTATTCTGACGCCAGCCTTGGCCGCGCCCACGTTAATTATTAGGTCCGCCATTTGGAAGCCTCTGTACTTGATTCTACAAATTTGGAAATTACTTCGTTCAAAGACGAAAAATTTCCAGTTTTAATAATGAGTTTAACCTCATCATTTGAATCGTTTCGTGAGATTGCTTTGGCCGCATTTTGCTTTTGACAGTTTAAAGTGTATGACTAAAACATCTACATATTTATTACATTATAATTTTTTTTTTTTAACTTACTGAATATTCTGGTAGTAATTTTTAGATTTGTTGTTGTATATTTCTGTTATTCCTCATCATAAATTTACATATTAGTTTTGACAAATAAATGAATGCCAGGATTATAGCTGCTGCAATCGCCATCAGTTCAATAAAATTCATGTGCTCTGCTGTTTTTTGTTCGTTGTTGTGGTGTTCGTTGTTGTGGATGAATTCGACAAGTTGCTTGACGTTGATGTTGTTGTTATTATCACTTCCTTCAGTTGCTTTGCCAACCTCGTAGCCAGCTACCAGTAGAGGTATATATGTTAGGATTTTCTTCCACCATGTCATGTTTCTTGCAGTTGTGTGTTCTCAGTTGGAATAATTATTTGATCGTTCTTTGATGTCACAAATTTGCTTTTTTATCAAATATTTAGGGTTTTATATAACGCAATCTTGTTGTCTATTTTTTTTTATTGTTTACTTTGTTATAGAAAAAAAAATTTCACATTTCTTTACATTCTTATACAAACGTTTGAATTCTTTCAATTTTATTTTAATTTTCTTAAGCAGTCTTTTGCTTTTGCTGTGTTTTTACTTGTTATGCAAACAAACGTTCAACAAAAATTTTCACATTTCTTTTACATTCTTACACAAACGTTTGAATTCTTTCAATTTTATTTTAATTTTCTTAATCAGTCTTTTGCTTTTGCTGTGTTTTTACTTGTTATGCAAACAAAAGTTCAACAGATTGAAAAAAAAATTCCACGGTCCTGTCACGGTCGCCATATTATGCAGTAGAGAAAATCAAACACCTTACTTCAAATCCAATTTGATAACTGATTACTTTATTACTTTTTAATATGGTTTTTAAATAAAATGAAAGATGAGTGAAGTCACATTCCAATCCATTTGTCATCAACTTAAAGAACAAAGTCATGCTCATATTTTATGCTGACACTTGATAAAGTTTAAGTAGGTTAAATAAATTATAACTTGATACTATATCACAATATCACATTGTGGTCATTGTTCTTAGAGTAGTTCAATAAACTATAACATGATTATGTGTCTTCACTACAGTAATCTCTTTTTGAATATTTTGCTATATTTGAAAAAAAAGTAATATAGGAACAATAATTTCGGGTGGTTTACACCCACGTTAGTAATCATGTTATATTATTTACTATAAATGTGTGATTTGTTTCTCAAGTTTTAAATAAAAAACCTCTCCTGAGCAACACAGGAAATTCAAATGAAAGATTTAAGCCTTTGCTCGACTTAAACAGTTCGACAATATCATCACGTTATGTAAATCAATAAAAAACATTTTATTTGTTTTAAATAAAAAATCTCTCCTGAACAACACAGGAAATTCAAATTAAAGATTTAAACCTTTGCCCGACTAAAACTGCTTCGACGATTTCATCTCGTTATGTAAATCAATAGAAAACATTTTTAAAAATGCGGACGTGTTTGTGCTTGCGAATTTAGATTTAGCCCAGTGGAAATGGTCGAATTTCTAGTTGTTATTGTAACGGAACATTCAATATTGTTCTATTGTATTTGACTAAAAAATGTATTTGACAAAAAATTTGAACATTTGAACAGGGTTTTTGTCATAATATCATTCAATTACTTTTGTAATGGTCCAATTAGACATGGCTGAACAAGTGTAACATAGCAATATGTTTAAAGAGATGTACGTGTATCTGATTATGCACAACATGGCAATACATGGCAATGCTCAGATAAAAACAGAAATGCATCTCTAGATAGATAAATATAGAAGTTCTACTTAATTTTGATTTCAGCGTATTCTTCAATGCATTTGACGATTTGGCAAAACAAATGTGAAATTGTATAATGATTTGACCAAGAATTTCTTTGATTGTTTTATTTTGACTATGTGACTAAGTTTTGCATAATCGACATTTATCCTATGTGCTAGCCGCTTATTTACGATGCTTGCGCTGCTGTGCCATGAGAGGCTAATGTTTCAAATATAACGAATAATTAGAGGTCATTATTTTAAAAAATTTTCATTGCAAAAAAAAAATTTTTTTAGATAATTTTTTTTTCATACATCTTTTAGCTTTTCAAATTGGCCCTCTCGAAGAACGTGGCTAATGTTATATTATTTTTAGGATCGCCATGTTAAGATATATTCAGGATCGTATTATTGTGTTATAGCGGCAGAGTTTGCCTTCGCTATAGGCTGCAGTGTTTGCCGACTTGAACTATGTCCAAAGCAAACAGAGACGTTTAAAATAAGCTAAACAAAGCAGAGATCTGCCAGCTTGTGTAGTTAATTAAAGTCTGCTTTATTGGTGGCCATCTCGGCTCTTTTATAAAATTTTTACAAAACTGACTTAATAGTCTTAATCTATGGTCATACTTCTCTAGTTAGTTAATACTACTTATAACATATGTTGCGTTTCGTTCTCGCATATGAATTTGAATCATCGAAAGGATTCAAGTTACATATTTTTGGTTTGACGAATGATATACTGGCACGGTCAACAACATTAAGTGAGTAATGAAAATATTCTCATGCTAACTTATTAGTCACTCAATATATTGCTGTTTGTGACAACGAAACTTAGGGTCGGCAGTGTGTATAATGAGAGCACACTTCACCCTCATCCTTTAGAGAAAAATTGGGGGTTACAATAATTTTCCTTAAACGCGTCATCTATTATCGATATATATGTAATAAAATAGTATTAAAATATGATAAATATATCTATGATATAGTGTAATATAGTATTTTTTGGTTTCAATGTATTTGACTAATTATTTGATTAATTAATATCTTATTCTCTAATTATTTGACTTAATATCTTGCTAAAGTATTAAAATATTGCCTTATATGGTTTTAGTTGGTTATTGTGTACTTTCTTATGTTCTCCATTATAATCTATTACAGTATTAACTCCTAATCTATCTAATATTCTAAATGGGCCCTTATACGGTAATTGTTGTTTATTCCTATCTTCTAGTTTAAGCAAAACTAAATCATCTACTTCTGCTCTTAGTGTATTTGTGTAGTCCAAATTCTTATTAGTACGCTTTTGTTTAGCTCGTATGAGCATTTCTTTTGCCTTATTTAGAGCAAAATTCAACCTAGTACGCATCTCGCTCAGGTAACTTTCGAAATCATACAACCTTGTTTGTGAATTCTAAATGTCATTTGGTAATTACGCTAGTTTTCCGTGTACTAATTCATGTGGTGTGTATCCTGTGTCTATGTGTGGGGTCGTGTTGTACGTAAATGTGAAGTATGGGAACCACTTGTCCCATTCGTGGTCAGTAGCTGTTGTCAATAAAAATTCGTTTAGCACCCTGTGGTTTCTTTCGAGAGAGCCTATTGTCTGGTGATGGTATGGTGTCGAAAATATTTGTTCGATCTTCAAAAGCTTGCATATTTTGCATGGTAAACATACTGTAAAAAATCTAGTTTACCTTCACTACTTAATGTTTTACATACAGGGTTGTCCATATTCGAAGCGCTCATTTTATTTTTAAATAAATCAAAGAAACCACAATTTTTTGTTTGTTCGTCATAAATATAATTTAATTGGGTTCAAGTAGATTTGCTTACATTATTTCTTGAATATGATATCTCGTAAATGGTCGCCATTGGCCTCTACGACATATTGTGCCCGTTTTGCAGCATTTTCCATGGTGTTATTCAACATTTCGATGGGAATGGCGGTTATTTCTTGACGGATGTTGGTTTTCAGCTCTTCAAGGGTCTTTGGCTTGTTGACGTAAACCTTTGATTTCAAATAACCCCACAAAAAGAAGTCTGGAGGCGTTAAATCTGGTGATCTTGGCGGCCAATCGAAATCACCATTTTTTGACATCAAACGGCCAGGGAACAATTGCTTCAAAAAATCGATTGTAGTGCGGCTTGTGTTTGGTGGCGCGCCGTCTTGTTGAAACCAGTAGTCTGATACGCTTTCGACGAACGATTGGCATGAAAAAATTGTTTATCATATCGCGATAACGCTCCTGATTGACAGTAACTCTGTGGCCATTATCATCTTCGAAAAAGAACGGCCCAATGAGCATTTTAGCACAAACGCCGCACCAAACAGTGACTTTTGCATCGTGAAGAGGTACCTCTTGAATCTCTAGTGGATTTTCAGTGGCATAAATACGGCAATTTTGTTTATTTACCGTTCCGTTCAACTGAAAATGAGCTTCATCGCTCATGAGTTTTCAGCACGTTGAGTTTTCACTATTGACTTGTTTTGTTGAATGTAAATTTCAACAATTTTAGAGCGTTCGCGTGGCGTGTACTGGTTCATTGTAAACATTTGCTTGGAATGACGCTTTCAACGCGGTATGTCATTAGTCGATTTGGCATCACTGCGGAAAGTTACAGTGTTGCCAGATGGGCGCTTCGAATATGGACAACCCTGTACTAATTCAGCTGTAATGAGAAAACTATCTAACTCATTAAAGTTGCCTGAAAAAGTGGGCAATGTCTTTTAGGCAGTTTCTAAGTTAAAGGCTGACATTGTCGGTATTTGATATTTTTCGTCTTCTTCTTGTCCTATATCTTGTCTATCTTCAGCTGTTTTAAGCTGTTCTGAAATTAATTTTTGAGAGTTTGTATGAATGCTATAAAATTCTAGCTTTAATGGTATTATTTCGTGAGTGTCTTCGTTTTGTTCTGCTAGGAGATCAAATTGTGCATTTAACTCATCTAATTTATTTTGTTTTTCTATTAATGTGACTCTTGTGTAGTCTCTATTTGAACTCTTTTTAATATTTCTGTATATTTTTCCTACCTCTTGTATAATTCTTTCCATCTATTACAAAATTTTTTGATCGTATTAATACATTTTATTTTTGAAGTGTTATTCAGACATTGGTAATAATGTGTGCATTTTTGATTAGTTGTTTTTTGACGTAGTTTTTAAAATAAACTATTGCGTAACGTATAATAATGATTGTTATAAATACAAAACAGATGATTTCGATGATGCTGCTTTTGTCCAGGTTGTTGCTATTACCATTGCTGTTATTATTGTTGGTGTTCATGATTATTTTTTCCTTCATTATGTCTTCGTCTTTGTTTTGTGGGTTTACTATTGCTCCAGAATGCTGCCCATTAGTTTTTCTTGTTAAGCTGTTTGCGGAGAGTGTTGATTTCTTCCCAAATCAAGTTTGCAATGTCCCAGCTTGGTTGCTGTGGTTCTCGGGTTATGGCTAGGGGGTGTGCCAGACGTTTGCGTTGTCTTACCTTTGCGCCACCTCGTTTTTTCTTGGTGATTAGAATTTCCGTCGGTTCTATTGCTGTTAGTTTTTCTTCCTTCCGTCGCAACTGTCTTTTATTGTATTCTTCTACTGAAATTCCTTTCGGACCGATTCGTTGAGGTATGTAGACTGGAATAGGGCTGTTCGCTGCTGATGTCGTTGTTTTCTGTGGTATATATTCTTCCATCAGTTGAATTAGATTCCTGATTAGAGCTGCAGGATCGCCATGTTATATTATTTTTAGGATCGCCATGTTAAGATATATTCAGGATCGTATTATTGTGTTATAGCGGCAGAGTTTGCCTTCGCTATAGGCTGCAGTGTTTTCCGACTTGAACTATGTTCAAGGCAAACAGAGACGTTTAAAAATAAGCTTTACAAAGCAGAGATATGCCAGCTTGTGTAGTTAATTAAAGTCTGCTTTATTGTTGGCCATCTCGGCTCTTTTATAACATTTTTACAAAACTGACTTAACAGTCTTAATCTATGGTCATACTTCTGTAGTTAGTTAATATACTTATAACATATGTTGCGTTTCGTTCTCGCATATGAATTTGAATCATCGAAAGGATTCAAATTACATATTTTTGGTTTGACGAATGATATACTGGCACGGTCAACAATATTAAGTGAGTAATGAAAATATTCTCATGCACTGAGTGCAGCACACGCCGATAGTGCAGTGCTAACTTATTAGTCACTCAATATATTGCTGTTTGTGACAACGAAACTTAGGGTCGGCAGTGTGTATATTGAGAGCATACTACACTAATAATTTGACCTCGAAATGTGAAATTATTCAAACCATTATGATATTTGTTTTTTTTTTAGTTCTCTGATTGACATTATTGATTGACATTATTTTGATATATTTTTATTAAAACTAAATATTAATTACACTGGACGAATTTTATGTTTAATAGAATAATAAAATATACGAAACTAATAAAAGCAGAACCGTTTTACTGTTTGAGCGTTCTTTTTTACAAATTAATGAGTTAGAATTTATAGGTGGATTACACCCAGGTTAGTAATGACGTAACTCCGAATAGCGTTAGTAACGGAGGGTTAAGAATGGACTTGTACTCAAAAAGCCTTACGTCGCACACTGTGGCCACTTGTATGGGAAGGATGGCCAAAACTCCAAATCTTAATGCATCTTCACCAAACTTGCTATTTGGGTAATTGGGGGACCTCTTAACATTATAAACTTATTTAAATGAAAATATAACAAGGGGGCGTGGCACTTTACATAAAACCTATAATAATATTTTGAAATATTTTAAAAACTATTCAGAGTAAAACGACGAAAATTAGTATTTGTCCTTAAATTAATTATATCAAGTACTTAAAAAAGTTTGAACATATATGAACGTATTTCAATAGCTTAAGTTATTAGGAATTAAACAAAGAAATTTAGTATTTGTCGTTAAATTTTTTATTCCAACAACCAAAGTAAGTTTGGTGGAATTTAAATTAACATATATTTCATTAGTTATATTCATAAAGGCATTCATATTTGAACCCAATGAGTGAATTTCATTCATCAGAAGTATCAGAGTAAGCTTCCGTGCTCAGTAACTCAACTTCTAGCCTATCTATAACTTCTTGATAAAATTAATTTTTGTTTGTTGAAATCGGCAATGATCGAGTATTTGTTACAAATGGATCTGATGAAATGAGCAACTGATTCAAAATATCTTGATTATTATCCATTCTGCTTGTTTCCCTGCTATATCTTATAACGAAGCTGCCGGTCTTTCGGCTCTGTTTATGCTAATTTTAAATCGTTTACTAAAACTGATTAATCATATATTTAAAACAATTAAAACTAATAAAAATTAAAACTACTGTTGAACTTAATATGAAAACACGCCACTGTGCGTTATTAATGTATACCATTTACTTACTCTCAGCTAACTAAACCGGTTCTCTTTTGCTTAGCCAACTGTGCGTTATTAACAATCTAAACCGGTTTTCTTTTGCTTAGCCTATAAGTTATTTAAATTTATTTTATATATAATAAATCAGTTGATTAACAGCAGTCAAGCGAAGCGTTTTATTCTAATTCTTGTAAGCGCCAGAAGCTTAGAGCAGAAGTTAACTCCCCTGGCACAAAATAGTGCCGGAGTGAATAGGCTCTATAGCTGAGGTATGCTCAGTCGTGTCCAGAATTCGTCACAAAATAAGAACTTTTGTTTCAGATTCTTCCAAATAAGGCTTTATTTATAAATGTTTAAGATTTTATTTCTTAAAATATTTTATAAATGTTTTAGATTCTATTTCTTAAAATATTTTATAAAATACTAAGGCGATGTGGTGAGCAATGCAGTGGTAATTGAGGCTGTTGACGTTCGACTCTCGTTCGAAAGTGGACGTGGTGGTTGGCGGAAACTCTGGTGAAATGTCGTTGTGGTCCTTATGTCCTAACCATGTGCTCCCTGGCTAGAGTATGTCCCTTGCGATCTGACGATTCGCCTATAAGCTATGTGGTCTCTTGCGATCTGACGATGCGCCTATAAGCTATGTGGTCCCTTGCGATCTGACGATGCGCCTATAAGCTATGTGGTCCCTTGCGATTTGACGATGCGCCTATAAGCTATGTGGTCCTTGCCGATCTGACGATGCGCCTATAAGCTATGTGGTCTCTTGCGATCTGACGATGCGCCTATAAGCTATGTGGTCTCTTGCGATCTGACGATGCGCCTATAAGCTATGTGGTACCTTGCGATTTGACGATGCGCCTATAAGCTATGTGGTCCTTGCTGATCTGACAATGCGCCTATAAGCTATGTGGTCCCTTGCGATCTGAAGATGCGCCTATAAGCTATGTTCGTGTCCTTTGTCTCACCTGTTATCCTTGTCACCTTTTCTTCAGAACGTCCTTACCGCAAATACCTTCAGCAGCTTTTGTCTGAGCTTCTTCTGCTACGTCTGTCCAGATTTCCTCACCAAGTCCTATATTCCTTCTCTTCGCTTTGGTGGCTCGTCAGCAACTGCTTAGTCCGATCGACTCTTTCCTTCTCTAGTTTCTCAGCCAGTGTTTAATAAGCCCAACCGCTCGCCTTGACTGTATGCCAGGAACTCTTTAGTCAGCTCAACCGCTCGCTTTAATTGTCTGCCAGCAACTGAATGTCTTCTCATCATATAATTTATTGCATACCTCTGCTGGTTGATCGTAGCAGCATCGCTGTTAGCTAGTTATACTCATGTTTTCGTTAACATGTTGACACCACTCATTAGTGTTGCCCTTCTCTGCTACTTATGCTCTCATCGACAGGTTGATACCGCTCAGTAGTTTTCGGCAACATACGCATCGTGTTGCTGGGTCACCCTGGTCACCCATCGAAGCGCTCGTGATCCTGTTGGTGCTTAATCAAATGTTGCTAATTGTTGGTACTCATGTTGCTCTTGGTCTTTAGCTTTGTGTATGCTGTTCTAGTTGTTGCTTAATTTTGTCGCATTGACCGTTGTTCACACCACGTATATATAAATGATGGTAAACTATTTATGTTGGCACAGGGTGCTTTGCTCAAAACATATATATAGTTATTATAGTTATTTTAAATTATTTCAGACTAATTTCCATTTGTAAATAATAACTAAGCATTAGTTAGTTAAGTAATTCATGTGTTGTTTTTTTAATATAATATAAAATGAAAATATGCACAGATAAAATACTTCATGTTTAAGATAAAGAAAGAAATAGTTTGCTTATTATAATTCGTGTGCTACACGCTTGTTGATGATGGATATCTTTGTGTTATTGTTTTCCATGTGCGGCAAAACTGGGGACATGTTTTGCCTCGTCACATTCCTCCCTTACTTCGCCGGAGGTTCGACGCTTGTGGTTACCGCTCCACTACGGGAGATTCGGATCCGGTACCATGTGCCACCTATCTGGCGCCGTCGTGAAAGCTGGGTTCCAGATTTCCACTGCTTCCAGATTTCCTCTACTATGGTGTCTACGGATGGTTCTTCCTTTCTGGTGTGGACACATTTGAGTGGCTCGGTGGCTTCGTCCGCTTCCATGGTGGGTTGTTGTTGGTTGTCTTCCTCCGGCCCTATCCATGCTTCGGTGTCTAGGGATAAGGTGACGCCCTCTGCCAACAGCTCGCCAGGAATTGGTCAGACAGGATATCCAGTTGGGATGTAGACCCGGGATCGGGTTCGGCCTCTTTTTGGGTATACTGCGTGAGGGTGGTATGGGTTGGTGTCTGGGTGGACCCATCGTGCGCTTTATAGAACCGAGCTTGTCTTATTTGGAACTGTGCTGTGTCCCGGCTGGTGCTAGCCTTTTCGAGTTCTACCGTTGCTTTTTCGGGAAGGTCACAAGCTTCCCATGTTATATGCGACGGTTGCGGGGAAGCGGGGAATCCGACCCAAGGTTCCTGGTGATCTTCGCCTTGACTGTGTGGGTCCAATTCCAACAGGGTGGCGCGGTACTGGACGATGTGCTGCCGCCAACCGTGCCCTTGCATCTGGTCACGAAGTGTCCTTGTGAAGATGAGCTTCCGTCGTCGAGGTATGTAATCTTCCTCCGCTTCGCTTGCGTTTTCGGCCTCGTCCCTGCTTATGGAAATGGGTGCGTCGCAGTTTTCTTCAGGCTCGCTGAGGTGGCCGTCTTCTGTTTCTGCGGTGCCAGTACTTGGTGGACCCTGTACCTCTGGGTCATTTGCTGCATTAATGGACTCCTTGCTATCATCATCGCTGTCGTTGTTTTCCTCAGAGTGACTTTGGCTGTACACGCCTGTGCATCTGGGCACTTCCTGCTGCTCCTCGTTGGTATTTTTGGTGGTCGTTGGTATTCTTGTAATGGGCGTCCTCTGTGGGCTGTGGTGCGCTGCTGTTCTTCGAGCATATGCTTCCGAAATTTTTCGCGTGTTCGCTCGAACTTGTCCTCCATAGTTATTATTATGACTTCTTTACTTTATTATTGGGGTGCTCCTTGCGTCGCGGGCTTCACTTCTTCCAAGTAGGTCTGTTCTGGTAGGCTGCCTTCGCTTGACTGGTTGGTTGATGTGCGTGGGATGCGCGGTAACTTAGGATGTACTGTGGCTACTGGGGATTATTTTTCTACTGTGCGACTGACTGACTGGCGCTCTGTTGTATGACTGATCTCTGCACTGCGTTGACTTACTAACCAAGCTTTATACTGTGTATTCGATAGCGCGATTGGCATGGGATTAATTTATTTCTAATGTTGTTTTATTTTTTTTTCTTTTGTATACATGATTGGACTAAACGGTGTGGTATGGCTTAAGCTCGGCAAGGTGGGCTGTGCGGGTGCGATTTTGGCTAGGCTTTCTTATCTGGATGATGACCGGCGACACAAATGCTTCTACTTTATATGGGCCGTCAAATCGAGGTGCCAATTTTGCTGCGAATTGGTCCGCTGCTTTGGACAGGTGATGCTGTTTCACCCACACTATTTCGCCCAATGCTGGTTTGCATGTTCTGCGCCTTAAGTTGTAGTGTCTAGCTTGCGATTGTGCAACTTGCTCCATATTCCTCCTAGCAATTTTAAACACACCTTTTAGAGGTGCTGCATGTTCAGTAGGGGAAATCGCTTCTTGGCCGGTTCCAGTGGTAAATTCATCGAAAAGTGTTCTGGGAAGACGTCCCAGAACAATGAACGCAGGGCTGTAACGGGTGGACTCCGATTCGGCAGTGTTATAGGCGAGAATTAGTTTGGGGAGTAGCTCAACCCACGTGTTCTGGTTTTATTATGTAAATTGAGCTATCATTGTCCTTATGGTCCTATTTGTACGCTCTGTAGGGCTCTCCCGTAGTGTGTATGGTGCTGTGTACCTTTGCTGTACTCCGACATCTTGTTAAAAGCATTGAAAATTCCGACTCGTAAATTGAACTCCATTGTATGTAATTAGCACCTTGGGCACTCCAAATCTTGACAAAATTCGTTCTCTAAAAGCTTTTATTAGTTGGTCGCTTGTTGCCCTCCGAAGTGGCATTATTTCTGTCCATTTTGAGAATTTGTCTACAAAAACGATTAACATCGTATTTCCGTGCTTTGACCGTGGTAGTGGGCCTACAAAATCGGCACAAACGGTAGCCCAGGTTTCTTCTGCAAGGTGGGTAAGCATCTTTCCTTCTGGTTGTTGTTGGCTCACTTTATAACTTTGGAAACTTTTACATCCTCTGACGTACTGACTTATGCTGCGAAACATACCTGGTCAGTAATACTTGTTTGCCACCCTGGCTATAGTTTTGCGTATTCCTAAGTGGCCAGCGGTAGGAGCATCGTGATTTTCCATCACAACGCGGTTTCTGAGATAACTGGGTACGCACAATTTTCATGGCGCACTATCTTCGTCGCCAACCGTTCGGGGAAAATGGCGGTACAACTTACCGTTTTCAATACTATACTCTGGGTGTTGATCCGGACTAGTCTTGACTTTGTTTATGCGTCGTTCGTACCATGCACATTTCTTCCGATCACTTTATTCTACAGCTCAGCTGCAAGTAGCCTCGATTGGTTGTCTAGATTATACATTATATGTATATTGCTGTAATTCAAGTGTCCATCGCACTATTCGACCTGACGGGCTCTCGATAGAGTTCATCCATTTGAGTGAGAGATGATCGGTTATGACAGTAAATGCAAAGCCTTCCAGATAAGGTCTCATTTTGCGTATCGCCCACAAAATTGCTAGGCACTCCTTTTCTGTCGCTGAGCAGTTTACTTCGGCTTTGTTTAAGTGGCGTACTCGATAACTCTCTTTGTACCATCTATATTCTGCGTGATGACATCTCCTAACCCATAATCGCAGGAATCAGTCTGAAGAGTAAATTTTTGAGTAAAGTCAGGGCAGCCGAGGTGCCTCAGTGAGCCTTTTCTTTAGATCGTCAAAAGCAGCTTGCTGCTCAGCTCCCACTTGAAATGCTCCCTTTTCGTAGTAATGCGGTCAGAGGATGAACTACTTTGGAAAACGCTGGTACAAATCGTCGGTACCACGAGGCGATGCCGAGACATCTTCGAAACTCGCCTCGTCGACGAAATACTTCCCTCAGGTTTT
Organism: Dichetophora obliterata; assembly: GCA_963920525.1. NCBI lineage: Eukaryota > Metazoa > Arthropoda > Insecta > Diptera > Sciomyzidae > Dichetophora > Dichetophora obliterata. The sequence continues at coordinate 116,034,322 of OY986435.1, forward strand.
CCATATGTTGCTCCAACGTAGTCCCGGTGACGACTATATCGTCAAGATAAGCGAATACGTGTGGTTCCATGTCTGTTCCAATGACTGTGTCCAAGGCCCGCTGGAAGGTGGTAGGGTTCCAAATGGCTTCACGCGCCATTGATAAAGTCCTCGACCAGGAACAGTAAATACTGTGTATTGCTTGCTGTTTTCCTCCATGGGTATCTGCCAATACCCGTTCTTCAAATCGATGCTGCTTATGAACTTTGCATTTTTGAGCCTATCCAAAATGTGATTGATTCTCGGGAGGGGGTAAGCGTCTGGTACAGACCTCGCATTCAACTGGCGGTAGTCCACACATAACCGCCATTGTCCAGTGTTTTCTTTACTAGCACTATGGGTGCGCTTGTCGCGCATCACGATGCGGTGCGTGGTGATATTCGATACTTCCTGTATTGCCTCAAAACTTTTCAGCTCTTTCTCCAAAAAGGTTTTAACTTAAAAATTTTCAATGTCTGGTTTAATTTTCGTGTGTTGTGCGGTATTACTTTGTTGCACAATTTTCAGTGCAGGTGTAGCTGACCTTAGTCTCACAGTTGGTACCGCAAGTGCTGCTGCGACTTTTGCGGCTTCCGACTTATTCTCTGCGACCTTTTCTTCTTTTTCTTTTCCTGTTGACTTCTTTTCTTGTGGTAACGCTTTCTTCGGCAGTTGATGACGCAGGTGCTGCTGCGACAGCAGTTGATGACGCAGGTACTGCTGTGACGGCAGTTGGTGACGCAGGTGCTGCTGCAACGGCAGTTGATGCCGCAGGTGCTGCTGCGACGGCAGTTGATGACGCAAGTGCTGCTGCAGCAGCAGTTGATGACGCAGGTGCTGCTGCGACGGCAGTTGATGACGTAGGTGCTGCTGCGACACAATTTAGAACCTTTGTGTGCTCCTGCGTCCTTGGCATTCCTAGTAGATCTAGGGAAAAATGTCCACATCGTATTGATGTCCCGATGTCGAACAGAAAATCCATCGCAAGAATCAAATCATCTAACACTTCAGGAAGGATGAGTATTGCCAACCGCACATAGTTCTCACCAAGGGATACCTCCACTGCTAATGCCTCTGCTACTTCTTGTCTGCTTCCATCAGCTAAATTAATCTGCGTTTTGGTAGGTATGATGTTTAACGTAGTCCGCAGCTTGTCTGCATAATATTGGCTGATAAAACTCCTTGTCGCCCCTGTGTCCAAAGTAGCCTCCATGCAGACGTCATCGAGTGCTACTGTGGCCACTATGTGGCCCTCTTCTGCTCGAATACCATCTAGTGCTGTCGAGACTCCACAAAATTGGGCCTCCACTCTCCTCGACGTAGAGGGGGCCTTCCGTCGTTTCCCTGTCTTCGATTTCAGAAGTCGTAAGTTCGAATATTCATTTTTCCACATTGCCAGCAGAAATTTACACCTTTGTTCTGGCAGTGGCGTGCAAAATGACCTACCCGTCCGCAGCGTCAGCAAGCTGTGTGTGGATCGATATATGCAACCTGTGTCGACTGCTTGTTACCTGCCTCTCTCAGCTGAACCTCTGCAAGGCGGTGGTTGTTGTCCGACCTCTCTAAGTCTTCGAAATCGTCTGCCAAATTGATAAGTCCCGCCAAGCTTGAGAACTCTCTTCAAATAAAATTGAAGATCGTGGCTGCTATTTCTGTAGATCCACTCTAACAGTTGCTCCTTGCTGAAATTACCATGGCGCATCAGGTTCTGAATGGCTATGACGAAATCTTTAAATTTTTCGCCAGCGAAATCTTTAAATTGTTGCCGGCGGCGTATTTTATTTTCCAGCCGCTCTTAAAATCTAGCTGGCAAGAAGAATCCCAGAAAGTCCGTCTTGAAGCTTTGCCAGTTGTTCCAGTGTGAGTTATTGTTGCGGTACCAGTGGAGTGCTTGCTAGTATAGCAACTCAGGCGTGCACCGTGGCAACAAATCTATATCCAGATCATACACCTCTGAAAGCTCCTCAACTCGCTCAATGAAAGCTAGAGCGTCTTCCGTCCTGTTGAAACTTACTGACCACTTCTTCACTCGATTTATGGTGTCGCTGTAAAATGACGGGCGTAACCCACCCCTATGTTCGTCAGAATATGGTTGTGGCCGCGTCTGGTAGTTCGAAACCCCGGCTGCCCTTTGTAATAATATTTTTGGCGATATCGCAGGATCGCCATGTACGCGCCTTTTTATTTTTAGAATAATAAAAAAAAGGACTCGCGTTCTATAAAAATACGTTGTAGGACCTGCCTATTGGTTGCCGGCGAAGTTCGCCACTGGCGCTATTTTAAATATCCTTTTTATGCCGTTCACTAAAAAAGTGCAGAGGCTAAAAGGGTTTAAGTCGGCAGCTATTAAAGCTCAAGACTTATAAAAATGAAAATAGTTGGCAGCTGATAGAGCTCAAAACTAGATTGATTTATTTTCAAATATGTTCATCCTTTTATAATAAGCATAACGGTATTTTGTCTTAAAACTAGTTAACAATTGTTTGTGTAGTTTAGAATGTAAATAGAATCATATGTTCTTTAATTAGTGTAAGAGTAATAGTAGAATATCGTAATACATATTTGTAATTAAGTATTAATAGTTTAATATGTGTGAGTGAGTAGACTTATATTAATAGAAAACGTAAACAAAATCATATGTTAACATATTTGTGTAGGAGTAAAAAGTATAATATAATATCATATGTTTTGTATTCAGCCATATGGGTACATGTGTGTGAATGAGATAGATAGTAGTGCTTAGAATGAACATATGTTATTATTGTTTGAATGCATGTTCTCGATAATTATTACAGTAGAGGTTTTTATATTATTACTTATTTTAAGAAAAGTATTTATAGCTTGTTTTATAATGAAATACATTGATGTAATTTAAATAATATGTATAGGTATACTACACCCTTACCCTTAAGAAAAAAAATTTTTATTTTGAAATTTATGAAAAATTAAAATTTTTTGTGTTTTAACTCATACAATATTTAAATATAATTCATATATTTACAAGATTTAAATTTTTAAATAAAAAGATATAATTTTTACAAATATTTCTTTAACATATTGTTATGATATTCTTTAAGTGTTCCATTTAAATTTACTATTGAATTTACTCCTTTTTTATTTACAATTATGAATGGACCAATATAAGGAGATTGATTTTTTCTTCTATTCATCCTTTTTATCAAAACTTTATCTCCAATGCTTAAATTTAACGGATTTATATATTTATCTTTTTTTATTCTATTAATTTTTGCAATATTTATTAATTCATTTGCTTTTTGTAAAGAATAATTTAATCTATGTTTCAGTTCTTGTGCGTAATTGTCTGTATTATATACTATTGATTCGAAACGATTATCATTTGGAAGATTTGCAAGTTTTCCAAAAATTAGCTCAAACGGTGTATAATTTGTATCAACATGAGGTGGTGTGTTATATGAAAAAGTGAAGTATGGGATCCATTGGTCCCATTCTTCATTTTTACAAAAGTTTAACAAATATTCATTTAATACTCGATGGTTTCTTTCAATCGAGCCCAGAGTCTCATGGTGATATGGAGTGCTAAAAATTTGTTTAATATCTAATAAATTGCATATTTCTGACATTAATTCATTGAGGAATTCTGTACCTCTATCCGATTTTAAAATTTTAAAGTGACCGTATATTAAAATTACGTTTTCAACAAGTGTTTTAGCAACAGTTTTCGCGTCTTTTGTCTCCATTGGACATGCTATTACATACTTTGTTAAGTCGCACTGCATCGTTAATATATATCTGTAATTGTTGGATAAGCGTAGGGGACCTACTGTGTCGATAGAAACTACTTCAAAGCTGGTACTTGGTGTGTCTGTCATTGTTAAATTTTCTTTTGTATGTTTAGTTTGTTTATTAATTTTGCAATTGTTACAATTGAGAATGAAATTTTTTATCATTTTGCTCATATTTTTCCATATGTATTTTTGTTTTAGTTTCATTATTGTTTTTCTTATACCGAGATGTCCTCCATGTGTCGAATTGTGGTATTCTTCGATTAATTTGTTTTGTTTTATTTTGTCGACTATTCTTTGTGGTTCATTATAAATTAAAATTTTTAAGTTTTCGTTTGTTCTTTTTATGTTATTAAAAATATCTTTGAACTTATCCATTTCAATGGTTTTAAATATATCATCATTCTTCTTTAGCGCTAATTCTTCTATTCCTACATTATACATCTTTGATGAAAGCTTCTCCAAAGTCAGCGGTGTGAACAGTGGATTATCACTACATCGTATAATTACTTCCTCATCATGTATTTCAATTTTGGTATTTTTAAACTTTCTTTCTGTAATGAACCTTAATTTTTTAATTTTTTTTATATCTGTTATGGATGTACAATCCCAAACAAAAAGTTTTGCGGGCTTTTTGCTGGCAGGACATTCTCTTTTGTTTAAATCAGTGTTTTTTGTATGTTTATCTGTGTTCATACTTCTTGTAATTGCTAGTATGTTTTGTGTGCTATCTTCCATTCCGGTTGGAATCATAGCTTTTAGGGAATCACTATTTAAAATTATTCTTGACAATGCGTCTGCATTGGTATTCATTTTACCCTTTTTATAAATAATATTGAAATCATAATCGCTAAGATCTAATCTTATGCGTGTCATTTTAGAAGAAGGATTTTTATGAGAGAAAAGAGACACTAGTGGGCGGTGGTCTGTTAGAACCGAAAATTTTCTACCGTAGAGGTAGGGTCTGAACAAATTGATTGCCCAATGTATAGCTAAGAGCTCTTTCTCAATAATTGGCTTGTTCAGGTCATGTTTTGCAAGAGATTTGCTTGCGTAAGAAATTGGTAAGTCTGAGCCTACTTTGCCTTGCGATAGGACTGCACCAAGAGCGTAATTAGAAGCATCTGTGGTGAGTATAAAGGGTTTATTGAAATCGGGATATTGCAGTATCGGTGGGTTTAAAAGTTTTGTCTTTAGCTCTTCAAAAGAGTTCTGGCAATTTTCATTCCAGTCAAATTTTCTGTTCTTCTTTAACAATGAGTTTAAATTTTTAGCAATATCTGCAAATCTTGGAATAAATCGACGGTAGTAGTTGCAGAAAGCAACAAATCTTCGTACTTCGTCCGCGTTTTTTGGTATTGGATATTCTTTTATAATTTTATTTTTAGACGGGTCAGTTTTTATACCATTGGCCGTTATAAGATGACCAAGGTAAATAACTTCTGGCTTTAAAAAACAACATTTATGTGAATTTAATTTTATATTATATTTTCTTAATCTATCAAAGACTTTTATTAAATTGTCGTTATGATGTCCTAAACTACAACCGAAAACAATTATATCGTCTACATAAATAAAAGCTTCTGTATCTAAACCACTTAATGCGATAGTCAGCATTCTTTGGAAGCTGTTGGATGATATCTTCAATCCAAATGGTAAACGCTTAAATTGGAAATGTCCATTTCCAGTTGAAAAAGAAGTTAACGGTCTTGAGTCTTTGTCTAAGTTAATTTGGTGGAAAGAGCTGGTCATGTCCAAAGTCGAAAAGTATTTAGCTCTTCCCAGTCGGTCGAGAACGTCTTCTATTTTTGTAAGTGGGAATTTATCGTTTACAATTTTTTCATTTAATTTGCGAAAGTCTACTACAAGTCGCCATTTTTTGCTGTCATCTGTTGACTTTTTGGGAACTACTAGTAATGGTGAGTTGTAGGGGCTTACTGAATGTTCGATTATGTTGTCTGATAAAAGTTGGTCAACCTGTTCATTTATCTCTGTTAACTGTGTTTGTGGAAGTCTGTAATTTTTAATGTATACCGGGGTCGAATCTGTTGTTTGTATTGTCTGCGTGTAAAAATTATTTGTACTTAAGTGTTCTCCAGGGAGATGAAAAATGTCACTGTATTTTTGTATAATGTTTATTATTGATGTCTTGGCATCTGGGTCGTTACAACCAATGTCTAAAGTTTTTAGTAACGTATCTAGTCTATTTTTGTCAGTCTTATTATTGATTTTACAGGCAAATATATTGTAGTTTTCTAGTGGTTGAGTTTCAAAATCAAGATTTTTCAATATTACATTGTAACTATTCGTATTTAGAATCTTAACGTGAGCATTGCCATTTGCTGGTATCAAGCTATTACCTAAAAATACTCCGTTTTCTATCCCTTTATTTAAAATAATACTATCTTCGTTGACTTTAATATTTATTGGAACTATAGATTCTGAACGAGCAGGAATCACGATATTTGTTCTACTACAACTATTTAAAATTATTGGTAAAATTATTTCTTTATCATTTATGATTAATGTTAAAGTATATGTTTCAAAGTCAATTTTTGCCATATACTTTTCTAAAAAATCGCATCCTATAATGCCATCCGTGGCAATTGGAAAATTGTTTTCTACTATATAAAATTTATGTTGGATATCTTCATCGTCCACTATTAAATTTAAATTTGTTGTACCAATGCATTCAATTTCTTCATTTGTAATACCCGTTATTGTCGAAATATTCTGTGTGTTTATGTGATCTATATTTATAATTTTACATATGGAGATATCCGCTCCAGTGTCAATGAGAAATTTCAAATCGTCGTTTGTATTTTCGCATTCTAATGTGATGTAAAAAGAAAGATTTTTATTAAGTTTGCAAATTAATTTTGGCCCCTGTGGGTAACATTCTCTGCTACCCGACCATAGCGGTTTCCCTGCGAGTTGTTGCTTCTGATATTATTATTATTAAAATTTCTATTGTTATTATTGGAATTTCTATTAAAATTTCGGTTGGAATTACTATTGTTATTTACGAAGTTATGATTTCCATTTAAATTTCTATTATTATTACTGTTTGCAAAATTGTTGTTTCTGTTAAAGTTTCTATTTGTATTATTTGTATGGTTTATATTGTATCTTGTATTCATAAAATTGTTATTATTTCTATTATTGTTTTGTGGAATGTAGCTATTTCTAACGTCATTGAATCTATTGTAATTTTCTCTGTAAGTATTTCTGTTTCTAACTTGGAAAATATTAGATTTATTTGTCTTTAAACTTTGTTCTGCAGTGATGCATCGTTCTACCGCTTCATTGTATGTTTTAGGTGCATTTGCTAACAAAATAGTTTGGTATTCCAAATTAACACCTTTCATGAAAACATTCAATGCCATGCTTTCGTTAACCTTGTAAATTGCATCTTTTGCGTCTTGCGTCGGATTAGTTAAAGATTTAATTTCGAAAGTTATTAACTGTTCAGAAAGTTCTGAAGTTTTTTCTCTGAATTCAGAAATACTTTTATTGTTTTGTTTAATTGTACCGATTTCACTTAAAACTTGTTGTAACGTTTTCGGATTGGGGTAAGCATTTTCCAATGAATTTTTTAAATCAGTAAATGTCGAAGGTCTATTAGTTCTACCTATTATACTACGCACTTGAGCAGTAAGTTTGAAATTATATACATATTTAATGAAAAGAGCTTTATCTTCATCTTTTAAAATATCATGAAGCAATTCTGCTTGTGATATAAAATCTTCCAAATTGATAAATTGTCCTTTGAAAATTTGTAGGTTTTTTCCCACAACATTGATATCAAAACTAGCCATATTGTTTTCTTCTTTTATATCTGGTTTTTGTTTAATTGGTAAATTTTTCAAAATTGTATTTAAATCTTGATAGAGGTTATTAAATGTTTCTTTTAAAATCTCATGATTTTCATCAATCGACTGTTCAAGATTTAATTTTTTTTTTTAGACAGTCTAAAGTTTTTAATTTTTCTTCAATATACTGTTCAGTATATTCTCTATTTTTACTTTTGTTTATATTTAGTTTTAATTTTTCTAAAAATTTTATGTTTTCTTGAAGATTTTCCATTTAATCTTGAATACCCGTATTGTTTAGTACTTTATACCTAAAATTTTTAATATTTCTGAACACCCTGTGCTACATTCAGCTTTTTGTTACAAGTTGAACGTGCAGGTGGCGCAACAAGTGCTTCGCTGAAAGCGAATAAGCATGAAAGCAAATGTAAGAGAACTAAAAAAATGTCGGCTTCGTTTGTTTACGTTCGCTTTGATGTCGTGTGTGAAAAAAATTGATAATTAAATTATGTATATTTAGTGTATTTTAGTGTTATAGTGTATTTTAATTGTATTTATTTAATTGTATTTAGTGTATTACAGTGTATTTTAAATAATATGTAATTAGTATTTTATATTTTAATATAATAAAAGCTACGTTGCGAAAAATTTTTGTTTTGATGCTTGTCGAGGTGTATGTATGTGTGTGTGTTAAAGTATAATAAAAAAAGATGCCAATAGTGAATGGAATATTTATTCATGTGCACCAGAAGAGCAAAAAAAATGTCTCAAGCAAAATTATTAAAATATTGCAATGTTTTTTGTCGCGACAAGAAACTTTTCGTTTAACTTTATTTGAAATTCATATGCATATTTGTAAAAAATAAGTAAAATATTGCAAAAATGTATTGCAAATTTTGATTTCTTTATGAAAAAAATTAAGACTAAGAAAATAAAAAGGATGCATAAAAATTAAAATAAAAATTTAAAGGTTATTAATTCATGAGTTTTGTATTGTATTTTTTTCACGATATAATTAAATGCAAAAAAAAAATTTATATAAAATTACAATGTAAAACATATCAGGCAAAATAATAATAGTTTTCAATAATATAAAAGTAAGTAAATTATTTGTTTGTGTTTTTCCATTTTATGATCAATTTTTTATGATCATCCTTGCCGCCTTTTGGTACGTACTCCGGTAAGCCTTGATTTGCCGTCGGAAAATTAAAATATTGCGCGGTTTGCAGGATCGCCATGTAATAATATTTTTGGCGATATCGCAGGATCGCCATGTATGCGCCTTTTTATTTTTAGAATAATAAAAAAAGGACTCGCGTTCTATAAAAATACGTTGTAGGACCTGCCTATTGGTTGCCGGCGAAGTTCGCCACTGGCGCTATTTTAAATATCCTTTTTATGCCGTTCACTAAAAAAGTGCAGAGGCTAAAAGGGTTTAAGTCGGCAGCTCGATTAAAGCTCAAGACTTATAAAAATGAAAATAGTTGGCAGCTGATAGAGCTCAAAACTAGATTGATTTATTTTCAAATATGTTCATCCTTTTATAATAAGCATAACGGTATTTTGTCTTAAAACTAGTTAACAATTGTTTGTGTAGTTTAGAATGTAAATAGAATCATATGTTCTTTAATTAGTGTAAGAGTAATAGTAGAATATCGTAATACATATTTGTAATTAAGTATTAATAGTTTAATATGTGTGAGTGAGTAGACTTATATTAATAGAAAACGTAAACAAAATCATATGTTAACATATTTGTGTAGGAGTAAAAAGTATAATATAATATCATATGTTTTATATTCAGCCATATGGGTACATGTGTGTGAATGAGATAGATAGTAGTGCTTAGAATGAACATATGTTATTATTGTTTGAATGCATGTTCTCGATAATTATTACAGTAGAGGTTTTTATATTATTACTTATTTTAAGAAAAGTATTTATAGCTTGTTTTATAATGAAATACATTGATGTAATTTAAATAATATGTATAGGTATACTACACCTTGCTTCTTCCTCTTCCGTATGTCTTTGTGTACCTTGCGCCTCTTGAAAGTATTTCGTTATCGTTATACCTGGCGTTTTGTTTGTCTCTTTAGCCGCTACTGGCACTGGTGAACAACCTCTTTGGTGCTTGAACTCCAGTTCGGCCAGCCGAATCTCCTGCTCCGATTCGTAATTATTTTAGTTGATCTGAGCTGCGAACCGTTTCCGCAGCTCTTCTACCGAGCCTTCTGCATTAAATTTGAATTCCTCACCGTAGCTCAAGAGATCTTCTCGTCGAGGCGAGAACACCCACGTGGTTTAAACCATGATGCTTTTCTTCAACTTTTGTATATTTCACAAATTCCGAAAATTCCGCAAATACATTCAAAAGACATTCTTACTATTTATTTCTCTGCTTATTCAACTCTTACGTAAAATATTTACTTGATAGATTTAAAAAAATATTTTTTAATATATATATAGGTATATGCCAGTCGTCCACTTTCAAATCACTTCACATTTGCTCACCAAGCTATATTTGGAAGGGTCCCTGCTCGGGTGCCATGTAACGAAGCTGCCGGTGTCCGGCTCTATAGCTCAGTCGTGTCCAGAATATGTCACAAAATAAGAATTTTTGTTTCAGGTTCTTCCAAATAAGGCTTTATTTATAAATGTTTTAGATTTTATTTTTTAAAATATTTTATAAATATTTTAGATTCTATTTCTTAAAACATTTTATGAAATACTAAGGCGATAAGGTGAGCAATGCGGTGGTAATTGAGGCTGTTGACGTTCGACTCTCGTTCGAAAGTGGATGCGGTGGTTGGCGGAAACTCTGGTGAAATGTCGTTGTGGTCCTTATGTCCTAACCATGTGCTCCCTGGCTAGAGTATGCCCCTTGCGATCTGACGATGCACCTATAAGCTATGTGCTCCCTTGCGATCAGACGATGCGCCTTTAAGCTATGTGGTCCCTTGCGATTTGACGATGTGCCTATAAGCTATGTGGTCCCTTGCGATATGACGATTCGCCTATAAGCGATGTGGTCCCTTGCGATATAACGATGTGCCTATAAGCTATGTGGTCCCTTGCGATCTGACGATGCGCCTATAAGCTATTTGGTCCCTTGCGATCTGACGTACGCCTTAAAGCTATGTGGTCCCTTGCGATCTGACGATGCGCCTATAAGCTATGTGGTCCCTTGCGATCTGACGATTCTCCTATAAGCGATGTGGTCCCTTGCGATCTGACGATGCGCCTATAAGCTATGTGGTCCCTTGCGATCTGACTATACGCCTATAAGCTATGTGGTCCCTTGCGATGTGACGATGTGCCTATAAGCTATGTGGTCCCTTGCGATCTGACGATGCGCCTATAAGCTATTTGGTCCCTGGAGATCTGACGATTTGCCTATAAGCGATGTGGTCCCTTGCGATATAACGATGTGCCTATAAGCTATGTGGTTCCTTGCGATCTGACGATGCGCCTATAAGCTATTTGGTTCCTTGCGAACTGACGTACGCCTTAAAGCTATGTGGTCCCTTGCGATCTGACGATGCGCCTATAAGCTATGTGGTCCCTTGCGATATGATGATGCGCCTATAAGCTATGTGGTCCCTTGCGATCTGCCGATGCGCATATAAGATATGTGGTCCCTGGCGATCTGACGATTCGCATATTGTAGTAAACCTATACATATTATTTAATTATTTAACTTACATTAATGTATTTCATTATAAAACAAGCTTTTCTTAAAATAAGTAATAATTTAAAAACCTCTACTGTAAGAATTTTCGAGAACATGCACAATAATATTCAAACTAAGTTAAAGTAATACACCTCTACGGTATGTATCACCTGATTTCATTTTTATACTAAGATATTATTCAAACAATAAGAACATATGTTCATACTAAGCACTACTATCTATCTCATTCGCACACATGTACCCATAGGACTGAATACAAAACATTCATATGTTAATAAGCGGTATTTTGTCTTAAAACTAGTTAACAATTGTTTGTGTAGTTTAGAATGTAAATCATATGTTCTTTAATTAGTGTAAAAGTAATAGTAGAATATCGTAATACATATTTGTTGTTTAGTATTAATAGTTTAATATGTATGAGTGAGTAGAATAGAAAACGTAAACATAATCATATGTTAACATATTTGTGTAGGAGAAAAAAAGTATAATATAATATCATTATTATAATATAATAATTATAATTATAATATAATATCATTATTATATTATACTTTTTTTCTCCTACACATTATTATCACACATCATTATTATAATATAATAATTATAATTATAATATAATATCATTATTATATTATACTTTTTTTCTCCTACACAAATATGTTAACATATGATTATGTTTACGTTTTCTATTCTACTCAATCATACATATTAAACTATTAATACTAAACAACACATATGTATAACGATATTCTACTATTACTTTTACACTAATTAAAGAACATATGATTTACATTCTAAACTACACAAACAATTGTTAACTTGTTTTAAGACAAAATCCCGCTTACTATAAAAGGATGAACATATTTGAAAAGAAATCAATTAGTTTTGAGCTTCTAACAAGCTGCCTAGTAATTAATTTTTAAATAAGTCTTGAGCTTTAATAGCTGCCGACTTCATCTTTTTACATGGCGATGCTATGTTGCGAATAAAATTATGTGGCGATCCTGTCGCCAAAATATTATTACATGGCGACCCAAAAACATATTTACTACATGGCGATCCTGCAAACTACGCATCATTTTCATTTGCCGACGGCAAATAAAAGCATACCGGAGTACGTCGCAACAGGCGGCAGTGCTGGACCTGGCTATTTTATATTAAAATGTTACCTGATTATCATCCTTCGTCAAACACAAGGATTGAATTTGGGCCCCTTCGTAAAAAAAAGAAAACTTTTTAATTTTCAAAAAATTGTATACCATTTTTATATTGAATTTTCTAAATATTGAAATTATAATTAATTTTTTCAAATAAACAACATATACTTTTTATCAAATTATAAATTTTTCGCAAAATTTTTTGTATTGAATTATCATATTTTATATTTTATTGAAAGAAAAATTAAATTTTATATGAATATATTTCTTTTCTATTAATCCTTTTTTTGTAACTCGCGCAGAAAATTCGTTTTTTTACATAAGCAAATAAAAATATTTCTTTATATATTTTAACTTTTTGCAATATTTCACTAATGTTGTTGCACATTACATTAACACTGCAAAAAATACTGATTTTTAACAAGACAAAAAATTATTATATTAAACGGACTAACAAAAACGTATTGGCTACTACAAGAAGTATGATTCAAAATGAACATACGCAAATCACTGATTCTAACAACACGAAATGTCTTTCCGACAAAAAGCCTCATGAACTTTTTGTGTGGGATTGTACATCAATAACAGACATTAAAAGAAAAAAGAAAATTAAGGTTCATTACAGAAAGAAAGTTTAAGGATACCAAAATTGAAATACATGATGAGGAAGTAATTATACGATGTAGTGATAATCCACTGTTCACACCGCTGACTTTGGAGAAGCTTTCATCAAAAATGTATAATGTAGGAAAAGAAGAATTAGCGCTAAAGAAGAATGATGATATATTTAAAACCATTGAAATGGATAAGTTCAAAGATATTTTTAAAAACATAAAAAGAACAAACGAAAACTTAAAAATTTTAATTTATAATGAACCACAAAGAATAGTCGACGAAATAAAACAAAATAAAATAATCGAAGAATACCACAATTCGACACACGGAGGTCATCTCGGTATAAGAAAAACAATAATGAAACTAAAACAAAAATACATATGGAAAAATATGAGCAAAATGATAAAAAAGTTCATTCTCAATTGTAACAATTGCAAAATTAATAAACAAACTAAACATACAAAAGAAAATTTAACAATGACAGACACACCAATTACCAGCTTTGAAGTAGTTTCTATCGACACAGTAGGTCCCCTACGCTTATCCAATAATTACAGATATATATTAACGATGCAGTGCGACTTAACAAAGTATGTAAAATAGCATGTCCAATGGAGACAAAAGACGCGAAAACTGTTGCTAAAACACTTGTTGAAAACGTAATTTTAATATACGGTCACTTTAAAATTTTAAAATTGGATAGAGGTACAGAATTCCTCAATGAATTAATGTCAGAATTATGCATTTTTTTAGATATTAAACAAATTTTTAGTACTCCATATCACCATGAGACTCTAGGCTCGATTGAAAAAAACCATCGAGTATTAAATGAATATTTGTTAAACTTTTGTAAAAATGAAGAATGGGACCAATGGATCCCATACTTCACTTTTTCATATAACACAACACCTCATGTTGATACAAATTATACACCGTTTGAGCTAATTTTTGGAAAACTTGCAAATCTTCCAAATGATAATCGTTTCGAATCAAAAGTCAATTACGAATATAATACAGACAATTACGCACAAAAACTGAAACATAAATTAAAATATTCTTTACAAAAAGCAAATGAATTAATAAATATTACAAAAATGAATAGAATAAAAAAGATAAAAATATAAATCCGTTAAATTAAATATTGGAGATAAAGTTTTATAAAAAGGATGAATTGAAAATAGAAAAAATCAATCTCCTTATTTCCATTCATAATTGTAAACAAAAAAGGAGTAAATTCAATAGTAAATTTAAATGGAACACTTAAAGAATACCATAACAATATTGTTTAAATCCGCGTTTGGATTTCCGGAGGTTTTAGGTTTGAGCCCAAGCACATAAACTTGGACTACGAATATTTTAGTTTTTACAAACAGCACTTGAACTGTTTGTGGAGAGTTAATACACTTTAAAACGTTTTGATACTAACTGGTTTCTTTATTAAGTTTTTCGCCTTTTTATAAGCGAAAAACCATATTGATAAAAAATATAAAATCAAACAAAATTAATAAACTTAAATATATTGCAGTGTGCGTACTGCAGTGTGCACAAAAACAACCTTGGCCATGAGTTGGTTTGTCATCATATTTGACGAGCATATGAAAATAACAAAACAAAAGGGATCATATTTCCATGTGCTGTTTGGACATACAGTTGTTTGATTTAAAGCTTAAACTGCTTTTGTTTTTACTTTATGTTGTTGAGGTTACTCGCGTTCAAAGCCAAGGTTGTTTTTGAGGAAAATGCACTGTCTCAAAACCTTGAAATGCACGATTCTCTGACCATGAAAATTGACTCTGCATAGTCAAAAAAACGTGCGAGTTCAGTGACTCTGAATCCGTACATTCTCCCCCTGGTGAGATCTGAAGTTATAAAGATCTCACTTAGTTGACTTATGTCACGGTGACTACAAAATCAGATGTTGTTGATCTCTGACGTGGTAGTGGTTGAGGAAATCGTGCTTCTGTCAATTGGAGTTGGTGCTTTTTTGATTTTTCTTTCCAAATGATGTAACTTGTGATTAAAATGGACAAAACCAATGCTGTATATCCAATTTCTGAGTAATGGTAGTTGAATTTTTGAATCTGTGCTGGAAGATCTAGTTATTGTTGATGCGCTAATGACTTCTGAAGTTCGGTTAGGTTTTGTAGCTGAGTATAGTATTGATCAGTTTCCTTGATAAGAGCCTCAGTTTTCTTGGGTTTTATGACGTCTATCACTTGAACTAGGCTAGTGTATGATACTTGACGGCTGCTGAAATATGTTTTTTGTCCTTGTATTGTAATAAAGTTTTGCTTAATGACGCACTGGGGCTTCAGAGATAGTATGCCGGATCCCTTCAAAGTGAGTTGTTGACTTTGGCCTTCACATACAGCAGTTATACGTGTGGGGGTGCTTACAGCATACATCCATTGATTGTTGTTTGACATTTGAATCTATGTTGAATTTGTTTTTATGGGTGCTACGTTGCACTCTGGTCGAGTTTCGTTGTTAAACAGCTGTATTTCACAGGAACATATTTCCGAACCTTTATTATATTTTGATTGTATATTGGTACATAAGTATGATTCTGCTTTTATGAGAATACAGGCGTTTAGTTGGGTTTCGCTAATGGGAAGATATTGATCTCTGTGTGCGTTAACGGCGATAATGTCATCGCATGGCTTGATTGCAATTATGCTGTTGTTTACTAACGTCGGCACTGGGAACATTTTATAGAGTTCGAATATTTCTTGATCACACAGAGGTATTGAAATTTTAAAAATGACGTGGCCTTCTGTTAATTGTTCTTCCACGGTCATAAGTTTGTAGAGTTGTATGCGATCCTCATGTTCGACAGGTAGTCGCAGTGTTGGTGTCAAATGATTCCGAATTTTTACCAATTCCTCTAGTAATTGGTTTGGTATAAGTAAAATTGGACTGATTTTCCCGTGGTGGGTGTCCGTTAGAACGTCTATGATGGATGTTTGGATGCGTTGCAGATTTGCTGCTGTGACTGTAAGTTGTGTGGCTAATGAGATGAAAATTTGGAACATTTTGAATTGATAATTTGTGTCGTCAAGATCTTGCACGCGTGACCATATCTCCTTAACCTTTGCGTCGATGTTGTCAAATTTATTTTTAGTTGCTGCTTGGTCTTGTTTTATAACGTTGATGGTTGCATCCAGAATCGATGTTTGATTTTTGAGTAAGAGTTGAAGATGCCCCTCATTTTCTTTGACCTTTTCGATGGTTTTGATCATTTGCTCAGCATATTCGGAGTCTAAAACTCCAAACAATGAATTTGCGATATTTCCTACGATGTTCAAAGCACCTCTTTTAATTCTGTTAGCTTTAAAGTGATTAGTGTCTGCAATGTTAGGTGCACTTCTTTTAGATTTGGTTGTAGCAAGAAGATTATTGTCCTGTTTGAGTACTTCTTCAAGATTGTTAAAAGTGTGTACGATGGATTCGCATACACTCTTTTGAAAATGTATGAGTTTGAGTTCTTGACAAAGGTGCCGCAAAGCTGCTGTTCCATTCGTGAAAGATTCAGTTTCTTTCCAATAAGGACTAAGATCATAAAACACAATAAGTTGCCATATTTTTCTAGACGTTTTCATTGATGTAATTCCTTCGAAATGGATCCCTAAATTGGAGTCAAATTCATAGTTCTTGACTTCGGTTGCCAATATAAGAGGTAGCATGAGTACCGAAATTAATAATACCGATGCTAGGTTGAGGGATGATGATCTTCTCCTTTTACGTGCTACGTCTGTGCCATTGTCGTTATGCTGACTGGGTGCCTCGTGATATGTAGACCCAGTAGTGACAGGAACTTCTGCTTGGTTGACTTCTATTGGTAGGGGAGCTAATCGATGTATTGGGCGTTTAAATATTCCTGAAGCTGTTTTGACATCAACTACACGTACCATGCCATCTTCTCCCTTATAAATTCTCGTGATTCGTCCAAGTGGCCATTGAAGTACCGGGCAGTTGTCTTCCTTGATGATAACAACGGAACCTTCCTTGATGTTGTTTGCTTGTTCTCTCCATTTGTGTCTGTATTGGAGTTCGTTAAGATAGTCACGAGACCATCTTTGTCAAAAGTCGTGTTTGATCTGTGACACAGTTTTCCATCTGGTTCCCAAAGATGACTTCATCTCCACTGCTCTTGCATCGACTTGTGCTGTAAGTGGTTCCCCGATCAAAAAATGTCCCGGAGTAAGTGCACTTAAATCATTAGGATCATTTGACATGGGGCTGATTGGTCTCGAGTTTAATATTGCTTCAATCTCCACTACAATGGTTTCCAGTTCTTCATATGTGAGAGATGCCGATGCAGCACTTCTTTGAAGCAGATTTTTTGCGGATTTCACGGCTGCCTCCCACAAACCTCCAAAGTGAGGAGCCCTGGGAGGGATGAAATGAAAATGTATTCCTTTTTTATTGCACGTGTTCATTATCTGTTCTTGAGCTTTGACTGAATGAATTGCTGGTGATAGTACAGCAAGTTGGTTTTTCGCTCCAACAAAGTTGGTTGCGTTGTCACTGTAGAGTTTTTGACAGTGACCCCTTCGACCGATGAACCTTTTAAGGGCTCCGATGAACGCCTCAGTTGACAGGTTGCTTACAATTTCCAAATGAACTGCTTTTGTGGCGAAGCAGCAGAAGATGGCCAAATATGACTTTGTTGGTCTCTTCCCGCGTAATTTGTAGTGCACCCAAAGTGGTCCCCAATAATCTACACCAGCATTGATAAGTGGCCGTGCTGGCGTGGCTCTCATTGCTGGCAAGTTTCCCATGATTTGCTGCAACAGTTGTGGCCACGTCCTGTAACATCGGACACAGTGGTGAACTATTGACCTCGCCATACTTGCTGCCTTGACAGGCCAAAAACGTTGTTTATAATGCGCCACTAATGCAGTTGGACCACAATGCATGTGATCTTCGTGTATTGATTGCATTATCAACCTTGTTATCGGATCCCTTAACGGTAGAAACATCTGGTGCTTATTCTCATATGGTACTGTTGATGCATCTAGTCTGCCGCCAACTCTCAAAATGCCGTTGTCGCCCAAAAATGGTTTGAGGCTGTGTATTGTACTGTTTCTGTTCACTACACCATCCTTTCTTAAAGCTAGCATTTCTGTACTAAAGTCGGCCATCTGCACAGTTCGTACAATCAATTTCAGTGATTTATCCAATTCAAGTGGAGTTAGTACCCATGAGGTTTGACGGGATTGCATTATGCCTCGTGCATGCTCTCCAAAGCGAATCAAGTAGCCTACAACTTGCTGAAGCTTCTTAAATGAGTTACCATGATTGATTGAATATATCATGTTTTCAGCGTCACTTCTGGCTGTTATTAGAGCCTTGGGGGTTTTTCTTTTGCCTTCTTCTGTTGTTTCGGGTTTATTATTACAGAATGGTTGTGGCCAAATTGATTCGTTTCCATGTAGCAAGAATGGCCCATAAAACCATAAGTTGCATTGCATAAAGTTTCTTGGATCACAACCCCTTGACAACACATCTGCTGGATTTTGTTTCGATGTTATGTGTCACCATTGTTGTGCTATAGAACAGTCCTGAATTTTTGCTATACGTTTGGCTACGAAAACTTCGTATGACGATGCCTCCGCATTTATCCAAGATAACACCACCTCAGAATCAGTCCAAAAATATGTAGACGCGCTACATTCTTTTATATCTTGTTGAATTCTAGTTGCAAGTTGCACACCCAGTAGGGCTGCACATAACTCCAATCGTGCAATTGTCTGATGCTGCTGGTTTATGGGTGCAACTCTGGATTTGGCACACAGCAGCCTTGCAGCTACCCTTCCGTCCTTATTGACCGACCGCAGGTATGCAACTGCTCCATAGGCCTTCTCTGACGCATCGGCAAAAATGTGTAACTGAATCGATGCTGGAAACTGATGATTAAATACATGACGAGGAATTTGTTTGCCATTTAGCTCTTGGAGATGATCTCGAAATGATATCCATTTGCTGTGTAGTTCTGCAGGCAGCGCCTCATCCCAAGAAAGTTTTAATTTCCATAGTTCTTGCATGAATATTTTGGCGTTTATGATAACTGGAGCCATTATTCCTAACGGATCAAATATTCTTGCCAACTCTGAACTCACACTTCTTTTTGTGACTCTTGTGGTGCTGCTGAATATGGTTTTGGTCTTGATGCAAAACGTATCGTCCTTCGGCAGCCATGTCAATCCTAGAGTCTTGACACTGTCACGTGATTCTTCGTCAAAATCGAGATTTATTTCTTGATGGTCTGCTGGAATCCCTTGCAGCAATTGCGGATGGTTAGCACACCATTTTCGCAGCTCAAATCCTGCTGTGCTTAAAATTGTTGTCAGCTCCGCTTGAATCGTTATGGCGGTGATTAGACTATCACTTCCGAGTAAGCCATCGTTCACATAAAAATTGTTCTCCAATGCCGTGGCTCCCAGGGGGTATTTCGTGCGATTTTTTTGGCTAGCTCCAACAAACACTTGATGGCAAGATATGGCGCTGCTTTGGTCCCGTAAGTCACTGTGTTTAGCTGATAATATTTAATCTCTTCTTCGGGATCATTCCTCCAAATGATAACTTGATGCATCCTATCATGGGGGTTGATTAAGATCTGCCTATACATTTTCTGATTGTCTGTAGTGAAAACATATCTTGGTGTTCGAAAGCGTAGTAAGATGGTAAACAAATCATTTTGAATGATCGTCCCAGTGTGCATTATGTCATTTAATGACAATCCTGATGATGTCTTCGCGGAAGCGTCAAACACTACTCGTAACTTGGTACTGCTACTATCTGGTTTGCTAATGCAATGGTGTGGAATAACGTAGTGTGGTCTACGCCAAATTTCTGGATTTGACACTTCAGTCATGTCCCAAACTTTTATATTCTTTCATAAAGTTAGTGTACGAAAACTTGAGTTCAGGGTTTTTGCCTAGCCGCCTCTCTATCGCCATGAAACGATTAAGAGCCATTTTTTTTGATTCTCCTAATGCTGCTGGATTGTCCGTGAAGGGAATTTTTACCACAAATCGTCCATCGGAGTTTCTTTGAGTGTTATGAGAAAAATGCAATTCACATCGTTTTTCTGCGGCTGTGAATTGCGATTTGGGGTTTTCAACTTCTTCCAATTTCCAGAACCTTTCGATTAACACACTTGTATTTTCATCAGCTTCACTAAAAATGCCGCATGTTGCGGAAGTAACTTTGGTTTCTTCTACCTGGCCAGACGCCACCCATCCAAACACAGTACTTTGTAGACTTGGGAAATCGTTGCTTAATTTGATTTGACCAATTGAAAGTACTATTAAGAAAAATTCTGCACCGAGTAGCACATCTATGTAGCCGGGCTGAAGGAATGTAGGATCAGCGAGTGGTATATTCGGGGGGATATTCCATGACGACACATCTATAAATTTTGATGGCTGAGCGCTTACAATTTTTGGTAACACCAGCGCTTCAAGCCGTGCCTCGAATCCATTTATTGTGGATCGCATTGTTACACTAATTCGTGATTTACAATCCTTCTTGTTGGCTCCAATCCCTTCTATACTGAATGACGCTTATTTTTGTTGGAGTCCTAGCTTCTTAACAAGTCTCTCTGTGACGAGATTAACTTGAG
Organism: Dichetophora obliterata; assembly: GCA_963920525.1. Classification (NCBI taxonomy): domain Eukaryota; kingdom Metazoa; phylum Arthropoda; class Insecta; order Diptera; family Sciomyzidae; genus Dichetophora; species Dichetophora obliterata. Next base: position 116,055,009 of record OY986435.1, read on the forward strand.
AGCCAGAATCCAATACCGTTCTGCATGTAAGCTCTCGTCCACTGTTTGTTATTAGTTGTATACAAACAGTGCTGAGCATAACGTATTTGTTGCAAGTAGAGCCATCTGACGTGGATAAACTAACAGGTTTCGAAAACGATGTGGGTGTCTTTAGTGCCTTTGATGTCGTGGCTCCTTTGGATGATGGTGTGGAGCCCGTTGTGCAATGGTTGTCAATGTGTAGTAATGTGTTGTGTTTTTTGCTGCACCTTGTGCAGCTGCGTGGCGGGCAGTTACTTGCTAAATGTCCATCTTTTAAACAGTTGATGCACAGCTGGTTGTCCTTGACAACTTGAAGCCGCTCTGCTGATTTTAACAGCAAAAATGATGGGCACGCAAATAATGGATGTGTTCCAATTCTGCATACCTTGCATTTATAGTTTTTATCTTGGTGTGTTGAAATGACTGACGTGCATGATTTTGATGTCGCCTGTTTGTTATTGTGCTCAACTGCTTCCAGGGACTGAAATTGGGCTGTCAAAAAGGCCAGGAAGTCCTGCATGTTGGGTAAACTTCTTGGATCCTTTAACGACTGTTCATATCGAATATGAGTTGCACGATCAAGCTTTTTCAATAATAAATGAATGAGAAATGGATCCCAATTTGATGTTGCTATATCGAGCTCTTCAAGTGACATCAGGCACTCTTTCGTAGTGTCATGAAAGTTTTTAATTGATGATACAGATGATCCGTTGAATGATTGATCCAACAGCTTTTGAATTAGCGTAGAGCACAAAACTCTTAGGTTGTTGTATCTCTCTTGCAGCATTCCCCATGCAATCTCATAATTGTTTTTAGTGAGAGCCAAATGCATAATGAGTTGTTCGGCTTCTCCAATGACGTTTGTTTTTAAATACCACATTTTGTGTATTTTTGGTAACGCTTGCTGGTCCACCAGTTGTGAAAACATGTCAAAAAATTGACGCCATTTTAAATAATTACCATCAAATTGTGGAATCGTAACTCGTGGTAATCTTAAATGTCCTTGTTTTGTGGGATTTGCTTGTGGTACGTCAGCTGGGTGTGTTAGTTGTATCCGAACAGCATATACTCGAGTTTCGCATGCCACATATTGTTCATAATTGTAGCAAATTTCGATTGGTTGCTCACAGTTTTCCCACAAGTTGTAATTTAAAGTTTCTATTTCCAACCAAAGTTTGTTTATTTGTTGAATATTTGCCTCATGAAATCTGGACTGGTCATCTGGATACTTGGTCAAGCTATCCAATAAACGGTTGAGCGAATTCAGCAAGGCTTGTTGTCTTCTGATCATCTTGGCAAGGTTTGTTGCTGCGGATGAATCAAATGATGAACGACTGTGAGTAGCAGCGGCTGAATCAGATTGTTGCTCTGTTGCTGTTGCTGAGGTGAAAATGCCTACGTCTTTTCCTGTAGAATCCTTGCTTAATGTTTCTAAGCGCTGGACTTCGTCTTGAAAAATTTTAATATAGCTGGTTGCTAAATTGTTGATTTGGTCGTAGTATCCTGAGGTAAAATATTCATGCTCCATGGGCTGATTGGTAAGTGTTCGAAGCCGATTGTCGTTTTCTTCGAACTCTTCCCAATATTTGGTAAGACGCTGCAATCGCTCATTGTAATAACTTGCGATCTTTTTTCTCTCTGGTGAATCCTTCTTAAAGTTTCTGATGAGTGTTTGGATCTCGTCTGCAATTCCTTTTTGTATTTCCAAGGTTTGTTGGAAAGTAGCCATATTATTCAAAGACACCAAGCAGGAGTTTAATTAAAGATGATTTAGTAGAGTGAGTCCACCCGGGGGCGTCAATGTTTAAATCCGCGTTTGGATTTCCGGAGGTTTTAGGTTTGAGCCCAAGCACATAAACTTGGACTACGAATATTTTAGTTTTTACAAACAGCACTTGAACTGTTTGTGGAGAGTTAATACACTTTAAAACGTTTTGATACTAACTGGTTTCTTTATTAAGTTTTTCGCCTTTTTATAAGCGAAAACCATATTGATAAAAAATATAAAATCAAACAAAATTAATAAACTTAAATATATTGCAGTGTGCGTACTGCAGTGTGCACAAAAACAACCTTGGCCATGAGTTGGTTTGTCATCATATTTGACGAGCATATGAAAATAACAAAACAAAAGGGATCATATTTCCATGTGCTGTTTGGACATACAGTTGTTTGATTTAAAGCTTAAACTGCTTTTGTTTTTACTTTATGTTGTTGAGGTTACTCGCGTTCAAAGCCAAGGTTGTTTTTGAGGAAAATGCACTGTCTCAAAACCTTGAAATGCACGATTCTCTGACCATGAAAATTGACTCTGCATAGTCAAAAAAACGTGCGAGTTCAGTGACTCTGAATCCGTACAAATATGTTAAAGAAATATTTGTAAAAATTATTTATATTAAAATATTGTATAAGTTAAAACACAAAAAAAATTGAATTTTTCATAAATTTCAAAATAAATTTTTTTTTCTGAAGGGCAAGGGTGTAGTATACCTATACATATTATTTAACTATGTAATTTACATTAATGTATTTCATTATAAAACAAGCTTTTCTTAAAATAAGTAATAATATAAAAACCTCTACTGTAAGAATTTTCGAGAACATGCACAATAATACTCAAACTAGGTTAAAGTAACACACGTCTACGGTATGTATCACCTCATTTCATTTTTATACTAAGATATTATTCAAACAATATGAACATATGTTCATACTAAGTACTACTATCTATCTCATTCGCACCCATGTACCCATATGGCTGAATACAAAACATATGATATTATATTATACTTTTTACTCCTACACAAATATGTTAACATATGATTATGTTTACGTTTTCTATTCTACTCACTCATACATATTAAACTATTAATACTAAACAACAAATATGTATTACGATATTCTACTATTACTTTTACACTAATTAAAGAACATATGATTCTATTTACATTCTAAACTACACAAACAATTGTTAACTAGTTTTAAGACAAAATACCGCTTACTATAAAAGGATGAACATGTTTGAAAAGAAATCAATTAGTTTTGATCTTCTAACAAGCTGCCTACTAATTCATTTTTAAATAAGTCTTGAGCTTTAATAGCTGCCGACTTCAACTTTTAGCCTCTGCATTTTTTATAGTGAACGGCTGTAAATGTAATAAAAACAAAAATAGCGCCAGTGGAGAACTTCGCCGGCAACCAACTAGGCAGGACCTTAAAATATTAATAGTAAATCCGCGAGTCCTTTTTTAAATAATCGCGAACCCTTACATGGTGATGCTTTGTCGCGAATAAAATTATGTGGCGATCCTGTCGCCAAAATATTATTACATGGCAACCCACAAACATATTTACTACACTATAAGCGATGTGGTCCCTTGCGATATGACGATGCGCCTATAAGTTATGTGGTCCCTTGCGATCTGACGATGTGCCTATAAGCTATGTGGTCCCTGGCGATCTGACGATGCGCCTATAATCTATGTGGTCCCTTGCGATCTGACGATGCGCCTATAAGCTATGTGGTCTCTTGCGATCTGACGATGCGCCTATAAGCTATGTGGTCCCTTGCGATCTGACGATGCGCCTATAATCTATGTGGTCCCTTGCGATCTGACGATGCGCCTATAAGCTATGTGGTCCCTTGCGATCTGAAGATGCGCCTGTAAGCTATGTGGTCCCTTGCGATCTGACGTTACGCCTATAAGCTATGTGATGCCTTGCGATCTGGCGATGCGCCTATAATCTATGTGGTCCCTTGCGATCTGACGATGCGCCTATAATCTATGTGGTCCCTTGCGATCTGACGATGCGCCTATAAGCTATGTGGTCCCTTGCGATCTGAAGATGCGCCTGTAAGCTATGTGGTCCCTTGCGATCTGACGTTACGCCTATAAGCTATGTGATGCCTTGCGATTTGAAGATGCGCCTATGAGCTATGTTCGTGTCCTTTGTCTCACCTGTTATCCTTGTCACCTTTTCTTCAGAACGTCCTTACCGCAAATACCTTCAGCAGCTTTTGTCTGAGCTACTTCTGCTACGTCTGTCCAGATTTCTTCACCAAGTCCTATATTCCTTCTCTTCGCTTTGGTGGCTCGTCAGCAACTGCTTAGTCCGATAGACTCTTTCCTTCTATAGTTTGTCAGCCAGTGTTTAATAAGCCCAACCGCTCGCTTTGACTGTCTGCCAGGAATTTTTTAGTCAGCTCAATCGCTCGCTTTAATTGTTTGCCAGCAACTGACTGTCTTCTCATCATATAATTTATTGCATTCCTCTGCTGGTTGATCGTAGCAGCATCGCTGTTAGCTAGTTATACTCATGTTTGCGTTAACATGTTGACACCACTCATTAGTGTTGCCCTTCTCTGCTACTTATTCAGTAGTTTTCGGCAACATACGCATCGTGTTGCTGGGTCGCCCTGGTCACACATCGAAGTACTCGCGGTCCCGTTGGCGCTTAATCAAATGTTGCTAATTGTTGGTACTCATGTTGCTCTTGGTCTTTAGCTTTGTGTATGCTGTTCTTGTTGTTGTTTAATTTTGTCGCATTGACCGTTGTTCACACCACGTATATATAAATGATGGTAAACTATTTATGTTGGCACAGGGTGCTTTGCTCAAAACATATATATAGTTATTATAGTTATTTTAAATTATTTCTGACTAATTTCCGTTTGTAAATAATAACTAAGCATTAGTTAAGTAATTCATGTGTTGTTTTTTTAATCTATATATATAAAAATGGATGTATGTAAGTGGGTATTTGGCTATATCACGTATAGACTCCAAAACCGATGAACCGATCTTTATGAAATTTTCAGGGAAACGGAAGCCACATCTTGAGAGTGTTCCTGTGAGGTTTGGTAACTATTGGAAGAGGGGCCGTGGTACCTCCCATACAAGCCAAATTTGCGCTGTCGAACACAAACCAAAAAAAGGATAGATATCAGGCGGTTTCAATCGTAAAAACTATGATTTGGTAATTTTGTTCAAATGGCTACTATCGGTAACTGTATTAAAAATAGGCGTGGTCGTAGTATAAATACGCCCACTTTTTCGAAATCATGGCAATTCCGGAGTTCTACACATTTTTGCAATGAAACTTGCTGTGTAGGTGCTCCAAGAGGTGGTCACTATAAATGCTTTCACGCCCACTTTTACCGCCCACAAATCAATATCTATGTACATAAAAAGCAAAACGATGTGTGTCTGGCTGTGTGATGTCTATAGACTCCAAGACTACTGAACCCATTGACCTGAAATTTTGGCAGTCGATTTATTTCAGGTATGAGATGGTTGAGGAAAATTTGCCACACCCTCTTTTACCGCCCCCAAATCAATAAAAATGTTATACTTCAGTCGGTTTGGGTCGTAGAATGCTAAAATTTTGTAATTAAGTATGTACGGTTACTGTCAACAACTGTACTAAAAATGAGTATCCCCTTTTATCGCCCACAAATAAATGAAAATGGTTTATTTCAGACGGTTTTGGTCGTATAAGACTTAAATTTGGTATTTTGGTTTGTGTAGTTACTGACAGTAACTGTACGAAAAATTCTATATTGCAAGCAGTTTTGGCCGTATGAGACTAACATGTGATACATAAGTTTGTATGGTTACTTTCGGAAACTGTACTAAAAAAGGGCGTCATCGCTATATAGCCACACCCACTTTTTGAAAAATAATTAAAATTGACTACTGGGTCGATTGATCTAAAATGCTGGCTTAGTTTGTACGGTTACTGTCAGCAACTGTACTAAAAATTGGCTTCCACGCCCCTTTTACCGCCCACAAGCCAATGAAAACGTTTTCTTTCAACGGTTTGGGTCGTATTAGACAAAAATTTTGTAATTCAGTTCATATGGTTACTCTCGGCAAGTGCACTAAAAATAGTCCTGTCCCACTTTAGTTAAACTGACTTTTCGGGGAGTTAGCGTCGAGTGAAGTAAAGTGCGCCAGGCTTAACCTAAATTGAGCTGAAATTTGGGCAGTTGATTTGTTTTGATTACGAGATGGCTCAAGGGAAATATTTTGCCGCATCCCTTTTTACCGCTTGCAAAACAACAAAAATGCTATATTTCGCACGGTTTTGATCGTATTAGACTAAAACTTGGTTTTTAGTTCATATGGTTACTTTCGGCAGCTATACTGAAAATGGTGAATATATTTGGCATATCTTGACATTTTCGTATATGTCAGCAAGGCGGTCTGTGGCAGAACAACGTCTGACGAGGAGAGTGAGTGTTCCTGTGAGGTTTGGTAACGTTTGGACGATGAGGGCGTGGTACCTCCCATACAAGCCAAATTTGCGCTATCGACCACAAACTAAATAAAGGATATATATCAGACGGTTTCGATCGTAAAAAACTACGATTTAGTAATTTTGTTCAGATGGTTACTGTCAGTAACTGTACAAAAAATAGGCGTGGCCCTTTTTTTGAAATCATGGCAATTCCGGAGTTCTACACATTTTTATAGTGAAACTTGCTGTGTAGGTGCTTCAAGAGGCAGTCACGATATCGTGATTTGTTCGGATGCTCAAAAATTGATAACGACTAGGCGAAATTGGATACTTCCTTCTACGGGTTTGTTCGTAACTTCTACACCAAGGTTTAGGAAAAAAATAATGCCACACCGCCTTTTATCGCCCACAAATCAATAAAAGTGCTATATTTAAGACGGTTTTGGTCGTATTAAATTAAAATTTGGTAAATAAGTTCGTATGAAAACTATCATTAAGTTTAATAAAAACGGGCGTGGTCACACTTCATCAACGCCTACTTTTAAGAAAATATCGAAATACTTCGAAACTATTGGTCCGATTGAGCTCAAATTTTGTAAGTGGCGTAGTTTTGCTTTGAGTACGAGATGGTTTAAGAGGAAATGCCACACCCTTTTACCTCCTACAAATATATAAAAATTTTTTGTTATCGAATAGCTTTAGAGTTATGGGTCGAACAGCTTAGAAATTCGGTTTTCGACCACAATTTAGACGTACCGTTTCAGTGATGAAATTTTATGGGAGATGGACAAGGGAGAGGGGCACCTCCCGTAAAACCCAAATTTGTGATATCGAATAGCTTGGAAGTTATAGGAATTCAGCTTTAGAATCCAGTTTTTGACCTCAATTTACACATGCAGTTTCAATGGTTTTATTTTATGGTCGTTGGACAGGGAGGCGTGACATCTCCCTTACAACCCAATTTTGCGATATCGAATTGCTTTGAAGTTATAGGTTGACAGCGTAAGAATTCGGTATTCGACCCAAATTTATACATGCACTTTCATTACTTACATTTTATGGGCGTAGGACAAAGGGGAGTGGCACTTTCCATACAGCCCAACTTTGTGCTATCAAATAGCTTTGGAGTTATAGGTCGCACAACGCCGGAATTCAGTATTCGACCTCAATGTATACATGCAGTTTCATTGATTATATTTTATGTTCATTGGTAAGAGGGGCGTGGCACCTCCCATTAAACGTAAATTTGCGATATCGAATATCATTGAAGTTATAGGTCGCACATCGTCAGAAGTCAGTTTTCGACCCGAATTTATAAATGCAGTTTCATTAATTACATTTTATGGTCGTAAGACAAGGGGGCGTGAAACCTCCTATTGAACCAAAATTAGAAATATCAAATAGCTTTGGGGTTATAGGTCGCACAGTTTTTAAATTCAGTATTGGACCTCAATGTACACTTGGAGTTTCATTGATTACATTTTATGAGCGTTGATCAAGGGGGAGTGGCACCTCCCATACAACGGAAATTTGTGATATCGAATAGCTTTGGAGTTCAAGGTCGTACAGTCGTTCAGCGTCGTCGTTCAGCGTCGGAATTCCGTATTCGACATAAAATTTACGCTCGCAGATTTACTGATAAAATTTTTTAGAGTTTGTCGGGGAGGCGTGACACCTCCAATTTAATCCAAATTTGCGATATCGAATAGCTTTGGAGTTATAGGTAACTCAGCCTCGGAATTCAGTATTCGACCTCAATTTACACACGCAGTTGCATTAGTAAAATTTTATGGGCGTAGGGAAAAGGGGAGTGGCACCTCCCATAAAACCCAAATTTGTGCTATCGAATAGTTTTGGAGTTATATGTCTCATAGTTTTGGAATTCGGTATTCGACCTCCATGTACACATGCAGTTTAATTGATTACATTCTATGAGCGGTGATCAAGAGGGCGTGGCACTTCCTATACGACCCAAATTTGTTATTTCGAATAGCTTTGTACATATAGGTCGCACAGTCTCGGAATTCGGTATTCGACCTCAATTTAGACATGCTGTTTAACTGATAACAATTTATGGGCATTTTACAAGGGAGACTGGCAGCAACGCGCCGGGTTTCAGCTAGTATAATATAAAATGAAAATATACACAGATAAAGTACTCCATGTTTAAGATAAAGAAAGAAATAGTTTGCTTATTATAATTCGTGTGCTACACGCTTGTTGATGATGGATATCTTTGTGTTATTGTTTTCCATGTGCGGCAGAACTGCTGACATGTTTTGCCTCGTCACAATCTTTCCCTTAAATTTTTAAAATCTGTTTTTCGTGCCTCCTGGGCCTCTTCACTAAGTTGCCCTATCGCTTCTATGTATGAGAATTTTATGCAGAGTGGGTGTCATAGGGTGCCACGGGTATGGTTGTACATAAAGTTTTGCTGTTTCAATGCAAAATGCTTGGAATTTACTTTCATTTATCTTTTGGCCAGAAGATATTGTTTGTAGAATTATATATAGTTTTTTAAAAGTTCGTCTTCAATACCAGTTATAACAGCACTTACCTCGTGCTTTTGAAAAAACTTTTTAGCGACATTTCCGTCATTTGAGTTCCCAAATCCAGGCTTGGGTCTATCAACAATTAGCGAAATTCTACTTAAAAACTCATCTTGAATTATTATCATCTTTTTTTATTATTATCTACAATCTCTTTGTTTTGTTTGTTTATGCGCCATGTTTTCACTGGTAATTTGTATGAAATGTGCAATACACATTCAAAAAATCTAATCCACGAATGCATTACTGATTACCTGTAATGTTTTTAGTTAACTTTTGTTTTAATAAAAAAAAGGGACCTGCCTCGAGTTTCTTTGCCGGCGCTTAAAAACGCCACTGGCTCTAAATATTTAATATTTTAATTTTTAAATATCAGCCGGCATAAAAATGCTCTCAGGCTTGGAATAATTAATTCAACTGATTTGAAGCTTGTCTAATTACTAATCTTTATTTCGCAAAGTCGGTGTTTATAAAGCTAAATAACGGTATTTTCTTAAATTTAAAAAGTGCATAATTCTTAACATAAAAAGTGCGTGAGTGAAAAATAAATATAAACTTAATGTGTAAGTGCGTAATGCAAAATAAATATATAACTAGAATAATAAACATTAAAAGTGCGCGAGTGAAAGAAAGCTAAATATTTACTTAGTGCGAAAGTGCGTAATGCATATAAGTATATAACCACGGGTCATTGTGCGTGGTAAATAACAATGTACATAGACGCGTTCAATAATCTTTCTTACATAGTTTTGCAAAGACACGAGTTACAGTGTAAGCAATAAGTTTGACATACAGTGCGTATGTAAAGTAATTGTTAGTTGCTTAATTCGGTGCGCACTACACCCCCATCCTTAAGATAAAAATTATTTTAGAAAAGGAATAAAAATAATTTTTAAAATTTATACAATTCAAAGTTTCTTATTTAAATATAACAAATTATTCAATTTGAAAATTGCACTTTAAATATATTTGTTTTATACATTTCAATTAGTTTTCTTAACTATAATAAATTATATTTTATATATTATTCCAAAAATTGTAACAAAATTGATATATGAATTATGTTATTAAAAATTATACAAATTCAATTTATCTATGAAATTTATGCAATGCAATTGTTTTAATTAATAAATTTTAACTTTATTTGAAAATTTTGAATTAAATCCATCTTTTTAGTAAATTATTATTGTATTCTTTGATTTTACCATCTACATTAACTGTAGAATTCACTCCATTTTTAGCAACTATAATATATGGACCATGATATGGTGGTTGGTTTTTCGTTCTATTTATTTTCTTTATCATTACTTTTTCACCAATTTTTATATTTAATGGTGCAGAAGTGACATTATTTTTAATTCGTTTAATCTTTGCTATATTTATCAATTCTTTCGTTTTTTCTAATGAGTATTTTAATCTTACTCTCAATTCCTGCGCATAATTGTCTGTGTTGTAACATTTTGAATTATCTATTTTATCATTTGGTAGGTTTGCTAATTTGCCAAATATAAGTTCAAAAGGAGTGTAATTAGTGTCAACATGAGGTGTTGTATTATAAGTAAATTTGTAGTATGGGATCCAATGGTCCCATTCATCATCTTTGCAAAAATATAATAAAAATTCGTTCAATACTCTGTGGTTTCTTTTTTTCTATAAGGTCTCATGATGATAAGGCGTGATAAATATTTGTTTAATGTTAAGTTGTTTGCAAATCTCCGACATCAACTCATTGGTAAATTCAGTACCCCTATCTGACTTAAGAACTTTAAAATGACCATAGGTCAAAATTAAATTTTCTATCAATGATTTGGCTACAGTCTTTGCGTCTTTGGTCTCCATTGGACAAGCAATGACATACTTCGTTAACTCACATTGCAGGGTTAATATGTAGCGGTAGTTATTGGATAATCGCAAAGGCCCTACAGTATCTATCGATATTATTTCAAAACTAGTTCCTGGTGTGTCTGTCAAAGTTAATTCTTCTTTTGTATGTCTGGTTTGTTTCTTTATTTTACATTGTTCGGAATTTAATATATATTTCTTTATCATTTTGTTCATGTTTTTCCAAATGTATTTTTTTTTCATTTTTAAATTAGTTTTTCTAATGCCCATGTGTCCTCCATGAGCCGAATTATGATATTCTTCAATTAATTTATTTTGTATATCTTTATCAATTATTCTTGTTGGTTCATTGTATATTAAAATTTTTAAATTTTCATTATTTTTTCTTTGTAAATTATTAAATATCTCTTTAAATTAATCCATTCTTATGGTTTCAAATATTTTATCATTTTTACTTAACGCGAGCTCGTTTGTATTTAACCTATGCATTTTTGACGACAGTTTCTCCAAAGTTAGCTGTGTGATCGAAGGATTATCGCTGCATCTTCCAATAAATTCTCTATTATTTATATATATTTGGGTATCCTTGTAATTTCTATCTGTTACGAACCTTAATTGTATCATTTTGTAAATATTCGATTTGGATGTACACTTCCAAGCAAAAAGTTGATCAGACTTCTTGTTAGTAATGTCACTTGTTTTGTCTGAATTTGTATTTTGTGTATGTTTATTTGTAACCATACTTCTTGTTATAGCCAGTATTCTGCTATCATCATTTGCAGGTATTATACCATTTGCAATGAAAACTCCATTATTTATTTTTTTTAAGGATTATACTATCTTCATTAACCCTAATATTTATGGGGACCACTGCTTCTGATCGAGCAGGTACTGTAAAATTTTTATAATTTAAAATTATTGGTAGTGTTAATTCTTTTTCATTTATTAAAAATGTTACTGTGTACGTTTCAAAATCTATTTTAGACATATACTTTCTCAACATGTCACGCCCTATTATGCCATCCGTTAATATTGGAAATTCATTTTCTACTATGTGGCAATTGTGTGTAATTTCCTCCGTTTCAATTGAAATATTTAAATATGATGTGCCTATGCACTCTATACTTTCATTAGTTATGTCAGTTAGTGTTGAAATATTTCTTGTTTCTATTTTATTTACCAGGCTCCCTGACCATTGCAGTGTATTTCAAGCTGAAATCGCTGCTATACATGAAGCGCTAACTTGGCTTCAGAAAAATTATATATCTTCCATGGATATATGCATACTTTCTGACAGTCAGGCCGCTCTGAAAGCCCTAGGAACTGTTGAAATAACATCTGAAACAGTTTTCAACTGCCGCAGATCTCTAAACGAGATGGCATAGCAGCTCAAAATTATCCTATGCTGGATTCCTGGACATAGGGACTTTCTAGGTAACTGCAGAGCAGATGAACTCGCTCGCACAGGTACTACCAAACAACTATCTTCAGACAAGATAAACCTTGGTATTCCTCTCACCACATGTAAACTCCTTACACATGAGTTATCCTGTATTAACACCAACGAAAGATGGTCAGCAGGTAACACTTGTAATATAGCACGGCAAATCTGGCCCAAACTCAATCTGAAGCGTTCAAAAGAACTCATATCTCTTAGTAGAGATCACATTGGCACCATGATAGGGATCCTGACAGGGCACTGCCTTATTGGCAGGCACGCTCTAAGATTAAACATACCCCACAACGACTTCTGCAGAAGCTGTAGAGATGAGGAGGAGGTGGAATCTACAGAACACCTTCTCTGCACCTGCCCAGCGCTGGCTCAAAAACGTTTTCTTCACCTAAACAACTGGTTTCTCAGAGACCTCGAAGAACTCTCGGAAATATCGATATACCGAATCCTAAGCTTTGTGAACAGCTCAAGCTGGTTTGAATAGAGAAGGGATATCAACCCCTGTGGTACCACAACGGGCCTTATTGGCCTAAGTTCGTCTCAATTTGAGGCAGCCACTTTAACCTAACCTCACCTAACCTATTTTATTTACGCTTCTTTTCTTGCTCCCGTATCTATTAGGAATTTCAGATTCTCATTTGTATTTTTGCAATTAAATTTAATAAAATTTGTTAAATTTTTTGTTAGTTGTAGGATCAGTTTTGGCCTCTGTGGTTAACAATTCCTGCTACCCGGCCATATCCGTTTCCCTGCGCATTGTTGCTGTTTCTAAAATTTGTATTTCTATTGAAATTATTACTTCTGTTATTATTGTTTATAAAATTATTATTATTATTTCCGTTATTTCCACGGTAAAAATTATTGTTATTCTGAAAATTGATGTTTCTGTAATTGTTATTATTTCTGTAATTGTAATTTTTTTGTTGTTTTGAAAATTATTATTGTTTCTGTAATTACTATTTGAAAAATTTTGATTTCTATTTTGAAAGGTATTATTTCTATAATTGTTATTATCTCTGTTTGAAAATTGTTGATTATTATAATTTCTGAAGTTTTGATTAAATCTATTATTTTGCTCATTATAGTTTCTTGAATTATTTCTGTTCTGTATATGTAAAATATTTCTTCTATCTTTTGATAGATTTTGCTCAATATTCAAGCATCTTTCAGTTGCTTCATGAAAAGATTATGGCGGATTCGCCTGTAAAATAGTTTGATATTCTGTCCTGATACCTTTTGAAAAATATTAAGTGCCATACTTTCGTTGACCTTATATATTGCATCTTTTGCCTCCTGACTGGGTTTTTCTAAGCTTTGTAGCTCTTAATTGCTCAATTGCTCTCCTAATTCTGTTATTTTTTCTCTAAATTCTGAAATTGTTAGATTGTTCTGTTCTATAGAACTAAACTCATTTAGCATTTACTGTACTGTTTTTATATTGGGTTAAGATTTCACCAATAAAGATTTTAATTCAATCAATGTCGAAGGTTCTTTCAAGCGTCCAAGTATACTTCTCACTTGGGTTGTTAATTTAAAATTGTATACATACTTAATAAAAATGGCCTTATCTTCATCTTTTATTAAATCATGAAGCAATTCTGCTTTCACTATAAAATCATCTAATTCTTCATAAACTCCTTTAAAAACTGGTAGGTTTTTACCTTCTACATTTATGTCAAAGCTTAACATTTTTGGCAAATTACTTTCTTCCTCCCAAACTGATGAAAAATCCAAATTTATTTTATCTTCTTTTCGTATTATTAAATTTTTTTATAATTTCATCCAATTCATAATAAATTTTATTAAATTCTAATATTAATTCTTTACAATTTTCAAAAGACTCATATTTAATTGTTTCGTTTTTTAATATTTCAATTTTTTGCAATTTTTCATTTTTATATTCTTCATTATAAATTCGATTTTTACTTTTTTTTAAATTTTTCTTTAATTTTTCAAGAAATATTATGTTTTCTTTAATTATGTCCATAAATTTATGTCATGACATTAAAACATTAAAATTTTTAATTTTTTTTTCACATGAATCACCCTGTGATTTCATAGTGAAAATAAATCATGCATGCCAACATTTAAACATGTGTCTGCAATGATTGATTGCGAATAAGAGTACAAAGAAAAAGTAAAACGGACGTTTCAGTTTAATGAATGAAAGATATAATGGCGGTCGCGTGTAGTTTTCGCTTTTCGCGTAGTGAAAAAATTTTTTTTGTATAAATCGCTATTTACGTGAAGTGAAGTGTTTAAAGCAACAAACAGCAAAAAAAATATATGCAATAGAAAGAAATGTTGTTGTTGTTGTTGGCAAAGTGTTTGTGTTGGCAAAGTGTTTGTGTGTGTATAACGATCAAAAAATTTTATTTAAAGTGCAACAAGTTGTTAAAAAGTGAAAAAAATGCAAGTTTCGTTTTTAAAATTGAATAATAAAGTTAAAAATATGGATTTAATTCAATATTTTGTATTTCATTTCTTCATAAAAAATTTTCAAAATATAAGTTACAAATAAATAAAAAGTAAAAAAAAATTATTTTCTGTGTGTGTCCATTTGTGCTTCTAAAGCATCAATTTCCATCCAAATCGTGCTCGCTGTGTGCCACGGTGGTGGAGGGTCGGCGTTGACAATGCGTCGCCTAGCAGCAATGGCCTTACGCAGCTTCACCAAGCGACCACCTGTAACATATAACTTTTTGAAAAGTAAAAAAAAATTGGTTGTTCATGTGAGAGTTAAGCGGATGCATGCCTGAACTTCCGGCTTAGCCTCGTCGGCTAATGGGGTGCTGTTCAAACCGCATCTCACAAGAGAGTTCGCTACGTACATTATTTTATTTTGCATGCATACACTGATAAGGTTTAAAGTAAACCAGAAATAAAAAAATGGAAACAGGAAATCAACACTAAAAATATTTTAAGGCAATTTTATTTATACTTTGTGGTGATCATGGGTGATATCGATCCCACCTTAGCCCTCCCAACCATGACCAGCAAAAACCTGAGTAATATAATTCTGATCCCTAATTGTATACCCTCCACATCTCAACTGACCAAAAGCCAGAAAACACAACAAAACTTGTATTTAGCACTTCATGTTAAATATTAATTTATTAACAAAAATTATACAAAACCCAAAGGTATAAGAAAAGAAAAATACATTAATTTATATCGTAATGATACATCAAAATATTTTCTAGAATAGTAAAAATAATATTTGCATGCATAGCTTTGTAAAATTTTATTAATTTTGTGGAATTGTTTAAAAAATATATTTCTTAGTTTAAATTTTAAAGATTAATTTTGATTTCAGTGAAGTTAAATTTTATAGAATTAATTATAACTACATTTTTGTTTCGGTTTTTTTAACTATATCTACATATATATATTTATATTTTTAACTCTTTTAAATTAAAGTGTACTAACTTTTTTATTTAAATCAACCGACATGAGAGAAACCGAAAAATAACCACGAAAAGTCAATGCACTTTGTGTCTATTAGACTAGTTCGAAGTTATGTTTTGATTAAAGTTTTCTTACAAATACTTCTGAAGCATTGCCAAATCAAATGATTTTAAGGTAAAAATATAAGAACTTATTTGAAAAGCGCGAGATTGAAACGGGATGCAATTTTTACACTCAAGAGAAAAAAACAAATTGTTAAAGACAAAGAGCGACTTAGGCCTTTTCCACATGGAGAAATTGAAAACTAATGCAACTGCAACGCAACAGCTTAAAAAGTTTCAAAACACTTCAATTTTAAACTGAACTGCAACCTACGCTTTCAGATGAGCAAGTCACGTCGCAACGCAACATTGAAAAATTCACAACAAAACAAACACTTATTTAATGGAAGCTTTGTTAAATAGATATAAAAAATTAATTGAGGATAAAAAGGATATTTCTTCACTTCCTGCACTTATTTCATATTTATTAGCTGGAATCGGAAACGTAACAAATCGCCGATTCAAATTGCAGCACGCCGTGTTGCATGGAACTGGTTGCGAATGCGTTAAAAACTTGTTGAGTACAAGTTGTTTCATGTGAAGGTTTCGGTATAAATACATTGGTTAGCAACTTTTGTTGCAGTTGCATTAGTTTTCAATTTCTCCATGTGAAAAAGGCCTTACATACATTATCCGGCGATGTTACTCCCACGATAAAAGTACTTCCATTGTGTTGGTCGGAGAATTGGCTGAAAAATCTTGAAGGGAAATTGCTGTTGTTCTCTCTTGAATTTTTGTAAATATCATAATATTCAAATGATGATGCTAACCTTCTCACTCGCGATCAATCTACTATAAGAGCATTAATATGATAAAAAGAGACAAATGATGATGGTTGGAGCATACTATACTTCTAATTTTTGTTCACTTTGTTTTCTTTTAGTTTTTTTTCGAATTTTAAGGTTAAGTTTTTTTCCGCGTGTTTTTGTTGCTCTCTTTATATCACAAATCTGTGTACACCTTTTATCATATTAATGCCTTATAATGCTTTTATTATTTTAATGCTTGTATTTATATAAGAAATCATTAAAACAAAATATGCAGTTGATTCTTGTCATTTTTCTCTTATTTTCCCTTGTATGCAATTCTGTATAATTTGAAATTCTATTTACGCCTTTTATCACTTATGTTCGTAATTCTGATTTAAGTTAATTTAGCATATTTTAACATATTTTCCAAACTGAGCTATTTTTTTTCATTCCTTTTTTTTTGTAATTTTAATGCATGCATTTTAACTTAGAATTTAAGAGTTTTAATATTTTTTTAGATTCCTTTTACATATTTTAATTAAGGTTTTAGTTGGGATTTTAATTTGCTACACGCACGATTTAAAAGTACGAGGTTCTTGGACCACGCGATGTCCGTCCGTGGCGCTTGTACTTATAGACTGATCTCTCGATGGCGCTTTTAATAACAGGTATATCAAAGTACAAGCTAGGTTAAGAAAATTCTATGTTTTACTATTCAATGTGATGGTGAGAGGAGTCTGTTAAATTAATTTTTATTAGATGACATACAGAGTTGCCAATATTCGAAGCGCCCATTTTATTTTTAAATAAATCAAAGAAACCACAATTTTTTGTCTGTTCGTCATAAATTTCATTTAATTGGCTTCAAGTAGATTTGCTTACATTATTTCTTGAATATGATATCTCGTAAATGGTCGCCATTGGCCTCTACGACATATTGTGCCCGTTTTGCAGCATTTTCCATGGTGTTATTCAACATTTCGATGGGAATGGCGGTTATTTCTTGACGGATGTTGGTTTTCAGCTCTTCTAGGGTCTTTGGCTTGTTGACGTAAACCTTTGATTTCAAATAACCCCACAAAAAGAAGTCTGGAGGCGTTAAATCTGGTGATCTTGGCGGCCAATCGAAATCACCATTTTTTGACATCAAACGGCCAGGGAACAATTGCTTCAAAAAATCGATTGTAGTGCGGCTTGTGTTTGGTGGCGCGCCGTCTTGTTGAAACCAGTAGTGCCTGATACGCTTTCGACGAACGATTGGCATGAAAAAATTGTTTATCATATCGCGATAACGCTCCTGATTGACAGTAACTCTGTGGCCATTATCATCTTCGAAAAAGAACGGCCCAATGAGCATTTTAGCACAAACGCCGCACCAAACAGTGACTTTTGAATCGTGAAGAGGTACCTCTTGAATCTCTTGTGGATTTTCAGTGGCATAAATACGGCAATTTTGTTTGTTTACCGTTCCGTTCAACTGAAAATGATCTTCATTGCTCATGATAATTTTATGCCAAAATTGCTCGTCTTCTTCAGCCATTTCGATGACTCTTTGTCAATTCAAATCAACACGTAAAATGCGTTGTAAAGTGGATCGGGGAATGCCGAGCTGCTGAGAACGGCGATTTTGGGATGTTGTTGGTGACTGCTCAATACTGGCTCGTACGGCTGCAATATTCTCATCCGATCGCCTTGGTCGCTTTTTATTTGGCCTCTTTGGGTTACCAAGAGTATTACCAGTTGTAAATCTTTCATACAAACGATAAATTGTTTTCTTGGAAGGCGCACTTTTCACTTTATTTATTTTTTTGAAAGCACGTTGAGTTTTCACTATTGACTTGTTTTGTTGAATGTAAATTTCAACAATTTTAGAGCGTTTGCGTGGCGTGTACTGTTCCATTGTAAACATTTGCTTGGAATGACGCTTCAAACGCGGTATGTCATTAGTCGATTTGGCATCACTGCGGAAAGTTACAGTGTTGCCAGATGGGCGCTTCGAATATTGGCAACTCTGTATAAATTATCGAGAGAGAAAATTTACCCCTTTTTAATTTGGCACCAATTAAAATATTTAAATTTTATCTTCGGGCAAATTAGATAATGTCGAAAATCCATAAAATCCAGGGCAATTCATTTCTGATGTTGTTTCGATAATGTTTTGCAGCAAAACAGATTTACTTTGATAAATCAAATAAATAATTTAGATTCTAAAACACATTTAAATTAATATCTAATTAAATTACAAGAAAGTTCTCTGTTGATTTACTTACTTTAAAGGAAGCCAAAAATATCAAGCACAAGATATAATTTAATAAAATAAATTGCAAACTTTAAAATAGAATAGAATTTTTCAAATTGCTAAGAAAAATTAAACTTATTAAATTTTTCACTCTTATTTGGATGTTGACTACCTTTAACGACACTCAGCTTAGCAAAGACCGATTATAATTTTTAATCATGCCACGAAGATTTCGTTTTGGGCATGATTAAACAAAATTGGAAGACGCCATTTTTAGTTATAGATAAAATACAAATTTCGATTACGCTAACAATCGTTTTCTTGCGACTGCTTTTGAGTGTAGAGTTTCAGATTGACAACTAGGGAGTTAAACTGACCGGAAGTTCGCTAACAAAGTGGTGAAAAGACCAGAGGTAAATAAAGTGAAATTGAAAATCATTTTCGGCTACAGCGCCTTTACATTTCCCCCCCACCAAAATCAGACTTTGGGGTTACAACGGTACAACAAATGATGATCCCGCTTGTAGCGCTAAAGTTCAACAGGACTACTGTCGAATATCCTTGGCGTGGAAAGTGCCTGCCAAACGACCACTGAGATCTTCAAGTTCATAGTAACATGAACCAAGCTTTCGTTTGACCCCTGCTTTAATAAAAGTTGGAGCCAATTTAGCATTGAATCCCTTTTCGAAATTACTTTGCGGAAAACTTCGCCTGTAGACTTACTGGCCGATCTCATAAGAAAATATTCGAGCTCTTAAATTATACGAACGCTCATTTCGTTCTTGTTGTTTCTGCATGTTAACGATAGCTTTGTTTCGAATGATTTCAAATGTATCTGATCGATCAAATTGAATTGTTCGGTAGTCTAACACTTGAAGTTTTCGCAGCAACCTGTAGGTTTTTCCATTGGTGATCATATGCTGACCAAATGCCATGAAATAGGGTGATGTGCCAATCGACGAGTGTACAGCAGAACGCAACGCACAGCAAATGCTGCTAAGATTTTCATCCCAGTTCTTCTGATCAGGATGTACATAAGCTTTGATGGCGGATATGACAGATCGGTTTACTCGTTCAGAAGCATTTGCTTGTGGCGAGTGTACTGCCGTAAACACATGACTTATTCCATATTTATGGACCAATTCTTTGAATTGTTTGGATTTGAATTGTGACCCGTTGTCAGAAACAATGGTTTCGGGTACACCAAAAGTATGAAATAAGTCCTGTTCGAGGTATTTTTTGACAACATCGGCTGTAAACTTTTTAACAGGTTTCAAGTAAGAGAATTTGGAAAAGTGGTCCAACACTATAAAAATTCCAACATTTCCGGTGCGAGAACGCGGATAAGGACCTAAGAAATCAATGTAAAGTTTTTGGAATAATCGTTTAGTTTCTGACGTTTTTCCCATGGGTGGCCGCAGAATATGGTTTGGGTGTCGGTACATTTGCACACTTCGCATGAGTTGACGTAATTCTTGACGTCGGCTACCAGGAAAGGCCAAAAATAGTAGCGTCAAATTCGCTCAACAGTCTTATTTATGCCACCATGGGCTGATAGTTCATCCTCATGGGTTTTTCGTAGAACTTCCCTAATCATGTCCTTCGGGACCCATAGCTTCCATGCAAGATCGTCATGCAGCTGCTCACCATGCATGTGTTCGGTTCGTCTATAAACCAAGTTGTCAACAACTCTTAAATCCAGAATTTTCCCAGAATTTTCTTCTACATTTTTAACAAGATCCTTGTAATCGTCAGAGCGAAAATGTTCTGCGAAGAACCGGGGCGGTAGATAAGATGGTCTTCAAATCTTCAAAAGCATTCTGTGCTTTATCATTCCACACAAATTTTTTATTATTTTTCAGCAAATCTGTTAGAGGTGAGGTTACGGAAGCATAGTTACGGATGAACTTTCGGTACCAACCAGTCATACCTAAAAACCTTCGTAATTGTTTTACAGATCTCGGAATAGGAAAATCGCTTATTGCTGATACTTTTTGCGGATCTGTACGAATTATCCCATTTCCAACTATGTGACCTAGGTATC
The DNA here is from genome assembly GCA_963920525.1 of Dichetophora obliterata. Classification (NCBI taxonomy): domain Eukaryota; kingdom Metazoa; phylum Arthropoda; class Insecta; order Diptera; family Sciomyzidae; genus Dichetophora; species Dichetophora obliterata. The sequence goes on from OY986435.1 coordinate 116,075,655, forward strand.
GAACTTCTTTAAGGCAGAACTTGCTCTTTTGAACGTTAATTGTCAGTCCCGATAAGCGTAGCTGCTGCGCGATTTCTTGGAGCACCGCTAAATGTTTTTCAAAACAATCCGAAATAATCAATAGATCATCAAGATAAATGAACACCTCAGTCCGTAAATGAGCAGGTACAATTTTGTCCATGAGACGAGACATTGTTTGTGGCGCGTTGCAAAGCCCGAATGGCATCACTTTATATTGATATAAAGGTCGCCCTGGCACAGTAAATGCTGTTTTGTCCCTCGAAGCTGCATCAAGTGGTATTTGCCAGAAAGCATCCTTTAAGTCCAAGCTCGTTATGAACTCGGCTTTAGGGAGCCGGCTTAAAATACCATCGATGTTAGGCAACGGGTAAGCATCTTTGACAGTAACAGCGTTAACTTTGCGACTATCCAAGCATAAACGAACTTTGCCCAGTTTGCGCACCAAAACAATGGGCGACGACCAAGCACTTTCTGACTCTTCAATCACTCCTAACTGTTGCATTCTATCAATTTCCGCGTAAATCAAGTTTTCAATTGCTGGAGAAACAGGAAAGTGGCGCTGTTTTATCGGCTCGATATCGCCAACATCGATAACGTGAGATAAAACTTGCGTTTTACCCAGGCCTTCTTTTTCAAACGACGGAAATGATTGAATGACAGTTTGAAGCTGGCTTTGTTGGATGTCTGATAAACAATATTGATTTGAATCCCAAAAATTATTTTCTGCACTGATTTCAGAAACAAGACCAGAAGGCAACAAGTCAAAAGATTTCCAGAAATCGATTCCTAAAAACAGATTTTGTGTTAAGCTAGGTATAATAAAAATCTTAATAGTTTTGGAAATTCCTCGAAACGTAATATTTGCCTCAACACTACCATGTACCTCTTGAGATTTCCCGTTTGCGGTCTTGACAAATGATTTAAACTTAGTAAAAGGCATTCAGTCAGAAGCTACTTGAGCGCCAATGCACGAGATGGAAGCACCAGTATCCAAAAGACCCACAATTTGTTTGCCAAATAAAGATACTTTGGCATAAGGACGAATATCTTGTGGTTTGTTAATGATTGCACTTACCAACAGTTTCCGGTTGCAGTTAACTCTTTTCCAAAAAGAGCGCATACGCAAGCTGGATCTTGTTGGTGATGCTGCTGAAGAAACATTATTAAAGATTCGCTTGCGAGCTTCATTATATTCAATCAATCGTAAGTGAAATGGTTTAATTAGTCTTGGTGGCTTTGAAGCAATTTGTTGAGTAAAAGTTTTAATTATAATATTTTTGGTAGATAAGAAATCTGGATCAGGGGAGTGAGGAGCGTGCTCTTCTCAGTATCTGTACTGGTTGATTGATTCTTTGATGGAATCGGTTTGTGTGAACTTTTCTGTGCACTCAACTGCCAGTTTTTTGGAATATTACATTTTTTGCAAGTAGGTTTATATGTGTTGGGCGTGCCACAACCATAACAAAAAACCTTCCGATCACCCAAGCAATCCTGGTAACGATGACCGTAAAAATCAAAGATATGGCAGCAACTCCCTCGTCGTAATCACCGTCCACACAGGTCTCTTCATGGCCACTATATCTGCCAGATTCCTGGTCTATTTCGAATACATGTCTACGGCTTGAGACAGGCTTTGAAGCGGTTTGATGTTTTCGCATATCTTGCAAGATAAACTATCTTTTTCTGCATATATCGCGCAAATGAGACACAGAATAAATCTGAAGATTTAAAATTTCATGCTGAATTTCTGGTAGAAGATTACGCAGCAGAGTCTCAACAAGAGAATTTTCTAATAAATGCGGATCTAATCGATCATTTAGTTCAAGAATCGATACGAATCGAAAGTTTCACCATTCTTCTGCTTTCGATCTCTTATCATTTCGCGATAATCGACATCGGTTCTGGAGTCCTTGTATTGTCGCCTTAAAGCAACGCAAGGGTCATTCCAGCGGATATCTCTGACCGATTTATGGTAACGCCAAAACCAGTCAGAAGCCTTGGAGTCAAAAAAATGACTAACATGTTGACATAGCAACTCGAAATTTCCGCCTAGAGTTTGTTTAGTCAAAGCTTCAATGCGGTATATAAAATTTTCAACAGACAATCCGTCTGATCCTCCGGTAAACCTTAGTTTCCAATTGAAAATTATATGACCGACCTTTTCTGGTCTTAGTAACGAAGATGCGGAACTACCACTGGGATTTGGAGAGATTTGTGAGTATGCTGCAGCAACATTGAAGCTGTGTTGAGCATTGGCATTAATGTTACCAGGTGCTGGTAAGCCAAGAAGCTGTTCTAAAGATTGCTGTTCTACTGGTGGCAGGGTTTGTCTTTGTTGGTTGGTTGGTAACTGACCCTCATTTGCTTGTTGATGTTGAGGGGTATTTTGTAGTGTTAACTTACGGAAACCTGAATCTATATTTGTTTCAATAAGTCGACTCAGTTGCTGACTAAGATTCGATAGCATCTCTGCTTGTTGGGCACCCACAGCAGCCGTAACTAAATTCCTAATGATTGCCCTTTGATCACTAGAATTTGAACTTGAACAAGATGCCGAAGTTGATAGTTCTTTATCTGGGTGTAATTGTGCTGGTCCATATTCGGATTCGGAAAAACTAGGCTGATTTGCCTTTGATCTTGTATTCGGACCATCAGATTTTGAAGGGGTCTGTAATCTCGGCGTGTGCAGAACTTGCTTTCCCTGAGAAACACACTTAACGCCACAAACTGGACAATAAGTCTTTGCTAGTAAGTGTTTGGTTATGCACGTTTTGTGAAATGCATGTCCACAGGAAAGTCTAATGAGAAAAGAATGATCGCTTATAGGGTTGTTGCAAATGTTGCATACCGGAAAAGATTTAGTTGCTCCAGACGATGATAAATCTTCATTGCTATGATGCAATTTAGGCATGATCTTAGCAGGAATTAAACAGAATTGAAGGAAACAAAAGGATTGGTTTATTATAGAAAATCAAAAATGATTTTTTCCATTGAAATCGAAGATATGTCAATTCTGAAAGTAGTATTTTAACGATATAATTATATTGTTGGATTTCATAGCAAAATCAGTCAAATTAGATGTGATGAGTGTAACCAAATTTCAGCACTTAAAATATTTTTAGAAACACAAAAAAAACAAAGAAAAATTGGATATAAAGTAAAAACAAATTAATTTTGTTGGATATATATAAACTAATAAAAGTTATTCAATATTTATTATTCCAAAAAAAAAAAAAAAATTAAAAAAAAAACAAGAAAATTGTTATCAAGTATTTACGCTGTGGCCAGATCTTAGTAATAGTTCTCCATAAAATTCCGTCATTCCAAACAGCTAAATACAATATTGAAAGTTAATTAGGTTACGGGGCGTATGAGTAATTTGTATCTCTTAGGTCCAAACGCCAACGATTTAAATATTCCAGGAAATACATAAATAAAACTCATAACAGAGAAAAGAAGAAATTGAAAGTAAGAAATCATAAAAAAAGAAAAAGAAAAGAGGAGCCACACAAAGTTTTCAGGTTTGATAATTTTATCAAAATTCCAAAAGATGTTAAAAAAAAATTAGTTGAATTGAATGTGTGGGCCCCACCTTGGGCGCCAAAAATAATTACTGTAGCATATAACGTTTTGAAAAGTAAAAAAAATTGGTTGTTCATGTGAGAGTTAAGCGGATGCATGCCTGAACTTCCGGCTTAGCCCCGTCGGCTTATGGGGTGCTGTTCAAACCGCATCTCACAAGAGAGTTCGCTACGTACATAATTTTATTTTGCATGCATACTGATAAGGTTTAGAGTAAACCAGAAATAAAAAAATAGAAACAGGAATCAACACTAAAAATATTTTAAGGCAATTTTATTTATACTTTGTGGTGATCATGGGTGATATCGATCCCACCTTAGCCCTCCCAACCATGACCAGCAAAAACCTGAGTAATATAATGCTGATCCCTAATTGTATACCCATCACATCTCAACTGACCAAAAGTCAGAAAACACAACAAAACTTGTATTTAGCACTTCATGTTAAATATTAATTTATTAACAAAAATTATACAAAACCCAAAGGTATAAGAAAAGAAAAATACATTAATTTATATCGTAATGATACATCAAAATATTTTTTAGAATAGTAAAAATAATATTTGCATGCATAGCTTCGTAAAATTTTATTAATTTTGTGGAATTGTTTAAAAATATATTTCTTAGTTTAAATTTTAAAGATTAATTTTGATTTCAGTGAAGTTAAATTTTATAGAATTAATTATAACTACATTTTTGTTTCGGTTTTTTTTATCTATATCTACATTAGGGCGGGTCAAATTCTGGCTCAGCGAAATTCGTAAAATACATGTAATTTCAAGACTTTTTCTCCACTACAGCATATACAAATTCTGAAAACAAGCTGTGCGGACTTTCGTAAATAGATTCATACACATACATTCATACATTCATATTTTATAATTGAGAACAAAATCTATTTACGAAAGTCCGCACAGCTTTTTTTCAGAATTTGTATATGCTGTAGTGGAGAAAAAGTCTTGAAATTACATGTATTTTACGAATTTCGCTGAGCCAGACCTCCAAAAAATTCGTCCATACAAATTGACCCGCCCTAATCTACATATATATATTTATATTTTTAACTCTTTTAAATTAAAGTGTACTAACTTTTTTCTTTAAATCAACCGACATGAGAAAAACCGAAAAATAACCACGAAAAGTCAATGCACTTTCTGTCTATTAGACTGATTTACAAATACTTCTGAAGCATTGCCAAATCAAAAGATTTTAAGGTAAAAATATAAGAACTTATTTGAAAAGCACGAGATTAAAACGGGATGCAATTTTTACACTCAAGAGAAAAAAACAAATTGTTAAAGACAAAGAGCGACTTACATACATTATCCGGTGATGTTACTCCCACGATGAAAGTCCTTCCATAGTGTTGGTCGGAGAATTGGCTGAAAAATCTTGAAGGGAAATTGCTGTTGTTCTCTCTTGAATTTTTGTAAATAACATAATATTCAAATGATGATGCTAACCTTCTCACTCGCGATCAATCTACTATAAGAGCATTAATATGATAAAAAGAGACAAATGATGATGGTTGGAGCATACTATACTTCTAATTTTTGTTCAATTTGTTTTCTTTTAGTTTTTTTTCGAATTTTAAGGTTAAGTTTTTTTCCGCGTGTTTTTGTTGCTCTCTTTATATCACCATCTGTGTACACCTTTTATCATATTAATGCCTTATAATGCTTTTATTATTTTAATGCTTGTATTTATATAAGAAATCACTAAAACAAAATATGCAGTTGATTCTTGTCATTATAAACGATTTTTAAATGAACTTTTTTTTTCTCTTATTTTCCCTTGTATGCAATTCTGTATAGTTTGAAATTCTATTTACGCCTTTTATCACTTATGTTCGTAATTCTGATTTAAGTTAATTTAGCATATTTTAACATATTTTCCAATCTGAGGTATTTTTTTCCATTCCTTTTTTTTTGTAATTTTAATGCATGCATTTTAACTTAGAATTTAAGATTTTTAATATTTTTTTAGATTCCTTATTTAAATTTATTTACATATTTAAATTAAGGTTTTAGTTGGGATTTTAATTTGCTACACGCACGATTTAAAAGTACAAGCTAGGTTAAGAAAATTCTATGTTTTACCATTTAATGTGATGGTGAGAGGAGTAGGTGCCAATCTGTTAAATTAATTTTTATTAGATGACATATAAATTATCGAGAGAGAAAATTTACCCCTTTTTAATTCGGTACCAATTAAAATATTTAAATTTTATCTTCGGGCAAATTAGATAATGTCGAAAATCCATAAAACCCAAGGCAATTTATTTCTGATGTTATTTTGATAATGTTTTGCAGCAAAACAGATTTACTTTGATAAATCAAATAAATAATTTAGATTCTAAAACACATTTAAATTAATATCTAATTAAATTACAAGAAAGTTCTCTGTTGATTTACTTACTTTAAAGGAAGCCAAAAATATCAAGCACAAGATATAATTTAATAAAATAAATTGCATACTTTAAAATAGAATACAATTTTTCAAATTGCTAAGAAAAAATTAAACTTATTAAATATTTCACTCTTATTTGGATGTTGACTACCTTTAACGACACTCATGATTAAACAAAATTGGAAAACGCCATTTTCAGTTATAGATAAAATACAAATTTCGATTACGCTAACAATGGTTTTCTTGCGACTGCTTTTGAGTGTAGAGTTTGCTAGATTGACCTAGCTGAAACCCGGCGCGTTGCTGCCACTCTCCCTATTCAAACGCCCATAAAATGTTATCAGTTAAACAGCATGTCTAAATTGAGGTCAAATACTGAATTCTGAGACTGTGCGACCTATAAAGCTATTCGATATAACAAATTTGGGTTGTATAGGAAGTGCCACTCTCTCTTCATCACCGCTAATAGAATGTAATCAATTAAACTGGATGTCTACATGGAGGTCAAATACCGAATTCCAAAACTGTGCGACATATAACTCCAAAACTATTCGATAGCACAAATTTTGATTGTATGGGAGGTGCCACTCTCCTTTTCCCTACGCCCATAAAATTTTAGCAATGAAACTGCATGAGTACATTGAGGTCGAATACTGAATTTTGAGGCTGAGTTACCTATAACTCCAAATCTATTCGATATCGCAAATTTGGGTTAAATTGGAGGTGTCACGCCCCCCGACAAACTCTAAAAAATTTTATCAGTAAATCTGCAAGCGTAAATTTTGGTCGAATACTGAGTTGCGACGCTGTGCGACCTTGAACTACAAAGCTATTCGATATCACAAATTTTCGTTGTATGGGAGGTGCCACTCCCCCTTGATCAACGCTCATAAAATGTAATCAATGAAACTGCATGTGTACATTGAGGTCCAATACTGAATTCCAAAGCTGTGAGACCTATAACCCCAATGCTATTTGATATCTCTAATTTGGGTTAAATAGGAGGTTTCACGCCCCCTTGTCGTACGCCCATAAAATGTAATTAATGAAACTGCATGTATAAATTGGGGCCGAATACTGAATTCTGACGCTGATATTCAATATCGCAAATTTACGTTAAATGGGAGGTGCCACGCCCCTCTTACCAATGAACATAGATTGAATCAATGAAACTGCATGTGTATATTGAGGTCGAATACTGAATTTCGGCGTTGTACGACTTATAACTCTAAAACTATTTGATAGCACAAAGTTGGGTTGTATGGGAAGTGCCACTCCCCTTTGCCCTACGACGACAAAATGCGAGTATTAAAAATGCATGTATAAATTTAGGTCGAATACCGAATTCTTACGCTGTCAACCTATAACTTCAAAGCAATACGATATCGCAAATTTGGGTTGTAAGGGAGATGTCACGCCTCCCTGTCCAACGCCCATTAAAATAAAACCATTGAAACTGCATGTGTAAATTGAGGTCAAAAACTGAATTTCGCAAATTTACGTTAAATGGGAGGTGCCACGCCCCTCTTACCAATGAACATAGATTGAATCAATGAAACTGCATGTGTATATTGAGGTCGAATACTGAATTTCGGCGTTGTACGACTTATAACTCTAAAACTATTTGATAGCACAAAGTTGGGTTGCATGGGAAGTGCCACTCCCCTTTGCCCTACGACGACAAAATGTAAGTATTGAAAATGCATGTATAAATTTAGGTCGAATACCGAATTCTTACGCTGTCAACCTATAACTTCAAAGCAATACGATATCGCAAATTTGGGTTGTAAGGGAGATGTCACGCCTCCCTGTCCAACGCCCATAAAATAAAACCATTAAAACTGCATGTGTAAATTGAGGTCAAAAACTGAATTCCAAAGATGAATTCCTATAACTTCAAAGCTATTCGATATCACAAATTTGGGTTGTATCGGAGGTGCCCCTCCCCCTTGTCCACTCCCATAAAATTTCATCACAGAAACGGTACGTCTAAATTGTGGTCGAATACCGAATTTCTAAGCTGTGCGACCCATAACTCTAACTAAAGCTATTCGATAACAACAATTTTTTATTTATATGTGGGAGGTAAAAGGGGGTGTGGCATTGCCCCTTAAACCATCTCGTACTCAAAGCAAAGCGTACTTACAAAATTTGAGCTCAATCGGACCAATGGTTTCGAAGTATTTTGATATTTTCTTTAAAGTAGGCGTAGATGAATTGTGACCACGCCCATTTTTTCAAAGTTAATTATAGTTATCATACGAACTTATTTACCAAATTTTAATTTCATACGACCAAAACCGTCTTAAATACAGCATTTTTATTGATTTGTGGGCGACAAAAGGGGGTGTGGTACAAAACCTGCAAAGATACACACATGCAATTTCTTATGTGCACCCTCCACACAGACCCCAATCACCCCTGAAAATTTCATTGAAATCGGGCAAGCCGTCTAGGAGGAGTATGCGAACAGGAAGTTTTGCCACCTAATTTTATATATATAGATATCAAAACAGTGGGCGCAAAAGTGGGCGTGGTCAATTTTTCTTTCAGTAAACACTTAAATTGGATTACTACGAACATTTGAAAAAAAAATTATCCAAATCGGTCCAGTCGTTTTCCGATTTTAGATAAATCAAAAAAAGTGGGCACAAAGTGGGCGTGGTCAATTTTTCATTCCGTAAAAACCTAAGATGGACTATTACGAACATTTTAAAAAAAAAATTATCCAAATCGGTTCAGCCGTTCTCAACTGATGCAATTACCAACGAACGACATTTGATTTTTATTTATATAGATTCAATTAAATTTCGTTCATTTGTCGTATGACCATTTTTTCCCTTTGTTATTGGTTGCGTGCTATTTTGATTGCTATTTCCAACAAAAATAGCGCGTATGTACACAATTTGAACTGCATAAAATTCATACATTTACTTTTCATATCAATTAAAATCAAATTTGCAAAAAAAAAAATTTCCAATAGGTCCAAAACCCTTCACTCAAACACATATAACTCGACCAAATCAAAACATTTTCAAACAATTTTTTTTTTTTAAACCATCTAGAGAACGTACCCTACAAAATGGTATCGGCAGATTTTTTTTTTACCCAGCCGGGTTTTGGACCTATTGGAAATTTTTTTTTTTGCAAATTTGATTTTAATTGATATGAAAAGTAAATGTATGAATTTTATGCAGTTCAAATTGTGTACATACGCGCTATTTTTGTTGGAAATAGCAATCAAAATAGCACGCAACCAATAACAAAGGGAAAAAATGGTCATACGACAAATGAACGAAATTTAATTGAATCTATATAAATAAAAATCAAATGTCGTTCGTTGGTAATTGCATCAGTTGAGAACGGCTGAACCGATTTGGATAATTTTTTTTTTAAAATGTTCGTAATAGTCCAACTTAGGTTTTTACGGAAAGAAAAATTGACCACGCCCACTTTGCGCCCACTTTTTTTGATTTATCTAAAATCGGAAAACGGCTGGACCGATTTGGATAATTTTTTTTTAATGTTCATAGTAATCCAATTTAAGTTTTGTCGGAAAGAAAAATTGACCACGCCCACTTTTGCGCCCACTTTTTTCAATTTATCTAAAATCGGAAAACGACTGGACCGATTTGGATAATTTTTTTTTCAAATGTTCGTAGTAATCCAATTTAAGTGTTAACTGAAAGAAAAATTGACCACGCCCACTTTTGCGCCCACTGTTTTGATATCTATATATATAAAATTAAGTGGCAAAACTTCCTGTTCGCATACTCCTCCTAGACGGCTTGCCCGATTTCAATGAAATTTTCAGGGGTGATTGGGGTCTGTGTGGAGGGTGCACATAAGAAATTGCATGTGTGTATCTTTGCAGGTTTTGTACCACACCCCCTTTTGTCGCCCACAAATCAATAAAAATGCTGTATTTAAGACGGTTTTGGTCGTATGAAATTAAAATTTGGTAAATAAGTTCGTATGATAACTATAATTAACTTTGAAAAAATGGGCGTGGTCACAATTCATCTACGCCTACTTTAAAGAAAATATCAAAATACTTCGAAACCATTGGTCCGATTGAGCTCAAATTTTGTAAGTACGCTTTGCTTTGAGTACGAGATGGTTTAAGGGGCAATGCCACACCCCCTTTTACCTCCCACATATAAATAAAAAATTGTTGTTATCGAATAGCTTTAGTTAGAGTTATGGGTCGCACAGCTTAGAAATTCGGTATTCGACCACAATTTAGACGTACCGTTACTGTGATGAAATTTTATGGGAGTGGACAAGGGGGAGGGGCACCTCCGATACAACCTAAATTTGTGATATCGAATAGCTTTGAAGTTATAGGAATTCATCTTTGGAATTCAGTTTTTGACCTCAATTTACACATGCAGTTTCAATGGTTTTATTTTATGGGCGTTGGACAGGGAGGCGTGACATCTCCCTTACAACCCAAATTTGCGAATTTAACCCAAATTTGCGATATCGAATAGATTTGGAGTTATAGGTAACTCAGCCTCAAAATTCAGTATTCGACCTCAATGTACTCATGCAGTTTCATTGCTAAAATTTTATGGGCGTAGGGAAAAGGAGAGTGGCACCTCCCATACAATCAAAATTTGTGCTATCGAATAGTTTTGGAGTTATATGTCGCACAGTTTTGGAATTCGGTATTCGACCTCCATGTAGACATCCAGTTTAATTGATTACATTCTATTAGCGGTGATGAAGAGAGAGTGGCACTTCCTATACAACCCAAATTTGTTATATCGAATAGCTTTATAGGTCGCACAGTCTCAGAATTCAGTATTTGACCTCAATTTAGACATGCTGTTTAACTGATAACATTTTATGGGCGTTTGAATAGGGAGAGTGGCAGCAACGCGCCGGGTTTCAGCTAGATTGACAACTAGGGAGTTAAACTGACCGGATGTTTTTAGTTAACTTTTGTTTTAATAAAAAAAAGGGACCTGCCTCGAGTTTCTTTGCCGTCGCTTAAAAACGCCACTGGCTCTAAATATTTAATATTTTAATTTTTAAATGTCAGCCGGCATAAAAATGCACTCAGGCTTGGAATAATTAATTCAACTGATTTGAAGCTTGAACAGGGAGGCGTGACATCTCCCTTACAACCCAAATTTGCGATATCGTATTGCTTTGAAGTTATAGGTTGGCAGCGTAAGAATTCGGTATTCGACCTAAATTTATACATGCATTTTCAATACTTACATTTTGTCGTCGTAGGGCAAAGGGGAGTGGCACTTCCCATACAACCCAACTTTGTGCTATCAAATAGTTTTAGAGTTATAAGTCGTACAACGCCGAAATTCAGTATTCGACCTCAATATACACATGCAGTTTCATTGATTCAATCTATGTTCATTGGTAAGAGGGGCGTGGCACCTCCCATTTAACGTAAATTTGCGAAATTCAGTTTTTGACCTCAATTTACACATGCAGTTTCAATGGTTTTATTTTAATGGGCGTTGGACAGGGAGGCGTGACATCTCCCTTACAACCCAAATTTGCGATATCGTATTGCTTTGAAGTTATAGGTTGACAGCGTAAGAATTCGGTATTCGACCTAAATTTATACATGCATTTTCAATACTTACATTTTGTCGTCGTAGGGCAAAGGGGAGTGGCACTTCCCATACAACCCAACTTTGTGCTATCAAATAGTTTTAGAGTTATAAGTCGTACAACGCCGAAATTCAGTATTCGACCTCAATATACACATGCAGTTTCATTGATTCAATCTATGTTCATTGGTAAGAGGGGCGTGGAACCTCGCATTTAACGTAAATTTGCGATATTGAATATCAGCGTCAGAATTCAGTATTCGGCCCCAATTTATACATGCAGTTTCATTAATTACATTTTATGGGCGTACGACAAGGGGGCGTGAAACCTCCTATTTAACCCAAATTAGAGATATCAAATAGCATTGGGGTTATAGGTCTCACAGCTTTGGAATTCAGTATTGGACCTCAATGTACACATGCAGTTTCATTGATTACATTTTATGAGCGTTGATCAAGGGGGAGTGGCACCTCCCATACAACGAAAATTTGTGATATCGAATAGCTTTGTAGTTCAAGGTCGCACAGCGTCGGAACTCAGTATTCGACCAAAATTTACGCTTGCAGATTTACTGATAAAATTTTTTAGAGTTTGTCGGGGGGCGTGACACCTCCAATTTAACCCAAATTTGCGATATCGAATAGATTTGGAGTTATAGGTAACTCAGCCTCAAAATTCAGTATTCGACCTCAATGTACTCATGCAGTTTCATTGCTAAAATTTTATGGGCGTAGGGAAAAGGAGAGTGGCACCTCCCATACAATCAAAATTTGTGCTATCGAATAGTTTTGGAGTTATATGTCGCACAGTTTTGGAATTCGGTATTCGACCTCCATGTAGACATCCAGTTTAATTGATTACATTCTATTAGCGGTGATGAAGAGAGAGTGGCACTTCCTATACAACCCAAATTTGTTATATCGAATAGCTTTATAGGTCGCACAGTCTCAGAATTCAGTATTTGACCTCAATTTAGACATGCTGTTTAACTGATAACATTTTATGGGCGTTTGAATAGGGAGAGTGGCAGCAACGCGCCGGGTTTCAGCTAGATTGACAACTAGGGAGTTAAACTGACCGGAAGTTCGCTAACAAAGTGGTGAAAAGACCAGAGGTAAATAAAGTGAAATTGAAAATCATTTTCGGCTACAAGCGCCTGTACACACCTCGTCTATGTTTCGGCTTAGTCGTCACTGGAATTTTCGTCAGCCGTTCGTCCTTCTTTTTTATCTGACGCTGACGGTATTCTCCTAGGGTGAGCGGTTTTGGCTGCTGTTGTGTGATGCTGGATGGGACGTACACCGGTGCGTCGCAATTTGAGCCTTCCGGAACGTACTTCGACATTGGTCGTTCTGCAGTCGGGATATTCTTCTTGCCGTGAGTTGGCAGGATCGCCATGTAATGTTTTTAGTTAACTTTTGTTTTAATAAAAAAAAGGGACCTGCCTCGAGTTTCTTTGCCGGCGCTTAAAAACGCCACTGGCTCTAAATATTTAATATTTTAATTTTTAAATGTCAGCCGGCATAAAAATGCACTCAGGCTTGGAATAATTAATTCAACTGATTTGAAGCTTGTCTAATTACTAATCTTTATTTCGCAAAGTCGGTGTGTATAAAGCTAAATAACGGTATTTTCTTAAATTTAAAAAGTGCATAATTCTTAACATAAAAAGTGCGTGAGTGAAAAATAAATATAAACTTAATCTGTAAGTGCGTAATGCAAAATAAATATATAACTAGAATAATAAACATTAAAAGTGCGCGAGTCAAAGAAAGCTAAATATTTACTTTGTGCGAAAGTGCGTAATGCATATAAGTATATAACCACGGGTCATTATGCGTGGTGAATAACAATGTACATAGTCGCGTTCAATAATCTTTCTTACATAGTTTTGTAAAGACTCTAGTTACAGTGTAAGCAATAAGTTTGAATACAGTGCATCACTGCGCTGCCACATATAGCAAAGGCAACATTAAATCAATGAACATCGTAAAAAAATCCGCGACTTGTCCCATATGTGAAAAGGCTGATCATCCGGTACGAGAATGTCAAAAATTCATCGTACTGAGCGTTGCTGAGAAAAGAGCGGCTGTAGAAAAATATAAGCTGTGTTTCAATTGCCTAGGTTACAACCATACAGCAACAAAATGCAATAGCCGCCGCACTTGTGTATGTAAATCTGTATGTAAAGTAATTGTTAGTTGCTTAATTCGGTGCGCACTGCATACCAAATGAAAATACTCTTTTTTCGTAGGTCGTAATAACATTTCCTCAATATTGTTAAAATCCATACTCGAAGCATCACATAAATAGCATTTAAATTTAAGGGTTGTGTTGGATCTGGTCATTCCTTTTTTTACTTAATATGGTCACCCTATGAATTTTGACGTTTTGTTTTTTATTCTTTATTGTAATTTTTTTTTTGCTTCTCATATGGGACTTACTTTTTCTTTTTAGCATTGTATTTCAACATTTCTTTAAGCACAGTGTCAAACAATTTTGCCTTTCATTAAAAATCATAGCTATTAAAAACAATTTGCATTTTGACTCTATCGATAATCGCTACGGATCCATTCGGTCAAGATTATTATTAGACGGACATTCAATATTGGTGCCTCCTGTGAGGATCTGCTGCAGTTATTTTAAAACGGAGAGCAAATTTGCATCAAATAAACCTAACCTTAAAGTAACACGAGGTAAATGCTTTGACATTTGTGCTAAAAATGGTTGGACAAAAAGACGAAGTCAGCATAGACGAAGTCATTGCGCAACAGTTAGATGTTTTTCAATCGGTTCAAACCACATTGCGAAACTTTAAGAAGGACATGGTAGCACGTAAAACAGAAGCATATCACAGCATATGTTTGGATACCTTTACTTCATATCGTGCAGAATTTCGAGACAACCACAGGATTTTAATGCGGCAATCGAAAAATGCTGAAGTTAAAAAATCGTATATTGAGGCTGGAATTTGCGACCAATTTGAAGAAGCTTATCTTGACACTGTTGTTGTCATTCGGGAATCGCTTCAAGCTAAGCTTACATCATCTAGACAACAAGGGTCATCTACAGGAACATCATCAGGTTCATCTTCAGGTTTCAGAAATTACGCATTTAAGGAAATTTTTGTGGATCGCGTACATAAAAATGAAGGTTTAAACAATTTACAACGTTTTCATTATTTGAAGTCGAGTTTATCGGGCGACGCTGCTCAAGATATACAACATATAAGCCTTGTTGGAGAAAACTATCAAGAAGCCTGGGAAATGATGTGAATTCGCTACGACAACAAACGAATACTATTTACGCACTACATGGATGTCCTAGATCAACAACCCGAGGTCAATCACCACGATCCTGCATCTTTAAAGCATTTCATCCAAACATGCAGGTTTTTTGCTAACTCAATCAAAAAACAAGGAGTAGCTGCTAATGACCAAGATCAAATTTTGGTTTATTATATGGTAAAAAAGCTGCCAAATTTAATTCGTACTGAATGGCAGCGCTCATTGCGCAAACAAAGTAATATCCCAACATTTTCTGAACTGTGTTCTCTTTTAGATGAGCAATATATGATGATGTTGACTACTTCTAAAGTAGGAGGAGCACAGCACCAATCTCTATCACACTCTCGACGTAAAACAGACTGCGCTGCCACATATAGCAAAGGCAATATTAAATCAATGAACATCGTAAAAAAATCCGCGACTTGTCCCATATGTGAAAAGGCTGATCATCCGGTACGAGAATGTCAAAAATTCATCGAACTGAGCGTTGCTGAGAAAAGAGCGGCTGTAGAAAAATATAAGCTGTATTTCAATTGCCTAGGTTACATCCATACAGCAACAAAATGCAATAGCCGCCGCACTTGTGGAATATGCGGAGGTAAGCATCATACATTGATACATTTAAATAAAGATGTTATTGTTTCGGCTGCGCCAACAACAACAAAAATGCATGTGGCAGCTACCCCATCCAACCAAGAGCTCTGCAGCCAAGATGTAGATCCTAAGACATACGATGTTATTTTGCCTACAGCTATTATTACGCTGAAATCTGTTGCCGGTCAAACTCTCCATTTAAGGGCATTGATGGACCAAGGGTCTCAGGCTTCATTTGTGTCTGAAAAAGCCGTCCAATTGCTAGGTCTATCTCGACTAAAGGCACACATTAATATCACCGGTTTACCTGGGGCTAGCGTCACGACGGGGCGTTTTTGTGTAAACATTGTTGTGGGTTCAAGTTTAGATGCTCGCGCGCAGTATCATTCTTTAGCGTATGTGCTACCAAAGGTGTGTGGAGTATTACCACCAAACAAAATTGTTACGGATAGTTTTGATCACCTCAAAGGCTTACAAATTGCGGATCCAAGGTACTTTGAGCCACATTCTGTTGATATACTCTTGGGTAATGACGTTTATGATGAGTGCATCTTGGGTAATGTTCGAAGGCAGAGGATCGGGTGGCCCATTGTACAAAAAACAACGTTTGGGTACATAATATCAGGGGAAAATGTTTCAAATCTTCCGATATCGAGCAACTTTTCTTATTTATCAGTAAACAAAGATATCGAGTTTGACAACTTACTCAGAATGTTTTGGGAATTAGAAAGCATAAGTGATTTAAAGGTTTTATCGGACGAGGATGACTGGTGCGAAAGTTATTATAAAAAAAAAACACATAAAAGATTGGCAAATGGAAAATACCTAGTTCGATTGCCATTAAAATCTGAGATTGATTCATTATGTTTTATTGGAAAGTCAAAAGCATCAGCTCTAAAACGTTTCTTATAAATAGAGAACCGTCTCATGAAAGACTCAAATTTAAAGAAAGTATATGCAGAACAGGTTAATGATTATATAAAATTAGGGCAAATGAAGCTGGTAACAACCACTGAAGAACAACATTGAATGGTAGATGCAAACAACGACACAGGGGTAACCTGTTGCTATCTCCCTCACCACCCTGTCGTTAAGGAGTCGGCTGTTAGCACAAAGGTGAGAACTGTGTTCGATGCTTCGAACACAACCACGAATGGAAAAGCATTAAACGATATTTTCTCTTCAGCAAGATTTGTCTGCGGTATTAACTAACTGGCGTACTTTGAAATACGAATTTATGGCCGATATCGAAAAAATTTTTCGATGCATTGACGTCGATGATGAGGACTCTCAATATCAGCGCATTCTCTGGAGAGAGGACTCAAGTCAGCAAATTCAAGAGTACTTTTGTTCAACTGTAATCTTTGGAACCGCCTCTGCACCCTTCACCGCTCTTCGTACAGTTAAACAGTTGGTGCACGATGAAGGCGAACATTTTCCGATGGCCGCTAGAGTTGTTAAGCAGCAAATGTACGGGGACGATATATTAGCCGGTGGGAACACCATGAAGCTGCTTTATGTGTTCGTGAGGAGGTCGCATCCATGTTCTTGAGCGCATCTTTTGAATTGCGAAAGTGGGCAAGCAATAACAATTTTCTTCTGGAAAACATTCCAGTGGAGCACAGACAGGTAAAGGACATGTTAAGATTTAATTATTTCGGTTCGATTAAAGCCTTGGGAATATACTGGGATCCATGTTCAGATGAATTTATATTTGAAGTTGGTTTTAAACTTTGTATTGAAAACATTACCAAGTGGTCTATTCTATCCAACATCGCACGCCTTCTTGATCCCCTAGGTTGGCTTAACCCAGTCATCTTGTCTGCTAAAAAAAAAGAGTTGATCTCGTCTTTTAGCCGGTGACAGTCGTTTGTCTTGTGTTGTTTTTTATTTTAATTTGTGTGTATCAGTTATTAATCTCCGTGTGTGCTGTATTTTTATTTATTTTTGTGATTGAAAACTATTCTTCCTGTTAATAAGGTGACGTTAATGTTTTCATGATGTATAGGGTCAGCCAAATAACTTTTTTTTTTTTTTAAAATTCTATTAAAAAAAAACTACCACATATTTTCTCAAATTTCTTTTTTCATTTGAAAGTAAAATCCTTCCGGTTAGTAATGGAAAATAATTTTATTCAAATGGCTGCCTCGGCTGGCCATGCAGTAGCCTACACGATCGGTCCAATTTTTATGCACATTATCGATTGTGTGCAGCTGTATTTCACCAATGGATTCACGAATATTGTCCTTTAAAGCGTCAATTGTCTCTGGCTTGTCAGCGTAACACTTATCTTTGAGAGCACCCCACAAATAATAGTCCAACGGTGTCAAATCGTAGCTTCGAGGTGGCCAAACGACATCAGCTCTGCGGCTGATAATGCGATCTTCAAAAACAGGGCGCAAAACATCGAGTGTAGCTTCGGCTGTGTGGCACGTAGCGCCGTCCTGTTGAAACCAAATGTTGCCAATATCCTCCTCTTAAATTTTTGTGAACGAAAATTAGTTCAACATGGCCCGATAACGATCGCCATTGACTGTAACGGCCACTCCATGCTCATTTTCTAAGAAAAATGGCCCAATTATGCCTCTGGACCAAAATCCGCACCAAACAGTGACTCGTTTTGGGTGCAGCGGCTTTTCAATGTATGCGTGCGGGTTTTTTGTGCCCCAAATGCGACAATTTTGCTTGTTTACATATCCGCCAAGATTTAAATGAGCTTCATCTGAAAAGATGATTTTTTTGGCAAAATCGGCATCATGATTAGGGAAATCAGTGGGAGAGGTTCTTTTAGGCAATCTATTTTATCTTTTTTCTCTTCTTTTTAGTAGCTTTATACTCTTGTTCTAAGTACTTTCTCTATTGATTTCTGTGTTTCACTCAGTTTATACATAATATTCTTAAATTTTAACTTATTATAGTTTTTACGAGTATTAAGTCATTATTGTATTAAAATTAAGTTAGTTGTCTTTAAAAGGAGTTGTTATTATTATAAGATTTAAGTAAGTTAATCATTTTAATGCTTTATGTTGTACTATAAAAGAGCATAGCTCTTAGTGTACTTATATTTTCAACTATACGAATAAATTGAATTGAATTGAATTGAATGATTTTCAAAGTAAGGTCGCAATATTTTTCAGCGTTGTGCAAGCGTATACACAACTATATTCGTTCAACGGAAGGATAAAACTAATTATCTGTCAAATCAGACATGAGCTAAGTGCTACCATTCTCGAAATAAGCACTAGTTGAAAAAAAAAACTTTATATGGCGGACCCTATAGTTAGCTTTTTTAATGTTTTATTGTAGTACATAAATCGTTTTGTTTATCGTTAATAGTGGTTCATAGTTTGATAGCTAAGCTGCCGCTTATATACTTTTTCTTTCTCTTTTTTTTGCGTTCCTCTTTGTGCGTTATTTGTTTATTTGCATAAACTAAGCTCAGAGAACTGTTGCAGTAGTTTTTAAACTGTAACATATTTATTAACGCATTATCACTTAGTGGACATTATTTTTGCTCACATTAAACTTTTAACTTTGTTTTTTTTCGCTATGGAATATTTTTCCGTAGAAAATTTTGCTGCTTGTTCTTTAGACGAGCTTTGCAAAAGTCAAAACTTTCTGAACCGTATGTTCAGTTGTTCTGGCCCATGTGGGCGTTTGTTCCATACTTCATGTGCTGGGATCTCTAAGTCGTGTCTTGATGATTTAATCTCACCACGATCAGGTCCTCGCCGGTATTGTGCTTTGTTTAGGGTTCTTTCACCAGATGAGTTTTTCTCAAAAATTAAGCTTTTTGGTGATAGTCTTAACGCTTTAAATAACAATTTTAAAGAAATTGTTGCATTTTTTAATGAAGTAAGCACCTCACCCAGTACTAGCATTTATGATGAAAAGTCTTCGTCGGTAAATATTTCGACCGCATTGTCTCAGACTCTTCCAGCCTCTTCTTCTGAGACTCAAATAATTTCATCAAGAAAAGACTTAAATATTTCGAAGAAAAAGAGAAATAATTCAAAAAATAAAAATAATAAGCGGCGCATGACGCTACCAGTCACTTTAGAAACGAAGCAGATCTCGGCTAAACCAGTGTTTACGCCAGTGAGAATGGATAATATAGTTATTAATCCATCTCCTCCATCTGTTTCTCCCCCGGCTAGAAATGACATTACTAATGAGCGCGATAGTTCATTAAATTTAAGAGCGTTGTCGAGAAAAAAAAGGTTTTCATTTCACGCCTTCAACCCGACACAACAAGTGAAAATGTATTGACGTTTGTTAAACACAACCGTTTAGTAAGTCAGACTGCTTTCTGCTCATGCAAAAAAATTGGCAATAAACCGTCCCACGCATCATTTATTCTCACAGTGGCTGCTGAAGAGTTTGCAACTGTTCTGAGCTCTAATTTGTGGACTGATAATATCTTTGTTTCTGAGTTAAAGCCTAAATACAGGTCTAGAAGGACGAATAATACCGCCAGTCAGACCCAGAAAAACTAAATAGGCTTTCCCTTTACTATCAAAATGTAAGGGGATTGCGTTCAAAGACGCGCGACATTTTTTTGTCAACTCAGAATTTTTCTGAAGATATTATCGCGTTAACTGAAACTTGGTTGAACGGAGCAATTACTGACTTAGAACTGTTTGACAATAGTTTTCAAGTATATAGGAAGGACAGACACGCTGACAATAATTCTGCAGTAGGTGGTGGTGTCCTATTAGCTGTAAGGAACTCCTGTGTTAGTTCCTTTATTGATATTCCCTTCTCTGCTAGCATCGAACTTATATGCATTAAGGTTGTACATTGCAATTCTAATGTATATGTTATAAATGCATACGTTCCTCCCAAGAGCAGTGTAGAGGTCTATGCAAGCCTTGCGGATTGCATAGAATTTATATTAAATTTACTTGACGTTAATGACGACATTTTATTGTTGGACGATTTTAATTTGCCTGACTTAAAATGGCATTCTTCTGACGATGAAACACATTTTTGTGCATCTAATTCGAAAACACGCCAAGAACATATATTTGTTGACAATATATGTTCTGACTTACAACAACTTAGTTGTATTTATAATAGTCTGGAAAGGCTGCTTGACCTAGTCTTAACTACAGACAGTAACAATGTCATTGTTCAGAAGGCACTTCATGCTTTGACAACTATTGATAATTACCATCCACCTTTGAGTATTTGGTATAAATCTGATAGGGAGAATATGGTAAATTCAAGCTCTGTTGACACAGTTTATGAATTCGATTTCAAAAAAGCTGACTTTTTGAGGTTGAATCATTTACTTTATAGTAAATTAAATATAATTACAGAATACATAAATAATAATAGTCTTAATAGTTCAATAAATTTTTTCTATACGGAGCTCTTTGCCATGTTTTCTCAGTCTGTACCATATAGTCTCAAGTTTGCGAAAAATTCTGCGTACCCATGGTACACAAAGGATTTGTGCAACAATAGGAATAGGGCATGGAAGAAATATGTTTGTAGTTATGACTCAAATGACCTAGAAACATACAAACGTTTGTTTCTGGAATTTGAGAATCGCTCAGCTACATTATATAATGAGTATTTATATAATATGAAGCTGAGTATTTTGTCTGATCCAAGAAAATTTTGGGGATTTATTAATATTAAGAAGAAGACTGATGGATTTCCTTCTTCTTTCAAATTTCAGGATGGATTTACTGACGATTCCACCATTATTTGTGGCCTATTTGCCAATCTTTTTAAAGAATCGTTTTGTTCAGATTCTTTTAACCCTGATTTAGCGTATTTTGATTATATGAACAGTGCACCCAAAGTTTTTTTGGAAAACATATCTTGTACCTCAGAGGATATTTTCAAGTTCATTGTATCAATCGATGAAGATTTTAGCGCTGGACCAGATGGGATTCCTGCCGCAGTATTAAAACAATGCGGCTCCATTTTGTGTCAACCACTCTCGTTACTTTTTAATAAGTCCATTAATGAAAGTAATTTTCCTCTTCTCTGGAAAAAATCTTATATCAGTCCTTTTTAGAAAAAAGGTTACAGGAATGACGTCACTAATTATAGGCCTATCGCTAAGCTGTCTTCAATTCCTAAACTTTTTGAGCGAATAGTGTACGATCGAGTGAAAATTCACTGTGGGCAAGTCATTAAAACTCGTCAGCATGGTTTTGTTACTGGCAGATCCACTGTGTCTAAGCTCTTCGATTTCACTACATTCTGCTTAAAATCTATTGATTCTGGTAGCCAGGTCGATTGTATTTACACTGACTTTAGCAAAGCTTTTGATAAATTACCACATAATCTAATTTTATTTAAACTTAAATTAATGGGATTTCCGCAATATTTTGTAAACTGGATCAAATCGTATTTGATGGAGAGATCTTATCAAATACGGGTCCGAGGTGTGTTGTCTTCTGAATTTGTTGCAGAATCGGGTGTTCCTCAAGGAAGCCACCTGGGTCCACTAATGTTCATTTTGGCAATTAATGTTGTTACCCACATCATCAAACACTCTCATTTGCTTATTTATGCTGATGATATGAAAATATTCAGAACAATTGATTCTAATGACAATTCAGACCTGCTCCAATCAGACTTGAACTCCTTTGAGGTTTGGTGTTCTAAAAATAACATGTTTTTAAATCCAGATAAATGTCAAACTATGACCTTTTCGCGTAGAAGGAACAATCTTGTTTTTTATTACAAAATTAAAGATACTGCTTTAAGTCGTGTAACTACCGTCAAAGACCTTGGTATATGCATGGATTCTAAGTTATCGTTTAACATGCATATTGATAGAATTTGTAAAAAAGCGTCTCCTATGCTTGGTTTTATAAAACGATGTGCCAAAGAGTTTGATAGCTTAATAACAACTACAACTCTGTATTATTCAATCGTGCGTCCTCACTTGGAGTACGCAAGTCAAGTATGGTCCCCACAGTACAATGTGCATGTTGATCGTGTCGAAAGAATTCAAAAACGTTTTGTTCGGTTTGCTCTGAGATTCTTGGGTAGAACTGACACATTTAATCTTCCTCCATATGAGGATCGTTTAAAATTATTAAAGATGCAATCTTTAAGTGAGAGAAGGAAATCTGCTTCTTGTACTTACACCAACTTATAACTGGTGTATTCGATTCTCCGGAACTTCTTTCTCTTATAAATTTTAACATTAACCGTAGAAGCAGTAGAAACTCTAACAACTTGATTTATTTACCATTTAGTAGAACAAATTATATGGTGACTGCGCCATTAAATCGCATGAGTACCTTTGTTAACAACTGTAGCGTGTTTGATGTTAACTTGTCGAAAGGTCAACTCAAAAGTAGATTGAAAACTAATGTGTGATTTAGATCAGTGATGGGCACACACATATTATCAAATTCTTTGCTTGTGTGAAAAGCAGAGAAAAACGAAGAGCAACTTTTCTGTGTTTTGCGTCCGTCTACTCGGTGGCACAATTTTATTAAGTATGTGAAAGGTAATGGGAGCGAGTTTAATGCTTGTGAACGTTACGTTGAGAAAGCGCAATTTAAGCTAGAGAAGTTAAAAATATTTCAACTTTTCTTGCGTGAATTTGTAAAATTGCGCAGCCAGATTTAACTGCAACAAGTGCTCAACACCAACTGACTTGATTTGCTTAGCAAAAATCAAAACAAAGCAACAGTCGAACGCACGCGATTGAAAGCCACACGAAGAAGTTTATAGTGTACATGTGTCGACGTCGCTCAAGCAGCATTTTGTTTCCAAACACATGTGTTTGGGAAATTAAAATGAGCCCGAAACTGATTTAGATCTATGTAAGCGCATGGTTAGTTGTTATGTCTTGTGTTGTCCCTGAGCCCAACCCATATTCTGGTGGGTAAATTTTTCTCCCTTTTGGTTTTTTTTTTTGGACCACTTTTATTCGATATCTTTGAGATATTTCAATGATATTTGGGTTGGTTCTTAAAATGATTTATTGCGGAGAAAGTGTGAAAAAGCTGTAGTAGCTGGACTCTATTGTTATTGCATGTTTAAACTAATAATGCAACAATTATGGATGACTAAAATAGGTTGGGACACACCAGTACCGGAAGGTCTTAAAAAATCCTGGAAAAGGTTTGCCGAAGAGTTACACCACATAGAACATCGACATTACCAAGGGTCCTTGCGAATTGCATTTATTCTGAGACGCATCCAACCACGCATATACGGCTGTAGCATACGTTAGGGGATTAAATGAAAAGGGTAAATTTTCAGTGAGTCTTACCGTGGCAAAATGCAAGGTAAATCCAATAAAGCCTAAGCTAACGATCCCAAGGGCAGAACTATGTGGAGCAGTTTTGGCAGCAAAACTACTAAAGTTTATCACGTCCACTTTTTGCATTGCAGTTGATAGCTCTAATATCTTTATGTGGACCGATGCGTCAATTGTTTTGCACTGGATAAGAGGGGAACCCGGTCGATTGAAGACTTTCGGATCTAACAGAATTAGTAAGATTTTGGAAACCACATCAGTAAGCCAATGGCGTCATGTTGCATCCGAAAACAACCCTGCGGATATATCTAGTCGTGGATTAAGTCCCTCCCAGCTTGCGGACTGCAATCATTGGTGGAATGCTCCAGCTTTTTTCAGCTACTCTTTCATGAATGGCCAAAATCCACGCTGAATTATATTGACTCGTATCAATAAATTGAAAATGAAAACAGAAAAGTTGTAGTTCATGTCAATCTTGTGGATAAATCTAATCAGACATCGATACTTGAAAAATGGTCATCCTTTTCATCGCTGGTAAGAGTGGTAGCTTATTGTATCCGATTCGGAAGGAATTGTAGGTCCAAGGTTGCGTTCAAAGGTTATTTAACTACGAATGAATTGCAGCGGAGTGTTAGTTGTGTAGTGAGCATGGTTCAGCGTGAAGTTTTCCCTGAGGATTGGCATTCACTTTCATCCAGCAAGCCACTTCGGAGCAACATTTCGGAGCTTAGCAAAACACTAATACCGATGGATCAAAAGCATCCATATATATTACCATAGAAACATTATGTTACTAATCTTATTGTCAATGACAGTCATTTGAGAACTCTTCATGGAGGCGTCTCTCTTACTCTTACTCATATTCGAAGGAGATTTTGGATATTAAATGGACGAAATGTGGTTCGATCCATAACTCATCGCTGCACTACATGCTTCAGGCATAAACCAAAGCCATGCGTACAGCTAATGGGAAATTTACCAGCTGAAAGAATACGTCCCGCTCAAGCATTTACATCAACAGGTGTTGACTACGCTGGACCCTTCAACATATTACTATCGAAAGGAAGAGGGTGCACTTCAATAAAGGGCTATATTTCCCTTTTTGTATGCCTATCAACCAAAGCAGTACACCTGGAGTTGGTAGGCGATCTCACCGCGGATGCTTTTATTGGAGCTCTTAACCGTTTTATTGCTAAAAGAGGTCTATGCAGTAATATATAAAGTGATTGCGGGACCAATTTCATTGGAGCTGAAGTGTTTCGTGTTATTCCTTAGTTAATAACGCGTTTGAAAAAGCAAGGACAAGAAAAAACATTTATTTTTATTTAGGTCCTGCCTAATAAGTTGCCGGTGAAGTTCGCCACTGGCGCTATTTTAAATATCCTTTTTTATGCTTTTTATCACTTCAAAAAGTGCATAGGCTAAAAAGGGTTTAAGTCGGCATCTATTAAAGCTCAAAACTTATTTAAATTGAATTAGAAGGCAGCTTGTTAGAAGCTCAAAACTAATTGACTTTATTTGAAATTTGGTCGTTCTTTTATAGTTTGTATAACAGTATTTTGTCTTAAAACTAGTTAACAATTGTTTTTGTATTTAAAAAGTAAACAGAATTATATGTTCTTTAATAAGTGTACAATTAATAGAAGAATATCATATACATAATTTGTAATTTAGTAATAGTAGTATAATGTATGTGAGTGAGTAGACTTAAATTATTAGAAAACATAAACATAATCATATGTTAATATATTTGCGTAGGAGTAAAAGTAAAAACGTAATTTCATATATTTTATATTTAGCAATATAAGTACATGTGTGTGAATGAAATAGATAGTAGTGCTTAGTATTAACATATGTTCTTATTGTTAGAATATTATCTTAGTATAATACAATAAAATAGAATAAGGTGATACGTACCGTAAAGGTGTGTATCTTTTAAATATGTTTTATAATTATTTGTTTTAGTATTTTATAATGTAGAAGTGTGTACATTACAAGCTAATCGTAAGCTTCAAGCGGATCGTGACTCTTACCAAAAGTTTATTATAAAAAATATATATCCACATCTGGCTGAACGCAGGGTGCAGTGGCATTTTATACCACCGCCCTCCCTCCACTTTGGTGGCCTATGGGAGGCGGGGTTAAATCGGTCAAACACCATCTAAAACGAACTATTGGAGAACAGAAACTTACGTACGAAGAGTTAAACACTGTTTTATCACAGATTGAATCCTGTTTTAACTCAAGGCCTCTCTGCCCGTTGAACAGCGACACCGACGATGAAATGATACTAACGCCAGGGCACTTTTTAGTAGGTGACTCATTATTAGCCTTGCCTGTTGGTGATGTAAAGACGAGCCAAAGAGACCGCTGGCTACAGGGCCAATATTTGGTTCAACAATTTTGGAGAAAATGGAGCAATGAATATTTGTCACTTTTGCAAAGTCGTCCAAAATGGTTAAAGACACTTCCGAACTTAAAGATAAACGAAATAGTACTGATTAAAGATGAAAGGCAACCGTTGGCCGCTTGCTCGAATTGTGGAGTTACACCCTGGAACCGATAACATCGTTTGAGTAGTTACGCTCAAAACACAGAATGTTATCATAACACGGCCAATTGTAAAGATTTGTCCTTTGCATATCTCAGAAAACTGGAACGCAGTGACAGAAACCATTGCACAATAATATCTTAAGCACTTTGGCCTCGGTTACAGGCTAGGGGCTGCACGGAGAAGTCTATATCACTAAACCACAAGAAGATGTTGCTGTAACTGGATGATATTCTGAAGGAACATCATCGTCGGGACGATATGTTGGACCTGGTCATTCCTTTTTTTACTTAATATGGTCACCCTATGAATTTTGACGTTTTATTTTTATATTCTTTATTGTAATTTTTTTTTGCTTCTCATATGGGACTTATTTTTTCTTTTTAGCATTGTATTTCAACATTTCTTTAAGCACATTGTCAAATAATTTTGCCTTTCATTAAAAATCATAGTTATTAAAAACAATTTGCATTTTTACTCTATCGATAATCGCTACGGATCCATTCGGTCAAGATTATTATCAGACAAACATTCAACAGGTTGATTTAGTCTTAGATAAGGAGTTGCATATTTTTCCACCAACCATAGTAAAGAAAGGTCTATGGATGACTTGATAATCCTGGCCATTTAAAGAAACTTTAGTTGGAATTAATTTTAAAATTTGAAGATTCATGTATTCTTTTTCTTCAGAAGTTCATCGGTTTCTTTCTTATATTGCTGTTTTATTGGCCTACAAAATCGTGTTGATGAAGAGCGTGGGTTCTGCCATAAAATTTGTTTTTGGTTGTTTTCTTCACCTGCTAATTGAAGTGGAACTAAACATGATAAAAACATATATTTATCATCTGCCTCTTCAGACACAAACTTTTGCTTGTACTGTGTATGACTAGAACTGCCATCAAATCCCCACTTCGAATACAAACCAAATTTTAATGAAAAATTACTATTGAAGATGTCATCCTGCGATTTTAACAAGCGCGACGCTGTGTGATCCAGCAAAGATTGAAGAGGAACTACTGCTTCTGTTTCCGTAACACTAGTTCCATTGAGATAGCAATTTCTATTTTCTTTCGATGGGAAAACATCTTTAGCGTAATTTCTTATTTTATTGTATTGTACACGCGCCAACTGAGCATCCATCATCAATGAGAGAGCTTCGAAAGCACTTAGTTTATAGACTTTTGCAAAAGACCTGTTAACTATACACTCTTTTGCATATTCCCTAGATTCTGAAGTTTGCTTAATAATACTAACTTCCCTGATGACCTCATTTTCATTTGAGCTGCATAAATTAATTCTTTCTCAGAATGTAAAGAGCGTAACTAAAAATATAAATTTTTAAAAAAAATAAATTTTTCTAAGATAAATTAAATTCTACTTCAGATGTTTTTCTGCGCTTTGATCGTTCACTACGTTCATCGAATTCCTTTTGACGTCTGCCAGAACTTTCCTTACGTTTTATTTGAATTTCAAAATAACTCTCAAGCCATCCTTTTTCATTTTCAAGAAAACGTTCCAAATGTCTCGCGTTAGCTTCCCACTTTAATGTGAATTGAGATTTGAAGTTTGTCATAACACTATTTATTTGATTTAATGACGAATCGCTACAAGAACTAGCAATAATTAGATGATTTTCTAAATTCTTACGTTTTTGAACCAAATTTTTATTTTTAATGTCAAAAACAAAGCTGCACTCATCGCCCTTTTTTATAGCAACAGTGGTTAGGTTGCCATGATAGCCTAAAACTTTTATACAAACAGTATAAAAACAATACCAAAAGTAATTCAATAGAATTTTTTACCAAACAAATTCTTAGTTTGAACAAAGAACAAAATAACACTAATTCGGTGAATAAAAATACACAAAAAACGATTCCAACCCATGTTCCAAAATTACTAACTCACAATTTTAAGTACATAGAAAAATAACTGCAATATAATTCTAACAAACACTTAACAACATCTTCTTGTATTTATTTGAAGTAAAAACTTTTTTTTAATTTTCCAAAACAAGAGTTATAAATACTTAAAAAGTGTACGACAATAATAGATGTTCATGTATAAATATAATGATACCTTTTATTTCTGTATTCATGTTCATTTCAGCACACTTAACCAAAAAAACCCGAATAGTTATTTAAAAATATAAACAATGCTACGTAATTATTCAATAATATTTTTTTCAAAAAATGTTTGTTGTAAGTGTTCACTGGTTTTACATCAACAATAACAACAATAATAGAAAATGAAGACAAAAGGGAATGCAGAAAATCTACGATTATTTTTTTGCAAGCTTATGCCGAGGCTAAAAATAACCAATAAGTTCAATATAGTGTTGCAAAGTGAAACGAATTCATAAAAATTTAAAATAAAAAGTTTTTAAAAGATAATTAACTTCAAATTAATATATTATAATCATATATTAAAACTTGTATTGTTTTAATATAATATAATGCTTGCCAAAATGTGGGTTTTTCGTAGTTTAAAATGCAAATATCATCACAACGAATTCTTCTTTTTTAAATTTCAATATAGATTTAAATAAATAGTGTTTCAATTAGGTTTAAACTTATGTTTGGGCATTTTTAAAGTTTTTAATTCATGTTTTATAGCTGATAATCTGAAAATCTCGATTTTGCACTCTTAGGCATAACTATTTTAAAAGCACTTTTTCCAATTTGCGCAAATGCATTGCAAAGTGGAAAGCATTTCTTTAAAGAAGAAACACCATATTTAACTAATCGTATAAAAAGTAACCAATGTGCTTACGCAAATTAAAAAAAAATTGATTTAAAATTTTTTTTTTTTCAATTTAAAAGTTTTATTGATTTTGTACTCTTAAAACCCAAACAAAAATATAAAATCTATTTAAAGAAAACATAAAATGATTATAAAACTGCATTTCTTACGAAAAATACACCCTTGTTACAGTAGCACTAACCTTTCTGAAAATATAGACTTTTGAAATGGCGTGATTTTTTGCGCTGCATAAAAATAGACTTAAAATATGAAAAAAGGGGTAAGTTGCCACCACTGTATCTTCTAAACGGGTCATCAGAAAAGCAAAAAATTTTGGAACTGTCATAGAAATATCCTCCTTATTAAAACTGCATCAACATTTTTTTCAATATCCAATTTTTTAAAAAAATCAATTTTGGCCAAGCCTCTTGGTGGGGTGTTGACCAATGAAAGATGGTATCAATTCAATTTAGAGACGGAGGAAGCTTTTGACATTTTTTTTAATTACAAAGGGTCCAAATAAGAAAAAAACAGCAATTAGTTGATATCCTTTAGTGGATTTTTTTATGGATTTTTCTTTAGGGGATGATTTATAATTTATTTAGTGGATAACAAATTTTTCAAACCTACAAATATGATAAATTTTAATTTGATTTTTTTTTATAACTTTTATTCACTGCCGCTTGTTAAGTCTTTCTTATTTATGTCAAAAAATCGACATCACTACTTTCACCTATATTTTCATCATTGTGTTCATCGGTTTTTTCCGCATCTTCAGCGTAGTCTTAATTTGTTAGTGGTATAAGCAAATTAACAGCCATTTGTGGTAACTTTCGCAACTTTTTTTGCGGTAATTTTCTTTTGCTTGAAATGATTGGGTGTGAAGTAATTAAGAACCTATTTAAAATATCCTCAAGGGTTTTTTCTCTGCTTATTTTTCTTGAAAAATTCTTTCTGAAAGATTTGAAGTCCTTATTTCTTGTTCTTGCGCCTCTTCAGAAAGTTGACCAATCGGCAATAAAGCATATAATTGATCAGGGCCATACACTGTAAAAAGGAAATCTTATAACTAGGTGAAAAAGCTGTCTTAAAGTAAGCTGCAACAACTTTAAGACAGCTTTCGCTGAAATTACCCAAGCCCTTATGTGCTGCAAACCAGCATCCAATATTGTCTTACTTTAAGGCAGCTAAATCGTAAAACCAGCAGTAGCTTCGCTGAATTTCAGCCCTATTTGTTAGTGAAAAGCAGCTCAACCTATCTGAAATTTTTTACTTTAAGGCAGTTAAACCTTAAAAGCAGCAGTAGCTTCGCTGAATTTCAGCACTTATTTCTAGAGAAAAGCAGCATAACCTCTCTTAAATTAATTTCCAGTATGCTGAAAGCACACACCTTTACCTGGTGAAATAAAACTAATTTTTTAAGGCCCTGCTGAAAATAAGAGCAAGACTGCCTGATTTTGAACAAGCAAGCTTTAAAATTTTGAATTTCAACCTCCTACTGTCTGAAATTAAGGCAGCATAATCTTAATATAAAGAAGACGCTTAAATTAAGGCTAATGTTGATTTTAAGTCAGTGCTTAAAATAAGATTTCGTTTTTACAGTGTATTGCAATGGGAAAGGGCATGTTCCTAAAACCATATAAAAAGGGGTTTGGATTATATTTAAAGCCTTATCAACAAAATTTTTAATGCAGCTACCTAAAAGAGCCCTTACTGATGTAGATATAAGAAAATATGCTTAAGATATTCCAAATTTTAGAGGAGTGTTTATGTGTGATACTCTTCCAAGAAAACCTTTTAAAAAAGAGTGCGAGATAATTAATCTCGATACATCAGAGGGTCCCAGCACACATTGGGTAGCATACTGGCAAAACAATAATCAAATTGAGTATTTTGACAGCTTTGGAAATTCACAACCGTCAAAGGAAATAATAAAATATTTAAGGAAAGATATAAACTATAATTATAATAGATATCAAAATTTTAACACAGTAAATTGTGGACATTTATGTTTGAAAATTTTGTTTTCGAAAATAAGCTGAAAGAATAAAGAAAAAAAAATTAAATTGTGATATCTTTTTATTTGTCGTGACTGAAGTTTACAGGATGAATAAAATTGCCAAAGATAGGGCTGAGCTATGTTATGGCCAAAGTGCCGTACTTTTCGAAAAATAGAATATTCAAACTCATGTACTTCATTCAAGTTTAATATTTAACTATCTGTCTTTATTTCTAAAATGCTCTGGTATTTAAAGCAAAAATACCACTATTAATTATGTTGCAATCATTACAAATTCTTACACTATTTCTTGAAACTCCTCCCTACAATTTCATTCTTACAATTTGTTTGTTTTGTTTTTCTAGTTTCCCCTTCGTTTCGTCATTGACACATTGATTGATTTTAATAAATTATGCCGCGCTTGCATTTGTGATGCGCTTGTCCTCGTGCTGCTAATTAGGTTAGCTGGCCAGTGAGTACATTGTTTACATTTGGTTATGACGAAATGTTTGTGACAAAAGAATGAATCAACGAAACAAACGAAACACAAAACGTCTTTATGTTATTAAAAACTAGCGTACCGTAAGCTGGCTGTGCTATGACACTACACCCTTATCCTTAAGCGAAAAATTATTTCTTGGAATGATTTTTAAAGAGAGGAGGAGATAATAAATGTATATACGGCTTAAAATATATTTCTTATTTATTTATATTTTAAATTATAAGTATCCTAGGTTATTTATAGTTATGAAATCTAGTTTCTTAATAAAATATTTTTATATATATTTTATATTTGGTGTATTTAGGATTTGTGAAATACGAATAATAAAAAGTCAAGTTTATTTAATTTGTAGGTGTATTATTTACATGAAATGTTTGCTTATTGATAAGTTTTTGTGTATTTCTTTAATAAATTGTTATGGAGTTCTTTCGTCTTGCCGTTAATTTCAATGACCGAGTTGACTTTTTGACCGAGTTGACCTTTTCTATCAATAATTTTATATGGTCCCTCATAAGGGCTCTGTAGTTTCTTCCTATTTTCTACTTTTACAAAAACTAAATCTCCTATTTCTAATGTTACGACATTTGTATCTTTATCGTATGCTATTTTTCTCTTATATTTTACAGTGTTTATTAAATCTCTAGCTTTGTTTATAGAAGTACTAAGTCTAATCCTTAGCTCATTTACATAATTGTCTAAATCATATATTTTTGTTGTTTGTTTGAGTGCATAGCTTGGTAGCGATGGCAATTTCCCAAAAACTAGCTCATACGGAGAGTATTCTGTGTCGACATGAGGTGTCGTATTATACGCAAAAGTATAATAATTTATCCACTTATCCCATTCGTAATCTTCAGCGAAGGAAAGCATGTATTGGTTAAGTACTCTGTGGTTTCTTTCTAACGCTCCGATTGTTTGATGGTAATAGGGAGAACTCAACACTTGGCGAGTGTCAAGTAGTTCACATACACTTGACATTAGCTCATTTGTGAATTCAGTACCACGATCAGACAAAAGTGTTTTAAAGCAACCGTACTTGAGTATGAGCTGCTCAACAAGGGTTGATGCGACTGTCTTAGCATCTTTTGTTTCGATCGGGTGTGCGATTACAAATTTGTTAACTCGCATTGCATCGTTAAAATGTATCTATATCCGTTTGAAATTCGTAACGGACCTACTGTGTCAATTGAGATCTTCTCGAAACTTGTAGCTGGTGTGTCTGTCAACACTAAACCTTCTTTTATGTGTTGTGTGGTCTTATTTTTGCTGCATTTTTCACAGCTATTTATAAATTATTTTACCATTTTTCTCATCCCTTTCCAAACATATCTTTGTTTAAGTCTTGAAATTGTTTTTCTTATTCCCATGTGTCCAGATGTGCTTGAATTGTTTAATTCTTCAATTAATTTGTATTGTTTGAGCATGTTTTTTATTTGTAGCGGAGATTTGCATACTAGTATTTTGATTGGCGAGGCTTCATTTTCTTTCAATGCATTGTATTTTTTTTTAAACATATTAATATCGATATTTTTAAATATAAAATCTTTATCACAAAGGGCTAGCTCCTTTATTTGTGAATTTCGTAATAAACGATGTAGCTTCTCCAACATTTCACCTAGGTGCGAAGGGTCATCTCTACACGTTATGTGCACTTCATTTTTAATTATATTTATGTCAAGCTTGCGTTTTTCTTTTATATTGAATTTCATTCTTATTACCTTCCTTACGTCATTAAAGGATGTACATTCCCAAATATAGAGTTGATCAGACTCCTTGTGAGATATGTTACTCTCTTTAACACTTCCTTGGAGGTGTTGACTAGGGTGGTTGGTACCTTTATTTTTCTTTTCGCTAGCATTTTTCTCCATATTTTTGTTCATATTTTCTGTTCCATCTTTAAGCTGTCTCTTGCTCCTTGTTACTACTTTTAGCTCTCTATTATCATTCTCTGATGTGGGAATCATTTTTCTAAGAATCTCGCTGTCTATTTTTATACGTGATAACGCGTCGGCGTTAGTGTTGATTTTCCCTTGTTTATACACAATTTCGAAGTCATAGTCAGATAAGTCTAGTCTTATTCTAGTCATCTTGGATGATGGATTCTTATGCGAAAACAATGAGACTAGTGGTCTATGGTCAGTGACAACAATGAATTTTCTTCCATATAAATAAGGTTTAAAAAAATTTATACTCCAGTGTATCGCTAGCAGTTCTTTCTCAATTATCGGTTTGTTTATGTCGTGTTTCTGTAATGACTTGCTGGCGTAAGATATTGGAAGGTCGTGTCCAATTTCGCCTTGCGAAAGTACTGCTCCTAATGCAAAATCAGATGCGTCAGTCGTTAGTATAAAATGCTTCTCAAAATTCGGATACTGCAGAATTGGGGGGTCAACCAGTTTTTGCTTTAAAGTGCTAAATGCCTTCTCACATTCTTCTGACCAGATGAAAGGCGTCCCTTTCTTCAAGAGAGAATTTAAACATTTTGCTATTGCTGCAAAATCTGGAATGAAGCGTCTGTAATAATTACAGAAAGCTACAAACCTTCTTACTTCGTCCGCATTTTTCGGTACTGGGTAATTTAAAACCGCCTCATCTCTCGCTGGATCTGTTTTGATTCCTTTGTATGTAATCAAGTGGCCAATATATGTAACTTCCGACCTTAGAAATTGACATTTGCTTGCGTTAAGTTTTAAATTGTATTTTTGCAAGCGATCAAAGACTTTTTCTAAATTTTGGATGTGGTGTTTTAATGAGCACCCAAAGACTATTATGTCATCAACATAAAGAAAAGCCTCTGAATTCAAACCGCTCAGAGCTATTGTAAGCATTCTCTGAAAGCTGTTTGAAGATATCTTAAGTCCAAAAGGTAAACGTTTAAAGTGATAATGTCCATCTTGTGTTGAAAACGCTGTTAATTGTCGTGAATCTTTGTCTAACGGTATTTGATGAAAAGAGCTCGTCATGTCTAACGTTGTAAAGTATTTAGCTCTTCCTAACATGTCTAAAACGTCTTCTAATCTTGTCAGTGGAAATTTATCATTGATTAGTTTCTCGTTCAGTTTTCTGAAATCTACTACCAAACGCCATTTCTTTTTGTCATCATTGCTTTTCTTTGGTACTAACAATAATGGTGCGTTATATGGGCTTACTGATGGTTCAATTATGTCATTGTCTATTAAGTTTGTAACTTGGTCGTTTATTTCGTTATATTGTGAATGGGGTAGCCTGTAGTTCTTTATATAAACTGGTGTTGTGTCTGATAAGTTTAATTTTTGAGAATAAAAATTGTTGGTTGTGAGTTTTTCTCCTTCTAGGTGAAAAATAGATTGATATTTTCTGAATATATTTTTTTATTCTATTTCTGTGTTGTTGTCCAGTTTTAATTCTGTCATTAATTTTTTAAAACGTTGGTTGTCTGTGTCCTTAGTCATTTTACTGTATGCGTTCATGACTGTGTACTCGCTTAGCTTTTCAGTTTGTGGTTTAATCTTATTCAAAATTACTTCTTTGTCGTTTATGTTCACTATTTTGATGTGGCAAATACCTTTGGGGGATGCTAACGAATTAGCTAGAAATACACCTTGCGCAAGTTCTTGGTTTAGAATTATACAATCTTCTTCAATGTTTAAGTTGATTGGAAAAATCATTTCTGATCTAGGGGCTATTCTATAAAGTGTCTGTTCTGGAATTTTCGTAATTATGGGTACTATATAATCAGTGTTGCCTATTGGAATTTTTATTGTGAACGTCTCGTAATCTATGCTGCATGTGTATTTAATCAAGAAATCTCTACCTAAAATTCCGTCTGTTGTGATAGGAAAATCATTATTAACTATGTGAAAGTCATTTTCAGCACGGTGTTCTCCAAGACATAGTGTCAATTTTGTGACACCTAACGAGTGTATTTCTTCGTTAGTTATGCCTGATAGTCTGCATTTGCTATTAGTGTTTATTTCAAAATTTGCGTCAACTTCTTTGCATATAGAAATGTCTGCACCCGTGTCTAATAAAAATGTCAAAGCACGATTTGTTTGTTTGCATTTTAGAGTAACGTAATTGGTAAGATTTTCTGATTGTAGATTTCTTGGGGGTATCAAGTTTATTACTGAATCCAGGTAATGCTGAGGGATTCTAAATCCGGGTATGTGCCTAAGGACTTCAGTAGCTTTGTGCCAAGAAATAAAAATAACAGAGCGATTAATGTGTGTACAAGTGCTTACCCTTAGGCGAGAGATTTATTAGTGAGTTTAACTTTTTACATTCGGCTTAGAAGAAGTCAATTCAATTGCCACAGAGGGCCGTTAACAAATAAAGGGAAATTTTTAGCACCTTGCCGAAGGCAGTGTTTAGTATAATAATTCATTAAGCTCGAAGTACAATTCAATAATCGATAAGTTATGATAATTATAATTCAATACATAGTTCGATAAAAAAGAGTAACAATTCAAAGTTTATATCAATTCAATTATAAATTCAAAGTAAGTAGTAGTTCAATTTACGCTGCTCGCGTAAACATGGCGCCCGCCTTGCACCCGTGCAATGATTAAATGAAATTCTGGAGTTTCCTTAGCTCCTTGATTGCGCTCTCCAAGTGCGCTCGTGGGGTTTGGCGAGAGCGACGACCACGATCAGCATTGCGGGTTTTAGCTCGACCACGTTCTGTCGCCGTCCTTGAAGTGGTGCGTTCCCGAGGCTCGGACGCCGTTGTTGATTCGCTGGTGGACCGACGGTCAGGTAGACCAAGCCTATCGTGAACACTTCGACGCTGTGCAGATGGCATGGAACGTGTTTTGCTGTTAGAGTTGGACGCGGCTTTCGCTGTGCTTCGATGATGCTTCTGAGGATGCAGTAATGAATGGTGCAGGTCACCACAGACCTTGCATACGGCCTTGGACGAACATTTGCTCATTGTGTGGGATTTTGCCAGACAATTATAACAGTAGCTGTGCTTTTGGACGGTTTGCCGGCGCTCCAAAGTAGACATCTCCAGAAACCGTTTGCAAAACCTGATGGAGTGGTACCGCTTGCAGAGATAACATTGGTATACACTATAAGAGACAAAAGAAAAGAGTTGTTAATACCAGCAGGATAGCTGTATAGAAGAAACCTAGTGAGACAGAGTAAAAAGAAAACAGTGATTAGAAATTGATTAGAATGAGATATTTATGGTTTTTTATTAAAATTAGATGAGTGCGTAGGTTGGGTTTAGGATACGGGGAGAATGCATAGCTTTACGATAGGACGTGTGATAACACCGCTTTGTGTGCGGATGTCCGCCACTCGGACTCGCTTGTCTGTCCCAAGGTAAATCTTGATAATCCGACCAAGACGCCATTCGGTTGGAGGGAGTAACTCGTCTTTGACGATTACGAAATCATTTTCGCAGAGATTGCGTTCAGGATTTTTCCATTTGTATCGTTTATGGAGTTCGCACAAATATTCCTCTTTCCATCGACGACTGAATTGATGGTGTAGAACTTTCAACTTTTCCCATCGATTAACAAGAGAGAGGTTCTCTTTGTTGACTTCGGGAAGGGATAACATTGGGGCACCTTTAAGAAAGTGACCTGGCGTTAAGGGTAAAAGCTGCGACGGGTCGTCGTTAATTGGAGAGAGCGGTCGTGAGTTTAAGACTGCTTCAATTCGAGCGAGGAGAGTAGAAAACTCTTCAAAGTTGAAGGTGTGGGTAAGAGCTACTTTTTTGAAGTGCATCTTGAAACTTTTCACAGCTGCTTCCCATAGTCCACCCATATGAGGCGCACTGGGCGGAATAAACGACCATTGAAATCCCTGTGTGCTATATTTTTGAGAGACTTCAACTGCGGTATTTTGGAGGAACATATCAAATTCTTTAGCGAGAAGTCGGTTAGCTCCAACAAAGTTTCGGCCGTTGTCCGAAAACATCTTCTTGGGTAAACCTCGTCGACTCACGAAGCGGGCAAATGCTGCACAGAAGGCTTGGGCAGAGAGGTCGGAAACAGTTTCCAGATGAATGGCCTTAGTCGAAAAACAAACGAAGATGCTGACGTAACCTTTGAGTATAGGGCTTCTTCGAAGCACCGAGGACTTTAACTGAAAGGGTCCTGCAAAATCTACTCCGGTGTGAGTGAATGGGAGCGAAAAATTGACTCGTTCACATGGCAGGGCAGCCATAATTTGAGTTTGTAATTTCTGCTTGTAGATAACACAAACTTTACACTGACGAATGCAGTGTTTTATTTTATTTTTCAACTTTGGGATATAGAACTCTTGACGTGTAATCCGAAGCATGAGTAAATGCTCAGCGTGTAAGAGGGTGATATGAGTAAAGTGAAGAAATAATTGACAGAATCGGGATTTATCGGAAATGATAATCGGGTGCCGTTCATTGTAACTGAAACCGGCGTTTGCCAAACGACCATTCACTCGGATAATCTTGTCTTTATCCAAAAATGGGTTTAAAGTCAAGAGTGAGCTTTTCTTGGATAAGGGCAATGCATTCTTTAAGTGGTCGTAATCATTTGGGAAATAGATGAGTTGTGATTGCTGAATAAGCCTGAACTTCACAAATTTAATTTCCTTTTGGGATAGAAATAGCTGATTGTTTTTTAATTGAGTGCGATACCTCGGTAAACAACTATGTATGAATCGAAACATGTATGCTATCACTCGAAGAGCTCGAGGATATGACGAGAATCGATTGAGGATATCGTCATCTGGAGTGAAAGTGTAAAATACTTCTAACTTTCTGGTTTCTGGCACGATAATGGCAGTGGGCTGAAATTTGGGCCATTGATCTAGAGTTTGGGTTAACCACGGTGGGCCGTGCCACCAAAGAGAATTAGACACAAGATCTTGTGGGGCGCAACCACGGGTGCCAAGGTCAGCAGGATTTTCAGAAGAAGGGACGTGCTTCCAGGTTGCGTTTTTCACATTTCTAAGTATGTCTGAGATTCGGTTTGCCACGTAAGTTTTCCACATGAAGGGGGGTTTCTCTAGCCAGGCCAAGACAATGGAGGAATCTGACCACAAATAAAGTTCATGAGACGAAATTTTGAGCTGAGATACCACATTTTTTACCAATTTCGAGAGAAGTACAGCAGCACACAATTCTAAACGCGGTAAACTGATTGTTTGTAGTGGGGCCACTTTACTTTTGGCTACAAGTAAATAGGTGGTAATCTTTAAATTGGGATCAACATTTCGAATATAAAGGGTGGCGCAGTAGGCCTTTTCTGACGAGTCACAGAAACCGTGAATCTGGATTCGATTCTTAGGAACAAACCCAATCCATCTGGGAATTTGTATATGCTCTATTGTCGGCAATTGCTCGAGAAAAGTATTCCATTTTAGTAAAGAGACGGGTTTAACGCACTCATCCCAATCTACTCCCTCAAGCCAAAGCTGCTGCAAAAGAGATTTTGCTTGGACTATGATGGGAGCTAACCAACCGGCTGGATCAAATAAAGCGGATACGGCAGAGAGAATTTGCCTTTTTGTAGCAGACGTCGTCGGGTTTAACGGCCTTATAGAGTAGGAAAATGAATCGCTTAGTGCATTCCATCGGATACCAAGTGTTTTGGTGGAGCTGGTATCATAAAACTTTAAAAAATCACAATCAAGAAGATCCTCAGGGGGTACATTATTGAGTAGATCAGGGTGATTCGCCGTTAGTTTTTTAAGAGGGAGTCCTGCGGACTTTAAAGCATCTATCAGTTGGGTTTGGGCATTCAGAGTAGAATGAATATCATGACCACCTGACAATACATCGTCAACATAGGTCTCACGTTTAAGTATTGGAGATGCTAGGGGGTGAGAAAGTTCACAATCCTCAGCTAACTTATGTAAAGTTCGGATTGCTAAAAAAGGAGCACAGTTAACGCCAAATGTCACTGTTTTGAGGGCGAAATCTTTTATCGGCTGAGTAGGGTCTGCGCGAAAGAGGATTCGCTGAAAATCTTGATCATCCTCATGAACGAAGATTTGACGATACATTTTCTGTATGTCGCCATTAAACACAAAACGGTAGCATCGCCAATTGAGGATGACGATCATTAAATCCGACTGAAGTGTGGGACCAGTACAAAGCACATCGTTTAAAGAGAGACCACTTTGAGACGCTTTGGATGCATTGAAAACCACTCGCATTTTCGTGGATGTGCTTTCGGGTTTGACCACGGCGTGATGAGGCAAATAAAAAGAGAAATATTTCTCATCACGAACAATTTCGGTTGAGTGGGTCTTTCTCATGTGAGCTAGAGCCAAATATTCTGAGAGAACATCATTATATTGGCTCTGAAATGGAGGATTTTTATTTAACGTATGCTCCATACGGTTATATTGTTTGAGGGCAACAAAACGAGAGGCTCCGAGTTTTATTTGAGCCGGAAAATTGGGTTTAAACGGCAGTCTGACAACGTACCGACCATCGGAACGACGTATGGTTGTATTTTGGTATAGGGCTTCGCAATAACTGTCTTCTTCAGAGATGGGTCGAGAATCTGGAATTTCTTCCAACTCCCAAAACTTCCGAACTTGGTCACTTAGCGAGGGTTCACTGACATATGAAACATATGTCGAAAATGACGTGCTTTCGGCGGCAATAGGTCCACTCAGGAACCATCCAAATACTGAGTTTTGCGCTAGTAAACTTCCAAAAACCTTTGAGCGTATGCCCTCAAGCAGGATGTGTGGAATGGTATCGCTTCCAATAACCATATCGATTTGTGCCGAGGTATAAAAATTGGGGTCAGCCAGTACTAAGCCTTCTATATCCTCAAGACGGGGCTTTGATATAGGGAACGAAGGCAAAAAATTTGTGAGTTTTCGAAGAACAATAGCTTGAATTTCCAACTCAAAATTGTGACATCTGTTCACGAGTTTTAGAGTGCATATTTTGCTGGAGCTGCCAACAACTTGACCTCCCATGCCCGAGATATTGGTGAACATCTTCTTGCTTGGAAGTGCAAGGCGACTTTGTACTTTCTCGGATATAAAGGTTTTTTGGGATCCTTGGTCAATGAGCGCTCGAAGCGTGAACAGCTCGCCAAGATGTTCTACATAAACCAGAGCAGTTGGTAGAACAACTTTTTCTTGGAGTGCAGAAAAATGAGCTTGAACCTCAATATTTTTATCCGAGCAGGACTGCGTTTCGTTGGAAACAGAAGAGTCAATTGGCGTGGATGACTCGAGATGCATCGAAGTCACGGGTGCATTTCGTGAAGTGGAAGGTCTAGGTTCATTAGGGTTAAATTCTTGGCTTTTGAAATGCAGCATTGAATGATGGCCCTTTTTACAATACAAACACGAGAATGTGCTCTTGCAATCATTTCTGAGATGAGAGTATGCTAAGCAATTCGAGCATATTCTATTTCGGGTGACAAATTGCAATCTCTCTTGAACCGAAAGACTTTTAAATTGCGGGCAAAACCTGAGAGAGTGGTTTTCCTGACATTTTTTACAACCTGAGGACTTTTGAGTTGATGTTTCTTCCAAATGAAAAGATTCAGCTCTAGTCCTATTTGGGTTAAAATTTTGGTGGGGCCTATTTGCCGTAGAGTTAACTGAAGGCCTGTTTGGTGAAAAATAGTTTGTGGGCCGATTTGGAGGATATTTATTTGGTTTTTGTTGTGATGCGTTTTGGGATTGTCCACGGCCTTTTGAGCTTTTGATGCTGTTGACTCTTTCCACGACTTCGTATCGAGCGGTGAGGAACTCATCCATCTGCTGCCATGTCGGTAACTCCTTCCGAATCTTCAGAGATTGCTCCCATAGAGCCAAGGTGTCTTCTGGGAGTTTGGTGGAGCACAAATAGATCAAAATAGGGTCCCAGTTGTCCACACATACATCTTGGGATAGCAGCATTGACAGGCAGTCGTTGACTGTGGACTGGATACGTTGAATCGCATCACTATTTTCTGCCGAAGCGGCCGGGATATTAAAAAGAATTTGGAGCTGGTTGTCGACTAAAATACGTTTATTTTCGTACCGAGCTCGAAGGGCCTCCCACGCCTGACAAAAATTCTCATCACAGAGCTGATATCGTTTTACGATATTTCCAGCTGCTCCACGAGTTTTGTTTCGTAGGTGGTACAACTTCTGGGCGGGAGTGAGTTTAGGGTGCGTGATATACACTGCCGTGAACATGTCCCTAAATGACGGCCATCCTTCATAGCTACCGTGGAAAATTTCGGTGTCGCAGGGAGGAACTTTTATGCAAGCTGCATTAGCTGTCGGATCTACTGCAAAAACTTGGGTTGAAGTGGCTGATGGCGGTTTGGGAACTGCCCTGTCCTCTGAAATTTTCCGTAAATCCAAAATCAAAGATTTGCATAGCGTATAGGACTCAGCACATGTGCTAAACTTAGCTTTAGCCGATTCTGTAAACTCTGCATCCGTGAGAGAATCTTCCGAGGTCATGAGCTTTTCAAAAGCCGTGTTAAGCTTCTTCCATCTATCTTCGAGATCATGAAGCCTTACCTCCAAAATGGTGTCAGTTTGCTCTTCTGTCGGAATAGCTTCAAACGACGAGCAGAATGTGACTACCTGGTCTGAGCAGAATATAAATTTTCGTGGAGCAGACATTTTGAAAGATGAACCGAGAACTTTGGTCTTAAATTTAAAATGAGATTTAAAATGAGCAAAAAGAAAATTTTTTATTTAATAAAAATATTCAATAGTTGCACGAGACTGACAACTATGAGTGCAGAGAAAAAACTTCTTAAGAGTTCAGTAGTTGCACGAGATTGGCAGCTCTGAATTTTGAATTTTTAAAAAAGAAAGAATATTTATTAAAAATATTAAATAGTTGCACGAGATTGACAACTATGAGTGCAGAGAAAAACTTCTTAAGAGTTCAGTAGTTGCACGAGATTGGCAGCTCTGATTTAAAAATGAGCAAAAAGAAATTTTTTAATAAATTTTAATGAATATTTTAAAAAAGAAAGATTATTTATTAAAAATATTCAATAGTTGCACGAGATTGACAACTATGAGTGCAGAGAAAAAACTTCTTAAGAGTTCAGTAGTTGCACGAGATTGGCAACTCTGATTTAAAATGAGCGAAAATTTTTTTATTTGTTAAAATATTCAATAGTTGCACGAGATTGACAACTATGAATGAGAAGAGAGAATAAAAAATATTCAGAGTTCAGTAGTCGCACGAGATTGGCAACTCTGATTTAAAATGAGCGAAAACAAATTTTTATTCAATAGTGCCACGCGATTGACAACTATGAATGAGAAGAGAGAATAAAAAATATTCAGAGTTCAGTAGTCGCACGAGATTGGCAACTCTGATTTAAAATGAGCGAAAACAAATTTGTATTCAATAGTTGCACGCGATTGACAACTATGAATGAGAAGAGAGAATAAAAAATATTCAGAGTTCAGTAGTCGCACGAGATTGGCAACTCTGATTTAAAATGAGCGAACAATTGTTTAAAAAATATTATTTATAAAAATTTGCATTTAAAAAACGAGAGTTTTAAATACAAATCTTGATGCTTGCTTATACGGAAAAAGCAAGATCGCAACGCAAATAATTTTTTAGTTTTTCAGGAATTGCTTGAGGTATACACCTTATTGTGTATGTTATTTTGCTAAACCATGAAAACAAAAATTTTAAGTTGTGTTGTGGGTTAGTATTGTGATATGATTAAATTTGTGTAAAAAAGAAAATGTAGTGAGTAAAGTTTAGTTAGTGCAAATGTATGAGCTTTCAGTTGCAGTGTAGATCTTTAATTGCGTATGGTCTATATTCGGACCATTTGATATTATTACTGAGTGTATGCTTTTATAAAATAAATGTTTGATTTTGTTAATATGTATATATGTGTTGCGGAGTGTATGCTTTTGTAAGAAATACTGTTTGAATTTTGTAAATATGTACATTAATTAGTATATATAATGTATGAGCGTGTGTTTGAGTTTTTCTCCTTTTATATATATAGATTGCTTGTGAGTGCGTGCGTATGTGTTTTAAAAACTAGTGTTCGTTTTTGTGGACTGTCGTAGCTTTTGCCAGTGTACAGTCTAATTTTAAGTTCAAAAGGTACGCTACCTGATGCCCTTGGGATGCCCAACAAGGGTTACTCCTTCCTCATGGACAAATGAAGAACTTAATGCTGCATCTACTGCCGGTGCTGCTGTTACGTTTCTACCAGTAGGGAGCAGCTAAAAAGTTTGGTTAGGTTAGGCTATGCTGACTCTATTCAGAATTTGTATTAATTTGTTTTATTATTATCACACACTGA
This sequence comes from Dichetophora obliterata, assembly GCA_963920525.1. Classification (NCBI taxonomy): domain Eukaryota; kingdom Metazoa; phylum Arthropoda; class Insecta; order Diptera; family Sciomyzidae; genus Dichetophora; species Dichetophora obliterata. The sequence goes on from OY986435.1 coordinate 116,119,396, forward strand.
TTTTATGGTAGAAAAAATGTTTTAAAATATGTCCAGAATAGCTTTAATTCCCTTTTTTCACGCTTGCGAATTCAAAAATGTTCAGTTTTTTTTCACACTACTGTATGAAAATTTTCACTTCGAACTATGCAACTACTTCCAGCAATAATTATGCAGCTTTTATTGTTTTTGTCACACGCGATTATTACAATTGTTATTATTTTTTTCTATTGTTTTTAATCACTTTTAAACACTGTATATGAATTACAAATTAGAAAATTAGAAATTAGAAAATAATGGATTTGATGTTGCGCAGAATAAGTAACTAATCACTATGATTGTCTTTCAGCCTACTCTTTGCATGTAACGACGAACAAAAAAAACATGGCCGATGCTTGCTTGCTGGCCGCACTCGTTGCTTTGTTGTTATTTATGCACAATATGTAAGTTATGAAATCTTTTAGGAACTAGCCTAGACTTTTTCGTTATGTGTATTGCTTTATTTTTTTCTCTTTGAAATTGTTAACGTTTGTCTAAGTAAGAGTATTATTTTATGATATTATGTATTATTGTTACTGTTGTATTATTTCTGTTACCAAGCAAGCAAGTTGCTATAATTAAAACGGTATCAACATGCTACTTTGTGTGTTACCGATTAGCTGTTAAGTAAGTTTTAGTCAGTCTAAGATTTGTCGTGGTTTAAGCAGCAACATTAATTCCATTGAAGGAAAATAAAAACTAATTAAAATATAAACTGTGTTTTAATAAACTTTAACTGGCGCCCAACGTGGGGCATCGATTTAAAATCATACCGAAAAACAAGAAATTCTTCATAGAAGAAAAGTTTTTATTACGGAATCGTTGCCAAGAATCCACATTCACGAATTTAAAAGTTAGAGTCGACAAAAAGAACATTTTGTTATAACAACAAAATAAAAAATAAGTCATTATTAAAACCTATAAAAGCGAAAAGTGTGCTTTAAATAAAACGCTAAACAAAACACTTTTCACTAAATTTCATGATCGAAATAACAGTTGAGCAAAAGACAAACTCTTTTTATATTAAAACCACAAATGCAAATCTTAAAACCACAAAATCAAATGGTAAAGTAAGAAGTCGCATATAAAGAACATTAAAGCAAAGTAACAATAACAACAAAATAGACAATATAACTTTATGTAAAAACAACAATTTAAAAAGTTTACTGCGGAGAATACATACAACACAAAAAATAAATATTCAACAACAACGGGAATTGGCTGAGAAAATCTGCGTAATCCAATAAAAAATCGAGAGATACTGTCGTTAATCAAAAACCAGCGGAGCGGGAACCAGGAATCACAATTTATTTCGTAGTTATCTTTATAAATTTAAGTATTTTTTTTTTTTAATTAGCAATTCAAGATTTTTTATTGAGTTAAGTAAAGAAAAAACACAAAATGGACGAACATTTAATAAGAGCGATAGTAACGGCCGCCGTAAAATTGTCTCAAGACGAAATGGCTCGTAGCTTAAAAAAAGAACTGCAAACTGAAATTGACAAGTTATCTTTGCAGCTTGAACAGTTAATTCCACACACAAATATTGCTTCATATGAGCCGGTAACTATAAATTGTGATATTCAGTGCCCAGAAAGTTTAGACCTTATTAAGAGTGTTCCAGAGTTCGATGGGAATCAAATAAAATATCCCTCGTGGAGACAAGCTTCCGTGACTGCAATGAATGTTTATCAGAAATACGAGGGAAGTTCAAAATTTTACCAAGCTGTAGCTATACTTAGAAACAAGGTGGTTGGAAATGCAGACCACGTTTTAGCATCGCACAATACCGTTTTAAATTTCAGAGCAATTATTGCCCGACTTGATCACTCGTATTCTGATAAACGTTCTTTACATGTTTTGGAGCAGGAACTCAGTATTCTTCAGCAAGGACGGACGGAATTAACTGAATTTTATGATAATATTGAGAAACAGTTAACATTATTGACCACAAAAGTTTTAATGGAATATTCTGGTAATGATGAAATGATAGCTCTTTTGAATAATAAATATCGCGCAGATGCTCTTCGCGTCTTTATATCGGGTCTTAATAAACCAGTTGGTGATATTCTTTTTTCTAGTAGACCAACGGACTTGGCGTCTGCACTAGCTTTAGCACAAGAATTGAGTATGAACCAACAGAGGTTTAACTTTGCTAATGCATTCGCAAACCGCTTTCAAAGCCACGGCATTGTTTCAAGTAGGCAACCTTACAAGGACTTTAATCTTCCACAGTTTAAAAGAATACAAAATTACAATAATTCAAACCCTAATCCTACACCAATGGAAGTAGACCCGTCTTCAAGACAATACAGGTACAACGAAGTCAAACCTTTCTTTCAAAAAAATAATTTATTTAATCATAGATCCGAGCAGCCAAGTAATTTGCACAATCAATCAGGTTTCAGACGTTATTCTAATTTACCACAAGAAAATACCAATAATTATCAAACTATGTCAAATAAAAGAGAGAGAGATTCAGAAAAAACGGTGCATGGTGTTCAGGCAAAAATGCAACGTATTAATAATATTCATATCGACGAAACAAGTAATTATGGAGAGAGAGAGTTAAATGCAAATTTCTATGAAGAGCAAAATGAAGGCATAGATCAGTATGAGGATGAAGTTAATTTTTTAGAATAAGCTCTCTTCTGCCATACATTGAGAAGAGATTAGATAAAAAAATAAAGTTGAAGATTCTCATAGACACAGGGTCATCAAAAAACTATATAAAATATCTACCTCAATTAAAAAATATTAAATTAGTTAGAAAACCATTTAAAATAAAAACAATAAACGGTGAAACAACAGTAACGCAGAAAGTAGAAATAGAATTTTTAAGTCATCCATTTGAATTTTTTATTTTAGAAGAGCTCAGCTCATTTGATGCTATATTTGGTTATGATTCATTGCGAAAAATTGACGCTGGCATAGACACTAAGCATGGAACTCTTCACCATAAACATGGAGTTGAAGTTTTTTCTTATCTTTACTGCAGAAGCGAGAATGCCATTATTGTCGATAGTTCTGAGGTTCCAAAAAACGTTAGTGAAATGTTTAATTCAAAAATTCAAAGCTTAAGTGGTGTATTTGCCGACACGAATGAAGCCTTGCCGTTTAATACTAACGTTGTGGCTAGAATACACACAAAAACAAACGAACCGGTGTACTCCAAGGCGTACCCTTATCCGTTTGGAATGTCAGATTTTGTAAATAAAGAAATTTCTTCATTGTTGCACGATGGTATAATTAGACCCTCTCGGTCCCCATACAATAGTCCTGTATGGGTAGTAGACAAGAAGGGGGTGGACATAAATGGCAACAAAAATCACCGCTTGGTAATAGACTTTAGGAAACTAAACGATATTACTATAGCTGATCAATATCCAATACCCGACACATCTGTGATATTGTCAAACCTGGGAAAATCAAAATTTTTCTCGACAATTGATTTAAGATCAGGGTTTCATCAAGTTGTGTTGAGCGAAAAAGATCGCGAAAAGACTTCCTTTTCAGTAAATAATGGAAAATATGAGTTTTGCAGGCTTCCATTTGGCCTGAAGAATGCTCCTCGTATTTTCCAGCGTACTATTGACGATATTTTAAGGGAAGACATAGGCGTCCGTTGTCATGTGTACATCGACGACGTCATAATATTTTCGCAAAACGAGAATCAACATTGTAAGGATATTGAGATTATTTTACAAAAACTACTGAATGCAAACATGAGGGTTTCACCCGAAAAGTCGTCTTTTTTTAAAACTAAAGTAGAGTTTTTAGGATTCATTGTCTCAGCAAAGGGTATTCAAACATCACCGGAAAAGATAGAAGCTATAATAAATTACGAACAACCTAAGACACTTCGAGCATTGCGAGCATTCTTGGGATTGTCGGGTTACTACCGGCGCTTCGTTAAGAACTACGCTTTGTTGACGAAACCTATGACTAAATATTTGCGAGGTTCAAATGGGAATGTGAAAGCGAATCAATCCAAGAATGTAAAAATATCTTTTGACCAAGAGGCGATATTAGCATTTGAAAAGACAAAAACAATTTTAGCTTCTGAGGATGTTCTTTTATTACAGCCAGATTTTAATAAAGCCTTTGAATTGACAACCGACGCATCTTCTAAGGCGATTGGTGGAGTGCTTTCCCAAGACGGAAAACCGATAACATTCATTTCAAGGACTTTATCAAAAACTGAGGAATCATATGCAACGAATGAAAGAGAGTTGCTAGCAATAGTGTGGTCATTTCAAAAGCTTCGACATTATTTATATGGTTGTCGTGAAGTCCATGTTTTTACAGATCACCAACCCCTTACTTTTGCGATATCTGACAGGAACCCTAATGCAAAACTGAAGCGCTGGAAAGCCTTCATAGAGGAATATTCACCTGTGTTCCACTATAAGCCAGGCAGGGATAACACTGTAGCAGACGCGCTATCTCGGCAAATAATGAATCATGTTTCAGCGGAGGTAGAAGCCACGGTACATAGCGAAGAGTCACAGTCTGAAGTACTTCAATCTGTACCAAATCCAGTCAATTGCTTCCGAAATCAGATTGTGATAACACACGATGCTGGCAACAGTTACACTAAAAAAATTTTCTTTCAAAAGAACCTTAGGCACACTATTAAATTTAGTGACTACCAATTTTTATTTTCTACTCTTACACACTGCGTGAATCCATCCGTTGCAAATGGCATTTGCTGTGAATTACAAGTTTTAGGCAAAATACAAAACTGGCTGAAAAAGAATTTTATGAATGTTAAAATCGTGCATACAAAAAATTTAGTAATAGATGTGTTTAATATAGACGATCGATTGGAAATCATAGCAAAAGAGCATATTAGAGCTCACAGGAGTTATAATGAAATAAATAAACAAATTATGAAAAATTACTATTTTCCCGGCATGAGTACACAAATAAAAGCATTTATTGCAAATTGTCAGGTGTGTTTACAGTCAAAATATAAAAGAAAGCCAGTAGAGGAACCAATTCAAAACACGCCTATACCTGTATACGTAGGTGAAATATTACACTTAGATATTTTTTCAACAAAAGGAAGACTGTTTTTGACTTGCGTTGATAAGCTTTCGAAATTTGCTTTAGTAGAACCAATTTCGTCTCATTCGATAACGGACATAAAACCTGCCTTAATAAAAATATTGGGACTGTTTAAGCAAACGCGGGTAATAGTTTCTGACAATGAGAGAGCTCTCTGCTCTGAAACTATCAGATCTCTGTTGGAAACTCACTTTAATATTAAACATCACACTGTTCCCCCATTTCATAGTAGTAGTAACGGTCAGATTGAAAGATTCCATTCTACTTTAGCTGAAATATCGCGTTGTCTAATTTTGGAATATAAAATAATAGATACCTTAGAAGCAGTTTTGTTAGCATGCGATAAATATAATCGATCTATACATAGCGTCACTGGGCATCGACCTATAGACTTGATGCATTGTACGTCGGAGGCGTTAATCAATGAAACGTCAAAAAAAATTCTTAAGGCACAAACTAGGGCATTGGAATATCACAATAAAAACAAAAAACATCGTGTTTTCAAATTAGGCGAAGTGGTGTTTGTAAAGATAACGCGTAGAATTGGAAATAAGTTGACCAGTCTATATAAACCAGCGACTGTGCAAGAAGACTTGGGGACAACGGTTAAGACAAACGCTAATAAGATCATTCATAAGAGCAATATAAAGTAAACTATACACTTAAATTTGAAGTTGTAAACCTTAATGTACACTTATAAAAGCTTTACTAATTTTTTAACAATTTAATTTATGTTTAAGTTTAAGTTGAGTAAAGGTGGTTTCAACCGTTAAATTATAAAATTAACATTTACAAAAACTCGTTAATATTAAGACAGTCGGGACGACTTTCATTTAGAAGGGGGATAGTTATGAAATCTTTTAGGAACTAGCCTAGACTTTTTCGTTATGTGTATTGCTTTATTTTTTTCTCTTTGAAATTGTTAACGTTTGTCTAAGTAAGAGTATTATTTTATGATATTATGTATTATTGTTACTGTTGTATTATTTCTGTTACCAAGCAAGCAAGTTGCTATAATTAAAACGGTATCAACATGCTACTTTGTGTGTTACCGATTAGCTGTTAAGTAAGTTTTAGTCAGTCTAAGATTTGTCGTGGTTTAAGCAGCAACATTAATTCCATTGAAGGAAAATAAAAACTAATTAAAATATAAACTGTGTTTTAATAAACTTTAACTTGTATGTATGTATGATATGCAGCCTTTTCTCCTTTTATTACTTTTACCGATTCTTTTTTCTCACCCACGAGTCTGAAAAATGCTATATTTTTCACTAGATTGTTGTAAAATTGCTGCACAAGCTTTTTTAAACATGTATAATTATGTTTTATTGTTCTCAAACACTGCTTTTATGGTACTAAAAATTTTTTTTCACGCTTGCGAACTCAAAACGTTCCGTTTTTTTTCACACTACTGTATGTAATTTTGCACCTCGAATTATGCGAATACTTCCAGCAATAATTATTCAGTTTTTTTTTGTTATTTACTACACACACGCGATTATTACAATTGTTATTTAGTTTTTTATTGTTTTTCATAAATTTTAAACACGGTTTATATATTACAACGAAATGATTTATTTGCTGCTTGCGCAGATTAATTAAGCAAACGAACACTTTGATCGACTTTCAACCGAATGACCTGCGTGCAAAGAAGAAGATTAGATATGGCTGACACTTGCTCAATTTCTTTAGGAACGAGATGGGAACGAGCTGAAATTTAAAACAATTTTGTCGTGTGTGGGGTGGGTGAGACGGAGAACAAAGCTCTACTGCACTTGTTGCTTTGTTGTTGCTGTTTTTGAGAGTCGTCAAAGACGTGACGTTTTTAACACGTTTGACGGGCTATTTTGCGCATTTTGTTTGTTTTTTTTTTTTTTTTCCAGGCTGAATATGAGCGGCAACTATATATTGTTGTTGTATGCTAGTGATGTTACTATACTCTATATTTTTAAACTTTCACTTCTCGACGTTAGGTTTTTTCTTTCTTTAAGAAAAATATAAAATAAGCAGATATAAAATAAGCACGCACAAATATTTATAATCGCTTATTTAAAAATTACCAAAGGGAGGAACACAAAAAGAAAATGGCTGATTCTCACCTCTTTCCTTTGTTCGTGGATCGCATGTTCTTATCTGTTTCGTAACTGCTTCGGTGTTAAACAAGAGTCAAGGGCAAAGGAACAGCCTGAATATTTTTAAAATTTTAAATTTATTCCTTGAATATTTGTGGCTTTATAAATCCAATGCGATTCCTTGCTGGCTTCGAAGGACCATGTAGATTTCTTGGGGGTATCAAGTTTATTACTGAATCCAGGTAATGCTGAGGGATTCTAAATCCGGGTATGTGCCTAAGGACTTCAGTAGCTTTGTGCCAAGAAATAAAAATAACAGAGCGATTAATGTGTGTACAAGTGCTTACCCTTAGGCGAGAGATTTATTAGTGAGTTTAACTTTTTACATTCGGCTTAGAAGAAGTCAATTCAATTGCCACAGAGGGCCGTTAACAAATAAAGGGAAATTTTTAGCACCTTGCCGAAGGCAGTGTTTAGTATAATAATTCATTAAGCTCGAAGTACAATTCAATAATCGATAAGTTATGATAATTATAATTCAATACATAGTTCGATAAAAAAGAGTAACAATTCAAAGTTTATATCAATTCAATTATAAATTCAAAGTAAGTAGTAGTTCAATTTACGCTGCTCGCGTAAACACTGATATAAAGCAAATTCTTCTTTTATTTATTGTTGGCCATCCGGAGGTGCTTGAAAATTTTCCTCCGGGCCATCCATGTTTCCCTGGTTGTTTATTATACGCATATGGTGTCTGTTACCTCCTTGGTTGGAATATCTTTGGTTGTTATTCCTACTGTTGTTGTTATTGTTTCTTCCTCTGACAGTGTTCTTGTTGTGTGTAAAATTTCTGTTGTTGTTATTGTATCTATTTTGATTGTTTTGTTGATTTGAGTTGTATCTGAAGTTGTTGTTACTTCTATTGTAGTTGTTTTGTTGCCTTGAACTGTACCTAAAATTGTTTATATTATTATTGAAATTGCTATTTCTGTTTACGTTTTGAGTGCTGTTCATATCATTATAGTTCCGTCTAGGATGTTGTCTGTTAGGGTTTGCATGGTAGTTAAAAATTCTGGAGCTATTGTTTTGAGTGTCGCGTTCAACTTTCTGTGCAATGTCTATTGCTGTGTTGAAACTGTTAGGTTGGGCTGCAAACAATGTAGTCTTTAAATGATCATCTAAACCATTTTTGAAAATTGTTAAAGCGTATTTCTCATTCATGGCTTCTATCACTCCTTTTTGCTCACTTGTTGCACTGTTTCCTAACTCTTTTATTTGTAAACTATTAAGTTCTGATACTAGATTCAAAATTTTGTCTTTGAAATTTATAACTGAGTTATTTTTCTGAGTTGTTTGTGCTAACTGTGTGTGGATTTGAGCGATTGTTACATTGCTCTTGTATCTTGCCTGTAAACGTGTTTTAAGATCTTCGAATGATGTTTCTTTTGAACCTAAAGCCGTACGAACTACTGTACTAAGCTTTACACTAGTGATAAATTCGATTAAGGTTTTCTTCGCGTCATTTGTATAAGATTCATGTAGTAATTCTGTAATTTTTATAAATTGTTCTAATTCTTTATGCTGTCCATTAAATATTGGTATGGCCTTTAGAGCCGTTTCTAAATAAAAAGCTGACATAATGTTTAATATTGGATTCTGATCTTCTGTGTTATTATTATCCATTAGCTCACCTTTTTCTATGAGAAATTCTTCTATTGCCTTAGCTTTGTCTTCGAAAAGTTTTAAATCCTCTTTTCCTTTTGTCTCAATTATTGATTTTCTTAGCTCATCTAGTCTACTTCTTATCTCCCTAATATATTTTTGTGTGTATTGCCTATTTGGTGCTTTTTTTAATTTTTTTAATATCTCATTTGCTAAATCTGTCTCCATTTATATTTATAGAAAAACTCGCGCAGTCATAGCTCGATTTTCGATACTCTTGAGTTTTATTGTGCATAACAGACATTATACTCGTATATATAATTACATTTTTCACATATTAAGTGCGGTTCGTGTTCTACGAAACCTGTCTTTATAAGGTTTTTATTACAGCATTTGCATTTAAAGTACTCACGATGCCATGCTTTGCCTTTATGTGCCATATATCTAATTTTACCTATGTCTATAATTTTTTGTTGACAATTTTCGCAATATTTACTGAAAAGTATTTCAAAACATCCTTGGTAGTAACTTTTTGTGGCGAATTTTATCATAATTTTATATTTGATGTTTTTAATTTCTTTATTAAATTATTTAAAATATGTTAAAAATCAAAATTTATTCAATTATTTTTATTGTGATATTAATGTTTTATACAGAGTTGCCTATGTTTCGCAACATTTCTTTTCTTACATAATTCTCATAGTATCTATTGATTATATATAGAATAGTCGCAATCATAAATATCGCACTTAAAATAGTAATGAAATAAAAAAAATTGCTGCCTTCGTTGTTATTGCTGGTGTTAGCGTTGCTGTTGTTGTTGGTGACGACCTCTTGCTTGTTGCTGAACCATCCCATGGCTTCCGTAGTTTAATTTTTCTTTCTGAATTTGGTTTATTAGCTGCCTTTTTTGTGTCGAATCTTTTACCAAAGGTATTATGTTATGTAATTGTGCAATCCTTTGTCTTGCTATTACCCTTCGGCCTCCTCGTGGTCTCTTTGGTTTCTACTGAGCTGCGGTTTGGAATCTTCTATACTCTTTAAGTTCTTTATTTTGCGCTGCTGTTCTTTCCTTGTATTGTTCAATAGTTATTGCCTTTGGGCCGGCACGGATCGGTGTTGGTGTGTACGTTTGGATAGGTTCAGTTGCAGTGGTAACTAGTTGCGGCACGTATTCCTCTTGGAGTTGCTCTTGAGCGTAACAAGACCACTTTTTGAATATTTTATCAATTTCTTCTTGCTCGTTACAGCTTGACATGCTTCAAAATGCGTACTATTATTGTTGTTTCAGGAACAATTTTCAGGATGCAGGATCATTGGGGCAGGATCAGGAACAATTTTTCAGGATGCAGGATCGTTGGGGCAGGATCGCCATGTGATATCTTTTTATTTGTCGTGACTGAAGTTTACAGGATGAATAAAATTGCCAAAGATAGGGCTGAGCTATGTTATGGCCAAAGTGCCGTACTTTTCGAAAAATAGAATATTCAAACTCATGTACTTCATTCAAGTTTAATATTTAACTATCTGTCTTTATTTCTAAAATGCTCTGGTATTTAAAGCAAAAATACCACTATTAATTATGTTACAATCATTACAAATTCTTACACTATTTCTTGAAACTCCTCCCTACAATTTCATTCTTACAATTTGTTTGTTTTGTTTTTCTAGTTTCCCCTTCGTTTCGTCATTGACACATTGATTGGTTTTAATAAATTATGCCGCGCTTGCATTTGTGATGCGCTTGCCCTCGTGCTGCTAATTAGGTTAGCTGGCCAGTGAGTACATTGTTTACATTTGGTTATGACGAAATGTTTGTGACAAAAGAATGAATCAACGAAACAAACGAAACACAAAACGTCTTTATGTTATTAAAAACTAGCGTACCATTAGCTGGCTGTGCTATGACACTACAAAATACTTAAAATCCATTTTGTTTCATTGTAAGTCATCGCAATCATCATCAACCTCAGCTACTTACCCATACTAGAGATTATTATAAAATTCCAACAGCAGAGTAAAGTTTAAAAAAATAAAATAAATATATTTTGTATAACGTTATAAAAATTTTATTTTTTTCTTCTTTAACAATTTAAAATCTTAAAAATAAACATTTATTCTTAAGTAATATTATTCTAACCCCATAATGCTGAAATGACCCCACGGTAATGTCTCATTACTATTTGCTACCAAAAATAGCTTATTATCATGAGGGCCTAATGCAATTTTTGTTTGTATGATAGAACTTACTTCATGTTTCCGCGACTGAATCAAATTTTGTTTAACTGTCTTTTCAATGTTGTTTTCAAGTCTAGACTATGTTTCTTTTTACACCTTTCGATTTTTTCGTTGAATCTTCACCCGTGTACCCGTATCGCATACATTTTTGCACGGAGCCCCACAAATTCAGTCATGATACTGCCATTATTCTCATCTTTCATGAGACCCAAAACTTTTTTATTGACTTGAGGAACATCCCACACGTTTTCAATAGGATAGTCGCTTGTATCAAAGTGTATAAAGCAATCGCGTTTGATAACCTCATACAAGTCTTTACAAGCCACCTCATAAATTAGCGAATCGGTATAGCAAATGCCACAATCAGAACCAAATTGAGGAGCCATGTAACCATAATGAAAATCATAAATGGTTGTTTTGGCTAAATCAAGGCTGCACATACCAACATAAATGGGTTTATTGAAGTATATTTCAGTTTTATTTGGTTCAATTGCCATCAAATTTCCATCAAATATTGTTGAGGCCTTAAACTCAGGCTTAGAAATAAGGGCTTCGGCACCATATCAACCCAAACAACTCGTTATCAATTTAACAACACTGTGTTTACGTATGTTTTCCATAGTTTTTCCGAACACATCATTATTCATGAGTTTGAAAAGGTTCTTCTCAAACTCATTTATAGTCGCTGTTTGAAGACTCGTGTTTAGATCGATATATGGCTTCAACCATGCAGATTGTCTAAATTGTAAAATTTTGTGAATTTTTAATCCATATTTCAAAGCCTGCTTTATATTTCTGTAGTGAATAATATATCTCACACTACCACCCAAAGTTGCAAACAGTTTTTTCTGTTTTGATCCTGGAGGCGTAATATGATCGGGGCAAAATATGATCGAGATCCTTATGGTAATCGTGGAGGTTAATTGGATACTCTAAATCTACCTCGAGAATATATCCTACTTCATATCGGCTTCAAAATTAAAATTTTGCGAATCTGACAGCCAATGAAACTCACTGTGGGGGAGAAATTGAGACATGGCCCAACCATACTGATTACTAATGTCATAATACATTAAGAATTGGGATGGTTGAGCATCATCGAAATCAGTCATGTACTTATTGTTGGCTTTCGAATAGCGCTAAGTACACTGACTAAGACCCCCACGAATACCTCGCTCTACAAACATAAGCATATCTATATCTGTCAATAGCTCAAGGGTTATATCAGTATGCTTAAGCATTGCATCCCATGTATAACCAGGTAGAGTGAAATAATGTGCAGGATATAGACATAAGTTTTATGGCAACTTGTGCGAAATTGTTCGAAAACATCGAATAATAGTAAAACGTCCATTTTCAAATAAATATCTGAATATTCACCCACATTATTAATATTTAATTTAACCCAGACAATTTGTACATAAGCATAATCCTCTGCACTGATATTTGTATCATTAAGTTTATTGTAGAAATGTGTAATATCGGGTAATGATGTTTCCGAAAATTTAACTGCATCATCGCAGTAGTCATACGGAAAGACACCCTTACGCGTCAGCAAATTTAATTGTTCATCATTTAAATTTTTAAACTCCAATTTTAGAATATTGAAATTTGGTAGATGTGAGGCTAAAGTATCTAAGCTACTCGCCATGAATCTGAATGAGTCAATAAACCGATATTTTATCACGTATTCGTCCAGTCGTTTTGTAAATGAAATGTAACGTTTCCTGTTTATTGGTAGAAGGTCAAATCGCCCCTTTTAATCTGTAGCTAAATTTTTAAAAATGAAATGTGAGTCATAACCGGTGAGATTATGAAAAATTATGGGTATTGTGTGTGAGTCTTTGAAGTTTATATTGCACCCCTCATGCGCTGGGCCTCGATAAGCACCGGTAAGATGACAATGATCGCGTACCTTGACATCATCATTGGTGTAGGCTTTCTCACATATGTGGCATGTGTTGGCGATCGCAAAACTTTGAACTTGCTCAACAGTCATGTCAAAGAAAGACAGTTTCAACATCTTCAGCAAAATTATTTAGTTCCGAAACGAACCCACTCAATACAATCTGCCCCACGATAGCTTTTATAAAACGATAACGTATGGTCATACGCACACTTAACATAAAAACCCACACTATATAGTATATGATTCTGGTATGCATTTCCAACAATGGACTTTGCCACAATGCATTCCAAATCGGAATATACCACAAATGGGGTCATAATTTTATTTTTAAAATTTTTGAAGCAAACCTCCTTCTTAGCTTCTGTCGGCATCCTTATTTTGCAATTGTTTAGTCACCTGCAGTCCTCGGTGTGCTGCTCCAACTTGAGTGCTGAGTAGAAGTAGAGTAAACATATATCGCAAAAATATTTGGCTCCATCATGTGCTGATAATTGGTTAGACAAAAGCCGTGAAAGAATTTTTATCCACACATAATGGTATATGACTGGCACATCATTATTGCTGCTACCATCTCCACTATCAGCGACCTTATTGTTATCATCATCATCAACTTAATTCTGATATCTGCTCTGCACCATAAGGAGATTTATGCGACATTCCATTTTATATTTTGTCAAATATGACGGTACGACGATAAATTTGCTTCTTTTTTTTATGTATAATGTATAAATTAATTGAGATGTTATTTTGCATCTCAAATCTCGGGATCTGTCTCATCGTCATTGGGAATACAATATTTTTCAAATTTAATAAATCCCGATAATTCGGATACATTGACATGCGCTCCGTATTTATATTCGCTGGATGCAGAACAGATATGATTGCCAAAGCAAAACAGGCGTTGTCATCATTTTTCACATTAACGCATGCTTTCTTGCTATGAATCTGTGGTGGTAGTGGGATATATGACGATCCTAGCTGTGGCTTGAATTTGTTAATGTTCACTGCCAAGTTAACGACTGCAGCCAACGCCATCCACTATCCCGTTCTTGGTACTCTTCCAGCTTTTTCAAAACTGCATTTTGAACATGTTCAAAAAACCAAGCTCTAATATCCGTTTCCCGGTAAATATCAACATTTTTCGTGTTCATGAATTTCAAGTCACGAATTTCTTCGTTAGCTCTAGTAACTCGAAATTTTTTAACGGTGCGCTGGAAGAGATCTACACAATCTGCGCCAAGAAGTTCTGGGGATCTTTATGGATTAAATTAACTATAACGCCGGTACGTACTCTGAAAATTAAAATAAGGTTTAAATTAATATATTATATAAAATCAAAATAAATAATATGGTAATGAAATTATTTAAAAATTAAGCTTACCGTCCACCAAATGTTGATTCGATTTCTTCCCATCGAATTCGAATAGTGTTGTGACTCACAACGCGGCTGCCCCAAAACGTTATCTGTTTTTAAATGTTCAAGTGCATGCAATGAGAACTGATCTACCGCAAATCGGGCGATCAGCTTTCATTGCATCGTAGCGCTTTAAGTTAATTCAATGCCAAGGTCGGCACCTTCAAAACAGAAGCTATTAAAGTAAACACTGACGCCAGTTGGGCGATCAGCTTTCATAGCAAGCGCTATATTAAAGACAATAAAATAAAGCCAACAACTTACTCATGTGCGGCTAGTGCCAAAAATGCTGACAATGCATTTTCGGCAAGTCAACCAACGCAGAGGTAATATAATTTTAATTGTATTTTATTGTTGTAATTAGCATGCGTACTTTTGCCGTCATGCAATTAAAAACAGAGGTAAAATATTTTAAATAATATTTTATTGATGGATTCAGTATTTTGGGAAATATGACCCAATTACACATGTTATATGTACATGTCTGTATGTTTGTTCGGCCTAAGTTGGCATTATTAAATAAGTATGAAGGAATGTAAGACTGAATAATAATGTTTACTTTAAGAATGTCTGTATATTTTAAAGAATAATTAATTGGAACTAGAGTAAATTCTTGAGCCAGATATAACCTAGGCCAAGAATGCAAGACCAAATGCAAGATTAATATTTCCTAATTGTTAAGAAATTACGTACAAGGGAATAATTGTAAACTAGATCAATAAAAACTAAGACTAATTATTATGCAAGATTGCCTTCCGCATCTTGCACAAATGCTGAGTACACCCAATTATCGTAAAAACCGAGGTGTTAAATATAAGTAGTTTTAAGAGAGTAGATAGTCGATTTTATAACTGTGAAAAGAGTTGATTGTCAATGGTAAACACCAATAAAACTGTAATAATAAAAGTATACAGTCACTAAAGTGACCGATAAAGAAAACATAAAAAGCATTATTCTCTCTAACCAGAACAAGGGACCTAAGGAAGGACCAGAGGACTTTATTCCCACCCAGATCAGCATGAGTAAGTATAATACAGGTAACATTCCGGCACCCTCACGGCTGCCTACAGACCGGCATAACTCACCATGCCTAGCCTAAGGTGAGAAAGAATAACCAGGACTTGGGACGAGTTCCCAGTCTGACAAGTAGGGCCACGAATAGGACCTATGCGCATCCTCACGGGAGGACGCAACAAAAAATGGCGCAGCCGGTAGGATCCTTCTGTCCACGGGGACAGCAAGGATGTTAGGATCCTTTTTGTTACAGGAACAACAAGGATATTTTGAAATTAACATTTTTTTTATGGAATTTAAATGTTTGATAGGATCCTTATTATTACAGGAACAATAAGGATATTTTTAGTTAAGTTTTTGTAAAAATTTTAAAAGAATGCATTTTTTTTGATAGGACATTTATAAATAAAAAAAAATATGTGTTTAATGTTTTAAATAATAACAAAGGATTTATAACGATGAATTATAGAGTTAAACTGTTAGTATGTTGAAAAAATTTTTTTTTGTTGGGCAAAATGATAGTTTTTGGCATAAATGTCTGTGGGATTTTTTTTTCTTTGTGGCAGTAGGACTGACGTGGGTCCTACTGGATATATATTATTGATGGCGGATCCATCTTCCACCACCTCTCGGAAAGGGGATGGTAGGAATATTTTATTTTGAATATATAGGTTTTAGTTTCGTTTGAACCCATTTTAGGAATTAAATTTTTGGAAATATTTTTTTTAGATAACACATATTGTCAACAACAACTTTTTGGATCCACTAAGTGGAAATCATGAGGACTGTACTAGTAGAACATTTAGATACCATCCCGGCAAACCAAACCAGGAAGCAGATTTTAGAGAAAAAATGGAGGAACGAATTCACCGTGGATGAGTATCAACTGAGAAAAGAATTAGTAAGCAGTGCCAAGGAAGCCCAAAGCGGCATGAATTTTGAAATTTTTTATAAAATATAGAGAATAAAAAGAAAAATCTTTTAAATATAGTTAAGAATATTTGTATTACAAAAAAGTCGACTTATGTATGGTTAATATATGGCAAAAACCTTAAATAAATGGGAATTAAACAAAAAATATGAAAATGTGTTTTGTAAGCTTCAAATTTGTATTTGTTCATGTATCTCATGGCAGGAGGAGAATTCGTATTTATATTGAAAACGCCAAGTAAATTTGCAGCAAGCAAGGCGAAACGAACAACTATGAATGTAAACGACATAGCGAAAACGGTGAATAATTTGGTGCCCTTGTTTTCGGGTACCGAGTCACCGGCGGAAGTATATAGGTTCATCCAGGGATGTGACCTGGCTGCAAGAGCAGTTCAGAAAGTAGATATCCCAATTTTCATTGAGTGCATAAAACTCCGGTTGCACGGGGACGCTTTCGAACTATGTAGAAGCCGACAATTTTACAAGTTAGAGGATATTTACTTATTGATTAAGTCAAATTATCTAAGAACAACTACATACGATTCAATAATTATTGCATTATCTAGAAGTGAACAAGAGCCCGGGGAAAAAATAACTGCGTTTGCACGAAGGTTAGGTTCAATAGAAGCCAGAGGTAGAGACTGTATAGGGGAGGACAAATCACTCCTGAAACAATTAAATATCTCCGTAGTTACAGCATTTAAAGTCGGTATATTGGATCCTGAGATAAGAACAGTAGTGTTATCATTGTCAGGGAATGACCTCTCAGAATTGGTAAAAAAAGCTTCAGATTTGGAATATATGTTGAAGGACAAAAGCAGGAATGGATCAGGACGACATTCACCGCGTCAAACTTACACGATACAAGAAAGTGACGAAGAGCAGAGATGGAATAGAAGAAGAATTCAGGGTTTAAGGATAAGAGATTTAACGCCAGTAGATAGGTTCGAAGACGAAAGGCAGGACCGATATAAAATGAACATCAAGTGTTCATTCTGCAACAGACAAGGACACACAAGGGATGAGTGTCTTACGAGGAAAAATTCTCCGTATTGCGAAACATGTCAGAAGTATGGGCATGAAAATTGTTGGATGAATGCACCCTCATTCGCACCAAGGGGACAGCAGAAATATTTTAGAAAATTTCCTAGTAGACAGCAGGGAAAACAGGAACATATTTAACGATCAACTTAGTTTTAGGGCAAATAATTTTGGTAATGAACTGCAAGTGAGACAGCAACAGGTACGCTGTAGGTGGTGTGACAAGGTGGGTCATATGCAGGATGAGTGTTATAGGAGGAACAACTGGGAAAATCGGCAGGGAAACTTTCAGGGGCCCAGCCAAGGCCAATGAGCTGGGAACCCCGAAATAAGAGCGAAATAAGGCCATCAAAGATAGTAACGGATAATTCTACGTCTAGAGAGATTGTGAATATCCGTACATCTAAGCCAATAGAAAGTATAGTAACAGATAATTCTACGTCTGAGGAGATTGTGAATATCTGTACATCCAAGCCAGTAGAAAGTTCAGTAACAGATCATTCAGTAGTAACAGAGAATTTGACATCCGAAAGAATTGTAAATTTCTGTACACCTCATTCAGGAAGGAATGTAGAAAACATAAGCCCAGAATCGATGGTAACTGTTAAGTCGTTGCAGGCGACATCAAAAAAGGTTAAAAAGACAATCGGGGAAATAAAAGAAAAATTCGATGTGGTATTCGAGAAAGTAAATGAAAATATGATAGAAGAAAAATTCAATGTGGTAGCGGGAAGATTAAATGAAAAAGTAACACAAGAGAAATGCAATGTGGGATTAGAAAAATTAAATGAAAATATAAGAAATGATGGTTGGCATAAAAATATGACGGTGTTGGAAAAGAAAAAGGGTGAATGTTTGGGAATCTCCAAAGTAGATGATGTGTTTATAGAAATTCCTTGCAAGAATGCTATAAATGGTAGACTCATTCTTCTTGTAGATTCCGGAGCAGACACGAGTTTAGTGAAACAAAATGCATTTAAAACAATTGAAAACAGGGGAAAAGAAATAAAAAATTTGTGTGGAGCATTCGGAGGTTTCGTGAAAACACTTGGGTCAGTGAAGATAGAACATGACGAGGTACATAATCTTAGTTTTAAGTTGCACGTAGTTGCATTAGAACAAGGACTGCCTGCAGATGGCATATTAGGCCGGGATAATTTATGGAATAAAACCATAATAAATACGATTGATAAATCATTAACTATATACGACAGAGAAGGAGGTAATATAAAATTACCATTGAAACAAATGAATGAGTTCAGTTCAATTAATTACAGTGAGGAAATACAAATAAAAGCTAGAACCATACAAACAGTAAGAATTAAAGTAGAGACTAAAATTCCGGTGGTAGTTGTACATAAACAGGAGATTATGCCAGGGGTTTATTTAGGAGAAAGTTTAACAAAGGTAGAGAAAGATACTGCTTATGTATCTATATTGAATTCAAATAATGAGGATGTTATCTTGCCGAGGTACTATAAACCGAAATTTTCCAATTATAATATATTTAAAATGAAGTCAGGCTCAATGTATGGAGTAAACGAGTGTAAGGTAAAAGAGAGGATTAATAAATTAACACAGACAATTAAATTAGATGAAAATTTGAACTTAGAGGCAATCGAGAATTTAATAACGGAATACCATGATATTTTTATATTGGAAGGAGATAAATTAACATATACTCCAGTGATAGAACACGAAATTCAGGTTCAAGCAAATCAGCCTCCTATAAATCAGAAACAATATAGATTACCTCAGGCGCATAGAGAAGAAATTCAAAAACAGGTAGAACAGCTGTTAGAAGACGACATTATTAGGCCAAGCAAATCACCTTGGAATTCGCCATTACTGTTAGTACCAAAGAAAGCAGGAAGCGATGGTATGAAAAAGTGGAGATTAGTCATAGATTTCAGAAAGTTAAATGACGCAACAATTAAGCAAGTTTTTCCAATACCAAGGATTGATGAAATATTAGATCAATAAGGGCACTGTAGATATTTTTCAACATTAGATTTAGCAAGTGGGTACCATCAGGTTCTAATGAGTAAAGACGACAGGAAGAAAACAGCATTTAGTACAGCATTTGGTCATTATGAATTCAATAGAATGCCATTTGGACTCACCGGAGCTCCAGCGACTTTCCAGCGATTGATGAATAATATATTGACAGGATTACAAGGAATAGATTGTTTCGTATATTTAGATGATGTGGTAATTTATGGCAAAAATTTACAGCAACATGGGGAAAGATTAGCACAAGTATTCCAGAGGCTTAGGGAAAATTGCTTAAAATTGAATACGGAAAAGTGTCAGTTTCTTCGTAGAGAAATAGCATACCTGGGACACAAATGTTAGGAATTAGGGGCGCTACCAGATCCACAGAAATTAAAATGCGTAAAGGATATTCCAATACCGAGAAATAGGAAAGAGGTTCAAGCATTTTTAGGACTAGCTAATTATTACAGGAAGTTCATAGAGAATATGTCACAAATGGCATCACCCATAAATAATTTATTAAAGAAAGACAGTAAGTTCCAATGGTCAGATAAGTGTCAGGAAGCATTTGAAAAAATTAAGGAAGCGGTGACTTCATCACCCATTTTGGCATATCCCGACTTTAGCAAACCGTTTTTATTAACTACGGACGCGAGTGGAGACGCATTAGGAGCAGTATTGTCACAAGGGGAGGGGTGAAGATCGACCAATTGCGTTTGCCAGTAGATCATTGAATAACGCTGAAAAAAGGTACTCAACAATAGAAAAAGAGTTTTTAGCGATTGTTTGGGCGACAAAAATTTTTAGAGCATATTTGTTACGAAGGCCGTTCAAGATATATACAGATCACCAACCATTGAGAGGAATAGCGAATCTGAAGGACCAAACGTCAAGACTAGCAAGGTTTAGACACAAGATGTCAGAGTACGATTTCGAAATAATTTATAAACCAGGTAAAAAGAATTTAAATGCAGACGCACTGAGCAGAATACCACAGCAGAACCAAGAGATAGTTGTAGTTCAAACCAGATCTAAAGCAAGAGAAAAAGAAGCAGCCGAAGAAACTAAAGAAAACACGGATTCACTAGCGGAAGTGGATGAGGGAATAGAACAACAAGCCAATAATAACATAGAAATCCTAACAGATAGGAAGGATATAGAGAGAATATTAAAGGATTTTCATAATTTGCCATTGGGAGGACATCAGGGAGCGCTGAGAACGTACTTTAGAATAAGAAAACAATACAAATGGAAGGGAATGCAAAAGGAAATTAAGGAGTATGTGAAAAAATGTAATAAATGTCAAATAAATAAAAGTTCTAGACTCACCAAAATGCCTATGGTATTGACAGACACACCAACACGTCCGTTTGACAAAGTTTATATGGATATAGTCGGCATATTGCCAGAGACTGTGTCTGGTAATAAATACATTTTAACGTTTCAAGATGATTTTTCGAAGTATATGGCATGTGTTGCGATACCAGATGCCGAAGCAAGCACGATATCGAAATCATTTTTTAACGAAATTATAACTCGCCACAATACACCAAGGGTGTTAATTACAGACAACGGCTCAAATTTTATTTCACGCGTGTTTTCAGATGTAAGTAAAATGTTAGGTATTAAAAAGTTACATATTACACCGTATCATCCGCAGGCAAATGGTTCCCTAGAGAGAAGTCATAGGCCTTTGGCAGAATATTTAAGAGGGTTTGCCAAAGAAGACGGGTCCAATTGGGATCAGTGGTTATCGTCTGCGATGCACGTTCACAATAACACACCGCATACGACAACAAAGCAAACACCTTTCAAAACTTTATATGGGTTTGACTCAGAAATGCCAACTAATTTAAGGCGAAAGTGTAGTCCGCTGTATAATGCCGAGGATACTTCAAAAGTTATGAAATATCAAATTCAGAGAGCGCACGAGCTGGTAAGACAGAACCAGGAGCGTGCAAAAGAAGTATCTAAAAAATATTATGATAATACTTTAAATGCAGTAGAATTTAAAATTGGGGACAGGGTACTAATGAAGAATCAAACAAGGAAGAATAAATTTTCACCAATATGGATAGGACCGTATGAAGTTTTAGCAATAAAAACCCCAGTAACTACCGAGATTTCGATAAAGGGGAAAGCAAAGAAAATTCATAACAATTTACTAAAATGGTTTCATGAAAATTAGAAATAGAAAAAAAGATAGATTAAGTGTTAGAACATTAAATGGAACTGAGAGCAAAGAATAGATGTTAGTATTATTAAATACATTTAAGGAATACTACAATTATTAGAATGAAATACATATTTATGAGTTATATTGAAACAAGTAAATAAAGAAAAGTGAACTGCTTACAAAAGGAACAGTTGATTTAGGTATATTAAATCAAAAGAAGGTATGTAAATCGAAAAAAAATAATAGTAACACGAAAAAATGGAGCTGACTAATAGTAGGGAAAATCTAATAAAATATAAAGTAATAATAAAAAAAAAAAAATAATAAAAAAAAGTTATATAGAAAGAAAATTAGGAAAGTAGTTAATGTGAAAGCATATATGTGGCCGGAGTAAGGCAACGAGAAATAAATGGAGTAGAGGAAACTACTAACGGAGGAAACAGTAAAGTTTATGAAATCAAAAAATAAAAAAAAAAGGAATATAAATGGAAGAGAAAAAAAATAAAAGGCATTTAAATGCAACAATTAGAGATCCAAGGTATATCAGAAAAAATAAAAATTTTAAGAAGCGGAGAAAATCTGAAGTTAAAGGCAAATGTGTTGGCATCTGCAAAGTGAAAGACGTTGTTACAGAAATCCCTCGCAAGGATTAAATTCTACTACAACGCATTCTACTTGTAGATCCCAAAATAGTGCCACTTTATTTTAATTCTGTAAGTTTTGTTTTGGATTGAAATATAAAAAATATGAAAAGATTTGATTGATATGAAAAAAAAAATAACCGAATATAAAGAAATTTGATAACGTCAAATGAAGACGTAGTAAAACATAATAAATAATATGATACAGAAAGTAAAGGGAAAAATAGAAAAAAAATACATTTTATTTTTACATAAAGAAAAATATTATTTTACAAATTAAAGGTAAATTGAAAATCACGAAGGTAAAAAGAGAAGAAATTGAAATATATAAAATGGAAGAATAAAATACAGAAAAAATGATAAAAGGAAATTTGATTTTACGGTTTGAGAAAAATAAGTTTTTTTTTTAAAGATAAAAAAAAGTTTTTTTTTTGGATTGTAAATACCTAAATTTGAAATGAATTTAAAGAGAAATAAAATGCACTTAAGCGTTGAAATATTGAAAAGAAGAATACAAATTCGCATAAAAATATCGAAAAATTCGATATTCAAAATAAAAATTAAAATAAAAATTCTCATTATGCGGAAATATTGAGATTCGATTAATATATAAATGAAAACTGTTGAATTAAAGCTTTAAGAATAAAATGAATAATAAAGTAGTATTTAAAAAAAAAAAAAGAAAAAATTAAGGGTTTACAAAGAAGAATAAAATGTTTAAATATAAGTAAATACATAATTGAAACATGTCAAAATATGGGTGAACATATTTAAAAATTAACGATTGAGAAATAAAGGATGTTAAACGAAACATGTTAAGATATGAATAAGTTTATCTAAAAGCAAACTGTTACAAAAGAATATTCAAAATAGCTAATAGATACATGAAAATATAAGAAAAAAGAAAAAAAAAAGTTAAAAGGATATTTAAAATGTTTAGATATTAAAAGGAGTAAAGTGAAATTAAACCCTTTGAAATAATATGTTGAGTTGATATCAAAGAATATATGAAAAAAAAAATTATTATATATGAAGGTCACTGAAAAGAACAAATAAAACACGCATATATTGTAATAAGTTGTTATAATTAGCGCAAAATTTAAAACAGTACAAAAACATTTTGACGCAAGATTTAAATTTAAAATTAGCTATAAATTAAGTTATTTTGAGATGAAAATATTAAAATAAGACATAAGTATTAATTTTATCTAAAAATGAATATGAAGGTTACCGATAGTCTTGTATGCATCACAATAGCAGGAGTGCAACGAGCATAGATACCATGATAATACTTTGGGTCTAAAGATGCAACGGAATTCTATGACTAAAGCCGAAAGTGGCCAAATACAATATTACTTTTGCATTCTGATACGAGGTATCACGTATCACGTACAACAAGTAATTATAATGGAGTTTTAACTGGAAAGACGATAGGCAGCGAGAAGTAGCTACAATAAACAAGGAACGGCATTAGTTTAAAAATGTCAACAGTTCTGAGTTTCAAATATTTTTTAGTTTTTCAAATATATGCTGGCAGTTTTTCTGTGGAGCATAGTGCGAAGAAATAATGGAACCAACTTTATAAGCAAGTGGAATAAGGCCATTAAGTGGTTCAAGAGTCCACCACACAACGATATAACACAACAGCAGAAAACATTTCTTTCAGCGAGAGAGACAGAAGAAAATAAAAACAAACTAAACTAGAACTCAAAATGCTGATATAAAACACAACAAAATTTAATTCAACATAGATGGAACAGCAACTTCAATTATAAGTCAAAATACATGATAAAAGACTACACCGTGGACCTAGCAGAACAGACCAAATTGGCATTATTGTACGAAAGAAAAATCCTTGTACCAATGAAAGACAGGAAACACGCCGTGATATTTTTGGCACACCGATGGACAACGGGGCGGAGAAATAAAAACAACAGAAGGAACCAGAAGATGACTAAAAGTAATAGACACCACACACCAGGCAGTAGCAGGCCAACGGGGATCAGATTACACCACAAGGGATGCATTAATACAAGACAGAAGTGACTTTAAATATATATTAAAAGTAGTAAACAATTGTTATAAATACAAGCAGAAATTTATACAATTAACATATACATAACAAGAATAGGTAATGAATCTAATGAACTTTCTAAAATTACCAACTTAAGAATTAAGAACATAGTACAATATCAATATGCTATTAATAAAATTTAAGATATGTAATTACCTAAAGTAAACCAAATTAAATTAAATCAAACGAAGAATGATGTTGAAAAATGAACTAGCATATAAAATTGTGATCATTTAGTACATAAAGTTATTAAACAAGCAAAACAAGCATACAAACAATAGACTTTAAAGTATATTGACGAAAATTTTAACCTCTTCAAGGTAAAAATTTTCTTTGTGTAAGGGGGGAGGAATGTTGTGACTCACAACGCGGCTGCCCCAAAACGTTATCTGTTTTTAAATGTTCAAGTGCATGCAATGAGAACTGATCTACCGCAAATCGGGCGATCAGCTTTCATTGCATCGTAGCGCTTTAAGTTAATTCAATGCCAAGGTCGGCACCTTCAAAACAGAAGCTATTAAAGTAAACACTGACGCCAGTTGGGCGATCAGCTTTCATAGCAAGCGCTATATTAAAGACAATAAAATAAAGCCAACAACTTACTCATGTGCGGCTAGTGCCAAAAATGCTGACAATGCATTTTCGGCAAGTCAACCAACGCAGAGGTAATATAATTTTAATTGTATTTTATTGTTGTAATTAGCATGCGTACTTTTGCCGTCATGCAATTAAAAACAGAGGTAAAATATTTTAAATAATATTTTATTGATGGATTCAGTATTTTGGGAAATATGACCCAATTACACATGTTATACATGTCTGTATGTTTGTTCGGCCTAAGTTGGCATTATTAAATAAGTATGAAGGAATGTAAGACTGAATAATAATGTTTACTTTAAGAATGTCTGTATATTTTAAAGAATAATTAATTGGAACTAGAGTAAATTCTTGAGCCAGATATAACCTAGGCCAAGAATGCAAGACCAAATGCAAGATTAATATTTCCTAATTGTTAAGAAATTACGTACAAGGGAATAATTGTAAACTAGATCAATAAAAACTAAGACTAATTATTATGCAAGATTGCCTTCCGCATCTTGCACAAATGCTGAGTACACCCAATTATCGTAAAAACCGAGGTGTTAAATATAAGTAGTTTTAAGAGAGTAGATAGTCGATTTTATAACTGTGAAAAGAGTTGATTGTCAATGGTAAACACCAATAAAACTGTAATAATAAAAGTATACAGTCACTAAAGTGACCGATAAAGAAAACATAAAAAGCATTATTCTCTCTAACCAGAACAAGGGACCTAAGGAAGGACCAGAGGACTTTATTCCCACCCAGATCAGCATGAGTAAGTATAATACAGGTAACATTCCGGCACCCTCACGGCTGCCTACAGACCGGCATAACTCACCATGCCTAGCATAATAAGGTGCGAAAGAATAACCAGGACTTGGGACGAGTTCCCAGTCTGACAAGTAGGGCCACGAATAGGACCTATGTGCATCCTCGTGGGAGGACGCAACAAAAGATGCCCAGCTCGTCCTTTTGGCCGTTCGGGAAAGGCCTGCACCAGTGGTAGAGTTGAGTACCTTTAACTTGGCGCGGTAACCTTGAAGCACCACAATTCCACATGTAGCACTCTGTTTCACTCCAACATTTGTTGCCCAACGTAAAATATCACGAAGGGTAATGAGATGTATAGAGCACTCTTTTATACTCGGCATAACTAGCTCACGATTCTTTTGCGCCTTTTCGTATAATGCTTTCGCGTTTTCTAAAATTTTTTTAACACTCTTTTATACTCGGCATAACTAGCTCACGATTCTTTTGCGCCTTTTCGTATAATGCTTTCGCGTTTTCTAAAATTTTCTTAACAATGCCTTCTACTCATTTTAAATTATTCAAATAATCTTCAAGAAATAGGTTTAAATGCTTTATGTTGCGGATCAAAACATTGAATGAATGAAATAGTCTCGACTCAAGCATTTATATACGGTCTCAAATAATAAATTATTCTTAAACCCTTATCTTCTTTGCATACATAAAAGAGGAAGGAAACACATTCGATCATTGCAAAATCGCTAATTTGAAAGTATATCTAAACTCTGATTCATATCCCTATGAAGACTTGAATAGTCGCTTTGAAATGGGGCTGTTCTTTATGATATGTATATGAAAATTCAACAAAGTTATTATATGCGATAACCTCAACCATTGCTAGATGTCGTTGAATTCAATAGCCCCACTAATTATTGTTGATCAAAATGAAACACTTAAAACTGGACCTATTGATATACGAATCGAATTTGATACCGAAGCAAACAAACCGATTCCAGATAAAACATCAGCCTATTGTCTAGTAATCCATGATCGTTTAATTGAATACTCACCTTTAACCAGCGAAAGCAGGAGAATTATTTAAATGTGTGAGAATTATATAAAGGTAACCAGTCATCATCTGATCTTTATTGTTGAAGGTATTTTGAATGAAGCCATCAACAAAATAAAATGAATAGGTTGAGAGGGTATCATAAATTAATTTATTGCTACTACTGCGGTAGCAAATCGCACTTAGAGGAGAAGTGTAAGAAGAAGAAGGATGACCAAAAGTTAGCAAAATGGGCAAAGGAGCAAAAACACGCTAAAAATAAGATTGGTAAAGGAGTAAAAAGATGCAGAAACAGAAGAAGAAAATAGAGCAAAATTATACTCGAAGCTGATTGGTTAAATCAATTACTTTTTATGTATGTAATTATTACTTTTATACATGTAATTATCAAACTTTAAATATAACAAATCAATAAAAGAACAATAATGATTCATATATAAATCAACTCGTTTTGTTTTATTTATATCAGCATAGTTGCGTATGGTCATGGTTACGATGACGCTTTCAATCGCTAGCTTAATTTATTCTGCTGCTTTCATACTTTGTTTTTTATATTAGTCAACCAACTCATATTAAATTTTTTAAAATGCCTTACAACTATACTCAATATAATCTTCAAGAAATAGGTTTAAATGATTTATGTTGAGGATCAATGGCTTATCATCTTTAACATGAAATTTGTAGCGACTTAAATTCATAAACATATTAAACAAGCATGGGAAAAATAAAAAATATTTTACTTCTGTACTGTTTCCTTATATTCAACTTGCGGTTTTGAGTCTGGGCTTATCACCTTAAACATGAAATTTTGATTTATAGCAACAACAACAACACTGAAGTTTTTGTAGCGAATTATATACATAAATATTATGCTTGCTATGAAGCTTGGGCTTATCACTTTAAACTTGAAATTTTGATTTATAACAACAACAACACCAACCATCATACTTCAGCCAGCTTGATCAATCATAGCCCATCTAGCTATCCGTCCGTCCGTCCATCTTGCATGCTTATCTCCAATTTATAACAACAGCACGCTTCAACCATCCCTTCTAGCTATCCCCCCGTCCGTCCATCTTGCATTAACAATTTATAACAACACCACGCTTCAACCATCCTACTTCAGCCAGCTTGACCAATCATACCCCCTTCTAGCTATCCCTCCGTCCGTCCATCCATCTGACCATCTGTCCGACTGTCTGCCCATACGTCTTCTATGCTTGCTTACCTCCCATTTATAACAACAACAACACGCTACCAGTGTTGCCACCTCTGACCGCTTTCCAACTGCGCTGCTTCTCACAATTTTGTGAATTTGGAGGCCCATAAGAAAATACACGCGTTTTTGATTTAGAACTGTCATAGCTACTCTACTTATAGTTTCAGACACATCTGCAACTGCTGTTGTACAACTACGTTTTGGTATAAATCCAGACTGTCTGTCCGTAAGTAGACAATTAGAGGTAAAATATAAACTCATTTGCTTGTAAACTAGGTGTTCTAATGCTTTTGAAAGAAAGGGTAAGATAGCTATAGGCCGAAATTCATCGCCTGATTTCGGAATTGGAAGTATTTTTGCTAATTTCAACTTCTTTGGAAACACTGATTTTGTAAATATTGTATTGAAAATATGTGTCATAGCAGGTACAAGTTTAGGTAAAGACAATTTAAGGAACTTAGGAGTAATTCCGTCAATGCCTGTCGAGTTGGATTTTACATAAATCAGACTAGGGAGCACATCACTTTCAGTAACACACATAAAACTAAAACTAGATGTTGTAGATATTGCACTTTTGTATTGAAGATCGTTATCACGAAAAAAATTCATGCCAGACTCGATTATATCACAGATGGGTTGCCTTGTTAGCTCTATATTATCACAGTTTTGGTTTCCTACAAAATTATTATTGAGGATATTGAGGTTAGCATTTACTTTGTCAGTACAAGTTTTATTTATGCCTATTTTTCTAATAGTTCGCCAAGTAGCCTTACTGCGAAGTAGCTGCCCTTGAAAATTTTTCGAAGAAGTACTGGGATTTTGCTCGTTTTATAGCGCTAACAGCCTGTTAGCGTAAATTTGAAAATGCCTCAATGTGTGCTGACGTCTTATATCTTTTTCATTTGGAGTAGTAGTAGTAGCTTTTTGATAAGGAAACCAACATCGTGATTAAACCATGGCTGACTTGAATTTTTTATAAGTATCGTTTTTAAAGGTACATGCCTTTCAAAAAGAACCAATAAAGTATCATTTTAAAAAATCTACTTGGTCATCTACTTATGTCTTACAAAATATTCTTTGCCAATCGGCTCTGTCAAAATCTGCGTTAAGAAGTTGAAATTGTATGTTTTTAAAGTTTTTAAAGAAAAATATCTAAAGTGAAGTAAATTAAGTCTTGAATAGAAACTTGTGGTACGGAAAGTTGATAATAAAACAAAACATGGCTTTTGTCACTTACAATGATTAATGTCATTTAGAATTTTTCCGATAAATGCACCTTAGATCTGCGGGATTCCTTTTGTCTCATTTTTAAGTTTATTCACTTTGGGCACAGCACTTTTTCACAGTTCAAAGACAGGAAGCATTTTGCTTAAAATTTTGCAATGGTGACTCTATCCATGGCTATGTCCACATCGTTTTCAATTGCACGTTGGTATCTGCCTTCTGCAAAGAATCTAAGTGTTGCAGCCAGCTGCATCGTCAAAGGAACCGACGTCTCCTTTACCAAGATTTGTATTTCTTTAGGATGTCCTTAAAGGCTTCCTTATTAATGCGGTAGAAGGCGGTAAATCTACGAAATAATAATACGTGCAATTGAACGATAACTTCACTATGTGCACAATACTTACGCAGATTCTAGAACTTATAAAGGGTTGGAATGATCCCTGAGCACGCGCTTCTTAATTTTTCCCATCTTTTTCTTCTCATCTTTACTTAATAGATACGAACCAATAAAAAACACACTCATATCTCAATATTTTACTTTTTATTTATTCCACAATTTATTAATTTGACATTAATTAGCTGTTTGGAAAGTGAATTCGAACTTACACAAAATCGTTCGAATTGCAGCAAACCCATTTCAAATTCGTGCGATTTGCGATTTCGGTTTCAAATTGAACTCACACGAAATCCAGCACATGCCTGATTATTTTAAAATTTAGGCATTTTTCCCGAAAATTCCGGATCCCGAAAAATCCGGGTATCTCGGGATCATGAATTTAAAATCCTGAAATCCCGGGATTTGCCAAAACCTTTCGGGATTGGAAGCCCTAGTCTACACATACTTTTTTAAGAAAAGCCTTTTTCACGCCCTCTATCGGTTATACTAGCAAATTGTTGGAGCTTAGATTGATTCGTGATAAAGAAGTAAACAAAGACTAAATAAATCTTTGCAGAATCAATGCAGTCGGTTTTCGAACCTTTGTTTTTTGCAAACTAGTAGAAAAAAAATTGCTTTGAAGGTGCTATACATCACCACAATACTGTTTTGATTTAACATAAAGTGTTCGTATAAGCTTGTTAAAGTGAATGGTACTGCATAAACCACAGAAGAATACTGTAGAGCTGATGTAGCTATCACCGAAACAGTCTTCTTGGTGGTTTGTTCTGCAAAGAACTTGTTGTTTTTGCAACTTGTTGCTGCATGAAGTTATTTGACATTAAGCTCGCATATAATTCTAAAAAAAATAAAATTTTATCTAGAATTATAAAAAACAATATAGTAGTAAAAAAATGCTATCAAAAATCTTCATGTAAAATCTATAAAGTTTCGTGCCGATTGAGAACTCGATACAGGAATTTTTATTAGTATTTAACCAAAGAACTAATAAGAACAAAGTTCGAATTACGTTTGCTGTGTGTAAAGTGATCGTTTGTAAAGTGATATGTATTCAGTTTTTAATGTAATTGTTCTTTAAAATGAGCTATCAAACATTAAAATCGGATGGAAAGTACTAGAGTTGTGATATTTTACTTTAAAAAAAAAAAAATATATTTTCTTGTAATAAAAATATCGTGAATCCAAATTTGAAAAAATGCGAAAGAAATGTTGTTGAAATATTTTCTGAACCAATATTTAATAAAAATACAAAAAATTATCCATTAACGTTGTATAACCATGTAGTAATGTAATTTTTTACTTTAAGTGTAACATTTTGTATATTAAGAGTTTGGGAATTTTTATGAAAAAATCGTCAAAAATTTAAAAAAGGTGGTAGAAGTCAAACACGTCGGGTAAAGTAACAACACGACCCCTCAGATGTCCAGTAAAAACATGCATATAAAATGTTTTATATTATTTTGTACTCGTTGTATCTATCCCCCCTTATTAACTTTATATTTAGGTTTTAAATTTTGTTTGTTATGTTGCACACAATGAAATTAAAAATATTTAATATTACTTTATACCTTTTGTCCTCATTTCATGATTGTCATTATTAATTTGTTGTGCATATCAACAAATAAATTCGTAAATAAAAAAGTAATAAAATTTATATGAGAGATATGGATGAATTTTAATGAGCTTTTGAATTTTAATAGCTTTTGATGTTACAATATAATCAGCTATTATCTCTTTTTAATAAAAGTAATTTTTATCGATAATCTTTTTAATGAAATTTCGAATCAATCCCATATTCTTAAAAAATATCATCTCTTGCAAGAAATTTAATTCACAGAATAGTTTTATGCGCAGAATCTGCATGTAAAACGTGAAAAGTGTATCTAATTTAATTTTTCTAAGCAAATTTTTCTTTAACTGTTTAAATAGCGTTGTTTGGATTACATTTAACATAAATTAAGAATAAAAAACTTTGATTTTTTAAACAAAAGCCTGACAGGTATGATAAGCAAACAGTGCATATATTAAAATAATAAAGCAATTGACGAAAATTTTACTTAAATTGTTTTTTGCAAAAACCCTTATACAAACACGATAAACAGCTAAAAACACGATAAACATGAAATGCACATAGATACTCACTTTATTGATTATTTAAGTGACCTATGATATATTAAAACAGTATGTTAATACAACAGCTATACAGCTTAACAAAAAAAAGTAACGTGAAGGCCTTGGGGATCTCTGCGGTTTATTATAATTATGTATTAACAATTTCTGAATATAGTCAATAAAGTTATAGACTGTCTATGGTTTTCGAGATATTTTTTAAAACGTGAATTATTTTTTTTTTATTTTAAACCTTTTTGCACCAAAACATATTATTTACTGAATTGATTCCATGAATAAGGAGAATTAAAATGCAGATCAAACCAAAATCTCGGAATTATGGAATTTTTGCTTTGGTCGTAACGGCCAAAAGCGTTTAAAGAAATTTTTTTTTTAAAACGTGGAAATTTAGGTCTTATTATTTTATAATTCTATCATATTATGATATTGTTTTGTTTTGTATTTCGAGATGAGAGACATCCCCATCTCTCAATTCCACATATTTTGAATGAATAAAATATATTAACAAGATTTCAATATTGTCATTTAAATCAAGTAAGTTTTCAAGAAGGCAACAATACCAAGAAACTCCGTATAGAGTCAATCACACAGCAGACTAGACAGACTCTTTCGAAAAGAGCTAAGCTTCCATCTTCAGTAGTCTTGTGTGATTTAGCTGTAACCAACCCACTGTTTAAGTCTCTAAAAAAGGATGATTTTTCAAGCGTTTGATTTTTTAAAGTTGAAAAAAAAACCAAAAAAATTTGCAATTGTGAATGAATTATTTATTTGGAGCAATACATCAATGCATGAAATCTACTTTTAAAGATTATTTCATGTAAATATTTCCCGCGGCTGCGCCTGAGGTAAGCTTCAATTTTAGCATCTTTTTTCCAGCATTTCGGCCAGTATCTCACCAATGGCAGCTGTAATATTGTCTACCAGGGCTGCATTTGTGGCTGGCTTGTTCCTGTACACGAGAGACTTCACGTAGCCCCACAAAAAATAGTCTAGCGGGGTCAAATTTCATTATCTTAGCGTCCAATGGACTGCTCCAAAACGTGAGATTAATTGCATACCAAACTCGCATCTCAATAGGTTCATGGTATCGCGTAACGTGTGGCATGTGGTACCGTCTTGTTGAAATCACATGTCAACCAAGTCCAATTATTCCATTTTGGGCAAAAAAAATCCGTTTGAAAAAGTACGGTCTTATGATGCCGCCTACCCACAAACCGCACCAAACTCCATTTTTCAGGGTGTATTGGCAGCTCTTGAACTGTCTCAAGCTGCTCTTCATACCAAATTCGCCAATTCTATTTGTTGACGTACCTATTGAAAAAAATTAGCTTCGAAGCATGAATTTTAGTAATAAAATTCAATGATTTGCAAGCCATGTTCGTTTGTTAGTCTACTCATGGTGAAATGGCAAACCTTACTGAGCATTTTTAGCTTTGCCACATGCTACGAAACATGCTTGAGGTGTCAAAAAATGTACACTAAAATAACAAATACCAAAAAGTCACCCTTTATGATTGGACACTTGTTGGAATAAATATATTTGTTGACATCGCACGAATTTATTTCTCATCGGACATTTTCATATGAAAATTCAAAGAATAGGTCACAATTATCTTAAATATGAATGGAACGTATCCCAGCATAACAGCAAGGCCGCTAAGCGCACGAGCACAGAATGTATGTGAATAAGCGAGATAACTCTAGCATTATGGTCAAACTACAAATTTGGAACCTCTAACCAAAGATAAAAATAAAGGAAACTTCTGTGGGGAACTCGAAACAAGGAGAATAAATAATAGTAAAGAGATTTCAAAGGCGAATTAGTTCAATAAGGCGAAAAATTATGACCACTGAGGGGCAGCCCGTGCGAAGAAATATGGCGGCGATATTGAGAGCAGAGCTGAAAATGAGCCAATGAAATGAGTCGACCGAAAACAAATCGTACTGAGAGAATTTTGTAGTACACTCGCAACTGGTTTGCTAATGATGACATGTTGCGAGTGTGAGCGGCCGGAGGAGAGGAATGAAAACACCAGCAAAGTCAAGCAACAACGAAAACAAAACAAAAGCACAGATCATATGGCAATTAGAAACTCTTGAGTATCCGAATTGACTATTATAAATGAAAATGCAAAAAATCTAATTGTCACAGTTTTTAGCGCTTTAGCTATTTGCATGTTTCCTTTTCTATGCCAAATTGGTTTCGTTTTATCCTCAGCTGAACGTTGCTGTTGTTGTTCTTGTTGTCAGCTATGTTTCTAACATAGCCGATATTGTTTTGTTTTGTTCTTAGCTGAATAGATAGAAACCAAGCAAATATCCCATTTTCATGATCAATTAACTGTTTGAAAATATTTTACATATATGTATTACGAAATATTTGCAACAAATATTTTCCTTCTTTTAATTAGATTTGATATGAAAAATATGTGATAATAATTATTGTGAAGAGTTCTAAATATCTATGTATTTGAAATTTTTTTTCAAATAATTTTCAATACAAAAAATCTATTTCAACAATTTAAAAGTATTACTTATTAAAGTCCTTTCCGCATTAATAACATATATACATAAAATCGAATCAAAGAAAGTTATACTACACACTATTCTTTGTTTGATTTCTGTTAAACATACATATTTATAATTTTTAGTTAAACTTTTAATACATATGTATGTATTTACATTTATGTATTTTATCTGGGCTTATCTATGTATTCATCTCATATCTGTTTATTCATCTTTGGTCTGTTAATCCATCTCTGGACAGTTCAGAAAATCATTTATCTGTATATATTATATTTTAAAGGATTGCGAAAAAGTCCATTAAAAGAAAACTTCATGGTTTTTTTCAGCAAATTTTCAGCAAACTTCATTTCATCAAATTTTGTCACAGTTAGAAAAATGTATTCAAAAATGATGTGAAATGAAGATAACTTGTCTAAATGGAAAATTAACACATTTTGTTAAACATAACTTTTTCTAAATACTGTTCCGCTTTACAAGATTTGTCTTTATGTTTGTAAAAAAATTAAAAATAAAGTAACGTAGTAGAAAGATATATTAACATATCATTAAATTTAAAGTTATAAAAAGTCGATATTAGTTAGTCGATAAAAGAAGTAATAAAAACAGCGCTTGAAGTATTTTTTAAGAAACCTGGTATGCACTTCGATCTATATTTAATTGTTATTTAAAATGAATTATCAAACAAAAAATCAGGTGAAAAATACCAGAGTAGTGGTATTTTACTTTTCGAAAAAATTTTAAATTCTTTCCTGTTATAATAACAAACTTTTAAAAAGCAACATTTTCAAATGTCTTTAAAATAATTTCTGAGATAAAGCTTAAAAGAGTTACAAAAAAGTTGTGTTATTACTTTAAATAACTTAATCATTATGACTTAATCATTAGTCAATGAGATTACGTTGGATAACCTGGTCGTTTTGAAAGTTTTTCCTGGAAGTTTAACGTTTTGAAAATTTCGAGTTTGAGTATTTTTGCGAAAATAATTCCTATAAATCCAAAAATGCAAAATTTTGGAAAACAACACCATAGGCGGTTGTGGCAACTTTTCCAAAAAAAGAGCGAAAGTTTAAAAAAAAGTTATAACTGTTGAAACTTGACAGTTTCTTAAAAATCCTCAAAGTGCCTGTTTCTGGCATATTGATCAATTCAAAATCAAGAGTATGCAGTCGTCATTTTGACTCTTCTTGCATTAGAGGGTCACGCCTTAAAAGTGGTTCAATTCCAACCATATGTCTTGGTAAGTGTTATACAATTTTGAAAAGTTTTAAAATAAATATAAATAAATCACTCATTTCGTGTTGCGTACAGGGACATTTTTCAGTACTTAAATGAAGGTATATTTTGGTGCTTTTTAATGATAAAACGAATTCAAATATTTTTTCTTTCATCCAGTTTGCTTCAGTATGTGTCTATCTTTAAATTTAAACTTCACCCAAAAAAATCCTGCAGTAAAAATAAATAAAAATGTATTTAAAACAAATGTAAATTAGTAATTCACCGTCCAAATAAAAATGTAATTGTTTTTACTAATTTCAATTATTTACTTTACTACATATTTTTAACTACAGAAAATAAATACATTTACATTATAATTGAATGTTTTTTCATTTATTAATTAAAAAACTGCAAAACATTTTCTGCCACAGTACAAAGATTGCTTTTATTATAAGAAAATCAAAGAATTTTTGTATTAAAAAAATGCATTTTAAGATGAATGAATATACAATTTTGAAATATAAATACAATTGCTATCAATTACATACTATGCAAATTATTTTATTGTAGATATTCTTTATTTAAATAAATGCATGTAAACAACTACTTACTACATGCAACTACTTAGTGTAGTATTAATTATTTAAATGTAAATTGAGTAAAAATATATTGAATAACTACATATGTATTTAAACCAATTGGTTTAAACAATTTATTACAACAATAATCCAAATATAAAGTATCTACACGGTTGCGTTCGGAGGACATCAAAAAGACTGCGGTTTTAGTTAATTTAAAAAAAAACAGTTAATCAGCGAAATGTGCTGAAATTTCAAGATACATTTTTTAAATGTATAAAAAGTGTAAATAGTACAGAATTCAAAATTATATAAATTAAAATTTCGGTCGGTTGCGTATGGTGTCCCCAATGGTTGCGTACGGTGGACACTTAAAAAAGGTTAACAATACGTGTTAAAAAAATTAAAATGTTATTAGCTGTGTCTTGTTGGGACCTTTACTGTTCCATGATTGTAGATGTTTATATTTTGTTGCCTCCAAATTATGTTGATTTCGTATATTCGAGATCTTTTAAATTTTTGCCCATTCATTTTTAAATTTATTAAAGAAAATAAAAAAACAAAAAATGAATTAAAATTGAAGATATGTTTGAACAATCGTTTTGAATAACATTTTCTAGAAAATCTTCCTTATTTTTAAAAAAATTAAAATTAATCCTCAAAAAAAAAACTACTACTGGGTATTCTAACTAGTTTATTTATAAATTGACATAGAAATATATATCACGCATTCCGTAAAAAGTAAACTGCAAATCGAAAAAATCAACTTTATGCAAACTAAAAATGTGTTGTACCGTACTTCAGCACATACTATGTGCAGTGAGAAATAAAAGAAAGTATGGTTTTTCTATTATTTTAGTGTGTGAATTTTAACATAGTAAACGCATTTTTAGTAAGCGAATTTTTTTTATTTTTCTTGGTAAAATATCAATACGTAACATAAAACTTAAGTAACAGTAATTAAAAAATAGGTGTTTATATTAATATACGAGAGAAAATATTAAACGGAAAGTTTTTTGCTCTGTACTCGACAAAAAATAAATTTTTTAAATTGTGTAAAGCCTCCTTAAAGCAAATCAAAAATAATACTTGCGAATGAAATTTTTAGAGTTTCTTTACTTGATCCAATCGAATTTTTCCACATAAAAGTAAGTTTTTTGACTATTATTGGTTGCGTACTTTAATAAATTTTGATGAAATGTACAAGTGCGAAACTCTTTACAAAGTAAATTCTTGCTTTTCATAGTAAAATTAATCGAAAATATGAGCCACTAAGGCCGCAAAAAATATAAAAGTGTTTCACATCGACAAACAAGAAATAGAGGACTCGAAAATAAATTTAAAAATGAATGGGTAAAAATTTAAAAGATCCCGAATATACGAAATCAACATAATTTGGAGGCAACAAAATATAAACATCTACAATCATGGAACAGTAAAGGTCCCAACAAGACACATCAAATAACATTTTAATTTTTTTAACACGTATTGTTAACCTTTTTTAAGTGTCCACCGTACGCAACCATTGGGGACACCATACGCAATCGACCGAAATTTTAATTTTAAAAATTTTGAATTCTGTACTATTTACACTTTTTATACATTTAAAAAATGTATCTTGAAATTTCAGCACATTTCGCTGATTAACTGTTTTTTTTAAATTAACTAAAACCGCAGTCTTTTTGGTGTCCTCCGAACGCAACCGTGTAGATACTTTATATTTGGATTATTGTTTTAATAAATTGTTAAACCAATTGGTTTAAATACATATGTAGTTATTCAATATATTTTTACTCAATTTACATTTATGTAAATAATTAATACTACACTAAGTAGTTGCATGTAGTAAGTAGTTGTTTACATGCATTTATTTAAATAAAGAATATCTTCAATAAAATAATTTGCATAGTATGTAATTGATAGCAATTGTATTTATATTTCAAAATTGTATATTCATTCATCTTAAAATGCATTTTTTTAATACAAAAATTCTTTGATTTTCTTATAATAAAAGCAATCTTTGTACTGTAGCAGAAAATGTTTTGCAGTTTTTTAATTAATAAATGAAAAAACATTCAATTATAATGTAAATGTATTTATTTTCAGTAGTTAAAAATATGTAGTAAAGTAAATAATTGAAATTAGTAAAAATAATTACATTTTTATTTGGACGGTGAATTACTAATTTACATTTGTTTTAAATAAATTTTTATTTATTTTTACTGCAGGATTTTTTTGGGTGAAGTTTAAATTTAAAGATAGACACATACTGAAGCAAACTGGATGAAAGAAAAACTATTTGAATTCGTGTTATCATTAAAAAGCACCAAAATATACCTACATTTAAGTACTGAAAAATGTCCCTGTACGCAACACGAAATGAGTGATTTATTTATATTTATTTTAAAACTTTTCAAAATTGTATAACACTTACCAAGACATATGGTTGGAATTGAACCACTTTTAAGGCGTGACCCTCCAATGCAAGAAGAGTCAAAACGACGACTGCATACTCTTGATTTTGAATTGATCAATATGCCAGAAACAGGCACTTTGAGGATTTTTAAGAAACTGTCAAGTTTCAACAGTTATAACTTTTTTTTTAACTTTCGCTCTTTTTTTGGAAAAGTTGCCACAACCGCCTGTGGTGTTGTTTTCCAAAATTTTGCATTTTTGGATTTATAGGAATTATTTTCGCAAAAATACTCAAACTCGAAATTTTCAAAACGTTAAACTTCCAGGAAAAACTTTCAAAACTACCAGGTTATCCAACGTAATCTCATTGACTAATGATTAAGTCATAATGATTAAGTTATTTAAAGTAATAACACAACTTTTTTGTAACTCTTTTAAGCTCTATCTCAGAAATTATTTTAAAGACATTTGAAAATGTTGCTTTTTAAAAGTTTGTTATTATAACAGGAAAGAATTTAAAATTTTTTCGAAAAGTAAAATACCACTACTCTGGTATTTTTCACCTGATTTTTTTGTTTGATAATTCATTTTAAATAACAATTAAATATAGATCGAAGTGCATACCAGGTTTCTTAAAAAATACTTCAAGCGCTGTTTTTATTACTTCTTTTATCGACTAACTAATATCGACTTTTTATAACTTTAAATTTAATGATATGTTAATATATCTTTCTACTACGTTACTTTATTTTTAATTTTTTTGCAAACATAAAGACAAATCTTGTAAAGCGGAACAGTATTTAGAAGAAGTTATGTTTAACAAAATGTGTTAATATTCCATTTAGACAAGTTATCTTCATTTCACATCATTTTTGAACACATTTTTCTAACTGTGACAAAATTTGATGAAATGAAGTTTGCTGAAAATTTGCTGAAAAAAACCATGAAGTTTTCTTTTAATGGACTTTTTCGCAATCCTTTAAAATATAATATATACAGATAAATGATTTTCTGAACTGTCCAGAGATGGATAAACAGACCAAAGATGAATAAACAGATATGAGATGAATACATAGATAAGCCCAGATAAAATACATAAATGTAAATACATACATATGTATTAAAAGTTTAACTAAAAATTATAAATATGTATGTTTAACAGAAATCAAACAAAGAATAGTGTGTAGTATAACTTTCTTTGATTCGATTTTATGTATATATGTTATTAATGCGGAAAGGACTTTAATAAGTAATACTTTTAAATTGTTGAAATAGATTTTTT
Organism: Dichetophora obliterata; assembly: GCA_963920525.1. Taxonomy (NCBI): domain Eukaryota; kingdom Metazoa; phylum Arthropoda; class Insecta; order Diptera; family Sciomyzidae; genus Dichetophora; species Dichetophora obliterata. Next base: position 116,159,034 of record OY986435.1, read on the forward strand.
GTATTGAAAATTATTTGAAAAAAAATTTCAAATACATAGATATTTAGAACTCTTCACAATAATTATTATCACATATTTTTCATATCAAATCTAATTAAAAGAAGGAAAATATTTGTTGCAAATATTTCGTAATACATATATGTAAAATATTTTCAAACAGTTTATTGATCATGAAAATGGGATATTTGCTTGGTTTCTATCTATTCAGCTAAGAACAAAACAAAACAATATCGGCTATGTTAGAAACATAGCTGACAACAAGAACAACAACAGCAACGTTCAGCTGAGGATAAAACGAAACCAATTTGGCATAGAAAAGGAAACATGCAAATAGCTAAATGCGCTAAAAACTGTGACAATTAGATATTTTGCATTTTCATTTATAATAGTCAATTCGGATACTCAAGAGTTTCTAATTGCCATATGATCTGTGCTTTTGTTTTGTTTTCGTTGTTGCTTGACTTTGCTGGTGTTTTCATTCCTCTCCTCCGGCCGCTCACACTCGCAACATGTCATCATTAGCAAACCAGTTGTGAGTGTACTACAAAATTCTCTCAGTACGATTTGTTTTCGGTCGACTCATTTCATTGGCTCATTTTCAGCTCTGCTCTCAATATCGCCGCCATATTTCTTCGCACGGGCTGCACCTCAGTGGTCATAATTTTTCGCCTTATTGAACTAATTCGCCTTTGAAATCTCTTTATTATTATTTATTCTCCTTGCCCGAAATTCGCTTAAAGGAGGTTTTAGACAATTTTTGAAAATAAATCTTTTTTAAATTGATTATTATTGTATAACTATTCAAGAATCTGCAAAAAATATTTCAAATCAATCCCGCTTATAAAATGGACTCCACAGCGCTTAAAACCTGGTGCGTCAGAGCAACTTTGACTGACAAGAGTAACTTTAAACGCGGTTTTCACAAAACATACTTGTTAAAAGCGAGCCACACTACGGAATGCAAACTAATCGACCAATTTCAATTTTTTTTAAGTCTATTTGTAATTCTACGCATCTGCTACCTAAATTAGCGTCTTTGGAAGATTTGTCTAGTTCTTACACGCAACAAAATGGTCAAAAGTAATGGCCGAGGTATGGTGTGCAATATGGGTTAAATGTTATTTTTTTTGGCTAAAACCTCAAATAGATACAAAACAACATTTTTCCTGAAATCTGGGACATAATAAGCAGAAAATTTAATAATCAATAAATTTGACCACGCCCCATTTCCATAAATAAATAATTTTACACGAGATTTTAGAAATATATATATATTAATATTAAAAAGTTATGAAAAGAAAAGGTAAACTAACTCCAGAAATTAGAAAAGAAAAATGCTTAAAATGTTATAAATAATATTGAAAATACTCATTCGTGACTTTTCTACGTACAAATTGCTAAGCATAACAGAATATATCGAGAGCTTATATTCAATATGACCTATCTACAAAAAAAAGCTTTTTCAGGAGAGCAAAAAACCGTTTAAATCTTTCAGTGTACAAATATTCACCAACAAAAGTACCAGAATATTGTGTTAAAAGAATGACAAGCTTTCATAAACAAAAAAAAGGAGTGAAATCTTTTACTTTTCGTTTAAGTGTAGATATGTGGTTTTGTATTTCAAATATATTTTTTTCTTAAATGAAATCAGCGTATAAGTCTTTTTATTCAATAGAAAAGGTAAGTTCTTCGTGAGTTCATTGACGATTTTATTCAGATTTTAAGAAAATTTTGTTGATAACGGTATTAACAAAAACAAGAGAAAAATGTCAAAATAGCAGTAAAGAATGATATTGTTCTATTTATTTAATTGCTTACATTTTTTTCAATATTATCATAAAAATATTGATATGAGCTGTCGATCAGCGGCCGATAATGGGTCGCACGGTCTTACAAGGGTCGAAGATGGCCTAAAAATTATGTTCTACTGCCGCTGTATGGACGCTGAACGCAAAGAAGTAAAACATAAGGAAGTGGTGTAGTAGCAGAAAAGTGCGGCATTTTCCATACTGGTGTTGGTTCGTACAAACACATGAACATTCAAACACGGCTGCATTCGGTTGCATCACAAAAAAAAAGCCCAAACTTTTTCTGATGATAATCACATATTTCGCTATCTTGTTTGTTCTTATCCAATAACAATAACAGATTGTATTTCCATACCACCCTTGAGGTATAAAATTTGGTCCGTTACTGATTTTTTTGTGGGTGTTCGGTTCTCCAGTGTTCGGTTCACCCGAGAGCAAAAAAGAATATTAGTAAAGTAAAAAATTATGGTAAAAGCTATCTACTGGGTTTGTATTCATTTATATTCATGCATTAAATTTTAGAAGTTATTAAAATTATAAATTACTAGCTGAAACCCGGCGCGTTGCTGCTACTCTCCCTATTCAAACGCCCATAAAATGTTATCAGTTAAACAGCATGTCTAAATTGAGGTCAAATACTGAATTCTGAGACTGTGCGACCTATATCCACAAAGCTATTCGATATAACAAATTTGGGTTGTATAGGAAGTGCCACTCTCTCTTCATCACCGCTAATAGAATGTAATCAATTAAACTGGATGTCTACATGGAGGTCGAATACCGAATTCCAAAACTGTGCGACATATAACTCCAAAACTATTCGATAGCACAAATTTTGATTGTATGGGAGGTGCCACTCTCCTTTTCCCTACGCCCATAAAATTTTAGCAATGAAACTGCATGAGTACATTGAGGTCGAATACTGAATTTTGAGGCTGAGTTACCTATAACTCCAAATCTATTCGATATCGCAAATTTGGGTTAAATTGGAGGTGTCACGACCCCCCGACAAACTCTAAAAAATTTTATCAGTAAATCTGCAAGCGTAAATTTTGGTCGAATACTGAGTTGCGACGCTGTGCGACCTTGAACTACAAAGCTATTCGATATCACAAATTTTCGTTGTATGGGAGGTGCCACTCCCCCTTGATCAACGCTCATAAAATGTAATCAATGAAACTGCATGTGTACATTGAGGTCCAATACTGAATTCCAAAGCTGTGAGACCTATAACCCCAATGCTATTTGATATCTCTAATTTGGGTTAAATAGGAGGTTTCACGCCCCCTTGTCGTACGCCCATAAAATGTAATTAATGAAACTGCATGTATAAATTGGGGCCGAATACTGAATTCTGACGCTGATATTCAATATCGCAAATTTACGTTAAATGCGAGGTTCCACGCCCCTCTTACCAATGAACATAGATTGAATCAATGAAACTGCATGTGTATATTGAGGTCGAATACTGAATTTCGGCGTTGTACGACTTATAACTCTAAAACTATTTGATAGCACAAAGTTGGGTTGTATGGGAAGTGCCACTCCCCTTTGCCCTACGACGACAAAATGTAAGTATTGAAAATGCATGTATAAATTTAGGTCGAATACCGAATTCTTACGCTGTCAACCTATAACAGGTGCCTTGCGAGTATGAGAATCGCATAGAAGGCCCTTGATAAAAATAAAACATTTTGAAATTTTGATTTTTTTACACTTTTTTCGATTTTTTTTTTTTTTTTTTTTAAAACCCGAAGTGAAAAAATACCTTTCTAACAAAGTATAAATCATCAAAATCGGTTTGGCCGATCTCGAGTTATGGGATTACATCGCATTCGGACACTTTCTTTTATATATATAGATTATAAATTAAAAAAATATATAAAAAAATAGATTTCAATAAATTAATAAAATAAAATAATAAAATTAATAAAATAAATAAAATAATTACAATAAATGAATTTTTTTCTAAACACCTTTAAAATGAATTGTTTTATGCAACTTTTGCCAAATATTTCATGACCCTCAAATATACTTTTGCCAAGCAGAGAGTGCCGTGTGTTCAACAAAATTCTTTTATTATACATTTTATGCAAAATGGATTTGTCTTTATCTAATAATTTTGTTTGTACGCGTAGTTCTTTTTCAGCAATAATGCAAACGTCTTTGATTTAAAACTTTTAAACGATTGCTGACTACATTCCCCCTCCAAATCTATTTTACATTCATTGCATTTAAGAATTGATTGCAATTTAAACACAACAAACCCTGCTATACTTAACTACATGACCTGTATATTCAGTTAAAATACTAGCATCTGTAAAATAATTATGGTCGTTAATAAAAGAACAGTCCATGTCGTCATCGATCCTTAAAACAATTTCCTGCTGTGTCGCGATTGCTTCAAAAATGTTTGGTTTAACGAGGTTTGAACTACTTAAATTTAAAATTTCTATATTTTCTAAAGGAATGTAATTTTCTATACCCCCTTCCCTAATTTTGCATCTGATTATCAACTTCTTATAAGCACCTTTAAACTGTTTAACAGAAGGATTATCATTATGTCCTAAGTGGGATCGAACAGAACTGAAGAAGAGGTCTTGGTTAAGCTTGTAAAATGGTATAAAAGATAAAATTTGACTACCTGTAAACCTATCATAAATAACTTAAATGTTCCTAATACATGCTATTATTCCTATAAAGCCTGTCTTTCTAGGGCTGTTTACTACTAACTGGCCATTTAGAATGCGAAGCTGATAATAAAATTTGACTAGCCATAAACCTATCATAAATAACTTAAATGTTCCTAACACATGCTATTTTTCCTATAAACCCTGTCTTTCTAGGGCTGTTTACTACTAACTGGCCATTTAGAACGCGAAGCTGACTTATATATGACACAAGTTCTTGTTCAAATAAAATGAAACTACCTATATTTGCATTGCAAAGGGCTTTTTCAAAGCCGAATTTGTACAAACTCCTACTATTTAAAATGTCGAAAGCATTATTCATGTACCTGATGAAATTTACTGTGACCTCGCTACCTTGAAAATCTGGCAACAGCAGTATTTCCCTACAAAAATCTATTGAATCTGCTACAGATGTAATGAGAGCTTGCACAGCAAGTCTAAATCTAATTTTTTGATCAAAAAAATATATAAGGGCCCTTTTTATCTTATTTCCTTATTTTTATCTTATTTCCTTTCATCAAAAACTTAATTTACTATTGTTTTTCCCGATTTATTTTTTGCTTCTTCAACAGTGGCAGTGATTGCTTCAAACGATTCTATCGTAAAGCCTGAACAGCAATCAATACCCGCGTACCATTTGGCTAAAGTACAAGAGTGCTTTTGTACTGGTAAACAATTTTCAAAATTTTGCCTAACGAAATCGTATGACTTCGGTGACAAGAAATTTAAATTTAACGCGAATGATCTGATTGCTGGCTGGTACTTCCATGCCTTTGGCATGCACTTTACTTTTCGCAGCTTTCTTTTAAACAGATCCGCGTTCATGTCACCAAGATTGTTGAGAATCTCGGAAGTCTCTTCATTAATTAAGTTTTTTTCTTTATTTTGCTTATCCCTTAAATTTGGCGCGGAAACAACGTACTTCAATTTGCTTTTTTTCACTTATTTCCAATTGGAAATGTACAAAATTTCACTTTAAATTAAAAATATCCAACTGATGTTCATATACTTATGAAAGGAAACCACATTATTCTTCAAGTTCTGACTACTTGAACAGTTTTTTACAACACAACGCATGTTTGTTTAGTTGTTTATATCGTAAATTTTACTAATCTTACTGAAGTTATCAATAAAAATAGCTTTTAATTATACATTTAATATTAGTATTTTTTTTATCTCATATTTCGGCCGACAGAACGATCCAAGTGTCAAAAAAATATTCTCCGTCTCACTCACTGAATTCACGAAACATACCGCAGTACACATACAGTGTATGTGAGGGTAACACCATTTCCTTATATTTTATTTCTAAGACTGAACGCCCGTTGTATGCCACCAAAATTTTCAAAGCTCTTAGTCAACAACAAACATATGCGCAGCAACAAAAGCAAGCCTTATTCGGTAATGCTGATGTTATTAGGCATTTCTGTGTGGCGCAAAAGAGTTATGTTTTGTCATGTTTCCTCACCATTCAATTCTTTGTGGTTGGTGCTGCCCGTGGCTAGGTAGCCCTTGCATTGCACCACTGTCGTCCCTCTGGCAGCGCTGGTACGCTGGCATATTGCGCGGCTAAGGCTCGCCGGATGGGGTGGTGTTCTTGCCAGCCTGGTCCGACAGCAGGAAACTACACATGAATAAAAATCGTACCAGCTGAAAAGAAAATTACCGCCTGGTAAAAAAACCCGGAAAAACCCATAACCAACGAAAAATCTCGAAAAACGATAAATAAAAAAAACCCGCTTATTTTATGAACACGACGAAGGAATAAGACTCGGTTGCTTGCGGTTGCCACTTTGGCACGTCTCGTGGGTCGATCTTCGCTGTCGGTTGATCGCCCTTGGCTAACCCGCCCCTTCTGGCCACAAAAGACCAGCCATGGTGACCCTTCGCCTGTGTCTAGGTCACCCCAAAACTCCCATACTCACGCCCCTCCGTTACGATTCACGCCACCTGCCCTTGTTAAATTAAGGAAACATGGTTGCTATATCCAATTTCAATTTAACATTTATTTAATAACAACCAACTTTAACATTGTCTCATTCCTTTTTTTTTTTTATTACTTAAACTAATACAATTGAAGGTAAGATTATTATTAGAGCTATTTTAAAATATTTACCAAATACTAAGTCAAAGAATATTCTTGCAATACCGCATAGAAAAATTAACAATTTCTTTCTAAGCGCTGGACCAATATACCATTAGGATTACAGTAGTTAAACTTAAACGCAATGCATTTTTTTTTTTAAAGGCATTTTTCAACTTACAACTTTTCAACTTACAATTTAAAAAAAAAATCAAGAAACTATTTCCATTCTAATTGGATGTTCTCTAGATTATAAAAAATAGTCGCATACAAAAAAATTAAGGAATAACCGTACCGATAATAGGCAAAACTTTTCCGAAAAATAATAATTGATGAAAGTATAGAATTCTTGTTTTTTTTTTTTTCGCGTTTATTTTCGTTTAGTTTTTAATTAAGTTGTATTGCTTTTAGTTTAGTTTCTAATTAAGCTGTTTTTATTTTAGTTTAGTTTCTAATTAACCTTTTTTTTTTTTATTTTAGTCTAGTTTCTAATTAAGTTGTGTTGATTTTAGTTTAGTTTCTAATTAAGTTGTTTTGATTTTAGTTTAGTTTCTAATTAACCTTTTTTTTATTTTAGTCTAGTTTCTAATTAAGTTGCGTTGATTTCAGTTTAGTTTCTAATTAAGTTGTTTTTATTTTAGCTAAGTTTTTATTAAGTAGTTTTCTTTTAGTTTAATTTTTTTTTTTTTTTTTTATTTAGTAGTTTTTATTTTAGCTTAGTTCTTTAATTAGCCGTTTTTAAGTTGTCTTTATTTTAGCTTAGTTTTTATTAAGTAGTTTTCTTTTAGTTTAATTTTTTTTTTTTTTTATTTAGTAGTTTTTATTTTAGCTTAGTTCTTTAATTAGCCGTTTTTAAGTTGTCTTTATTTTAGCTTAGTTTTTATTAAGTAGTTTTTATTTTAGTTTGGTTTTTAATTATCTCGCGTTTAATCATATAGCTTTTATTTTAGTTTAGTTTTTAATTAAATCGTTTTTATTCTAGCCTAGTTTTTTTTATTAAGTAGTTTTCTTTTAGTTTAATTTTTTTTTTCTTAGTAGTTTTAGTTTAGCTTAGTTCGTAATTAAGTTGTTTTAATTCTACTTTAGTTTCTAATTAAGTTGTTTCTATTTTAGTTTAGTTTTTAATTAAATAGTTTTTAATGATATGGTTTGGGTTTTTAGTTTAGTTCTTAATTATGTTGCTTATAATTATATCGCGCTTAATTTAGTTTAGTTTTTAATTAAGTTGTTTTTATTTTCGTTTAGTTTTTAGTTATATAGCTTTTAATTATATCGCCTCTATTTTAGTTTAGTTTTTAATTAAGTTGGTTTCTCTTAGCTTAGTTTTTAATTAAGTGGTCTCTAATTATATTGTTTTGGTTTTTTAGTTTAGTTCTTAATTATGTTGTTTTTATTTTAGTTTAGTTTCTAATTAAGTTGTTTTGATTTTAGTTTAGTTTCCTATTAAATGGTTATTTTTTTTGTTTTATTTCTGTTAGTTTATTTGTATGACCTGCCCCTTTTTTTTCAACTTTATATTATTTTACACAAGTTTTAAAAATGGCCGTTTAAAATTTTTTATAAATTTGCTCTACACTGTATGCCTTAAAGGTAAAAATTAGCATCGTTTTACAACAAATTCTCCCTTTAAATTAATATCCAAAATTATCAAAAGTCCAGTTGTAAAAATATAGATGTAAAAAAAACGAACGGAAAGCCAAAGTTTTGTAATAGTAAAAAGCAAAAAAACTTCTTTACATGTGACAAGCAAGAGAGCAAGGGCCGCGATTTCGGGATTTTAGCCAAAAACAAACAAAAGTCAAGACTTAATTCTAAAGTAAGAATTCTACCAAAATAAATATATAAAGGTCACTGCATTCTTGCCAAAATTTAGCATCCGCCAACCCAACATGTTGCGTATGCAATTATTTAAATTAATCGAATACACGCTTACCAATCCCAGGCCGCAATTCGCAAACCTGGGGTGAGTGCCGTAATGGTGAAGGTAGTTGGTGTTGTCGCTACTGGTGGTGCTGTTGATGTCGTTGGCCACCCGCTAGCTGATGCTGGCAAACGCTGGAGGTTGGTGCCGTTATTGTTGTTGGTGGGGTGGTCTGCAGGGTGTTGGTGGCTGTTGATGCTGCTGATAATGATGACGATGGTGCTGTTGAATTTGGTGGTAGAAAGGGCAACGTGGTGGTGTGTGGAGGTAGTGGTGGCAATGTTGAGCGCTAATGCTCAGCGTGTTGGTTTGGGTGCTGTGGTGCGACGCTGTGGCGGGTGCACTGATGCGAGGCTGGTAGCGCTGCTGCTCGCTCTCTTAAGGCACCCTTCAAGTGCTGCCGCACTACGGCGAACCGTCCGTGTTGTGGGTGGTGAAACGAGCGTTTGTTGCTGTTGGATGAGGAGTCGAATAGACCTGCCGACCTAGAGAAAAGTTGATTTTCAGTCCTTGTATAACACAGGCAATGTTTTCAGCGTCAGTGTGTGTTGGTAAAAGGTTACCGTGGTTTTACCGAATACCACTTCGAGCTGTCCACACTGCCTTTAGTACTGCGTAAAGTTACAAATACTTCTTACCTTGATTAGCTTATCTGATGAGCTTGGCTGACTACTTTGAAAGCAGTGCTGCTGCTTTTAATGGTGTTGTTGTGGTCTTTTTGTACTTGCAGCTTGACTTACTAACGTGTTGCGCCATTCTTGTGTTCCAGATACAGGAAATAGGTGCCATCTGCGTGGGCCCAAACAGTTGAACAATCCAAAGACACCAGCCGCAATCTTTGAACCGTATCCGTAGGAGTGTGGATATGATGCCCACTTGGCCAGTTGAACGACAAAGGCGATAAAGCCGAGAATAGCAGCGATGCCGGTGTTAATGAGTTCCGTCAGAATCCAGTTAACGGCTACCTTGAGTGCCTCGCGCACGCCCAACAAATAGGTCAAAATCCATAGAAGCGTCGCAATGACCGATATACCAACAACGAACAGGAACAATGATGTAGCTGACAGGTAGGCAGGAGATGCGCAGGCCTTGCAAATAGTGCTTACAATTAATTGAACTAATTTAATGATGCCGGGAGCTGTCTGAAAATATCCAATATTGATTTGTAGGGCGCTTAGTCCACCGCCACCGTTGCTGCCATTTCTACTCGCTATATCAGAATGGCGAACCTCTGCGGCAGAAACGTCTACCCAGGGTTGTATTTTTCTTCAGTTCGGTGCGTTTTGGTACTTTGGTAGTGTTGCCACCTGTACTTGAAAAGGGTGCGTTCGCATGCATCTTGCCGGCATTTCGATGTGCAAACTAGCGATGTTTGTCCAACTTTGCTACCTTTTCGGTGTAATCGCCCATAACCGAAGGGAGTAGGTAATGGTTGGGTTGGACTTGCGGATGACACGTCGGCAAGATTCCGTTAACCGACGCTTGTTTCGGAATTCCGATTGGCTACCGATTCAAGCGCGTGTCGGATCACGCCATTTTGCCGAATGGTTTCTGCCTGCTGAAACGAATGGTACCATTTTTGTTGGTATTTTTTCCTTTCAATCCCCTGTATGGCCATTTTGTTTGCCCGAACATACTCGAACATCATCGAGGTGCCACATCTAAATGTCAAAAAAATTGTGTGCACTGCCACGCTAGAGGGCGCTGATGGAAATACCATGGGTATTCATAAAATGTGTTATTCCCTATGTGCAGGTGCCCATGACAAACCCAAGGACTCTCGACAAGCTTCTCAGCTTAAGAGATAAATGGGAAGAGATGGCACCATTTGCTCTCTCAACCTACATTCGAACTTGATTATTGTTTTAAGTCTTTCGCGTGAAAAATTCCTATCGTCTTGCCACTTAAATCTTCCAGCTCATACAGACTGTTCCCTACTGCTCTCACTATTCGACACTTTAGAAAACGCTTTGACAGTTTCGCGCTGATTTGCTTGGAGAAATCACTAAGCTGAAAGTTCCGTCGGTATACTTCCTGTCCAGGGTGAAATTTAACTTTCCGACTTTTCAAGTCATACCTTTTAACATTCTGTTCGTGACTCTTATGTAGCTGTTCGCGGATTTTGTTGCGAATCAGGTCTTGCCGAACCGGCTTCGGTATCACCAACGTCTCAGGATCGCTAAGCACACCTAGTTTCTTTGCTATTTTATAGGCGCTTGCATGCGTGATCATGTTGTGACCGAAGAGAGCAAAATAAGGGGTCATTCCTATGGAGGAGTGCACTGAAGAACGCAAAGCACATTCAATGTCAGATAAGTGTTGGTCCCAGTTGGTTTGATCTTGGTCGAGGTATGACCGAATCGCCGCGAGAATGGACTGGTTGACCCTCTCCGAAGCGTTGGCTTGAGGAGCGTAATTAGCAGTGCGTACATGTCTTATTCCAAAATTATCGATCATTTCGGCAAATTCTTTACTTAAAAATTGCACGCCATTGTCAGACATAAGTATTTCTGGGGTACCGAATTTATGAAAAACTTCTGAAATTAGAAACTGGATTACATTTCGCGCAGTCGCTTTCGTCATTGCTTTCAACAGGGTGAATTTTGTAAAATAGTCTAAGACTATGAAGATGTAGGTATTTTTCTTTTTCGAACGAACGTATGGACCTAGGAAATCCACATAGATTTTTTTGAAACGGCCTCATTATTTGCGACTCTTGCCCCATAGGCGGTCTTAGAACCATTTGAGCTGGTTTGCATTCTTTGCAGACTTGACAATCATTAACGAAATTGAGGACCTGCTGGTTCATATTTGGCCAGTAGAAATATTCTTTTATGCGCTTAAGAGTTTTGGTGAAACCACCATGAGCGACTTGAGGAGGTTGGTGTGCATTAGCAATGATCGACTGAGTCAAAGGCGCTGGAACCCATAGTTTCCATGCAAAATCTTCACCATCGGGTGTACCATCATAAGGAACCGTACGCTTATAAGCAAAACCATCTATTACCTTGAGGTCAGGCAACTGGGAGTGATTTTCAGTTAGTGTACTTAACAATTCCCTGTACTCTTCGCTTTGAAACTCTGGTGACTCGAGGTCAATCAATGCCTTTACCTCACAACTTATTTCGTCCATGTCGTAGCGTGATAATGTGTCGGGAACGACATTCTGAGCCCCTTTACGGTGAGCTATCTCGAAGCTAAAGCTTTGCAGATACAAACTCCACCTCGCCAATCGACTAGTTAAGTCTTTATGCGACATTAGCCACTTTAGGCTGGAGTGATCCGTTATCACTGTAAAAGGCATTAGCTCGATGTAGGCTCTAAACTTCGTTATCCCCATTACCACCGCTAGACATTCGCGCTCAGTTACTGAATAATTCTTCTGCGCAGGCGTGAGTTTCTTTGAATAGTAGGCGATCGGGTGTTCACCACCTTCTTCGTTCTTTTGAAACAAAACGCCGCCAATTCCAATGTTAGATGCATCTGTTTGCACATAAAAATGTTTCGAAAAATCTGGATGTACCAGGACTGGACTAGAAATAAGAGCTGTTTTTAATTTATCGAAGGCGCTCTTAGCCTCATCACCGAACTCAAAAGTTTTCGCTTTTTTCAGCGTGTCAAAAATAGGTGCTGCTATAGTAGCATAATCGCGAATAAAGCGACGGTACCATCCCGTGGCTCCCATAAAACTTCGTACCTGCTTCGGAGTTTTTGGATAGGTATATCGGTCAATGGCATGAACCTTGTCGGGGTCTGGTCTTAATTTACCCTCGCCTACAATATAACCTAAATATCTTAGCTCGCTACAACAAAATTTTGACTTGGCCACATTTATGGTTAAGTTGGCCGAACTTAACAACTGCGCTACCTGCTCTAACTTTTGGAGATGACTATCGAAATCGGAAGACACAACAAGGAGATCATCCAAATAAATGAAAACGCTTTCACGAAGATTGGCTGGCACGACTTTGTCCATCAACCGACATAACCTTTGGGCTGCATTACATAGCCCAAACGGCATGACGGTAAATTGACAAAGCGGACGACCGGGCACTGTAAACGCGGTTTTCTCCCTACTACTGACGGCAAGCGGAATTTGCCAAAAGGCATCCTTAAGATCCACACTTGAAATAAAGTGTGTGTCGCTAAGACGACTGAGCAATCCCTCTATGTGTGGAAGTGGGTAGGCGTCCTTCACTGTGAGTGCATTGAGCTTGCGAGCGTCCAGGCACAGTCGACATTTCTCGCCTTTTCGCACGAAGGCCACTCGATTGTTCCATGGACTTTCGCTCGGCTCAATGACTCCCAGTGAAAGCATCCTATCCAGCTCCGCAAACATGAGACCCTGAACAGCCGGTGAGACTGGGTAGTGCTTATCTTTCACAGGCACTGCGTCGCCGGTATCAATATAGTGCTCTTCTAAAGACGTCTTGCCTAGACCTTTCTTCGTAAAGCAGGGAAATTTTGCTATAACTGCGTTAAGCCTGTGTTGTTGCTGGGCTGTCAAAACTTTCATTTTCGGTGTTGCATGGCTTTGGACCTCTTCCTCCAAAGCTATGTTGTTGGTCGTTATGCTATCAACTTTGAGCTGCATTAGATTGAATTTCTTAATGAAATCTACACCAAGAAACAACTCTCGTTTTAGAGAAGGTGTTAAATAAAAAACAATCTCCTGCTCTTGGTTATCGAATTTAATTTTAGCTTTAACTCGACCTACGATTGAATGCATTCGCCCATCGGCAGTTTTGACGAAAGATTTAAACTTAAAAATTGGCAACTTACACTTTTCCACAAAACTTAAGCAGTTATTCCCTAAACACGACACTGTTGCTCCACTGTCTAATAATCCCTCGATTCGCTGTCCATTGATTTCGATGTTCGTATAAAATCTACTGTCTTCGCCCTCATAAAGTTCTGATGCTGAAATTTCTTTATAATTATTTTTCCTCAAACGATATCTAATTCTTGTCTTTTCGATTTTTGTTGGCTGCTCTGCAAATATTCTTTTTCGAACTTCCTCATAGTTTTTGAGTCTCACATGAAATGGCTTGATTTCTTTTAACTTTACCTCAACGGTGTTTACGGCTTGATCGCAACTACTTTGGTCACTATGGTTACTAGATGTTAAAACTACAACTTTCTTTTCTATATCGGTCTGGGTGGCTGACGTTAGTCATTCCGTCGTTTCCTGAGTTTGAGTTTGCGTTTGAGCTGATCTAGACTCCACCTGCACACTTCTATTTGGCCTAGCAGTTCCCTGACATTTCGGGCACTTTGGGGTAACTACGCCCTCCGTTCCGCACCTATAGCAAAAAATTCGCCTTACGGCTGCCGTACACTCAACGAAATTATGCCCTGGCTGTTTGCAGTTCCAGCATGGAAATACTCGAGAAGATGAAATAGCATCTAATTCGACAACTTGAGTGGAAAAGTCTGGTTCTATATCTAACTCATGCACTTGCGCATTGCGAGGTACATATTGACGCGGAGGCGGTTGATAAGCCTGGCGTTGGTAGTTTATATGAGTTTCAGCCTTTTTGCAGGCCTTGCAGAACTCGGTCAACCCCTCTATGCGCATGGCAAATAGTAGCTGTGACATCTCTTTCCTCAGGTTGCTCCTCATTATCTCCACTAAATCGTGTTCAGCCAGTGGATTACGCTGTTGATTCCTCAGTGTCAAAACAGATTGATAGAAATCGTCGAAAGCTTCATCCCGTTGTTGTCTTCGATCCATAATTTGTCTTTGGATTTCGAAGTCGCTTTCGTGTCGCTTGAACTGAGTTACAAGCGCTTCTCGAAGTGCGTACCAACTAGGTATTCGGTTTAACCGTCGAAATCCCCAGAACCATTGAGCTGCGTTCCCTGTTAATAAACTATGAAAATTTCTAATTACTTCAGGCCAAGGATACCGGTAGTCATTGCATAAGGTTTCTACCCGAAACACAAATTCGTCCACGCTGATTGATTTATTTGTACCATCGAACTTAAATCCCCATTTGTCCATTTCTACACGTCGCGGCTGTTCTGATTGCTGGTAAGGTGTAACCGGCGCTTGTACAGGCCCTGTATATGCAAAGGCACTCGGCTGACGTATCGAGGGTCCAGCTCGTTGCTCTTGGTGTCGATTCCTGTTCTCGACTTGGTACGTATGTGAATGTGCAAATATCTGCGGCTGCTGCACCTTTGTCGGTTGCGGCCTATGTGGTGGTGGTTGTGAAAAATCTGGGAAAGATTGCGAGATGCTCCTGGTATCCTGAGATCCAATTTGTTGTTGCTGCTCCATATTTCGATCTGGCCATGCCTGTGAATTGATAGACGGGGGTGGTGGAGGTGGTGGTTGTAAAGTCACTAACTTCGTAACCGCTGGTCGGCTCTCTGAATACTGAGGCGTCATCGACCCTAAGCTTTCGGCTATTAATTGTGGGACTAATACCCGCAAACGTTCCTCCATTCCCGACATCAGATCCACTTGGGCTAAACCTACCGCTGACTTGACGTAATCCCTTATATTGATGCTCGAGTTGACCACACCTTGGGATGCTGGTGCTCTTCCTGACGACCTGTCTCTTACGCTCCCCATCTGCGAATGTTGTTGAAATTGCTTTCGCACGTTTATAGCGGTTAGACTGCTAAACTCTGGAGACGTGATGCTGCTATTAGAGAAGTTAAGCTCTTCCGAGGTACGTCTAGGTGCTGGTGGTAGTGGACTCTGCCTCGCCATAGGCGTTGTAATAGTCGTCGTTGCTGTGGTAAAAATCGGTATGGTGGTTCTCGTCAGGCCTGTTTTTGGAATTGCCCCTGTACCAGTGGTTGTTGTGGGTACTAGACTTCCACTTTCGGCTGGATTCGGATTGGTTTCACTGTCATCGGCTCGCTGGCTCTGCTGTCTAGTGTGTACCATGCCCAAAGGAATCGCAATAAGAAAGGCAAAAATGATCAAAAAATAGTAAAACATTTCAAAGCAAGAAGATGGTTTAAATAGCAAAACGAAAATTCGCCAAATTATTCACAAATGAAAAAGTTAAATTTTTATATATATAGGCCGATGGTTAAAGGCACCACAGTTTACGAAACTGTTGTTCTCCAAATGCCAAAACGAAAAGGAAAAATTTACAAAAAAAAATAAGATCAAAATAAATGTCCTTTAAGGATGATGGTTGCAAAACTTAGCAAAAAAAATTTTAAATAATAATATTAATAGTAGTATTAGAAATGATAATAATATATATAGTAATGATATGTAAAGGAAAATAATATAATATTCAAAAAGTTGATAAGATGTACGTATATTAATTAAGGGTAAGCATAATAATAACTGAACTCCATAGAGGTCAAAGAGATTTTCTCGTAGTATGTAGTAATATAGAAAGGTGGGGAAGTGATATAAAAGAAAAAATTGTGTAACTATTTTAGAGCTACAATCTTAACTGTCTAAAATTTCGCAACTTATCAAAAAAATTTTAAAAGTTTAAGATTATTTTTATTTGAATATGTATATATCGATATATAAAGACTGAATATATAGACATATACACATATACATATAGACATATATATATATATATATATATATATATCGTTATATCTATATATAGGAAAATTGGCTTATTAAAGCGCGTAGCTGAAAGTAAACTTAAATATATTTTTTCTACCCGAAGATCAAAATATATATATAGATATATTTTTTTCTAAGGTATTTGGTTTCTATAGATCATATATATATAAAGAGGAAATAGTTTGGATAACCAGACGAACTTGGCTATCGTTTCAGAAAAATGTATACGTAAAATAAAAGGAGACTAACTTCGGTGAAGTTGAATAGTCTAAACAAAAAAAAAAAGAAAATTATAATTCCGAAATCCAATAAGCAAAATACTAAAATAGCTGATAATAATAACTCAAAAAAAATTTAAAAATATAAAGGCATTAAGTTTGGATGGTGGCGTAAAACAAACAAGAGTGGCGTAAAAAAAACTAACTTCGACGAGACCCGCGAAAGCAACCTTCTTCATTGTGCAATAATAGCACCCTCCAAATCGAGGTTCTTAACCGAAACTTCCCACAATATTTTCCTATGCTGAGGTCGCTCAGGCATATTCGCTTCACCTAATGGTGTTGTGGTAGTTCATCCCGAGTTTGAGTATTTATTCAAAACGAAAAAATTTATTTTTTTATTTATATTTATCCCTACTCAAGAGTGTTTGGCAACTCTATACCCCCCTTAATTCAGCATCGCCTAACTCCGAGTCGAGGTATTTTTGCTCTCAGCTAGCCTGTCCCGTTTATGACCCCTCTTGTCAGGCTGCTCTTCTCGGTCTGGAGTATTTGACAAAACGAGATTTCTATAATTTTCCATTGGTTTACATGCCGACAAACCCCGGCATGTTCGGGTTTTTTCACCTTACGGTGTAAAAAAACAGCCGCCCAATCTGGGAACAGACGCTGGCCAACACGCCGCCCAATCTGGGAACAGACGCGTGTTGGGCTCGCTGGGGTACGCGGGTGCGCTACTCCCGTCATCCTACATATTTCACGCAGGATGCCCCTGCGGGTATGAATATCTAAAATAAAATATTATAAGAAATAAAAAATTTAATTAACACTCATCGGCCTCCAGTATCCGTCGCAACTGCAGTCGCGGTTCAACGACCTTCACGCTACAGGACTTACGGAAACTGCAAACGCGATGTGAACAACAAAAAGAAATCCTCAAATTATTTCTAACTATTAGCCCTAGCAGTAAAAAATCCTACTGTTAAGAACCACGTCGCAACTGCAGTCGAGGCGCTGTGGCCTAAACGCTGCAGGACTTACGGGTTCTCAACCTACCAGGACCTGCTTCGGGTTTAACCAAAAACTATACAAAAAAACTTACTCTACGGCCCGAAACGAGATACTTCATAGTTTTCTTGATTGGCTCCTTTTGCCTTAGACCACGTCGCAACTGCAGTCAAGGTTCACAGACCCAAACGCTGCAGGACTTACGTGGCCAGACGTCAGGAGACCAAACGAAAAACAAAAAGACCTAAACTTTGTCGGGCCCCACGTTGGGCGCCAATTCTGTCATGTTTCGGCCCCACGTTGGGCGCCAATTCTGTCATGTTTCCTCACCATTCAATTCTTTGTGGTTGGTGCTGCCCGTGGCTAGGTAGCCCTTGCATTGCACCACTGTCGTCCCTCTGGCAGCGCTGGTACGCTGGCATATTGCGCGGCTAAGGCTCGCCGGATGGGGTGGTGTTCTTGCCAGCCTGGTCCGACAGCAGGAAACTACACATGAATAAAAATCGTACCAGCTGAAAAGAAAATTACCGCCTGGTAAAAAAACCCGGAAAAACCCATAACCAACGAAAAATCTCGAAAAACGATAAATAAAAAAAACCCGCTTATTTTATGAACACGACGAAGGAATAAGACTCGGTTGCTTGCGGTTGCCACTTTGGCACGTCTCGTGGGTCGATCTTCGCTGTCGGTTGATCGCCCTTGGCTAACCCGCCCCTTCTGGCCACAAAAGACCAGCCATGGTGACCCTTCGCCTGTGTCTAGGTCACCCCAAAACTCCCATACTCACGCCCCTCCGTTACGATTCACGCCACCTGCCCTTGTTAAATTAAGGAAACATGGTTGCTATATCCAATTTCAATTTAACATTTATTTAATAACAACCAACTTTAACATTGTCTCATTCCTTTTTTTTTTTTATTACTTAAACTAATACAATTGAAGGTAAGATTATTATTAGAGCTATTTTAAAATATTTACCAAATACTAAGTCAAAGAATATTCTTGCAATACCGCATAGAAAAATTAACAATTTCTTTCTAAGCGCTGGACCAATATACCATTAGGATTACAGTAGTTAAACTTAAACGCAATGCATTTTTTTTTTTAAAGGCATTTTTCAACTTACAACTTTTCAACTTACAATTTAAAAAAAAAATCAAGAAACTATTTCCATTCTAATTGGATGTTCTCTAGATTATAAAAAATAGTCGCATACAAAAAAATTAAGGAATAACCGTACCGATAATAGGCAAAACTTTTCCGAAAAATAATAATTGATGAAAGTATAGAATTCTTGTTTTTTTTTTTTTCGCGTTTATTTTCGTTTAGTTTTTAATTAAGTTGTATTGCTTTTAGTTTAGTTTCTAATTAAGCTGTTTTTATTTTAGTTTAGTTTCTAATTAACCTTTTTTTTTTTTATTTTAGTCTAGTTTCTAATTAAGTTGTGTTGATTTTAGTTTAGTTTCTAATTAAGTTGTTTTGATTTTAGTTTAGTTTCTAATTAACCTTTTTTTTATTTTAGTCTAGTTTCTAATTAAGTTGCGTTGATTTCAGTTTAGTTTCTAATTAAGTTGTTTTTATTTTAGCTAAGTTTTTATTAAGTAGTTTTCTTTTAGTTTAATTTTTTTTTTTTTTTTTTATTTAGTAGTTTTTATTTTAGCTTAGTTCTTTAATTAGCCGTTTTTAAGTTGTCTTTATTTTAGCTTAGTTTTTATTAAGTAGTTTTCTTTTAGTTTAATTTTTTTTTTTTTTTTATTTAGTAGTTTTTATTTTAGCTTAGTTCTTTAATTAGCCGTTTTTAAGTTGTCTTTATTTTAGCTTAGTTTTTATTAAGTAGTTTTTATTTTAGTTTGGTTTTTAATTATCTCGCGTTTAATCATATAGCTTTTATTTTAGTTTAGTTTTTAATTAAATCGTTTTTATTCTAGCCTAGTTTTTTTTATTAAGTAGTTTTCTTTTAGTTTAATTTTTTTTTTCTTAGTAGTTTTAGTTTAGCTTAGTTCGTAATTAAGTTGTTTTAATTCTACTTTAGTTTCTAATTAAGTTGTTTCTATTTTAGTTTAGTTTTTAATTAAATAGTTTTTAATGATATGGTTTGGGTTTTTAGTTTAGTTCTTAATTATGTTGCTTATAATTATATCGCGCTTAATTTAGTTTAGTTTTTAATTAAGTTGTTTTTATTTTCGTTTAGTTTTTAGTTATATAGCTTTTAATTATATCGCCTCTATTTTAGTTTAGTTTTTAATTAAGTTGGTTTCTCTTAGCTTAGTTTTTAATTAAGTGGTCTCTAATTATATTGTTTTGGTTTTTTAGTTTAGTTCTTAATTATGTTGTTTTTATTTTAGTTTAGTTTCTAATTAAGTTGTTTTGATTTTAGTTTAGTTTCCTATTAAATGGTTATTTTTTTTGTTTTATTTCTGTTAGTTTATTTGTATGACCTGCCCCTTTTTTTTCAACTTTATATTATTTTACACAAGTTTTAAAAATGGCCGTTTAAAATTTTTTATAAATTTGCTCTACACTGTATGCCTTAAAGGTAAAAATTAGCATCGTTTTACAACAAATTCTCCCTTTAAATTAATATCCAAAATTATCAAAAGTCCAGTTGTAAAAATATAGATGTAAAAAAAACGAACGGAAAGCCAAAGTTTTGTAATAGTAAAAAGCAAAAAAACTTCTTTACATGTGACAAGCAAGAGAGCAAGGGCCGCGATTTCGGGATTTTAGCCAAAAACAAACAAAAGTCAAGACTTAATTCTAAAGTAAGAATTCTACCAAAATAAATATATAAAGGTCACTGCATTCTTGCCAAAATTTAGCATCCGCCAACCCAACATGTTGCGTATGCAATTATTTAAATTAATCGAATACACGCTTACCAATCCCAGGCCGCAATTCGCAAACCTGGGGTGAGTGCCGTAATGGTGAAGGTAGTTGGTGTTGTCGCTACTGGTGGTGCTGTTGATGTCGTTGGCCACCCGCTAGCTGATGCTGGCAAACGCTGGAGGTTGGTGCCGTTATTGTTGTTGGTGGGGTGGTCTGCAGGGTGTTGGTGGCTGTTGATGCTGCTGATAATGATGACGATGGTGCTGTTGAATTTGGTGGTAGAAAGGGCAACGTGGTGGTGTGTGGAGGTAGTGGTGGCAATGTTGAGCGCTAATGCTCAGCGTGTTGGTTTGGGTGCTGTGGTGCGACGCTGTGGCGGGTGCACTGATGCGAGGCTGGTAGCGCTGCTGCTCGCTCTCTTAAGGCACCCTTCAAGTGCTGCCGCACTACGGCGAACCGTCCGTGTTGTGGGTGGTGAAACGAGCGTTTGTTGCTGTTGGATGAGGAGTCGAATAGACCTGCCGACCTAGAGAAAAGTTGATTTTCAGTCCTTGTATAACACAGGCAATGTTTTCAGCGTCAGTGTGTGTTGGTAAAAGGTTACCGTGGTTTTACCGAATACCACTTCGAGCTGTCCACACTGCCTTTAGTACTGCGTAAAGTTACAAATACTTCTTACCTTGATTAGCTTATCTGATGAGCTTGGCTGACTACTTTGAAAGCAGTGCTGCTGCTTTTAATGGTGTTGTTGTGGTCTTTTTGTACTTGCAGCTTGACTTACTAACGTGTTGCGCCATTCTTGTGTTCCAGATACAGGAAATAGGTGCCATCTGCGTGGGCCCAAACAGTTGAACAATCCAAAGACACCAGCCGCAATCTTTGAACCGTATCCGTAGGAGTGTGGATATGATGCCCACTTGGCCAGTTGAACGACAAAGGCGATAAAGCCGAGAATAGCAGCGATGCCGGTGTTAATGAGTTCCGTCAGAATCCAGTTAACGGCTACCTTGAGTGCCTCGCGCACGCCCAACAAATAGGTCAAAATCCATAGAAGCGTCGCAATGACCGATATACCAACAACGAACAGGAACAATGATGTAGCTGACAGGTAGGCAGGAGATGCGCAGGCCTTGCAAATAGTGCTTACAATTAATTGAACTAATTTAATGATGCCGGGAGCTGTCTGAAAATATCCAATATTGATTTGTAGGGCGCTTAGTCCACCGCCACCGTTGCTGCCATTTCTACTCGCTATATCAGAATGGCGAACCTCTGCGGCAGAAACGTCTACCCAGGGTTGTATTTTTCTTCAGTTCGGTGCGTTTTGGTACTTTGGTAGTGTTGCCACCTGTACTTGAAAAGGGTGCGTTCGCATGCATCTTGCCGGCATTTCGATGTGCAAACTAGCGATGTTTGTCCAACTTTGCTACCTTTTCGGTGTAATCGCCCATAACCGAAGGGAGTAGGTAATGGTTGGGTTGGACTTGCGGATGACACGTCGGCAAGATTCCGTTAACCGACGCTTGTTTCGGAATTCCGATTGGCTACCGATTCAAGCGCGTGTCGGATCACGCCATTTTGCCGAATGGTTTCTGCCTGCTGAAACGAATGGTACCATTTTTGTTGGTATTTTTTCCTTTCAATCCCCTGTATGGCCATTTTGTTTGCCCGAACATACTCGAACATCATCGAGGTGCCACATCTAAATGTCAAAAAAATTGTGTGCACTGCCACGCTAGAGGGCGCTGATGGAAATACCATGGGTATTCATAAAATGTGTTATTCCCTATGTGCAGGTGCCCATGACAGTTTTGTGTTTGGAATTATTTAAAAAAACTGCTAATTTTCATTGTAGAATAGTCACTGCTTGGCTGATGTACGGCCTTTGTACAGTCAAGATTAATAAAAACAGCCTCTGTACGGCCACAGTTTGGCCAAAAAGTCCTGCAAACGACCTTTGTACGACGACCCTTGTACGACCCTCGCACGGCCGAGAAAAATATTTAAAATTAAGCCTTGTACGGCCACAAGGGCCTGTTTGGCCTTCGCAAAAAAGTTTTAATTTTTACTCGGAGATCTGCATTAAAATTTATTAATATTCTAAGATAATTTCATTCGATTATAAAATAAACTGTTATTTATCCAATATCTTCCTCCGCTAATGATGCATAATCTACTTCTATGTTTTTCAATGCATTTCCTTCTCTATTTGTAATGTAACTCAAATTTCCTACAATTTTCTTGAATAATTCCGAAAAATGTAGAATGTGTGAATGTGTGAATGTGTGTAGAATGTAGAAAATGTGTAGATGAGTTTTTTGTATTCACAAATAAAAAAACTGTATTGTAGATAAATCAAAAATTTAAAGGGGAAAACTTTGCTAAACACTTTTATTTTTTATTAAAATTAATATCATAGGTGGCAGATGAGTCAACGATTTCTTTTCCATAAAAAAACACATTTTCGTCGACAAGGGCATCCGTAGGATTTGTTCTAGGGGAGAGGCAAAGGCATAATTGAATCTAGAATGAACATAAACAAAATGCAACCTATATAATGCTATTTACTACGATTATTGGTACTAATTTTGTTAATATGATATGCACACTACACCGGTTAACACACGCTTGCACACATTAGAAAATCTAATATAATTTAAAAGATGGTGTCAAAATCTTTCTCGTATCATGTCCGAAATATTTAAAAATTTTATATAATTTTTTTGTCATGTTATACATTTCAGTAATATTTTCTAAAGCAAATATTTTTAATAGTTTAATAAATTAAATAATGTGAAGCCTATATCCTTAATTGAAATCGCATTAGTTACTATTGAGCCCCAAGATTTCAACTTTTAAAATTCGAATACAAAAACTTCTTAATATTAAACCATATTTTTTTTAGAAAAACTGAAAAAAAAATAAATTTTTAGGCCATTTTTTAACTTTAGAAACCTTTAGCTCCTAAACCAATTTCGAGTGGACTAAAATTTTTCAAATTTGGATTTAGGAGGTTAAAAGCCATATCATTCACAAAAATTAAAAATTTGAGTAATCGCTATTCTTGAAATGTTCCCCGCATGCTAAGGGAGATATTTTTCACCGGATTTCACACCGCATTGACACCAATCTACTTATTTCTTTTTTCCGTCAGGAATCAGTTCTAGCAGCTTGCGATTTCCTACAATCGAGTAAGAAAATATATCTATTATCTGAATGATATAAAAATTTTTATAAACCGTATGAATAAATAAATAAAGAGGTACATGTATATAAAGCTACGTTCACACTGAGAGCTAAATGCGCATTTACTAAATCCATATTTACGAACGGCCCTTTACTCGTTGTAGGAGTAACAGGGACAAATATTTATAGTAAATGCGCATTTAGCTCTCAGTGTGAACATAGCATTAGATGTGTTTTGGGTTTCACAAACTTTCTTAACATATTCCAGAACCTCCTGCGAGGCTTGATTCTGAATCCTGGTTTAATATAAGCACATGACGTGAAAAAAGTACAGAAAATTCTCAAACTGGGTGGGCGCCGCTACATAACGTGAAATTTAAGAAGTATAAAATGATTGTTTTTATAATAAATAAATTTCATAATTTTTTCTTTCGCTTTTAAATGAGAAGCTTTGCTCTCGCCTAAACGCTGCAAATTTCTTAAATTTAAAAAATGTAGAATTGTTTGTCATTTTATTAAGTTTAGGAAAAATTAAAAAAAATCCAAACTAGACCATCTTTATGATAGAACAATAGTTTTTTTGGAAAACATTAATTTTTTATTAAATTTATTTTCTTGTCATATCCTTGTTTACAATGACTTTAAAACATAAATTTGCTTATCGTCAAAGTTTATATCCGTTACTGAATTAAATGCACCTTGCTTTTTGTTGCTACGAAGAATGATCTTCGACTAATAAGGGGTTCCTTAACATTCGTCAATTTCTCGTAGGAATAACTTCGTAATTGGTTTCATTACATTCTTAGTATTTACTAAAAAATTCATTCGCAGGTTGACTGTACGCATTATTTGTAAAAGGTACGAAGTCTTAGTTGAGTTTAAAAAATGTGCAACTGAAATCGTTCAGACTGGTTTGTCGATCAATTACCGAATATAAGGACATGTGTGATTGCAAGGTGGCCGTAGCCTACTGAAAGAGTACGTTCCCAATACGCTTAAGTACCAAGGTTCAAACCCTAGCTGAACAGAAGGTTTTTTCATGACCAGCTATTACGATCATTAGTAAATGTAAAGTACAGTATAAATTTGTTTTTGTACGTATACGAACAAAATATTTGAAATGTGTACCAAACTACGTCCATTCTACGAATTCCATTCGTGTCTGAAAATTACGAATAAAATTCGTAGAAAAAATTTTTCAATTTCAGAATACGTATTGAAAAGTTTTTGTGAAACAAAGGTGAAACGCCTTTGAATATTTTCAATTCTTTTTATATGTACAGAATATTGAGGGTCCCAGATAACACAATTAGATTCTAAAACCGATCTTACAATTGAAAAGAAAATGGTCCTCTCGGTTAAGGGATCAGAGAACTCTCTAATATTGCGATAGAAATCCCATCATCTCAACAAAGTGACAAAGTGAGCTAGGAATAGCTTTCTTTTGTTTGAGTTATGGTTTTTTTTCCTATAAGAAAGACCTTTAAAGGGATCTCAATGTTTACATTTTGTTCTGCTAGATTTTGCCGCTCGAAAGAAATATGAATGAAATGAAGCAAAACAAAGCAAACTCTTTCAATGCATCAAGGTCAATATTTCACATTGGCAAAATGTTTAACTTGCAGACAGTTTTCTGATTTGTATTTTTATTTGTTAAGGGCTTATTGCTTAGGATAAATTTAACTGCATTTATTTAGGTATTTATGAAATTTTGTGCTAGGAGGGTAATATTTAATTTGTAGAGTTTGGGTATTTTTACGAAAAAATTTTTGAAAAAAAAATCACAGGTGGCTAAAGCTATTTTGGAAAAAATCGATTTATTGTTTAGGATAAATTTAATTCCATTTATTTAGGCAGTTATGACATTGTTTACTAGTAGGGTAATATTTCGCATATGTAGAGTTTGGATACTTTTAAGAAAAAATTCCTAAAAATTAAAAAAATGCTATATTTAAAAAACAAAATCACAGGTGGCTAAAGCACAGTCTTAAGCTATTTTGGATAAAAAATTACAAAAACCAAAATTTTTATAAAAAAGTTATACCTGTTTAAAGTTGACTTTATTTTAACTTGTCTTTATTAAAAATATTAAAAACAAATTTTTAGGTTTTCTGAATTTAATTTTTTAATTCTGCATGCATTCATTGGTGATTGCATTTGATAAAATTTTTTATTTACCACGCGTCGAAATATATTAAGGTAGTATTATTTATTATATATTAACAAATAATAAACAAATTGAAATAAGTGGCTAAAGCATAGTTTTAAGCTATTTTGGACATAAAATTACAAAAACCAAAATTTGGATAAAAAAGTAATATCTATTGAACTTGACTTTATTTTTAAAAATCCTCAAAGTGGCTATTCAAAGTTGTGAATATTAAAAATATTAAAAAAAAATTTTAGGTTTTCTGAATATTAATTTTTAATTATGCATGCATTCATTGGTGATTGCATTAAGGTAATAAAATTTTTAATTTACCAGGCGTCGAATTATATATAAAGTGTATTAAGGTCGTATTATTTATTATATTTTAACAAATTGAAATGCATTTAATATTAAATTGAAATTATTAAATTTTATAAATTATTACCTACATTAATTTAAATTATTTTCTACTAGCAATGAAAATAATTGCAATATGACTTTTTTAAACTGCACTGATGTTTTTTATATAATATATTACAAATTAAACTCAAAACTTGTTATCTCATATAATATTTAATTATTTTTAGGCATTTCTGTTTAACTTATATTAAAAGTTTTTATAATTTGTGCTGCAAGTAAAATAATGCTAAACAAAGAATAGCGTACTTGGAGCAAAACATGAGTAAAATATTATACTTGCAGCAAGTCTATTATAAACATTCCTCTTGTAGTGAAGTGATCCTTTGTACAATTAGTAGTCCTTTGGAATTGTATATTACTTACCTTTTAGGTATTTTATAACCCTAGCGTATACCATTTAAAGTGCAGTGATGTTTTTCTAATTTGTTCTTATTATTTCATATAATATATTTCAAACTAAAATCAAAGCTTCACAAAAAAATGTATCCAAAATATAATATTATGATTTTTTTTAATATGTATTTAATATATATTATATGCAATAATATTATTTATTATTTATTTATAATGTATCTACAATATTATACTAATTTTGTTATGGAAAATATATACAAAATATAATATTTCGAATATTATACTATTTTGTATAAATCCTTTTATTGTATATTATTAACAAAACTATTATGTTTAATTTATTTTGTATTTACAATATTAACATAAAGCAATTTTGAAAATATGTGAATGTTTTTGGTGTCGAAATAGAAATTTGTTAAAATTAAATTGGCCAAATTTTTCTATAGTAAAACGTATTTAAATAACTAAATTTACGTTAGTAAATAGAGGGCGAAAGGGGCGTGGTCAAAACAAAGTTTGTTTAAATCTTATCTTGGATGGATAAAATATGTGTACCCAATTTGAGCAAAATCCATCTTGCCGTTAAGATTTGTATTAAGTTCATATTTGTACCACAGTGCTTTCTGGTGTTAAAGATAGATCCAAACAGAAAGTGCTGAAAGATTTATTTTATGTGAAAACTCTTGCTATTTAAATATTTGTGCTGCATTTTCATTGATTTGTGGGGTTTCCACACCCCCTTTTACCGCCCATGGTCACTGGGGTTTTCTTTTATTTGTTGGGAGCAGAACAAGAACTGTCAAAAACCATGCTAGAGTTTTCCATTTTGTTACCAAATGCTCTCAATCAAATGGTTGTGCACGTAGAGCGAATATCAGAGCATTTACCTTCAAGCACATTTTAACAAAATTCGTTGACTCGCAGCCTTGACAATTGGTGTTCTGTTTTGATATTTTATTAATTCAGATTTCTCCGATCATACTCAGAGTATAATCTTTTCGACACGTTATCTATGTACTCATTCCCTGAAGAGCGCCCTGCTCCCAACAAATAAACGAAAACCCTAGTGACCGTTTTCAACTTTGGGTTTGTTAGACCTATTTATACTTTTCAAAATTTCCTATCTTTTTTTGGTTTTTAACTTTTTTAAAAGCAAATTTTATTTCTTCAATTTTTTTGGATCAACAAAAGCTTTATGTAAATATTGTAAATACAAATTAAATGAAGCATAATAGTTTTGTAAATAATATATAATAAATAGATTTATACAAAGTAGTATAATATTTGAAATATTATATTTTGTATATATTTTCCATTACAAAATTAGTATAGTATTGTAAATATTGTAAAATAAATAATTAATAATATTAGTGCATATAATGTATATTAAATACATATGCAAAAAAACCTTGTTAATATTATATTTTGCATACTTTTTTCTTACGCAGTTAATATAATAATGTAAATATTGTAGATACTATTGCAAATATATTAGATAATAATTAAACGATAAACGTAATATTACATTTTGCATTTTTTTGTGTGTAAATATTGCATAGATTTAAATTCTTAATAAAAATTGCAATATATACAATTTAAAAACAATAACTTTTTAGATAATGTTAGGTTACGTTCTTTTAACTTGTAAATATTTTTTAGGTTAACTAGTTTTAAGTTGTAAGTATATTTTTATTAGTATTAGGATTAGCTTTGTTAGTTTTAATTTGTTCAAAGTGCTTGCCCATTTCATAGTTATAGTTATTATATTATATAATAAGATTTCATATTACTTCATAAATATTATATTACATAATAAGTTTTCATTTTAGTTTGTAAGATATTATATAACATAATAAGTTTTCATTTTTGTTTGCAAAATATTATATGACATAATAAGCTTTCAATTTAGTTTGTAATATATTATATGAAAAAATAAGAGTAAATTAGAAAAACCTCACAGCAGTTTAAATGGTATAAGCCCGGGTTATAAGATACTTAAAAGGTAAGTAATATACAATTCCAAAGGGCTACTAATTGCACAAAGGACTATTTATTGTACTAATTGTAAAATTCGTAAAAAGTCATATTGGAAATATTTTCATTAGTAATAGAAAATAATTTATAAATTTTAATAAATTGAATTTACTATTAAATCAATTTCAATTTGTTTATTATTTGTTAAAATATAATAAATAATACTACCTTAATATATTTCGACGCGTGGTAATAAAAAATTTTATCAAATGCAATCACCAATGAATGCATGCAGAATTAAAAAATTAAATTCAGAAAACCTAAAAATTTGTTTTTAATATTTTTAATAAAGACAAGTTAAAATAAAGTCAACTTTAAACAGGTATAACTTTTTTATAAAAATTTTGGTTTTTGTAATTTTTTGTCCAAAATAGCTTAAGACTGTGCTTTAGCTAACTGTGATTTTGTTTTTTTAAATATAGCATTTTTTGAATTTTTAGGAATTTTTTCTTAAAAATACCCAAACTCTACATATACAAAATATTACCCTTCTAGTAAACAATGTCATAACTGCCTAAATAAATGGAATTAAATTTATCCTAAACAATAAATTGATTTTTTTCCAAAATAGCTTTAGCCACCTGTGATTTTTTTTTCAAAAATTTTTTCGTAAAAATACCCAAACTCTACAAATTAAATATTACCCTCCTAGCACAAAATTTCATAAATACCTAAATAAATGCAGTTAAATTTATCCTAAACAATAAGCCCTTAACAAATAAAAATACAAATCAGAAAACTATCTGCAAGTTAAACATTTTGCCAATGTAAAATATTGACCTTGATGCATTGAAAGAGTTTGCTTTGTTTTGCTTCATTTCATTCATATTTCTTTCGAGCGGCAAAATCTAGCAGAACAAAATTTAAATATTGAGATCCCTTTAAAGGTCTTTCTTATAGGAAAAAAAAACATAACTCAAACAAAAGAAAGCTATTCCTAGCTCACTTTGTCACATGCAATTTTCTTTTCATTCTCCTTCACTACAAGACAACAAGAGAAGATCTAACCAAGAAAAGATCTAACCTATTTCTACCTCCCTTCATCACACGCTTACTGTTGCGTATTCCTCTTTCATACGCTCCTATGGCTAAATGTCAGTACTGCCACGGCAGCAACGCCGGCAGAGGAAGATTTCATTTCCAAAAGTTCCACCGAACGCACGGGAACTGTAATTTAAGTTCCAAAATGTGTCTGAGAGTTTTGAGACCTCTGTCTGTATACATACTCTCTGATTTACTGTTTTTCGTGTTTTAATGTTTATAAATTTTTTTATATATATATTTATTTTTGGATGTTGTTTTGTAAAACAATAATGTTTCAATAATTTGAATTATGAGTAATGTCAAATGTTTTGTTAATAAAAATTTTGTCAAACTTTTTGGTGTTTAGGTTTTTCCCTGAAGATGATCTCCGGCGGAGGTCGAAATATTGGATTTAAAATAAAAAACATTTAAAGTTTTTTATTTTTATAATTGACCTGAAACTCAACAAAAATCATAATTATAACAATTGAAAAAGTTTTTCAACTAAGCAATTATGAATATGTAGCGACATTATTCCAGATTATAATAAAAAAACTTTCATAAAAAACTCGTGAAAACTTCTGAAATTTTGTCATTTATATTGATGCAGGTAAGATCACTTTTATTTTCTGTCACGCAACTTATAACGTTACGTTACAAATATTAGAACTACTTAATACCTATTATTACTTCTTACTTATTTCTTTTATCATTCTTTTAAAAAATTATTTAAAATACAAACATAATACAAAAATATTAACAATAAGCTAAAAGTAGTAATTTAAATTTATGAATCAAACTATTTCAAAACTAATAAGAAATAAATTTCTTATTGATAAATTTCTTAAGATTAAAAATATCCATCTGCAGCTGCCGGAATCGAACCTCGGCTGCCAGGATCTATTTAATATATCGGTCATTCCATGTAAAATCGGACGCTTTTGTCCAAAAACTAATTTTAACGATTCCGATTTTTTTTAAATTTTGTACGTCGATAGAACTTTAAAAACAAAAAATATTTGCATACTTTTTCATAATTTTTTATTTTTGGTTTTTGCAGATATACTGATTGAAAAATTATAAAGACAAACAAAAATTGTCATTTGGACATGTACTCAAACAGCTATATCTTCTAAGCCGTTAGTCCTACAAGAAAAAAATGCAGGACATATTTTAAAGATCTTGAATTGCTCTTTATTGTGGTGGCCTTTTTTACAAACGCTTTCAAGAAAAATTTTAAATTTTTTGACCACTAAAAATTTCATTCCCATTTTTCAAGGACAGCACCACTATTTTTTTGGCACTTTGAAAATATTATCGTATTGAGGCATTCATTCTTAATGCATTCTCAAAATTTGATGTTGGAGAATCAATGTTTACTATTTTTAACGCAATTTTCAAAAACTGACTTCACAATTTTTAAGTAGAAAATACTTTAATTTTTAATTAAAAATTGAATTTTTAGTATTTTTTTACTAAACTAGGTACATATCGTCGATGCGCCAACAAAAGCAGTTATATGTTACTAATGAAAAACATTTCAGTAACTTTTCAGGAGAGCAAGAACCAAATTTATTTCAGAGCATTTCTGGTACTGCGAGCAATAACTGTTTTTGATCACTTCTAAATCATAAGTGGTATAAAAAACTGCAAATGCAGAAATGTGGGTAATAGATAGTGTAAACAAAATATGCTATAAAAAATTTTCAAAAATCACAAAACTGGTTTTTCTGGTGCAGCGACGATAATGTTAATATTAATGTTGTGTGGTGGAGTTGCGTACTGCGACCTAAATGAGATCTATTGTACCTCCTTCTCAAAGCTCCGCTGGGTTTGCGGATTACAGAATTTCATCCAGCCCTATTTTTCTAATGAATTTGAGAATGTTCTTAGGTTCAAGGGATGAAACCTGATCTAGACTCAGCTCATAGTTCCCCAGCACTAGTTTATGTCTGCGAGCCACGGCGTCGCAGTTTGTAAGTAGGTGTATTGGAGTCTCCTCTGCTTCTTCACAGAAACGGCAGTTACTATCGGTCTCTATGCCCAATTTCATCAGGTGATATTTCAGTTTACAGTGTCCTGTAAGGAACCCCGTTAGAATCTTAAGATTCGGTTTGCCTAAGCTTATGCACAATTTTGCTCTCCGAGTGTTAAAATCTCTGGGGAGCAATTTGGATTGTCTTAGCTTTGGGAGGCTTTTCCAAAGGTTTGAACGTTTATGCCTCTCCTCCCTTCTTAGTTCTTCTTTTATAGAATGTTTGCTCAATCCGCAGAATGGTTCTGGTCCTATAAATTTTGTGGCTGCACCCTGTCGCGCTATACCATCGGCTTCTTCGTCACCCTGTATTCCTTTGTATCCTAGGACCCAAAGTATAGTAACAGTGTTATTCTTGCCTAGCTCGTTGAGTTTTGTTAGGCATTCCCATGGTATTCTCGATGATATCTCACAGGAAACTAATGCATTGATTGCTGCTTGGCTGTCTGACATCACAACTTTATCCTGACCTTTATATTTACGGTCCAGATTGAATTGTGCACACAGCTGTATTGCTAGGATTTCCGCTTGGAAGATACTGGGTGTTGTCCCTAGGTTTAAAGGATCAAAGTGCTTGGTTCTTGGCCCCTGCGCCCATACCTTCCAATGTCTTGGACCCATCTGTATACCATGCTATACTGTGTGGTTTCTTAACTTGCGATATCATCTCGCTGTCCCACTCTTTCTTGGTACTAAGCTTAATTCCGAAGTGTTTTTCGAAGTTTTACTATATCGTCTCTTGGTAGATCGATGTAGGGAGTGTGCTTTGCAATATCCTCCTTCTCTCTACTGTTGATAGTTTTACCTAAACCTGTCCCCTCTTTTGCAATGCCCAACAGAGTTCGCATGGCTACTCCCTCTATGACAAGGTGTAAGGGTGTTAGGTCCAGAATTACTTCTAGTGCTGCTGTAGGGCATGTCCTCATGGCCCCTGTGATGCATACATAGGCCAGTCTCTGCACCTTTGTTAGCATATTCCTCATTGTGGTTAGCTTGGTTCTCTCAGCCCATGCTATTGCACCATAGGTGAGGATGGGTCTCAACATCATGGTATACATCCAGCGGAGAATTGTTGGGTTACAACCCCATCTTTTCCCCGCAAGGCTCCTACATACCATGAGTGCGCGCGTTGCTTTGTTTATAGTTACCTCTGCATGTCTTCTCCAGAGAAGCTTTGAATCTAGTGTAAGTCCCAGATACTTTACTTCTCCTTTGAAGGGAATTTTAGTGCCATCCATTCTCATTGTTCGGATGTTTGGCAGGCCTCTTTTGTTAGTAAAAGATTCTATGGTGGTTTTCGCTCGGTTGATACTTAATCCCACCGTGTTGCACCACTCCTTTGTTACTGACAGTCCTCTCTGTATCAGGTTACAGAGTGTATCCTCGAACTTCCCTCTCGCTATTAAGGCGATGTCGTCTGCGTAACCCTGACATTTTATGCCATTCTTGGTTACCATCGTTAATAATTCGTCCACAACAAGACTTCACAGCAGTGGAGAAAGGACTCCGCCTTGTGGGCAGCCTTTTGTTGTTTTGATTCTTATAGTGGTGTTGCCCACTTTTGTTTCTGCAGTTCTAGTGCTAAGCATTTGGCATATCCATCTGCTGAGCATATCATTTACTCCTTTTTTGGTGTAAAGACTTCTTCACAGCCTCGTGAGAAGTATTATCAAAGGCTACCTCTATGTCTAGAAAGGCACAGAGTACGGTTTCTTTGTTTTTGAAAGCTGACTGGATGTTACTAGCCAACTGGTATAGAGCAGATTCTGTAGATCTACCCGCCCTATACGCGTGTTGACATGGGTGCATTGGTGCCTTCTCCAGAATCTCAGTTCTTAAATAGTTATCTATTACCTTTTCCATTGTTTTAAGTACAAATGAGGTAAGGCTAATGAGTCTAAATGACTTTGATAGCGTGTAGTCTATTTTCCCTACTTTTGGTATGAAGGTGACTATCGCCCTTCTCAATTTCCTTAGGATATAGCCCAGCGCAAGGCTGCTTCTAGTTATTTTGACTAGGTGAGGCAATATAGTTTCTGTACCTTTTTGTAGAAGTGCAGAAAAGATGCCGTCTACACCTGCTGATTTGAATGGTTGAAAGGTTCTGAGTGCCCAATCTAGACGAGCCTTAGTACAAATGCTCGTTGCGTGTTTCCATTCTTCTTGATTTGGAGTAATCTGCCTGTCTGCTGTCTCATACTCAGTTACCGGTGTGCTGCCCGGGAAATGAGTTTCTAGAAGGTGACTGGCTCGTTGCTCTTCTCTAAGCGTATAGCTTACGTCTGGCAATAGAAGTGACATTCTTGTCTCGATTTTGCCTTTAGCCATTGCTTTGTGTATCCTGGCTGCGGCTGGCGTGGAAGAAATGTCTTCGCAGAAAGTTCTAAAGCTTTGTCTTTTGGCTTTTCTGATTTCTTTATTGTACTCCATCAGAGTCGCCGTGTAATTGTGCCATTCTCCGTTGCGCTTTGCTTCATTAAAACTGCATCGCACCTTCTTTCGGAGTCTGGTTAACTAGGCGCTCCATCAAGGAGTATGTTTTGTTCTTGCCTTGTGCCCTGTTGGGCAGCTAGATTCGTAGGCGTTATATACTGCATTGTTTACCTGCTCTACATAGCATTCAAGTTCTACGATGTTACTAATTCTACTCCTAGCTTTTACGCTCTGTATGTTTTCTTTCAGGGTGTTGGTGTAGTTGTCCCAACTGGTATTTCTTGGGTTTCTTTTGGGTTCTATCTCTTGACATATTGCCCCAAGTCTAAACTCTATTATTCTATGGTCAGACATTGAAGGTTCCGTCGATACCCTCCATTCCCTAATCATATCCTCAACCTCTGGGCTTCCTATGGTGAGATCTAAGACCTCTTCTCTAGCCGTAGTGACAAAAGTAGGTGTTACCCCCACATTGTAAAAGTCTAGGTTACTACTTAAAAGAAATTCTAAAAGGTACTCACCTCTGGTGTTGACGTCGGTGCTTCCCAAATTGTATGGTGTGCGTTGGCGTCACAGCCGATGATTAGTGGAATTTGCTCTTTCCTGCAGTGCTCCACTAGCCGTTTTATCTCCGCTGGGGGATGTTCAGATCGTCCCCAGGAAAGTATGCGAATGCGATCACTATGGCGCGGTGCTTGCCATCAGTTTCGATGTTAGTCTCGATTACTGTTGGGTCCCGCGTCATAAATTCTGAAAGACAAATATAATTAGTATTTTTCTGCATTAGGATGCATGCTCTGGGATTGATTGTTCTGTGGTCCCAAGTTACCTGACCATCTCTGCAGTAGAGGCCATTGACTTTTCCCCTGTAGCACCAGGGTTCTTGGATCAGCACGAAGCCCAGTTGTTCTGTGGTTAACCTCCGAGCAATAACTGCTGAAGCAGTTTTTGCATGGTGGAGGTTTACCTGGGCAAATTTTGTGCTGGTTTTTGTGCCTATCGTCATAGCACTGCGCTGCTGCCCCGATCTTCTTCAGGCAGCGTTGCTCCTACCTCAGTTGAAGGTTCGCTTTTACTACCATCAATCGAGAGAGCGGCGAGGCTCATGCCTTCTGCCTGATCTCCGATTGAAGGTGTTGCTGTGATGACCGAGACGGAGGCGAACTTCTCCGTGACAACTTCACCAGTTATTTGTGTTGGTGGCGTTGCGTCTTTCCCTTCACTGGGAGTTACAGACTTAGTTTCTGTGGACGTAGCTTCTGTTACTACTGTCGACGTTGCAGCTGTGGACGGTTTGGTCGTTGGGGCGATTTTGTGCCCAACACCGGGATGGATCCAAAGCGGAAGCTGATAGTTGAGCGCCGTGACTTGATAGTTTCAAGTGACTCCCTATCTATTGAGAACGTAAGCATGTGCCCACTTCCCTCATCCTTAGAGCTCAGTATCTTCCAATACTTCGTACTGAGACCATCGTTCTGGACGGCAATTAGTCCCATCGATCTACTGATCTCCGTACTTGAGCTTCTTGGCAAGAACATCCTAATAGTATGCCCTTTTGGAACCTCCTCCCCTAGGCAAGCCATCAGTTCTAGTCCTTTCCAGTGCTCGAGCTTTGGTGCTGATGCTCGCAGCCATTCTGCTGTTGAGGGATTCAAACAGTCGACCAGTAACATGCCCGATCGGAAGTGAATTCCCTTAAACTGTAGCTTGGTGGACCAGCCCTTCACTACTTCGCTCAGTATGGCTTCTTCTAGCTCCAAGAGCTCATCCGGACTTAGCATTTGCCAGGGGTAGTCTTTGGGTAGGACAGCAATTTGTATGCCTTTTGTTATGCTGGCATAGCTGGTCCTCTTTTTCAGTGGTTCTGGTTTGGGTAACTTAGCCCCAGGTTCTGACCTACTATTACTCCCAGGAGCTATTTTTATCTTCTTTCTCTCTGGGCGTTGAGGAGGCGTTATCTCATTACAACTCCTCTTCGTTGTCTCTGGTAAGCCGGTGATTCCCCGATGCTCCAACGCTTTTTCACGAGCTACTTCGGGTGCCATGCCCTGTTCCAGGTAGCGCAGATACCATCTTACGCCCGCTCCACTTAGACCAACTCTTAGTGGGTCGTCTAGTCCTCCTGGCTCCCCTAGCTGAGGAAGATGGACAAGGCAACGTCTACTATGGAAGGGCTTGTGTGTGTGCCCTTCTTTTTTTTCCCTTTTTTGTGCTGGCGCCTTGGACGTGGACGCAGTTTCCGTACTTGGGATTCTTTTCGGAGTCGATGTCATATCTTCCCGGTGTTTTTGGGGGGCATTGTGACAGGATGTAATCTCCTAGGGCTCGAAGTTTTCCTTTGGTGGCTCGTACAACGCCTTTGATCGTAGTGGATGTTATGCTCCACTCGATCTCTGCCGTACGGGTTCCTCCTGATCTGTGTTCTGCAGAGTCTGTGATCATCTTTATGGATTTTATGTTCCACCTGATCACTTCTGCGTGAAGTCCTATTGACTTGAGTTCTGGTTGGCGGAGGAGGATTACTCCTAAATTTGGTGCCCTGCTTTTGACCTTCTCCTTGGAATCTCTGTTCCATAAGGTCTGCTGCTCTGCTTGCAGTGATTTCCCGCAAGTCTTCTTGTTTGTTGTGTTTTTGTTTTTTTGGTTGCACTCATATTCTTTGGTTCGATCGGTAGCTCGTGTCCGAGGACAAAAACGTCGCAGTCTATTTGTTATGGCTGGGAAAGGGTGGTCGACCATGCCAGAGCCCGCATACCATGGTAAGGCCACAGTTACTTCACGAGGCGGTCTGTTATCGTGAAGGTGCCGTTCCAATACAGTCGGTATACCCCCTGACTGCAAACCATCCAATGGGCACGGTACGCATGACATCCTGGATTAGGGGGGAGTAACTTTTAGTTCGCCACAAGACCAAGACTATAGGCTCTGCAAAGCTGTAGGGTTATGCCCGCATACCATGGTAACGCCACAGTTACTTCACGAGGCGGTCTGTTATCGTGAAGGCGCCGTTCCAATACAGTCGGTATACCCCCTGACTGCAAACCATCCAATGGGCACGGTACGCATGACACCCTGGATTAGGGGGGAGTAACTTTTAGTTCGCCACAAGACCAAGACTATAGGCTCTGCAAAGCTGTAGGGTTATGCCCTACAGGGAGGAACTGCTCCCGCCGGCAGCATTGTGTCATTGCAGCTTAAGCCCCTACATCGCTTCAAGATTGTCACTCGTCGTAGAGGCAGCGACGATATGTAAAATCAGTCAAATTGAAGAATTTTATCAATTCGTTAAAATATACCTTTCCTCTGAAGAGACTCTATTTTTGAAATTTACTAAAATATTTCTTGGTTGTAATTCCGTGATGTATACCTATGTTAATACCAAATTATGTAAAATTCTTTTAACACTTTATTTATAATTTTTGTTTTGTTCTTGTAAACTTAAACAATAGTTGAATAAAATGATGTGGATTAAAACGCATATCAATTTTCCCTTTGCCCCGTGGTATAAAGGAATGGTGGGTTAAAGTCCCGCGTATCATTTTTGCTTTTTCGAATCGCTTTTTGAAAGATTGTTTTTCTGAATTGTACTGCTTTGATGAAAAATATTCCGATTCAATACTTGTCATGTTGTTTGAAACCCAATTATAAAATACAACTGGCGTATTTGTCGGATTATTAATGTTTGCAGACTAGCCTTTGCCACAAGTCTTTTTATTGTTCCTGCCAAACCATCACATGGCTCTTTGCCGTGCGATGTTGCGAAAAATTGCCATTCTGCGGGAATATTGATATCGACTTTGTGCTTGCATAGATTTATAAAATTTATTGTTTTTATATTGAGTGCCTGCTCCATCTGAGAAGTAAAATATTTTTTTTTATTTCTCACAATTTTGCCGCAGGAAATTAATTAAGCCACGCTGCTACTGTGTCGTGCTTTAAGTATTCCGAAATTACATCATAACTTAAGCGCATTGCATCCACATCATCTTTTTCAACTAATGTTTAAGTTTACAAGAACAAAAAAAAGTTATTATAAAAGTTAAAACAATTTAATATAATTTAGTATTTATACGGAATTACAACCAACAAATTTTTTTGCAAATTTCAAAAATAGAGTGTCTTCAGAAGAATGGTATCTTTTAACAAGTTGATAAAAATTTTCAATTTGACTGATTTAACATATCGTCGCTGCGCCATAAAAACCAGATATGTGATTTTTGTAAATTTTTTTATAGCATATTTATTACATATTTATTTTATATTTTGTTTACACTATCTATTACCCACATTTGCAGTTTTTTATATCTCTTATGATTTAGAAGTGATCAAAAACAGTTACTGCTGAATTACCAGAAATGCTCTGAAATAAATTTGGTTCTTGCTCTCCTGAAAAGTTTCTGAACAACATTCAAAACAAATTTCAAAATAAAACTTTACATGGCGATCCTGCCAGTTCACGGCACGAAGAATATACCAACGGCAGAACGACCAGTGCCAGAGTACGTTCCGGAAGGTTCAACCGGCGACGCACCGGTGTACGTCCCATCGAGCATTGAGCATCAGCGGCCAAAACCTCTTACGATTGAAGAATACCGTCAGCGTCAGACAAAAAAGAAAGACGCACGGCTGACGACGATTCCACCAACGGCAAAACCGAAACATAGACGAGGTGGTCGTTTGGTGAAGCTCCGTAAGGCCATCGCTACCAGGCGACGCATTGTTAACGCCGACCCTCCACCACCGTGGCACACAGCGAGCACGCTCTGGTTGCAAATTGACGCATTGGAAGAAGAAATGGACAAACACAGAAAATAATAACAAACAAAAATAAGTTTTCCTATGTAACACTACAATTTAGATTTTATAACATTTTATTTGAATAAATAATAGAAAGTGCATTAAATTAAATCCATTTTTTTTTCCACTTTCAAACGAAGTTACCATTTAGTTGCACACATACACACACTTGGCAAAAATTATAGTTCCACAAGAATTGCCTCTTTTTATTGGTTTTGCGCTAAATACACTACACTTAAATTACTTAAAAACGTATATCTTTATCGAAAAACGAAAATAACTCGCACGATTAAAACACTTTGCTAAAAATTACATACAACGATTTATACAAAGTTTTTCTTTTTTTTTACACACTACGCGCAACTTTTTACGACCGCCATTATGTTCTTCATTCATAAAACTGAAACGTCAGTTTTACTTTTTCTTTATACTCATAATCGCAATTAATCATTGCAGACACATGTTTAAATGTTGGCATGCATGATTTATTGGCACTATGAATCACAGGGTGATTCAAGTGAAATAAAAAATTTAATATTTTAATGTTTTGATGTCATGACATAAATTTATGGACATAATTAAAGAAAACATAATATTTCTTGAAAAATTAAAGAAAAATTTAAGAAAAAGTAAAAATCGAACTTATACTGAAGAATATAAAAAGGCTAAATTGCAAAAAATTGAAAATTTGAAAAACGAAATAGTCAAATATGAAACTTTAGAAGATTGCAAACATTTTATTTTAGAATTTAATAAAATTTATTATGAATTACAATAATTCATAAAAAATTTAAAAACACGAAAAGAAGATAAAATAAATTTAGATTTATCATCGGTTTGGGAGGAAGAAACTAATTTGCCAAAAATGTCAAACTTTGACATAAATGTAGTAGGTAAAAACCTACCAGTTTTTAAAGGAATTTATGAAGAATTAGATGATTTTATAGTGAAAGCAGAATTGCTTCATGATTTAATAAAAGATGAAGATAAGGCCATTTTTATTAAGTACGTTTACAATTTTAAATTAACAACCCAAGTTAGAAGTATACTTGGACGTTTGAACAGACCTTCGACATTGATTGAATTAAAATCTTTATTGGTGAAATCTTATCCCAATCCAAAAACAGTACAGCAAATGCTAAATGAATTTAGTTCTATATCACAGAATAATCTAACAATTTCCGAATATAGAGAAAAAATAACAGAATTATCAGAGCAATTAAGCAATTTAGAGCTACAAAGCTTAGAGAAACCCAGTCAAGAGACAAAAGATGCAATATATAAGGTCAACGAAAGTATGGCACTTAATATATTTTCAAAAGGTGTCAGGACAGAATATAAAACTATTTTACAGGCGAATCCGCCAAAAACTTTTAATGAAGCAACTGAAAGATGCTTGAATATTGAGCAAAATCTTTCAACAGATAGAAACAATATTTTACATATACAGAACAGAAATAATTCAAGATTTAATCAAAATAATAGATTTAATCAAAATTTCAGAAATTACAATAATCAACATTTTTCCAACAGAGATAATAACAATTATAGAAATAATACATTTCAAAACAGAAATCAAAATTTTTCAAATAATAATTACAGAAACAATAATAATTTTCAAAACAACAATCAAAATAACAATTACAGAAATAATAACAATTACAGAAGCAACAATTTTCAAAATAACAATAATTTTCACCGTGAAAACGGAAATAATAATCATAATTTTATAAACAATAACAACAGAAATAATAATTTCAATAAAAATACAAATTTTAGAAACTGCAACAATGAGCAGGGAAACGGATTAGGCCGGGTAGCAGGAATTGTTACCCACAGAGGCCAAAACTGATCCTACAACTTACTAAAAATTTAACCAATTTTATTATATTAAAGTGCAAAAATACTAATGAGAATCTGAAATTCCTAATAGACACGGGAGCAGATATTTCTATCTGCAAGAAAAGAAGCGTCAATAAAATAGAACCAAGAAATATTTACACAATAACTGGTATAACAAATGAAAGTATAGAGTGCATAGGCACATCATATTTAAATTTTTTAATTGAAACGGAGGAAATAACACACAATTTCCACATAGTAGAAAATGAATTTCCAATATTAACAGATGGCATAATAGGACGTGACATGTTGAGAAAGTACATGTCTAAAATAGATTTTGAAACGTACACGGTAACATTTTTAATAAATGAAAAAGAACTAACATTACCAATAATTTTGAATTATAAAAATTGTACAGTACCTGCTCGATCAGAAGCAGTGGTCCCCATAAATATTAGGG
This sequence comes from Dichetophora obliterata, assembly GCA_963920525.1. Taxonomy (NCBI): domain Eukaryota; kingdom Metazoa; phylum Arthropoda; class Insecta; order Diptera; family Sciomyzidae; genus Dichetophora; species Dichetophora obliterata. The sequence goes on from OY986435.1 coordinate 116,199,876, forward strand.
TTAATGAAGATAGTTTAATCCTTAACAAAGAAATAAATAATGGAGTCTTCATTGCAAATAGCATAATACCTGCAAATGGATGAGGAAATTTAATTTAAAACTAAATGCACACAAGTGCTCATTTTTTAAACCAGAGGTTGTATATCTAGGACACCTAATAACAGCCAAGGGCATTAAAACTGACCCAGCAAAAAATAAAATCATTAAAAATTACCCTGTGCCAAAAGACACAGATGAAGTCAGAAGATTTGTTGCTTTCTGCAATTATTATAGGAGGTTCATACCCAAATTTGCAGAAATTGCTAAAGTTTTGAACTCACTACTAAAAAAAGATGTTAAATTTAATTGGACTGAAGATTGTCAAAATGCTTTCGAAACGTTAAAAATAAAATTACTAAACCCACCGATACTACAATACCCAAATTTTGAAAAACAATTTGTACTGACAACAGACGCCTCAAATTATGCGTTAGGTGCTGTTTTGTCACAAGGTGATATTGGCTTAGATCTACCAATATCATACGCGAGCAAGTCTCTCAACAAACACGATTTAAACAAACCGATAATAGAAAAAGAATTATTGGCCATACATTGGGCCATAAATTTTTTCAGACCATACCTCTATGGTCGCAAATTTTTAGTAGTAACAGATCACAGACCTTTGGTGTCTCTGTTTTCCCATAGAAACCCGTCATCAAAGATGACACGTATTAGATTAGACTTATGCGATTACAATTTTGAAATTATATACAAGAAAGGCAGCATGAATACTAATGCTGACGCATTATCTCGTATAGTACTAAACAGCGATTCATTGCAGGCTATGATTCCGACAGGAACGGATGATAGCAAAATACTGGCTATAACAAGAAGTATGGTTACAAATAAACATACACAAAACACAGATTCAGACAAAACAAGTGACATTACTAACAAAAAGTCTGATCAACTTTTTGCTTGGGAATGCACATCCAAATCAGATATAAACAAAATGATACAATTAAAATTCGTAATAGATAGAAATTACAAGGGTACCCAAATATATATAAATAATATAGAAGTTATTGCAAGATGCAGCGATAATCCATCGATCACACAGCTGACTTTGGAGAAACTGTCGTCAAAAATGCAAAGGTTAAATATAAACGAGCTCGCGTTAAGTAAAAATGATAAAATATTTGAAACCATAAGAATGGATAAATTTAAAGAGATGTTTAATAATTTACAAAGAACAAATAATAAAAATTTAAAAATTTTAATATACAATGAACCAACAAGAATAATTGATAAAGATATACAAAATAAATTAATTGAAGAATATCATAATTCGGCTCATGGAGGACACATGGGCATTAGAAAAACCAATTTAAAAATGAAACAAAAATACATTTGGAAAAACATGAACAAAATGATAAAGAAATATATATTAAATTGCGAACAATGTAAAATCAACAAACAAACCAGACATACAAAAAAGGAATTAACTTTGACAGACACACCAGGAACTAGTTTTGAAACAATATCAATAGATACTGTAGGGCCTTTGCGATTATCAAATAATTTCCGTTATATATTAACTATGCAATGTGAGTTAACGAAATATGTTATTGCTTGTCCAATGGAGACCAAAGACGCAAAAACCGTTGCCAAATCCTTAATAGAAAATGTTATTTTAATCTATGGTCATTTTCAAGTTCTTAAATCAGATAGGGGTACTGAATTTACCAATGAATTGATGTTGGAAATCTGCTAACAGCTTAACATTAAACAAATATTTAGCACGCCTTATCATCATGAGACCCTCGGTTCAATAGAAAGAAACCACAGAGTATTGAACGAATTTTTATTAAATTTTTGCAAAGATGATGAATGGGATCATTGGATCCCATACTTCACATTTGCTTACAACACAACACCTCATGTTGACACTAATTACACTCCTTTTGAACTTATATTTGGCAAATTAGCAAACCTACCAAATGATAATCTAGATAATTCAAAATGTTACAACACAGATAATTATGCGCAAGAATTAAGAGTAAGATTAAAATACTCATTAGAAAAAACAAAAGAATTGATAAATATAGCAAAGATTAAACGAATTCAAAATAATGTCACTTCTGCACCATTAAATATAAAAATTGGTGAAAAAGTAATGATAAAGAAAATAAATAGAAAGAAAAACCAACCACCATATCATGGTCCATATATTATAGTTGATAAAAATGGAGTAAATTCTAAAGTTGATGTAGATGGTAAAATCAAAGAATACCATAATAATTTACTAAAAAGATGGATTTAATTCAAATTTTTCAATTAAAGTAAAAATTTATTAATTAAAACAATTGCATTGTATAAATTTTCATAAAAAAAAAAAAAAATTGAATTTGTATATATCATATATCTTTTTTTGAAACCATTTTTGTAATAAAATATAAAATATAACCTGTTATAACTAATAAGAATATTTGAAATGCATGAAACAAAGAATATATTTTAAGATTAAATAATTTATTAGATTATAATAAGAAAGTTTGAATTGTATAATTTTAAAAAATTATTTTTTCAAATAATTTTATCTTAAGGATGGGGGTGTAGTGCGCACCAAGTTAAGCAACCAAACGTACACAAACTATTTGGTTGCACTGTATTTATGTTTGTTTATATTCACCACGCACAATGACCCGTGGTTATATATTTGATTTACAAGACGCACTTTCGCACTAAGCTAATGTTCTATGTATTTCACTCGCGCACTATTAATGTTTATATATTTTGTTATATTTATTTTGTATTACGCACTTACACATTAAGTTTATATTTATTATTCACTCACGCACTTTTTATGTTAAAATTATGCACTTTTTCAAAATACCGTTTTTTGTCTTTATAAGCATCAAGAATTTGAAAATAAAGATCATTAGTTTCTCGAGCTTTAAATCAGCTTGATCTTTTTATTTCTAAGCCTAAGTGCATTTTCATGCCAGCTGTTTTTAAAAGAAAAAATATAAAAACTTAGAGCCAGTGGCGTTATTAAGCGCCGGCAAAATTTTTGAGGCAGGTCCTTTTAATTAAAAACAAAAATTTCAAAATAAAACTTTACAGTGGTCAAAAAATTTAAAATTTTTTTTGAAAACGTAAAAAGTTTTTTGTTTGTAAAAAAGACACCACAATAAAGAGCAATTCAAGATCTTTAAATATGTACTGCATTTTTTTCTTGTAGGACTAACGGTTTAGAAGATATAGTTGTTTGAGTACATGTCCAAATGACAATTTTTGTTTTTCCTTATAATTTTTCACTGTGTATAACTGCAAAAAAAAATTGAAAATTATAAAAAAAAAATACAAATATTTTTCTTTTTTGAAGTACTATCCACGTGCAAAGTATCAAATTTTTACAGAAATGTGAGTTTCGAAAAGCGTCCGATTTGACATAGAATGGCCGATATATAAACGCTGCAGTAAAAGGCTTGACTTTGAATTAATGATTTAAGTTATTTCAAAACGTTTTTTCCAATTTTCTGTTCAACTGCTACTAAAAATAGGCTAAAAAAATAAAAATATTCGAAAACATAAATGAAGAAAGTTCAAAATATCAATTTGCGGGTGCCGGATTCGAACCCCGGCTGCCAGAATTTATTTAATAAAACAACACTTACTATAACCAGAATAAAATATAAGTAGAACTAAGAATACGTAAAAGACATCCACAACAACAACACTACGGATGCGGCATACTTTTAAACATGAATAATCTTTACAACAACTGATATGTCATATAATTCCCAACAACTTCATAACGTTATGTATATAAGAATGTCAAAAAATGTCACATCGGGAGCGACTTGAAGTATTAATTATCACTCTAAATATCAACCTCTGCTTCGTTGTTCGAGCCTCACCGCTTCGACCTCAGCATGTTGATATTTATTTATTTTTTTTTCCCTCTATCTTGCATTCCTTGTATTCTGCTCGCTGCGCTTTCAACCCTCCCAACAGAATGGAAGCTTCACAGTCAAACTCATTATTTTGAATACTCTATGCTTGATTTCTGCTCGCCTTGCTATCTGCCCTTGCAACAGAATTTACGCGTCGCAGTCGAACATTGCGGTCGTCTGCCCCGTAAATTCTTCAGACTAAGTTCGCTGCGCTAACTCGGTGGCCCTTGCACCAGATATCAAGTTTTACGTAATTGGCCCTTGCAAAACATTTGAGCCTTTGACTGCGTAACGTCTGCTTGCTGCGCTACGCGCCCTCGCAACAGAATACAAGCCTCACAGTCGAACTTTGCAGTTGCCTGCTTTTCATCTGTCCTTGCAAGCTCCACTGTGTGGTTGTTTCAGTCGACAGCACCACAGAAACTTGTCAGTTCAACTCATTCTTTTGCATTCCATATGCCTGAATTTTGCTCGCCGTGCTTTCTGCCATTGCAACAGAATTCAAGCGTCGCAGTCAAACCTTGTGGTCGTCTGCTCCGTAAATTCTTCAGATTCTGTTCGCTGCGCTGCCTCGGTGGTCCTTGATAAAGCTTTCAGACATTCGCCTCAGAACCTTTGTTGCTGTTGATACTCAAGAATCGAAAACATTCATTAGAAGCGATTACCGTCTAATAGGAACTGATTACAGTTGTAAGAACGGATTATAGTCATAATAACCGATTACCTTCATAAGAGCCGATTACGTCATACGAACCGATTACCGTCATAAGAACTGATTACGTCATAAGAAGCTATTACCGTCGTAAGAACAGACTACCATCATAATATCCGATTACTGTCATAAGAAGCTATTACCGCCGTAAGAACCGATTACTGTCGTAAGAACAAATTACCGCATAAGAACCGATTACAGATATATGAACCTATTACGTTGTAAGAACCGATTATTTGTCATAAAAACCGACTATTCCTCATAAGAATCGCTTATGCGCTATAAAAACCGGCTACTTAATTACCAGTTACCGATCATCCGTCATAAAAACCGGTTGCCCGTTACTAAGAACCGAACCAGAACCGATTAACAGATAAGTGGTAATAAGATCCGATCACACGTCATACAGAACCGAGTACTCGTTACATAGAACCGCTTTTGACTACATGCGTTGTACTGCAATAAATTTAAAAGTAACTATAATCAGAACTAGCATAAGATAGTGGAACTGTTCAATAAAGATTGCAAATATTAATTCAAATTGCGTTTTTGGTTGTTGGAGGTTAAGTGGACCTTTCAGAGAATCCTGGAACGGCTGAGTTTTATCTCAGCCTTAGACAAAACCACAATACAAACGCATCATTTTTGGTGGCTTCTATCTAAGAGCCTAAATTTTGACAACTCTTAGCTTTTACACCTTGTATAGTGCGCTTAGTAAACTATTGAACAATCAAAATAAGAAAACTGTAAGTTTAATTTTTCTTTGTCGTACGACTATCACGTTCGTAGCTACGGAAATGCCCATATGAGACTTATGTAAATACTACTTTTATCTTCATTGGCATCTAAATCTGAATCTTCGTCTGTATTAGTGTCCATATTTGAATTTTCAGTGGCTGATGTAGATATGCCTTCGGCAGCTTCACAGTGTAATAAGCACACCACTTCAGCTAGAAGCCCTAAACGAGGTCTTTTGTTGTGTTTGCAACCCAAAAACAAGTAGACAATTAAGAATAAAATAAACAGACCACAATAAAATAAACAAACAGTCACAAGCAAGGTCAGTAACATAAAAAAACCTTGAAACACTGAGCACATGTGAGTGCAATATGATCAAGTTTAATAATAAAGCATGAATGGAAACGATAAAAGGCAAATAGTAATTTCTAATGAATCAAGAATGTTGGCTAAGCGCAAGCAGCCACTTCTAGTTTTAACAAAGAGCCGATCATATAGCAACTTGCACGTGTGGGTCATTGCATGTGACCAAATATTTAGTATTGCATTTTCGCGGAAGACACAAAATGCAAGTCTGCATATTTGGTTACATCAATTAAAGATTGGTTAAACTAAATATGTCGGAAATGTGACTGGAAAATGGGTGTGTCTTAGAATAAGAAAAATTGTAACAAATTGTCATAAAAGAAAATTAAATTTAAAATAAAGTATCATTATACACATGAAAGTCATACCGGCAGCATTGCCTTTTTTTGTATTTACAAATCGGCCTTGAGGCCTTTATACACAGCGCGGCTCGCTTAAAGCCAAAACCTTTGTTTCGAATATTTAATTAGGATTTTTTAAATATTCTTAAACACAGCACTAAACACAACACTTTGCTGTATGCGTTTCTTAAGGCCAATGCTAGATATAAAAGGATGTGTGGTATCTAAGGCTCTAGTAAAAAAAAACTATATACAATTGAAGCACAGCCGCGAATACCGTTGTAAGCGACATTTTTTTAGAGTTTTTTTGGCGAATACCTGTTAAAATTACTAATAGTTAAAATTATATTATATAAAAGCAGAACTGAGTAAGCAGTTGAGCAGTTTGGGCTATTTTTACTGCATACCCAAAAAAATGAATAAAAGTGCTTGTAAAATGAATAAAAGTGAACAACTAAAATTTTGTCATTAACAAGATTATTCGCGGCAGTGCTTCAATTTATGCATCGATTTTGCAGCATCTCTAAAAAGATACTGGAAACACAGTATCTTCAATTATTTACTTCGTATGAATCAACACTTTGTGGATAGTGAAAGTTATTGGTAGCCACGGATATTTTTTAATAATTGTGCTGTACTGTAACAATATTGTTAAAATTGTTCGAAATTTAGCGGAAGTTGGCACGATAAATATATCAGGATGACTTTAAAATTAAATAATAAGTCAAAGTCATTACCACATATTTCAGAAAATGCAATGTGCTGCTCAAAAGCACGCCGTGCTGTATTTCCGTCATTACTGCTTCCATAGCCACCAGTTTTCGGTTTATCGACATGCAATCCAAGATGTTCCCAAGACATATTTTGTTTTTTGCTTCCTTTCCAACAAGAGTTTATTATCACTGGCAATTCTATTTTTTTTAAGATCAAAGAACCAAGGCATGTGCCTTATACAAATAACGTTTAGTATTAAATAATTATGATGGTCATGTTGAATCATTATGAAATCGTGTTAAATCATTATGAAATCCAGCTGAATCCTATCCTCATTTTGAATAAAAAAGGACTCCAAGTTAGTTTTCTTTAGTTTTTTATTGAAAAATATACAAAAATTGAACTTATAATTAAAAATCATACCCCAATTTTTCTATAACTATATAATTTTTCTCGATAAAGTGAACGAAGTCCTACGGATGGTATAGCTTCTTGAATATCTTCCTTAGATAAGTACCTTAAACTTTCATAGTCAATTGAAGCTTCTAAAAGTAATACAACATTTTAATATTATTTTTTATAGTCAAATATCACATTATCTTGTGCATAGGGTTGCCAACCGTATTATAATATATAGTATTGTTCTATATTTTGGGTCGGCATACTGTTAAAAAAATATATAGTACGCTAAAATACTATGTATATTTTTCTTCAAAAAGCAAACCCTCGTTTTGTGGAAATTCCGAACAGGTTTTAAAGCCGCTTTAAATCGAAAGGTCAAATGTTGTGGAACAGCATCGTGGAAAATTTCAATGTAAGTTAGTCTCAAGCGATTTCATCGACAGTATCTTTCGACTTATGAGTTTTGTGTTAAACGCTACACTTAATTGATGTTAACTGTCAAACTCTTTTAAATTTGATAAACGTTGTTTCTCCTTGTAAAATGTTAATAGTTAGTTTTCTTTGTTTATCAATTATTTCACTGCAATTCAATCAGTTATGGAAAGTAATTCAGATATAGAAAGTCGTTCAATTTCCAGTATGCCACTAACACACTATATTTTCTATTGGAAAAGTGGCATCGGCCCATGTTAGGTTCTCTTAATCTTTTTTTTTGCTTAAGAAAACAACATAGTGAGCAAAATATCTGCAAAATAATTTTGCAGATAAAACAACATAGTGAGACAAAGAAACGTAAACTCAAAGCTGAAATTTCCAAGAAAACTTCTACGTTAGACAACTTCTTTGGTTCATCAGATCAGAAGTAATCTCCTTTCCAATACTTGTGATGATAAAATAACAGCCAGTGAACTTGCTTTAACCTACCATACCGTGAGGTACAATCTGTCCTACAACAGCACGGACTGCCCTGTCAAACTTACGAAAACTATATATGTCGATTCCAAAACTGCTTTTAAGATACATTTAGGATGCACTTTAGTTTATGTGCTTCCATTTTAATGGAAGCACTAGTTAATGAAGTTTTAGGACCTTATGCCTTACAAACTTTACTGAACGATTTGAACACCACCGATTTATATTTTTGCCTGCAAACAGATGCAAGTAATAGAAAAAATATTTAACTATTTCTGGTTTCTAGTTTGAGTGCAGACAATACCAACGCAAACTATGGTTTTCACCACTCTCTATATAAAAATATAAAGCATGTCGTTCCAAATTTAGTGAAGGGCAATTGTCGCTCTCATATTGTTCATAGCACAGTAAATCATGCAATGAATTCTTTAAGGATTGATGTAGAAAATATAATTTTAAAAATTTACAGTCATTTCTCTGTATCTGCAGTCCGAAGAGAAGAGCTAAAAAAATTTGTTGCTGCTGTTGATTGTGAATGATATGAGCAGAAACGACATGTAGGTATGATGGCTTTCATTGCTATCTTGTGTGGACAGCATTCTCTTAAGTTGGAAACCTTTAAATAATTATTTTGTCAGTTTAGGTGCAGATTGCCCTGAACATATTCAAAATATTTTAATGATGAATAAAACTGATGGAGACTTAAAGTTGAAAACTATTTGAATTTCGCTAGTTATTTTTACATAATTTTCATAAAGCTGCTAAGCAACTTGATGGCAACCAAATCACAGTCTTGGATGTGGAAAACATTATGTCATTATTAAAATCAGCGCTTGACCAACGTAAAAAAGACTGCTATTTTTGGTTATGAAACCAAAAAAATGTTGCAATCCTTAGAAATCAAATCTCCCAAAGCATGTGATAAAATCATGGACAACTGTATGAAACTTTTTTGAAATTGGTTAAAATTAATTATTAAAATGAGTTAAAAAACATTTCAATGAATAACTTTTATTTTTAAGAAAAATGTTTTTTGGTTTCCGGATAACTTTATTTTTGAGGAATAATTTTTTAGATTGGCTCATAAAAGTTATTTTCTGAAATGATTTTGTTTCGGCTATTAATGTCAAAAATCAAGAAAAAATATGACTTTTTCTTTTGGAATGGGCTCACACCTTTTAGTCGTGGTTGATATGGGGTAATCATATAACGTCATCGTCGTGATGTAAGAATTTCAAAAAGTTTTTTGACATCATGGTGGACCCTAAAAAGGTGTTTTTTATATTCGCTTCCCTTTTTACAATCTTTCCCAGAAAAACCGGTTACCACACCGATTACCGACGACTGATTACCTAACCGAATACAAATTACCGAAGCGATTACTGAGCCGAATACCGATTACTAAGCGATTACATAACCAAAGACTGATTACTGAAGCAATTACCAAGCGATTACTTAGATGAATACTGATAACTAAGCGATTACATAACTGAATACTGATTACTAAAGCGATTACTAAGCGACTACTTAGCTGAATACTGATTACTAAGCGATCACATAACCGAAGACTGATTACTGAAGTTATTACTTAGCAGAATACCGGTTACTAAGCGATTACGTAACCAAATACCGATTACTGAAGTGATTACTAAGCGGTTACTTAGCTGAATACTGATTACTAAGCGATCACATAACCGAAGACTGATTACTGAAGTTATTACTTAGCAGAATACCGGTTACTAAGCGATTACGTAACCAAATACCGATTACTGAAGTGATTACTAAGCGGTTACTTAGCTGAATACTGATTACTAAGCGATCACATAACCGAAGACTGATTACTGAAATGATTACTTAGCTGCATACTGATTATTAAGTGATTACATAACCGAAGACTGATTACTGAAGTGATTACCAAGTTATTACTTATCAGAATAACGATTACTAAAACGACTACGAGAACAAAGGAACAGCTTGAACAGGCGGAAAAGCGACAGCACGGTTAACCCACGCCCCGGCTACTTAATGCTGCATACATAAGATACTATCATAAGAACACATTCTTTAATAAAGGCATAATACATATTAAATCATTGCTGGAGTTACTGAATCTTTCACAGGATCCTGGAGCGGCTGAGCTTTACCTCAGCCTGTGTATAAAACCATGTCAAAATGAAAGATGTTCTTTCAGTATTTAGGGGTCGCTGATTTCAAATCTGATTTCAGAATTTCAAAGTATTTTGAAACTAAGGTGGACCCTTGAAAAGTGTTTTTTGTTTTATAATCTTTGTAGATTCGCTGGTTGGTCATTTTGAATCTGATGTTGGAATTAAAAAAGTGCATAAATTTCATATAAGCATGTACCTAATTTTGAAAACTATATAACATTTTGCAATTAAACCACACATTAAAGGGCCTATTAAAATTAAAAATGCTTTTGATAATGTTAAGCAAACGTTTATAATTTAACAAAAACAAAACATTAATATTAAAAATTACATTATTTAATTTCTTTGATAATGACTAAGCAAAAATTTTTTATTAAAAAAATCGATGTCTTAAAATTTTGTAATAAAAATAATTTTTTATGAGGTACACTCAGCGTTTTTAATATTTCAATAGTTTTCTATAGTTAATTAAATACTTTACGCAAATATGTGCAATTAGTTTAAGAATTGTATATCATTTTATTAGTTTTATGATCTATTAAATTATTACATGAATTAAATTGCGAGCTTTAGATTAAGTAAGTTTTTTAAGAAGGCAACAACAACAACTCGTTTCATTTCTATGGTGCATTTCGACAAACTATCGAACACCAATGAATATTGAAATAAATAAAGAAGCAACTAGAACAGATGGCAACCTTGGTAGAGTTGATGGCGGTGATCTATAAACAGCCTACTGCTTTGAAATGTCATATGATTAGCAGCCATACAATTTAAAAGAATAAATTCCTAAATCTGTGAAGTCATATACAAATTTAAACAGTGAGTTGATCACAGCTTAATCACTCAAAGACTACTCAAGAGGAAAATGTAGCGATTTCCGAAACAGACTGTCTAGTCAGCTAAGTGATTGACTCTATAAAGAGTTTTTGTTCTTCTTGTTGTTGTTGTTGCCTTCTTAAAAAACTTACTTGATCTAAAGCTCGCAATTTAATGCATGTAATAATTTGTCATATCTGTTTAAATTCATTGCTGATTTCAGATGCATTAATTCTGGAATGTAAAAACATGATTTTATTAATTGATGTTGCATTTGATGTAACTTATACTAAATTTCGTGCTGATTTCGTGAGAGATCAGCTATCAACATTAAAAAATGTTAGCATTTTTTTCTCTATGATGGAGGTTAAAAAAATTTAAGTTATATTTAATTTTCCAGTCGTACTATAAAAAAATTGTCAGTCACGGGAGTTTAATGTCAAGTAGAGGAAATGACAATAAACAAAGTTGCTTCTGTACTAAAAACAAAATAAAAGGGGCTTTTTTAAAGGGCTCTAATAATTTACACCTAATTTCAAGAGTTTGGAATTGTTTGGAAAATATTTGCAAATGTAAAATTTTGTTTACCCTATGACAATTTATATTTATGAACATTTAAAAACTGGCGTTACGGACTATTTGTACAAAAAAAAAAAGGAATGAAAAAGTCTAACTTTTAAAAAGGATTTTTTTATATTTGCGTAGTAATTAAGTAGCACCATATTAAGTAAAAATAATTACATCCATCGACCCTAAGGACTTGAAGATATAAGCAAAAATATGTGCTGGCGTTACGTTACAACTAACTAGTGTCCAACCGAATATTCTGTTGCTGCACATAATTTTAAATGCTTTTTAATGTGTAATGCTTGACATCTCAAAATTTAATTTGCTTATTTTGTTTACATTTGGTAAAAAATAAAAACAAACGTTCACTGCACTTCTGTTGCTTACAAAATACGATATGTCAGCGTTCATGAATTAATTGAATTTTGTTTTCTTATATGTAAGTTTGTATATTGTGTATGTATTGTATATTTTTTACTATGATACGTGCTATAAATATTAGCATTACATAAAAATAAAAGTGGTTGATTTAAGTAAGCAGAAAACAAAAGGGGTTCTAATTTTTTCATCTAATTTTTTTTTCTAGTTCAAGTACTAGAAATTCAAGGTAAAAAGTTTAATTTAAACATTTCTTGGAGGCCCCGGCGAGATATTTTTGTTTATGTGCTAGAATATCTTCACACATAAACCTCTTAAGGATTCAATTAAACGAAATTTTCTGGTTCAAGTACTAGAAAATTAAAACAAATCAAATCATTTGGTGAACAAAAGGTTCACAAATAAACCTTTAACGTATTCAATTCAACGTAATTTTTTGGTTCAAGTACTAGAAAATTAAAGCAAAAAAAAAAAAAGACATCAACATCGGATCTGGTTGAGCATCAAAAGGAGCTTGGCGATGAAATCTCGAGAATCATTAAAAACTTAAAAAAGAACGGCAGAACGGAAGTCACCGTCAGGCTACTACAACGAGCTGTTAAAACGATTGGAGAAATGTTGGAAAGACTTTGAAGAAACAGATGAAAAGTTACGTTTAGTTACAGAGCAGCCAATGCAACAGGAATACTTCACATCTGGGTTCTATTATAAAATAAGTAGTATAGTAACCAACTGTCGAGAAATCTTAGCACCAGGATCTCCGGCCGTGAAGACATCAACACCAATCTTTAGAGAATCTTCTGGAGTGGGCAGTCAACATGGGCTGGTTAGAAAAAGGACTTCTCGAATCGTCACATTGAGGCGAACACTCGAAAACCTCAAATCTGTTCAAGAAAACCAACCATTGCATTTTTATCAACTTAAATTAAACAACATAAGCCATCTGTGGACCCAGATAGAATTGATTTATGACGAACTTTGGGAAAATTTTGAGGATCCTGCAGCAGCCGGCTTTGACCAAGCAGAGTACAACCAATTAGATGAAATGGTACAAGATCAGTTAATTAGCTCTTTATAAAAGCAAATCAACGCCAAAATAACAGAGGCACCGCTCCAAACATGAGAGAAGAACAAACAATGCGAAGTGCGGTTCATCTTCCAAAGGTAACCCTGCCACAGTTTAATGGCGACTACCTGAAGTGGCAACAATTCTCCGATTTGTTTTCTCAAATGATCGACAAACAACCAATTGCAGCAGTGCAAAAAATGTGGTATCTAAAGGCCAACGTTACATGAGAAGGTGCAAAACTCATTAGTCACTTTTTGTCAACAGAACACGACTATGCAGCCGCTTGGACGTTGTTACAAGAACGGTATAGCAACAGAAGGGTAATAGTTGCTACGCTTATCGAAAAGTTAGTGAATCAGCCATCAAGAACCACAACTGCTGCAGTAACGAAGAATTTACACGACACAACACTTGAATGCATCATAGCTTTAGACAACTTAGGGGTTGATACAAAAGCATGGGATGCAATTCTTTTTCATTTGCTGCTAAAGAAACTAGATCGATCAGCGCACATGAGATTTGAAAAGTCTTTGCCAAACCCAAAAGAATTACAAAAGGTGGATGACTTCCTTCTTTTTTTCTAAGGACAGTTCCATACACTGAAAACGATCGGCCTTAATGATAAGGCTACAACACCACAACTGCCTAACAAGGTTGTGTCTTCCATCACAACGTCGAGCAACAGCTGCAAGTTATGTGACAATGGTAGTCATCCATTACATTTCTGCAAGAAATTTCTTCAGCTGCCATCTACAGAACGCCAATCATGGGTCAAAAAACAACAATTGTGTTTCAATTGTTTCAAAAACGATCATTCATCAAATAAATGCAAATCAAGATGTAGCTGCAAGTGTGATAAGAAACACAACACATTGATACATGTGGACAATAGAAATCAAAAGCATCCAGTTTCAAAAATGCCATCAGCCAATGAAGCAAGTAGTAACATTACAAATGCAACAGTTTCATCGGCAGCAACAAGTAACGTGTTAACTCAAGGATACGTACTACTTGCAACAGCTAGAGTAACAATCACTGCGGCCAATGGCAATTCAGGAGATTTAAGAGCAATACTGGACTCCGGGTCGCAGGTGAACATCGTTTCAGAACGGCTCATGAAGAGATTATCCATGTCTCTGAGCAAGGCTTCCTTGTGTATTGAAGAAATTGGTGATGCTCAAAAGAAGGTCACTCAGAGAATTATTGTCAAGATGCAATCCAATAGTGGCAGTTTTACATAAAATTTGGAGGCCTTTGTGCTTCCAAACATCATTACCGCTCAACCGAATATTCAGCTGGACACTTCGAAGTGGAAAATCTCAGCCAACTTACAGCTGGCAGATCCAGACTTTTACAAGCAAGATAAGATTGACATTTTGCTTGGTGCCGAATTCCACTTCAGTTTGATGATACCGGGTCATATAAGGTTAATGGCTACAGGCCCAATTTTTCAAAACACTTCACTTGGTTGGATTGGAAGCGAAAAATGTAGATCATCTGAACCATCGACAGAATCATTGACATGTGCAATTTTCGGGATAAGATCGGAGTACGTAAATAGTGAGGGTTCATTAATCGAAGCAATTGAAAGATTATGGAAGATGGATGAATTCGAAACAACTGAAAAGAGTATGTCACCAGCAAAACAACAATGCGAAACACACTTTCTTAAAAATATGCGCAAAAATGATCAGAGATGCTTCATCGTAAAAAAAAAATATTTCTCGAATATCCAACAGTATTGGGAGATTTAAGGATAATGGCCCACAATCGATTTCTTGGTCTCGAACGACGTCTTCAGAAAAACGTGAAAATTCGAAAACAATATGTGGAGTTTATGAGAGAGTACGAAAGCCCAGGACACATGAAGAAGGTGAACCTTGACTCAATACCATCACCTAACTACTTCATTCCTCATCATTGCGTCCTGAAATCCGACAGCACCACTACCAAACTTCGAGTAGTGTTCGACGCCTCCGCCAAAATAGCAACAGGGTATGCACTAAATGATTTGATGCATACGGGACCCACAATTCAAAATAAACTGTTTTCAATACTACTACGCTTTCGATTGCCACGTTTTGTCTTAACGACCGATATCGAGAAGATGTATCGGCAGATTCTTATACATCCAGAAGATCAACGGTATCAATTCATTTGGAGAGAAGATCCAACAGCGGAAATTTAGTACTATCAATTAAATACCGCCACATATGGTACACGGGCAGTCCATACCTGGCAATCAAATGTTTGCAACAAATTGCAAACGACAACAGGCTAAGTCATCAATTGGGAGCTCAAATGTTGCATGATAATATCTATGTGGATGATGGTCTTGAAGGATCAGACAGTCTGGCTACTGCCATAGAAATGCAACAGCAACTGATCAAAATACTGAGCACACATAGATTCAATTTACGAAAATGGTGTGGAAACCATCCCAAACTATTGACAAATATTCACAAGGTGATCAGGAAGTGAATTTGGATTTATCTTAGAACAATAATGACTCAATAAAAACACTGGACTTACTATGGTTACTAAAGGCTGATATATTTTGCATCAGAATAGATTTGGATCCTCTGCGAGCAGTTACTAAACAAACAATCTGTTCTGATTTAGCACGACTATTCGATCCACTGGGATTATTAGCACCCGTAATTGTTAAGGCAAAAGTATACATACAACATCTATGGCAAATACAATTATCTTGGGATGAAACACTACCATCAGATCTTGATGCCACATGGACAGCATTTCGAGAAAATTTGAGCAACTTAAACAATCTCAAAATAGGCAGACACATCTTCAAGGGAGAACCATCATCTTCAACTCAATTACACATCTTTACTTATGCCTTTGAAAAGGCTTTTGGTGCAGAAGCATACTTACGAGCAACTTTGAAGGATGCCAGGATAATAACGCGATTATTATGTGCAAAAACCCGTGTTGCTCCACTCAAAACACAATCATTGCCTCGATAAGAACTTTGCGCAGCACTAGTCGGTTCCCAACTCATGGCTCAAGTGATAACAGATTGTCAGATACAAAACCAAACCATTTTCTTGTGGACGGATTCAGAATTTGTGCTTCATTGGATAAATGCACAATCATCTTCAACCAAAACTTTTGTGGCAAACAGGGTAGCAAAAATTCAAATGCTTACCTCACCTGTGCAATGGCGACATGTCAGCTCAAAGGCACATCCAGCTGATTTACTGTCAAGAGGATGTTCAGCAAAGGCATTGGCTGATGATGCACTTTGGTTCCAAGGACCGATGTTTCTGCATGGCAACCAAGAACTATGGCCCCCAAAGTGGTCAAACTAGCTACAAACTGCATCTGACATCGAAAAGAAAAAGGATACAGCCATATCATTGATCACTGGAAAAGCAAATGGAGAATGGATTTATCAAATAAATCATCGCAATTCATTCGGCACACTTTTAAGGGTCATCGAATACGTATTAAGATTTATACACAATACTAGGTGTAAACAAGAGTCTAGATCAGAACACATCCTTCTATCTACATCTGAACAAAAACAAGCATTGGCAGTTATATAGACCATCCAAGCCTATGACTTCAGAGAAGAAATCTGAAGTAATATCTGAATATATTACAACCTGAAGCAACACAATGAGCTCAAAATTGGCGGCACACTTCACAGTTTATCACCATTTTTAGATGACATGAACATCCTTCGAGTGGGGGGACGTTTAGAAGAAGCTTCACTTCCGTTCGTTGCTTCCATACAACGACCCGCTGGTCAAGTAACTATTCTTTAAGGTGCATAACGAGAACAAGCACTTTGAACCTCAAGCGTTGTTGGGAACCTTGAGGCTACGTTTTTGGCCTATAAAAGGAAAAACGATAGCTCGATCAATTGTCCAGCATTGCATCCGATGTTATAAGGCGCACCATCAATTAGGACAACAAATTATGGGAAACCTGCCAGCTACAAGAGTGACACCAGCGCGACCATTCACTAGCACTGGTGTTGATTACGCAGGGCTATTAAGGGTACATAACAAAGTCCGAGGAAAAAAGCGAACCAAGGCGTATTTAGCTGTGTTCTGTTGTTTTGTCTCAAAGGCAGTTCATCTGAAGCTAGTTACGGAGCTATCAACAGACGCATTTATTGGCACTCTCAAAAGATTCATAAGTAGAAGAGGTCGCTGCTAAAACTTATATAGTGATAACGCCACAAATTTCATTGGAGCAAAAAATCTATTGACTGAGTTATCATCAGCAATTTTCTCGTCTGACGCTCAAGATCAAATTAGAAAAATGTGCATTGAAAAGGGAATACAATTCTATTTTATTCCTCCAGATCTCCACATTTCGGAGGACTGTGGGAAGCGGCGGTTAAGTCTGCGAAACAACTTCTACTAAAAAATGTCGCGTCAGCCTCTTTGACTTATGAAGAACTGGAGACCGTCATTGTGGAAATCGATCTTTAAACGCCACTGTCATCGGATTCTTCCGATTTGAATGCACTGAGGCAAGGTCATTTCCTCATAGGAGAAGCGCTCACCACCCAAATAGACATCAGGGCAGACTCAACGAAACTATTGCTATTGGCACGATGGAAATTGGTATCACAAGAAAAAAACGATTTCTGGAAGAGGTGGACTAATGAGTATCTGAATGAGCTCCAACAACGACGAAAATGGACAAGGCAGACAGATAGCCTTAAACGCGGGGAATTGTTAATCATCAAGGAAGACAACATTCCTGTTATGCGTTGGCCTCTGAGCCGAATTGTAGAAGTATATAATGGAACTGATGGGGTAGTACGCGTTGTTGATGTAAAGACAGCAACAGGAACACACACACGTGCCATCCATGGACTCGCCCGACTTCCCATAGACTCAGATATTGGCACTGAATCAAACGAAATAGTGATCACAAGAAAACGAAAGGACGAAATGAATGAAGAACCACCAACGAGAACAAAAACGGCACGACATTACAGCCTTATGACATTATTGGCAATACTGCTAATATTGCCAATAGCATGGTGCGGACCAGTCAATATTACAAAATTTAATACAACATCTCGAACACATCGGATTGAGCAGAATCATTACAAGTGAATGGAAACTGGTTGTTTATTATGATCTTAAGCAATGACGTACTGAAATCTAACTACTAAAAAACCGCACCACGACGATTAATCACATGTGCGAACAAATACAGCCAACAACAACATGCTATGAACTGGTTGCAAAATTTCACCGCACAAATACTGAACTGGATCTTGATAAAGGATTTTTAAAAAGTCATCGTCAAAAAAGAGGTGTACTTAATGTTGTAGGAAACATTGCTAACTCGCTGTTTGGAGTATTAGACTCAGAATATGCCAGTCAGATGTCAGAAACAATAACGGCCATCAACGACAATGAACAGCATTTGGCAAGTATGATGAAAAAACAGATCTCAGTAGTTGATTCATTTCCGTTAACCAGCTTGAATGAATGAATGAATTCAACTTATATCGACTAATACCCATTTCCACTAAAATTAACAACACTATGATGGCAATAAAATTATCTACATCAATTCTTGCTATCAACTTACATTGGGATCAATATTTTTCAACCACAGCTGAAAGGTTACAATCTTGTTTTAGAATGGAAAACGAATTGAATCTTTGTGAAAACAATCCACCCACCTACAACAAGGGATCAGAAGTATGTGCTTGCGAAGTTAGTCTATTCAACAATGAAACTCGATCCCATTGTAAGTTTGAGCACAGGGAAGACTATGTATGGATACAAGTCAATGACAGAAATCAATGGATGTTTGCTCTAGCAACGCCAATACAACTAACAGCAGTATGTGACAACTTAGTTTCACGAATCTCATTGGAAGGCTCAGGTTTTATCGAGTTAACAACGGGATGTGTGTTAATATAGCAACTATTAACAATAACAAGCAACCCAGTGTTATCATCATCTACAACTATTTCCTACACCGCATTTGGGCACATTATCGATAGAAATGCAGCAAAATCAGCATCATTACCAGTCTTAGGCCGCGTTCATAGTAAACGCTTTTAGCTTAGCCGAGAGGTTTAGCTGAAAAACGCTTTGTGTATAATCATATGGAAAAAGCTCAAAGCGTTCATAGTGCTAGCATAAAGCTTAATTTCAAATGCTTTTCAGCGCTTATCTTTCCATCTCGCTTGCTCACACAGAAAAATAATTTTGTTTTTTATGCTTTGTTGTAGAGCATTTTCGAAATGCTATTCGGCACATGTTAATCTATTTTGCCTGTTAACAATATTTTCGTTGATTTTTTTAGTGCTGAAGTTTTAACCGTTGTTGTGCTGTTGTTGTGTTGTTGTTGCGTTGTGGTCCTTTTGTGGTGCTTTTCAGTTGTATGCGCTTGTGTATTCTATCTCGTTTGTTTACATAGTTTTCGTTTTTGCTTTCATCATGGGTACTTTTTGTGCTGAACTTTCCACCGTTGTTATGCTTTGTGTTTTTAAGTTCCTTTGAACTTTTGTTTGTTATTGGTTTGATCTTTCATTGGTGATCATCGCGAATCTACATACTCATTAAACAAAAAAATTTACTTTGCAAAACGCAATTGAGGGCATTATTTTCCAAAGAGACAAATGAAAACAAAGCATATCAGCCATAAGCATAAAGCGCGCACTATGAACACCAATAAGCTCAATAAGCTACTTTATGCAGCGTTGAATAAGCGTTCACTATGATCAAAAAAAGCTTGACAAAGCAGCTTTATGCATCAGCTTCAGCCAAAGCGTCCACTATGAACGCGGCCTTAGATACCACAGAGATTGAGTATGAACCCGCACTTATCAATTATCAAAGTTGCAAGAAATTGTGGATGCACATGAAATCAACTTTCTCTCCAATAAACTGCAAAAACATCAATATCATAGTTTTGCAGTGAGTTATTCGCCCCTGTTCCTAGGTGTGATCATCATCTTAGCTATTGTCATCGTGTTTAAGCGACATGAGAGGCAGCGTAGACGTACTCTATCAATGACTTCCCAAGCGGCATCTAAAATCTCACCAATAGCAGACCGTCCACTATCAGATGGAATTCCTAACATACCGCCACAAGCAGCTCCACGGTACTTTAATAGTTTTGCGTGGATATAAAAGCACAGCTAGATTGTTTAAAATTCATTCAACGCGGGGGAGAATGCTGCTGAACATAATTTTAAATGTTTTTTTTAATGTGTAATGCTTGAACGCTGACATCTCAAAATTTAATATCTTATTTTGTTTACATTTAGTAAAAAATAAAAACAAACGTTATCTGCACTTTTGTGCACTTTTGTTGTGAAATTTAATTCATTTATTTTTTTTACATTCAGTAAAAATAATAACAGAGGTTCACTGCACTGTGTACACGTAAAGCAAACAGAAATTCGAAACTTGTGCTTGACAAACTTCTGTCTGTTGCTTACAAAATATGAGATGGCAGCGTTCATGCATTAGTTGAATTTTATTTTATTATATGTAAGTTTGTATATTGTATATGTATTGTAAATTTTTCACTATGTTAGGTGCTATAAATATTAGCATTGCATCAAAAAGAAAGTGGTTGATTTAAGTAAGCAGAAGACAAAAGGTGTTCTTTTTTTTCATCGCGAATTTCTAGTCCAAGTACTAAAAATTCAAGTCAACAAGTTTAATTTGAATATATTCGGTTTCGGTTTCGCAAACCAAAACCAAAACTTTTGCTAAAAATTTCTTCCATCAGTTATTTAATTCAAATATATAAGTTTAGTTTAATCAAAATATTTACAACGCGTTAAGCAAAGCAAAAATTATGAATTTTGATTAATCTTATGCATTCGATACTATCATTTTCGACTTTATCATCTATTTTGCAATTACTATTAAATTTTTTATTAAGAACTTCTTTTTATTGAACTTCCGTACGAGTTCTGTGTTTTTGAGGAAAAAATAATGTTTGTAAAACTAAATTGAAGCACATATTCATTGAAAAAACAAAAAAACTGAAAAAAACGTTTTTATTGGCTAAGTTATCACTTGGTATTACTTCAGTAAACAGTCTTCGATTATGTAATCGCTATGTAGTTAGTATTTAGCTAAGTAATCACTTGGTAATTACTTCAGTAACCGGTGCTTGGTTATGTCATCGCTTAGTTACAAGTATTTGGCTAAGTAATAACTTGGCAATCGCTTCAGGAATCAGTTTTCAGTAATGTAATCGCTTAGTAATCAGTGTTAATCTAAGTAATCGCATGTAAATCACTTCAGTAATCAGTCTTCGGTTATGTAATCGATTAGTAATCGGTATTCAGCTACGTTATCGCTTGGTTATCACTTTAGTAATCAGTCTTCAGTTATGTATTCGCTTTGTAATCACTATTCAGTTAAGTAATCGCTTGGTAATCACTTCAGTAATCGGTATTTGGTTATGCATTCGCTTAGTTACCGGTATTGAGCTAAGTAATAACTTGGTAATCGCTTCAGTAATGCAGTTATGTAATCGCTTAGTAACTAGTATTTAGCTAAGTCATCACTTCAGTTCTCAGTCTTCGGTTATGTAATCGCTTAGTAATCGGTATTCAGCTAAGTAGTCGCTTGATAATCGCTTAAGTAATCAATATTCAGTTATGTAATCGCTTAGTTATCAGTATTCAGCTAAGTAATCGCTTGGTAATTGCTTCAGTAATCAGTCTGCGGTTATGTAATCGCCTAGTAATCGGTATTCGGCTAAGTAGTCGCTTGGTAATCGCTTCAGTAATTTGTATTCGGTTAGATAATCAGTCGTGGGTAGTCGATGTGGTAACCGGTTTTTCTGGGATAGATTCTAAAAAGGGAAGCGAATATAAAAAACACCTTTTTAGGGTCCACCATGATGTCAAAAAACTGTTTGTAATTCTAACATCACGACGATGACGTTAGATGATTATCCCATATCAACCACGGCGAAGAGGTATGAGTCCATTCCAAAAGAAAAAGTCATCTTGTTTCTTGATTTTTGACACTAATAACCGAAAAAAATTCATTTCAGAAAATAACTGTTATGATCAACCTAAAAAATAATTCCTCAAAAATAAAAGCTTTCCGCCAACCAAAAAACATTTTTCTTAAAAATAGAAGTTATTCATAACGAAAATTTTTATGTGTTGAAATTGCCCAACTTTTTCTGCTGTGAAATCTAGAATAACAATTATTTTCGGTACCTGGATAAAATTAAAAATAATTTTCTAGTATGCATTGAGAAGAGTCTAAAATATCTCAATAAATGGTTTGATTTTGGTGAAAGCAATTGGTTATCCAAAATGCAATACTTTAATTTAAAATCTGGAATTACATTTACAGACTGTGAGGCAGTAGTAAAGGTTCTTAAAAAAATAAACTGTAATTTTTTATAAGGTCCTGCCTAATGGGTTGCCGGCGTATATTCACCACTGGCTCTATGTTTAATTTTCATTTCTAAGTCATCACTGAAAAGGGCATTCAGGCTATTTAAATAAAACAAGTTTCGCAGCTTTTAGAAAGCTCAGAAGCTTGAGTGAATTAAAGTCAGCAACTAGTTGGAAGCTCAATGTTTAATTAATTTTATTTTGTAATTGTTCTTACTTTTATACCATACATAACAGTACTTAGTCTTAAAATTAGTCAACAATTGTTTGTGTACTTAGAAAAATGTAGACATAGTCATATGTTCCTTAATTAGTGTAGGAGTAAAGTAAAATATAATAATCATATGTTTGTAATTTAGCAATATTAATGTAATATGTGTGAGTGAGATAGATGGTAGTACTGAGCATAAACATATGTTTAATTGTTTTTTTTTAAGGTCAAAGAACCAAGGCATGCACCTTTTACAAACAAGGTTTGGTCTTTGACCTGAAAGGAAAGGGATATATAATAAGTTGGGGATTTGCCGAAGCAGACCACAGTGGGTCCCTTTTAGTCCCCCATTGGACAAAGGGTACTACTGCTCGGAGTACTCGTATGTGAGCATGCTCCTTGTGTAAGCATCCTTTGTCACCTCAAGCATATCCTTATAGGTTAGTTGACCAATCTCGGCTTCGCCAATAAATGGGCGTCCCAGAGTGGTCAATCTTATGCTTGCCAGCGCCGGACACTGGCACAGAATGTGTGCTGCTGTTTCCGGCTCCTCTAGCCATAACCTACACGCATCGTCCTCGGTCAGAGTCATCTTCCCGAGATGGTACATGAAGGGACCGTGACCTGTGACCAGTGCAGTAAGCCAGCTTAAAGTCCTTCGATTGTATCAGATAACTTTTGCTGCCTCACTACGAGACCACTTCACGGCCGCCTTTGATTGCCTGCAATTAATAGCTTCTTCCCACCTTTTACTGTGTTCCGAGTCCGTCCATTGTTTAATAAGGCCTGCCACCATATTGTCGCCTATAGCGATACGTGGTTCTGGTCCACAGAATTCTTCTGCTGATCCTGCTCTTGCTAAAGAATCAGCTTCTTCATTCTGTTCTATGCCAGAGTGTCCTCTCACCCACATAAGTGTGAGCTCATTCATCTGGGCGCACCTATTGAGTTTTGTAAGATATTCTATGGCCAACCTGGAAGTGATGTCTGTCCGTTGCATACACCTAATCACAGACTGATTGTCGAGAGCGATGACAATTTTCTTGCCACTGATCCGGCCATCTATCAGGTGATCCAGCGCATGCACTACGCCAAGCATTTCTGCCTGGTATACAGACACAAACCTCCCCAACCTCAGTACACAGGATAGGCTTAACTCTTTTGAGTACACGCCTGCCCCGGCCCGGCCATTCATCAGAGAGCCGTCTGTGAATATACTGATATCGCTACCAGCGATTTCTTCACAAACGGCTCCATCCGTTATAAGAGTTTTATAACATTTTTCTGTTATTTTTACTCTCTGCCTTCCGTTCATAGGCATAAACGCCTCCCTGACATTTCTCTGTACAATATCAAGGATGCGAATATGACCATGCAGAGCCGTTGCCCCATGCCACGTAGCATTTCGCAACATCCTGAGGGCTGATAGCGCCGCTGTTTTCTTTATTTCTAAATCTAACGTCAGCATACCTAACAGAACCTCCATTGCGCTTGTTGGAGTGGTGCGTATTGCACCTGTTATTCCAACACACGCCAGCCGTTGGACTCTGTCCAGTCTCTTCTTAATGGTTTTCTGGCTGACTTTTGTCCACCAAATCACCGAAGCATACGTGATGACAGGTCTAACCGTCATAGTGTAAACCCATTTCATAGCCTCTGGGTTTAGCCCCCATTTGAGACCACAAACGCGTCTGCACTGGAACAGAACCCTCTTGGCTCTTTGAATCCTATCTTCTACATGCTCGTTCCAGTTCAGATTGCTATTAAGGGTTACCCCTAGATATTTAACTTTCGTGGGCATGTTGATTTCAACTCCAAAAAGTCTGAGTGGTTCTGTCCTCAGGCCTACCCTCTTTCTAGTAAAGAGAATATTGTCTGACTTGCCTGCGTTTACGGTAAGGCCTTGTTCTCGACACCACTCCTTCACCATTCGGAGTGCTCCCTTCATGATGTCAGAGATGGTGTCAATGAACTGGCCGCGGACCACCAACGCAATGTCATCTGCATACCCTATCGTGTGTATGCCCGATTCATCCAGTCTAACCAGTAGTGAGTCCACAGTTATGTTCCACAGGGTTGGCGATAACACCCCGCCCTGGGGACATCCTCTACTTACTCTACCCCTAGTCTTTACTCTACCATTCTGCATGTTGACAGCCCTGTGTTTGAGCATATTGTCCACCCAATTTGCTATCATTGGGCTTACATTGCGTTCTGTCAGGGCTTGCCGCAGCCTTCCAAAGCATATTTTGTCGAAAGCACCCTCGATGTCCATAAATGTGGCCATCGCAATGCCTCCTGAAAAGGAAAGGGATAGATTATTAAGAGAAATTAGTTGGAACCATACGCGAATTATTGATTAGGAGAAACAACCGTGAAAGACAATTTGAATTGCTTTTAACCGAGGCTAGTGTTATGCCTTAACCTCAGCAAGCATTTTCAGCCTTTAGTTATGTTATTGTCCTTTAATTCCACATTTTATTCGTGGATTTTTAGTTTTTCCATAATTGTTAAATGTAGGAAAGAACAAAGAAAGTGGAAAGAACCATGCCCGAATCTCTGGCTTGATAGTCAAGCGCGCTCTCCACTAGACTACAATTACAGACAATGTCCTTAATGTTATTTCTATACAGAAATAAAATGAGGTTATGCAAAAGTTTTTATCCTATTACTATATTTAAGTATGTGGTTATTGTTGTTTGTTTAATGTTATATTGTTTAATGTTATTTAAGTATAATTTAATTGTATGTATTTCATACCTTAAAGGTGTGTACCCTCACCCGTAAGATAAAAATAATTTTGCATTTTTGAAAAATAATTTTTTTTTAACTAATACAATATTTAATATGGCTCAGTGAATAAAGGCCTAACGAACTAACGCCTAAAAAAAAATGAAACAATGCCTAAAAATTGCAACAAAAAATTATATAGGAATTAGGCGGTTGTTCATTATGAAAGAATGTCTAATATTTTAGGCATTCCTTCATTAAAATTGTTGGGTGATTTTTCATAATGAAAGAAAGCCTAAGAATCAAAAAGTATTGTTACGAAAGGTAAGTTCCCTTTTACAAAATGTTAAAATAATGGTATTAATTTTCCCTTTTACAAAATGCATACACTATCTTGTAAACATTCTGTAAAAGGGAAAATTATTAGTTTTAAAAATTATAAAAGCAATTTATTTTCCCTTTTACAACTTTTACAAAATGCATACACTATCTTGTAAACATTCTGTAAAAGGGAAAATTATTAGTTTTTAAAATTATAAAAACAATAGATTTTCCCTTTTACAAAATGCATACACTACCTTGTAAACATTCCGTTAAATAGAATATTATTAGTTTTTAAAGTTATAAAAGTAATTGATTTTTAATTTGTTATTGTTTGTTTTTTTTTAAGGTGATTTTTAAAATTAGACTTTCCTTCATTTTTAAAGTTAGACGTTCTTTCACTTTCTTCTTAGGCGTTCTTGTTTAGGCATTCTTTAATTTTGAAAAATTAGGCATTAGTTCGTTAGGCCTTTATTCACTGAGCCATTTAATATAGTTCATTTATGTTATTTAACATACAAAATTTAAAAATTTAGTTTAAGTTAGAAGTTTCTTAAATGTATTTCTGCAACATGTTTTACTGATATTCTTTAAGTTTTCCATTAAAATTTATTATTTAATTTACTCCTTTTTTGTTTACAATTTTATAAGGACCAATAAAAGGAGTTTGATTTTATCTTCTGTTCATCTTTTTATTAAAACTTTATCACCTATTTTTAAATTTAACAGATTTTTATTTTTATCATTTTCTACTCTTTTCATTTTTGCAATATTTATTAATTCCTTTGTTTTTTCTAAAGAATGTTTTAAACGATGTTTTAATTCTTTTGCGTTATTATCTGTAATTATTCGATAAGCGTAGAGAACCTATTGTGTCGATTGAAACGACCACAAAGCGCGTCTCTGGTGTGTCTGTCATTGTTAAATTTTCTTTTGTATGTCTAGTTTATTTGTTTATTTTGCAAGTGTTACAATTTAGTATAAAGTTTTTTATAATTTTATTCATATTTTTCCATATTTATTTCTTTTTAAGTTTCATTATTGTTTTTTTTTATACCGAGGTGACCTCCGTGTGTCAAATTATGGTATTCTTTGATTATTTCATTTTGTTTTATTTCGTTGTTTTTTATTTGCGGTTTATTATTAGTAAGAAGTTTTAAATTTTCTTGATTTTTTTTAAATTGTTATAAGTCTTTTTGAATTTATCCATTTCAATGGTTTAAAATATATCATCGTTACTTTTTAGCGCTAGTTCTTCAATTCCTAAATTATACATTTCTGATGATAGCTTCTCCAAAGTCAGCGATGTGAATGGTGGATTATCACTTCATCGTATAATTATTTGCTCATCTTTAATTTCAACTTAGTTACCCCTAAAATTTCTTCCTGTCATCAACCTTATTATTTCCATTATTTTTATATCTGATATTCCTAAATTATATACTTTTGATGATTTCTCCAAAGTCAATGGAATGAACAGTGGATTATCACTACATCGTATAATTATTTCCACATCTTGAGTTTAAAATTGGGAACCTTTAAAATTTCTTCCTGTCATGAACCTTAATTTTTTTCATTCTTTAATATCCGTTATGTATGTACAATACCAATAAAAAAGTTGTACAGGCTTTTAATGGGAAGGACAATTCGTGTTGTTAGAATCAGTGATTTGCGTATGTTCATTATTAATCATACCTCTTTCAATAGTAAATAAATTCTTGTTAGTCCGTTTAGTATGATATTTTTTGTCTAGTTTAAAAATCAAAATTTTTCATAATGACTTTTTTTATTTGTATTTAGAATTTTAACTTGCCCATTAACATTTGGCAATATCCACATTTAATTATTTATTTACCGGTACTATTGATTCCGACCGAGATTGAATTAAAATATTCGTTTTATTAAAATTATTTAAAATTACTTGTAAACTTATCATTAATGTATCTTTCAAAATTTAATAGATTTTAATATTTGAAGTAAATTCAATGTTATTTACATTATGCTGTAAATATTCAATTTTTTTGTAAACTTTTTCTCTATACTGTTCAGTACATTCTGTTTTTGCTATTATTTATTTTAATTTTCTCTTATCTTAAAATGGTTTCCATTTATATATGAATACTAGGGTGTATCGAAATGTATGGACCAACACCCAATTCCACCCCTAAATAATGAAAAAGGAAGAAAAGACAATGCAGAAAATATTGTTTTTTTTTTAAATGAATTGCTGGTTCCACAAATAGCGTTTTTCCATGGAAATCGTGTGTTTTTGTACTGGAGTCCATCTTACGGTACATTTTTTAAGAAACCCACTATAGATCTCGATTCACCATTCAAAACCACTTGTTCATGCAAATTTTCGAAAAGATCAATCATGTACAGGAATGTCAGCATAGAAATAAAAAAACCATTATTTACGATATTTACACCTATTTATATACTGGAGCCTATCTTAAGGTACACTTTTTTACAAAATCCACTATAGATTTCGATTCACCATTAAAAACAACTTATGCATGCAAATTTTCGAGAAGATCTAAATCGTACAGGAGTGTCAGCATATAGATTAAAAAAACCCATTATTTATGATATTTTTATTTATTTCTGTACTGGAGCCCATCTTACGGTAATTTTTTTTTACAAAACCCAATAAAGATCTTAATTCACTATTTAAAACAACTTATGCATGCAAATTTTCGAGAAGATCAAACACGTACAGGAGTGTCAGCATAGAAATAAAAAACCATTATTTACGATACTTTCACCTACTTTTGTACTGGAGCCTATCTAACGATACACATTTTACAAAACCCACCATAAATATCAATTCACCATTAAAAACAACTTATGTATGTACATTTTCGAAGAGATAAGACTCGTAGAGGAGAGTCACCATAGAAATAAAAAAAAAATCATTATTTACAATATTTTCGACTTTTTTTGTACTGGAGCCCATCTTACGGAACAAATTTTAACATAAAACACCTAAGATATCAGTTTTTCATTAAAACCAACTTATGCGTGCAAATTTTCAAAGAGATCTTACCACCTGCAGGTGTGTCAGCATAAAAATAAAAAACCATTATTTACAATATTTTCGACTTCTTTTGTACTGGAGCCCATCTTACGGTACAATTTTTTGCATAAAACACCATAGATATAATTTTTTCATTGAAAACAACTTATGTGTGGATATTTTTAGAGACACTACGTACAGTAGTGTTAGCATAGATATACAAAAACCATTATTTACAAAATTTTCGGCGTAATTTGCACATAAAAAGCACTATAGATATCGGTTTTATATGAAAAACAACTTACGCATGCAAATTTTTAGAGATATCTTACTACATACAGCAGTACGGACATAAATTACTAAAACAAATTGGACTACTTTATTATGTAATTAGAAATATTTCGGGGAAAATCACATTTGATCTGTTCACAATTACGGGCAAATAGCCATGCATCGTGGTATTTGTAAAATATCTATGCATTAGGGCTATTCCTAGTTACGGGTAAATTCCAGTTAGGGCTTTGTTAATGTGTGCCCTACCAAATATTTGCCATCAAATGTGAGCACACCTTTTAGTACAGCACTATTGCAAATAAAATTCGTAGCTGTTTTGGCAGAAAAAAAAACAAGTCAGGTAATATTTGTGGTCTTTTTCCATCATATATATTCTTTTCTTTTTCTTCGTTGTCTCGAAATACATTTAATAATATTTGTGTAATTTTGTCTCTGATGTGATAGCTGATTCATTAGCAATTAGTTTTGTCCATGCATGACTGTATTCAATACGATTTTAATGAAGCAAGTTTTCCACAGTCGTACAAATGCAAACTTATACATTAGGGCTATTCCCAGTTACGGGCAAATAGCTTTGTATATGTATGCCCTACCAAATATTTGCCATTAACTGTGAACACACTTTTTAGAACACTGTTGCAAACAAAACTCACAGCTGTTTTGAAGGAAAAAAAAAATACAGCACGAACAGTATTTGTAGTGTTTTTCATTATTATTTATCAAAGTGAGTTCCATATCAGAGTCTGTTAATTTTGTTTTATTAGCGGCGTTTGGTTAAAATGTGACAGCTGATTGATTGGCAAATAAGAGTTGCCCATGCTCGACTGTATGCAATGCGATTTTTGTGTTGCAAATTTGACAAAGTCAGGCAAATGCAAATCTACTCATTTTGGTGTTTGTGTTGAAAATATTTGCTATCATATTTCGCAAATGCCACGATGCCAGGCTATTTGCCCGCAATCGGGAATACCCCTATTATGTTTTTGTGTTGAAAATATTTGCCACCATTTTTTGCAAATGCCAAAATGTAAGGTTATTTGCCCGTAATTGGGAACAGCCTTATTTTATTTTTGTATTTACCATATTTATAATCAATGCCATGATGCAAGTTGTTTGCCTGTTATTGTGAAATGCCCTATTTCTGACTCCTTAGGCGCTGCGACGATACAGTCCACCAGTTACCCACTATGAACAGGTAGTTGAGGAGCTAGTTTTCAGATCGTTAAGATTTATTACTTGTAAATTAGCGGTAAAACAAAGAAGGTCGCCTGGAGTTTTCTTATTTTTGGACTTGTAGTAGTTTTTACGTTACACCAGCTACCTCCTATCGACAATGTCGTATGATCTATTCGTTGGTAAGCGTTTTTCCCCCTGATCGTTAATATTTATTGCTTGTATTTGCCTGCAATTTTTTCATTTTAAGTTTTACTTGTTAAGCATTCTGGTATATAAGATACCATTCAAAAAGTCAAGTGTCTTATTAATTTGTGTGCAGAGTACAAAGTGCTTCCGGCACTTGTTGTTTGCCAAACTTTGCATTAGAATGTGATCGATACAAAGTTTTGCATAGAGTAGCTGCTACTATAGCATCATCACTTTTATTTATTTATTTATTTATTTATTACGGTCTACCGATTATACAATCTTACAGACTATTAATTAAAAATATTAATACATTAAATTAATTACAAATCTTAACCTAATTGAAAATAATGAATAATTGTAATCGAAAGTCACTTAAAGTAACATTGAATTTGAGAAAATGAGAAAAATTATTACACAAACGAATGCTTCTTGCAATCGGTTCATTCAAGGAATAATTGGTTCTATGGATTCTATCATCAAACATACGATGATTTCTTAGAGATCTTGTTGGAATATGTAAAACAAACCTACTACGAATATCATTACAGTTGATTTTACCAGATAGAACATTGTGGACAAACAAAAGGGAGCAATATGATCGTCTATCACTTAAAGACTGCAACCCAAGAAGTTTACGTCTAGTTTCATAAGATGGGAGACCATCAGGCCACCGCATTTTATGAAGCGCATATTTCGTAAAATGTTTTTGAATTTTTTCTATGCGATTAGAGTGTTCAGCATAAAATGGGTCCCAGATAAAGGATTTGTCAATGATACCCAAATAATAATAAAAATAATATATATAATATAAATAAATAGTACACGAACGAGAAGCAAACCAAGAAAAAGTGCTACAGAAAAACATTTGTAATTCTAAAATTACAGTTTCTTCATTTGACGGCAGAAGAGGAAAAACCCTTACCCAGGATATTGATTACGGATGATGGATTACGCAATCCGGAAATAATCGACGAAACCTATTTAACCATTTTAAAGTAGCCCTATTCAAAATTCTTGGGCGCTGTCCGAATTCGTGGTAATCCAACAGCACCATCCACTGCTAAAATTATTTTGAACTTTCTCAAAACAAAGGATCACAGTAGATAGGCTATGACAGTTCTGGATCAAAAACGCGTGTATTTTCTTATGGGCCTCCAAATTCACAAAATTGTGGCAAACTGCGCAGTCGGCGTCGCTGCCCGAAAGTAGTGTATTTTGTTGTTGTTTGGTGCGCCCTACGATCGGTCAAGTTGGCTGATAGTAGGGTGGCTGAAGCGTGTTGTTGTTGTTGCAAATTGGCGATAAGCATGCAAGATGTACGGACGGAGGGATAGCTAGGGGGGTATGATCGGTCAAGCTAGCTGAAGTGGGAGATAAGCAAGCATAGAAGACGTATCGGCAGACAGTCGGACAGATAGTCAGATGGATGGACGGACGGGGAGATAGCTAGAAGGTGATAAGCCCAAGCTTCAAAGCAAGCATAATGTTTATAGTTTTAAGTCGCTACATAAACTTCGGTGGTGTTGTTGTTGTTATAAATCAGCATTTCAAGTTTAAGGTGATAAGCCCAGACCCAAAACAAAGAGAATAATTTATAGAAGTAAAGAGTGTAGTTGCTATGCATTTTAATAAATTTAATATAAGTTGGCTGACTAATGTAAAAACAAAGTATGAAAGCAGCAGAATAAATTAAGCTATCGATTGAAAGCGATATCATAACCATGACCATACGCAACTATGCTGATATAAATAAAACAAAACGAGTTGATTTATATATGAATCATTATTGTTCTTTTATTGATTTGCTATATTTAAATAATTCTTATGATTTCCTTTGTTAGAGGAGTGTATTCAATTAAACGATCATGGATTACCAAACAGTAAGCTGACGTTTTGTCTGGAATCGGTTTGTTTGCTTCGGTGTAAAACTCAATTCGTACATCAATAGGTCCTGTTTAAACTGCTTCATTTTGATGTGTTACATCAACAACAATAAGCGGCGCTGTTGCCTTATATTCAACAACATTGAGCAATGGTTGAGGTTCCCGCATATAATAATAACTTTGTTGAAATTTTGCATACATATCATATAGAATAGCATACTGTCCCATTTCAAAGCGCGTATTTAAATCATCATAGGGATATGAATCAGAGTTTAAATGAACTTTTAAATTAGTTATATTACAATGGTCGAACGTATTTCCTTCCTCTTTGCTCCTCTCATTTTGTAGGCCAATAATAATAAATCTAGGTCTTTCATTTTGCTGACTCAGTTTTACATTCCATAAAACCAGTGATGTGCGGCGTAGAGAACATGATGTCGACAATACTATTGTCGACGGTGTCGAGAATGTCGTGTAGACAATTGCTTTTAACGACGTGTAGATAATTAATTGATAGATAATTAAAATGCTGCATGTTTATTGTAATATTTAATTAAATTGAGTCCAAGTTCGAAGTATTCCTTATTTTTACGCCTTCTGGGCATGGCTTGTGTTTGTTTAATTGTAAAATTTGTTAATTAAACGACTTTTCAAAAGGTTTTAAGAATCAGCATAATCTAAATGGAACTTGCATTTTCGCAGTGTTGTATTTTGTTGACATTGTTTACACAATTCTCGACATTGTCTACATTGTTGACACATTCTGCATTGTCGACACCAAAATGTCGACAATTAAAGACGACGCGTCGAGGAACATCACTGCATAAAACCTTTGTACTTTTACTTTCTGAAATCCTAGGATTTACATGACAGTCCCAACTTCGAAAAGCCATTAAAATAGGGTTTTTATTATTAATTATCTTGTACATTTCCAATTTCGAAAAGTCCGATAGTTGTATGTCAGGCATTTTCCATGTTATATCCAGTATTGTCAATTTCAATTGATCTGCGGCATTAGTAGGATAATATGAGCTATCATTAGACGAAGAACGTTGAAGGATAAGCTCATGCTTCGAATTTAATATTATTTTAGTGTAATCTTCGGCAAATCCCATCAACATTTTTAGTGGTATACAGCAACTAAAGTGATTTTTTTCCAAAGTAAGACGTTCATCAGGGCACCAACCAGCGTTTTTTAATGCATCGCTTTCAGCTTTATTCAATGATACAAAATTTTTCATGGTGGATGAAATTCCAAGATTGCGTGTACGATCAACTTCAAAACCATTAATTTCATATCGAATTTCGTCAAACAAATATGACACAAAGATATTTTTAAATTTCACACCTGTTGTTGCCACATCTTTTCCACCTTCACGTTTTACTATGAAGCCATGAATGTAAATCATACTCTCACTTGGTAAGACAAAGAGGTCCTGATTTTGAATTGGTATACGAATCTCATCATTATTGTTGAAAGATTTATAATATGGAGAGTAACTATGGTATTCCCTTTTTATAATACTATCATCATATATTGGTTTTTTAAGGACATTTAATATTTCGTTCATGATTAAAGCTGAAATCCCAAGAACTTACAATTTTTATGTTTAATGTTGATAACAGATTCTTTTTTATATGTCCTCGATCGAGAGTTGATGTAGGACTAAATGGAAATACTATTTGAATTATGTTTTTATTCTATGTAATAAACGCCCAAATAAAACACACATATGAAAATAGAATCAATTTATCGGTTTTATGAGAATAATCGAAAATGTTGACATGAACAAATTAGTTAATGTCAACTAGTTATTAATAATTGTTAACGACTTGCAACATCTAACTGTAAAACTGTTTACTACAGTATCAGATTAGCATCAGAACAGTATCAGATCAGTATCAGATCAGTATCAGATCAGTATCTGATCAGTATCAGATCAGTATCAGATCAGTATCAGATAAGTATCAGCATCCGATCAGTATCAGCATCAATATCAGATAAGTATCAATATCACTATCAGTGTCAGTTAGTATCTTCATGTTTTGAGCAAAATTTAGTTTGAATATGAATAAAGAAAATTGTAAACTATTTTAGTAATTATTTAATACTAAATCGGGGGAAAATATGTATAGATGCTCAGTTCATTACGACTACTCATAATGTCTATAACAATCTCTTTAAGCGGAACCACGTCAACTCTTATTGGAAAATATTTTCCACCAATTGAATTGTCAACAAAATATGTTTGCGGACTTGTAGACTTTGTAACATTTAATTCTATACCCAATGTAGATGTCCACAACAATTTATTTCATATCGGGCCGCATACTATTACAATACCAGTTGGTTCATATGAATTTGAGGATATTGGGTTTTTCTTGAAATCAGCCGTAAGAGACCTTGATGATTCAATTTTCCTGGAAATTAAATCAAACAACAAGACTCTTAAAATTGAAATTGTATCCTCCGTGGACATAGATTTTTCAAAACCAAACAGTATAGGACAGGTGCTGGGATTCAGTATAAGAAAGTTGATAGTAAATGAGTTGGCATATGAGGAATTTATAGAAGTGGTTCCTATAGATCCGTTACAAGAGATAGAAAAAACGGAATATATACATATAGGTCAGTCAGATAAAACTAGAAAAAAGTTTGAATCTGATTTACCTTTAAATATTACAAATATAAACACAATACGAATTGAATGCATTTTGACAACCGGATCATATATTAACAACACATCAGTTCATACTATTCACGAATTTCCTCTCGATGTCTCACCAGGATATAAAATAAATGAAAAACCTCGAAATGTCATTTACTTACCCGTCAACTGTCAACAAATAAACAGCATAATGATAAAAGTCTTAAATCAAGACGGTGACCTTATTAATTTTCGAGGGGAAAAAATTTCTATAAGACTTCACTTTAAGCCAGAGTAAAAATAATGATCATTTACGCTATAAATTCCT
This sequence comes from Dichetophora obliterata, assembly GCA_963920525.1. NCBI lineage: Eukaryota > Metazoa > Arthropoda > Insecta > Diptera > Sciomyzidae > Dichetophora > Dichetophora obliterata. The sequence continues at coordinate 116,235,181 of OY986435.1, forward strand.
CAACATCCGCTCAATGTTGATGAATATAAGGCAACAGCACCGCTTATTGTTGTTGATGTAACACATCAAAATGACGCAGTTAAAACAGGACCTATTGATGTACGAATTGAGTTTTACACCGAAGCAAACAAACCGATTCCAGACAAAACGTCAGCTTACTGTTTGGTAAGCTGTTTGGTAGCTGTCCATACACTCCTCTAACAAATGAAATCATAAGAATAATTTAAATACAAAATCAATTTTTTTCACAATTTATATATAACAAATCAATAAAAGAACAATAATGATTCATATATAAATCAGCTCGTTTTGCTTTATTTATAACGGCACAGTTGAGTATGGTCATGCTTATGATGACGCTTTGACTCTCTAGCTTAATTTTATCATTAACCCCGCAGCCGTCGCAGCCGCCTTTGCTGCTTTCATACTTTGTCTTTACATTAGTCAACCAACTCATATTAAATTTATTAAAATGCTTAACAACTACCTTGCTGCCTTATCTTGAACTTGTGGTTTTTGGCACGCTTATTATGCTTACTATGAAGCTTGGACTTATCATATTTAACCTGAAATTTGTAGCGACTTAAATTCATAAACATATTATATTAAACAAGCATGGGAAAAATAACAAATATTTTACTTCTTCACTGTTTCCTTATCTTAAACTTGTTGTTTTGGGTCCGCTTATAAGGGGTAAACAAGTAAGCAGTGAAACGGAATGATCGATATAAAGAGAGGGGGATAGAATGATAAATAAAGGGGGCGAGAGGGAGAGAAAGGGTTACTCACAATTTTTGTTCCATCTAGTTAGCTGGCTGTCGATCCACCATATTGCATGCTCATCGCCAATTTGCAACAACAACAACACGCTTCAGCCACCCTACTATCAACCAACTTGACCGATCGTAGGGCGCACCAAACAACAACAAAATACACTACTTTCGGGCAGCGACGCCGACTGCGCAGTTTGCCACAATTTTGTGAATTTGGAGGCCCATAAGAAAATACACGCGTTTTTGATCCAGAACTGTCATAGCTTATCTACTGATCACAACATATGCGACTTAATTTTTGTTTGTTCTGATGGTGAAGGGAATAACACCGGCATGAATAATAGAATTATATGCTGTTTGGTGATTGATCTGGATAGACCGTTACATTGGTTCATTTGCATGTTACATTTTAATGAATTGCCATTTCGCCATTTATTTACAAAAATTGATTCTCCGATTACAACTGGACCAGATACAAGAACCAGCAAGATCTCCATGTATTAAATTTTTTAAGTTTAATACATTTCCTTGTATGCCATATTCGTACTGTAATTCTTTTTACACAAATTAGGGCATTATAGAAGTTTTTTTAATTATTTCTCATTTACTGACTAACTTACATATTTTTCATATTTCTTTTTATTTCTTAAGATTGCCAATTTTAAAGCGATTCCATTTGTTGAGGAAAGTATGCCACCAAATATCAGAATAACTGTCGAAAGTACCGGTCAGAAATATTTGTTTGATATAGCAACTGCTGCAGTGACAGGCATTTCGACCATTTTAGCTAATAAAATACCGGGAAAAATACACCACGCGCGTTGTATCACAAAACCAGTAGAGTTTTACGCTATTTTGTGTCATAAACAAAACCAACGCAACAGTTACAGGATTTAGGAACATACATTATTCGGATCTACGTGTCAATGTATTTTAACATTAAATATCAGTATTCCATCACGCGCGGCAGCCTTAATTTTTTCAATTTCATAAGAAATTCTAGATATTTGCCTTTAAATTATCGCAACTTTGTTGATAATGTTTGTAAAAACATATTGCTACTTTGCCCACCTAGAAAATCTATTGCTGGCTATAATTTTTGATGACGATCGTAATATACGATCAATGGTCTACACAAAAATTTTGCAAGCACGTGACAAGTCCGAAGAAGAATTCGGAGAAATTCGAGCTTATCTTTATCCAAGCATCAGGTTCGATTGCGAAAATTACTACAGCATGATTGATTGGAATTTTTACTATACTGAACCACCATACACCCGTAAAATGTCATACGAAAGCATCGAAAAACTTGCAAAGAGGTGATGCCATCTTGGAGAACGAAATAATTGAAACACCTTGTTATATTCAAGACACTGAAAGACATGTTAAACTCGTCATAGAATCATCAATCGCGGCCGCTTCAGAGGCACGTCGAGAAGGAATTATATTTTCAACTCTGGAGTCACGATCGAAGCGTCCCAAATTTGATACAAAAAAGATTTTTGTTAAATTGAATTTCAAATATATATCCCATCATAACAGTAACTTTGTAAAATTAATATGTTTTCAAATAAGACAAATAATGTTTACATACGGCTTTTCGTGAATTTTTCAAGGGAATCAGTTTAAGGTATAGAAACATAATCAACTTTAAGTATATTTTTATTAGTTCTAAAGTAGCTTCAGAGCAAAAGTAGTCAAGAAATCGAAAACCAACAAAAACTTCCTCTGATGGCATACTTAGGCATGGCTTGAAATCTCTGAAAATTTGTTTGCAAAAACAATGTTGATGTGCTTTTTTATTTAACTTTTTTTCTTAGATACTACAAAGATACTACAAAGTAGTCGAAAATATTGGAAATAATGGTTTTTTATTTCTATGCTGCCACTCCTCTACGAATTTGATATCTTCGAAAATTTAGATGCTCAAGCTACTTTTGATGTTTAATCGATATCTGATGCTTTTTGTAAAAAATTGTATTATAAGATGGGCTCCAGTACAAAAAGAGTCGAAAATATTCTAAATAATGGTTTTTTATTTCTATGGTGATACTCCTGTAAATGTCTGATCGCTTCGAAAATTTTCATGCGCAAGTTGTTTTTTTTTTAAGATCAAAGATTAAAGGCATGCACTTTATACAAACAAGGTTAGATCTTTGACCTGAAAGGAAAGAGATAGATTTATTTAGAGGAATTGATTGGAACCATACGTGAATTATTGATAAGGCGAAACAACCGCGAAAGACAATTTCAATTGCTTTTAAACCGAGGCTAGTGTACGACTTAACCTCGGCAAGCATTGCCAGCCATAAGGTGTTCCTGTCCTTTGATTCCACATTTTCCACAGTTTAGTATTGGATTTTTACTTTTGCATAACTTTTAAATGTGAAAGTGAAAAGAACCATGCCCGAACCTGGATTCGAACCAGGAACATCTGAGTTGATAGTCTAGCGCACTCTCTACTAGACTACAAAGGCCAACAGCGATATCTACGATGCTTTTTGTAAAAAAATGTACCGAAGGATGGTCTTCAGTACAAAAGTAGTAAAAAATATTGTAAATAATGGTTTTTTTATTTCTATGGTGACACTCCTGCACGTGTCTGATATCTTTGAAAATTTTCATACATAAGTTGTTTTTAATAAAAAGTGATATCTATGGTGTTTTATGTAAATAATTATACCATAATGGGCTCCAGTACAAAAGAAGTCTAAAATATTGTAAATATTGGTTTTTTATTACTGTGCTGACACACCTGCAAGAGGTATGATCTCTCTAAAAATTTGCAGGCATAAGTTGTTTTCAATTTAAAATGTATATCTTTGATGTTTTAAAAAATTGTACCGTAACATGGGCTTCAGTACAAAAGAAATCAAAAATATTGTAAATAAGGGTTTTTTATTTCTATGGTGACACTCCTTCCTGTACGTGCCTGGTTTCTTCGAAAATTTGCGTGCATTAGTTGTTTTTTGGTGACTGGAGATCTTTGGTAGGTTTTGTAAAAAAATTTACCGTAAGATAGGCTCCAGTACAAAAGTAGGTGAAAATTTCATAAAAATTGTTTTTTTATTTCTATGCTGACACTCCTGTACGTTTTTGATCTTTTCGAACAAAAATTTTCTGCATTATCTTTCCTTCCTTTTTCATTATTTAGGGGTGGAATTTGGTGTTAATTTTTCATTACACCCTAATATGTATATGTTTAGAATTTAAAACTACATTCTACCCGATGACCTGAAATGATCATCCTCAGAATCCACAGCATTCTCACTTATAGGCACTCCGCTTCGTCTTGATGAACTTCCAGCAGATTCAGATTGCAAGTTATCAATATATTCCATTCAAGTGAATCTGTCTAGAGAATTGGCTTCTTTCTTTGCAAACACAGTTCCACCTTTAGTGTAAACAAATTTGAAACTCACAGCTTTCAAGGACTTAGCGTAATTCGAAAGTATCTTTGCAAATGAAGTATTAGTGTAAACGTTTTTGAGTTCAGCTACTGATTTCAGTTTAGATTTTTCCCTCATAAATTTTTTTTTGTATATATATTATTAAATTTAACAACCAAAGATGTTTTGCTTACATTTTCATTGCACCTAAGTAAGTAAGCTTCTCCAAATTAATTTTAATTTGTATCAGCTTGTATTTTTTTTGCAACATGCAAAACTACATCGACTCAACTAAACTGTATAGTTTCAGTAATTGTATCCAGCTGATTAAGCTTAATTTTAATTTCTGCTAAATAAAATTTTAGGAAAAAATAAGGATGTCTTCCTCTTCCGCAAGGACAATGTTGTTTTTTGAGAAAAACAGAAAAAAATCACTACCTCAAAATGCTTTGATTTTTGTCAGAAAAACTACATACATATGTCTTAAAGTAAAAATAAATAAATACTTTAACTAACAATATTCCGCCAAACACGATGCCTTTTTCAATGTTTACACTAAAAGTCCTGTGTGAAGGATATTCGAATCTAAAGGTACATTCGAGGTAGCACAGAACATTTGATTCCTATTAATTTTTTTAATCTTAATTTTGGCGATTTTGATTGTTGTGTTGACTTTTTCCTTAAATTTTTCGAATTAATAATTTGCATATTATTCGCATATGCATATATTCAATTTCTTACAGTTGAAAAAAGATTTTTAAACTATTAGTTGGAAAATTTTTGAATTTTTAAACATTTAGATACATTATCTAAAAATTTAATAAGAAATTGGAAACTGGTAATGAAACATTTTTGTTCAAGCATTTTTCAACTGGAAATCAACAAATATTGTTACTCCTGTATATTTAAATAAATTTGGGTATGAAATTAAATATGCTAAGATTCTATCGTCGTTGCGCGTGCAATACCGCGTATATTGCAAAAAGGCCAAAATTAATTTCAATTAAATTTTGATCAGTTGAAAATCTATTCATTAGCTTAAAATAAAATCTAGGTATGTTTCATTTTGGCGTTTTAACGCCACACCGGCTTACTAGTAGTGCAATTTTTGTAAGTTTTATTGTGCATCATTATAGTTATTGTGCATAATTTGATAGCTAAGCTGCTGCTTATATATTTTTTCATTCTCTTTTTGAGTTCCACTTTGAGCGCTATTTGTTTATTTATATAAAATAAGCACAGAAAATTGTTGCAGTTGCTTTTAAACTGTAACATAGTACATTAACCCATTAGCACTTAGTGGACATTATATTTGCTTACATAATATTAATTAACTTTATTTTTTTGCTATCTCAACACGTGCCGGATTCTTTCCTCAGATGAGTTTTTCTCAAAAATTAAGCTTTTCGGTGATAGTCTCAACGCTTTAAATAACAATTTTAGAGAAATTGTTACATTTTTTAGCGAAGTAAGCACCTAGCCAGTACTTCCTACCCAGTACTAGTATCTATGATGAAAATTCTTCATCGGAAAATATTTCGACTGCGTTGTCTCAGATGCCTCTTCTTCTGAGACTCAAATAATTTCATCTAAAAAAGACTTAAATATTTCGAAGAAAAAGAGGAATAATTTCAAAAATAAATATAATATGTGACGCATGACGCTTGGATGATGTGAGAGGGGGTGTTTCCCCACGGTCCTGGAGTCTTAAAGGGGCCCAGATTTTTTTGAAATTAAAGTAACAAAAAGCTGATTTATTTTTGTGGGATAGAAGTGGTGTTTGGTTTCTATGAAAATTATTATTTCTGATATTTCTAACTTTGATTTGTATTGGCAATACCAAAAATTATAATAATGACATTCACTACATTTGTTAAATTCTGCTAGCTTGCTAAGCTTAACAAATTTGTTAAGTCCTGTCAAAACTGTGTCCATACACAGTTTTCCCATGAAAAGACTTGGCAGCTTGTTAGCAATCTAACAAGCTCAGCACCGTGTTTTACTTTAGCAGATACCATTTGTTAAGTTGAAAACGTCAAACTTATTCAGCTCTATCATAAATAGTTTTTCACTCGTAATCGGAAAAGGGGGTTTTCATTTTTAAGATAAAGCTTAAGAACATTTTGGAAATTTTTTCCAAATTTCAATTTTATTCATCAACCAAGTTGCATTAAAAATTTCAAAAATGTTCTTGAGCTTTATCTTAAAAATGAAAACTCCCTTTTTCGATTGCGCGTGAAAAATTATTCATTATAGGGCTGTAGTGTAGTGAATAGTTTTGGAAATGAGTTCTAACAAGTACCAAATTATTTTTGATTTGCAGCTTTAAAGTCTAAAAATTGCCCTTTATTAATAAAAAAATGAAATTTTTGTAGCGGGGTTGGTAAAGTTAATTTCAAAGGTTCTGAGTAGCAAATGTATCAAAAGTGTTTACGCACTTTAATTTAAAAATTAAAATGAATTTTTGTTTTTACGGGGTATTAAAACCACAGATCTATTGCTGCATTGAAAGTTTCCAAACTAACATTTGCAAATATCTTAGCAGGTTTGGTCACATCAACAGCTACTATCCTTAACAATTCAGCAACTAAGGAGAACTTCTGTTGTAACTTTTGAATTTAATACTTTGATACCTTTGTTTTAAGTTGGATATTTTTGGATACATTTTAAAGATATTTTTGGCTAATTTCTAAAGATATTTTCTTATCATCAGTAGAAACACCCAGAAGAAAATTTGTCTTATAGTATACAACATAGAAAAAAGCATGGTCGTTTTTCAGTGCATATCTGAAAAACACTCATAAGAACTTAGTACACTTACAACTCATAGCTGTTCACAGTGGAATAGTTTACAAATAATTAGATTACATTTTATAAGTAAAAGTTTGAAAAGTTCTAATACAACAAATAAGGTTTATTATAAACTATGTTGACTTTATATGATTTAAATACAAATTCTAAATGTTTGATAGTTTAAATCATACTTGATTTTAAATACAAATTCTAGTTGTTTGATAGTTTAAAATCGCTTATTGAGCTTAAGGTCATAGTTAGAACAATTAATTGTTTGAAGCTTCAATTTCTCATTTTTTCCCTTAATTTCATAATGCCACATTTGTTGTTGTATTTCTGTTTTACTTTAGTTTCTATGCCTATATTATATGTAGTCCAACAGCCTGCTGGAATTCTGCACTAACAAAGCATGTTTACTGAAGTTGTTTTTAGAATTTTTGCTGATTTTGTTTTTCAGCTGTTTCCGTTTGGTCGAGCTCTACCATTTGATTAAAGTTTTTTCCTAAATGACCTCTATGTTTATTATGTTGACTTTATATGATTTAAATACAAATTCTAAGTATATTTAAATATAATTCTAAAATCTACAACAAGTTGTTGTTGTTGTTTCTTTAGAAAAATTCGTTAGAACAATTAATTGTTTCTAACTTTGACCTTAAGCTCGATAAACGATTTTAAACTGTCAAACAACTAGAATTTGTATTTAAAATCAAGTATGATTTAAACTATCAAACATTTAGAATTTGTATTTAAATCATATAAAGTCAACATAATAAACATAGAGGTCATTTAGGAAAAAACTTTAATATTTAATAATTTAACTTATTGAACTATTACAGCGAAGAATAGAGTAAAGCTAGTTTATTTTTGAATTGCACAGCGTTATTACACGATCTTAGATTATTAGGAAATGCGTTCCAAAGACGAACAGAGTGTACAAAAAATTGCCTTTCGGACGTTAAACAAAAAACACGTAGACAATTAATCATATTAGTTCGACTGGATCTAAGAAAAGTTTAATCTCGAAAACAAATAACTGCGTTCTGAGTTATATATAATCTTATGCAACTATAAAAGCGTACGATAGTTCAGCAAGTTATCGAAGGTTAAGCCATGGATTGTTTTAGCATACTAGGAAACATAGTCTCTTCTTTTCAGTCCAAGCACATAACGAGCAATATTATTATAAAGAACGTTTAATTTATTTTTACTCAGACTGTCGCAGTTAGCAAAAATTTCGCTGCCATATACCAATGTTGGTATGAGATATGCTTTAGCAAGTAACATTCGTATATGAACAGGTGTAAATTACAGGTGTCGTTCATAGTACACGAAGCATGCTGTAGACCTTCCCGACAGTGCTACTAATATGATTATTCCAAGTCAGTGTTCTATTGAAGATAACCCCAAACTTTTTGCAGAATCAACATTTTCAATATTGTCACCATTTAGTGTAAGGTGAGGGGCAGTAGAAATGTCAATAACTTTGTTCGCAATCACTAGACATTTAGACTTTTTAAGATTTAGGCTTAAACCATTTTTGAGTGCCCAATCGCTGATTTTTTCAAAAATATTATTCAAACGAGCTATACATTTGTAGATGTGCTCATGTTTACATTTAACATATAACTGAGCATATATACGAATTTTGCAATTATCTAAAACACTTGGTAGATCATTGATATATAAGGAAAAAAACAAAGGACCCAAAACAGATCCTTGAGGAACATCCCTTTTAATGGGAAGAAAAGATGATGAGATATAATAAGCAAAAACGGCTTGAGATCTTTCGGAGAGATAAGATGCAATAAGATTAACAGCAGATAAAGAAGAACATTTTAAGAAGCTTGGTCTCTAAAATATCGTGGTCGATTGTGTCGAAAGCCTTTGAGTGATCCAAGAGAACTAAGAACCCGATTTCATTACCATCTAAACCAGTACGCAAGTCTTCAGACACATCAATGAGTGCAGTAATGCAACTATGGTTGCCTCTAAAGCCTGATTGTTTATCAGTTATTGAATCATTTCTGTACAAGTGGAAGTTGACTTGTTGACTTATTAACAGTTCTAACGCTTTGGATAAAAATGATAGTATTGCTATTGGACGATGCTCATTATGAGATTTAGGTACAGGAATTATTTTAGCTTTCTTCCATTCTTTTGGGTAAATTAACTTTGTGAGCACAATGATAAAGATGTGATTTACGTAAGGAAGTACACTTGGATGCAAAATTTTTAAAAAACATTGGTCTAATTTCATCATACCCCATTGCGTTCGATTTTATGGATAAGATACTACTTTGTACATCAGCCTGATATACACAAAAGAAACTGAAGCTTGAATCGGCGCTTAAGGAATTGTTGATGTAATTTTAAACGTTATGACTTACCAAAGGCATAGCTATTTTTATTACAAATTTTTTAATTAAATTTTTAAATTCAACATCCACATTATCACAGAAACCGACATTTTTTGACTCAGACCAATACTTCGTATCTCACGCCACTTCTGCTTACTGTTTACCATAGAGCTAAACTTATAACCATAGTAATTAGTTTTTGCAGCTTTCACCTCTTTAACAAATCTCGAGCTTACAGTTTTAAACTCTTTATTTAATGCTGGTGTTTTGAAACGTTTCCATCGATTGTCCGCATTAGTATCAAGTTTTCAATTGTTCTGTTGAACCAATGTAATTTCTTATGGTTGGTTATTTTATGCTTTATAGGGACAAACTCATTAAGAAGTATATTAACATTGCGATGAAAAAATTTAACTTGATCATCAACTGAGGTAATATGAAAAATTTGTTCCCAGTTTATATTAAGAAAAGCAGTTTCAAGTCGAGCATAGTCGATGTTTTTGAAGTCGCGGTAACTGAATTTGTTAACAGTATCAGTGAGTCTAAAGTCATAAGCTAGAAAAATTAGGTCATGCTTGCAAAAATTAGGTACGGATATCTGATCATGGAGAAGGATTCCAATTTTAACGCTGAACATGGAATAAATCCAGGAGAGTATTTGAAGTTTTTGTGTACTGAGTAGGCATTGTTGAGTTTACAGGTATCAAAAAAAAAAGAGTCATACCTAACGCGTGCTTAATGACAAAACAAGTTTTCTTCGTTGCGGTAATATATAAAAATACAATATTAAAATTATTGAGACTAAAAATAAGGATATTAATTTGTGAAGACATGAAAACAATGAGAATTACTAACTATATCAGGATTGGCAGGATCTTGGCAAGTTTTGAGGCTTTCAACAATTGCTTCCAATCTTGACAACGTCTCTACGGATGCCGCATTATCATTAGCCTGTAACTTAATATGCACGATCACACGACGAGTAAAAGCGGCAGATAGTAATAGTTGCTTTTATAACGGAGTGCATGCTGTAGAATAACATAATTCGCTTTCGTTAAGCCTTCATTAACATAAATTGGCTTATTAGACTGAAAACCAGCATGCTTCAGACGCAGTAAGTCATTTGTTTCAGTAGACCAACAATCATACAGGCCATTCCTCCATTATCGATCAGGCAGGAGCAGTTCCCAGCAACATCGATTACTCTATTGCTACTCCCTCATTTGAGAACGGCTTTCACACAGTTATCCCAACAAGAGTAGAATGGGACGGGCTACTGCCGCTAAACCAAACGGCTCAAAACTTGGCAGCAAAGTTAGGGGAGGCATCTTTTCAACGTATCTGGACATCAGAACCTCATGTTGAATGCCAGATCATTGCAGCGTCTTCCAGGCTGAAATAATGGCTATCAATAGTGCTGTGAAATGGCTGAGGTATAGTGAGATATCAACTAAAGATATCTACATTTTTACAGACCGCCAAGCAGCGATTAAATCCTTTGCAGGTGTGTTCCTAACATCACCAACAGCCCTTAAATGTCGCTCGTCTCTTAATGAGATGGCTGATAAGTTCGACATCCATCTGGTCTGGGTACCAGGGCATAGGGACATTCCTGGAAATTGTAGAGCGGATGAGCTCGCTAGTGAAGGTACAGCGGCAACGCTGCTACCGGACATGGAAATATCAGGCATGACACTTGCGTCTTGCAAGCTGGCTTTAAGGCAACATGACACAGAATTGGCTAATTTCAGGTGGAAGCATAGCACCACTTCTAACACAGCTAGACAGATGTTGCCTAGTTTGACTGAAAAACGAACGATGAAGCTCACTTAAATGGCGAGAAAAGATCTCTCCATTCTGATAGGCGTTATAACAGGATACTGTATTATAGGTAGGCATGCCCTTAGAATGGGGTTCATGCGAATGACTTATCAGCAGGGATGAGGAAGAGGAAGAGTAGGTATCGCATCTCCTCTGTTCATGCCCCGCTTTAGTCCGCCCAAGATAAAAGCATCTAGGAAGCCTCTTTTTTTATGATCTCAGGGATCTCAGGATCTCAGGAGGTAGGCGTTAAGTGTATACTGCTTTTTATTATTACTTCAGGGTGGTTTCACGACAGCACTTAGAAAAGGAGGAGTAGATCCCCTGTGGTACCACAACGGACCAAATACCTGGTACAAATATCCGCCTCTTTAACCTAACCAAAACTATACATAAAAAAATTCTTTAAAATGTTTCGTTGCTATGATAATAATGTATGTGTGAGTTATCCTTATTGAATTAAACATTAAAAACGTATGTTTACTTTAATTCGTCAAAAATATTACTGTTAATTGTTACTGCAAACAGTTCAGACGTGTTCTTTCATTTAAATTTCAAGAATTTGTGCTAATACCGGCTTACAATGTTAACCACAAAAATTAAATAAATAAACAAAAATTTAAAGTTGACCCAATTACAAATAATCGAAAAGACTTTAATAACCAAATAAATACAAAAATTTCACTGGGTCAAAAGTTCTTTGTGCCTTTCAACCAATTGTGCCGGTGCTTGTAGCTTCGTTTTACAAATTTCTTGAATGTTTCTTTTGTACATCTTAGCCTTCCTTTGATTGACTTCCGGTCAACTGGCCCTCTGTTTGTCAACTTTACTGTACGTATTCGCGATTACTCATCAACGTCATATCGAATTTTGCTTGATTTTTAATTGTAATTAAAATGGCGCTTTGCGATTTCGCAAAATAATGGCTAGAAACGAATTTTCAATAGCATGATGAATTTTTACCTTCGGTCTTTCTGAATCCAGCGTCGAACGAGATGGTCAGCTTCTATTAAAGTTATAATTTATAAGCTAATGTTAAAAGTTTTTACAATTTTATAGAACGTGCCATTAAATTAAACCTAAAATTAACTTGTATAATTTATAAATCACAACTTCAAAACGAGCAATTTCTTTAATTTTTAAATTTTATTCATTAATTTTCTTTTGAATTTAAATTGAACGTGAGTAGAAATAGCTTTCAGTTTCATAATTTAAATAAAACAATATGATATCATTCCAAGCTAAAAACCATTTCGATTTATACAAAAGATAAATAAAATATCTTAGAGATTGCTACGTTTTTGCTTTAAATAATATTCACCACAACTTTTGGAGGCAATATCAATTTTTACTCATTTTGGTGCCACATTCTCTCAAGGGTAAATTTTATTGGAAGAAGTAAAAAAAAATTTTGATATAAATATTTCTAATGAAAATCAATCAACAGATTGGCACCAATTTTATGCTCACCTCTGCATTAAATTGCATCATCTCTTCACACGACATTTTCACCATTCGGCCAGCTCATGCTTAAAAGCCTCGTGGGATCAGTTTAAAAGATCAGGCAAAGTGGACGGACGTCACGCGACCACAAACAAAACCTGATTCCTTAAACCGCGTTTTAATCCCTATTTAATAATCGTAAAAGTCGTAAAATGGGTTAAATAATTTTAATCATAGTTTAAAAATTCAATATTTAGCTTTAAATATTTTCCTAAATAAGATAAAAGAAAGTATAAAAAAAACGGTGCATAACGTAATTTTCCGCGAAGTGACATTAAGAACGAAAAAAAACATGCAAAATGTTATAAAATTTTTTTATATAAAACTAGAACAGAAACTATAAACGCATTAATATAAATTAGTGCTCATTAAGTGTTAGTATAAAATAAAAAAATAGTTAATATAAAAAGCCATTATCTAAATTTAACATAAAGATATATAAGTGATTATAAAGAAGAAAAAAAGTATAAGAATGTGCATTCATATGTAAAACAAAAAAAAAACAAAATTTGTAACCACCATCGGTATATAATGTCTTTTATACCACTAAAAAAAACATAACCTCAAAATCCCCACATTGTTCTCTCTATCTTTGAGAAAAAAATGTTTCATTTACGCACAAGAAAAAATTAGCAAACTTATTAAAAAAAAGTTTTACTTTACTCTTGATTCTTATATATATTTTTTAAACTTAGATTGTGGCCTTTATTTTAAATTAAGAGAGTGATTTAAAAATATGCGATAATACATACAACTTCTAATCGTCGGGAAAAATGGGAGAAAAACAAAAACATCATAACATAAAAATTTTTTAACATTATTTGCAGCTTAATCACTCTTACTATGAAAGTACTTTCATTGTGGGAGCGCCATCAATAAGCAATGTAAGTCTCTATACTTTTTTATATTCTTTCTTTATTTTGTTTTGATTTGTCACTCTCTCGATTTAATTTTCGACCAGTTTTAGTAAATATGTGCTTATTTTTTTTTTGTATGGCAATGATGCTTTCAACAAATTGTTATTAGTTTTGATCTTTTGGTTATTTTTATTAAAACCGTAGTTCATTGCCTTAATGTTTCATTTTTCAAAGTGTTTCTCGTAAAAAAAAATGTTTGCATATAATCTTAATTTTTTTCTATTTCAACTAAAATATTTTTATAATCCCTAATTTATAAAATTTAATAAGAACATGAAAATTTAGTAACATGTTTGTTGTATACTTTTAATGACACAAAGAAAAATGCAAAAATTGTTTTCTTATAGAATTTTCGCCAAGTTCAAACTATGTTGTTTTAAGTTGTATCCAATATGATTGTCACAAAATAATTATTGATATTATTATTAACAAAATTATGAATAATTATGAAAGGATCATGAATTTCTAAATTTACCTTTTTGATTTCTGGCATCAGTGCGTGTGGTTGTGTGATTTTTAAGGGATCAGCATAATTATTATTTGGTCATAAGCGTTTGGTCATAAGATTTGGTCATGGTTGGGAGGGCAAAGGTGAATCAAGGTCATCATTGATCACCACAAATAGGCATAACTTCTTAGTGACCATGTAAAGGTTGATATTAGATATACCTACTCTCTTTTCTTCTTATTTTTTCCCTGTATCTTTTACTTTAACGCTCTCTTAAATATGCACGCAAGTTTTAAATAATTTGTAGGTAGCAAAATTTTTGTGAGTTGCGGTTTGAATTCCACCCCGATCGCCGACGAGCCAGAGCCGGAAGTTCAAGCGTGCATCCCCTATCCGCTCACAAACTCAAACAAACCACTGCATATCAAAACATTACATGCTTTAATATATAGGGTCCCACGCAAAACACCTAATTATTTTACCTTACCATAATATTTTTTAGAATTTTGATATTCTTATCATACCTTAAATATTTTTCTGTGTGGCTCCAATTTCTCATATCTCTTTCTATTTCTTAATATATCTTACATTTTTTTTTCAAATAATTTCTTCCTTTTTTGTTCCAAGTCTAATTTTTATAAGTTTTCTTAAACGGGAGTTTTTTATTTATTTTAAAAAATAAGACTAGCTAAATTTCAATCTTACCAAAGAGATAAATATCACTCATACGCCTCCTTATCTAAGAAATTTTGATTTCTTGAATATATGCTCAAGGGAAATGCAGATATTGTGAATACTTGAAGCTACGATCTGATCAATGCATATTTACCTGGAAAATAATTTTTTCAGTTTTTCTTTCTACTGATAACCTAGGAAATATAAATATGTCAAATGTAGTTTATAACATATCATATTTATCCAGGTAGCTCAAAAATGGTTATTTTGTCTCTCTTTTTGTGTTTTCTTTTTGATTATTATAACAGGTTACCTAAGTAGTTATGATGAAATCACAGCCGATACGACTGATTAGGCCAAGAAATCAAACATAAAATTTTCATAAATTTACAAACAACTTGAAAACATATCAGTTATTTTGTTATCATTATAAATTCATATTTGAGAAAAACGAATCATCTAATTTTTATATTCTTATTTTTACTTTGAAGGAAAAATTGCAAAGGTTATTTATTTGCATGTTGCTTCTATTAAGCAAAACAAACTTTTTATTTATTTAATTTTTTTAATCATTCTTATAATGCCGCTGCATCACAGTAATGAAGATTTATCTTCTGCTGAAGGAAATTTTTCTTCTTTAGTGTGCAGTATTTGCAACAACTCTATCAGCACAATTTACTTAATTAAACTTTCTTGTGGCCATTCTTTCCATAAAACCTGTATAACTAAACATTTGCTGACTAAAATGTCTTGTCCAGTGTGTGATATAAAATGTGTTTCACTGGATAGTCAGGCTATAATCTGTTCTGAGGGATCTGTTGATCCCTCAAAAACGAAAACACCTTCTCAATTAGAAGGTCCAAATACAAGAGGACAGGCAAGAAAACAAAATTTGCTTGCATCTGACCCTGGTACAACTCAAACATTACCACCTGTTTTAACGACACCCAACTTGTCTATCTCAAGTAAATCTTCGGCTCAACATATAGCAACCGTAAGAAATCTGGTCACTGCTGCCGTGGGTGGACAACAAGCGGAGATGTTAAATAATCTTAGCCAGCAACTAAGTCAGCTTATTGAGACCAATATTGAGTCAGGTTTCAGACGACTAAATGTACAAAATATTCCACAAAGTCACATATTGAATCCGGCTAATGTACAAAATTCACAGCAAAAGCACACTCTGCCTGCTGTAGAACAACAAACCTTAGAATAGCTTCTTGGCTTACCACCAACTGGTACCGCAAATGTGGATGTTCAAAATCAGTCTACCATTGCAACAGCTTTTACTCAGAGTTCACCAAATCCTAGTGGTAACTCAACATCATCTTCTTCAGTAAGACCTGAAAAGGTCGGTAACATAATCCTTAATTGGAAAGTTAAATTTACCGGTGGTTCAGACGGATTGTCAGTAGAAAACTTCATATATCGCATTGAAGCTCTGACAAATCAAACTTTAGGTGGTATTTTTGGGTTGCTTTGTCAACATGTAAGTCCATTGTTTGAATCTAAAGCGTCAGACTGGTTTTGGCGTAACCACAAATCAGTTAGAGAGATCCGCTGGAATGACCTTTGTGTTGCTTTAAGACGACATTACAAGGATTCCAGAATCGATGTTGATTATTGCGAGATGATCCGAGATAGGAAACAGAAAAGTGGCGAAAGTTTCTATTCATTTTATGAATCTTTTTTAGAGCTGACTTGACAAAAATTGACAGAAAATTCTCTTGTTGAAATTCTAAGGCGTAATCTTCTGCCCGAAATTCAACATGAGATTCTAAATTTACAGATATACTCCGTCTCACATTTGCGCGATGTTTGCAAAAAACGTGAATTTTTCTTGCAAGATATGCGACGTAGCCACAATTTTTCTAAGTCCTTTTCAAACCGAAAACATGTTTCTGAACTTGACCAAGAATCTAACAAATATATTCATTTTAATTGCACTGAAGATGATGAAGATTACAATGAATCAGTTTCAGCCATAACACTGATATGTTGGAATTGTGGCAAGAACGGTCATCATTATCAAGATTGCTTGGGTGACAGAAAAGTCTTTTGTTATGGTTGTGGCGCACTCAACACATACAAACCATCATGTAAAAAGTGCACTATTCCAAAGCACGGAAACCGAGTAGAGTATGATCCTTACTCCAATAACGCTACCAAAGCCTCAGATACTTTAATTAAATTAAATAATTTACCTTATATTTCAAAACCTCTATATTCATTTAAGCCTTTTCATATACGATTGCGCGACTACAATGAAGCTCGGAAAAAATTTTTAATGATTTTTCTCCCGAAAAACAACCCACAAGATCCAGCTTGCGTATGCGCTCTTTTTGGAAAAAAGTTAACTGCAACAGGAAGTTGTTGGTATGCTCGGTCGTTGATAATCCGCAAAATTTTCGACCATGTGCCGAAGTATCTTTATTTGGTAAAATGATTGTTGGTTTACTAGATACTGGTGCTTCTATTTCTTGTATTGGCGCACAATCTGCAACAGATTTCTTAAGGAAATACCCTTCAGCAAATTTAACTCTTTTGTTAGACAGCTGATGGAAAGTCACAAAGCGTCATTGGTTGCATAGACACCAACATAACTTTTCGAGGTATTTCAAAGCAAATAAAATATTTATTAGACCCAGTCTTTCTCAAAATCTTTATCTAGGAGTTGACTTTTGGCAATATTTAAATTTACTTCCCACTGGTCTCCTGAGTCAAATAAATTCTCAAGATGAATTTCAAGATTCTTATAAAGATGAGTTGACAGAACTTCAACAGAATCAACTTAAAACAATAATTCAGTCGTTTCCTTCATATGAACGGGAAGGCCTTGGTAAAACACAAGTTTTATCCCACGTAATCGATATAGGTGATACCACACCGATAAAACAGCGCCACTTTCCAGTTTCTCCAGCTATGGAAAACCTTATCTTCGCGGAAATTGACAGGATGCTACAGTTAGGAGTGATTGAAGAATCTGATAGCGCCAGATCTTCACCTATTGTTCTAGTTAGAAAACCAGGTAAAGTTCGTTTGTGCCTTGACAGTCGCAAGGTAAACGCTGTGACTGTCAAAGACGCCTATCCGTTGCCTAACATCGACGGTATTTTAAGTAGACTCCCTAAAGCCGAGTACATAACGAGCCTAGATTTAAAGGATGTGTTTTGGAAGATACCGCTTGATGCTGCATCAAGGGACAAGACAGCATTTTCCGCGCCAGGTCATCCACTATACCATTATAAAGTGATGCCATTCGGACTTTGCAATGCTCCACAAACCATGTCGCGTTTGATGGATAAAATTATTCCAGCTCATTTACGAAATGAAGTTTTTACTTATCTAGATGACCTTTTAATCATCTCAGATGGTTTCGAGAAACATTTAGCAGTGCTTCAAGAAGTTGCGAAGCAGTTACGCTCATCCGGTTTGACATTAAACATCAAAAAGAGTAAGTTTTGTCTGAAAGAAGTCAGATACTTAGGTCATATTGTGGGAAATGGTATCATTCGTACAGATCCAGATAAAGTTTTTGCCATTAGTGACTTTCCGACTCCGCGATCTGTAAAACAACTAAGAAGATTTTTGGGTATGTCTGGTTGGTATCGGAAGTTCATCAATAACTATGCTTCGGTTACCTCGCCTCTAACAGATTTGCTCAAAACGACTAGAAAATTCATTTGGAATGCGGAAGCACAAAAAGCTTTTGAGGAATTGAAGACTATCTTGTCTACCGCGCCGGTTCTTCACTGTGCTTACTTTTCACAGCCGTTTTATATACACTGTGATGCAAGCCAAACCGTATAGGAAGCGTATTTTCACAAATAAATGCGGAGGGCGAAGAGTTTCCTACTGCACTTATGTCTAAGAAACTTAATCAAGCCCAACGTAATTATTCCGTTACCGAACAAGTGTGCTTAGCAGCAGTGTTAAGTATTAAAAAGTTTCGAGCATATGTAGAAGGATATGAGTTCACTGTAATTACTGATCACGCGTCTTTAAAATGGCTTATGTCCCAAACAGATCTCAATTCACGGTTAGAAAGATGGGCTTTAAAACTTCAAGGCTTTAATTTTAAAATTTAGCACAGGCGAGGTACTCAAAATGTAGTTCCGGATGCACTTTCAAGGGTTCATACCGATGATCTGTCCGCTCTTGATTCTGTCATTTACGTCGACCTTAACTCTCAACATTTTCAGTCAGAGAAATACAAAGAATTCGTTAGAAAAGTAGAAGAGAATTACGACAAAACTCCTGATCTGCGGGTAGTTGACAACTTTGTTTATAGAAGGACAGAACATATGAGCGGTGAACAGCTGCACGACGATTTTGCTTGGAAACTTTGGCTTCCTAAAAAGACGATTCAGGAGGTTATGACAAAAGCCCACGATGATCATTTGTCTGCGCACGGTGGCATTAACAAAACTGTAGAGCGAATTCGTCGCTACTATTTTTGGGCAGGCTTAGTAGCAGATGTCAAAAAATATACAGGCATGTTCTGCATTCCACTTCCGAGTGGAAGTGAAAATAAAACATAATTGAAATCGATATTTGGTGTTCTATATATAACTTTTTTCCTTAATACAATCAATTATATTAATAAATTAAATAAAATGCAAAACGCAAAAAGTGATGTTCAGAACACCAAATATCGAGTTTAATTATGATTTATTTTCACTTTCACTCGAAAGTGGAATGCAGAACATGCCTGATTTAAACACATGCGAAGTTTGCGAATGTACAAAACACCCAAGTTATGTCCTTCGTCCACCCATGGGAAAGACGTCTACATTGATTTTATAGGCCCGTATCCACGATCTCGTTCTGGAAATGTCGGAATTTTCATAGCGTTGGATCACTTTTCAACGAATTCTTTTCTCAAACCAGTAAAAAGTTTACGGCAGATGTTGTCATAAAATATCTTGAACAAGATATATTTCATGCTTTTGGAGTACATGAAACAATCGTTTCAGACAACGGCTCCCAATTTAAATCGAAACAATTTAAAGAATTAACACAAAAGTATGCCATAAATCATGTTTTTACAGCCGTGCACGCCCCACAAGCAAATACTTCCGAACGGGTTAACAGATCTGTGATATCTGCTATTAAAGCTTATATTAGTCCTAATCAAAAGAATTGGGATGAAAATCTGAGTAGCAGTTCTTGTGCTTTGCGTTCTGCTGTGCACTCGTCGATAGGCACTTCTCCGTATTTTTTAACATTTGGTCAACATATGATTACAAATGGAAAAACTTATTCATTGCTCCGAAATCTACAAGCCTTAGAAGATAGAACCATTCAATTTAATCAAAGCGACACCTATGAAATTGTTCGAAATCAAGCCATCGAACACATTAAAAAGCAACAAGAGCGCAATGCGCGCTCATACAATTTAAGAGCTCGAGTGGTATCTTATGATGTCGGTCAAGAAGTTTTTAGGCGAAGTTTTCAACAGAGTAATTTTGAAAGAGGATTCAATGCGAAGTTAGCTCCGACTTTTTTTAAAGCGAGAGTCAGAAGAAAGGTAGGTTCCTGTTATTATGAACTCGAAGACCTAAGTGGCCGTCTGGTTGGAACTTTTCATGCTAAGGATATACGGCAGTAGTCTCGATGCTAGTTTGCGCTATAAGCGGGATCATCCTTTGTTCGTTGTAACCACAAAGTCTGATTTTGGTGAGGGGGAAATGTGCCGGTGCTTGTAGCTTCGTTTTAAAAATTTCTTAAATGATTAAAGTTTTTTCTAAATGACCTCTATATTAATTATGTTGACTTTATATGATTTAAATACAAATTCTAAATGTTTGATAGTTTAAATCATACTTGATTTTAAATACAAATTCTAGTTGTTTGATAGTTTAAAATCGTTTATTGAGCTTAAGGTCAAAGTTAGAACAATTAATTGTTCTAACGAATTTTTCCAAAGAAACAACAACAACAACAAAGTTTTTTTCAATATGAAAAGGAAAAAATCACTAGCTGATCTGATTGCAATTTCTACTCTGCTAAAAGCGTCATCAGAAATCTTTGTGATACCCGTGCAAGCGCGCGTTAACGCACTGCACCATCGGGGCGATGAGATTTGAAGCGTCAATTTCTCAGTTTTTCCTCCATTTCATAATGTCACATTTGTTGTTGTATTTCTGTTTTACTTTAGTTTCTATGCTTATGTTATTATATGTAGTCCAACAGCCTGCTGGAAGTCTGCACTAACAAAGCATGTTTACTGAAGTTGTTTTTAGAATTTTTGCTGATTTTGTTTTCAGCTGTTTCCGTTTGGTCGAGCTCTACCATTTGATTAAAGTTTTTTCTAAATGACCTCTATATTAATTATGTTGACTTTATATGATTTAAATACAAATTCTAAATGTTTGATAGTTTAAATCATACTTGATTTTAAATACAAATTCTAGTTGTTTGATAGTTTAAAATCGTTTATTGAGCTTAAGGTCAAAGTTAGAACAATTAATTGTTCTAACGAATTTTTCCAAAGAAACAACAACAACAACAAAGTTTTTTTCAATATGAAAAGGAAAAAATCACTAGCTGATCTGATTGCAATTTCTACTCTGCTAAAAGCGTCATCAGAAATCTTTGTGATACCCGTGCAAGCGCGCGTTAACGCACTGCACCATCGGGGCGATGAGATTTGAAGCGTCAATTTCTCAGTTTTTCCTCCATTTCATAATGTCACATTTGTTGTTGTATTTCTGTTTTACTTTAGTTTCTATGCTTATGTTATTATATGTAGTCCAACAGCCTGCTGGAAGTCTGCACTAACAAAGCATGTTTACTGAAGTTGTTTTTAGAATTTTTGCTGATTTTGTTTTCAGCTGTTTCCGTTTGGTCGAGCTCTACCATTTGATTAAAGTTTTTTCTAAATGACCTCTATATTAATTATGTTGACTTTATATGATTTAAATACAAATTCTAAATGTTTGATAGTTTAAATCATACTTGATTTTAAATACAAATTCTAGTTGTTTGATAGTTTAAAATCGTTTATTGAGCTTAAGGTCAAAGTTAGAACAATTAATTGTTCTAACGAATTTTTCCAAAGAAACAACAACAACAACAAAGTTTTTTTCAATATGAAAAGGAAAAAATCACTAGCTGATCTGATTGCAATTTCTACTCTGCTAAAAGCGTCATCAGAAATCTTTGTGATACCCGTGCAAGCGCGCGTTAACGCACTGCACCATCGGGGCGATGAGATTTGAAGCGTCAATTTCTCAGTTTTTCCTCCATTTCATAATGTCACATTTGTTGTTGTATTTCTGTTTTACTTTAGTTTCTATGCTTATGTTATTATATGTAGTCCAACAGCCTGCTGGAAGTCTGCACTAACAAAGCATGTTTACTGAAGTTGTTTTTAGAATTTTTGCTGATTTTGTTTTCAGCTGTTTCCGTTTGGTCGAGCTCTACCATTTGATTAAAGTTTTTTCTAAATGACCTCTATATTAATTATGTTGACTTTATATGATTTAAATACAAATTCTAAATGTTTGATAGTTTAAATCATACTTGATTTTAAATACAAATTCTAGTTGTTTGATAGTTTAAAATCGTTTATTGAGCTTAAGGTCAAAGTTAGAACAATTAATTGTTCTAACGAATTTTTCCAAAGAAACAACAACAACAACAAAGTTTTTTTCAATATGAAAAGGAAAAAATCACTAGCTGATCTGATTGCAATTTCTACTCTGCTAAAAGCGTCATCAGAAATCTTTGTGATACCCGTGCAAGCGCGCGTTAACGCACTGCACCATCGGGGCGATGAGATTTGAAGCGTCAATTTCTCAGTTTTTCCTCCATTTCATAATGTCACATTTGTTGTTGTATTTCTGTTTTACTTTAGTTTCTATGCTTATGTTATTATATGTAGTCCAACAGCCTGCTGGAAGTCTGCACTAACAAAGCATGTTTACTGAAGTTGTTTTTAGAATTTTTGCTGATTTTGTTTTCAGCTGTTTCCGTTTGGTCGAGCTCTACCATTTGATTAAAGTTTTTTCTAAATGACCTCTATATTAATTATGTTGACTTTATATGATTTAAATACAAATTCTAAATGTTTGATAGTTTAAATCATACTTGATTTTAAATACAAATTCTAGTTGTTTGATAGTTTAAAATCGTTTATTGAGCTTAAGGTCAAAGTTAGAACAATTAATTGTTCTAACGAATTTTTCCAAAGAAACAACAACAACAACAACAATCATATAAAGTCAACATAATTAATATAGAGGTCATTTAGAAAAAACTTTAATCAAATGGTAGAGCTCGACCAAACGGAAACAGCTGAAAACAAAATCAGCAAAAATTCTAAAAACAACTTCAGTAAACATGCTTTGTTAGTGCAGACTTCCAGCAGGCTGTTGGACTACATATAATAACATAAGCATAGAAACTAAAGTAAAACAGAAATACAACAACAAATGTGACATTATGAAATGGAGGAAAAACTGAGAAATTGACGCTTCAAATCTCATCGCCCCGATGGTGCAGTGCGTTAACGCGCGCTTGCACGGGTATCACAAAGATTTCTGATGACGCTTTTAGCAGAGTAGAAATTGCAATCAGATCAGCTAGTGATTTTTTCCTTTTCATATTGAAAAAAACTTTGTTGTTGTTGTTGTTTCTTTGGAAAAATTCGTTAGAACAATTAATTGTTCTAACTTTGACCTTAAGCTCAATAAACGATTTTAAACTATCAAACAACTAGAATTTGTATTTAAAATCAAGTATGATTTAAACTATCAAACATTTAGAATTTGTATTTAAATCATATAAAGTCAACATAATTAATATAGAGGTCATTTAGAAAAAACTTTAATCAAATGGTAGAGCTCGACCAAACGGAAACAGCTGAAAACAAAATCAGCAAAAATTCTAAAAACAACTTCAGTAAACATGCTTTGTTAGTGCAGACTTCCAGCAGGCTGTTGGACTACATATAATAACATAAGCATAGAAACTAAAGTAAAACAGAAATACAACAACAAATGTGACATTATGAAATGGAGGAAAAACTGAGAAATTGACGCTTCAAATCTCATCGCCCCGATGGTGCAGTGCGTTAACGCGCGCTTGCACGGGTATCACAAAGATTTCTGATGACGCTTTTAGCAGAGTAGAAATTGCAATCAGATCAGCTAGTGATTTTTTCCTTTTCATATTGAAAAAAACTTTGTTGTTGTTGTTGTTTCTTTGGAAAAATTCGTTAGAACAATTAATTGTTCTAACTTTGACCTTAAGCTCAATAAACGATTTTAAACTATCAAACAACTAGAATTTGTATTTAAAATCAAGTATGATTTAAACTATCAAACATTTAGAATTTGTATTTAAATCATATAAAGTCAACATAATTAATATAGAGGTCATTTAGAAAAAACTTTAATCAAATGGTAGAGCTCGACCAAACGGAAACAGCTGAAAACAAAATCAGCAAAAATTCTAAAAACAACTTCAGTAAACATGCTTTGTTAGTGCAGACTTCCAGCAGGCTGTTGGACTACATATAATAACATAAGCATAGAAACTAAAGTAAAACAGAAATACAACAACAAATGTGACATTATGAAATGGAGGAAAAACTGAGAAATTGACGCTTCAAATCTCATCGCCCCGATGGTGCAGTGCGTTAACGCGCGCTTGCACGGGTATCACAAAGATTTCTGATGACGCTTTTAGCAGAGTAGAAATTGCAATCAGATCAGCTAGTGATTTTTTCCTTTTCATATTGAAAAAAACTTTGTTGTTGTTGTTGTTTCTTTGGAAAAATTCGTTAGAACAATTAATTGTTCTAACTTTGACCTTAAGCTCAATAAACGATTTTAAACTATCAAACAACTAGAATTTGTATTTAAAATCAAGTATGATTTAAACTATCAAACATTTAGAATTTGTATTTAAATCATATAAAGTCAACATAATTAATATAGAGGTCATTTAGAAAAAACTTTAATCAAATGGTAGAGCTCGACCAAACGGAAACAGCTGAAAACAAAATCAGCAAAAATTCTAAAAACAACTTCAGTAAACATGCTTTGTTAGTGCAGACTTCCAGCAGGCTGTTGGACTACATATAATAACATAAGCATAGAAACTAAAGTAAAACAGAAATACAACAACAAATGTGACATTATGAAATGGAGGAAAAACTGAGAAATTGACGCTTCAAATCTCATCGCCCCGATGGTGCAGTGCGTTAACGCGCGCTTGCACGGGTATCACAAAGATTTCTGATGACGCTTTTAGCAGAGTAGAAATTGCAATCAGATCAGCTAGTGATTTTTTCCTTTTCATATTGAAAAAAACTTTGTTGTTGTTGTTGTTTCTTTGGAAAAATTCGTTAGAACAATTAATTGTTCTAACTTTGACCTTAAGCTCAATAAACGATTTTAAACTATCAAACAACTAGAATTTGTATTTAAAATCAAGTATGATTTAAACTATCAAACATTTAGAATTTGTATTTAAATCATATAAAGTCAACATAATTAATATAGAGGTCATTTAGAAAAAACTTTAATCAAATGGTAGAGCTCGACCAAACGGAAACAGCTGAAAACAAAATCAGCAAAAATTCTAAAAACAACTTCAGTAAACATGCTTTGTTAGTGCAGACTTCCAGCAGGCTGTTGGACTACATATAATAACATAAGCATAGAAACTAAAGT
The DNA here is from genome assembly GCA_963920525.1 of Dichetophora obliterata. Lineage (NCBI taxonomy): Eukaryota > Metazoa > Arthropoda > Insecta > Diptera > Sciomyzidae > Dichetophora > Dichetophora obliterata. The sequence continues at coordinate 116,260,545 of OY986435.1, forward strand.
AAAACAGAAATACAACAACAAATGTGACATTATGAAATGGAGGAAAAACTGAGAAATTGACGCTTCAAATCTCATCGCCCCGATGGTGCAGTGCGTTAACGCGCGCTTGCACGGGTATCACAAAGATTTCTGATGACGCTTTTAGCAGAGTAGAAATTGCAATCAGATCAGCTAGTGATTTTTTCCTTTTCATATTGAAAAAAACTTTGTTGTTGTTGTTGTTTCTTTGGAAAAATTCGTTAGAACAATTAATTGTTCTAACTTTGACCTTAAGCTCAATAAACGATTTTAAACTATCAAACAACTAGAATTTGTATTTAAAATCAAGTATGATTTAAACTATCAAACATTTAGAATTTGTATTTAAATCATATAAAGTCAACATAATTTCTTAAATGTTTCTTTTGTACATCTTAACCTTCCTTTGATTGACTTCCGGTCAACTGGCCCTCTAATTGTCAACTTTACTGTACGTATTCAAGATTACTCACCAACGTTAATCGAATTTTACTTGATTTCTACTTGTAATTAAAATGGCGCTTTGCGATTTCGCAAAATTATGGCTAGAAACGAAGTTTCTTCGGTCTTTCTGAATCCAGCGTCGAACGAGATGGTCAGCTTCTATTAAAGTTATAATTTATAAGCTAATGTTAAAAGTTTTTACAGTTTTATAGAACGTGTCATTAAATTAATATTCACCACAACTTTTGGAGACAATATCAATTTTTACTCATTTTGGTGCCACATTCTCTCAAGGGTAAATTTTATTGAAAGAAGTAAAAAAAAATTTTGATATATATATTTCTAATGAAAATCAATCAACAGATTGGCACCAATTTTATGCTCACCTCTGCATTAAATTGCATCATCTCTTCACACAACCTTTTCACCATTCGGCCAGCTCGTGCTTAAAAGCCTCGTGGGATCAGTTTAAAAGATCAGGCAAAGTGGACGGACTTCACGCGACCACAAACAAAACCTGATTCCTAAAATCGCGTTTTATTCCCTATTTAATAACGCAGTCCAACAAATTAAGACTTTATGAATGGAACAGAATAGCGACCCCATAATTCTGAAAGGGTATGTTGAGTAGATCATTTTTGTAGAACAAACTTATGGTTTATTCATAAGAATATTCATAAGAATTCATAAGAATTCTCTCAGACATTAACTTACAGCATTTTTGTTTATATAGTATAATGCTCCCTTCGACCAAAAAATGAAAACTTTAACCCACTGTAAAAAAAAACTCAGACGTGCTGGACCATAAGTTTGTTCTACAAAAATGATCTACTCAACATACCCTTTCAGAATTATAGGGTCGCTATTCTGTTCCAAAAATGCTGTTGGACTGTGTAATCGTAAAAGTCGTAAAATGGGTCAAACTTTGTTGTTTTAAGTTGTATGTCATATGATTGCCACAAAATTATTATTGATATTATTATTAACAAAATTATGAATAATTATGAAAAGATCATGAATTTCGAAATTTACCTTTCTGATTTCTGGCATCAGTGCGTGTGATTTTTAAGGGATCAGCATAATTATTATTTGGTCATAAACGCTGATCATGGTTGGGAGGGCAAAGGTGAATCAAGGTCATCATTGAACACCACAAATAGTCATAACTTCTTAGTAACCATGTTTAGTTTGATATTAGATATACCTACTCTCTTCTTCTTCTTATTTTTTCCCTGTATCTTTTACTTTAACGCTCTCTTAAATATGCACTCAAATTTTAAATAATTTGTAGGTAGCAAAATTTTTGTGAGTAGCAGTTTGAATTCCACCCCGATCGCCGACGAGCCAGAGCCAGAAGTTCAAGCGTGCATCCGCTATCCGCTCACAAACTCAAATAAATCACTACATATCAAAACGTTACATGCCACACAATCGACTGAATTAAATATAATTAAAGCCCTTTGGTTTCTTTAAACAACAATAATAAAATAACAACAATAATAACTAAAATAGAAATATATTAATTAGCTTCGCGTCACGATAAAATAAAAGTGCGCATTCTGCAGTCTTTTGGAGTTAACCAAAACAAAAACAACAAACTTATATTCCACTACTGACCTAGAAACTGTGTTTCATTCTTTTAAAGTAAAATTAACTTGTGCTAAGAAAAAACTCACAAATTGTGTTTCGTTTACTGAAAGTTATCATACCGCCTATCTGGGCCTTTCAACAAGAATTCTATTGTACATAAACGAGTACCTCAACAACTTTAAATTTTACTGTGAGAAATGCAATGAAATGTGTCTTTCGCATGTCTTGATTGCTGTTAAATGCCTCAAATTCAGTTTTATCTGAAAACAAATTGTTTTTCAACAAGGTAAATCCCGAGTTATCTAAGTTTGACGATATCGTCAAGATACCCGAAGACTTAAATAACAGTATAGAGTTATCAAAAGAGTCCTATAAAATAATCAATGAAGCCAGTACTAAAAACATTGTACAAATTTAAAAAAAAAATAAAAATGAACTCCTAGATGAACTCAAAACTATTTCCGAGCATTTGATAAGCGATTTAAATGTTAACTTTACTGTACAAAGTACTGATCACTGCACTGTCAACAAACTTAAAGCAGATCAATGACAGAATTACACATCTACGCATTGATGTGGATAGTCTACTGCAGAGCGCTTCGTTCAAATTAAGTCATACACAGCAATGTTCAGATCCTTTTGTCTCGGTATTAATTAACAATGTTACCAAAGTCGCTTTTGAAAAAACTCCATCTTATTGGGTTTCCTCAAAAGGTTTTCCTCAAAAAGTATTTCGGTCACTTCTGGCGTTCCTCAGGGCAGTCATCTTGGACCGGTTTTGTTTTTACTTTTCATTAATGATCTTCCTTCGGTAATAAAACACTGTAACGTCTTAATGTACGCTGACGACGTGATACTTTTTCTTTGTTACAAATCACCCGAAGAACGACATCTTTTACATTCTGATCTGAATAGACTTGTGGAATGGTGTAGCTTAAACATATTAACAGCCCTATTCTGGTTGTTAGCTTAACAAGAAATAGTTAAAGAGCTCTTGTTAAGCTGATTGTTATGTTATGTAAATATTGGTATTCTTAAAAATCATTAACAACATAAAAGCTTAAAAAGCTTTTAAAGTTCACCATGCATGGTGATAATCGATATGCCTATTGAAAGAAGAGATGCGCTATATAAACAGATGCTTCGAGTGCAGCTTGTGACTTTGCAAGCGCTTGAAAAATTTGCCACGGCTGTTGAAAGATTTCATTATCAACACTTAAAATAAGTGAAAAATTCTTCCATTTTCCAGTTTAATGTATTTAAACTCAATATTATATTATAATTTTTATTTTTTTATTATTTTCACAACAATTTTCTATCTAAGCACATACATTTCATTCGTTGTTAAGACTCTTTCTGTAATTAACAAAATTGTAAGGAAAAGAGCTTTTAAATTTGCAGCAGAATACGAAACCTTAACAAATTGTTAATATTAACTATTTCGTTAATATGGTGAGCTTAGTTAAGCTGCCAGAATAGGGCTGTAAATCTCAACTTAAAAAAATGTAAGCAAATGTAAGACATTTTCGCGTGGATCTGCTAATAACATAAATTACACTATAAATAACACTAACTTGGAAATAGTTTCCAATTTTCTCGATCTTGGTGTTATTATGGATTCAAAACTTCGCTTCAATCTCCACGTTAATATGGTGATAAATAAGGCAAGAGGAGTCCTTGGTTTCATTAAAAGATAGGCTAAAGAATTCAGTGATCCCTTTACTAGTAAATTATTATATACCTCTCTCGTAATTCCAATTCTTGAATATGCATCAGTTATATGGAACCCACAATATAATGTCTACATCGACGCCATAGAATCCGTTCAAAAACCGTTTTTACTTTTTGCCTTACGTCATAGTCATTGGAACCCCAATATTATGCTTCCATCGTATGAAATACGCCTTAAAATTATTTTACTACCTTCCCTAAGAAGCAGAAGAATGATGCTTAATGTCATGTTTCTGTATAAATTACTTCGTGGCGAGATTAATTCGGAATATCTCATCTCAGCTCTAAATTTTAACATCCCAAGGAGAGGAACTAGACATTTTCTGTTTTTCAAGTTGAGTCAGTGCAGTTATAACTACGCTTTTCATGAACCTTTACGATGTATGTGCAGTGATTTCAATAATAACTTCAACATAATTAATTTTTCTGATTCGGTAGACGTCTTAAAACGGAAAATTATATTACATTTAAATAATTAAATCAATGAACTTCATCCTATTATACCTAACGCAGTTTTACAATAATGTAATATTGGTAAGTAAGATTGTCCTGTTTCTCCTTTTTGTCTCGATATTATGTTTTATAAAGTGATCACCATCAAATATGAATTTTTAAAACTTACTTTTTCATTATTCAATATTTTAATTTTAAATCGAATTGTGATTAACGTGCTCACGTGGTTTCCTGATTTGAAATTAGACTGAGCTCACACTATCACCTGGATTGGTATGCCAGAGTATATATCTTTTCCACACAAGTTTATGCCTGCGTTGGCCCAAATGCATATCCAACTAATTGGGATTTTGATTTGGCGGATATGAGATTTATCTCATTTCCACGTAGGTCCTTGGGTTAGACAACGGCCGCAAACCAGTTAAAATGAGTTTAGTGTTTTGGATTGTTTTTGAAATCAGGATTGTTTTTCAGGTACCTTAAATTGATAATCACTTTAATTTAATTCGATGTTGCGTATTTATATAGAATTAAATATACTTAAATACGCGTTTGTTATATATTAAATTTTTAAATTCCGCTGAAAAGTCAATTAATGTGCTTAGTGGAAAATCTTAATTGCCAATAAGGAGTATGTTTAGTACGTAGGTGCATTCTGTCTGTCCCGGTCTGATCCGGGCAGATTTTAGAATGTAAATCGTGCATGCGTATAGGTCGGGTATACGTATCTTTGGAAGGTTCATACCTCCGGGCGAATCCATAAAAAAAATCGGCAATGAAATAGCAGCCACTCGCCTGGAGCTTGCAGATGATCTCAAATATGCTTCAAACAATATTGATTACATTTCAGAGAATATTTAGCTTGGACCTGTGCTATCTTCCCCTCACCAATGATCAATCCTTGAGGAATTAATGGAAAATTCAACAGTATCCCAAATTTTTCCCACTCTGATTTCAACCCTAACTCCTCAGACTGTGTCTATGAGCTCGGATCAATTTTCTCATCCTACCAGCACTCTACCTAGACAGCTCATTACACAATTTGGAACGTCGTGGACTACAACGGAATGGGAAAATATAAAAGAAAAGCTAAACATAGGAAACCAGTCTAGCCACACTTCTTTCGTTATCAAAGGTGCTCCACATCTGGCAGACGCTTCTTGTATTTGTGCATTTTTTAAGAGTTATTTTAGCATAACAACTATTGACTGCAAGAAGATAAAAGCTAGCAGTTTTAAAATAGGGATTCCTTCCAAGTACGAATGATTGTTCCACAGTTCGAAATGAAGCTGTCAATATAGGAATAAGGAAAAACATAGTAGTTATAAGCATATACATACATCTAGAAATGGGAGTTCAAATAGTAAGACCATATCAGTTAAGAAAAATAATAATATAGTGAGTAACAACAATTCTAAAGTAAAATACAATAATTCTAAAATGCCTACTACATCCATAGTTAAAAAAAAAAAAATAAAACTATATTACATTTAAGGCCACAAATAAGCAATCTAAACCTTATCAAAACTAGAGTTTTAAAACTTCAGTAATTCCCGATTTCAATAATCGTGTTATTAAACACGTTTTTTTAACTTTAACCCCGACTCTAGACCTTTACATATTCCAACATCACCTACCTATAACTTAAATTCCAATAAAAGTTGTCCTAATTTTATTCGGTCTCACATTTTTAACCCTTCATAATCACATGCTCAATAAACAGCAGCATGTATCAGATATATCAGCGTCCTTGCATTCACCACTATCATCGTCCTCATCTTCGTCATTACTTCACCAGGAAACTGCGGACATAACTCGTCACGTTGAGGAAAGTGATCACAAACAGCAACGAAATTGCGCCCTTTACTTTCACAACGTAGGCGGACTTCGTACTAAAACTAGTCAGCTGTTCAATGCATCGTGCTCTCTAGATTTTCATATCATTGCTCTGGTTGAAACATGGCTAACTTCGTACTTCCTCTCTAGCGAGCTCTTCGATAAGCAATATATTGTTTACCGCAAGGACAGAAAATTTGGACCTAGTATAACCCGTGGAGGTGGAGTTTTGATCGCGGTATCATCGCTTCTTGCCAGTAAGGAGATACTTCTTCCCTGAAACGCCGGTAATATCGAACAAGTATGTGTTAATGTATCATTTGGAAATAACCTTAATTGCAGTGTTAATGAAATTGTTATTCTTCTGAGCTATATTCCACCTGCAAGTAGCATCAATATCTTCAATGATCATATATTTAATATAAACCATATTTTGAATTCTTTGAGCCCTAATAACACGCGGTGTGTTTTATGGGACTTTAACCTTGGCAATATTGAGTGGAAGCTCTGTTCAGATGATAAAATGCCAATTTAATGATAATTTTAATTATAGAAATACTTCTTCCATTTACAATTTTAACAAAGCTAATTACTCTGCGCTCAATAATCATTTCAATAATATCGATTGGGACCAGTTAATTGGCGTGGGTGACCTGTCTCATATGTTTGAAATTTTCAAGAATATCATAAAAAATGCGCTTCATTTATTTGTGCCAATCGCTAGCAGTAAAAACAAAAATAAGCACCCTTGGTATAACAAGCGTCTGATTCATCTAAAGAAAATGCGCAACAAATCGCACTCAAAATTTATAAAATCTGGTTTAACAACTGATAAAGCAATGTTTGTGTTGTAACGAACTAACTTTTCCGGCCGAGGATGCGCTCGCCGGACCCAGGGTTCGTTGCAATTATTTATACTCTTGTCTTTTCAGACACCGAATCAGAACACTCAGGTTTCGGAACTCAATAACTTTATTTCACAATTTATGTGTCCTTAGATCTAACTTAAGATAACATATTTTTATTACAAACTTTAGTGAAGGTTATTCATAGATTTCGGATGACAAATCTGAGTGTACCAGTGAACCCCTGGTCCCCTGTCCTTACTGGAAACTACTCTAACGGACAACAAGGCTTCGTACAAGGCAGGTTAGGTTTTGGTGTGGTCAAGCCCAGCTATCCCACAGCTTCTGCCACTAACATTTCTCGGTCGCACCTGGATTTTAGAGTTTGGTTGATGCCCACGTTAGACGACTCTCTTGTCATTCGTCGAAAACGTTCTAGTTTTGGGTAAAGTCGCTGTGGATGTAGCAGATCAATCCAGGCGTGGTCAAGCCCAGCTATCCCGAACCGTCTGCCGCAGAGGGATGCGTCTAGGACCTAAGAAAACCCATCTTTCTAAATCTTTCCATGCACTTCTCACTTTAATTTCCCACTTAGGTTTCGTCCTGTGCCTTCAGGCAGTTCACTATCACACTTGTTAATTTAGTTAATTTAATTAATTACTTTATTTTAATTTAACCGGATTTGCCGTCCGTACAGAAGAGCAGTTCAGGCGTGGTCAAGCCCAGCTATCCTGAACCGTCTGCCGCAGAGGGATGCGCCTAGGACCTGAGAAAACCTATCTTTCTAAATCTTTCCATGCACTTCTCACTTTAATTTCTCACTTAGGTTTAGTCCTGTGCTTTCAAGTAGTTCACTATCACACTTGTTAATCTAGTTAATTTGATTAATTACTTTATTCTATTTTATCCATATTTAATTTATGATTTATAAAAGAACCTTATTTCGTCCTGTGTCCTTCAGGCAGCTCACTGTCACACTTTTTTAATTTTAATTACTTTAATTTATTACTTTATTTCACTTTAACCGTATTAAATTTATGATTTATAAGATAAAATTTATAAAAGAAAACTTATTGTAAAAGGGAAACTTAAGGATATCTTATTATAATCTACTTCGATACAAATGTATTGGGTAACCTGTATCCTGGATCTCATTTGTTGTTTTACCGCTGTCGCTGTCCGCTTCCTGTGCCGTCCTCGTCACTGCTGGCGTGCTGTCGGCTGTGCAGCTCTTCTGCTGCGATGCTGCTGTGATGATGACTGCGCCGATGGCGTCTCTGCCCAAATAGTGGCAGCACAGTCGCAGTGCTGCTCCGTGTCAACTGCAGCGCAGTTGGTTACTTGTGCGACTGCTTCGTCAGACTTAAACTGCTTCCCTTCACTTAAACTTCTTCGTGACCAGTACGTCTGGTCACTAGGCCGCTGTAGAAAAAGACTGTCCAGTTTGCTCTCGTGTACTGCCTTATATAACCTCTTCGGTTCAGACACGCTATGCTTCCTCTTCTCTCATTCCCCTTAAAATCTTACGATCGTACTGTGCTTAACTATATGCATCATCTTTCCAGCACGAGGCGTCTCCGTTATATACATGAAATAAGAAAAATAACACATTAGTCATTTACTCACCCCAGTAGGAAACTTATGGTCGGTAATGTGATGGTAAGTAATCAATTATCAATTCCAAAACATTTCGGTGTTCTACTTAAGGCAATTATCTGAGATGCAACTTTCCTCAGCCAGGGTTTGGCTACCCTCAAACTTGTGACTCAAGTTATTTTCATATTCATATTCATATTCATTGGGTTTTTATTTTATAAGTACAATAAGAACTATGTTCTTTTACAGTACAAAGTCTAAAAACAAGATACATTTTGAATTTAGTGAAATTAAATTAATACATTAAATTTATATTATACAAATAGTTTAAATTAAATTAAAAAATTATATTGGAAAAAATTAGCAAACAATTAAAAAACAATTAAATCAATTTATAATTATTTGTTTAAGTTAAGAGAGAAAGAAAAAGAAACGAAAAATAGAAAATAAGGTAAAGATAAGAAAACTGAGTAAAAGAGTAAAAGAACTGTTTACCTAGTAAATGTACAGTGAAGAATAATATTCCAAAATGGCATGTTTGAAATTTGCTATTCTGACTATAGATTTTATACAATTCGGTAATGCGTTCCATAATCTGATGGCGTTTATAAAAAATAATCTTGTAGAATTCAAAAAATTAAAGCATGGAATGACAAGCATTTGGTTTCTTAACGATTGACAAAATTGTAATTTTTCAAATAAATAGCTAGGCGTTCTGATTTGAATTAGTTTGTGCAAAAAGATGCAATTCCTGGCATTTAAGTAACTTATAATGTCACAACCTAGTATCAAATTTTTAAATTGAGCTAAGTGTTCATGAGTACGCAGTCCATATACATAACGCGTAGCATGATTATACGCAACTTGTAATTTATGTTGTGATTGTGAATCTAATTTACTGTAGACAAGTTCACCATATGTGATCACTGGAAGTATTAGTTGAACAACAAGCTTGCGTCTTGTATCAACTGGTGTATAATCAGCTGACAATCTAAGGTTCCGCAGGATGAAATATATTTTACGGACAACATCGTTAATGTGATCTGTGCACGTGAGAGAACAATTGATTTTAAAGCCAAGACTTCGAACACAACTGACTAGTTTAAGGTTCTTGTCACCAATTGAAAGATCAGGAATATCCCCTTGATGAATTTTTTCTTTGGATATGGGCAACACATGTGATTTTAGTGCATTTAACTGAAGATAATTTTGTTTAGCCCACTGGTAAATACTGTTCAGATCGTCATTTAGTTAATATACCAAATCTTCCATAAGGTTTGTTTTACCAGATAGGTATAGCTGAATGTCATCAGCATAAGCATCAAGTTATAAATCAAGTTATTTTAAATCTTTTAAATCATTAAACTACGATGGATTATTTAATTTGATTATTTTATTTTATTGCTTTTATAAGAGTGCTGTTTTGTGATTGAAGGTTGTTTTAGTGTTTATAAAGTGAAGTTAATTTTTTTTTATGGTGTAGTATATTGGTTTTTTAATATTTTATTGTGGTACATGTATCGTTTCATATATCGTCATAGATTGATAGTTGAGCTGCTGCTTAGGTATATACTTTTTCTTTCTCTTTTTTTTTGCGTTCCTCTTTGTGCGTTATTTGTTTATTTGCATAAACTAAGCACAGCGAATTGTTACAGTTGCTTTTAAACTGCAACATATTATATTAACCCATTAGCACTTAGTGGACATTATGTTTGCACACATATAATTTTTTAACTTAATTTTTTCGCTATTGAATATTTTTCCGTAGAAAATTTTTCTGCTTGTTCTTTAGACGAGCTTTGCAAAAGTCAAAACATTCTGAACCGTATGTTCAGTTGTTCTGGCCCATGTGGGCGTTTGTTCCATACTCCATGTGCTGGGATCTCTAAGTCGTGTCTTGATGATTTAATCTCACCACGATCAGGTCTTCGCTGGTATTGTGCTTCGTGTAGGGTTGTTTCACCAGATGAGTTTTTCTCAAAAATTAAGCTTTTCGGTGATAGTCTTAACGCTTTAAATATTAATTTTAAAGAAATTGTTACATTTCTTAATGAAGTAAGCACCTCACCCAGCTCTAGCATTTATGATGAAAAGTCTTCATCGGTAAATATTTCAACCGCATTGTCTCAGACTCTTCCAGCCTCTTCTTCTGAGACTCAAATAATTTCATCTAAAAAAGACCTAAATATTTCGGAAAAAAAGAGAAATAATTCAAAAAATAAAAATAATAAGCTGCGCATGACGCTTCCAGCCACTTTAGAAACGAAGCAGATCTCGGCTAAATAAGTGTTTACGCCAGTGAGAATGGATAATATAGTTATTACTCCATCTCCTCCATCTCATTCTCCCCCGGCTAGTGACATAACTAATGAGCGCAATAGTTCATTAAATTTAAGAGCGTTGCCGAGGAAAAAAAAGGTTTTCATTTTACGCCTTCAGCCCGACACAACAAGTGAAAATGTATTGACGCTAGTTAAACATAACCGTTTAGTAAGTCAGACTGCTTTCTGCTCATGCAAAAAAATTGGCAATAAACCCTGCCACGCATCATTTATTCTCACGGTGGCTGCTGAAGAGTTTGCAACTGTTCTGAGCTCTAATCTGTGGGCTGATAATATCTTTGTTTCTGAGTTTAAGCCTAAACACAGGTCTAGAAGGACGAATAATATCGCCAGTCAGACCCAAAAAAACTAAATAGGCTTTCCCTTTACTATCAAAATGTAAGGGGATTGCGTTCAAAGACGCGCGACATTTTTTTGTCAACTCAGAATTTTTCTGAAGATATTATCGCGTTAACTGAAACTTGGTTGAACGGAGCAATTACTGACTTAGAACTGTTTGACAATAGTTTTCAAGTATATAGGAAGGACAGACACGCTGACAATAATTCTGCAGTAGGTGGTGGTGTCCTATTAGCTGTAAGGAACTCCTGTGTTAGTTCCTTTATTGATATTCCCTTCTCTGCTAGCATCGAACTTATATGCATTAAGGTTGTACATTGCAATTCTAATGTATATGTTATAAATGCATACGTTCCTCCCAAGAGCAGTGTAGAGGTCTATGCAAGCCTTGCGGATTGCATAGAATTTATATTAAATTTACTTGACGTTAATGACGACATTTTATTGTTGGACGATTTTAATTTGCCTGACTTAAAATGGCATTCTTCTGACGATGAAACACATTTTTGTGCATCTAATTCGAAGACACGCCAAGAACATATATTTGTTGACAATATATGTTCTGACTTACAACAAGTTAGTTGTATTTATAATAGTCTGGAAAGGCTGCTTGACCTAGTCTTAACTACAGACAGTAACAATGTCATTGTTCAGAAGGCACTTCATGCTTTGACAACTATTGATAATTACCATCCACCTTTGAGTATTTGGTATAAATCCGATAGGGAGAATATGGTAAATTCAAGCTCTGTTGACACAGTTTATGAATTCGATTTCAAAAAAGCTGACTTTTTGGGGTTAAATCATTTACTTTATAGTAAGTTAAATATAATTACAGAATACATAAATAATAATAGTCTTAATAGTTCAATAAATTTTTTCTATACGGAGCTCTTTGCCATGTTTTCTCAGTCTGTACCATATAGTCTCAAATTTGTGAAAAATTCTGCGTACCCATGGTACACAAAGGATTTGTGCAACAATAGGAATAGGGCATGGAGGAAATATGTTTGTAGTTATGACTCAAATGACCTAGAAACATACAAACGTTTGTTTCTGGAATTTGAGAATCGCTCAGCTACATTATATAATGAGTATTTATATAATATGAAGCTGAGTATTTTGTTTAATCCAAGAAAATTTTGGGGATTTATTAATATTAAGAAGAAGGCTGATGGATTTCTTTCTTCTTTCAAATTTCAGGATGGATTTACTGACGATTCCACCATTATTTGTGGCCTATTTGCCAATCTTTTTAAAGAATCGTTTTGTTCAGATTCTTTTAACCCTGATTTAGCGTATTTTGATTATATGAACAGTTCATCCAGAGTTTCTTTGGGGCATATCTCAGAGGATATTTTTAAGTATATTGAATCAATCGATGAGGATTTTAGCGCTGGACCAGATGGAATTCCTGCCGCAGTGTTAAAACAATGCGGCTCCATTTTATGTCAGCCACTTTCGTTACTTTTTAATAAATCAATTAATGAAAGTAATTTTCCTCTTTTTTGGAAAAAATCTTATATCAGTCATATTTACAAAAAAGGTTGCAGGAATGACGTCACTAATTATAGGCCTATCGCTAAATTGTCTTCGGTTCCTAAACTTTTTGAGCGAATAGTGTACGATCGAGTGAAAATTCACTGTGGGCAAGTCATGACAACTCGTCAGCATGGTTTTGTTACTGGCAGATCCACTGTGTCTAATCTCCTTGATTTCACTACATTCTGCTTAAAATCTTTTGATTCTGGTAGCCAGGTCGATTGTATTTACACTGACTTTAGCAAAGCTTTTGATAAATTACCACATAATCTAATTTTATTTAAACTTAAATTAATGGGATTTCCACAATATTTTGTAAACTGGATCAAATCGTATTTGATGGAGCGATCTTATCAAATACGGTTCCGAGGCGTGTTGTCTTCTGAATTTGTTGCAGAATCGGGTGTTCCTCAAGGAAGCCACCTGGGTCCACTTCTGTTCATTTTGGCAATTAATGATGTTACCCACGTCATCAAACACTCTCATTTGCTTATTTATGCAGATGATATGAAAATATACAGAACAATTGATTCTAATGACAATTCAGACCTACTCCAGTCAGACTTGAACACCTTTGAGGTTTGGTGTACTAAAAATAACATGTTTTTAAATCCAGATAAATGCCAAACTATGACCTTTTCGCGTAAAAGAAACAATTTTTTTTTTATTACAAAATTAAAGATACTGCTTTAAGTCGTGTAACTATCGTCAAAGACCTTGGTATATGCATGGATTCTAAATTGTCGTTTAACATGCATATTGATAGAATTTGTAAAAAAGCGTCTTCTATGCTTGGTTTTATAAAACGGTGGGCCAAAGAGTTTGATAGCTTAATAACAACTACAACTCTGTATTATTCAATCGTGCGTCCTCACTTGGAGTACGCAAGTCAAGTATGGTCCCCACATTACAATGTGCATGTTGATCGTGTCGAAAGAATTCAAAAACGTTTTGTTCGGTTTGCTCTAAGAGGCTTGAGTGGAACTGACACATTTAACCTTCCTCCATATGAGGATCGTTTGAAATTATTAAAAATGCAATCTTTAAGTGAGAGAAGAAAATCTGCTGATATCGTCTACTTACACCAACTCATTACTGGTGTATTCGACTCTCCAGAGCTTCTTTCTCTTATAAATTTTAACACTAACCGTAGAAGCAGTAGAAACTCTAATAACTTGATTTATTTACCATTTAGTAGAACAAATTATATGTTAACTGCTCCATTAAATCGCATGAGTACCTTTGTTAACAATTGTAACGTGTTTGATGTTAACTTGTCGAAAGGTCAACTCAAAAGTAGATTGAAAACTAATGAAGGATAAGATCTATGTAAACGCATGGTTAGTTGTTGTCTTGTGTTGTCCCTGAGCCCAACCCATATTATGGTGGGTAAATTTTTCTCCCTTTTGGTTTTTTTGGACCACTTCTATCGATATCTGTGAGATATTTCAATGATATTTGGATTGGTTCTTAAAATGATCTATTGCGGAGAAAGTGTGAAAAAGCTGTAGTAGCTGAACTCTATTGTTATTGCATGTATACTTATTTTAGCTTATTCTACTTTTAGTTGCCTATAACTTCATTTATTTTATCTTATCCTAGTTGTATGAATTTAGACTTAGATCACCGGTAAGGTGTCCAGATACTGCACTATGATATAAGCTTTTATATGTTAGGGTGTTTAAAATATAATTAATTTATCATGGATTACGGATGGTAAAACGAAACGTACTGCGCGGTGGCATGCTTCTCTGCATGCTCTAGCTTGGGCAGCCTACGTATAATTGTTCTCCAGCACGACGATCGACTTTCCGTATAGTCCTTACTCGGTAAGGTCGACCGTCTTGGTACTCGAGACGTTGTTCCCGCCGGGTAAAACTGGTGGTTGGCCACGAGTGCATGACCCAGTACGAAAGCTGTAAGGAAAGGTAAGGTGTAAAATAAGGCATGTAGGGACAAAATTTAGTCAAAAATTTTGTTCCTTACATCTCCTCCTCACTTCGGGGGGTTTGGTGTGGCGGTGACGGTGCCGTTCCAGTTGATGACGATCCGGAAACGCTGTTGGTCAATTTGGGTGAAAAATCGTATTCGCTCCCCTAACTTCCATGTTCGGCGTCGGTCACCTATTGCTGCTGCGACTTGTTCGTAGCTTGGTGAGTTCTGTGTGGCACCGCTTATGCGCCGGGTATGCTACTTGCCACTCTTCTTGCACGTAACGGCGTAGGACGGGTGCGACGTGCGCTCTAGGGGCGTGCGCAAATGAATCCAGCAGCCGCCAGATGCAGCCGCGTTGTTTCGACTGGCTCGGCTTATGTTTCAGGCACACAATAGCCACATACCAATGGTACTTCTCGTTAATCGGTACGATTATGTAGCTCTTGTGCACTAGCTGTACCTTTCGCGTCCACCGTCGTATGCGTTGGCGTTGCTTCTGTTCGCTGACATGGCCAATGGCCGGGTTAGCATGCTGTAGAAATGCGTGCTGAAAATATGCACATCCTCTCTGACTTGAGTGGGTTGTTGGTAGTATAACCACTTCAAGTAAAAGTCGATGACAATGTCATTCAGGAATATGCCTGTTTCCCAGTACATGTAGTCGCACACGCGTAAAGTGATGGCGCCCGGTCCATTCGGATATTTGGTTATGGCCAGCCCGGGTGACGTGATGGCAAGGTGCCTTGACGCTGTAACGTCGGATGGTGCTGCTTCCGTTGACGATGTTGAGTTCGCCGCTGCCGGCGTGGCTATTTGCTTGTCCATTAGTTGGGCACGAATTGCTGCGGAGGTTGATGGTTGCTGATCCTCGACGCGCCATAGTTCTACTTCAGCACGTGTGGTGTCGTTGTCTTGTTGCATGTTTGCACTTTAATAAATGTTTTTTTTCTTTGTAATTATTTTGAAACTTTTAAAATCGTTTCACTATTCTCACTTTGATACGGACTTGTTTTCCGTTCACTTGAAAGTTTAACGATGTTAGTTTAAATATAACAGCGTTGCCAGTTCGATGTAAATTATAATTTGCCAAAATGATAGTGATGGAGTGATTCACATTAGCCATTCACGTGTATGATGCAGTCATGGTTGTTTGACAGTTGTTTTTACACTGGCATCTTAACGAGGTGACATTCGACTGTGGGAAAAATGATTATCAATTTTTATTATCGTAGTGAGATTATGAGATTTTAAGTTCGCGGCACGTGTTGGAGCTAGGCATGCAGGTGAGGTTTACCTAACGAGTCGAGTATGAATGAAAACCAATCATGATCGGGGTTGGAGAATGTGATCCTTTTAATGATATCTATATTTTTTTTTCTCTGACAAAGATATTTTAGTTTAAGTGTAGGTGAGAAATACCTTTCCTTGGTCCAGGTGGACTGATAGGTTCCTTTCGATATAGCTTCCTGCGGGATTATTTGATTCTTTGTTGCTCTTGAAGTGTGCAATCTCACTGTTGCGTCGTCGTGACGCCGGAGCCTGACGTATGGCTTGTAAGTATTACTGCTGCCGGCTGCTTTAGGATTGTATGGTTTCACAGTTGATATGGCGGTTGTTGCCGCCCGCTGTTGTTTTCTCGGTTGCCGCCGCGATTTGCAGTATTTTAAATGTGTATACTGCCAACTCCTCTAGTGTGTCGTGGGGTACTCCTCTCTTGGCTATAATCCTTCGTGTGCCCGATGGTTTCCGCTCCTGACTTGCTTCACAGTTGATATGGCGGTTGCTGCCGCCCGCTGTTGTTTTCGCGGTTGCCGCCGCGGTTTGCAGTATTTTTAATGTAGA
The DNA here is from genome assembly GCA_963920525.1 of Dichetophora obliterata. NCBI lineage: Eukaryota > Metazoa > Arthropoda > Insecta > Diptera > Sciomyzidae > Dichetophora > Dichetophora obliterata. The sequence goes on from OY986435.1 coordinate 116,277,058, forward strand.
TGCCGCCAACACTTCGTAGTCTTTAACGTGGATACTGCCACGATCTGCAGTGTTTTTAATGTGGATGCCGCCAACACTTCGTAGTCTTTTAGCGTGGATACTGCCACGATTTACAGTTTTTAATGTGGTTGCTGCCACGATTGGCAGTTTTAATTGTGGTTGCTACCACAATTGGCAGTTTTAAATGTGGTTGCTGCCACAATTGGCAGTTTTTAATGTGGTTGCTGCCACAATTGGCAGTTTTTAATGTGGTTGCTGCCACAATTTACAGTTTTTAATGTGGTTGTTGCCACAATTTCTAAATTAAAGTTAATTAGTTTATGTGTTGGGCTCGACCTCACTATAGAATTTTTTAATTCACTTACATGGGCGTTACGAATGCGAGTCTATCCTTTTCTGCGAATCTGTATGATGACCGGCGAAACGTATCCTACGACTATGTACGGTCCCTTGAACTTCAGTGCCAGTTTAGCCGCAAAACTATTTATCGCGCTGGACAGCTGATGTTGTCGTACCAAGACGTCGTCACCTACATTGGGTTTCCAATCACGCCTCCGCAAGTTATAGTGACGCGCTTGATCGCGCGTAGCTTGACTAAATTTGTGGAGGACGAGTTTGAAAATTTCTTGTAATTGGGTGGCTCGTACTGATGGTACCATGACTTCTCTGCCTGTGCCGGTCGTAAGTTCGTCGTATAAAGTACCGGGTAGTCTGGGTTCGCGACCTTGAACCAGGAATGCCGGGCTATATCCAGTAACGTCTGATTTGCTGGTGTTAATAGCTAGTGACAGCTCTGGTAGTTGCTCATCCCATGTCTTGTGGTGTTCTTGGCAAAATTTTGCAATCATAGTGTTCAGCGTTTTGTTTGTTTTTTCCGTAGGGTTCTCCTGCGGTGTATATGGAGCGGTAAAAATTTGAACGAGCGGCTGGTGAACTGCGTACCATTGTCTGAAATCAAAACTTTCGGTGCGCCAAAGCGTGCTAGGATACGTTCTCGGAAACCTCTTTTTAGAGTCTTGTAACGGCACAACTTTATAAAATTTAATTTGACAGCTGACAGATGGTGCACTCTGACAGCAGACAGATGGTCCCATCTGACAGCTGGCAAATGTTCCCATTTGTCCCATTTGTCGAATGGGAACATTTGCCAGCTGACAAGTTTCAAATCTGACATATTTTTGAATTTGAACAGTTAACATATTTCATTCATTTGACAGCTGACCAGTTTTTTTTTAATGTGACAGCTGACAATTTTTTTGTTTTTCTTTAATCCGAGTTAATTGCATTTAAAATCCTACCATGGTGTCTGCAGCCGTTTTTTCGCAACCATTAGGTTTACTGCACAGCGTGTCGCATGAGCTAGCAGATTGTACGATATGACTCGCATAGTGTAAACGCACTATAAAAGTGTAAACGTACGGACCAAACGCACTGACAAAATGTACTTTCGAAACGCACCCGGTTGGTAATGACAACGAAAAGAGCTATGGCTGAAGAATTTCCGGCCATTGTTCTTTTCGTGCATAACCTTTAGAGAGGCGTGCAATTTTTGTTGGGTAAGTATCTGGTTAATCAATTATATTTTTAAATTGATAATTACCATCATCTAACCACCACCATCTTTAACAGCTACCTATGCTTATGGGGCCACCAGCCAACTCACTGGATCTCTGCTAATTAGCAGAACTTTGCCAGAATCGACAGCAGCAGTGCGGCCAGCAACTTAAGCTAGCGCAACCACCTTGTAGCAACCGCACAGGTAGCGCAATCAGTTTAGCGCTCCACAGCTAGCGCATTACGGTCTGCACTCCTTGCTAACGCTTCGCTGGGCCTCAATGCCCACATCACAAAGTCAGCATCACCAAATCTGCTATAACAGCCACGTCGGCAGCGAAATCGCCATAGGCAATCACACTAGGTAGCCCGAAACCAGTGGTCAAACTAAAACTTCACCAGCATACCGTCAAGCTCCACAGCGGTGGTGCAATGACCAGCTAGCGCTCTGCTAGACGTTGCCAAGCAGCAGCCACTGCAGCTACAACAGCGGTGCTACAACCAGATGGCTCATCCACATTACAGTGCGAAAACCACCACGTCTGGTAGGCAGCTGCGAATTAGCTCAAACCCCAGCAGCAGACACGGTCGACCACCACCACTAACGACAACAGCGTCAGTGCTAGGAAAAGAAAACTAGTGCACATAGCGCACGGGACATCGCTAAGTCGATAACCACAGCGCTAGACACACCAACTGACACAAGTTTCAGCAACCTCCGCGCCATCACCAGCGCTGAAAAGTGCTGTTATTTAACAAATATTTGTTATTTAGCACATTTGTTATTTAACAAATTTATTGTTGAATTCATATAGTATATTAATGTGTAGTCTTGCCTTTTATAGGATATAAAACTGTAGCAATAAAAATATGAATCTGTCAACCAGAACAGCAAGTGATTCTTCTCCGCACAAAAATTTTGACTCTACACCAAAATTTCACGTGTATTCCCAAAAATTTTTGTTCATACAGCATACTTAGCTTAAAGGCCCAACCAAAATAGGCGAGTTGCTCTATAAGGAGTAGAGACGAAAATATTCTCTTTAATGTAATTCAATGTTGTTGCCCAAAAGGAGCAAACGTAATTTAACGAAACTGAACGAAACAGCTTGTCCAAACGTTTTGTTCCGTAAGAACCGAACTTTTTGCATCTCAACTCGTCAGACATTCGGCAAGTTGCAATCGTCTCGATTTGCATATTTTGGTTGGGCCTTAATGTGCAGTAAAAGGTACAATTGTACCTAAAAAACACCACTGCTACCAAGTGAAACTAGAAACTACCATTATTGAAACCGATTCTTGTGAAAGAGCGAAAACGTTGAAAAGATTAAATTTAACCAGATGGATTGCAAAGTGCGAATCAGTTAGCGACTTCCATGCAATTTTCCAGCATGATCAAATGCAGTATGATGATCCAAATTCTAGAATATTGAAAAATGCAATTGACTTTGAATTTATATTGACCCTCAAGATTGTGGTTTTAATTTACCAGCAATCGTTGCCATTGGTCTAAATTTTCAAAAAAAGAATATTGATTTGGTTGAGGCAATCGGTTTGGCAGACGATGTTCAGCGTGAAATTGAAAAAAATTCGCGAGAATAAAGAAACTTTTGAAAACATTTTCATAGAATCAAAGTCGCTTGCAGAAAGCATTGATTGACGGCCTGCCAATAGAAAAATATTTCCGTGTGAAACTGTTCAATGAATTTCTGGATTTTTAAAAAATGGAATTGAAGGAAAGGTTCACAAACCATAGAAAAATACTGACTGGATTTTAGGCACTTTTTAATTATGTCTCTTCAGAAAATAATCTTAAATCCACCTTTGAGTTTTACGAAGAGTTTTTTGACTGCCCACCATCAACAGCTGTTACTGAAGTTAGACTGTGGAAGTAGTATATTAGCCACAAGGGTGCGTTACCAAAAAATGACGTGAACCAGTATGACTGAGCGCACCTTTTCGTGTATGAAGCGAATAAAGACCTACTTAAGAAATTCATCAGGACAGGTATAGTTTAGAATTTGAATTTGTTTGTTAAACAGTTGTAGTAAACTATAATTATCTATTAAAATTTTCGAATCGGCTCAACAGACTGGCTGCCCTTGCAATACACAAAGATGTGTCCATTAATGCCGATGAGGTACTCAATGAGCTATCTAAAAAGTCAAGGTGGTTTGACTTAATTGTTTAATGCAATAATAATTAATGTTACATGTTATTTTTACAACTTTTTTATTGTTCGCTAGGAGCGCACAAGCATTAAAATACGATTAAAATATATATATATATTTTTAAACATAATTTCAAATTTATTTATACCCCCCTTTGGTAAGTCCTAGCTACACCACTGGTTAGTTGTAACGTCTTGTAATGTTCTTGAGCCCAACAAATTTATTGGTGGGTAAATTTTTCCAACATTGGCTTGTTTTGAGCCATTTCAAATGGTATCAATGGCGTTGAATTTTTTTTTTCAATTGCTATCTGGGTTGTAACTTTAAATGAGCAAAAGTTGTGAAAGTGTGAAAAAACTGTAGTAGCTGAACTCTATTGTTATTGCATGTATTATTCAAAATAAAAGGAGTTCCGAGACACAATGACGTTTAATTAATGGTATCTGAAGTTTGAAGAGCAAAAAGTACGTGTGTGTTTAACGATGAGAAATGATTAAGTGATTTGCTTTTGGACGCAGTTAGGCTGCTTGCGACCTCAGCAAAAACAGCGCATTGCAATCAATTATTTGGGGAGAAAATTCTCGCCTCAAATTGCATTTTTTATGAACGTAGTTTTCTATTATGTCTCAATAAACGGTCGAAGATGTGTGTTGTTGTTTATAATATGCCAACAATGTGTGCTAAGCGACGACGAAGAGCAGGTATATGTTGTTGTTTTTTGTTGTTGTTGTTGTTGTAACAATTATCGGAGCTAAGTAACGACGAAGAGCAAGTGGCTGTTGTTGTTGTTGTTTGTTGAAAGGTGATTTTAAATTTAGATGTCCATGCATGGAGTCGACGATGGCTGTGGTGGTGGTGTCCAAGAGAATGATGCAGTAAAAGAATTTTACAGAAAAGTGGCGTGATTAGTTGTTAGCAGAAATATGCGAAAATCTTTGAAGGTCATTGCATATGATCATAGAATATTTGCAGGTGCAGTTGAGAACTAAAATAAAACTTAAATATAACAACAACAACAAAAACCGCATACACTCAATGAAAAATATTATTATTTTTATATAAACATTGTGAGTTTTGAAACTCGAAAAATTCCCTTTTCGCTTGTTGCAAAATATTTATAATGAAGTTTCCCTCAAAAGAGAAATTTCACCTGACCTGGCAACACTTTGCACAATTGTTGAGTTCGATTTATGTCAAATCGATTAAAAGTCATACATATATAATATATATAAATAAAATACATTAATTTTGTTTAGGAGCCCCTAAGGGGTTGGTGGTAGGGGGTAGGCATGTTCTGAAGAAATATTAGTTAGCAGAATATAATGAGTCACTTGTACATTTTAACCCTCTAGCCGCATAATGGGAGCGGTTGGGGCTAATTTCCAGCCAATTTTATAAAAAATCATACATTTGGTATGGGTGCTTCCTTAGGGGATGGAGGTGGGGGTAGGTATGTTCTAAAAAAATGTTGGAGAGGAAAAAATAATGGAGGCCAGTTTAAACTTTTTACCCCCTTAGGAGCGCTCTAGGTGTGATTGGGGCCTATTTTCTAAAATATAAATTTTATATTTGGGGCCCCCTTAAGGGGTGGAGATAGGGTGTATGTATGTTGGTAAAGAAAACTTAATGGGTGTTGGTCATCGATTTAAACCCTCTAGGGGCAACTCCTGGGTAGTTATGAGTGTTTTTTTTTCAAATTTTAAATTTTGTTCCTAACGTTAGTTAATTATTTGTGATCTATTATTTAAGTTATTACATGAATTATTATTTAATTGTGTTTTAACTATTTTAAAAACTCTAGCATCTAGCGGAGCAAAAACTCAATTCTATGGTGCATTTGGACAAATTGCCGAAAACCAATGAATATTGAAATAAATAAGAAGAAACTAGAACAGATGGCAACCTTGGTAGAGATAAGGATTTTCAATTCGGTTTCAGTTATCATATGACTAACCGTATTCGATAAAAAATGACGAATAATAATCGTATCCGATAACCGGTTATTTCTGATAGGCTAACCAAGAAAATAATTTCAGTTAATAAGCTTTAATATAAAATAAAATTTTTTAACAAAATTATTTTAAAAATGTTTTCTTTCACATACTCCAATGTTGTGGGAAAGTTGCGTAAGAACACATCAAACCATGATGTCAACACATGGAACCTTGTTTTGTTGTCGATAATATTATTCTACTATTTATTCATCTCAATTGACAGCTGTTCAAATAAATGTAGCTTTTCTGGATACAAATTTACAGCCCTAATCTGGCAAATTAGCAATTGTATTTTGAACCAGTAACCAGTATTTTATCTTTGTGTTTGTTGTAATTTTTTGATTTCAAACCAAATTGTGAAGCTCAAAAATAATAAATTTTGATACAAATTGATAACTGCCTTTCAGTTATTGACAATTTCATTCAAAAATTTTGTTTTTTGAGCTTCAAATTTTGTTTTTTTTTTTTTAAAAAAACTCATGAAAATAAAAAAATAATGGTTAACAATTGTGAATTTGCCAGAGTAGGGCCGTTAGTAAGACAAATGTTTTCATTAAATTTGCTTAGAAATTAAACAGTTTTAATAGTGCATGTTTTTCTTTTAGTAGTGCAATGAGCTTTGTGTGGAATTATTTCAAGAAAAATAAAAATACCAATTGGAAAATACCATACGAATACTTTGAGCTTAGATAGATACACTTTATATTAATTTCAAACTCTTTTTTCCTTTATTTTGGATCCAATTTAAAATGCTAACATTTCACTGTCGTTAATTTTTTAAATAACATAGAAATAAGAGATGTAGTTCAATTATATTTTTTTTAAACTGCAAAAAAATTTTATATTTTTTTAAAAAAATAACGTGTCATTAAAATAATTTGTGAAAAACAAATACTGAAATATATCACTAAGTGATCCATTATTTGCTTTTTGTTAAAGCTTATTTAAACGATTTTTTAATTTAATTGTACATGTGTTTAAGACATTTATATGAGTATATTTTACTTTTTATGAATTTTTTATGAAAATTTAGTGTTTGTTTTTTAATTTATAACTAACAGGTTAATTTTTGGTAACCGTAACCGATAACCAGTTAATTAATTTTCTCGGTTAATATTGTTAATCGATAACCGGTTACTAAAATAAGTCGGTTAATTGACAACCCTACTAGAGTTCGATGGCTGTGATTTATAAATAGCTTACTGCTTTAAATGTCATATGATTAAGTAGCCGATTTGAATGTAGAATTGGTTCAAACATGTGTGAAATCATATGCGGCTTTAACAGTGAGTAAAACGGACTGTCTAGTCAGTTTAGTTATTGACTCTATACAGAGTTATTGTTGTTGTTATTGCCTTCTTAAAATCATACTTAATCTAAAGCTCACAATTAAATTCATGTTATACTTTTCTCCTAACTTTAACCCCGATGCGACAGAACTGAACCCTATACCACCCCTATTATTTTTCTACCAACATTATTTCTTTTTCTAACCTCAATATATTTCTTTCTATATATCTCACTTGGGTATCAAAATCAAAAACTCGTGCACTATCCCACCCCTAATGTGTTGTTAAAATCTCAAGCATGGATATTATTAATCTTTTGTGTGAAAATATGTCACATTTGCAGGGCCAAAACGGTTCCAAGGAGTGCTTTAATGCAATTGGCAGGTTCCAAAGAAGTTTTTAGTTTCTTACAATTCTTACAATTTTGTTATTAATTATTTGACAAAATTTGACAAAAACAGTTTGAAAGATATGGACCAAAAATTGTAAAAAAAGGTGGGCACTTTTCAGCATTTTTGCGATTTTGGGGCTTCGATGCAGTTTTTCGGATCTATTTGTTCTACCCTTTTTTCGTTCTAGTCTATAGCTAAAACTTTGCTGAGAACAAGAACAGAAAATCCCAAATGGCGTACGAGATAAATTCGTCAGAAAAAGTTAATTTTCTTTGAAAAATCAAGTCTGAGCCAATATATTCTTTATGCAATAAGACCTGATCGGTCGCCATTCTAACAAAACCCAGGTTCGGTTTTGCTATTAATTTTTAGCACTTTTAGAAACAGCATTAAAAAAGTTGTTTGAGTTCAATGACCTCGAAAATGTTTATCAGTGCTATTAAACAGTTCTCTAACATTAAATACATAAAAACGTTTTAAAAACTCGAAACGAGCCAGAGTTAAATTAATTTGTACCCTTTTTTATAAAATAAAATGCACCTGTGTATCAGTTTTCCGTGTTTTCCTTAAAACAGGAAGAAGTGGACTTGTCAATTTTTTAATGTAAGCGTTCAATTGTTATAGAAATGTTTGCAAAAAAAATTGTGGCCAAGTTTGTTGGTACTGGAGTAAAGGTAATGGTAACGGAGTTATTGTAAAGAAATTATTAGACTTGTCCAGTTTTAAAACTCATAAGTTTCTGCGAATTTTTGACGAGTGGCTACTTTGAAACTTAACAAGTCGGACATAAATAATTTTGAACTAATAAACATGGACTTGGCTAGTTTTGAAAACGAATAACTCATGCTCTAATAAAGCCTTTTGGATGATTTACCAGTATGAACCAAAATGTTTTAAACAATTTACTCTTTGCAGATAATTAAGAAAATAATTTCTGTTTGGTTTTATATATTGTAGATATATTAAAAACGTCAAAAATAATTATACTTCAAAGTATGATAGATTTTTTGCCATTTTTTAATCTCAGCTCCTCTATGATCAAACTTTGATATTTTGTTATTTGTTTCCAAAAACAAATTTTTCAAGAGTACTAATAATTTTATTCTTTTAGACAAACTAAAGAATGCCGTCGATTGATCCAGTTGAAGAAGCGAATGCACCCCAGGTGCCAAAAACAGAACTAGAAGAACTACAAATTAAAGCACAAGGTGTTGCTGATGAGGTAAGAATATTGTTCTTAAAAACTATTTTGAGAAAATTGCTATTGATCTATCTTAAGACAGACTGAAAAAAAATGCGATTATCATTAACGCTTTTTGGAAAAAGTAATGAAATATAGGTACTCAAAACTTTTTATGAATGGTGTATTAAGGTGCATCGAAAAGTATAAACCCAAAAAACACCCTATTCTATGCTTAAGTGATGCAATATGCAGGAAAGACAATTCACAAAATATTTCTTTTGTTTCTTAAATAAATTCGTGGTTACCTTATCTGATGAGAGAGATAGATTCTCGATCTAAAATATATTGAACTTGAAAAATAAAGGAGCGGTCTAATATACTAGCTGTTGCTACATATATACATAACTAAACTATTATATAAAATTTAAGTGCAACTTTAATGTTAACACCTTACCGTATTATATTGCATTAACTAATTTTATGAATTGGCTAATGAAATGTATACTGTGTGCTGAGCTGTGTCGTCATAGATTGTTCATGTTACATATCCGGGCGAATATTGCTAAAAAATATTATTTTTTTAAATAATATTTCTTCAGGTACTTAACTGTTTATTGCGGTTTTTATGAAAATCGTGTGTTCATTAAAAATAACTTAGCATGTAAATTTTCAGAGAGATCTAACCTCGTGCAGAAGTTTCAACATAAAAAAGAAAACCATTATTTTAATGTTTTCGAATTCTTTTGTACTGGAGCCCATCTTACGGTACAGTTTTTTACAAAAAACACCAAAGATATCGATTTACCGTTGAAAACAACTTTCGCTTGGAAATTTTCAGAGAGAGATATCTACGTACTGGAATGTCAGCATAGAAATAAAAGAAAAACATTATTTATAATATTTTAAATTACTTTTGGTACAATTTTTACAAAAAATAAAATAGATATCGATTAACCGTTGAAAAAAACTTACGTATGCAAATGTTCAGTAAAATCTAACCACGTTCAGGAGCACAGAGATATATTACATAAAATAAATACAATACTAAATAAATTGGACTACTTTATTATGCAATAAGAAAAATTTCTTAGAAAATCACATTAAGGCTATTCATAATTATAGGCATATAGCCTTCCATCGTGGCATTTGCAAAATATCTATACATTTTGTTTTTGTATTTGCCATATTTGCCATCAATGCCACAATGTAAGGCTATCTGTCTGTTATAGTGAACGGCCCTATTACTGACTTCTTAAGACGATACGGTCCACCAGCTACCCACTGACGGGTAGTTGAAGAGTGTTCTTCTTCAGATCGTTAAGATTTATTACTTGTAAATTATCGGTAAGACAAAGAAAGTCCGAAGAAGAATTCGGAGAAATTCGATCTTATCGTTCTCCAAACATCAGGTTCGATTGTGAAAATTGCTACAGCATGATTGATTGGAATTTGTAATATACCAAACCACCATAAACCCGTAAAATGTCATACTGTTGTATCCTCTCTGCGAGGATACTCGTAGATCCTACAGTCGCCGAGCGACATCCTACCTAGAGTTTGCTGACGGCGCTTAAGAGCGTCACTGGCATCTACTCAAAAAAATATATCTCCTTCGCCGTCACCCTTAGGAGCATTCAGGCGTTGAGATTTTGATATACTTACTGGTACTTGTATCCAATTGGTTAACCCTCAGGATCCGCTTTATACTTCTACTGAACCAAGAAAACACTTGTATACATCCAAAATTCACTCACTGAAGAACTCTTTATTTTAGCGGGGACCAGATATTTATAACATATCTGGCCGCGCTTCTTCTTCTTAAGTTTTACATACTTATTACATACTTAATTCGACTTATTGATAAATCAGCGGTTGCATAATTTTGCCTTCCGCCTCTTGCACAATAATTTGTCTTAAATTAACTTCATTATTAAATTCTTAATCTAGTTTTGTATTGTTTGTTTACAATTAATTCTTATTTTAAAACATACTCATACATACTTATTTAATGATGCCAACTAGGGCCGAACAAACATAGAAACATGTATAACATGTGTAATTGTCAACGATAAATTATTATTTAAATTATTTTTGTTTTGTGTTATTCGCTTAGCCAAAATATGTGTATGCTAAATACAACAATAAAATATTATAATTAATTTACCTCTGGTTTTTTCTTTCTCAGCATTTGACGCTGGCCACACAGTAGTAAATTGTTGGCTTTATTTTATTGTCTTAAAATTAAAACTGATCGCACAGTTGTTGTTGCGGTAGATCAGTGTTCATTTTATTGTCTTATTTTTATTTTACTTGACTTAATTTATTTTCTTTACTGGCCTTGGCATTGAATTCATATAAAAGTGCCGCAATGCAATGAATGTTGATCGCTCGCTTAGTATTTGCGATGGATCTTGGCCACTAGTAGAAAGATAATATTTTGGGGAATGCCTCGTTGTGAGTCACAACATTCTTCCCTCCTTACACAAAGAAAATTTTCTCAATGTAAAGATAAAAATTTTCGTCAATGTATGTATTTCTTTGTTTATGCTGTTTGTATGCTTATTCATTAAAGCTATTTTATTTTTCCTTACTTTATTTCTATTCAAAAATTGCCGCTTTAATATTGCGTCAACAAGTTGTTTGTTAATAAATTTTTGTTTTTGCATCTGAATTACATTGCGTGTTCATCTTTCTTATTTGAATTATGCTTACATTGTTCCTGTATTTAATTTTAATTTATTGTTTCTACAATTTTACTTATCTATTTATTATTAATTTATAAATCCCTAACTTCCTGGCACTTGTTGGGGGTGATTGTTGTTTTCTTGTGTTTTCTTTTCAGCGTTGTCCACGGTGCGCCGGAAAAACTGTCACGGCCTTTCATTTATTTTCGGTTATAGTTTTCGATGCAGATACTGTTGAAGTGTGTGTGCTGGTGATACTGTTTTTGTTTGCCACACTCTAAAAAGTTTTTGTTGAAATTTACTACAATACTTGTAGGCAACAGTTTTGCTGCTGTTTCTGTATTAAATTAACACACCTACTAAAATTCAACATGTGTTTAACTAATTTGAAGTAAAATTCAACACTGAATTTACTATTGATGTTATAGTAAAATTAAATATGTGCACTTCATAAAAGTTCTAAGTAAAGAACATGCTACTGCATTTTGGAAATAAGGGCTAAACTCATTAAATTTATGTTCTTTATGCACTAATACATACCATTTTTTACATATTTTTACTAAAACATATAGTTTGACTTGACTTTTTAAATGAATGAAAATATTTGTGCTTAACATAATTAATTTTAATGAAACAACAGCACCAAAAACAAACGTCCTTACGTGATTATAAGCAAACTGGAATGAGAAATAAATGTATGTATGCATGACTGTTACCGTTGTTGAAAGTTAAGCAATCGCTGCATTTTAAAACAGTTAATGGGTCATGTGAATAAAAAATCAGCAAATGCTTTAACTGAATTTTTCTAGTAAAAAGTATGGATTTAGTGAATAAAAAAGCTATATTTATATAGCTTTTTTTATATCTATATCTATATAGCTTTAAGCTTTTTAAGCTATATCTATATAGCTTTTTTTATTCACTAAATCCATACTTTTTACTAGAAAAATTCAGTAAAAGCATTTGCTGATTTTTTATTCACATGACCCAATGTACTATTATAAATTTTTACTATTGATATTATAGCAAAATCCAACTTCTGATGTTTAATTTTACTAAAATTATTGCTAAATTTAAAAAATTAGATTGCTCTAAAATTGATTTATATTAATATTTTTAGTGTAGCAAAATAAAACAACATGTGTTCAATTTTACTTTAATTTACGTTTTAGTTGAAAAAATTAAAGATTACTTTAAAAGTTGTGAGAAAATTACAATTCTAATGAATTTTCAACAAATTATTACTACAATAATAGTCGTAAACTTACACTGCAAGGACACAAATTTATTGCACAATTTATGCCCCACAAACTTTGTAAATATGTATTATAAGTGAAATGAAGTTGTATGAAAATGAAGTATGAATGCTGATGAATTTAGTAAAATATATTTAATTTATAAATGAAGTTAAATTAATTATGAATTTATTATTTAATTATATAAATCTTAATTTAGAAATGAAGTTAAATGAATTGTTAGTTTCTTATTTAATGATTTAAATATATAATATATGAAATGTATTAAATATTTTAAATAAGATTACAAATCAATTAAAAATAACTCGGTAAATAAATAATAAATACACACATACAAACAAGCAAAGGCATGTACACAGTCACCCACACACAGGCAGGGAAAACAAAACTCATGAACGGCGAAACAGAACACAGTGAGAACATATATAAGGCAACTCGTTGGCATACCAAAATCAGTGTGGGTGCAAGCGCGGCTGCGTGCACATGTCGAGACTAGCTAGTGAAAGTGTTTCCACCTTTCAAACGTACTTAGAAGTCATAGGAACGTGTCTCCGCCGTTCAGCATAGAAGTCATAGCAACGTGTCTCCACCGTTCAGAATAGAAGTCATAGGAACGCGTACCCACCGTTCAGCATAGTAGTCAAAGGAACGTGTACCCACCGTTCAGCATAGTAGTCATAGGAACGTGTCTCCACCGTTCAGCATAGAAATCATAGGAACGTGTACCCACCGTTCGGCATAGAAGTCATAGGAACGTGTACCCACCGTTCAGCATAGCAGTCATAGAAACGTGTACCCACCGTTCAGCATAGAAGTCATAGGAACATGTACCCACCGTTTAGTATAGAAGTCAGAAGCTATTAAACATAAGATATATATTAAGTTATAATATATATAACATATATATATGTTACAGTATAATTAAGTAAATAATAAATAGTAAATTGAACTAATATAAGAAAATACTAATGAAAGTAACAATAAAAACAGATTTTATTTACAGTTGAAAACTAAAAACTCCGGCTTTCTCATTTAAAAATTGGAATCGTTAGGAGATAAATTGTTTTGTAAGAACCCTTGGTTTACTCACTAAGCTCACCTCAGCAAACTAGTAACGGACGAAAAGGGGTTCGTTACAAATGGCGCCCGAGCAGGGACCCTAAAAAAAACAAAAAAAAAACACGAAAGTCACTTAACAAAGCTACAGCTAGAGAGCTAAGATAAAGTAAGAAGAAACATCAGCGTAAAACAACACTGGAGAAAAATGGTCAATTCATCCTGGGTGTACTTTTTAAGGAAAGACGAGCTGCAAGGCTACGCAGAAGAATTTGGGTTTGACAGTACAGGAACGGTGCAAGAAGCAAGGAAGAATTTTGCGACCTTCATTGCAGATCAAGGGCAGAAACCGGAGCTTCAACCACGCCTTGCAGAACTAGAGGCAAAACACGGGAGGACACCATCACCGGCAAGAAATTCTGAGATACCAAAAATAAATGTGCCGTTAACACACAGGCGGTCAACAAAATTTCAACCCCCCGACAATGTCATACGAACAACCAGCAGCAGCGCACGCAGGATATGCAGGATACGTAGAACCCGCAAGTGCGCATCAAATACCATATTCCACGGTAATAGACCAGGTCAGGAAGTGGTCTTTTAAATATGATGGCGGAAAAGAACCACTGGCATTTATTGAAAGAGTAGAGGAGCAAGGCGAAGTATACGGGTTAAACAAGGACCTCTTACCCCGAACAATGCCCGAAATTTTAAAAGATACTGCTGGGAGTGCAGGAAAAGAGGAATTTTGACGAGAAACTGCTGCAGGAAATCATCGGAAAACTACCCAGGGTACCGTCCCAGGCGAGTTCAAACGGATACCCAGAACCAGCGTCCTCGCAACTAAGCAACATCACGCAAAACGGGAACCACGTGGTCGCTATAGTCACAATAGGCAACCACACGATTGAGGCGATCATCGATACTGGGGCAACACGGAGTTTCATTAGTAGATCACTGGCAAGTAAAATAAAGGAAGCAGGCAAACTCGAAAACATATACACAAGTACGAATGGCTGACGGGACCACGAAGGAGGTTACTCAGCAACTAGTTTTAAACATAAAACTCGGAGGAAAGCAGTGCAACACAGAATTAATCATACTACACGACGTGATCGACGATCTTATTTTAGGTGTGGACTTTCTGGTAAAAATGGAAACAAGGTTACAGTGCGGAGACTATGCGATCACTCTCAAAGAAAACACGAACGGTAATAAAGAACAAGAAACGGCATGCTGTACGGTTGTACGGACAGAGGTAATTGGATCAAAAACGGGTGGTCCACAAGAAGCAACTAAGGTCACACAAACAGAAGAAATAAGATCAAGCACGGGTGAGTCACAAGAAGCAGCTAAAGTCGTACGAGCACAAGAAGTGGAATCAAGTACAGGTGATCCACACGAAGCAGCAAGGAGGTTACGCACCAGGAAAATCAAGTTAGGTACGGAAGGTCCAACCGACAAATCAAAAATCGAAGAGTTTTTAAAAGCAGAGCTGAACAAATTCGAAGATCTTACCGGATTGTCACATATCACCACGCATCGGATCATCATGAAAGATGGACACCCGATCAAGCAAAGGTACTTTCCAAGAAACCCCGCAGTACAAGGAATTATTAACAAAGAAATTGATGAATTAATAAACAAAGGATGTATCGAGCCGTCGAACAGCCCACATAGAGCGCCCATTGTTCTGGTCAAAAAGAAAAATGGAAAGTGGAGACTTTGTGTAGACTACAGGCAACTCAATGCCAAATCTATCCCCGATGCGTACCCATTGCCGCGAATCCACCATATCCTGGATAGGCTCAAAAGCGCCAAATATATAAGCACGCTCGACTTGAAAAATCGATAATGGCAGATTCCTATGGAGGAGAGTAGTAAGCCGTACACGGCATTTACCGTCCCAGGAAGAGGGCTCTACCAGTGGCGCGTTATGCCATTTGGGCTACACTCAGCACCAGCGACGTTTCAACGTGCACTAGACCAGGTCATAGGACCTGACATGGAGCCACATGCGTTTGAATATCTCAACGACATAATAGTGATCGGGACATCGCTAGAGGAACACATGCGACATCTTCAGGAAGTATTTCGGCGACTCCAGGCGGCAAATTTAAAAAAAAACGTAGAAAAATGCGAATTCTTTAAAAATAGGCTAAAGTATCTAGGACACGTCGTCAGCGACCAAGGTATTCACACTGACCCGGACAACGTGGCCGCCATTCAAGAACTTGAACCACCAACCAACGTAAAGCAGCTACGCAGGTGCCTTGGAATAGCCTCACGGTATAGACGTTTTGTACCGGAATTTTCAGACGTAGTGCACCCACTCACAGGATTGTTAAAGAAGGGTAAGCACTGGAAATGGGGAGAAGAACAACAGCAAGCGTTCGAAACACTAAAAGCTAGACTGACCGCAGCTCCAGTGCTAGCATGTCCAGATTTCGCCAAGAAGTTCAAGCTACAAACAGATGCTAGTGATTACGGCCTAGGTGCGGTTCTCACTCAGGACCATGAGGACCAAGAACGTGTCATCGCATACGCCAGCCGGCACCTAAACAATGGAGAGAAAAATTATTCAGCCACGGAGAAAGAATGCTTGGCCATCGTGTGGGCTATCCGTAAGATGCGACCCTACCTAGAGGAGTACCAATTCACGGTCATCACCGACTACCTTTCCCTGAAATGGTTAAATTCCATTGAAAGTCCTTCAGGACGAATATCCAGGTGGGCGCTGGAGCTACAGCAACATAAATTTGACATTCAATACCGGAAGGGAAAATTAAACGTAATAGCCGACGCGCTATCACGACAACCGCGAGAAAAACTGCTTCGAACATCAGACGCCTCTGCAGAGAACGCCCAGGTTTGCAAATGGTTATCAAAGAAAGAAGCTGAAGTTCAACAAAATCCAGAGAAGTATCCGGATTACATCAGAGAAAATGGATTGCTATACCGCCATATACCAAATGCAAATGACGACAATTGCGCACCCTGGAAAATGTGTGTACCAAGTTTCCAGTGAGACCAGGTAATTAAACAAAATCACGATGATCCAACTGCCGGCCACATGGGCATCCGCAAGACCATCGCAAGAGTAGCCAACCGGTACTACTGGCCAGGCATTTTCGTGACATAAGCCGGTTTGTACGCAAATGCTCCTCATGTCAACAATACAAGCCTAACCAGCAGCGGGCCGCAGGGAAAATGGTTACACAGATCGCCGAAGAGCCATGGGGCATGTTATGTGCCGATTTCGTCGGGCCATTGCCCAGGTTAAAACATGGCAACTCCATGCTATTAGTCTTCTTTGACAAATTTTCAAAATGGGCCGAGCTAATACCACTTCGAAAAGCCACCACAGATACCTTCAAGAAAGCTTTTAGGAAACGTATTTTAGCGCGCTTTGGAATTCCAAAAGTTCTTATAACGGACAATGGAACGCAATTCTCGTCAAAATGTTTCAAGAAGTTCTTGAGTGAAATGGGTATCAGACACCAGTTCACGGCACCATATATGCCACAAGAAAATCCCACAGAGCGAGCAAATCGTAACATCAAAAGAGTAATAGCACAACTTACCGGCAGCGACCAACGTACATGGGATGAGTTATTTCCAGAAGTCACGCTCGCCATCAACACAAGCGTATCTGACTCCACAGGATACAGTCCCGCCTTCTTGATCCAAGGAAGAGAGCCTAGGCTTCCCAACGCCCTCTACGATCAACATACCCTAGGCACCGGACAAATCATTCAGACACCTGCCGAGAAAGCATCACATTTACAAGAAATCTTTAAAATTGTGCGCCGCAACATGGAACGTGCAGCTCAGGATCAGGCCAGATACTACAATTTGCGTCGACGCAAATGGAGCCTACAAATTGGCGACCAAGTTCTTGTAAAAGATTACCACCTTTCGAAGGCTGTCGACAATTTTGCATCCAAGCTTGCTCCAAAATATCATGGGCCATACATCGTAATAGGCTTCATTTAACCAGTCATCGTACAGATCCAAAGCCCTACAGCAACAAAAATACGCACCAGTCATATAAGCGATCTTAAAGAATACCATGGAGAGGAGGAAGAGTCACAAAATGCCATCGCAGCAGCACCTGCGTCACCAACTGCCACAGCAGCCGCTACTGCATAACCAACGGCCATCGCAGCAGCACCTGCGTCACCAACTGCCATTGCAGCAGCATCTGCGTCAAAAACTGCCATCGCAGTAGCAACTGCTTCAACAAAAGCATCACAGGAGCGCAGTAGCAACTGCGTCAACCAAAGCATCACAGGAGCGCAGCAGAACCAGCGTCAACAAAAGCAGCACGGCAGCTCCATGGCAGCTGTGTCAACCAAACAGCACGGCAGCACAGTAGAATCAGAGAAAGAAAAGGCAGCACGGCAGCGAAATAACATTTGCGTCAACAAAAGCAGCACGGCACCGAAATAACAGCTGCTTAAACAAAAGCAGCACGGCAGGAGAGCAGAAGCAGCGTAAGCAAAAGCAGCACGGCAGCACAGTAGAAGCTGCGTTAACAAAACAGCACGGCATCTCAGTAGCAGCTGCGTCAACCAAACAGCACGGCAGCGCAGTAGCAGCTGTGTCATCAAAAATATCATAGTAGCGCTGTAGCGTCATCAAAAGCAATACAGCAGTGCAGTACCGTCATAAAAGCATAACAGCAGTGCCATAACAGCAGCATAATCAAAACAGCGAAGTAGCAGGCACATGATCAACAGCGTCAAGCAACGCAACAGCATAACTGTCAATAGCAGCAATAGTATCGCCAGGCACACGCCAACACGCTTGCGTGAGCAACAACATCAACAACGAACTTTTTTTTTTCAACAAACCGCCCAAACAAGGATAATAGTTACGCATGTAGTAATTTAGGACCACTTGTACGACCAGTTGGCAAGTTCGTGCTGGGGCATATGACATATGACAAGTTAAGAATAATAAAACAACTCAGAAGTTCTATTGGTGAACATATCCAACCATGGAAAAGTGTCAAACAGCTGTGACAGAAAGTAAACACAAGTAAATAAGATCGAAACAACGAAAACACTCAACACGAACAAATCACAGGAAAATATATGGAAGCAGTTTTTCTGGCGCAACGGGATTCAAGTGGAAAAGAAAGCCGATACAAACTTAATAAGACGCAGACAAAATGATCTTCAAATCAACGGCAACAGCACGATGGATAAGTTTAGTCAAAGCCTGCAGAAGTTTCGTCAGCATCACGATGCACTACAAAATAAGCGCAGGTTGATACGCCGCCTTAGCAACAACGATGAGGAAATCATAGAAAATCCTCAGGCTAAGGTACCGCGTCTGCATGTCAAGTCTGGTGCAAACAAAAAACTGGTACCGCAAGCAGTTAGCAATGGCCCAACAATACGAAGTCGACAGCGCGATATGATCGCAGAAGAGGTGGCTGCAGCAGTGATATGCTTGTCAGATTCTGATGAAGTACATAGCATCGCAAGTGACAACTGTGCCGACAGAAGTATAGCCAGCACCGACTCTGATTTCAACAGACGCACAACAGAATTCCATGTAGAAGATTTCTGGACCAGTGGAACCACCATTGAAATTTCCGCAAAAGACGACGCCTACACTACAAATGAAGATGCAAAATGCAAGGTAGGCAACCAGCAATTCATGGCAAGTGAACAGCAACCCGAAGTCGACGTAATAGCAGGCGAATGTGAACTGCCAGCCTTCATCGAGGGTATTTTCAGCAACAGCACGCCAACCGAAACTAGTGACGTCATCGAGATGGGCAACTTTATTCACGAGCTGGAAGCAATACTAGTAACAATTGCACCGACTGAAGTAGAGTGCAACATGCCCAACTTAAGCAACGAAACTGGAAGGCCACTACCCCAAGCGTTGGTTGCTGAAATTTAGGCAGCATTAACGACGAAGACCGGTCGACAACGGTTCTCATTCCGAAGAGCCGTAGAGGGGAAAACGTACCGAATCCGAATTGCCAAGGATGGGCAAGTAAAGGTAACTGCCGACAAGGAAAGAAAAGGGGGGTGTAAGGACACAAATTTATTGCACAATATGCCCCACAAACTTTGTAAATATGTATTATAAGTGAAATGAAGTTGTATGAAAATGAAGTATGAATGTTGATAAATTTAGTAAAATATATTTAATTTATAAATGAAGTTAAATTAATTATGAATTTATTATTTAATTATATAAATCTTAATTTAGAAATGAAGTTAAATGAATTGTTAGTTTCTTATTTAATGATTTAAATATATAATATATGAAATGTATTAAATATTTTAAATAAGATTACAAATCAATTAAAAATAACTCGGTAAATAAATAATAAATACACACATACAAACAAGCAAAGGCATGTACACAGTCACCCACACACAGGCAGGGTTGCCTGTTTGGTAATTAGTTACCAAATTTGGTAGACAATTTTTGACTTGGTAATTTGGTAATTTTTTTATACTTTTGGTAACTTTTTTCCTATTTATTTAAATTCTAAAATAACTTACTGAAAAATTATGGTTTTCCAGGCGCTTAAAATTGCTTTGAATAAATTTAACAAAATTTTCGTTTCTTTCAGCAGATATCAGCAAAAGCTTTAAATACTTTGCGATAGTTTGCGCTTAGGAGCAGTTATGGGAAAAATATCTGTATATCATATTTTTTTATAGCTCCTTAACTTGGGGTACTGGTGAAAAAATTTCCTTATATTTAAAATCAGTGCCCGTAGTTAGAATTGATATCCTATAAAACAAACGAGCTGTGTAGTTTCTGATTTTTAGTTATTAAAAAATTATTAAAATTTAAACTTGAGGAAACCGATAATTTTTTTAAAGCATTAAATGCCATATCTTTGTATTTATTTATTTACTTTGTTAAAATCAATATTCATTGCCAATGAGTGCGGTATATTTTTTTAGTTCCTACTTATTTCAAACAAACAAGATAAGGATCTCATTTTTATATTATTAATATATAACTTTTTGTTTTGTTTTGTGACAAAAAATTTTTTTTTTGTTTTACGTTTACCTGAATTTACTATTTATTTGTGATATTTATATTAATATAATAAATAAATTTTAAACAAGAAAAAATTTGTTCTTTTTCTATATAGGTTTTTGTTTTTTTTTATTTAATTAAAATAAAAAAGATATACGTCTCAGGGTCGTTTCATTCACTCTCAGTTAAATTTCTTTAATGTGGATTATATCTAACTGGCAGTTAAAAATAACTTTGGAATTAAAATCCAAAGTTAAAATTTCGTTTTTTTAACCACAGTTAAGTCTAACTGGCAGTTAAAAAATGTCAGTTAAATTTTAGTTTCAATTAAAAATTACCCAGGGAAATTTGGTTTTATTGTCAACACAAATGACAGTTTGTCATTGGTTTTGCTTATTGTGCGTTTTAAATTTAAACAATTTTTCACTGACGAGCAAAAAAAAACAATTTAAAATGGAAAAAAAACGTGAGCGTTCAGCAAATTTTAGCGCTGCAGAAGAGGAGTTACTTATTAAATGTGTTATACTCCGGAAGGCAGTCTTGTAGCGCAAAAAGACTGATGCTTGTACTATTAATGAAAAAAAAAGAGCTTGGGAAGATGTTGCAGTGGATTTCAATTCACGTTGCCCAAATATGGTGGTAAGTTCTACTGAAAATTTGAAGTTGATTTTTGTAACCTCTATTTTTCTTAAAGCACGGTCGGCAAAAGCTCTGCGTGAAAAATATGGCAACTCAAAAGCTAAGTTGCGCAAAAAATTCACTGCGGAAAAAGCAAGTCGTAAAGCTACTGGTGGAGGCAAAAGCATGTCTGAATGGCAGCCCAGCAGTGACGCAATGCTAGAACTAGCGCAAAATTCGAAATGTCCATAAGTGGTACTACTCCAAACTGTGATGATGATGACGACAACGGTGGCTCTTCTGAAATCCAAAATTTGTTCGCAGATTTAGTTGGGAATGTGCTTTTGTCGGACAATGATGCGGATGTTGAAGAAGCACCACCAGTCATGGAGCCAGATGTTGAAGAAGCACCGCCAGTCGTAGAGCCGGCCGTTGAAGAACCACCGCCAGTAAACCCTTTAACACAAGCCAGTGCAAAGAAGAGTGCAGCACTAAATTGGTCCGAGTACTCGCCACGTATGCTCAAAAAGCCCGTGAGCACAGCGTTGAAGCGCTCGGCTTCGCGTTCGATTATGGCCAAAAATGAATCAAGCGAGGAAATAAAGATGATAAGAAGGGAAATGGAGATGAGAGAAGAAGAACATGCTGAACATGTCCTTCAAAAGAAGGCTGAGCATAACGCTAAAATGGAAGTGTTTGCGGCACAGTTAATGGAATTGCGCGAAAAGTCAGAGCTGCGCAAAAAAATATTTTTAATGATAAAAAAAAGAAATAAGATTTCTGATTCTGAATCAGAGTCGGAATAAAATACAGTTAATTATTTAAAAAAAAAATTGTTTTATTTTCTTTCAAAATGAAACTAGGAATAATTAGCAAGTGCATTCCGCTCAGTTGTGTTTACATGTTGCACTTCAGCCATTGATTATATGCAATCAAAATTGTTAATGTTTGTGGGCGGTGTTGGCTCTTTTGCGTCAATTGCTATATTATGCAAGATTGCACATGTCTCAATTATAAGTTTTGTAGTTTCTAATTTTACTATTAAGCCAAGAGCTCACACCGGAAAACTACGCTTGATTACCAGAAACGTGCGATCGATTACATTGCGTGTTCGAATATGACTTTCGTTGTAAAGTTGATGTACATTAGATTCGCAGTGATGTTAGGGAGTAGCCAAATAATGCGTTTTACGATATCCTGAGTCTCCAAATATAATGAAATGGCCAAAGTCACCCCGTTC
This sequence comes from Dichetophora obliterata, assembly GCA_963920525.1. Taxonomy (NCBI): domain Eukaryota; kingdom Metazoa; phylum Arthropoda; class Insecta; order Diptera; family Sciomyzidae; genus Dichetophora; species Dichetophora obliterata. The sequence continues at coordinate 116,299,518 of OY986435.1, forward strand.
CAACTGCATTTTTAAATTGGAATTATTGAAAATGGTTCGGTCGTGCGATGCTCCAGGCCAACGTGCAACGGTGTTCGTAACTTTCATGTCAGCTGAACAAACTGCTTGCACATTTAATGAAAACCACCCCTTTCGGTTTCGGAAGTACTCAGCATTTTCACCACCGGGAGACTCAATTCGAACATATGTACAATCAATTGCACCAATTGATCGTGGAAAGCGGGCGAACGAATAAAATTGTTCGCTGGCAGAAGTCAGATCAGTTTCTGTTCTTGGCATTTGAATGTAAATTGAACGAAGCTGCAAAATCAGATATAGCCACTTGCATGGAACCTAGCGCGTAGAATCGCAGAGCAACCAGCAAATGAGCGATGGGACGTATATATCGAAATCTAGCAAAACAAGGATTCCACTTAAGAAATAGAGTTCAATAGAGACATATTCCTTAAATCGAAGTTTACCTTTTTTGGATATGGACAAGAGATGGTTTAATCTTTTGCAGCAGTTGAACAACCGATTCTTTCGACAAACGAAAACGATAGATGAAGTCTTTGTTATCCCATTTGTTCAAATCAATGCGCCCATGCATTTTGCATTGTATTCGCTCAACTAATAACATCCTATCATCTTCGTCCGGATCAAACAAAATAGGTATATCATTGAAAGTATCGCGACGTCGTTTTAACTCGAGTAGTTCGTTATTCATTTTAATAAAATCAGCAATTTAAATAAAAATCAAAATGAAATGACGTTTTGATTTAGACAGAAAAAATTAATTCCTCAATTAAAAGTCGCTAAGTGATTGATTTTCCCAAGTTAGCTAATTCCGTAATTAAACCTAACTGACAATTAGCTAACTGGAGAAACTTCAAAAAAATTGGCTAACTGAGAATGAAAAAACACAATATCATGAATTTCCCTTTTTAGTTACATCCGGCGTACCACAAGGTAGTCACCTTGGTCCACTTCTCTTTAATATTTTTATCTCAGACCTATCTGATATTCTTTGCGATATCCCACATCTAATGTATGCAGACGACCTAAAAATGTACCATGTTATTAAATCGGAAACAGATGTAATTTACTTACAGTCGAAACTGTCATCTCTTGAGCACTGGTGCAATCAAAATAAACTTCATCTTAATGTTAAGAAATGCTGCGTAATAACCTTCTCACGTAAAAATTTGGTAACAAATAACAGTTACTTCCTCAATAGCATTGAACTTAAAAGAGTCAACCATATTGTTGATCTTGGTGTAGACTTGGACAACAATTTGCGTTTCAACTTACATTATGATAAAATTGTATCTAGGGCCAGCAAACTACTCGGTTTTATAAAACGGCGTGCAAAAGAGTTCAAAAATGTTTGGGTCACGAAAGCTTTATACTGCGCGTTAGTGCGCCCTATTCTTGAATATGGATGCATTATTTGGAATCCTGCTTTCGAATCACACAGTGAAAGACTTGAATCTATTCAAAAGCGATTTCTGCTTTTTGCGCTTAGGGACACGTATAACCCCCGTGAGTACAATTTATTGCCACCTTATGATTTTAGGCTTAGCCTTCTGAATTTAATGCCCCTTTCAACAAGAAGGACTTTACTTAGTTCATGTTTTACCTTCGATATCATTAACGGTGTTGTTGATAGCAAGTATATATCAAACAAGATACAATTTAATGACCCGATCAGACGTACACGGCATACACGACTATTAAATGAATATCAACATCACACTGTCTACGCAAGAAATAAGCCGATAAATAGGTGCTGTAGAGAATTCAATAATATCAGCGAGTACTATGCACCCCCTATGTCTAAATTAACTTTTAAGAAAAATCTTTCCAAGTCCCTATTTCCGTCATAATACCTTCCTTCAAGCAACTAGGTTTGAAATCTTAATCTATAATTAAGCATGCCCTCTCCAAATCTTTTTTCCCTACTAAAAGCCCAATAATCCTGCACTCTTCATTTATTGTCCTTTTAGGCATTAAGAATTAAATGCTAAGATAATAAATAGCCAGTCCAATTCCCTATTCCCTTCTCAGATCTCTCCTAATCTTATTAAATAAAATTCTTAGCTACATTACTATGTATAAAATATGTTAGCATGTAAGTTCCTTTTCTTTTTCTTTTCTTCTCTCCTTTTCTTTTTAACGTGTTATTGAATTCATGTCGATCAGGTGGGCGGATTACGCCCACATTGAATTGCATATCTTCGAACACCAAAACAAGGAAATGGGAGAAGGAAAAAAAGAAAAAAAAAATAAACAAACCTGTTAGAATAAGAAAATTGCCTCGCTTGGCCAATAAATAAATAAATAAATAAATTGCAGATTAAAATTTAACTGAGAGTGAATAAAACGGCCCTCATTTTTATAAGTATATGAGTTTATAAATTTTACTTATTTTGTGATTTTTAAGTTATTAAAAATAAGAAATTTTAAACAAGAAAAATGTAATACTTAATAATATTAACTAAATTTGTTTTACCACTATTTCTGTTTATTAATTTTAAGTATTTTTATGTTGAATAAATGTTTTTTATTAACAAAAATTAAATTTTTATTGATTTTCTCACTTTAAAAATTTAGTTTATAGATTTATTTTAATTTAATTTTGAAAACTTTTTGATCAATTTTTGGTAACTAAATTTTTTTAAAAGTGGCAACCCTGCACACAGGCAGGGAAAACAAAACACATGAACGGCGAAACAGAACACAGTGAGAACATATATAAGGCAACTCGCTGGCATACCAAAATCAGTCTGGGTGCAAGCGCGGCTGCGTGCACATGTCGAGACTAGCTAGTGAAAGTGTTTCCACTTTTCAAATGTAGTTAGAAGTCATAGGAACGTGCTTCCACCGTTCAGCTAGTAGTTATAGGAACGTGTTCCCACCGTTCAGCATAGAAGTCATAGGAACGTGTCTCCACCGTTCAGCATAGACGTCATAGACACGTATCTCCACCGTTAAGCATAGAAGTCATAGGAACGTGTCTCCACCGTTCAGAATAGAAGTCATAGGAACGCGTACCCACCGTTTAGCATAGTAGTCATAGGAACGTGTTTCCACCGTTCAGCATAGAAATCATAGGAACGTGTACCCACCGTTCGGCATAGAAGTCATAGGAACGTGTGCCCACCGTTCAGCATAGCAGTCATAGAAACGTGTACCCACCGTTCAGCATAGAAGTCATAGGAACGTGTACCCACCGTTCAGTAAAGAAGTCAGAAGCTATTAAACATATGTATGTAACATATATATATGTTACAGTATAATTAAGTAAATAATAAATAGTAAATTGAACTAATATAAGAAAATACTAATGAAAGTAACAATAAAAACAGATTTTATTAACAGTTGAAAACTAAAAACTCCGGCTTTCTCATTTAAAAATTGGAATCGTTAGGAGATAAATTGTTTTGTAAGTTTACTCACTGAGCTCACCTCAGCAAACTAGTAACGAAAAGGGGTTCGTTACAACACTTATTTTTTAGAGTGCAGGAGGCTTTAAGCCCTATAGCTGATTAACCTGGTATTCGTTTAAAGATGGGCGTCTTTGCTGGTTAACCTGGTCTCTTTTGTATTATATTAATTTTTCAGGCTGTTATGAGGTTATTATGCATTTTGGTGTTATGTTTTTCTGCATTAGAAAGGTTTTTATACCTTTTGTTGTTTTAACTTCTTAATTATTTTTCATTACTATTATAATGGTTTTTATGTCTTTTAAAATTAAATTTTTGTTTTTTGTTGCTTTATAAAGGTTTCTATACCTTTTGTTGTATTACTTTTTTGAGTTTAGAAAAATTTAGAAAGGTTTTATACCTTTTGTTGTATTATTTATCTGATTTTAGAAAGATTTTTATATCTTTTGTTGTTTTAAAAATGTTGTTTTACGAAGGTTTTCATACCTTATGTTGTTTTAGAATATTATGTTGTCAAAAATGTTGTTTTGTGAAGGTTTTTAAACCTTTTGTTGTTTTATAGCATTATTTTGCCAAATCTTGATCAATTGTTTGTTGTCGTTGGAAGGCTATTTATACCTATTTTATTATTAATTTAAAAAAATTTTTTCTGCTTTAATAAGAGTGTTATACCTTTTGTTGTTTTACGTTCTCAAGATTTTAAAAATATTTCTATGCCTCTTGTTGCATTGAATTCATATTTTTGCTGTTTTGAACAAAGTTTTTATAAATTTTATTGTAAAAAATTGTTAAATTTTGTTGTTTTAAATAACTTTTTTTTTCTGTTGTTGGCTTTCCAGCACACACTTCTCGTGGTTGAAGTTTATTGCCTGACTTGCTCTATTCCTTTTAAATGTTGTTTCTGCTCACTGCTTTTTTCTCTGATAACGCTTATTTCGGGTCCAACGGCGTCATCTTTGGTTGCACCCCCAATCTTAACAATATACAATGTTCCCTAATCTATTTTAAACATCTTTTATTCATATTTATACTACTTTACTTTTTCCTAATTAGTTTATTATTTTTAAATTGATTTTTACTTTTTTTTTAATTTACACAATTGTTAAACATACATGCTTTTAATGAATATCTTTTATTTCAATATTTCTATATTATTTATTAAATAGTTTTATGCGAACTCGCATTCTATTTTATATTGTTCTTTTATGTGAGACTTTAAAAAAATTTTAAAAAAATTTTATATATAGGCTTTTCTTTTGCTTTGTTCTTTAAAACAATAATTTTTTACTTTTATTCAAATTCTCTAATTCAATATCTTTAATTAATAACTTAAAATAATATGTTTTTTTTTTCGTAGTGAGAATTTCGTTTCTCTTAAGTTTCCAATATTTTTTATTTTATTCTTTTAATCTATATATTTACTGCTTCAATTTTAATTTTCTTCGTAAAGTCTTATTTTTTTTCAATTTGTAAAATAATATTTTCCTTTATCATTTTTCCTTTATGTAAAAATAATATGTCTTTTTTCATTATTTTTCCCTTTACTTTCTGTATCATTTTATTTATTATGTTTTACTACGTCTTCATTGGACGTTATCAAATTTCTTTATTTTCCATTAATATTTTTTTTTTATATATATCAACGACTAATTTTAAATCCAAAACAAAATTGACAGAATTATTGTAAATAAAGTGGCACTATTTTGGGATCTACAAGTATAATGCGTTGTACTAGAATTTAATCCTTGCGAGGGATTTCTGTAACAACGTCATTCACTTTGAAGATGCCAAAACATTTGCCTATTACTTTAGATTTTCTCCATTTCTTATTTTTCCTTCTGCCATATCTTGGCTCTCAACTGTTTTATTTAATTTATTCATTATTATTTTTTTTTCTATTCTTTTATAATAATTTCTACTGTCATTTCCCATCTTTCTCTTAACTGCTTCTTCCAGTAAGTATTTTCCTCTAGTCCATTTATTTCACATCGCCGTATTCTGGCCACAAATATGCTTTCACATTCACTACTTTCCTAATTTTCTTTATATATAAAAAAAAGAAATATACAAATATACAGAAAAAAATTCTGTTTTATAGCAACCTTTTTCTTTACAACTTTACTAAAAATTTTTTTTTAATATATTTTTTTCTTATAATTTTACTCCTAATATGTATAATATATATGTATACTATTTTTCCCTCTCCCGTACATTTTTTATTTTATATTTTTTGTTTTTCCCTAATAATTTTTTTCTTTTCGTTTTATATACCCTCTTTTGATTTAATATACCTTAATCAACTGTTCCTTTTGTAAGTAGTTCACTTTTCTTTACTTACTTGTTTCAATATAACTCATTAATATGTATTTCATTATAATAATTGTAGTATTCCTTAAATGTATTTAATAATATTTACATCTATGTTTTGCTCTCAATTTCATTTAATGTTCTAACACTTAATCTATCTTTTTCTATTTCTAATTTTCATGAAACAATTTTAGTAAATGTTATGAATTTTCTTTGCTTTTCCCTTTATCACAACCTCGGTGGTTACTGGGGTTTTCACCGCTACAACTTCATATGGACCTATCCATATAGGTGAGAATTTATTTTTCCTTGCTTGATTCTTCATTAAGACTTTGTCCCCAATTCTAAATTCTAATGCATTTAAAGTATTGTCGTAATATTTTTTAGAAATTATTATTTTTGCACGCTTCTGGTTTTGTCTTGCCAGTTCGTGTGTTTTCTGAATTTGATACTTTAGTATCTTGCAGTATCTTCGGCATTATACACAGGACTACATTTCCGCTGTAAGTTTTTTGGCATTTCTGAGTCAAACCCATATAAAGTTTTGAAAGGTGTTTGCTTTGTTGTCGTATGCGGTGTGTTATTGTGAACGTGCATTGCAGACGATAACCACTGATCCCAATTGGACCCGTCTTCTGCAAACCCTATCAAATATTCTGCCAAAGGCAGATGACTTCTCTCTAGGGAACCATTTGCTTGTGGATGATACGGTGTAATATGTAATTTTTTAATACCTAACATTTTACATACATCTGAAAACACGCGTGAAATAAAATTTGAGCCGTTGTCTGTAATTAATACCCTTGGTGTATTGTGGCGAGTTATAATTTCGTTGAAAAAGGGTTTTGATATCGTGCTTGCCTCGGCATCTGGTATCGCAACACAGGCCATATATTTCGAAAAACCATCTTGAAACGTTAAAATATATTTATTACCAGACACAGTCTCTGGAAATATGCCGACTATATCCATAAAAACCTTGTCAAATGGACGTGTTGGGGTGTCTGTCAATACCATAGGCATTTTGGTGAGTCTAGAACTTTTATTTATTTGACATTTGTTACATTTTTTCACATACTCCTTAATTTCTTTCTGTATTCCCTTCCATTTGTTTTGTTTTCTTATTTTAAAGTACGTTCTCAGCGCTCCCTGATGTCCTCCTAATGGCAAATTATTAAAATTCTTTAATATTCTCTCTATATCCTTCCTATCTGTTAGAATTTCTATGTTATGATTGTCTTGTTGTTCTATCCCCTCATCCACTTCCGCTAGTGAATCCGTGTTTTCTTCAGTCTCTTCGGCTGCTTCTTTTTCTCTTGCTTTTGATCTGGTTTGAACGACAACTATCTCTTGGTTCTGCTGTGGTATTCTACTTAGTGCGTCCGCATTTAAATTCTTTTTACCTGGTTTATAAATTATTTCGAAATCATACTCTGACATATTGTGTCTAAATCTTGCTAATCTTGACGTTTGATCCTTCAGATTTGGTATACCCCTCAATGGTTGATGATCTGTATATATCTTGAATGGCCTACCCAACAAATATGCTCTAAAATTTTTTGTCGCCCAAACAATCGCTAAAAACTCTTTTTCTATTGTTGAGTACCTTTTTCATCGTTATTCAATGATCAAACGCAATTCGTCGATCTTCTCCTACTTCCCCTTGTGACAAGACTGCTCCTAATGCGTCTCCACTCGCGTCCGTAGTTAATAAAAACGGTTTGCTAAAGTCGGGATATGCCAAAATGGGTGATGAAGTCACTGCTTCTTTTATTTTTCGAACGCTTCCTGACACTTCTCTGACCATTGGACTTATTATCCTTCTTCAGTAAATTATTTATGGGTGATGCCATCTGTGACATATTTTTTATAAATTTTATGTAATAATTAGCTAAGCCTAAAAATGCTTGAACCTCTTTCCTATTTCTCGGTATTGGAATATCCTTCACGCATTTTAATTTTTGTGGATCTGGTAGCGCCCCTAATTCCGAACATTTGTGTCCCAGGTATGCTATTTCTCTACGCAGAAACCGACACTTTTCCGTATTCAATTTTAAGCCATTTTTCCTAAGTCTCTGGAATACTTGTGCTAATCTTTCTCCATGTTGCTGTAGATTTTTGCCATAAATTACCACATCATCTAAATAAACAAAACAATCTATTCCTTGTAATCCTGTCAGTATATTATTCATCAATCGCTGGAAAGTCGCTGCTCCGGTGAGTCCAAATGGCATTATATTGAATTCATCATGACCAAATGCTGTACTAAATGCTGTCTTTTGTCTGTCTTCTTTACTCATGAGAACCTGATGGTACCCACTGGCCAAATCTAATGTTGAAAAATATCTGCAGTGAACTAACTGATCTAATATTTCATCGATCCTTGGTATTGGGAAAACTTGCTTAATTGTTGCGTCATTTACCTTTCTAAAATCTACGACTAATCTCCACTTTTTCATACCATCGCTTTCTTGGGTACTAACAGCAATGGCGAATTCCAAGGTGATTTGCTCGGCCTAATAATGTCATCTTCTTACACTTGTTCCACCTGTTTTTGAATTTCTTCTCTATGTGCTTGCGGTAATTTATACTGTTTTTGATTTATTGGAGGCTGATTTACTTGAACCTGAATTTCGTGTTCTATTACTGGAGAGTATGTTAATTTATCCCCTTCCAATAGAAAAATATCATGGTATGCCGTTATTAAATTTTCGATTGCAGTCCTTTCCTCTACGCTTAAATTTTCATCTAATTTAATTATCTGTGTTAATTTATTAATCCTGTCTTTTACCTTACACTCGTTTACTCCATACATTGAGCCTGACTTAATTTTAAATATGTTATAATTGGAAAATTTCGGTTTATAGTACCTCGGCAAGATAACATCATTATTTGAATTCAAAATTGATACATACGCGGTATCGTTCTCTACCTTCGTTAAACTTTCCCCTTAATTAACTCCTGGCACAATCTCCTGTTTATGTACAACTACCACCGGAATTTTAGTCTCTACTTTAATTCTTACTGTTCGTATGGTCCTAGCTTTTATTTTCATTTCCTCACTGTAATTAATTGAGCTTAACTCATTCAATTGTTTCAATGGTAATTTTATATTACCTCCTTCTTTGCCATAAATAGTTAATGTTTTGTCTATCGTATTTATTATAGCTTTATTCCATAAATTATCCCGGCCTAATGTTCCATCTGCAGGCAGTGCTTGTTCTAGTGCAACTACGTGCAACTTAAAACTAAGATTATTTTCCTCGTCATTTTCTATCTTCACTGACCCAAGTGTTTTCACGAAACCCCCGAATGCTCCACACAAATTTCTAATATCATTTCCCCTGTCCTCAATTGTTTTTAATGCGTTTTATTTCACTAAACTCGTGTCTGCTCCGGAATCTACAAGAAAAATGAGTCTACTATTTATAGCATTCTTGCAAGGAATTTCTATAAATACATCATTAATTTTAGAGATTCCAAAACATTCACCCTTTTTCTTCTCCAGCACCGTCAGATTTTTGTGCAAACCATCATTTAATATATTTTCATTTGCTTTTTCTAATTCTACATTGCGATTCTCTTGTGTTACTTTTTCATTTAATCTTCTCGCTACAACATTGAATTTTTCTTCTATCATATTTTCATTTAATTTCTCGAATACCACATCTGATTTTTCTTTTATCATATTTCCATTTAATTTTCCTGCTACCTCATTGACTTTTTCCTTTCTCACATTTTCATTTAACTTTCCTGCTACCACATTGAATTTTTCTTTTCTCATATTTCCATTTAATTTTTCGAATACCACATCGAAGTTTTCTAATATTTCCCTGAGTTTTTCTATAACCTTTTTTGATGTCGCCTGCAAGGACTCAACAGTTACCATTGATTCTGGGCTTATGTTGTCTACATTACTTCCTGAATGAGGTGTGCAGAAATTTACGATCCTTTCGGATGTCAAATTCTCTGTTACTACTGAAGGATCTGTTACTGAACTTTCCACTGGCTTGGATGTACAGATATTCACAATCTCTTCAGACGTAGAATTATCTGTTACTATCCTTTCTATTGGCTTAGATGTACGGATATTCACAATCTTTCTAGATGTAGAATTATCCGTTACTATCTTTGATGGCCTTATTTCGCTCTTATTTCGGGGTTCCCAGCTCATTGGCTTTGGCTGGGCCCCTGAAAGTTTCCCTGCCGATTTCCCCAGTTGTTCCTCCTATAACACTCATCCTGCATATGACTCACCTTGTCACACCACTTACAGCGTACCTGTTGCTGTCTCACTTGCAGTTCATTACCAAAATTATTTGTCCTAAGACTCAGCTGATCGTTAAATATGTTCCTGTTTTCCTGCTGTCTACAATTTCTCTTGGCGTAACAGTCTTTCTCCATGTGGCCTAACTTGTTACACCATCTACATTCAATCGCTTTATTTGGTCCCTGTTTTTGTCTCCTGTCCTCACTGTTTCTGAAAGGATTTTTTTAATTAAAATTGCCCTCATAGCCCTTTCCGGCCATTTTGTCTTTTCTGGGCCTAAATTCTTGGGCATACCTCCACCCATTTCCGTGCCCATATTCCTGGCATTTTTCGCAATATGGTGTGTTTCTCCTTATTATACACACGTCCCTGGTATGCCCTCTCTCCTGGCAAAATGAGCACCTTATAGTTATTCTGCTATTCGTCGACTGTTTTTTATCCTCCTCCTGTATGTTAAACTGCCCTCTTTGTTCCTGACCTCTTTCCCTGGGAAACCCCCTTCCCTGTTTGTCCTGGTACTCTTGCCCATAGTTATTATGGCCTTGTGCAGTTCTCCCCAGCTCGCCTCTTTTTAACATGACCTCCATATCTAATGCCCTTTTCTCTAACGCTGCGAGACTGGTGAAACTGGTAGTCGTTAATAAAATTATTCTGTGGTTAGGGTCGGAAAATCCCACCTTAAACGCACTAACGACCGAACTACTGAGCTGTTCCCACATGATACCGTCATCACCCACTAGATCTCTACCCCGAGAATCTTTGTCACTTATTCTGTTCGCGAACGAACTTAACCTCTCCCCCGGCCCTTGGACGCAATGCGATAGTTCCATTATCAACGTATTATACGTTGTCTCCTTAAGATACTTCGTGTTGTTGTTGTTGTTAGTTTTTATTTAAAACGATAAAAATTGCGGTTTTGACGGGTTGGCTTATATTTTGTAGATATGCAGTTAAGCTTGTATATGTTGCTATTTTGTAGTTTATTTATTATGTGATCAACCTTTGTTACAAAGTACTTGGATTATGCTTAAAATTATTAAGTTGATTTTAAAACGTGCAACTAAATATTAACAAAAAATATATGGAAGGTCACTTAAACACCATTGTCAAGATGTCATTGTTAAGAGTCAAAAATGATAATGAGCTAATTCCAGAGGGTATCAAAGAGTGTTCCAAAGCATTGGATGTTCTACGTGATCGCTATTTGAGGAAAGTCTCTGCCTTCGGCGAGGGGCAGATGGTAACTTATGCCATCGGTCTGGTGCAGGGTTATCGGACGGAATTAAAGCATCGCAGCAACTGGATCCCGATTCACATAAAATGGGAAGATGTTGAATCAACTTTCGGTGGAAGGTAAAATTAATTTACACATTCTTGTTTATACAATATTTATTGCCTTTTTGGTCGTTACAATATGTTTTTTTTCAAATTAAGTACTTAACGTTCAGATTAAGTTCAGATTAAAAACTTAACGCATAAGGATCCTATTAATTTTTTTAAAGATTTTGAAGATACGTTTAAGTAGAAAATGATCAGCATTATGACGCCGCATTTATTTGTAAAGGTGAAAAAGTTTTTTTGTGAATTTTGTAAAGTTTTCCGGGGAGGAAGAAATCTAGGAAATAAAAAATGTGCGCACAAAAAATACTGTTATATAATTGGACACTAATCTAAGTTATTGGTTAGAAAAAAACGTTCAAAGCAAAATTCTGAGAAATCTTGAAGATTTTCAAGAGAGGGATAGTGGCTGTGCAATAAAAGAAATTGTTAATCTTACAATTAACATAAATAAATATTCACCTATGAATGATTCATCGTATCTTAAACTACCGCAATATATTGACAATAAGAAATCTTGCGTCAACGTCAAAAATAATGATAATTATGGCTTTGCATGGGCTATAGTTTCTGCACTCCACCCTGTTGATGAAAATCCACATCGCGTTTCAAAATTTCTGCATTACGCCACAATTTTTAACCTCAAAGGTATTATGTTTCCAGTTAACAGGTCGGACATACAAAAGTTTGAAAATTTAAATGATAAAAGCATCGACGTGTATGAACTTAGCAGGGAAAAGGAGATGCATACAAGGTTTTACCAACAAGGTTAACCAAAAATAAACGCGGAAACCATGATTATTTATTGCTTATACAAAGTTCTTACGTTGAAGAAGAAGAAGAAGAAGAAGAAGAAGAAGACGAAGAAGAAGAAGAAGAACACCTTGCACTAAGATATCACTATGTTTAGATAAAACATATGTTTAGGCTTATATCAAACCAAGTATCCTCTAGGCATGGAGCCAAATATATATGCGATCGTTGCCTTCACTATTTTCATTCAGATACGAAATCGCGAAACAATTGAAAATTGTGGGAAACACAATGAATAAAATAGTTTTTTCACCACAAAAGACAGCGAAATTTTCAAATTATAAACATAAAATGCGAGTTCCATTTGTTCCTTATGCAGATTTTAAGTGCATTTTGAAGCCAACATTGATACAAAAGGGAAATGGAGAACATGAGGGTCACAGTGTTGGATATTTTTTAAATGCTCATATTAAAAGAATTAATCATATTATAAAAGTTATAGAGGTTTAAGCTGTGCGGAATGGTTTGCTAAGGAGCTTCAGTACATAGCAAATACAGTGGAATCTATAATTAATGATATAAAACCGATGGAGAATCTCACGTTAGAACAAGTGCAGAGCTTTTTTCTGCGTCAAATTGCCATATCTGTAACAAGCAATTAACAAAATCTGATGTTAAAGTGAAAGATCATTGCCATCTAATGGCTAAATATAGAGCGAAAATTTATTTTACATAGACAGTAAAACAGTCCCTACCGGTATACATAATTTTAGCGAATATTATGCTCATTTGTTAATAAAAGATATATCAAACAGCATCCCCGAACATTTACGATTTATACCAAACAACACAGAAAGTTATATTTCTAAAATCAAATATATAGAAGAATGCAGTGTTAGATTCAAGTTTATTGACTCATTCCGTTTTATAGCCTCATCACTAGATGCATTGGCATCTTATCTAAATGAAAAAACTATAGATTCCCAGTTTTTAAACATAAGCGATAAAAACTTGGAGTTGCTTAAAAGGAAAGGAGTGTTCCCATACGAATACATATCAAATTGGTCGAGGCTAGAAGAAAACCAGTTACCGGCAAAATAAAAGTTTTATAAAGGGAATTTTTTATAGAGTGATACAACTTTGAGTTGGCATCACTACTTTATTTGACCACCCATTTAACGGCTGATAAATTTTTTTTGTTAAGTTTGCTTCGACATTATTGATCTACTTACACCAGAGCAACGCGTGCAAATTGTGGAAATTTTTAATCAAAATAATGGTTCTGTTCGTCAAACTTATCGTGCACTTCGTCCATTTCATGGCGTACATAATCGTTCTTCAGAGCTGCTAATTCGAAGAACAATAGATCGTTTTCGGACATTTACTGTTACTGATAATGTGCATCCCGTGAGACGCCGAACAGTGCGCACTGAAGAATCTGTAGCCGCTGTACAGGAAAGCATTGAAGATGATCCTAATCAATCAATTCGTCGCCGTTCTCAGCAACTGGGGTTGTGTCCTTCCACTTTATGGAAGATTTTACGAAAAGATCTTGGCTTAGAACCTTTCAAGATTCAACTTGTGCAGGAATTAAAGCCAAACGACCATCGTATGCGCCGCCAATTCGGCAAATGGACTGAAGCACAATTTGATATTGATTTTGAATTTCCATGGGACATTTTTTTTCAGATGAAGCCAATTTTTGGTTGAATGGGTACGTAAATAAACAGAATTGTCGTATTTGGAGTAAGGAGAATCCACAAGCTTTTGTCGAAATATTGGGGGTTGGAATTAGTTTTAAAGGTTTTCTAAGAGATGGCGTAACTATCAATAGATCGCATCGGGCATACCTGTGACTATATTCATTTCAAAGCACATTGTCTAAGCTTCATTTTTCAGTATGTGTCATTCCACTGAAGTGTAAACAACATATATTTTTTCTCTGTGAACATGTCGCCTTTCGTTCCAACAAAACGCAATTTGCGGGAAGGTTTACTTTTGTGCTTCCATTTGAAGAAAAAAGCGGTTGAAGCACAACGCACGCTTACTGAGGCTTACGGGGACTATGCTCCATCGATTTCTACTTGTGAGTACTGGTTCCGTCGGTTTAAAAGTGGTGATTTTGATACGGAAGACAAAGAGCGTCCGGGCCAGCCGAAAAAGTTTGAAGATGAGGAATTGGAGGCTTTGCTCGATGAAGACCCGTGTCAAACCCTTCAAGAATTGTCAGAATCATTGGGAGTCGACTTATCAACGGTCGGCAAACGCTTGAAGGCCATGGGAATGATTCAAAAGCAAGGAAATTGGGTGCCGTACCAGTTGAAGCCGAGAGACGTTGAACGGCGATTTTGCATGTGCGAACAACTGCTTCAACGGCATAAAAGGAAGAGTTTTTTGCATCGTATTGTCACTGGCGATGAAAAGTGGATCCATTACGATAATCCTAAGCGAAAAAAATCGTGGGGACCACCCGGCCATGCATCAACATCGAGGGCCAAGCCGAGTATTCATGGCGCCAAGCTTATGCTGTGTATTTGGTGGGATCAGAAGGGTGTCGTGTACTATGAGCTGCTAAAACCTAACGAAACCATCACTGGGGAACGCTACCAACAACAATTGATGCAATTGAGCCGAGCATTAAAGGTTAAACGGCCGGAATATGCCAAAAGACACGACAAAGTGGTTTTTCAACATGACAACGCACGGCCACATGTTGCAAGAACCGTCAAGGAAATGTTGGAGGCGCTGAATTGGGATGTGCTACCCCACCCGCCTTATAGCCCAGACATAGCCCCTTCCGACTACCACCTATTCAGATCGATGACGCATGGCTTGCCTGAGCAGCGCTTTACTTCTTACGAGGATACCAAAAAATGGGTTGATTCGTGGATTGCCTCAAAAGACGAATCGTTCTTCCGGCGCGGAATCCATATGCTGCCAGAAAGATGGGAAAATGTTGTAGCTAACGATGGACAATACTTTGAATAATATACATTGTACCGTTGTTTCTAAATAAATGCTCAAAAACCGAAAAAAAACCTTTAAAATTAATTCCAACCCCCAATATCATTACATCCACAGAAAATTACTGTTTTGTGCGCTTTATGGGCTGGCGGAGTCATTGGCCCATATGTCTTCAAAAACTATGATGGTCAGAATGGTACTGTCACTGGTGAACGGTATAGGAACATGAACGAAGTTTTTTCGTACTGGCATTAATCTTGCTGATATGTGGTTCCAACAGGACAGAGCCACATGCCACACAGCGGGCCCTACAATTGATTTACTCAAGGAAACTTTTGATGAAAAATAATTTCACGAAATGGCCCAATTAATTGGACCCCAAGATCCTGTAATTTTACCCTATTGGATTATTTTCTTTGGGGCTATGTAAAGTCACTTGTCTACGTCAATAAACCACAAACAATTGAACACCTGGAAATCAACATTCGAAGAGTTATCGGCGAGATACGGCCGCAAATGCTGCGAAAAGTTTGTGAAAATTGATGTTCCAAATTACGCCTTGTACGCGCCATTATATTTAAACAATAACGACATAAAATTTTCTATCCAATAAAGCCCGTTTCATTGATATTAAAAATATATTACTATGTTTTATTATGATTTAAACTTATAAAAAACACCCTTTAGATCAAGGGAAAATCTCATATTAATACTGAAGATTACAAACACTCCCAAACAGTTTGGCTAAAATTTGACATAAAAACTTTTGATGAATACTACTACTTACTTACTTAGTTGGCGCTACAACCGTATGTCGGTCTTGTCCTCATCTAAGAATTTGCGCCAGCCATTTCTGTCTTTCGCTTACTGGTGCCAGTTGGAAATGCCAAGCTTCGTCAAGTTGTCCTCTACTTGGTCTTTCCAACGAAGATGCGTCCTCTTCTGTGTTGACCGCCGCTGGGTACCGAATCGAATGTTTTCTTCACTGGAGCATCGTCTTTCATGCGCTGAACATGACAAAGCCAGCGAAGCCGCTCGATTTTAATACGCTGACTATGTCGATGTCAGCGTACAGCTCATACAGTTCATCATTCCACCGTATTCGGTACTCGCCATTGACACAGATTGGTCCGTAGATCTTACAAAGAATCTTTCTCTCGAATGCTCCTAAATTATTTTCAACTTTAGCAAAGCCTTCGACAGTGTTAATCATAATCTTTTTTTGAAAAAATTCCACCTTATTGGGTTTCCTGTCACATTATTAAATTGAATAAATTCGAATTTATCTAGACGTACTCAAAAGGTTTAATATAAGAATTCTCTTTCAAAAAGTATTTCGGTCACTTCTGGCGCTCCTCAGGGCAGTCATCTTGGACCGGTTTTGTTTGTACTGTTCATTAATGATCTTCCTTCGGTAATAAAACACTGTAACGTCTTAATGTACGCTAACGACGTGAAACTTTTTCTTTGTTAAAAATCACCCGAAGAACGACATCTTTTACAATCTGATCTAAATAGACTTGTGGATTGGTGTAGCTTAAATATATTAAACCTTAACTTAAAAAAATTTAAGCAAATTACATTCTTGCGTAGATCTGCTGATAACATAAATTACACTATAAATAACACTAACATAGAAATCTTTTACAGTTTTCTCAATCTTGGTGTTGTTATGGATTCAAAACTTCGCTTCAATCTCCACGTTAATATGGTGATAAATAAGGCAAGAGGAGTCCTTGGTTTCATTAAAAGATGGGCTAAAGATTTCAGTGATCCCTATACTACTAAATTATTATATAAATCTCTCGTAAGGCCAATCCTTTAATATGCATCAGTTATATGGAATCCACAATATAATGTCTACATCAACGCCATAGAATCCGTTCAAAAACCGTTTTTACGTTTTGCTTTACGTCATAGTCGTTGGAATCCCAATATTATGCTTCCGTCGTATGAAATACGCCTTAAGATTATTTTACTACCTTCCCTAAGAAGCAGAATAATAATGCTTAATGTCATGTTTCTGTATAAATTACTTCGTGGCGAGATTATCTCGGAATATCTCATCTCAGCTCTAAATTTTAACATCCCAAATAGAGGAACTAGACATTTTCTGTTTTTCAAGTTGAGTCAGTGAAATTCTAATTACGCTCTTCATTAACTTTTTCGATGTATGTGCAGTGATTTGCATGATCAACATGATTAATTTTTCTGATTCGTTAGACGTCTTAAAACGGAAGATTATATTACATTTAAATAATTAAATCAATTTAACTTCATCCTATTATACCTAACGCAGTTTTAAAACATTTTTTTATCGACAGTTGAGATTGTTCTGCTTCTCCATTTTGTTTCGATATTATGTTTTATAAAGTAAGCACCATTAAATATTAATCGTTTTTAAAACTTGCTTTTTAATTATTCAATATTTTAATTTTTAATCTAATTGTGATTTACGTGCTCACGTGGCTTCCTGATTTGGTGTGCCAGAGTATATCTCTTTTCCACATAAGTTTATGCCTACGTTGGTCCAAATGAATATCCAACTAATTGGAATTTTGATTTGGCCGATATGAGGTTTATCTCATTTCCACGTAGGTCCTTGGGTTAGACAATGGCCGCAAACCAGTTAAAATGAGTATAGTGTTTTGGATTGTTTTCGAAATCAGGATTGTTTTTCAAGTACCTTAAAAAGATAATCACTACAATTTAATTCGATGTTGCTTATTTATATTAAATTTTTAAATTCTGCTGAAAAGCCAATTAATGTGCTTAGTGGAAAATCCTAATTGCCAGTAGGGGGTATGTTTTAGTACGTAGGTGCATTCTGTCTGTCCCGGCTGATCTGGGCAGGATCTAGAATGTAAATCATGCATGCGTATAGGTCGGGCGTATTCGTATCTTTGGAAGATTCATACCTCCGGGCGATTCCAAAAAAAAAAAAAAGTTGCTTCAACTATGCAATAAAAAAAAATCTAAAAATAAAAATAAGACAGCTTAAATGATTTTTGACCCTCCGAGGAGATTTTTTTGCTGCCTTCTTTGACTTTAATAGTTGTCTCAATTTAAATCGATCCTGACATTTGCCAGATTATACAAATATCTGCTTTTAGTTCATGTTTTCATAAAATATTTATAACATCAACAAGAACACAGCACAACTTCGAAACCATATCAAGAGAGAACGCAGAACACACCCAAATAAATAAACACAAATAAAAAAACTTGAAAAATAAATAAAAATTTGTTTGTTTGTTTCGTGTTTTTTTCCAGCATATTGTAATATATATATAAACAAAATATTACTTTCCGAAGTAATATTTTTAACGCTTTGCGGCATTTTCATTGCTGCGATCTCCTCTTCGTCCTCGCTGCTTTCCTGATTTATCTCTTCGATTTCGAGCTGAAATTCAGCGCTTCTATAAATTCGCAGCATTATTTCTCCCATTTCCAGCACTCCAGCATCCGTTAAGGAGCTGAATTTATTTGGGAGAAACAGCAGAATTTCCTTCAGCTCAATCGCAATTTTTTCCCCAAATCTGGTGTTGATTCTTCTTACGTTTTTTCTTACGGGATAAGTGCGTGCACCCCCGCTGCAGGTTTTTTAGGAGCTGTTCTTTAGGAAAAACTTTAGGAGGAGAAACTGTTCTTTAATGCGGTGAAACTAATTTTTATTGAATCCTAATGAATCCTTATGAATCCAGTTTATTTTAGCGAATTCCTAATTTAAATTTCTGCAATCTCTGTCGAAAGACCGCAAGAATTTTAACAAAAATATTAAATATCATGAGCGTGAGAAAGGTGTTGTGTTAGCGCACACATTCGACCAGTCACTTGAACGTGCTCGAATATTTATTAACTGTTGATTTGGTTAATTAGGCACTTGAACGTATTTAACTCCAGGAGCAAAATTAAAACAAAAGCTTCAAATGATTTTTTAGTTCTCAATTTATTGATATTATTTTCAGGTCTTTTATATAAAATTTAATCAATACTGTATAGCTAATACATAATATCTATATGCAAAATATTAGTAATATATGTGTATGTTTAAAACAATAAAAGTTATAAATTGATATAAGACAAAACAAAAAAAAATGCACAAATGACAAGAACAACCAAGCTGGCCTTGAAATAATTGTTTAGAGCACTGCACTTAAAACATACAAAAAATGCATTGACAAAAAGAACTGCATTCATATTACAAAATAGCCAAACTGGCCTTGAATTGGCCCAGAGCATTGCACTGGAACTGGACTCATATGTCGCTTTTGCAAGCTCAGATTTTTTGGCAGTTAATAGCACGCTTTGTCACTTGTGAATATTGCTGTTATGCTTTTATTTATTTGATTTTTGTTATTAAGTTCTAAACAAAAACAACAACAACAATCAAATTATGTTCAGAACTGAACATTCTCCGCCCCGTTGAACAATGGGTTCAACCGTGAAATCCGAGTCCCTGTTATGACTTATATCAGGTGTTATGACGTGAATTCTTGGCCTGCAGTGGTGGTGAGCAATTGATGCTGCGAGACCTCCAAGATAATGTAACGAGATAATGCAACCGAACAGAAAGAGACATATATAGCTTATGGTGTAGTGATGAATATCATTTGGTCGAATTTCGGTAGAAAGTTCAGACATTTCATTTTGGATAGCTGATAGTTCTTCCTAATTGGAGTTCTAATGAAGAGAAATGTTGACTGCTGAAGATTTCTTTGATGGAAGCATCAAATCAGATATCTGCACGGTTGGGATGTATGATTTGTGAATCATTGACATTAACTTTTTGTGGCCTTGAATGGTTATCAGTGGCTGTTTAATGACGCAGTTTTCATTCATAGAAAGAAGTCCCGAGTCTTTAATGGTGTTAGAACTGCTTCACAAACTACATTTACCACGACTTCGCCATTGACAGAATATATCCATGTGTTTGGATTGTGTAATTGAAGCCAATGGGGGCCAGCTTCCGCATGTTCGATGGAGCATGACGTGTTTGTTGCAACATGATTAAGTAAATTTAACTTACATATTGCAATGTTGGGTTCTCGCTTATAAAGTGGGTGATTTTGTTGACATAGATATTGCTTTCTTTCGGTGGACGTGCATATCTTTGAATCTGCTTCTTTCAGTGGGTAATATTGATCACGATGCAGATTTACAATCAAGAATGAGAACAATGACTGAATTTGAACAAATTCATGGTTTAGATGCCACGGCACAGGAGTAAGCTGTAATAATACAAAATCTTCAGTAGATACTAGTGTAAGTTTCAATTTAAAAATAATTTAATTTGTGGTGAGTCGTCCTTCGATTGCCATTAAGTTATATAGTTGTATCAATTCTTCGGTAGGTAGCTTTAGATGGCTGGGAAGGCTCGCCTTTATGTGAAGTATCTTTTCTTATAGTTGTTGAGGTGAGATTAATTCGAGACTTAGTTTGCCATGATGTGTGTCTATTAAAATGCTTAGAAGAGAGTCTTGTACTCGTTGGAAGTATATTAGTTCCAATGTTGTTTGAATAGCTAGTTCAGCAACAGATTGAGCGATGCTTTGGTTGTCTACTTCTTGTTGCATGTTGTCAAATCGATAGTCCAGGTGTTGTAATATCTTTTCGACCTTAAGAAAACTTCAATGTTTTGTTGGTTCTTTTTCATTACATTTATCGTGCTGTCAAGAAATGAAGTTTGGTTATGGATTTTATTTTCAAGATAATTCGTATTTTGATGTATTTTATCAATGATGCTGGCGATATCTTCTGCATACTGCAAATCTAGGACTCCAAATAGAGAATAAGCTACGCTGCCGATGACGTTAAATGCACCTCTTTTCGTTCGGTGTCCATTATGTATTTTTAGAAGTTGATTATTCAGAACTATTTCTTCCATTAAATGCTTAATTCTCATGACTATTATTAAACAGTGCTTGGACGTTTGCAAGACTGCATAGGATTTTTGTAGTACTTGTGGATAGCCATTCATTAATTCCAAATTTTTCCCAGTATGTTTGCATATTAATGTAGGTTATAAGGTTCCATTCGCTTGTAATTATTCCAACTGAGCTTAATTTTTCGAAATAAATACCCGGATTGGCCACAAATGGTTGAACCTCGATTGTCGCAGTGGACACGTAAGGTACAAATAAGCAAGCCATTTAGATGGTTATAAGTGCTGAGCTTGCATTCATTTGTGTCCGTTTTGGTTGGTGAGAAGAGCCAGTGGGGTCAGAGTCTTTCGTCTTCTTTACGCCTGAGCCCTTTAATGTTTTGTTCTGTTTCAAGGAAGTTTGATGAAGATTTTTTATTGGTAGAGGCCTGTGAATCGGACGTTTTAAGGTCCCTATTGGCCTGTGAATCGGACGTTTTAAGGTCCCTATTGCTGTCTGAATGTCAGCCACTCTGACCACGTTGTCGTGACCCATGTATGTCTGTAAGACTCTGAACGTTATCTTCTTGTATTATTACCATTATGTCTGGATCGATGTTGTCCCTTTGTTGCTTCCATTTGTTTCTATATTGTAGTTTCTGAAGGTACTCTCATGACCAACGCCTCCAAAATTCATGCTTCAGGTGGGACACTAACTTTCATCTGGCTAGTAGCGAAGCTTTGTTTGGCGTGGCATATGAATCTACAGATGTTCTCAACGGTTTGCCGATCAGAAAGTGTCCGGTTTTAAGGCGGTAAGGTCATTGGAGTCAGATGGCATTGGAGTAAGTAGTCTTGAGTATAGTATAGCCTCAATCTCAACCACAGCTGTTTCTAACTCTTCATAGGTTAGGAACACTGTGGAAACACTCCTTATTAAATGAGTTGCAATAGTAACCGCAAACAGTTCAGTCGTGCTTTTAAACCCGCTCTTACATTTAACTTTCAAGAATTTGTGCTTGTTTCGGCTTGCAATTTTAATCACCTAAAATTAAATAAAAAAAAAACAATAAAAATTATCCAAAAGACCTTTGTAATAAACTAAATAAAGTAAAAAAAAAAAACACACACACATTTCACTGGATCAATAGTTCATTGTGCTATTCTACTTGTTCTCTGACCTATATCTATGTGCAGTTGCGTATAAGTGTGCCGCGAAAAAGAGTGAATATCGCAATCAAGCAATAACATTAACAATAAGAAAAAGTGTGAATATTGCAATTAAGCAACAAAAATAACAATAAGAGAAACAGCCCACTCCAACTTTTAAGTGCACCTGAAATAAGTGCAAATATCAAAAGTAAAAAAAAAACTTTTTATCGTGTTTGTGCAGCTTGCATTTAAATTATTATAAAAAATTACACTCTAAAAAATTTTGACCTAATTGAATATCGGTCATTACTTTAACCAAAATCAACAATATACCAAATAAAATAAACAATAAACAATGGAACCTGCTTGTGCCAAAATAAACTGCTCTATTGAGGACAAAGGTGCAATTAAGCTAAGTTGCAATGGTCTTTGCGGAAAATCTTACCACGGCACTTGTATAGGAATGACTAAAAGAAGTTTAAACTACTTTCAAGAATACACATCATATTTTAAATTCTTCTGTGATGAGTGCATGGATCTATCACTATGCCATGTTATGCTCGCCATAAAATGCAAAGTCATCAGTAAAAAACCAAATTTTGAAATAATGACTCACGTATCCGATGATCTTGCAAGGGTAGAATCCATCTGCAAAGCAGATAACTCGGATATCTCAAATATTTCTACTGATTTAGTCAAAGATAGCGAAAAAAATTTTATTTGGAAAACTGCCATAAGCGAGCTTAATATAGAAGTAAAAAAAAGCCTCGACGTTTTAAAAAACGATCATACAGCCAAAAATATACTGAGCATGCTAACATCTTTGCGCTATGATGTGGATATCGCACTTCAGTCAAGCAAACCCCAACCATCACCTCCGCAATCAGATCCAATGCTGGAAATATTACATCAAGAAATAAGTGATATCAGTGATGATCTTGAAGTGTTTCGAGTGACGCTTGCAGATGTAGTGGATGAAATAAGATCTGCACCCAATAGAGCTGAAATAAGTTATCCACAAGCCTCTCATCATAACTCTTCCTCTATTTTCGAGGAAATAATGGAAGCATCTATTCGTTTGCCACAGGTCACGTCTTTACCAGCTAATCTGAGTTCTTTAACTGCCTATGACACTACGGAACATATAACACCGATTGCTACTCCTCAAAATGTTACAATGAATCCACCCCAAATCGGATCTCCACCATCAACAGTACCCACAATAGCTCATTCTTTTCGTTCATCAACAATTTCTCCAAAACAAAACAAAAATACCAATAACTCACAACCTGGATCTCCCTCTGCCACTTCACCTTGCGACTCACCACCAATTGCAGCCCATCGTACCAACTTAATCCATGAGTTTGGAACGTCATGGACTTCAACTCAATGGCATAATAGAATAAAGAAACTACATGATTCTAATGAAATTGACAAGACCACTCTGTTCATTAAGGGCCCATCAGTTAAAACAACTATATCCTGGATGAGCACTTACTTTCGTAATAAATTTTGCATATCTATTACAAACTGTTCAAAGATATCCAATAAAGCAAAAAAATTCTGCAGTTTCAAACTAAACATCCCAAGTCAATATGCGTGGATGTTCCTGAACACCAGCGGTGAGAGACACGGCGAATGGTTAATAACCGAATGGCCGAATAAGCCTGGGAAAAAGTTTAAGACATCAAGATCCATACAAAGTTCTGGCAGTTCAAGAATCGAATCTTCTGAAAGAAATCCTAACATTAACAACAACCCATTATCTAAAAGTAATTATAGTTCTTGCTCTAACTCTTTTCCGTATATAAATTCCCGTCCTAACTCAAAATCTAAGTTAAACTCTTATTCTAATTCTAATCTTAATTCTAAGAATCCTCTATATAAAAGAAATGTAAACCTACCTGTTCTTGAATCCCAACCTTATTTATCCAACAAGTTTGTGCAACCTAAGTCCCACCATAATTCAGATTCTAATTGGAATCTGAAAACTAGCATTTTCCCCATATTTTCTCCCATAGTTAACCAGAATACGGCTTCATCTTATAATTAGATGATTACTGGAAGCAATCTAGCATCTAAACCGCCAACTCATCAAACACGTAAACGGGTTTCATTTAATCTTAACAATAATGAAACCAATTGTGAGAAATATCCAAATTTTATCCATTCTCATACTCTTAATCCTTCACCACCAACCGGAAGTGGTTTACCAAAACCATCTTCAGTTTCAAATGAGCTTTGCAATCAACCTGGTTGTCTTACGTCATTTTTAGACCCCCCCGTCATTTTTAGTATTAATTCAGCAAGAAGGTCTTCCTACCGGTTTTGAAGACTTGCGTAATTTATTTGTCCACTTTCACGAGCACCTCGGTGTAACTATTGATCAAGTCAAGGTGGATCTGGAAACCTATGGCGCTCATGTCAGAGCTAAACATGTTTCTCTGCTTCAAAAATCTCGTAAAGAGCAACAGCAATATTATCGTTCCTAACTCTTCTTTCTTAAATATATTCTACCATAACTGTGGCGGCATGAGAAGCAAATTAAACAAACTTTATGTTGACGCTAAATCATGCCACTTCAATGTCCTAGTATTCACTGAGACATGGCTAACCGAAACCTTCAATAATGAGGAAATTCTTGATAGCAATTGGACTGTCTTCAGAAAGGATCGGGACTACTCCTAAACAGGTCTTTCTCGAGGAGGTGGTGTCCTTGTAGCATCTCAAAATTCCCTTTCAAGTGAGCTAATAGACACACCTAACCATAAACTGTTCGATCACCGAATTATTAGAGTTTGTTCAGGTAAAAGTCTCAATGTGTACATAGGTGTCGTTTACATTCCTCCCGGCAAGAGCCGAGAAAATTCTTTGACTTTGTTAACATGAAGCGCAAATCTAGCGGCTATCCATCGTCTATGTTTAAAGGTAATGTCACTTCGTCCAATTCTCTTGAAATAAGCAACTTGTATGCCGATCACTTTAAGGAGGTCTTTTGTCTTCCTACCACCTTATCTGAAACTTCTCCTAGCTCAACTATTATAGTTGATAGTTTATATTTAACCCAGGAAGAGATTTCTAATGCAATAAAAGAACTGGATATATTAAAGGGACCAGGACCAGACTTAATACCTACAAGCTTTTTGGTGCGATGTTTAGACCAACAGCTATTGCCATTACACATAATCTTTAACGAATCACTGGTTTGTGGGACATTTCCTTTATATTCGAAATCATCCCATCTTACGCCAATTTACAAGAATGGTGATAAAAGATCAGTTGAAAATTATAGAGGCATAGCAATCTTGTCAGCCATTCCAAAACTTTTTGAAAAACTTATTTGTGAAAAGCTAACAAGTTTCATTAACCCACGTCTAAATGAGCAGCAACACGGGTTCCGAAAAGGGCGATCTACAACCACTAATCTCATGATTATGGTATCAGATGTTTTAGTCAAAATGGAAAAAGGGCACCAAATAGATGCTGTTTATACTGATTTCAGTAAAGCTTTTGATCGAGTTGATCACAACATTCTTATATATAAGTTAGAAAAATTTGGTGTTGCGGGGTCCATACTAAGTTGGCTAAAATCATATTTAAACGGCAGATCCCAGTTTGTTAAATTCCAGGGAGTTCTATCGGAAAAAATTACAGTCTCCTCGGGAGTTCCGCAAGGTAGTCATCTTGGTCCTCTTCTTTTCAACATATTCATATCCGATCTGTCAGAAGTTCTTAACGATATCCCACATCTTATGTATGCAGATGATTTAAAAATGTACTATGCAATTCAATCAGATGCAGATGTAAATTTTTTGCAATCAAAATTGTTGTCTCTTGAGCAATGGTGTTTTCAAAATAAACTACATCTTAATGTCAATAAATGCAATGTTATTAGCTTTTCTCGTAAAAACAACGTAACATTACATGCCTACCACCTCAATAGTACCGAACTAAAAAGGGTCAACCATATAGTGGATCTTGGAGTTGTCTTAGATTGCAAGATGCGCTTTAATCTGCACTATGATAAAATTGTGTCCAGGGCCAGCAAACAGCTCGGTTTTATAAAAAGACGTGCAAATGAATTCAAGAAAATATGGGTCACTACATCCTTGTACCGTGCATTAGTGCGCCCAATACTTGAATATGCATGCATAATTTGGAATCCATCTTTCGATTCCCATAGAGAAAGAATTGAGTCTATTCAAAAGCAGTTCTTACTATACGCGCTTAGAGATATGTACAACCCCCATGATTATTGTAGCCTTCCATCATATGAACATAGACTCAGCCTTTTAAATTTGATGCCACTATCAACAAGAAGATCGTTATTGGGCTCATGCTTCACATTTGATGTAATTAATGGTGCTATTCACAGCGAATATATTTCTAATATGATTTCCTTTAACGATCCAATTAGGCGCACTAGGCATACTCGATTGTTAACTGATTATCAGCACCAAACTACATACGCAAATAATGAACCCATCAATCGTTGTTGCAGAGAATTTAATAATATCTCTATATACTACTCACCTTCTATGTCCAAATAAACTTTCAAGCAAACCCTATATAAATCACTCAGTAATCAGAATTAACCCAGGCCTCAGATAAACTATATACATGTATGGATTTATATGTATAAGCATTTATTGGTTTGTTTAATAAATCAAAATACTTTAACATCCCTCTCCAAATCTCCCATTTACGTCCTTTTGTCCTTATAGTCTTTAAGAATAATATATATATACATCGTATCTTAAGTGTGTATATAGTCTCTCTTGTTTTCCTCCTCTTCTCTTATTTTTGACATGGTTTTTGAAATCATGTCAATCCGGTGGGCGGAGTATGCCCACTAAGAGCACCAAATAAAAAATAAAATAAAAACAAGGAAAAGGGGGAGAAGAAAAACCAAAAACGTAGTAATCTTAGTATAAGTAAACAAAACCTGTTAGAATAAGTTAGAATAAGTAAATTGCATCGCCTTGTTTGGCCAATAAATAAATAAATAAATAAAAGATGCTTCGCTTACTTTACATCAGCTTCCCAGGGTCCACCAAAGTGTGGAGCTTGAGGTGGAATGAATTTAAAATCGATTCCTTTTTCGCTGCATAACCTTATTATTGATTCATTTGCTCTTTGGGAATGGATTGCTTCTTGAAGCTCATTGAGTTGATTTCGAGCTCCAACAAAGTTTGTAGCGTTGACGCGGTAGAGGGTTGTACAATGTCCCCTACGACTGATGAAAAGTTTCAATCAGGGTTGCCAGTTTGGCAATTAATTACCAAATTTGGTAGAAAATTTTTGACTTGGTAATTTGGTAATTTTTTATACTTTTGGTAACTTTTTTCCTTTAGCTTTCCAAAAAATTTTAAATAATCAGTTTGTTTGCAAGATTTATATAAAAATTGTATTTATTATTACATTAAACATTTTTTAGTGCAGCCTAACCTTTGTTTTGTATTGAACATTTCTCTAAGTTTTCCGAACTCATCATCTGAAAATATTGCAAATCATGTCAAAAGAAAATGTCAGAATATTTCAATCTTGAAAATAAACGTTAACAAAGAAGTCTCTTACATGGCGAATAATAAGGTAGGGTAAGTAGCTTTGACAAGACCTATCGTTGATGTCAAAGTGTGTTTTAGAGTTGCCAGTTTTCTTTATTAATGTTACTTCTGGGATAAACACTTGGAAAAGGAATTTTATGAGGGGTGAATAAGATTAAATGAGGATATATTATAATTATATATATATTATACATAAGCAGAATAAGTCCGCTTCAAGCTTGCCTAAAACAAAAAACTGCACTTCCCCGTTTTGAAGTATTTTTTGTAAAGGATTTCATCAGAAACGCTTAGACAAAGTATAGATTTTTCATTGGATTTTAATTTTTGATATAACAGCACTATATTTTATGATTTTGACATTAACAATAGGTCTTGTCAAAGCTACTTACCCTACCTCATTATTCTGCCATGGTCTCTTATAAAAACGAAGCTACGAAACAAGTTGGGTTTTAATACAATAAATAGCATAATGATTTCAAAGGAACTCTGCGAAATGAGAAACAAGCCTCATTATGTGTGGTCACCAGAAGAAGATTTTTAGATTTAAAATTGAGATTTTTTTTCGCTATCAGCTCTAGTTTAGGAGTTATAGGCAAAAATGTAAAAACCTGTTATGTTCTAACAGAATAATATCTTTAAATTGCATCAGTCGATTACGATGGTATTTGACAGCTTTGATTAGGAAATATTCAGCCCTATCATGCTTAATTTTTCACGCGGAATCAGAAAAGGGACTTTTAATTTTTAAGATAAAGCTCTAGAACATTTTGGACATATTTAAGTTATTTTTCCTGAATGTTTTTTCCCTTGTTAAGTGTCCTGAATGTTCTTGAGGTTTATTTTAAAAATGAAAACTCTCTTTTTTGATTCCACTTGAAAAGTTATTCATAATAGGGCTGATTAGGTCAAAATATTTTTGTAAACAAATTCTTTTTCATCTTTTGTTTTGAAGATAATGGCCTTGAAAATCATAAATTTTAAAACATTTTCATAATAAACATATTTGCTACCGTAAATTGTCTGAATCATTGTCTTTGAAGTTTAAGTATTCATTTGACCTTTGCAGATATTGTGGATAATTCCAGATTTATTTTGATATAACGAAAATTGATGACATGAAAAATTTATAGGAAAAAATTCTAAAGAAACTTACTGAAAAATTATGGTTTTCCAGCCGCTTAAAATTGCTTTGAATAAATTTAACAAAATTTTCGTTTCTTTCAGCAGATATCAGCAAAAGCTTTAAATACTTTGCGATAGTTTGCGCTTAGGAGCAGTTATGGGAAAAATAACTGTATATCATATTTTTTTATAGCTCCTTAACTTGGGGTAATGGTGAAAAAGTTTCCTTTGTAGTGTACTTACATACATGTACATACATCATGCAAATATCCACCTAAAAAGACCTTCACTTTAATGACCTACAGTTGTCTAACATACGACAACAATAATAAAAAAACATATCAACATAATATGTTGACAAATTCCCAAATTTAACTCTAAAAAAAACCTCAACGTAAACACAACTAATTGCAGCTTGAAGTGCATTCTTATGAAGTGCATTTAGCACCCCTCTGCGTTTGTGCCGCTAGATACCGCACAAGTTGAAACGCGTCAGCGGTGTTGTGTTACAAGTGCATTGCACAGAAAAACACACTACAACAACAACAGGCGATAAGTCGAACAAGTGCCTATGACACTTTAAAGTCAAGGCTATGAATTTCAAGCGAACCAATTAATGTTGAAGAAAATAATTAAATTAAGGGGAATAAAAAAAAAGGTTAACAAACTGAAAGTGATTGGTCGATTATCGATTTTAAAAATTAAATTCCAAAAATATTGGAATAAAGGGCGGAGTCTTGGAAATAGTGGTAAAATTATTTTAAGAAAAATACTTGTATTTTTAGTTTATAAGTCAAGACTTTTCTGTAATAAAATTAGAATTTAAAGACGACTAATTCTGAGCTCTTCAGCTCCATGTTTTATTTAATTCTCTAACTCGGCTCTTTAGCCGAAAATAAAGCGAGGCTCTCTAGCCAACAAAAATAGCGGATTGATGCGCTTAAACATCAATCACTTTCATCACGACAGGCTTATTCGTGATAAGTGAATTCTTTCTACTACTATCTATTCTTTTCACAATAAATTTCAACATACCCTACATGGCGATCCTGCCAACTTACTGAGACTTTCTGACTTAACAAAAATTTGATTCTAAATTTTCTAAATTTTTTTTTATAATAATCTTATTTTGAATAAATAAAACTTTAAATGACAACGAAAGAACAGATCGACGAAATTTTTAAAAAATGGGAAAATCTACTCATTCCCACTGAAGTAGAACCATATATACCAGAAGGACGTCAAGAAGATTTTCCAACATACATCCCACAAGATAAATCAGCTGGACCTAAGGCGATAACCATACAAGAATACCGAGAGCGACAGCAAAAAGCAATAACAAAGAAGGAAGATAAACTACAAACTAAAAGAAGACCCAGAGCTGGAAAAGCAGTCCGAGCAAGACAGCGGGTAGCTGAATTGTATAAAATTGTTAGGATAACTAATGACATAAAACAAAAAAAAGAACTTTTAAAACAAATTAAAATAGAAAAATTAAATTATAATAAAACAAAATAATAAGAAATAAACACTTAAATTTTATTAAATATAAAATAGAAATAGATTACTTTTATGATACCAAATATTACTTCTTTGTATAACTATTTAACTATGTTTAATAGCGAGGTTAAAGAAAAAATAATTATAAACGAAAATATAGACAATAATTTAGGATCAGTTGTGACGACCAACCATATACAACAGATAGGTTGGACAGTCATAATTACTTTAGGATTAATAGCTTTATTAGCTTATATTATCTATAAAATCAACAAATATTGCAAAACATATATTAGAAAGCATAATGTTAGGGCTATAGTAAATAATTAAAAGCTATTATACAAAATAAAAAAAAAAAAAAAAAAAAAAAATGACGAAAGCAACCCTATGCAAATACCAAGGCTGTTACGGTATTTTATTTAGCAAACATTGTACAGCATGTACTAAAAAAATAATTGACATTGGAAAAATAATATATTTTTCATATCAAAATAAAAATTGGCATCAACAATGTTTTAGATGCAACGTTTGTAATGTTAAATTAAGTAGATTTCATTTTAAAGAAGACTGTTCAATGCTATTTTGTAAAAATTGCTATTAGAATATAAATACATTGTAATCATTAATAAAAATAAATTTTAAATAAACACAAAAATGTATAAACATTAATGGAAGAACTAAGAGATATTTTTAATGAAGTTTTTAAAATAAAGCAGAACATAAAGAAATCAGCTAATAGAAAGTATAAAACGGATACAATCGATTTAAAAATAAAGTATTTAGATCAATATGAATTACATTTTAATAAAACAGCAGAGCCTTTAAATAAACTAGAGGCATATGAATTGAGTGATCAATTTCACAAATTATTAAGCGAAACGAAAAATCTTTTGTTAAATCACAATCCAAATAACAAACCAACAATGTCGGAATTAAATATAGAACTCATTTTGAAAACCATTCCGATTTTTAGCGGAAACTACAAAGAATTAAACGCATTCTTAACCTTAGTCGAACTCTTAGACAGCACTTACACTACTACAGAACTAAAAAAAAAATTCATAAACATTGTAGTCAATGTTAAACTAAACAATAATGTAAAAACGACCATAGGACACTCAGCAAATATAGACACATTAGATAAACTTAAATTATCTCTCAACAATTCATTTAAAAGTAACTTAACAACAGCTCAAATTCACACAAAACTCTCTACACTCACACAAAGAAACAGTTCAGTGACAAATTTCAAAGACAAATTACTACACTTAATATCCGAACTTAATAACCTACAAACAACAGCGTTGACGACTGAAGCTAACGCACAGCAAAAAGATTTAATCATAAAAATGAATGAATCATACGCTATGACAATTTTTAAAAATGAACTAAATGATGATTTAAAGAACACAATTTTTGCAGCACAACCAAAAACGTTGATTGACGCAACAAATCTAGCTTTGGAACTAGAAAAGAATGTTAACACAAATAATCAATTAATGTTTTTTAGAACAAATAACAGACGACAAAATAACAATTTTAATAATTCATACAGAGGACAACAAAATAACGTTTCAAGTAACACTTTCAATAATTCTTACAATAGACAACAATATAACAGAAACTATAATACACGACTACAAACCAACAGAAATGACAATACATTTATGCAACGAACCCATAAAAACAACACATACAGACATAACCAAAATAACAACAATCAGAATTACAATAACAATAGAAACAACTTTGTTAGAAATAATAACCAGAGAAACAATAATGGCCAAAATGCGCAAAGACGCAATTCTGATAATAACAACACACACAGAAATTATAATAATCAAAGATATAACAACAGAATGTACGTATTTAATAATGAAGACCAGGGAAACGACGATCGCTCGGAGATCAACAGAGAAGATCATCCGGGACAGCGCAACTAAAAATATACAAAATATCGGATTATACAACAAATTATATAATAATAACATGCAGCAATACAAAAAAACAATTGAAATTCTTAATTGATACAGGTGCAGACATATCAATCTGCAAAATAGAAAATATAAATAATGATACAGAATTGATGACAAGAGAAAATTGCAAACTAACAGGTATAACAGAAGAAGAGACTTTTACTCTAGGCTCAATAGCACTAAGACTCAATTTACAAAACTTTAATATACAACATATTTTTCAAGCCGTAGACAACGACTTCCCCATTCACACTGACGGTATTTTAGGTAGAGACTTTTTATCAAAATATATGTGTAAAATTCACTATGAAACACATACACTCACAATAATACTAAACAACACCGACATAGTAACACCTTTATACTTAAATAAAAACGCATTTGATACTATCAGAATACCACCCAGAACAGAAATTATAGCTCCAATTAATTTAAACTTAAATCAAGATAGTGTTATTTTGAACGAAGAAATTCAAACAGGAGTATTTATAGCAAATTCTATAGTTCCATCAACAGGAATATATCATGTAAAAATATTAAATACTACCGAAACAGAAATAAAAATTAACAAACTAACACCAAAATTCAAACCTCTCTCAGAATACTCATATTTTACACGAGACACAAGTCAAAATGAAACTAGATTCCAAGAAGTTATAAAAGAATTAGGCATAGAATTAAAACATCCACTCATAAATATTTTCAGAAAATATCAACATATATTCCATTTAGCAAATGAACAGCTGACAATAAACAATTTTTATACACAAAAACTAATCACAACAAATGATACTCCCATATACATAAAAAATTATAGATTACCACATGTACACAACGAAGAAATACATGAACAAGTTCAAGACCTATTAAACAACGATATAATTGAACCATCAATAAGCCCATACAATTCACCTCTCCTAATAGTACCTAAGAAAAATAATGACGATATCAAAAAATGGCGTTTGGTAGTTGATTTTAGGAAATTAAACAATAACATAGTTAGTGATAAATTCCCTTTAACAAGAATAGAAGATGTCTTAGACAAACTTGGCAGAGCAAAATACTTTTCTACACTTGACATGACAAGTTCTTTTCACCAAATACCTTTAGAAAAAAATTCAAAGACCATTAACAGCTTTTTCGACCAACGATGGTCACTACCATTTCAAAAGACTACCATTTGGATTGAAAATATCCTCAAACAGTTTTCAACGAATGCTAACTTTAGCACTAACAGGTTTAAGCTCAGAAGCATTTTTATATGTAGATGACATAATAGTTTTTGGATGTAGCTTGCAACATCACAACAATAATTTAATTAAAATTTTTGATAGATTATCTAAATACAATCTTAAATTAAACGCAAACAAATGCAAAATTTCTACGTCCAGAAGTTGTCTATTTGGGACACCTGATAACACAAAACGGCATTAAGACCGATCCAGCAAAATATGAAACAATAAAAAATTATCCAACTCCTTTAAATGCAGACGATGTGCGTAGATTCGTCGCCTTTTGCAATTATTATAGACGATTCATAAAAGATTTTGCAACAATCGCACAATGCTTAAATGCTTTACTTAAAAAGAACAAAACTTTTGATTGGACAACACAATGCCAAACAGCGTTTGAGACACTAAAACAAAAATTAATAGAACCACCAATATTACAGTATCCAGACTTTTTAAAACCATTCATTTTAACGACTGACGCGTCAAACTACGCGTTAGGAGCCGTATTATCACAAGGTGAAATTGGAGAAGACTTACCAATATCTTATGCAAGCAAAACTTTACAAAAACATGACATAAATAAACCAATAATAGAAAAAGAACTTTTAGCAATACACTGGGGCATTAATTTTTTTAAACCATATTTATACGGACAGAAATTTATAGTAGTTACGGATCACAGACCTTTAGTCTCACTTTTTGCTCATAAAAACCCATCATCAAAAATGACCAGAATCAGATTAGACTTATCTGATTATGATTTTACAATAATATTTAAACAAGGAAAAATAAATACCAATGCCGACGCGCTATCACGAATAAAAATAGATTCGGACATACTTAAAACAATGATACCAAATAATGAAACAAGCAAAGCCATGGTAATTACAAGGGGAAATAAAAAGAAGCAAGAAGAACTTGCAGACGATGATTGCACATCTCAACGGGAGCGTCATGAACTCTTTATATGGGACTGCACATCCATTACAGATATCAGAAACGTACGTAAATTAAAATTTGAATTAAGCGATAAAAATATGAATATGAATAAAAATGATACTAGTATCCAAATTATAAATGATATTGTGCACGTGCGATGTAGCGATAAATTGACGAATCCAGATTCGACATCGATGAAGCTATCATCAAAAATTAATAAAAATAATAAAAATATGCATGCAAGATCTAATGATAACTCAGCGACTCTAGAGCCGATTCTGAAGAAATTAGTATCTAAAATGAATAAATTTAATATAAAAGAACTAGCGCTAGATGAAAAAGATAATATATTTGAAATCATACAGAAAGAAGAATTTAAAAGAATATATAACATGCTGCAGCAGAAGAACAAAATAGAAAATAAAAAAGAATCGCTAAAAATTATTATATTTCAACCCCCTAAAAGAATTACAAACAAAACCATGCAACACAAAATAATTCAAGAATACCATGACACACCACAAGGAGGACACTTAGGTATTAGAAAAACTATCCTCAAACTAAAACAACGCTATGTATGGAAACATATGCGACAGATGGTGAAAAATTACATAAATAAATGTGAATATTGCGCTCGTAACAAACAAATAAGACACATAAAAGAAAAAATGACAATTACCGACACTCCAAATACAAGTTTCGAAACAATAGCAATTGACACGGTCGGACCATTAAAAATTTCAAACGGGTATAGATACATACTGACTATGCAATGTGAACTGACAAAGTTCGTTATTGCACACCCAATAGAATCAAAAGATGCAAAAACCATAGCCCAAACACTAGTAGAACAGTTCATTTTAAAATACGGATTTTTCCAAAAATTAAAATCTGACAGAGGTACAGAGTTCGCGAATGAACTATTAAAAAACGTTTGCTACCTACTTAAAATAACACAAATTTTCTCAGCACCTTATCATCACGAAACGATAGGAGCTCTCGAAAGAAATCATAGAGTACTTAATGAATATCTTCATTCTTTCGCTGATGATTATGAATGGGATAAATGGATTAGTTATTACACATTCGCATATAATACAACGCCACATACTGATACAGCCTACTCACCATATGAACTAATTTTTGGTAAATTACCAAACATTTCGAATGATTTAACTAAAGAAAATGAACCAGTTTACAACTTAGAAAACTATGCAAACGAATTAAAAATAAGACTTAGAAATTTCATTAATATAGCAAAAGAATTAATAAAAACTGTAAAAGAAAAACGAAAAATTGCTTATGATAAAAATGTAAATATCTCAGAGTTCCAAGAAGGAGATCATGTATTTGTTAAATTAGAAACTAAGAAAAAATCTCAAAGTCCATACCACGGACCGTATAAAATAATCCATAGAGATGGTGTAAATTCTATTATAGAAATAAATAATAAGCATAAAAAATTTCATAATAATATGTTAAAAAGGACTGTGAGCCATAATTAAGGTCTTAAGCATAAAATCTTAATCATTTAATTTAATATTTAAAATTTTATTCAATTAATATTACTCAAAAATACACATAATTACTTTTACTATACAAAATTATTTTTATAAATATAACTTTTAACCTTATATATAAGTGGCCACTCTACCAAATAAGTTAAACGTAACAATGATCATAAAAACTCTTATTAAAGCTACAAATTTTATATAAATCTAAGAAATAGATAAATACAAATATCTTTTTAAACTGTATAAATTTTAGTATTATACACAAGCATATCCTCTTCCAAAACTCCAAACTCTTAAAAATTTATCTTTGCAAGTAAATTTTCGCTTAAGGGTGAGGGTGTAGTGTACTTACATACATGTACATACATCATGCAAATATCCACCTAAAAAGACCTTCACTTTAATGACCTACAGTTGTCTAACATACGACAACAATAATAAGAAAACATATCAACATAATATGTTGACAAATTCCCAAATTTAACTCTAAAAAAAACCTCAACGTAAACACAACTAATTGCAGCTTGAAGTGCATTCTTATGAAGTGCATTTAGCACCCCTCTGCGTTTGTGCCGCTAGATACCGCACAAGTTGAAACGCGTCAGCGGTGTTGTGTTACAAGTGCATTGCACAGAAAAACACACTACAACAACAACAGGCGATAAGTCGAACAAGTGCCTATGACACTTTAAAGTCAAGGCTATGAATTTCAAGCGAACCAATTAATGTTGAAGAAAATAATTAAATTAAGGGGAATAAAAAAAAAGGTTAACAAACTGAAAGTGATTGGTCGATTATCGATTTTAAAAATTAAATTCCAAAAATATTGGAATAAAGGGCGGAGTCTTGGAAATAGTGGTAAAATTATTTTAAGAAAAATACTTGTATTTTTAGTTTATAAGTCAAGACTTTTCTGTAATAAAATTAGAATTTAAAGACGACTAATTCTGAGCTCTTCAGCTCCATGTTTTATTTAATTCTCTAACTCGGCTCTTTAGCCGAAAATAAAGCGAGGCTCTCTAGCCAACAAAAATAGCGGATTGATGCGCTTAAACATCAATCACTTTCATCACGACAGGCTTATTCGTGATAAGTGAATTCTTTCTACTACTATCTATTCTTTTCACAATAAATTTCAACATACCCTACACCATATATTTAAAATCAGTGCCCGTAGTTAGAATTGATATCCTATAAAACAAACGAGCTGTGTAGTTTCTGATTTTTAGTTATTAAAAAATTATTAAAATTTAAACTTGAGGAAACCGATAATTTTTTAAAAGCATTAAATGCCATATCTTTGTATTTATTTATTTACTTTGTTAAAATCAATATCCATTGCCAATGAGTGCGGTATATTTTTTTAGTTCCTACTTATTTCAAACAAAAAAGATAAGGATCTCATTTTTATATCATTAATATATAACTTTTTGTTTTGTTTTGTGACAAAAAGAAATTACGTTTACCTGAATTTACTATTTATTTGTGATATTTATATTAATAAAATAAATAAATTTTAAACAAGAAAAAAGTTGTTCTTTTTCTATATAGGTTTTTGTTTTTTTTTATATAATTAAAATAAAAAAGATATACGTCTCAGGGTCGTTTCATTCACTCTCAGTTAAATTTCTTTAATGTGGATTAAATCTAACTGGCAGTTAAAAATAACTTTGGAATTAAAATCCAAAGTTAAAATTTCGTTTTTTTAACCACAGTTAAGTCTAACTGGCAGTTAAAAAATGTCAGTTAAATTTTAATTTCAATTAAAAATTACCCAGGGAAATTTGGGTTTATTGTCAACACAAATGACAGTTTGTCATTGGTTTTGCTTATTGTGCGTTTTAAATTTAAACAATTTTTCACTGACGAGCAAAAAAAAACAATTTAAAATGGAAAAAAAACGTGAGCGTTCAGCAAATTTTAGCGCTGCAGAAGAGGAGTTACTTATTAAATGTGTTATACTCCGGAAGGCAGTCTTGGAGCGCAAAAAGACTGATGCTTGCACTATTAATGAAAAAAAAGAGCTAGGGAAGATGTTGCAGTGGATTTCAATTCACGTTGCCCAAATATGGTGGTAAGTTCTACAGAAAATTTGAAGTTGATTTTTGTAACCTCTATTTTTCTTAAAGCACGGTCGGCAAAAGCTCTGCGTGAAAAATATGGCAACTCAAAAGCTAAGTTGCGCAAAAAATTCACTGCGGAAAAAGCAAGTCGTAAAGCTACTGGTGGAGGCAAAAGCATGTCTGAATGGCAGCCCAGCAGTGACGCAATGCTAGAACTAGCGCAAAAATTCGAAATGTCCATAAGTGGTACTACTCCAAACTGTGATGATGATGACGACAACGGTGGCTCTTCTGAAATCCAAAATTTGTTCGCAGATTTAGTTGGGAATGTGCTTTTGTCGGACAATGATGCGGATGTTGAAGAAGCACCACCAGTCATGGAACCAGATGTTGAAGAAGCACCGCCAGTCGTAGAGCCGGACGTTGAAGAACCACCGCCAGTAAACCCTTTAACACAAGCCAGTGCAAAGAAGAGTGCAGCACTAAATTGGTCCGAGTACTCGCCACGTATGCTCAAAAAGCCCGTGAGCACAGCGTTGAAGCGCTCGGCGCGTTCGATTATGGCTAAAAATGAATCAAGCGAGGAAATAAAGATGATAAGAAGGGAAATGGAGATGAGAGAAGAAGAACATGCTGAACATGTCCTTCAAAAGAAGGCTGAGCATAACGCTAAAATGGAAGTGTTTGCGGCACAGTTAATGGAATTGCGCGAAAAGTCAGAGCTGCGCAAAAAAATATTTTTAATGATAAAAAAAAGAAATAAGATTTCTGATTCTGAATCAGAGTCGGAATAAAATACAGTTAATTATTTAAAAAAAAAATTTGTTTTATTTTCTTTCAAAATGAAACTAGGAATAATTAGCAAGTGCATTCCGCTCAGTTGTGTTTACATGTTGCACTTCAGCCATTGATTATATGCAATCAAAATTGTTAATGTTTGTGGGCGGTGTTGGCTCTTTTGCGTCAATTGCTATATTATGCAAGATTGTACATGCTACTATTATAAGTTTTGTAGTTTCTAATTTTACTATTAAGCCAAGAGCTCACACCGGAAAACGACGCTTGATTACCCCAAACGTGCGATCGATTACATTGCGTGTTCGAATATGACTTTCGTTGTAAAGTTGATGTACATTAGATTCGCAGTAATGTAAGGGAGTAGCCAAATAATGCGTATTACGATATCCTGAGTCTCCAAATATAATGAAATGGCCAAAGTCACCCCGTTCCAACTACATTTTTAAATTGGAATTATTGAAAATGGTTCGGTCGTGCGATGCTCCAGGCCAACGTGCAACGGTGTTCGTAACTTTCATGTCAGCTGAACAAACTGCTTGCACATTTAATGAAAACCACCCCTTTCGGTTTCGGAAGTACTCAGCATTTTCACCACCGGGAGACTCAATTCGAACATATGTACAATCAATTGCACCAATTGATCGTGGAAAGCGGGCGAACGAATAAAATTGTTCGCTGGCAGAAGTCAGATCAGTTTCTGTTCTTGGCATTTGAATGTAAATTGAACGAAGCTGCAAAATCAGATATAGCCACTTGCATGGAACCTAGCGCGTAGAATCGCAGAGCAACCAGCAACTGAGCGATGGGACGTATATATCGAGATCTAGCGAAACAAGGATTCAACTTAAGAAATAGAGTTAAATAGAGACATATTCATTAAATCGAAGTTTACCTTTTTTGGATATGGACAAGAGATGGTTTAATCTTTTGCAGCAGTTGAACAACCGATTCTTTCGACAAACGAAAACGATAGATGAATTCTTTGTTATCCCATTTGTTCAAATCAATGCGCCCATGCATTTCGCATTGTCTTCGTTCAACTAATAACATCCTATCATCTTCGTCCGGATCAAACAAAATAGGTATATCATTGAAAGTATCGCGACGTCGGTTTAACTCGAGTAGTTCGTTATTCATTTTAATAAAATCAACAATTTAAATAAAAATCAAAATGATTTGGACAGAATCAACGTTTTGATTTGGACAGAAAAAATTAATTCCTCAATTAAAAGTCGCTAAGTGATTGATTTTCCCAAGTTAGCTAATTCCGTAATTAAACCTAACTGCCAATTAGCTAACTGGAGAAACTTCAAAAAAATTGGCTCACTGAGAGTAAAAGAACACAATATCATGAATTTACTTTTTTAATTACAGATTAAAATTTAACTGAGAGTGAATAAAACGGCCCTCATTTTTATAAGTATATGAGTTTATAAATTTTACTTATTTTGTGATTTTTAAGTTATTAAAAATAAGAAATTTTAAACAAGAAAAATGTAATACTTAATAATATTAACTAAATTTGTTTTACCACTATTTCTGTTTATTAATTTTAAGTATTTTAATGTTGAATAAATGTTTTTTATTAACAGAAATTAAAATTTTATTGATTTTCTTGCTTTAAAAATTTAGTTTATAGATTTATTTTAATTTAATTTTGATAACTTTTTGATCAAATTTTGGTAACTACATTTTTTTAAAAGTGGTAACCCTGGTTTCAATGCACCAATGAACGCATTCGTTGATAATCAGTTCAAGGTGAACTGCCTTCGTGACGAAACAGCAAAACACAGCGATGAAAGCCTTTGTGGCTCTTTTTCCTCTGATTTTATAATGAATTAATAATGGCCCGCAGTAGTTAATACAAATATTTTATGAGTATATTTGTTGTTGCCTCAAACTTTTTTAGTAAGTTATAAATCGTAAAATATATCCTAGGATTCCTTGGAGTGTTCGGAAAGAGTTTCCATGACTTATCGTATACACGAATTCTCCATTAATTGATAGTTTCGGCAATTCTTTGTCATTCTCTGTTTTTCTTGAGGAAGCAAGGACCACGTCTTTGTTGGGCCATATTGCAAATTTTTGTTTTCTTTTTTCTAGGTCGGTTGGAGTTTGTAGTTATGATAAGAACCGTGGAGGCCACAAGTCCTGTCTCTCATGTAAGAAAAATGTTCCTTGAAACCTCAAGTCACATGCTGCTTGTTCCTTTAGGCGAGCTGCAAGCTGTGAGGCTAATACAGCAGCGCATAGTTCCATCCGAGGCAGTGTTTGAGTTTTGATCGGAGCTA
Organism: Dichetophora obliterata; assembly: GCA_963920525.1. Lineage (NCBI taxonomy): Eukaryota > Metazoa > Arthropoda > Insecta > Diptera > Sciomyzidae > Dichetophora > Dichetophora obliterata. The sequence continues at coordinate 116,340,592 of OY986435.1, forward strand.
TAAGAGTTTTTGCACATAATAATCGTACTCTACCCTCTTTAAGAGTTCTTTTTTTTTTGATTCGCCCGGAGGAATGGAATCTTCCAAAGATACGTATACCCGACCTATACGCATGCACGATTTACATTCTAGATCCTACCCGGATCAGCCGGGACAGACAGAATGCACCTACGTACTAAAACATAACCTCTATTGGCAATTAGGATTTTCCACTAAGCACATGAATTGGCTTTTCAGCGGATTTAAAAATTTAATATATATAAAACGCGTATTTAGGTATATTTCATTCCATATAAATAAGCAACATCGAATTAAATGACAGTGATTATCAATTTAAGGTACTCGAAAAACAATCCTGATTTCAAAAACAATCCAAAACACTATACTCATTTTAACTGGTTTGCGGCCATTGTCCAACCCAAGGACCTACGTGGAAATGAGATAAATCTCAAATCCGCCAAATCAAAATCCCAATTAGTTGGATTTGCATTTGGGCCAACGCAGGCATAAACTTGTGTGGAAAAGAGATTTACTCTGGCACACCAATCCAGGTGATAGTGTGAGTTCAGTCTAATTTCAAATCAGGAAGCCAAGTGAGCACGTAAATCACAATTCGATTTAAAATTAAAATATTGAATAATTAAAGAGCAAGTTTTAAAAACGATTCATATTTGATGGTGCTTTATAAAACATAATGTCCAGACAAAAAGGAGAAACAGAACAATCTCAATTACCGATATAACATTGTTATAAAACTGCGTTAGGTATAATAGGATGAAGTTTAATTGTTTTAATTATTTAAATGTAATATAATTTCCCGTTTTAAGACGTCTAACGAATCAGAAAAATTAGTCATGTTGAAGTTGTTATTGAAATCACTGCACATGCATCGAAAAGGTTCATGAAGAGCGTAATTAGAATTGCACTGACTCAACTTGAAAAACAGAAAATGTCTAGTTCCTCTCCTTGGGATGTTAAAATTTAAAGTTGAGATGAGATATTCCGAATTAATCTCGCCACGATTATTTATATAATTTATACAGAAACATGACATTAAGCATCATTTTTCTGCTTCTTAGGGAAGGTAGTAAAATAATCTTAAGGCGTATTTCATACGATGGAAGCATAATATTGGGATTCCAACGACTATGACGTAAAGCAAAAAGTAAAAACTGTTTTTGAACGGATTCTATGGCGTCGATGTAGACATTATATTGTGGGTTCCATATAACTGATACATATTAAAGAATTGGACTTACGAGAGAGTTATATAATAATTTAGAAGTAAAGGGATCACTGAAATCTTTAGCCCATATTTTAATGAAACCAAGGACTCCTCTTGCCTTATTTATCACCATATTAACGTGGAGATTGACGCGAAGTTTTGAATCCATAATAACACCAAGATCGAGAAAACTGGAAACTATTTCTAAGTTAGTGTTATTTATAGTGTAATTTATGTTATTAGCAGATCCACGCAAGAATGTAATTTGCTTACATTTTTTTAAGTTAAGGTTTAATATATTTAAGCTACACCAATCCACAAGTCTGTTTAGATCAGATTATCTTAATAACAATGTGACAGGAAACCCAATAAGGTGGAGTTTTTTCAAAAGAAGATTATGATTAACACTGTCGAAGGCTTTGTTAAAGTCCGTATAAATAACATCAGTCTGCAGTCCCAAAGTAAAACCATTTATAACACGCGTAGTAAACTCTAAGAGGTTTGTTGTAGTGGACCTACCCTTCAGAAAACCATCTTGAGAGACAGAAATGGTGGAAGACACGGAGTAGGTTAATTGATCAGTTATGATTTTCTCAAATAACTTAGGGATTGCACTAAATTTTGCCATACCTCGATAGTTAGACACACCTATCTTAGAGCCAGATTTATGAAGGGGTAAATATAAGAATCCTTTCATATAATAAGAAAATAACCACTATGCAAGGAAATATTAAAAATGTTTGCCAGAGGAGTACACAGGTTTGTAGCACATTGCTTTTAAATACAGCTTGGACCGGTCGTAAATTCATCAGGGCCGGTCGTAAAAGAGGATTTTACTTGTCGAAGATAACACATAACAATATTTGGGTCTTTTACAGAAGCTTCAAAAGAGTTAACTGGCAGAAGAAAAGGATACATCGTGCGAGTATTAAATGGTATACCGGAGTAAGTTGATTTAAAGAAGTTTGCAAACATGTTAGAAATTACATTGTCACAATATGATTCTTCCTGATTGATTTTCATAAGGAGAGTTTTGAGTTAACAAAACTATAGAAAAGTTTTGGATTATCTTTAAATTGAGATTTTATGTTAATTATATAAGCAGAATATCATTGTTTATTTAATAGTTGATATCTATAAAGACAAGAAGAATAGGCAGTCTAAACTAGAACTAGATATTTTATATTTTTTAAATAAACGATTTTGTAAATTTTTTAGTGCCTTAAGATCATTTGTTAGCCAGGGTGGATTTAAAGGGTGGATTTAAATTAGAGAAACACCTTTTTTGGGACGGAAAATAAGAAACACATTTGCAGAGTATCATTGAAAAACTATACCGAAGATTCGACGTCATAATATGAATATGATGTTCCGCTAGTTAAAATTGGAGACCAATCAGTCTGCGAAAGTAAGGAATTCAGTTTTGCATAGTCCGTTTTTTAAAATTATAAACTTTTTTATTTCGCGCATCAGCAGTTACTTTTTCTTCTTTTTCGTGGGAGAGTAAAACTGTTATTTCAAGGGTTGGATGATGTACATCTTCTGGAAGAGATACGGGATTCGAACAATGGAGATGAACAGTAGTGCATCTATCTACAAAAACAAGGTCTAGGGTTCTGTGGTTTATATTTAAAATATCATATCATTGACTTGTTGAAGACATAGATTACATAGCTTATCTAAGAAATCATTTATCCAATCACAATTGGAAACAGGTGTAAGAAATGAAGAATCTTCAGACGATCTCCAAATCACAAAAGGTAGGTTAAAATTACCCAGCACAATCGGGCCTATTCTATGGAATCTTTTATGAAAAAATTCTGTTATTCTGTTATGATTTCCCATACAAATTTTTAAGCTGTCAAAAAATCTGTTACGAGACCAGAATTGGTATTCTGCACGACAATCTTTTATGAAATCTGTTATAAATCATAGCAGATTTTTCGAACTGTCAACAAATCTTTTACAAAATCTTTTATTTGGTACTCTGCATGACAAAATCTGCTATGAAATCTGTTATGAAACAAAACAGAATCTATATATATAAAAATGGTGTAAAAAATGTATAGTAAAACATCAATTGAGAATGGCTGGGCCGATTTGTCTAAAATTTTTTTTCAGTTGTTTATAATTGCCAGGAGAAGGTTTTTACGAAGGAAAATTTTGGAAAAACCCTCCGGGAAAGTCCGATAGGTGGCGTTGGGGTGGACTTATATCGAAAATTTGAATTTATGGACCAATTTAACTGAAATTCAGAATGTATGTTTGTTTAATCATAAGAAAATAATTTGTGTATAAATGGACCCGATAGGTGGCGCTGGGGTGGACTTATATCGAAAATTTGAATTTATGGACCAATTTAACTGAAATTCAGAATGTATGTTTGTTTAATCATAAGAAAATAATTTGTGTATAAATGGACCCGATAGGTGGCGCTGGGGTGGACTTATATCGAAAATTTGAATTTATGGACCAATTTAACTGAAATTCAGAATGTATGTTTGTTTAATCATAAGAAAATAATTTGTGTATAAATGGACACGGTAGGTGGCGCTGGGGTGGACTTATTTCGAAAATTCAATGGCGTGAAAAGTGATTTTGGTATTGCCACAATTTTGAAATGCAATCCTGGTACGAGGGGGGTAGCGAAGCACACCGGGTTCAGCTAGTAACAGATAAATGTTTCTGCCTTTTATCATAACGAATTTCAATAAATTTAATAAGTCAAGCTAAATCAGATTGTTTTGTGTTTCGTTATGTTTAATTTATGAAACAAAAACTTGGAAGACTAAAAAAATAACTTTAATCCGTGTAGTTTTTTTAAATTGTATATAATATGTATTTTCTATTTTTGTACAATTATTTATGATTTTTATAATAGGTCTTTCTAAATAAAAAAATTATAAATGTATGTGTAAAAAATGCAGCACAAAAATTATATAAATGTCAAGCTGACTTATGTCTAGAAAGGAATTTATTCCACATTCTGGAATTCAAGATTTTGCTGCAGCTTTGGTTTTTAATAATGAACTCGGCGTACACCGCCCCCACTACGAAAGGTCCCTTTGGATTTATTCTACTGTACTATTGTGGAGGTCGTTTGGTAGGATGAGCTACTTTTATCGCCACCGTGCAGCATCATTGATGTTTCCTTTGGAATTTCCAGATATGGTTGCCACCTTTGTATCCTTATCTAAATCAACGCTTACATTATAATCAGATTGTATTGTCTGAATATTAGATCCTGCGCATCCAATAATTATACATACACAATCAGAACGCACATCTAGTTGTTCGGTAGTCATAATTGCGTCCACCACCACAATTTCTTTGACCACGGCGATCGCGATCATCATGCTCGTCTCCCCGTTGTTCCTTACGTTTGAAACTTGCACGGGGACCTCTGTCCCTTTCGCTACCACCTACACCATAACTGCGTCCGTCACGACTTTTATTTTAAACTTGAGCTTCTGCTATTATTGTAAACGGGCTCTGGGTCGCCCTCTTAGTATTGTTTTAAAACAAGCAATTTAATCAAAACGGACATGCTTGTCTGTAATGCTAATGCATGACACTTCTTTAATGCTAATTTTGCAAAAAATTTTGCAATTCACACGTTAAAAGCGACAATTTCATCTTGCGTTGTTTTCTTTAATTTATTGACAACAATCAGCTTTTCGAAGATTGATAACAGGATACCATAAAAGATAGAAAGGCAGAATACCAATTTTAACAGATCTTTTATGGTCGGCATCTTTTATGATTCATAACAGAAAATTCATAACAGAATAATAGATTTGGCAGAATAGGCCCAAATAAGAACATCTATATTTTTTAACAAATTATGAACTTTTTCGATGGCTTTAAATAAATGTTAAATAATGATATGTTTTAAATAAATTGTTAAGTCACATTTAGGAGAATTGTAAGAGCAGGCAACATAAATAATACTATTATTTAATTTAACTGCAACACAAATGAACTCAATGTCACTGGTGCCAAGAATTGTCAATTCTTCAGATGCAAGCGAGTTTTGAACAGCTATCAAAACACCACCACCGATCTTATCATGATGATCTTTACGAAAAATTTGATATTTATTGCACATTATTTCAGAATTTAAGATATTAGAGCGTAAAAATTATAATGTTATATTCAAAATCAAAGCTGTTAATGAAAATATCGGAAAGTTTAGAGTTAAGACTCCTGACATTTTGGCACACAAGCTCTAATTTAGACTTGCGTTTTATTAATCGTTTTTTGGATGAGATTTAGGGCTATTTCGGGGACGCGGTAAATGTTGCACATTGCTGCACATGGTCTTGGATTGCTTTTAAATTCAAATTCGCATACAATTGTGTTTGGCGGCCAAAAGTTTACATCAACCATAGAATTAAATAAATTTTCAGGAACTGTTAATCTTAAATAAGTAATCGATCTTACATTTGAATATTTGAATTTATGAACCGAAAGATGCAAGGAATACTTCAACTTGCTTGTTGCTCGAATATATGCTGCAGCCCCAAATGCCCTTTGAGATGCATCTGCGAATACATGAAGCTGCGTTGAAGTTGGGAAATTGTTTAAGTTTGTTAAATTATCTCTGAATATGAACCATGTTGTCTTCAGATCTGCTGGAAGCGGTTCATCCCATGACAAGTTAAGCTGCTGTAACTGTTGAATAAATATCTTTGCCTTGACAATTACAGGCGCTGATAACCCAAGTGGATCAAATAACTTAGCCAGGTCAGAGCGGACGGTTCACTTTGTAACCACCTTAACTGGGTCCAGTTTTACTTTAACGGCAAAATGTTCAGTTTTCGGTAGCTACAGTAATCCCAGAGTTTTAATTGAATCGTTGTTGAGATTAGTAACGTCCATGCTTACTTCTGCATCACATTGAGGTATATTCTTAAGGAGATGAGAAAGATTTGCGCACCATTTTCGCAAATTGAAACCATGATTTTTTAAGATATGAATAAGTTGTCGTTGAGCTTCAATGACTGTTGTTAAGTTGTCAGAACTTCCTAGACCGTCATATACATAAAAATTACCTTTTAGAATTTGAGCTCCCAGCGGATAATTATTGGCGTTTGCAACTGCAATTCTCTGTAGACATTTTGTGGCGAGATACGGTGCTGATCTTGTACCATGCGTCACAGTGATCAATTGATAATATTTGAGTGGTGAGGTTGGATTGTCTCTTCACATAATTAATTAGTATCGTTGATCATCTGGATCTATTAAAATTTGACGATACATATTTTCGATGTCGGTGGGGAATACAAAGCGTGGTAGCCTGAACCGAAGAAGAAATGAGAACAGTTCACTTTGAACGGTGGCACAGTATACATCAGATCATTCAATCAATATCCTGATGATGTCTTAGCTGAACCGTCAGAGACAACCCACAGTTTTTTGTCGTGCTGTCGGGCTTAAACACACAATGATGTGGAATGAAATAGTTTGGAGTCAATACAGAGTTAAGATTCACTTCTTTCATGTGTCCACGTCTTTTGTAGTCTTTCATAAATTGAATACATTCTTGGTGTACTATATCATTTTAAAGAAGTCGGCGTTCGAGCCTCATAAATCTGTTGTAGATGATCGCTCGTGATTGCCCTAAGGCTGATATGTTTTTGATAAAGGGAAGTCTAACAATAAAGCGACCTTCCTCATTGCTGCGAACGTTTAGAGCAAAGTGAGATTCACATCGCTGCTCTGCTGGTGAAAGATGTTTGTTATTTGATTCAACCTCTTCTATTTCCCAAATTTGTTTGATTAGTTCATATATAGTTTCTTCTTCTTGGCTTAATATACCACATGTGACAGTGTCGTAACTTGTTGACCCAACCATTCCTGCTACTATCTAATCAAACACCGTATTTTGCAGTATGGGAAACTGCTTACCGATGTTGATTTGTTCTGTTCAGATCAAGTGATAGTACAGTTCTGCTCCTAATAGAACATCGATCTTGTCAGATTTGAAGAACTCAGGATCTGCTAACTGAATGTTTTTCGGGAATGACCTGGTTGAAATGTCGATTTTCAGTCGTGGTTGAGGTGATACTATGTAAGACAAGATGACTGCTTCGAGGTTGGAAGTAAAGTTTCCAGTTTTTTAATGTATTTCCACGTTTACTCGCTGAGTTTTTCTATGAGAACCCTTTCCAATGTCTTCGATGCAGAGCGATGATGGTGTCGTTGATAGTGATAATTTCTTAATCAGCTTTTCAGTTACGATGTTGATCTGAGAACCGGAGTCCAGAATTGCTCGAATTTTACACGACCTTCCATTATTTGTTGAGATTCGAATTAATTTTAGTTGTAGCTAGTAGAACGTAATTATGTTTGTTACTTCCATTTTGAGCCGCAGCTACCGTAAAGGGTACTACGTTGTTATTTGATGGATCTGGAGCTTGATGATTTAATGTTGTCTTCTGAATTTTAACATCTCTTTGTAAATGCACTAGTGTGTTGTGCTTTGCTGAACATATTATGCAGCTTCGTGATTTGCATGTTTTAGCTGTGTGATCTCCTTTGAAACAATTAACGCACAGGTTTCGTTGTGAGAAATTGTTTGCAATCGAAAAGGGAATGGCTGCCTTGCCTACAGACCTTGAAATTGTCTTGACTGGATACTGCTGTCGATGCTAACCTTCTTTTGATATTGCAGAAGCCTATGGCTTCTAATGCCTGAAAACGATTCTTTAAAGGTGCTGATTTCTTGAAGTTTTCTGGGGTCTTGAAGTGATTGCTCGTAAAGCATATGGGTTTGATGATCAACTTTCTTTATTAATATGTGCAACAGCAATGTATCCCAGTTCACTGTCTCGACATTAAGATTCTTGCGTGCGGCTATGCTTTCATGAATGGTGTCATGAAAGTTTCGGATAGTTTTGGCTTCTGATGTGGTGTTTGGAAGAGATATCAGGCGTTGTATTATGGATGACGTAAGCATTCTCTTATTGCTAAAACGATCTTGTAGAGTTTCCCATGCAATGTCGTAATTGTCTTCTGTTAAATCTAAATGAGCAATCGCACGTTAGGCCTCTCCAAATACATTGGTTTTGAGATACCACATTTTTTGTAGTTTTGGAATTTATTGCTGATGTATCATTTGCGTGAATATGTCTGAGAATGTCTGCCATTTTAAGTAATTTCCATCAAACATTGGCACTGACATCTTTGGTAGCTGCATCGATTGGTGATTCATTATTCACCTGCCTGGGCTTCATTATTCACATTCTTATGAGTTGTTAACAATTCTTGCTGTTGTATGACTCTAGCTTTGAGTTCTGAGTATGCCAGCCTATCGTATGCTTTTGCTGACGGGTCCTCGAATAGCTCCCATAGATTATAATGGACTTCCTCAACTTGACTCCACAGCTTGTTTAAAACGATAAGACAATGTGATGGAGCTTTTGTACTGATTTGCCGGATAACAGACGTTCCAATGATGACATCATCACCTTTTGTTTTCTACACCACATTCCGAATTGTTGATCAGCAGTTGTTGGCAAATTGATGGATTGTTGAGTTTGTGTTGTTAATGGGTCCATGCTGCTGGCTGCTGGTATAGCTGGCTTCCCAGTGTTAACATTTCTAAGCCGTTGAATTTCGCGTTGAAACAGCTTTATCTGGGCGTTTGCTGCTTCACTTATCTTGTCGTAGAAGCCCGACGAAAAATACTCGTGATCCCTTGGCTGGTCTATGAGTGATCGGAGCTTGGTGTCGGTTTCAGACAGGCGTTGCAGCCGTTGCAGGCATTGGAGCCGCTTGTTGAAATATCCTACCGTATTTTTCCTTTCTGCAGAATCTTTTTTGAAGTTGATGAGAATTTTCCAATCTCAGAGCGCCCGTTTCTTGTTGAGCCTCCGAAATCTCTATGAATGTATCCATTATAAGAGGTTATAAGAGATTCTTGTGTGTTTTGTTGTGTGTTTTATACCCAGCGTTTAACTGGTTATAACCACTGAGCGTATTGATGAATGCTACGATATGCTGTTGCACGATGCAGGACCAAATGGCTCACTCTGTGGATTGTTGCCTCTAATGTCCTGAGTGATTGTCGTATTGTGAAGGGATGCTGTGTCCTTTTCTTGGGTCACCAAATGTTGCGTTAAATAGCGCAATACATTCGATCAGGCACTTGAACCTGCTCAAATATTTATTAACTGTTGATTTGGTTAATTAGGCACTTGCACCTATTTAACTCTGGAGTTAGTAGAGTTTGCTCCTGGGAGCAAAATTAAAACAAAAGCTTCAAATAATTTTTGTGTACTCAATTTATTGATATTATTTTCAGGTCTTTTATATAAAATTTAATCAATACTGTATAATTAATACATAATATCTATATGCAAAATATTAGTACTATATGTGTATGTTTAAAATAATAAAAGTTATTAATTGATATAAGACAAAACAAAAAAAAAATGCACAAATGACAAAAACAGCCAAGCTGGCCTTGAAATTATTGTTAAGAGCATTGCGCTAAAAACATACAAAAAATGCATTGACAAAAAGAACTGCATTCATATTGCAAAATAGCCAAACTGGACTTGAATCAGAGCATTGCTCTGGGACTCGACTCATATGTCGCTTTTGCAAGTTCAACATTTTTGGCAGTTAATAGCTCGCTTTGTCACTTGTGAATATTGCTGTTATGCTTTTATTTATTTGATTGTTGTTATTAAGTTCTGAACAACAACAACAACAACAACAACAATCAAATTATGTTCAGAAATGAACAAAAGGTTTGAAAACAAATAAAATTTTGTGGTCACGTCGAGGCGTTGTGATAAAAGGTTTAGCAAAAATATTTCTTGAATGTAAATCTTAGGAATATAAGCAAACAAAATTGTGGCCAAGTTTTTTATTTTATTTGATCTTTGAAAAATAAGAATTTTAAACATAAATGCCCAAAATTTATTTTGTTAAAATTTTGATATCTATTATAGTTAATGTTATTCCCTAAATATTTTATGATTTCCTTTAGCGGTTGTAAATTTCCAAAGCTATCAAAATATTCGACTTGATTGATGTTTTTCCAGTATGCTACCCAATGTGTTCCAGGGCCCTTTGATATATCTTCATTAATTATTCCGCATTCTTTTTTAAATGGTTTCATTGGAAGAACATCACACATAAACACTCCCCTAAAATACGGAATTTTTTTAGAATATTTTCTCAAATCTACACTAGAAAGAGCTCTTTTGGGCAGCTTCATTAAAAATTTTGTTGGAAAGGTTTTAAAAAAAGGCGAAATCCTTTTTTATATAGCTTTAAAAACATGCCATTTTCCCATTGCAATAGATTCTTTTTTACTGTTATGTCGTTTTGCTTCATTTAACTGCTCTTTTTTAGTTTTGACTGCATTCATTGCTTTTGTAACGCCAGATACTCCATCAGCTAGACCACCAAGTGCACCCAGTGCAGCGAATATAGGTGCAAGCGGGAGAAAACCTTTAGATTTAGGTAGTGGAAATACTCGAGGTGTTTTAATCCGAGATTTTTTTCCGTTGAAAATATTGTTTACAACTTTTCTTGAAATTTTTACTGCATCATCCAAGTTTTTAGTTTTCTTAATTTTTATATTAGCACTTTTAAGGCGTGTCTAAATAGTCTGTCCATTTACTTGAGGAGATCTCTTCATTGCGTTGGGAACAAGCCAAGCGTTTGATTTTTTAGCAATATGTCTTTTTCCAAATCTTTATTTTTTGCGTATACGATATCGTGTTGTCTGCAAGTGGCATCCAAAGGATTGATTCCTTGATCACCTCTGGCTAATAGCTTCTTTAATTTTGTACCAGGTCCACAAAATTGATATCCGGGTAAAATAAGTTCAATGGGAAGTTTGTCTATTTAATTATTCAGGATACCTTTTCCAATGTAAGATAGACTAAAACTAATTTTCATTAATATTTATTCTTTTTCAATTAAAAGTTGAAAGTAAAGTGAATTGAAATCAATAAAATGATCTGATTATATATGATATCATTTAGTATTTTGCATTATGACGTTGAACGCTTATTCAACGCTGCACAAAGTAGTTTATTGAGCTTATTGGTGTTCATAGTGCGCGCTTTATGCTTGTGGCTGACTGATGCTTTGTTTTAATTTGTTTCTTTGGAAATATGCCCTCAATTGCGTTTTGCGGAGTAAATGAAAGATTTTTCGATTAATGAATATGTAGCGATGATCACTAATGAAATATGTAACCAATAACACACAAAAGTTCAAAGGAACTTAAAAACACAAAGCATAACAATGGTGGAAAGTTTATCACAAGAAGTACCCAGCACCCAAGAAGTACGAAAGAACAACAAAAACTATGTAAATAAACGAGATAGAATGCGCATATGCATAAAACTGAAAAGCACCACAAAACGAAACAACAATGCAACAAAGGTTAAAACTTCAGCACAAAAAAAAAAACCCAACAAATAAAATAAAATCAACGAAAATATCGTTCATAGGCAAAATAGATTAACAAGTGCCGAAATTAATTTAAAAGCTCAGTACGACACAATTAGTAATAAAACTAAACAAAAAAATTGAAACTATGTGATCAAACAAGAACAAAGCGCCGAATAGAATTTTAAAAACGCTCTACAAAAAGGCATAAAAATAAAATAATTTTGCTGTGTGAGCAAGCGAGATGGAGATATAAGCGCTGAAAAGCATTTGAAAAGAAGCTTGATGCTAGCTTTATGCTGACACTATAAACTTTTTGAGCTTTTTTTATATGATTATACACAAAGCGTTTTTGAGCTAAGCCTCTCGGCTAAGCTAAAAGCGTTTACTATGAACGCGGCCTTAGACTTATCAGTGCGAAAATATAACATTTTACGATCGGTTGTGAATGCAATTCACGCGGAATTTTTCCCAAGCTATAACATGTTAAAAAAGTTTAGAGACACATTATTGCCAAATGAAATAAAAGGCTTCCGAAAATTCTGCAGAAGTGCCTTTACAAAGTGTTTTAATTAAAACAACTTGAAGTCTGCTTCAGCTTTGTAATCTCGATAAAAATATGAAGCTAACGTAAGAGTGTAAGTAGGGCTTTGATGGAAGCTCTGGGCATAGCATTTATAAGCAGAAACACCTTCAAGAAGGTATTACAGATGAATTTTTATTTGTGGTATCATTTCTGCCATTGAGTATAGTTGACTCTGAAACTGAACATCAGCTATGGGAAAACAAAGTATCTTCGTCATATTGTCGATCTATAAAGTTTATTTTTATGAAGTGTCGCACTCGTAAGAAATGTAGAACAAAATATTATAACACAAATTGATGAACTTGTATTGTTAAAAACTGTGGTTAATGATGCTAATGTTGAAGAAAATTTTAAAAATAATTTTTAAATATTTTAATGAACATTTTAACAAACAATTCAAGCTCTTGAAAATGCTACATATGCGGAGCAACCCCCAAAGATATGAACGCTAATAGTGTGTTGCTTAGGCCAGTACAAGAAGCTAATTCCAAATATGGTCTTTCTTCACTTCATGCATTGATAAAAACCTTCGAGTGTTTGTTACATATAACATACAGACTTCCACTAAAATACTGGCGAGTCAGTGGGGAAGAAAATAAACGAATTTTTATAGATAGAAAACTAATAATTCAAGACCAATGTAAAAAAGAAATGGGTCTCATTGTGGACCAAGTGAAGTCAGGGTTTGGAACCACAAATGATCGCAATACAGCCAGTCGTTTCTTCCTAAATCCTGTAACGAAATCTTTTGCTCGTTACTGATTTGTGCTGATGTAGGCTCAGTGAATAAGCCAGGGGTTCTTACAAAATAATTTATTTACGAACGATCCCGTTGTTTTAAATAAGAAAGTCAGCATTTTAGTTTTAAATTGTAAAGTAAATCTTTATTATTTTCATTTTTTTATTTATAACTTAATGAGTACGTAACTAAATTATTATTAATTACTAAGCATTATATAAATTAAATTGATATCATTAATTCTTGCTTATTCATATTTATTTCATTACTTGATCACTATGATCCCTCTCGCTGTGAGTGACTACGATAGAACTCAGATTAAACATCGTTCGAAAGGTTAGGACACCTTCGCTTAAGATAACTACGTTTTGAATTTAGAGTAAACAACATTCGAAGGGTGAGGACACCTTCGCTTAAGATAACTACGTTTTGAACTTAGAGTAAACAACGTTCGAAGGGTGAGGACACCTTCGCTTAAGATAACTACGTTTTGAACTTAGAGTAAACAACGTTCGAAGGGTGAGGACACCTTCGCTTTAGATAACTATGTTTTGAACTTAGAGTAAACAACGTTCGAAGGGTGAGGACACCTTTGCTTGAGATAACTACGCCTGAGCTTAGAGTAAAACTATGTTCGAAGGATGAGGATACCTTCGCTTGAGATAAATACGCTTGAACTGACTACTCAGTTTCAAAGCACGTGCATGCTACTGCGCCCGCGACAAGACTCATTGTCCTAAGCAAACGTGACTGCTTTATATTCTATTGTTGCCTTTTTGTTCCACCGCTCACTTGTTTTGTTTTTCCTACTTGTATATATGTGAATGGATAAATGTCTTTGCATATTTGTATGTGTGTATATATTACTTATTCAGATATTATTTATTCAATGCATTTATATAAAACAAAATGTACTTTCAATATCTTTTTTTGACGTAAACTCTTGTATTTTTTTTCTAGTTTCCAAACTAAATAATAAATCCTTTAACCCCAATTAGTTTAATATAATTTAATTTGCTATTCATAGTTAAAGTTCGTTTTACAATTAATTTGTATAATTTGTGAGGCACAAATTGTGCAGGTGCTGCTGCGAGCGCTTCTGGTTGCTCTTCCTCCTCGCCATGATACTCTTTCAGATCGCTTATATGACTGGTGAGTATTTTTGTTGCTGTAGGACTTCGGATCTGTACGATGACTTGTGAAATGAAGCCTATTATGGTGTATGGCCTGTGATATTTTGGAGCAAGCTTGGCTGCAAAGTTGTCGACGCCCTTTGAAAGGTGATGTTCTTTTACAAGAACTTGGTCGCCAATTTACGGGCTCCATTTGTGTCTGCGCAAATTGTAGTATCTGGCCTGATCCTGAGCTGCACGTTCCATGTTGCGGGGCACAATTTTAAAGATTTCTTGCAGATGTGATGCTTTCTCGGCATGAGACTGGCTGATTTGTCTGGTGTCTAGGGTATGTTGATCGTAGAGGGCGTTGGGAAGCCTAGGCTCTCTTCCTTGGATCAAGAAGGCGGGACTGTATCCTGTGGAGTCAAATACGCTTGTGTTGATGGCGAGCGCGACTTCTAGAAGTAACTCATCCCACGTCGGGTGATCATTGCCGGTAAGTTGTGCTACCACTCTTTTGATGTTACAGTTTGCTCTCTCGGTGGGACTTACTTGTGGCTTGTATGGTGCAGTGAATTGGTGTCTGATGCCCATTTCGCTCAAGAACTTCTTGAAACTTCTTGACGTGAATTGCGTTCCATTGTCTGTTATAAAAACATTCGGAACTCCAAAGCGTGCTAAAATACGTCTCTAAAAGCTTTCTTTAGGATGTCTGTGGGGGTTTTTCGAAGTGGTGTTACCTCAGTCTATTTTGAAAATTTATCAAAGAAGAATAAAAGCATGGAATTACCATGTTTTGACCTGGGAAATGGCCTGCCGAAATCGGCACACACGATGACCCATGATTCTTCGGCGATCTGAGTAAGCATTTTCCCTGCTGCTCGTTGCTGGTTTGGCTTATATTGCTGACATGAAGAGCACCTCCGTACGTACCGGCTTATGTCGCGAAACATGCCTGGCCAGTAGTACCGGTTGGCTACTCTTGCAATGGTTTTGCGGATGCCCATGTGGCCGGCAGTTGGATCATCGTAATTTTCTTTAAATTTTTTATCGCTGAAAATTAGGGACACACAGTTTCCAGGGTGCGTAGTCGTATTTTTTTTGTTTGGCAGTATATAGCGGTATAGTACACCATTTTGTTTGAAGTAGTTCGGATACTTTTCAGGATTCTGCTGAACTTTTGCTTCTCTTTTCGATAACCATTTGCAGACAGGAGTATTCTTTGCTGAGGCGTCTGCCTTTCTAAGCAATATTTCTTGCGGTTGTCGTGATAGAGCGCTTGCTTTGATATGTAACTTGCCCTTCCAGTGCGTGGTGATATATGACACCCCTTAGAGACCTTCGAATTTTCTCAGCTCTACCTTTGCAAACTTTTAGATTTTTGATTCGTCGGTTGGACCTTATGTACCTGACTTGATTTCCTGGTGCTTTACCTCCTTGCTGCTTCTTGTGGACCACCTGTACTTGATTCCACTTCTTGTGCTCGTACGACCTTACCTGCTTCATGTGGCTCACTCGTGCTTAATCTAATTTCTTCTGTTCGTATGACCGTAGTTGCTTCCTGTGGATCACCCGTTCATGATCCAATTACCTCTGTTCGTACAACCATACAGCATGCCATTTCTTGTTCTTCATTATCGTTCGTGTTTTCTTTGAGAGTGATCACATAGTCTCCGCACTGATACCTTGCTTCCATTTTGAAAATCTACGCCTAGAATAAGATCGTCGATCACGTCGTGTATTATTATTAAATCTGTGTCGCATTGCCTTCCTCGTAGTTTTATGTTTACTACGAGTTGCTGAGTAACCTCCTTCGTGGTCCCGTCAGCCATTCGTATTCGTGTAGAAATGTTTGGAGTTCGCCTGATTCTTTTATTTTACTAGCAATTGATCTGCTGATGAAACTCCGTGTTGTCCCAGTGTCGATCGTCGTCTTGGTCGTGTGGTTGCCTATTGTGACTATAGCGACCATGTGGTTCCCGTTTTGCGTGATGTTGCTTAGTTGCGAGGACGTTGGTACTGGGTATCCGTTTTTACTCGCCTGGGACGATACCCTTGGTAGTTTCCCGATGATTGTCTGCAGCAGTTTCATGTCAACGTCCCTCTTCTCCCGCATTCCCAGCAGAAAATTATAGCGGGGTTTCTGCATTCGTATTTGTAGTGCTCTTCCTGCCCACAACGTCGACATGCCATCTGTGGATTAATTGGGTACTCGATTTCTTGCGTAATCCTGCGGTGATGTTCTTCTCGCTGTCGTGGTATGGCGGGTCTTATCGGAGGAGCTTATTTTTGCAGACTTTCAAAATCTTCGGCGAGACTAATCAGCTCCTCGAGATCTCTGAAGTCATTTAGCTTTATAAAGAACTGATAGTCGTAGAGACTGTTGCGGTATATGCGCTCTAGTTTGACTTGTTTAGAGAAATCTGCAGGTCGCATTAAATTCTGCAGCTCGATGAGGTAGTATTTGAATTTTTCCTTTGGCCGCTAGTGCCTTTGTCGGATCCAATCTTCCAGATGCACAAAATATTTGGATGGCAGGAAGAACCATGGAAATCCCTCTTAATTCCATTCCTACCACTGCCGCTTATTGTTGCGGAACTATTTCAGCGCGTTATCTTTTAAAAGTTCGGGCATTGTTCGCGGTAAGAGGACCTTTCTTAACCCGTATACTTCGGCTAGCTCCTCTACTCTTTCAATAAATGCCAGTAGTTTTTTCCGCCATCATATTTAAAGGACCACTTCCTGACCTCGTCTATTACCGCGGAATATGGTATTTTCTATCTACCTCGTCTATTACCGCGGCTGCTAGCTACTCGTATGACCTTATTGGATGGTCGAAATCCATTTACAGTACACCTCAATTTTTCGTCTCATACCGTTGTTCTCTGTATTATATGACCAATAGTATATATATAGTATACATATTGTATGTTTTATAATTATAATTTAACAATATTATTTATTAATAAAAGAGGCTATATAGAAAATTGGGTCAAACTTTAATAAACAATAACATTATTTCAGCAAATAAAGTGATATATTACGTTTTCAATTCATTAGTATTCTACACGTTCCTTTTTTTTGTATCAATATAACATCAGTGTTTACTTACTAATTTTTATATTTTTTTTTTTTTCATACAAAGAGAATTGCTTTGCTCCCAACTCTTGAAGTGAGACTGGAATCATTCAATGATATTTTAAAGTATCTTTAAATATTTTAGCTTCTTAGCGGCAGGAATGACAGATTTTTTTTTTCAATAACTCATTAACTACCGGTATTTTCATTGCATGTAATTGACTTGCATTAACTTTTCGCAATTTTAGTGTTTTTTTCTTGAATGTTTTGTTAAATTGAAAGGATTGAAACAAACATCATTACAATGACTTTTGCCTTGTGATCTTTTAGACTAATTTGGAGGCACGATTTTATGGTTTTTGTCGGCGTCTTACTGATGGTGAGATTGGTGGCATGGATTGGTGAGAGACAGGGCACAACTGCTGCAACAGCTGAACCAAAGAATAGATGGATTTATTTATTATACCTTCATTATACATAATTTTTACACACTAATAAGGTTTCCAATCCGGGATCTCGGACTTTTTCCAGTCCCGACAATCCCAGGGTTATAAGGCCTAAAATCCCGGAATTTTTGGGATCCCGGGATTGCCTTCAAATTGCAAAAATGCAACACTTTAATTGGACATTCGAGTAAAAACTTTAAAATAATTTAAATTTACCTCATATGTTCAAAAATTAAATAAAAATATATTTAAATGGTGGCACTCGCAGAATCTGCTTCAAAAATCATTTGATATGATTAATAAAAACTCCACCAACTAGTGTTGAGTTCGAGAGATGTTTCTCTTCGGCTGGAAATTTTGCTGCCAAAGAATTCACCTTTCAAAGACTTCAGTGCTCTCAAGAAATGTACCTTTTTTATGTTAGTATTATTATGCCAGAAAATATGAATTTTATGAATTATACAATAGATATATATAAAAAATTATATATTTTTGTACTGTATATATATGAAGAAATAATATAAATTGACCTTTTATATAAAAAAATTTTAGTAAACTGTTTTTTTTAAATTCCTTTGGACAGTAAAAAAATTCCTTTTTTAAAAAAATATCCTAACTTTCATACCTTGCACACTATTTCTTTCTTTATTAAATAAATTACTTTTGTCTGTTTTTCAAATCCCCGTACTAATTCCGAGATCCCCGAATTCTTAATTAGTTTTGAGTCCCGAAATTTTAAGCCCTAGACACTACATAATTTATACTATATTATAATACAGAGAACAACGATATGAGGCGAGAATATGAGGTGTACTTTGCAACTGGCGCGCCGACGTCAGGTACCGCGGGAGTTTATTTAATTTTTTTGCAATAGTAAAAATTATTTCTCCATCGAATAAAAAATCGTTTTCTATGTAAAATTTTACGTAGAATACGATGGTTATGTTTAAACACGCTAAGCACCACTTAGCCACCGGTAAGATTGGTTAAAATTTATTTAAAAATTTAAATTGCGTATAACAATATGAAATTTTTTATAAATTTTTTTGAAACTATTTTTTCTTTAAATTCACTCTGTTATCTTCAAATTGAAACAAAAATGTTGTCTTTAGCTTAAACAGAACCGAAGTTATGAATTCTTGAAAATTAGTCTCCAAGGCAAATTGCTAATTTCTTTCATTTCAGCTCAGTCAAACAAGAAAAATATCTGAAACGATCAAAAGAAAAAAATAGAGTATCAACAACGTTAAGCAAAGAAAAACCAAATTGTGCTCATTACATTTTTTTTCAATTCATTCATAAATACTCAATTGGAGTATTTCTTCAATTCTATAATTTTCACAATGTTCGCGTTTGCTGTTTTGTATTTCGATGTTGGTTGCCTCGAATTTGGTGGTGGTTTTTTCTTCTCGTCTGCCTCTGCTGGCAGCAGATGCTACAGTATAATTAGCTTAGCTGCACTGAATTTCGGGGCACAGATTTTTGCGCTTAAGCGAAATGTGAACCTATCCGGTTTTTTTACATGCACAATATACCAACATACCGGATTCGGATATATGGGATTTGGTTATTCGTTGGGCGTGTTAGTTTGCCGATTTCCTTGATTTTCACATATTCTAGTAATTGCTGAAAAAAACTGGGTTCACCAAATTTGTTTGTTCTACGATGTCTCTTTTGGGAATCATATCAGATTACTGATTTCGGTTATATGGGAGGTGGTCGTTCCTTTCATCCGAATTTTGTACGAACAATTCTCTTATTGAAATACGTAATTAATTCCAGGAAATTTCATGATTCTACGATAACTCCTTCAATTTTCGCCGCTCGCTGTATGGGATCGTTAGCTGTGGGATGCCACAAATACGTTGATAGCTTTAACTTCCCAGCGGCTAAAAATAGCGCTGAAACACTAATGATGCGCTGTTTTTTAAGCAAGTGGTGCATCTTTTTTGATGCAGCTTACTTTCCTTTTTTGTTGTACGTGTCCGCAAAAGTAGGCGCATTTTTACTGCATCTTTGGTAAGCTTTGAGGATGCAGTTAACTTCGAAAACGACATTGAAGTTAAATAAAAAAAATTGCTTTGCTTAGCCAGGGATTGTACTCGGACTGCGTAGCTTAGAATCGAATGTCTTAACACTGTGCTATTTTCTTGTTTGATTCTGTATAAAAAAAATGTAGATAAAAATATGCGCTCAACAACGTCCTTAAAGCGTACCAAAACTGCGCATAAAATGCGGTGTTTCTGCGTGCGCTTTTTATTTTTCCTCTGGGTTATTTCAAACTTATACACGTATACCTAAACACCTGATTCGTGGTAATGTTAATATGATTTTAATATTAAAACAGGATGAAATGAATATAAAACACATTTATAATGATCATGTTGGTTCTGATATGTCTTTTAAGACATTTCATGAGTTATGTTTCAAGTGTTGGAAAGAAAAATATGGCTTTTTAGTTATTAATAAGAATGACCTGACGAATAATATGCGCTTTAGGAACGGATTCGATGTTTTTATTAGTCTATAAAAGAAACAGTATAATTATTTTAAAATCAGTACAACAACTGCTGCTAAACTGATAACACTAAACAGCTAACTGCTAAACAGTTAACTGCTAAGCTGGGCTATACTGTTAAATAGCCAACTACTAAACACACTAACTATCAATATGAATAAGAAAACAAATATAGGTAGCAATCTAATTAAAACTAGAAATATTTTGAAAAAGAACTATAAAAGTCTCCAGCTCGGAGAAGCTGCAAATGATGAGCTCTTAGAAAAGGCTTTATCAATAGGCAATATCAAAACCATTCAAAGAAATAATTCAATCGACTAATAATAAGATAACAACGATAAAAAATTAAAAATATTCAGAAAACTCTTTTAAGGAGTTACTACCAGCACTCCATTTAAAAAGAGCAAGCATGATAATAATACATTTATTAAAATCGATAAAAGTTCATATGCGTTTAAATCATTTGATGCTTATATTGTTGATGATGATACTCATGATGATGATAATGCTGCTAATGATATGGAAAATTATGATGTTACCATTGCATTAAATCTGGAAAACTATGATGTTACCATTGCATTTAATCAAAGTATTCAATTCAATTTATCGAAAGTTTATTTAAATAAATTTGATAAAACCTATGGTCCTCACAGGGATAAAAATCAGGTATTTAGATTTAGTTTTAATTCAACCAATATAAATGTAGGTAGCTCACAATGGTCTTTTACACCAGGTTTATATGAACTTTTAGTTTACAAGGAAAGAATCAGTTTTAATGAAGCAGATATAAATACTTGTAAACAAATATTAGAGGTGACTAATACTCATAAGCGAAATAACAGCATAAATAGGAAAATTAAAGTAAATCGTTCGAAAAAATATACAACGATTATTAGAAAGCTAAAAAAAGAAAAGCTAAGGGTTTCTTCAGAGGCTTCCAAAGACCACTCTCTTGTCACTCTTAAGCCTTCAGATAATCTCACCCTCTCGTTTCTACCACTAACAGAAAGATTTGTACTAGTAGGAATGCAGTGAAACGGTGACAAGTTGGGTCCAATTGAACGTCCAAAGCACGTGTATATACGCGTCACGGGTCTATTATTCAAAAGAATTGCTTACTTTCCCACAATAGCCTTTTAACTGGATTGGCTTCAGTGGGAACTTGATTTTGCTCCATTCACTCTTACACTGTACCCAAAAAAAAAAAAAAAAACCAGTGATCTTTTACCACACAAAACTATGCATTTCTGAATTTTCTAATTTAAATGAAAAACGAAAACCTCACTTCTATTAATATTTTTCAAAAATCGTTCAGACTAATAAATTAAAATTCGAAGAATTCGCTCTCTTCAAAAAATTAACCTTAAAACTCAGAATTTCAGCTCAGACCTAATGAACCTCAATTAAAAATAATAAAAAAAATATCGCAAATTATTTCAAATTTCCTAAAATTCCATAAAAAAAATGAAATGCAGAAAGTTTAGCAACTTTTTTTAATGAAAAATAGAATTCAAACTAAAAACTAATAATAAAAAAATCAAATGATAATGGGAATCGTAAGAAAAACGTTCTGATGTGTAAAGCACAATTTAAGAGTATATATAAAAAAATCTTCTTAGACAACAAACTTCATATTATGCCAAATTCTGATAAAAAAATAAAAAAAGAATCCACTGTTTAAATTATGAAAATCTGAAGCGAAGATATTAAAACGTATTTCAAAGAAATTCATAAGTCATGGTATTGACATAGTGGCTGGTGTGAATTATGGTTGTCTCATCCCAAGTAGAATTTTGCGACCACAGGTTACTTAAGACACATTTTTTACACGACGACGTTGCAGCGATACTGATTTGGAAAATATTTTGTGGGAAAATTTTGTAAAAATTCCTAGGATACTACTTTACCACTAGGTCACAAAATGTTGTAACGATTTATCAAGTGTTACCTTTAAACAACGCATCACTCATCATTTATCAACATGTACATTTTGTAACAATTAGCTCATGGCATAATTACTGACATGGTAGTAGCGGAGACTGGTTTTTCTCTCACGAGCGGCGATGGGTAGTTGTCAAAATTAGCTGTTCATGCAATTAATCAAAGAAATGTGAAAAAATAAGCAATGACTTAAACATAGCTAGTCAACCGCAGCAAACTAAAAATATTCCAATAATGAATCAAAGAAATGTTAGAAATAAGTACATAGCTAGTCAACAGCAGCAAATTACAACTTCTTTAGCTGTTTTTGACAGCTACCAATCGCCTAAAAACTGTCACGGCTACCTTGTCAAATAATTATACCATGAATTAGCTAATTGCAACCCAAGTGTAGGCATCTGTACATTCATCAAGATGTACATTTTGATACAATTAGCTAATTGCGACCCAAGCGTAGGCTCTTTCTATTTAAAATGGTGGACGCAAATTATTATTATATTTAAACATTTTTTATTAATGTATGAAATTCTTGCAATATTTTCTGAATTCAGCTTGCGCTTAAATTCTTAAGAAGTTTTGGCTGTTATTTTACCGAAAATCTTCTTTCCCATCTATATTTAGCTCCAAATAATATCAAAAAACACTTAAGATTATGTTGTACTCCTATATATTATACAAATTTTAATTATAAATAATTATATTTATGGCTGCAAAATGTAAACAAAGCATGTAAACAAAATTAATTTTTTTGCAATTGGCAACTCTGTAATGCATTTATATATAAATGTGTATAATAAAATGTGATTTTCATGTAATTTTCATGAATGTAATTTTCACTAACACAATGTCGGCATTGTGTTGCACCACTTTCGAATCATAGTGGTCTCTGTAACGTAACCAATACGTAACATCATGTCAATTTTGACACAAAAATAAACGCTACGACGTCGCTGCAACCCAAATGTGGACCATCAGTTCTATTCGGGATACTAGAATAGATACTAAATTATTGCTATGTCAGTCCTAAATATGTTATCATCCTCTAAAACCCAAAGAAACCAAGCTAAAAATTTTTTTTTTGTATCTACTCGACACTTCATGCATCCAGCTTGGAGCTATCAATACGGCTGCAGATTATCGTCGCCTTTTTATACAAATTGGCAAGTGCTTGTAGTCTGCCTCAAGTGTACCACTGAGCCAGAAAACAGTTACTATGATCCCAAACACTCGCATAACATAATATCTGTATCTATCCCCCATTTCCAACCATAGCTTGTACAAAAAACACTCAACAGCATTGTCAAATGTTTCAAGAAGAATGTACACAAGCATGGTTCGTAAAACATAAATAAGTACCACTGTGCTACTATCACAAAGTTTTCAGGACTTGTCTTAAATAACTCTAAACAGCTTCCAGGTGTACTCACACAAATCTGTCCAGAGAAATTACTTCAGAAATATAAAACGAAAATTTAATTAGAGTAAGTTTAGTTTAGGTGCGTTAGTTTAGGTGCACAGCACTTCAGGCGGATGACAAGGTGGCATCCCGGCCACTTGACGGCTTAAGGGGCGGTTCTTGCCATCATGCGTACACGACTAGCTTACCACATGATTTTCGTGTCAAAAATCGATATAAAAAAGTGAAGGTGTAGGGAAATCAAGAGGTTGTCTTAGAATAGAGGAGAGAAAAAACCAACAAAAAGATAAAGAAAACCCGAAAGAAGTAAACAAACACCACAAGCACACAAACCTAAGTCACTGTCCTTCAGCTGGAGTCATCCCACCCTTTCACTTGAAGCCAACCTGGTCTGCAGCCTTGAACTACATAAAGACTCCTGTACTTGTAACATGTAGTTCCCGTCACTGAGTCCCTTCTTCGTCCGATATCTGTAATCCGTCAGGACAGCATAGCAGAATCTAGACTCATGGCAGCAGCCAACGTTCCTCACCAGCCAGCAAAAGTTTTTAACAACTCCTAATTCTAAGTTGTAATCAAAGCAACAAAAAAATGTATGTATATTTATACATAAATGAGAAAAAGTAATTTCACTTCATATTTTTTCTTTTATTTCTACAAAAAGACTTAAAATAACAATTGATTTCAAGTGATGTTTAAGATT
The DNA here is from genome assembly GCA_963920525.1 of Dichetophora obliterata. NCBI lineage: Eukaryota > Metazoa > Arthropoda > Insecta > Diptera > Sciomyzidae > Dichetophora > Dichetophora obliterata. The sequence continues at coordinate 116,364,779 of OY986435.1, forward strand.
TAATGTTGTAACGACGTGTTTTCGTGCTGAGGTATCGCTCGCCGGAAACCAAGGTTCGTTACAAGAATTTATTTATTATTTTCTCGTGGACACCAAATCAAAACTCGGGTTTTATTTAATTCAAATAACTTTATTACACGTGTTTTAGATTTCCTATAATACGCTTAAACCTACGATAAATCTGAATTGGAATGTTCTTTATTTGTTATATTTTCTTTATGTTGTGCAAAATAGAATTCACTTTAAATATCGACTCTTTGCTAGACTCTCATTCTACTAACCCAAACTATGACTGTAATTCTGTTCCTGTCGCCTTAGCCGTAGTTGAGCCGCGTGATCAATCTGGCGAGACTTTCTACTACACACGAACCTATCACGGGACTCTAGTAAGGATGGGATCTCATTCAACCCGGAGAGACTTTCTACCCGTCGCGAGTCGAATGAGCTGGTTTAGGTAAAGGTAGGGCACTGCGTGAGACTTCCTACTACACAGCAGTGGTGAGGATGGGATTTAATTCACGGAGAGGGGAGGAGGTAGGGTTTAAGAGCCAGAGTTTGCTCATTAATTAAATTAATTCTAACCTGTACCGCGAACAAATGGTAAGGAAAATGAGAGTCAATCAACTAATAGTGAATTCAAATTAGAAATGATATTTAAATGATATTTTAAAACGGAAAATTATATGATAAGAAAAAGAAAATTAACGAATGAAAAATAAATAATTTGTCACCGACTTATCCTGCTCTTGTGCTTTAGCTTCATCCGCTGTCGACGTTGATGCTGCTGCATTTTACTTGATGATTCAAACTTGACTTATATTTTCTAAGCACACTTATGTTCCTGTCGCCTTAGCCGTAGTTGAGCCGCGTGATCAATCTGGCGAGACTTTCTACTACACACGAACCTATCACGGGACTCTGGTAAGGATGGGATCTCATTCAACCCGGAGAGACTTTCTACCCGTCGCGAGTCGCATGAGCTGGTTTAGGTAAAGGTAGGGCACTGCGTGAGACTTCCTACTACACAGCAGTGGTGAGGATGGGATTTAATTCACGGAGAGGGGAGGAGGTAGTTCACTATTTAAATAAAACTTTATTTTATGAGCACACGTCCGTGCTGTTTGACTGTTACAACTCGAATCTTTTATGTACACGTCCGTGCTCGTTGGCTGTTCAAACTATACTCTCGATTCAAAACATCTTGTTCGTTCTTCATGCCTCGATAGTGCTGTACCCATAGCATCATTGCTCTCGTCTCTTCACACCAACGGATTCGTTCCGTTCTTCTCATACGCTACCTGTCACACACATAGTGGCTGACTACCTTCCTAAAACGTTGTTGTTATGCCTTTTCGGAGAAAACAACATCCGATTTTCCCGTTGCCGTGTGTGAATGTGTTTATCGACCGATGACGACCCGTTGTACATGCAATGACATGAAAGAACAAAAGTTTAATTATTAAGGCGTAATAAACACCCCAGTAGGACATGATGACCGTCATCATGTACCGAACTGAAGTGGTAAATACTCCGGTACTAATGGTTAAATTAACTATTGGCCAAAACCAGATGCCAATAGTTTACCTTAACCCCTATGGCCCTCTGTTACCTAATTTCGCTCACTGGCCGAAACCTAACGTCAGTCAGCCTTAATGTATTCCTGATATTATTTAAATGTTTTAAATACGCTGTATTTAAGTATATTATTAAATCTTAACTACTAACTTATGTGGTATGCACGCCTACCGTACTAATGACCTACTTTAGTATTTAGTAATAATTCTAGTATTATCGTATCATATAAATATATTAAAGAATATTATTTAATTCAAAATTCCTAATCTAATCGTACTCTAATTTATAAAAGTTATAATAGTAAGATATAATTGTTACCACTATATAACCGAAATAAACATGCAGTTAGTTAAATTTGCTTCAAATTAAAGTAATTGATTTATTATTCCAAATACTCAAATGTTCGCTTGTTTCGAGATTTAAAATTCTTCTGCAAGATTCTACAACGATTGTTTATAAAATAAGAATCCTTTTATCATTTATTTTGAATAAATAAATTTATATCCTTAATATATGTGGGATTTCGCCCAGACGACAAAATACCACAAGGCGACAAACGGACGCGTAGTGGACAACACTTCTGATTTGATAAAAGGTACAACTTTGAAACAGATGACCAGCGACGCGACGAGAGAAAACGAAAGTAGTTAGTTGAATAGAGAGAATCGTGCACGCCGGTTGTTGCATCCAATTTTTGCTTTTGATAAAACTTTAAAACTACATATTTGATTTGATAAAACTTTAAAATTATGTATGTATTATAATTGGAACTAAATAATAAGCATTACATATTTATAATAAACAAGTTTGAACTACATTTGGTGGCTCGTCCGGGATCTACGGCAATAAGAATTAGACAATTAGTTTTGTCGCCGTCAAAAAATGCCCATGTAAATTGCAAAACAAGATTTAAAGGCATAAAGTGTTTCTAAACATAATGAACTAAAGCTTGAAAATCAAAGAAATGCCCATATAAATTGCAAAACAAGACTCAAAAGCATAAAGTGATTCTAAACATATTGGACTTAAGCTTCAAAATCAAAGTTTAGTTTATATAAGTGCATGGTTGAAAACGTTAATTTTCAATTCTGAAAACTGTACGAGGATACTGAAAACCTGTTCACAGCATGCGTAGCAACAAGACATCAGTGCATGTTAACGGCATGAATTTTAACGGCGGCGGTACAATTAAAATGGAGCAACAACAATAAGCAAAAGAGAAACTTTTCGAGAACATAACGAGAGCATCATACACCCGAACAAAGCGTAAGCTGTAGCGACAGATCGAGAGTCGAGAAAAAGTACGAGCAGAGGCTAGTACATTTCAACGAGTTGGTCAACAAACAAGCAGAGGCTAGAGTGAGCGCATAGGCAGAGGCGACGGTGCATGGTTTGACCGACAACATAGTGAGAGAGAGACTTGGCAACGCGATAGCAAAACATCGAGGAGAGCATTGAAAGCAGCATAAAGAAAATCAACCCTTATTTTGCCATCAAGCATGTTTGGTGAGATTGTTCTTTATAAGTTTGAATATTAATAAATTCATGTTATACACAATTTTAACTTTACTTCTGAACAACTTTAATTATATAACTATTACAATACCGCTGTATTTTGGAATATTGATTTGTGAAAATTGTTTAATTTTAATTAAAATTCGAGATTATTGTACTGAAGAATAATTAAATTAAATTGTTATGGATGCCAACACCATATATTCGTGGACAGTGGACATGTAGAAAGAGAAATTAAGAGAGCTTAATTTGAGCGCGAGCTGACGGAAAGAAGATTTACGAACGAGACTCGTAAGGCATTTCTTAGACACAAACGATGGTACGGACGGTGAGGAGGGTGACAATGAATCGAGAAATACAGACTATACTGACGCAGGAAATGGGCTAGAACCTCGGTTCTAATAATTAAATGGCAGAAAATGTTGTTTTCACTTTACGTGACATTCAAGACAGCATTTCTTCATTTTCTGGTGCTGACTCACATGACGTTAATCAGTGGGTAGAAGAATTTGAAGATGTTGCTGACACAGTAAATTGGAGTGGCTTACAAGGTTTGTGTATGCCAAACAACTTCTACAGGGAGCCGCTAAGCTCTTTGTAAGGGGATTGGTTGGCGTAAGAGGTTGGAGCATTTTAAAAAAAAGTTTAATTGAAGAATTTGGAAAAAAAATGTGTGCCTCGGAAATTCACAGTGCTCTCAGGATTAGACGTAAGCAGCCAAAAGAGAATTTGCAAGAATAGTTATACGCATTAATCGAGATAGGGAAGCCAATTGCGCTCGATGAACAAAGTGTTATCGATTATTTTGTGGAAGGTATTCCGGATGCGAGGGCAAATAAAACTATTTTATATCAATCAAAGTCGCTAAGGGAATTAAAAGAACAAATACGCGTATACGAAAAAATAAAGGGCTCTCACCAATCGTCAAATCGGTCGAGTGTGCCTTCTGCTTTGGATTCTGGTAGCAAAGCAGTTGAAAACAATAAAAATCATCAGCGAGGAAGTTTTAAAAAATGTTTTAAGTGTGGGAAAGAGGGACATTTAGCAAGAGCTTGTCAAAGCGATGGTATAACATGCTTTAAATGTAACCAGAAGGGACATTATTCGTTCCAGTGCAACAATAAACCAGCCGGTATGATAGCGGTTAAAACAGAGCGCGTAAATATGCTGAGTAATGAAACTGAGTGTATTATAAGTGGGCCGAAAGGGGGAATGATTTTCGTCGACTTAGACATAAATAATTTTGAATTTGGTGCTTTGTTTTTAGACACTGGGTGTGACTTATGTATTATGAGGTACGATACTCTTATGATGTTAGGTGATGTAGAGCTAAGTGAGGAAAAGTTGCATTTAAAAGGAGTCGGAAGTGGCAAACTCACGACAATGGGTTGTTTCGAAGTTTCAATAACGGCCGATAATGTTGTATATCCGGTAAAATTTCACGTGGTAAGATAAAGTGACGTGGCGTACGCGGCAATTCTAGGGAATAAAATTTTAAGACATGTTGATCTCATAGTTAAAGAAGGCGGAGTCGAGTTTAAGGAAAAGGTAGCACCGATATCGGAGGTAGCAGTAGTTGATCACAACAGTTTATTCAGTGAGTTCGAAGCTTTGTCATTAGCAACTGATTTTGAGTTCTGCACTAACTCAAATGAAGTTGAGGTATCACATTTAAACAGAAAGCAAGCAAAGCAAGTACGTTCTATGATAAGTAACTACGTACCGAGGAAGTCAGTCAGCTCTCCAGTAGAAATGAAAATAATTTTAAGCGATGACATACCTGTGTACCAAACACCACGAAGAGTTTCACATGCAGACAAGCAGGTCATTGAAAAGCAATTCAAAGATTGGTTAGAGGAGAGGATTGTTGTACCAAGTAGGTCGGAGTACGCATCTCCTGTTGTATTGGTCTCAAAAAAGGATGGGTCAAAAAGATTGTGCTGCGATTACCGGAAATTAAATTCAAAAATTCTTCGAGATAATTTCCCAATGATTCGAATTGATGAGGTTTTAGACAGGTTACAGGGTGCGAATGTGTTCACCACGCTCGATTTGAGGAACGGATTTGAGGAACGGAAAAAAAAAAAAAAAAAAATTTGGAATCTCAAATTCACCGGCGGTATTTGGTAGGTATATTCACGCAATTTTTCAGGGCTTAATTAATGATGGGACAGTAGCTATTTATAAGGACGATATAGTAATTCCTGCACTGAACGAGGGGCTTTGTAAACTTGAAACAGTCTTGGAATTGGCTGAGGAGTATGGATTGCAGATTAAATGGGAGAAATGCCAGTTTCTTAAAAGAAGAATAGACTTTTTGGGTTATATTATTCAAGAAAGGACAATTCTACCGTCCAAACAAAAGTCAAAAGCCATTAGTAGTTTTCCTGTACCAACTAATGGAAAAACGTTGCAAAGATTTTTAGGTTTGACGTCGTATTTCCGAAAGTTTATAGCAAATTATGCAATGGTCGCTAAACCACTTTCTGATTTGCTTCGAAAAGGAAATGAGTTTAGTATAAACGAGGAGCACTTGATAGCTATAGAAGAGTTAAAACATGCATTAGGGAACGCTCCGGCGCTGAAACTGTTTAATCCCTTGGCAGAGACCGAAATTCATGCCGATGCTTGTAAATATGGCTATGGGGCTGTGTTACTACAAAAGGATTCAGAAGATCAGCTTTTCCATCCTGTAGAGTATATGAGTCGTAAAACTCTGCCAACAGAAGAAAAGTACAGTTCTTATGAACTTGAAGTTTTAGCGATAATCCAGGCCCTAAAGAAGTGGCGCATATACGTAAAAGATATGATGTTTAAAATCGTAACGGATTGCAATGCTTTTGCAATGACGGTTAACAAGCAAGACGTGCCGGATAGCATTACGAGATGGTCCATGTACTTACAGGAGTACGATTTCGTTGTTGAGCACAGATCGGGGACGCGCATGAAGCATGTGGATGCTTTGAGTCGCGTTTACAGAAGATGACTGGTTGAGAGCATTAAAAACAATTTTAGAAAAGCAAGACTACGAAGATTTCTTTCTGAAGAACAATCTAGTCTTCAAAGATCCCGTTAAGGAACTTCTAGTTGTTCCCGCAGCAATGGAAGAGGAAATTATTCGATTAGCGCACCAACAGGGAAATTTCGCAACCCAAAAAACCAAAGAGTTGGTCGAAAAGCATTACTTTATACAAGTTCTAAGTCCGAAAGTGGAAAAGTGCGTGAAAAATTGTGTTCAGTGCATCATCACTGAAGCTAAATTAGGCAAAAAAGAGGGCATGTTGTGTCCCATCTACAAAGCTAGTGAGCCGTTAGGGACCTACCACGTGGATCACGTTGGTCCACTTACGGATACACATAAGAAGTACAACCATATTTTTGTAGTTGTAGATGGGTTTTCCAAATTCGTTTGGTTATATCCTACGAAATTCACCGGAACAGAAGAGGTAATAGATAGTTTAGAGAGGCAATCCGCTACTTTTGGGAATCCCAAGCGAATAGTATCAGATAGAGGAACGGCATTTACGTCGAGCGGTTTCAGAGAGTACTGCGAAAGAGAGAGAATCCAGCACCTACTTATTACGACTAGGGTACCACGAGGTAACGGTCAGGTTGAACGCATGCACAAGATAGTCATTCCAATGCTCTCGAAAATGTGTCATCAAAGTCCTGCCCACTGGTATCGTCATATTCCTAGGGTGCAGCAAATCATTAACAGTACTGCTCCTAGAAGTACGAAAGCAGCACCTTTCAAAATTCTCACCGGTTTGGACATGCGAGTAGTTGATTTTCCTGACTTACGCGAAATTTTAACCGAAGATGACATTAATAAATTATACGCATATAGAGATGAGGTGCGCAGAGACGCGCAAAGAAATATTCAGAAGATCCAAAAGGAGAATTGCAAGTAACAGTAAAAGACAGAATGAAACTGTATACAAGGTAGACGACTTAGTCGCTATTAAGAGAACACAATTTGGCACAGGGTTAAAGCTCAGGCCCAAATATCTCGGACCGTACGTAGTTACCGCGGTTTTGAACCACGGCAGATACAAGGTAGATAAATTAGGCGAGCATGAAGGACCAATTACGACTAGCAGTGTAGCTGAGTTTATGAAACCATGGGGCCAGAAATTCGGGACGAATTTAAATTCAGGACGGCCGAATGTGGGATTTAGCCCAGACGACAAATTACCACAAGGCGACAAACGGACCTGTAGTGGACAACACTTCTGATTTGATAAAAGGTACAACACTGAAACAGATGACCAGCGACGCGACGAGAGAAAACGAAAGTAGTTAGTTGAATAGAGAGAATCGTGCGCGCCGGTTGTTGCATCCAATTTTTGCTTTTGATAAAACTTTAAAACTACATATTTGGTTTGATAAAACTTTAAAACTATATATGTATTATAATTGAAACTAAATAATAAGCATTACATATTTATAATAAACAAGTTTGAACTACATATATATGATTCAAATTATTTTCGATATGCTCTGTTCTGACAGAAACATCTTTGGCTAATCGCGATACCCTGCGTGATCCTTGTTTCGGGTAACCCAAGAATGTAATAGCCACCTCCAACACGGTAAGCAAAGCTTTTTTCGATGAATGCGGGTCATTGTAGGGTAAGGGCTGGAGCTCCACACGATTCGCGTTGGGTCGGAATTCACGGCCCTTTGTAGCAAACGACCCATTTGGCAAGCTGTACCGATAAAATTTAGGTATTACTAATAAAAACCAGTGAGGCAAAATTTGGTACAAATTTTGATCCCTACATTGTTTTAATCAAATTCGTATTGACCATTAAAAAATTATTTTTGTGTTTTTTTCTTCTTTTAATTTAATAAGATTCCTTTATATGTAATAATTAAGGAGTTAAATTACTATATATATATATACTAAAAAAATATGGTAATTAAATGACCAAATATTAGTGATAGAATAAAGACAGTTATATAACTGCTTTTATTAAAAAAGAATTGAACAAAAATCATTTAAATAAGAACATGTTTTCAAAACTCACCATTTTTTTTTAAGCGTGTAGATGGTGGTGCCAGCATCCGACATGTATGTGAACTTGGTCCAGATAGAGTTTATGCAAGAGTCTAAAAAAATGAAGTTTTTTTCTCTTTTCCTTTCCTTAAAACTAGCAGAACATAACCGTGTGCGAATTTTTAAATTATATTATATGAAAGAAAAAATATTTAAATTTAGCACTGACAAATGCTCAATATTAATCACCATTAAATTTATATTTATAGAATGAAAGAAAGAAATCATGAACACGAAACATAATTTTAAATATAAAATATCTACTCAAATATTCATTAGTTTATATGAGAAACCCTGTATAATTTTATGTACATCACCTATTTATGTACATCAGCTACGATCATTGAACTCTTGCTATGTACTTGTAGCAGCAGCTGTTATCCGGTGGTCAACTTGCTTTAGGTCATTGGTCTATTTATATTTCCGCCACTCTTTCGAACGGCGATCAGCTGTTCCTTTTTTTCGTTGACACGTTCTCAGCGATTGAGTTCAATTTTTTTTGTTGGAACTCCACTTCTCAACAAAAGTGTGTAAATTTATATTGTATCTGTTTAAAATGAAATCTCTCCAATTTTATTGGACTTGACTTAACAGCTTAGGTAAAATAAAAAATTGCCCTCCTCTTGCCAGGCAAGGACCTAAGCAATTCGCTTTATATATGTATAGCGGAGACAAGATTTCAAAATAATTCAGTTTTTTACTCAACTTTTTTGTAATGCAAAAAAAAAAAAAAAACACAGTTAATGCAACTGCTTATTTAAACTGTTGTTTAAACTCTACGGTTTCTACGTTTTACATAGACTACGATGCGAGAATTCTGGGAGGTAAAAAAAACACTTTCGCTATGAGCGGCTATAAAATAAACGAGGGCAATTTTCTTTCTGTCTTTCTAAAATTTAAATAGTTGACTTCGTGGTCAAATCTACACGAAAACATTTGTTTGCTTATATAAATGCACCCACACACTATAAAGTTCGGCTGAGTGCCTAGACTCACTCTCTAGACTTCTACTTAACTGGCTTGAGACAAGTTAAATTAAAACATTGAACTAACCCCGGACATAAACCTCTTATACCCACAACATTCAGAGAAAACGCTTAAAAACAATTGCCTAAAGACCCAAACCCTCAAAAGCACTCAAACTTACTTATCGACCAAGAATGGAATATACCATAAGTTTGTCCTTACTGGAACTCTGCTTGGACTTAACATCAATTGTGAATGAGCCATCTACTCATTTCTACAAAATACACTCACTTTCACGTTTTCCCATTAGATTTCTAAATGAAAGCCGACATTTTCCATCTGTCACTTTATTATTTTATTTATATTTGTTGCAGCTTAAACGAGGCTCAGCAAAATTTTTACAAAAATGCAAGCCTAGTAAAAAATAAAATATATTTTGCAATTATTCCTGCCCTAGGAAAAACCTGCGTGTAATGGCAAATTTCCGCAAAAAGGTGACATACTAAAGCATTTTCTTCTTTTAGACATGGGCGCACGTTAGAGGTGTATGTCAAAATTGAGCAAAGTAGCGTTTATTAGTGGTTTACAGGCCGGTTGCACAGGCCTGTGACAGTGAAAGTGCGAAAGAATACGTGTACTGTTTGAATGATTCGAAAAATTACGAACTTTCATGCTAGTAGCAAGAGGTGCTACACATGCTCGTGAAAGTTCAAAATCGAACGCGAAGATTCTCGCTGCTATTGCAATTTGCGTGTGCTTTACTTGTTGTTTTTTTTTTGCTTTTAATTGTAAACAAGCTATCAGTGTTGTTTCCTGTACGAAATCGACGAAAACCCAAAATAAACCCACCAAAAGTAATTAAAAACCATACTGATATCCCCTTTTTGACATACACTGGCCGCTGCTGTTGAAATCCACTGGCTCTGAAATTTCGTTGCCAGTAGCGATGAAAGTGGCGTGAAAGTGAATCCAGTGTGAGTGTATTTGTAAAATAGTAGGAATGTATTGAATTTTTCGAACTACAGAGCCAGTATACTGGCCTGTGTAGCAGGCCTGTTAGGTAGATTGGTCAAAACTGCATCTATGTCCTTTTTGAATCGAAGCTTTTTACGCCTCATTTTGTGATTTGCTTGAGTGAAATTTAAAAAAGACACTTTTTTCCATACACTTTTTTCTTAGAATTTTTGTTGTTTTTTTACTTGCGTCTATTACAACAAGAGGATATAAAATTTAAAATAGTATTTCTTTGTAATCGTAAGCAGTGAGAATCGAACTCGCATCATTTCGATCGGGAGTTTTACACACTAACCACTACCCTTAAACTCTTTGTCTCATGATGTGATTCATCAAATATTAAGTTTTAACTGATGCTATGTTTCAGTAGATGATAGGAATTTATTAAAAGAATTATGCATAAGCTATCCTACATATGAATGCTTGAAGGTATGATGAAACATATTACAAGAATGTATTAAAAGGATTGTGCATAAGCTATCCTACATATTCTGTTGTGAATGAAGCTATGATGCAGCAGATCACAATAATCGATCAAAAGCATTGTGCATTAGCTATCCAAACAACAAAAGTAGTTAGCAAGGTTCCATTGAACGGCTTGAAAATTATCACAAGATGCCAATTGTTTTATGTGTAGATTTTAATTGCGAATTCAGACATGAATGTTCATAGGAACTTAAGGCAAGGCCGGTGGTCGAGCGATGGAAATTTTAAGGTATTTTTAGGATTTTTTTAGAAAGGTAAAATATTGAACAACGATATTTTAACTTTTAAGGTATATTGTAATATTGTAAAACTTATTCATCATAAAAAAAATTATTTTTTAATATAAAAAATTGAAGGTAAGGGGCATGGGTGGTTTTGTAGATTTTGACTTTTATATTTATCTGAAAAACAAAGATCAAAAATATAAAAATGAGTCGCTGAATCCGAATCCGTTGTCAGAATTTCAAATTTTAAAATTTTGAAATAACCACCTAATATTATGTATTTTTTAAGAGTTTGAAACAAAATAATTTTAAAATTCTGACAATGGATTCGGGTTCAGCGACCCATTTTTACCCTTGAGTTTGCGCCAGCCCCGAATTCATAAAAATAAAAAAATTAAGGTGGTAACCCTATCCACAATCATGAGTTTTAAAATTCTGACTTCAGATTTGAAATCAGCGACCCCCTAACACTGATAAATGATGTTTAAAACTCTTAAAAATACTATTAATATTAGGTGGTAACCCTATAATTTCAAAATTTTTATATTTTGAAATTTTGACAACGGATTCGGATTCAGCGACCCATGCTTACCTACTAATTTGCGCAAGCAACGAATTCGTAAAAATAAAAAAATTGAGATGGCAGCCCTATTAACCATTTTTAATTTTAAAATTCTGACTTCAGATTCGAAATCAGCGACCCCCTTACACTGTTAAATGATGTTCAAAACTTTCGCATTTGTAAAAATAAAAAAAAGTAGATGGCAGCCCTATTACCCTTTTTTAATTTTAAAATTCTGACTTCATATTCGAAATCAGTAACCTCCTAACACTGCTAAATGATGTGTGACCCATTCTTACCTAGTGTTCGCGCCAGCACCGTATTCGTTCTCTGATACAAATCATCTATTTCATCTAAAATTTTCATCACAAATCATCTAAAGCTTTCGTTGCATTGACTGCAGTGAGCAGTGATCATTTTTTGTTCGTCTTCGCCTCAATTACACACATAATTTCTTTGCAGCAAGCAAGACAGTGCAGTGTTGTGTGAAATGAACAAATGTTTTGAAGCTGGTCTTAAGTGCACCTATTCTAGTACATATATAGATAATTTTTTTAACACTCTCCTTTTTTAACTTTTTAAGAATAAAAAAAATATTCGTCGACTACTTCGCATTGTTAGTTTTTTTTTTATTTCCCAATGTTATTTGGTGCCATTACCAATTCGCTTCTTATCTCAACCGTCGCTAAGCAAATTCAGGCTTGGGCTAACTTAAAGCACTCATCAACGTTTGGCAGCACTACACCTTCGCTTCTTAACTCAGGGGCATCTTCCAGTCTGAGACCGAAAGAAAACAAAATGTTCACAGAATGGACAATTTTAGAAAAATTTTTAATAAGCTGGAATGGAAATGCTTATTCTTATATAAGTAATAATATTATTATTTCCGAATTTTCAAAGCAAAATAGATCTTATTTCACATCAGATTTTGTCAGGTGTTACAATTACTGACCGGTGGGTTTTTGACAAAACTCCAAACTCCTTCCCACATTTTACATTTGCTTTAGTGACGACATTTGTGGCATTTGTTTTAGTGATGTGATTTCATCGATTACTTAAACAATACAAAATTATACAAAATTATACAAAATTATGATACAGTGATTACTAAAAGTGTTGGTAACTGAAAATTTTTTTATGGAAAATTTAATTATAGAACACAATTTGAGGCTGCTAGGACAAATGTGCAGCTAAGCAAAATGCAGTTAAAAGAGAAAATTTCATACAAATGCTGCAATAAAATACCCCAATTGAAACTCGCCGCAGACTTTTTGTGCAACTTATAATGCCACTTATGTATATCTTTTGCTGAAACTATTTATTGTCAACTTGACTCACAGTCACTACACAAACTTGTAGTAGCGTTTAACAGCGCAGCAAGATATGTCTATGGTATGATCACATTTCTGCGAAAAGTAAAAATATATTGGGATGTGATTTATTAGACAATCTTAAAATTCGTAACCTCATTTTCTTGCATCGACTAATATATATAAAACATCCAGAATATCTTTATGATAAACTAAATTTTTTTCAGTCCGTGAGATGTGTAAATTTTATTGTCCCTAGGCATAGTTGTCTTAATACAAGTAGGTACTTTTTTATTAGCATAATTAGAATTTGGAGCTCCTTGCCAATTAATATTAAGCAAATGACTTCAAGCAACGATAAATGGAATTAAATTAAATCTCTTAATCTCTCTTTTGTCTTCTTTTCTTTCCTATTTATAATTTATATTCTATTCTGATGTTCCGTTCTGATATTGTTTCCCTTTCCCTATCTGTTCTTACATTGTAGTTTTTCAAGTTTTAATTGATAATTAAATTCAGCTTTCATTTTATTTGATTTGTTTAAATTAGCTATAATGTTTATTTATTTAAATATTTTATTAATTATAGTAATGTAATTATTATTGTAATTTTTTCTCTTTTAATTTAAGTTTTTTAATATTGTTATAATATGTCTATAAAATACTAAGGGCCGTTTTCTCAATGTCCGGTAAGCACTAATCGGAACTTTAACTGGCGGTTAGCAAAAAAGCATTTTCTCAATGTTCGGTTAGGTCTTAAGTGCCGGTTAAGTTAACGGCTAGTTGAGGTTCCGATTAGTTGCTAATCGGAAGAACAGCTGTGTAGTGTAAAAAATAATTATATATTTTATAATTAAAAATGGATAGAATTTCGAAGATTTCGTTTTTCTCTAACTTGAATTCGATCCAAAATATAAAAAGACATATGTGCATAGGCGTGATTAATTGGAAGAGTAATGCACTTTCTTCATATGCACGGAAGTTCGGCACTCTGTTGCGTTTTTAAATTATTTATTAATTAATCCTTGTTAGATATTTACAACTTTCACATCAAAAATAAAATAAAAAATAAGCGTAAATAGCTGATATGCAGTTTAGCGTTTTCACAATTGAAAAAATTCACAATTAATGACTTAACCGACACTTGGCGAAAACGAAACTGTTTTTTTAGTTATCGTACGGTTAGCTAACTTCCGGTTAAGAGCTTTGCTAACCGGACATTGAGAAAACGGCCCTAAGTCTTATTGTACTAAACTAATTAATAACAATAATAATAATAATAATATACGCAAGGGGGTTTTGGCGGTTAAGCCCCACCGAAAGGAACGAATTTTAACTAGCTTCGAGAGAAACACTCAGCACAACATGGCAGCCGTTGCGTGTATATGGTCATGACAAATATCTTAAAATGACAGTGAACATTGGAAAAAGGATAAAAAGATTAAATTTAAAACATTTACAGTGAGAGACTATAATATGTAGACTTAAAATTTTTTAAGTACACTGAGGAAATATGTGAAAAATTTAATGAAACCATGTTCATATTAAATGAATTTGTTTTTGAAATAGAGCTTGAAACAATTTCATTTAAGTTAAACTCAAATGTCTGCACAGTTCAATTTAAAACAAAAGTTTTTTTTCAAAGCAATGTTATTAAAAACAATCGTTTCAGTTTTCGAAGTCAAATTTGTAATAAGCAACCCCTGGAACCTTTCAAATACCATATCGTAACTCCATTCGATGAAGTTTGCGTTTTATTGCGGCTTAAAATATGAAAATACATATTTTAAATATTAAAATAATAAATTAGTTTTTATTTCATCTAATCTTCATTATTTGTAAAACCGATTTGTAAAACCGATTTAAAAAATATTTTTACACAATCAAATGTAAAATCGGGGTTTTTCTTAGCTAGGTCTCAATTGTCTGGCAACTGTTGTCAAAGTTTCAACTGCACATAATTTTTCAATTTAAAATCAGATAGCGATGTATTTTTTGTTATTGCAAAGAAATAATGAGAGATATATATAAAAAAAACTAAATGAGTTATAGCTGAAAAATTTATACGCTTATTTTACATTTTGTTTTGTAGAAACGCAAAAGCGTTAAATTTCTATTTGAAAATTTTTTGTTTATTTTTAAAGTAGGTTTTTTTTTCTCAGTGTAAATAATATAAGAAAAATTTATGTGTTTCTTGTTTTAAAATATATATTCTTCTCGATTGGTTTCATAATTAATTAAAATAATTAATTGACTCAGATACGTTGCCTCAAAATAGACCCTATTTTGGCATTCGCTATAGGTCCGCGAACAAAATTTCAAAACCTCAAACTCCAGATTTGGTTTTCTAAACAATAATCTAATCTAAGCACAAAATTTGAGTCAAATCGGAGATAGTTAGTGCAACTGATTTTACACTTCAAGCATAGTACTCTGTTCAGTTTCATGTAAAATTTTACTCAAATTTCCATACAAAGTATGACAGCTGCGAAACAAGCGTGGAAATTTTCACAATATTTTCGTCAGAGCAGTACTCTGTTCCGCTGCGTGAAATTATCGCAACATGTTGCACGACAATTTAATTGTACTTCCTATTTATTTTGAATTGAAAAGAGAGATATCATATGAAATCTCCCAACTTATTCTCTGAGTCTCTCTGAAAAACGTTGTCATAGAAACTCCTCGCAACAAACTTTAAGTCAGAAATTTCACGCAACAAATAAATAGATGTTGCTAGCGAAATTTCATGTAAACGAACAGAGTACTAGGCTTCAATGTGAAATGGTTTACATATTGAAAACAATTTGTTCCTACTTTGACGAAATATGTTTGATGCAAATTTTTATAACATATTGTGTGTTATTTTATAACATATTATATAACATATAATTGATTGAAACTTTTTTTTAAAATGTTGAATGAAAAATCATGAAAACAGGCATTGTGTTGAATTTAAAAGAGTGATGATTTTTCAGTGTATATATTGATTTTGTTAAATATTTTGTACCCCATATTTGTAGGCACTGCTTGAATTATACAAATCAACCTGTAACGTTTATATATTCATACGTTATATATCCATCAATAAGCCGATTTGTTAAAAATGGTGCAATGTTGCCGGTTTCAGTCGCTTCAGGCGAACCCTCGTTTGCGTCGCTTCGGGGACTCAAAACATGCATGAGAAGTACAACTGGATAAGAACGGCTGAAACTATTCTAAATGTAAACGGCTTAGCTCTTCTAAATGTTCACAAGAATGAGGAAGTGACCACGGAAGAAATTCTAAATGCATAAGCCTGAAAAAATATATATTGTTATGATATATTATATAAAATAAAAAAAATTGGAATAGGTCTAAACAAAAAAAATAAGAACCACCCGAAATTATTTTCTGGGTACGCGCTTGGATTATGCTGATCAACGCGACTTATTGGAGAGTTTTTTTCAGATATTATGATAAATACAACGCGCTGATGAGAAGCAGCGTTCTGATTCTATTCTAGTTGGAGAAATAGTTGTACGATAATCGTAAGCAATTTGTAAGTTTCGATCACGATTGCCTTCACCACAAAACAAAATTATTTCCCGAGTCAGAATATCTGACAATTCTGAAATATATAGCTAACTTCCTGATGTTGCAAGCTTTTCTAAGACTATGCAAAGTCTTTGCCCCAGCGATTCACACTTATCGTACTAACAATCCTTTTCAGCCTCAATAAAAGGTTTTTCTAATTCTATATTTATATCAACTTAAATTGAAATGGTTGCATTTACATGAATATTTGTAATAGAAACTTTTTATTTAAAAACCCCGGGACCCCGAGAAGAAAATCCCGGGGTCCCGGGATTAGATTTCTCTTCTAAATGTTTCTATACGTATCTAATCTTCTTTCTATACGTATCTAAAAGTATTTCCATAATTTTTTTTCAATGGCAGATTTCTTTGAGCCTTCACTGAATGGATTCTAGTAGGTGTTTTTCAGGAGAACTTTAAGAAAGCATTCCATGGAATAAAATGGTTTTTTGGTTAGGGGGGTTTAAAAAATCCCACGTAAAATTTCCATTTATCGATCTTCACGGCATTTTGGTGTTGGGAGTAAGAAGTGGTTGGGGGTTTAAAAATCCGACAGAAAATATCTAAAATATAAATTTTTTTAATTAAATTAATTAATTAAATTCGTATGTTTTAAAGAAGTAGTTTAAGCGCCTTTTGAAAGCGCTTTTAGATAAGTCTAAGAAGAAGCACAAGTGGATCAATAGTTTGTCTTTTGGAAGTACTGTCCCTAAGAATGCAAGTTACATTTGAATCAAAAATTTTGCTGGAAATAGTAATTTTTTTAAAAAAAACAATCAAATCACAATCACAGTTAGGAATAAATAGAAAAAGTATAGCAGTGAGGGGACTGCCGACCGAAGCAAAAACCTATATATAAAATATTAGTATTCCCTGGAAGACGTTGTCCTGCCACGGACCGCCCTACTGCTATATAAGAATTTTCATGCTAATAGGGGGTTTCGGACTATCCTACATGTAAGATGAATTTGACAGGTCGAACGGACATGTAGGATGTGCGAAAGCTCATACTGCAGCCCGCCCTACATGTAGGATGAAAATCAAAAAGTTCTAAAAGTTCCGCTATGATCTTGTTCTTCTCAGTGCGTCCTTGTTTGTAGATTTCCTTGGTAATTGCTATTGGTGCAGTAAGCTGGAATTTTTTTGTAGACGTTGTGAATTCTAATTGTGTAGCTACAGTCGGCATATAAAATTAGAATTATTTTTGTTAAGAGCTTATAGCAATTTATTAAATTTTTTATATATTACTGAGACTATTTCTTTTAAGCAAAAGTGTTACCATATCAAAAATACATATAATTAAAGTAATTTATTTAAATTATTCCTTATTGAGTTAATATAAAAAATTAAAGCTTATTTATATATATTTATATCACAACACTAACACAATATGTACACCATATCTATATTGTGTTGTGTATTAAAAATAGAATATTCTGAAATTAAGAAATATCTATAGCATATAAATTATATTGAATTCATGTAAGAAACTGATGCTATGAGTTCAAAAAATACAATGCTTGAGATAAGCAGACTTTAGTTATCCAATTACTACTGAAAATATTAATTTATTTTGCAGGTTTATTACGTAATTGTTATTATATAAATATACATAAATACTCTTTAAATTTCCTCAATGAGCTAAATTCTGATTTCTTTGTGAGCTTGCGGCCGATTAAGAACAAGAGTGACGGTCATTGTTGATTTTTTTTATGATATTCCGAAACCCCCTATTACCATGAAAATATTTATATAGCAGTAAGGTGGTCCGTGGCAGGACAACGTCTTCCAGGGAATACTAATATTTTATATATAGGTTTTCACTTCGGTTGGCAGTCCCCTATATACTTTTTTTTATTATTTTGTTATTTTTTAAGTTTTTTAAGTTTACAATATTACAAGTTTACGAAATAAGTTGCAAGTAAATAAAATGCAAATTAAATAAAATATGTGCGCTAAAACACGACCGAAATGTGAAACGTCAAAATTTCATCGTCCATTTGACACAGCAAAAAAGACAAATTTATTTCAACACACACAAATTTTATTCAACCCGATATTTTCTATCCTACCACGACTGAAAAGTTTCCTTTTGACACACATCCCTTATGAAAAATGTATTAATAAAACAATGATAGTTGACAACTCTGAAAATAAAATGCCGCAGTGGTGAAAATAAAAAGCCACTGACAAATACAACAAGTGTGAAAAATGTCAAACTTTGTTTGACGATACATAATAAAATAAGAGCATTCATGTAATTATTTGAGTGTTCAACATATTCCTTTATCACAACTTAAAGATTAAAATGTTAAAACACTCAATCCATACATTATTTTTTTTTGTTTGCAAACGAAGTTCCAGCAGAAAAAAGCAGAAAAAGAAGAAGATCGTTCCATTTTTAAATCTCACCATGATTGGTTTGAGTAAAAGAAAATTTTTCATAAATGTTGACAAATACAACAACTGAAGAAATTGCCAAACTTTAAAGCATATATAGACCAATATTAAGCAAATTAATATTAAGTTATGGTTGGAAACATCTTATTGCAACCTAACTTAAGTTCAGGAGTTGCCAATTTCAGGAGTTGCCAAGCGATTTCTTTGTGAGCTTGCGGCCGATTAAGAATAAGAGTGACGATCATTGTTGATTTTTTTTATGCACAAACATATATTTATTTAGCAAGTGTACTACTGACTCTTTAACTCCTTCCAGCCAAAGGGATTTTGTTTTATTTTCGTTAAATATAACATATCAAAATATGTTTGCATATTATTATATGTTTTACATGTACATATTATTAATATGTTAACATAATATCATATGTTTTCTAAGTTTCCTATCTTGTTATTTTTGCTGTCTGTATTGATGACGAGAGTTCCTCGGAAAAAGACGATGACGCAAACTAAAGACTTACCCTCTACCAAAATCGTTCAAAGCGCCTAAAGAAGTTTTCACTTAAAAAAATTTTACGAATTTGGCGATAAGATATTTAATATTTGCAAAACTTTACTTTAATAATAATAAAATATTAATTAATATTTAGCGAAAATTATCTCTATTTATGACTGAAACTTGAAACACAGGTTAAGTAAAAGTAAAATCTTAACGAGGGTATTAAATAAAAATAAAATTTTATAATAATAAGCTGTTAAACAAAAATTATTTTATTGATGTTAAGCTATAAAAAAAAACTTTTTTATTATTCTCTAAATAATTTTTATTATTATATTTCAGTCCCTGGAAAGTACCCGCCGAATGCTTGCTCTCTGTGAAGAGGTATGTATCGTCAATCATATATTGTATAAAAACTGAAATCCATAAGAGTTTTATATCTACTTTATGCTTATGTACTAGACATGATTCAATTTTGTTAACTTAATTTTTAAGCAAAATATTTATAACTTATATAGAGGTATATTTTTAAAAGAAAAATTTGGTTGTAAAAATATATATTTTGTTAACAAAAAATTCTTCGCTTTTTGAGTAAATAGAAATGTTTTTATCTTTTTGCATATTTTTAAAACATGATGATACATATATATACATGGTATCTAATAAGTTTGAATAAAAATGCTTTTCGAATTTTTAAAGAAGTGAACATACATAATACAAAAAATTTATTGAAAGGTCTTATACATTTTAAGCTATTATAAAAGAAGGTTTTTTGTTAATTACACCACCCTTGGCATTTTTTACTAAACGTTATATCTTTTAAAAAAAAGATTGGGATTTCTTTCCATATATTTATTGTGCAAATTTTTGCGTAATTGGCTCAAATTTCTTATTTATATACGTTAATCCAAAGGATCAAGATCAATCCTGCTTGATGGCCACTCATCTTTGCTCAAGAATTTTGCCAAATCCACTTCGCACCAATTCTGAGCAACTTTTGCAGTGCGTGATGGTTCACCGTCTTGTTTAAAGCAGTAATAATCGTCTTTAAACAAACTTTGGGAAGCAGGGAGCACAACTGACTTAAAACGTGTTCTTTATAGTACTCTGCAATAATTTTCACTCCTTTCTCTATAAATACGAGGGACGATTTACCTCTTTTGCTAAATCCCGCCCAAACCATGACTAAAAAAGCACTCTGATACCTAGGCACAAACAGTGCAGTTTCGTGAACGTCTTCCAATATTGCTGCCCATACTCGGACATTTTGTGGGTTATGATGCAACACAAAGAGTTTTTTATCCGAAAACACTAATTCATCCATACCGTACCAAGCAAGTGTACTACTGACTCTTTAACTCCTTCCAGCCAAAGGGAGTTTGTTTTATTTTCGTTAAATTTTCTAAAAACATCGAAAAGCTTTTTCATTTAAACTTATTGGACACCGTGTATATGGGCCATTGCTTATTTCTTAGACATAATACAATGTCGTCAATTTTGTATTTAAGCAAAAATATTTTTAACATACATTGCATATTTCAATTACTTGCATATATATACAAGTATTACATTTTTGGGATTAAAAATACATATATTTCCTTAGATGTTTGTAGCATTGAGATTCAATTAGACGCACTTCATTTATACACCTCCGCGTACTGAGTAAAAGGTATGCTTACTTTGTCACTCCGTTTGTAACGCCTATAAGGAGGCGTGACAGGTATAGTAAAGAATATATGTCCGTCTCTGATCAAGATAATTTTAAAGCTTTTAATATCGTAACGAAATTTAACCTATACCCTATAATGTGGTTTTTTTGTTTACGTTCGCTGTAACGTGGGGTCAATAGTGTTTTTCCCCTATTTTACCTAGTTAAATCGCTCCTAGGGTCCTGCCAAAATTTTTACCGGATAATTGGTGTTATTAATTTATTAATAGGTTAATTTACTAATTAATTATAAAAAATTGTTGCAATAAAAATTATCAAATAAATAATTTTTTTTTCAAAAAGAAGCCATTTTTTAAGAATTTTAGTAAAATAAATAAGACTAACGAGAAAATAAGCTTAAATACTTATATTTTTAAGAAAAAAAAAGTTAACAAAAGGAAATAAGATGCTTAGTATTTTAACATCAAAATCGGCGATTTTTTAAGGTAGGAAATAATTGGTATTTCAGGGTTTAAGTCAGTAATAGCAAGTTTATTTGATTTTTTCAATAAAAATTATAAACAACTAATTATTATTTAAACTTAACAAAAATGTTTATACAAATTATAAAAATAATTTTTCACTTAATAAGAGGAACATGTTTTTAGTTTTTACAAACGTTCTCTGTAATGTGGGTTCACTTGCTCACGAGATATACACCTTAACCTGGCCACGAGTGACCCCACGTTACAGGGTTAGGCCTTTTCCACACTTGGTCAACGCAACTCCAATTCAAGTTGCTAGCCTGTGTATTTATACCGGATCCTTCAGATTAAGCAACTTGCACGCAACAAGTTCTCGACACGTTCTCAACCTGTTCAACGCATCGCGGCTTTCCGCAATTTTCATCGGCGACTTGTTGCATCAGTTTGTTTGTTTTGTGAATTCAAGTATTTGTAGTGCAGTAGGCTATACATGAATCCAGGTGAATAAGCTTATTAACTAGTTCCTAATAGAATCTAAAAGAAGAAGAAATAGTTTGCAGGATGAATGAGCAAGTGTTAAATATTAAATTAGTGCAAGAAGTCGAAAAAAATCAGTTATTATATAATAATTATTATATGTTGCATGACTTTTGAAGCAAGTCTGAAAGCATTCGGTTTATAGATGCATTGCTTTTCAACTTTATCGCTGTTGCGTTGAAGTTGTGTTGGAATTGCGTGGAAATGTGTGGAAAAGTGTGGAAATGCCTTAAGGTTTATATATAAGCTTCTTCCTGAAAAATAAAGATGAAGTTCGGAAATGAGCTTAATCGGGTAGATTCAAAATAAAATTTCTTTAAATTCTATCAAATTTAATGTAATGGCTTCAAATTTTGCGTATTAGCTCATATATGCAATCTCAATTTGCAAAAATTTAAGTTATACCACCCTACCTCCTTAGGTGAAAGGAAAACGATAAAATTTCTTTAAATTGTAGAAAAATTAGTTTTTATCTTTCCTACGCACTTTGCGTTTAGAACTTGGAAACAAAAATTAAAACTTCGCCTGCCTTCCATACAAAGTGACGTCATTATACCAAACCTTCAGAAATTCCACAAAAAATAATGCAAAAAATTAATTAGATTTAATTTTTTTCTTTATGTCAAATAAGTTATGAAGAAGGCAACAACAACACTATATAGAGTCGACAGCATACTAGACAGACTATTTTGTTTACAATGTAATAACAATTATTTTGTCACAGTGAACACGTATATATTAATGACGAAAAATTACTGAATACTTCAGAATTTCATAGACTTATTTTTTTTTTTTTTTTAAAACAAACTAGCACAGGTTTTCTAAACGAGCTCTTATTCCCGTTTTACTGACTTTTTATAATTCGAGCTAACTTGAACAGTTTCAATAACTTTTGTTAACTTGAATTTTTGTACAACTTGCAAAATTTAATTTCATTCAGTTCAAGTTGAAATTTTATATGTTGAAGTTAAGTCAGTTATAACCTATGTTATAAAACATCCCAGGGAATTTTTTGATATTTGATGGGAAATGAGAAAAGAAATGACTTTTATATTTATACCTTATGAAATAGAAACTTGATGATGTTGAAGGCAACGCAATGTCAAAAAATATTTTGTTATTAAAATATATGCGTGCAGAATAAAAACAAAGTGATTTCCAAATAAAAAGGGTTTTCAGTTGACGGTGTTTCGAATTGAGATATGTTTTAATTCACTTCGTTAAATAACGAAGTAGTTTAATAAAAATATTTCTAAAAGACATTCGCTTTCATGAACATTTTAAATTAGCCTTAGTCTTTCAAAATATGGTCGACGGTTAATCTGAGTTAATCGGCTGGACCAATTTTTAATTAGTTTGGTTTTATTTCATTTATTAACATGAAAGCCATATATTCTATTTTTTAAGAAATCGACTTTCTCGCCTTCTGGCATATAAACACAAAACCAATATTACAAAAATATTTTCTTTATGTTGACAACTAACTAAATTATGTTAAAATAAACTTGACTATGATTATAAAACAGCTTGAAAATAAAAAGTTAAATATTTAAATTTTTTCCGCTTGAGGAAAGAAACCTACTTTAAGCACAATCTTTAAACACATTTTTTTAACGTTATTTTTCACGTGACGTGCAATATAGTTCAGCTCTTTGCAATTTGACATAGCTTTTTTTAGAAAACGGTTTTGACAACAAAAATGTATTGATCATTGCTCTGTAGCGAGCACCTTTGACCGTAACATGGGCTCCATCCGCATTTTTGAAGAAATACGGTCCGATGATACCTCCTCCCCATAAACCACACCAAACAGTACATTTATCGGGATACATTAGAAGCTCTTGGATTGCTTCTGGTTGTTCATAGGCCCAAATACGGCAATTTTGCTTGTTAACGTAGCCGATCAACCAGAAATGAGCTTCGTCGCTAAACACAATTTATTGATAAAATAATGGATTAATTTGAAGTTGTTGTAAGGCCCATAAACCAAAATTAAAAAGTACACCAAGATCAGCCGGCTTCAATTCTTGTACAATCTGTATTTTATAGGCCTTCAGTCTAAGGAAACGCCTCAATATATGCCACAATTATCCAAAAGAGATACCCAAAGCCTGCGATCGGCGACCAATCGATTGTTCACGGTTTTCACGAACACTCTGCTACTACAGCAACATTCTCAAAATTGCGGGCTCTATGCACTCTGGTTGAATGATGAATTTCCAATAGTGTAAAATTGGTTCGAAATTTGGTGATGGTTTGATGGTTTGTACGCTCATAACGACCAAAATTATGTTGAAAAACTCTTTAACATTCTCTAACTGATGACTGATTTTGGTAGTAAGTTTCCACAATTAATAAACATTGTTCACGAGTAAGTCTATTTATAATGGAATCGTATTGAATATTGATCACAAACTTCGTATGGAAAAGCCATTTGACACATAACAGCTGTCAAAACAACCCAGTTGAAAAACCTACCTCATATTGGATCACCTTTTAGATATTGAAAAAGCATTCGATACGGTTTGGATTATATATCTATTAAAGGCTAGCGTAAGACGAATTGCTTGAACAATGATTTGTGCGATATCAACTCATTATCAAGCCATGACATGTTGTTCGAACGGCTTTCTACAACAGTGCTAGGTATGATACAAACAACTTAGCTCATTGAGTTCGATAATGACATGGCTTACTTAATCGTTTGTATGGTGCAAACAAAATGTTTTTTCATATTATAAACAGCATTACATTCACATACACAACATAGAGCGTCATATATTAAATACATGTTTGACACAGTGATTCAGCACATGTTTTCAAGCAGCCATGCAACCTATGAATTGAGATATCGGTTGCATGTCATAGCTTGAGTTGGCGTTCTCGTTGGAATGGCAGGCATGATTTGGTCTGTTCGTTGGCATGGCTTGGCGTGAATTGCTTTTTGGTTCGACGAGTTTTTTGAATTGAAACATGCACTTGTGCTAGCCTTTAATATCTATCTTTATTAGGGAAGTCAATCCAGCGATCCAGGATTTCGACGATCTAAGTCCCTTTAAAACCCATGATTTTCTTACCGGTATGCCGGTATTTTTAAATAAAAAATGCTATTACAAATATTCATGTAAATGCAACCATTTCAATTTAAGTTGATATGAATATAGAATTATAAAAACCTTTTATTGAGGCTGAAAAATATTGTTAGAACGACGATCACTGTGAATCACTGGAGCAAAGATTTTGCGAAGTTTTAGAAGAATTTGCAACAACGAGAAGCTAACTATGCAATTCAAAAGTGTCAGATATTCTGACTTGAAATAATTTTGTTTTGTGGTGAAGGCAATCGTGATAGAAACTTACAAATTGCTTACGATTATCGTACAACTATTTCTCCAACTAGCATATAATCAGAACGGTTCTTCTCATCAGCGCGTTATATTTATTTTTAATAATATCCGAACAAAACTTTTTAATGAAAAATAAGACGCATCAGCTTAATGTTTTACTTTAAAAACAACTAAATCAAAAAATTTAATTTTGAAAAGTCTTTTCCAACCTTAATTTTCATTAAACACAAAAAACATGAAAAAATGTTTAAAATTTATATAATACGTTTAACTGTTCTGTATTTTATTTTTTATGTTTTTTGTTTTTTAAATAACATAATACAATTTGCTAGTCATTAATATTATTGAAGTTTTTTGTTTTTATTAACAATAAGGGTATTCACAATTGTGTGGTATCGTGGTATTGTGGTTTTTTGCCATAGTTGGAAACCACAATTATGAGCACCCTTTAATATAAAATTTGTGGTTGGAAAACTCCCACTATAGCGTTTTGTTACTATGCAAATGAATTAAGTATCCAATTTGATATATTTTATTAATATATGGCATAAAAAAGTTTAACTTGCATTTTGAGCTTCCTTCATTTTTGCAATTAGAAAATAGCTGGCAACCGATCAGTTGTTTATGGAACTTTAAAACTTTCGTTAAACATATAATTGGGCTACTTAAAATTACATACTTTTAGTTTTTGGAGATGACATGTAAAACAACAAAAAATATAAAAACAGCTTGGTGAAGTGTGGTACAAATAACACGGGGTTTTTTAACTACACTGAAAACAACGCAATTGTGAATACCCTGAATGTGTTTTGTTTTGTTGCTTTATAAATGAATTAATTTAAATTTTTTTAGTTTCAAGTAATCTTAGAAATAAAAAGAAGTATAAAAACGCTATATTTCAGATAAATTCGGTTGTATTGGACCAAAATTTTGTAATTTAGTTCGTATGGTTGCTCTCGGCAACTCATCCAAAAACGGGCGTGGTCGAACTATAACTAGGCTTACTTACAGAAATCATTATAATTCCTGAGTTGTGCATGTTTTTATAATGAAGCTCGGTGTATATGTGCTCTGAGACCAAGTGGTGGTAGCCATATACATAAATGTTGCCACGCCTACTTTTACCAACCCTTATTTACACACAAAATTGTATATGCAGTGTCTTTTAAGATCTCAGGAACGGTAACACCATAGGCCACCAAATGTACAACATCTGTTATCAAGGCTTATATCTCAAATAATAAAAAAACGAATAATGCCACACCCCTATAATCACCCACAAATCAATTGAAACAAACTTCAATATTTCCGTGTATGTTGTAATATGAGGAATTATGTACATGGCATTGTTGTTGTTTTCTCGGGTCGAAAGCTAGCTGTCAAACATACAGCAGCAATAACATTGACAGCTAGCTTTCGACCCGAGCAAACAACAACAATGCATAATGTACATAATTCCTCAAATTACAACACACACGGAAATATTGAAGTTGTTGTAAGTGAGCTAAAAGAGCTATGGGATTTACAACTCTGTTTTAAATGATCAGTTGCTGAGTACTCGCAGTTACTTGCAACGTTGACTCCGAGGGCACTCGTTGTGAATCCCTAGCGTACTTAAATAAAAAGAGAAAATGTTTCCGCAAGTTTTTAATATATTATTCAATTATTATTTGTTTAAAAGACCAATCCAGTCACATAATAGAAATTATTATAGAAATAAGTTTTTTATGGTTTTATATTCAGAAATTTATATATAAGACATGATATAAACTTATTTAAATTTTTTTAGCTGAATTGTTTGGGAAATATACTGCAATACCGATTTTGCTTATAAGAGAAGCGGACGTATTAGTAATCCGATCGCACCCATTTTTTTAATGTATTAGTTGTATAGTAATTCATTTATAATGTTGCTCTTGTTATTTCTTTTAATTTTCATTCGTAATTTTGAATGTGGTATGGAATTTAAGAATCTACGTTCATTTATTTTTCGCTGTCCAAGAGGAAATTTCACATCCGAGAGCTAAGTCAAAAGACAATACATGGAAAAAATATAGTGAGGAACATTTCAATATCGTATCTCGTATGGTTTTTCTGCTAAAAATAAGAAAATAACAAAAATTTAAAAATGTAGTATTTCACCAGTTTTTTTCGTCAAAAACTTTTATTTCAGTAACTAAGTATCTCAGCCAACCAAACAATATATCAAAATGTTTGTGTATAAATTTGTTTATATACAATGTTTTTTTGTCTCTGCATTGCAATGACGTCACTTTATTTGTACCCATGTTAAGGAGCAATATGCCGAAAAATCCGTCTAAATATTATTTTGCCAATTGTAACTTTTTATCACTAACCACCATTGATCCAGAGCAGTGATCTTCACAGCCTATGCCAGCGGGCATTTAAACTTTTGTGCTTAAAAGCTTTCTGTATGGATATTAACTCACGAATGAGCACTGAACTGCGTCAGTATCTATTGAGATTTTATGCAGGACGGACCTGCGTCACATGCATGTTTCTTAGATTGTTGTTGTTGCTGCGCATATACAACTTATGCTGCACTCATAAATAAATAATCTTTTGTTATTTCTATGCAAAATGTCTCTTCTTGACTAAGAAATGCATTTTTTTTCGGAGAAAATATTTTTTCTGAACCGCAATGTATGGTTTGCTACCAAACTGTTTCTGTTTGTAATAAATATAATATTGAAGGCCATTATAACGCTTATCATAGTTCAATATAGGAACATTTGAATGAAACTGAGCGTAGGGAATTAGCGATTCGCTTAAAAAAGCGTTTATTGAAAAAATAACAAACTGGCTGCTGAGCAAATGAACAATTCACGGTGCGACAGTCCAAAATCCCTGGAAAGTGTTACCAATTTTCTTGCAGGTCTGGTTGAGTATAACAAGACTGCATACCAGATATTCGCCAAACACCCCCAAAATCTTGACTAACCGTTAAAAAACCGATGTTGCACCGATTTTCAGTTTCTTACCGATTTAAAAAAAAAAAAACTTTCTTTACAAAAGAAAAAACTTAGACCTTCCCAATAAAAGGCTTATTGTTTATAAAAACTTCCTAAATCCATGTGATTTGTCCGGCAAACTCAATTTTTTAATATTTTCCAACTTTCATGATTTTTGTACACACTATTTTATATAGACACCACACTGTCTGTTAATGTACTAACAAACACGTCTATTAATAATTACGACGCAATTAAGTTTTTAAAAATCGGCTTTAATTGACTGAGTTATTGATGAAAACAAAAATTTTTGCAAAAATGCCTGCACAACGTTTTTCGTGTTCTTTTGTACATTTTTTATAGGAGCACAGATAACTTAGGTTAGGTTAGGTTAAAGTGGCTGCCTCAAATTGAGACGCACTTAGGCCAATAAGGCCCATTGTGGTACCACAGTGGTTGATCTCCCTTCTCTATTCAAACCAGCTTGAGCTGTTCACAAAGATTAGGATTCGGTATATCGATATTTCCGAGAGTTCTTCGAGGTCTCTGAAAAACCAGTTGTTTAGGTGAAGAAAACGTTTTTGAGCCAGCGCTGGGCAGGTGCAGAGAAGGTGTTCTGTAGATTCCACCTCCTCCTCATCTCTACAGCTTCTGCAGAAGTCGTTGTGGGGTATGTTTAATCTTTGAGCGTGCCTTCCAATAAGGCAGTGCCCTGTCAGGATCCCTATCATGGTGCCAATGTGATCTCTACTAAGAGATATGAGTTCTTTTGAACGCTTCAGATTGAGTTTGGGCCAAATTTGCCGTGCTATATTACAAGTGTTACCTGCTGACCATCTTTTGTTGGTGTTAATACAGGATAACTCATGTGTAAGGAGTTTACATGTGGTGAGAGGAATACCAAGGTTTGTCTTGTCTGAAGATAGTTGTTTGGTAGTACCTGTGCGAGCGAGTTCATCTGCTCTGCAGTTACCTAGAAAATCCCTATGTCCAGGAATCCAGCATAGGATAATTTTAAGCTGCTCTGCCATCTCGTTTAGAGATCTGCGGCAGTTGAAAACTGTTTCAGATGTTATTTCAACAGTTCCTAGGGCTTTCAGAGCGGCTTGACTGTCAGAAAGTATGCATATATCCATGGAAGATATATCATTTTTCTGAAGCCAAGTTAACGCTTCATGTATAGCAGCGATTTCAGCTTGAAATACACTGCAATGGTCAGGGAGCCTGAAGGCTATATTGATGTTTAATGTTTCTGAGTAGACTCCTCCACCTACTTTGCCATCAAGTTTTGATCCATCCGTAAAGATCTCAATGACATTGTGAGGTGAACGGTTTTCTTGCTCCCACTCTTCTCGAGAGGGAATGGATACATCGAACTTCCTCTCAAAGAGTAGTTTTTGTGTGATGTAGTCAATGGACCTAGGTAAAGGAGGGAGAAATTTTCTGATACAAGAATGTCCTAGTGTACCTTCTTTCCACTGGGAGGTGGCTACTAGGCGGATGGCTGTATTAGCGGCCATCTGTTTAGCTAGGATATCAAGTGGTGTAAGATGGATCATTGTGTCTAATGCGTCTGTCGGAGTGGTTCTTAGGGCTCCGCTAAGGCACAGTTCAGCTTCAACAGATAACTTAATATTATATCTTTAAAACTATACCGACAACTGATATCTATTGAAAAGTCTTGTAGAAATGTAGCAAATTTATTAGGTTTTTCGTTCTTT
The DNA here is from genome assembly GCA_963920525.1 of Dichetophora obliterata. Taxonomy (NCBI): domain Eukaryota; kingdom Metazoa; phylum Arthropoda; class Insecta; order Diptera; family Sciomyzidae; genus Dichetophora; species Dichetophora obliterata. The sequence goes on from OY986435.1 coordinate 116,394,668, forward strand.
TATATTAGTTGCACACTATTTTTTATTAAATAGCAAATTTTTTTATATGAAATGTTTTCAAAGTGATAAAGCTGTGAGAAGCAAAACGTCAAATAAACAAACAAAATAACATGTTCTTGACATAAGTTTAGCTCTCATTGCATATTGTGGTTGCAATTCTAACTTGTTCTCATTTTTTTTAAATGCAGAATTTTTAAAAGCTTTACTGCATTTTGTTTTTGTGGACTTTTTCTCTCGCGAATCATCAAACAGCAGGTTGCGCTGACGAACATTTCACCTATAATATCTTTGCTCTCTATGCTCTTTGCATTCTCTTAAGTTAAGCTTTAAAAAAATTGGAACATTTCAAAAAATAAGAAGAAGTGGAAGAAGTAAAAATTACAACAATATATAATACAGTGAGAGCTTTTCTTATGTAAAAAATGGTATGTTTCTTTATTTGACGTTTTGCTTATCACGTCTTTATAGCTTTGAAATATTTTATATAAAAAAATTTCAAGTTTTATATAAATCGTGTACAACTAAAATTAAAATGTGTGACAAACGTAATAAATTTTGCTACATTTGTTGCTTACTTACAGATCTCAGTCATCGGCGTAGTTTTAAAACCAATTTTGGAGCGGTGGAAGTGTACAAAAAACTCTTTAATCGCTCTTATAATACCAGTTGCTGGTACGAGCCGGAATTTAGTTGTGAATATTGCTGTAGAACAATTAAAAATGCGAAGTTCAACCTTCAGCCGCTTTACCTTTCCTATATTTATTCATCATTTCCTATATTTATTCATATGATTAAATCCTCGCGTCGCGATTAAAGCAGTGGAATATGGTGGTAAAAGATTTTCTTGTAACTACTGGTAGGAGAAGTGATCGGACTTTGCTACTTGAAGAATGTTTTAAAAATGATGGCAATAACAGCGATCTCGTATGTTGGGTCACAATTATAATGCAGATGAATGGCGACTTTTCATTGATGGGTCTAGTAAAAGTAAATATTTAAAAAAAATAATTTTTGTACTCCTTTATATAAATTCGACATTGTTATATCTAGGTTTTAAAGCTGTTTTATTGCACAACGAAAATCAGCTACCATCAGTTCCAATCGCGTACGCAACTAGCCTTAAAGAAACCTACAAAGTGATAGAAAAAATACTCCGTTTCGTCAACTCATAAATAGAAAATCGTCGCTGACTTAAAAGTGTTAACGATTTTATTTGGTATGCAAGGAGGACACACAAAACATCCGTGCTATTTTTGTGAGTGGGGTAGTCGTGCAACGAACCGCTATGATAAAAAAGAATGGCCAACTCGTGAGTCGCATCAAATAGAATATTATTTTCAAAATTGTAATCCGTTTTAATAAAATTTAGGTATTTTCATTGGACCTCAAATTCGTCAAATTATGAGCGATGTGAGTTTATGAACAAGCTAAGTAAGTTTGGTTGAAAAACGTGCATGGAAGAGTTTCGTTGAGCTATGCCATAATTTTCTTGGAAATCACAGAAGCGAAGACTATGTTACGGTTGTAAACGAATTTTTAAATGCGTATGGTGAAATGGGCTGCAACATGTCTATCAAAACACATTTACTGCATTCACATTTAGACATCTTCCCAAATAATCGGGCCAGTTCAGCGATGAACAATTGGAACATTTTCACCAAGAAATGGCAAAAATAGAAAAGAGCTTCGAAAAAAAAAATAAAATAAAAATGATATCAGAATATTACTGGTCGCTGAAACGAGATACTAATGATGCTGAGTTAAGAAAAAAGCGTTCAAGCAAACATTTTTGAGTTGAATGGTCAAAAATTGTTTTTTTGTAAAAAATTTGATTTTATTTTTGAAAAATATAAAAATATTCAAAAATATTGGAAAAATTTGTGTTTGCAGGACAAAAACATACTGATTTTAATATTTTTTTTTAAATAAATTGTATATATTTCAAATGGTCTATGATTCCCTTTCTTGAAAACAAGAAAATGATTAATTATCAACTGAGTAACAGGCTTATAAGTAAGGAAAGGTACCGAAACCCGGTTTTTTAACGGTCAGTCAAGATTTTGGGGGTGTTTGGCAAATTTCTTATATGCAGTCTTTTGCAAAATTCTGTTTGGCAAATTTCTTATATGCAGTCTTGTAAAACTCAAAAAGACCTGCAACAAAAACAGTAACACTTCCCAGGGATTTCAACTTCATTCAAATTTGCAGCACTGTGTTATCCAAAGAAAAATGCATTAAAAATACAGTCCGTTCCACATTTTTTTCACAAAAATAAATATTTAAAATATTTTACTCAAACAATTAATAATTTTATTCATTGCTCAAAAACGAACAAAAAAACACAAAAATTTAAAAACAAACAAAAAAAAAAGCAAACCCGATTGCTCAAAAACAAAAAGAAAGTAAAAAACCTCGAACTTTTCATGCCCTCTTTATCCAGTCATACCTTCTTAAAAATTCAAACCTTTATTTAAGCTGTGTGTCAAAAGAACACTTTTCAGTCGTGGTAGGATAGAAAATATCAAGTCGAATAAAATTTGTGTGTGTTGAAATAAATTGTCTTTTTTGCTGTGTCAAATGGACTATGAAATTTTGACAATTACAAATTTTGGCGTTTTACATTTCGGTCGTGTTTTAGTGCAAATATTTTATTTAATTTGCATTCTATTCAATTTGCGACATATTTAACCCAGATATGCCTAAAAGTTATTGAAAAGGTGAAAATGATTTATCTCCCTGCAATTGCACTTAAAAGTTGATAAGAAAAAGAATTTTAAACTGAGATTAAACTTTTTTATTCAGAAAAGGTGAGTTTAAGGCTGACCTATATATAGGACATTAGGCAAATGAGCTATGTATTGAAGAAAAATTATTTGTGCGTATGAAATGAAATAAAGCATTTGACATGCACTCCGATATCGCATTTCGAGCACCTTGTCGTAGTTTTTTGGTGACAAAAACCGCATCGTGTTTGTTTCTCTTGCGGAGCAACAAAATGGTCCAGATGGTCGTTTCGAGAAATTTCCCCTTCCGATCTGCTTGGGCGTCCTTTTGATAAGATGGTCGTTTTTTATTCTGTGTCAGCAATGAAATTGCAATAACTCTTCTAAATTTCAAATGGTCCAAGTTTCCTCCATGTTTGCGGTGTAAATACCAAGCATTCTGACAAACCACATTGTTATCGTGCCATTTCGTAGCGATTATATTTTGATCATCAATTTTAGCATAATCATAGCTTCCTCGCTTTTTTTTTTAATTCATTTGAATTTATCCAAGTAATTCCTTTCAAACGATTTTCCCTTACTGTACCAGTTGCATACAAATTCCATTCCGTGAGCTTTTCAATCAAAGGTATCGAAGTAAAGAAGTTATCAAAAAAGATATGGAACTTTAGGTTTGGAAATTTTGCACACAAGGCTTGTGCATATTCTAAGACCACTCCAGCGCCAACTCCAAACTCTGCATAGGATTGACTAATATTTGTTGACGCCCCTTGGTACGGTTCAAACCAGTTAATGTAGCCCAAGCGGGTGGTACCAACCCACAACTTATATCCGTATCGTATTAGCTTTCCGTGAATATACTGCTTACAGCCATGGCGTCCATAATATGGTACCATAGCTTCGTCAACTGAATGCATCTCTTCGACAGGAGAGCTCTCCATGAATTTTTTATTTTGTAGTCGAAACAAAGGTCTTACTTTTGCAAATTTGTCCGCGCTGTCCAAGTGTGCATTGTTGCATACATGGAAATTAGAAAAAATAAATGCAAACCTATCTCTAGATATTGCTTCCGATACCATGGCATTGTGACCATCATTTTCGCGCTCCCAGAAAATTCGTCGCCTTGGTACTTGTATATATCCGCTAAGTATCAACACTCCAATAAATGCCAAAATCTCCTGTCTTTCTATGTTTCCGTTCCGATTTTTTTGTTGTGCATAAGTATTGCTTTCAGTCAAAATGAGTTCTATTACTTCCTCATCAAAAAACTTGGTGAACAGTTCTAACGGACTCTCAGAACACGGAATATTATCAGGAATTTCAAAAACTGTCACTGGCGGAATCAAATCTTTCTTGACCCAATTGTATTTTTTTGGCCTTTTTATGTACTTATTCTTGCCTGGTGGCATTTGTTTTTGCAGTAAGCTTAGCGGCAAGTCATCATCAGAATCCTCGGACGTAATATTTCCGTTGTTGCTGGAATCTCGAAATGTTATTTCTGCTGAAGCCTGCAGTTGAGTACTGGGTAGGTTATCCATCGATACTGCGTCTTCAGCCCCAGAATCTTCATCCGTCAAGTCAGCGTTTTCTGGCGGAAAAATTGTTACTTCCTCCGCTCTAGCAGCCGAATCTTCATCGTCCTCTAATAAACTAAGTGCTTCATGGAGTGAAAGTCCTCTGAAATAAAATTACATCAAAAGATATAGATCTACCTAATGTACTATTTATAGGACACCTATTTTTTATTCTTCAAAAGTATGTTAAATGCTAAACAAAATTAATTACAAATAAAGCTTACCGAAAATATATCTTTTTCTCTTTTTATTAACAGTGAAATACAATTTTTATTTCGATTTTAAATATTTTATATTAGCTTACCTTGTAAAGCGCACGTGGAAATTCTGCATTGCTAAGATTTATATTTCACTTACTTTAAATATCAATTAAACTTAATGACTCACTTGTAATACACTTTGCTTTCTTGACTGCCTGAAGCATACTGAGCAGATAATTGCTTTGAATACTTTTGTGCACATTCTCATTTGTGCATGATTCGACAAGAAATTGGTGTCCTATATTTAGGTCAATAGGCATATCTGGGTTAATTCGAGTTCTTGTACTTGCAACTTATTTCGTAAACTTGTAATATTGTAAACTTAAAGAACAATAAAATAATAAAAATAAAAAAAACGAAAGTGCTTGAGTTTGTGTGTGCGTGTGTGTGAGCCAACGATCTCCCGGTGCATCAGCAAGTGCAGCAAAATTAAATTGGCTTTCTTTGCTGACGAACGTCCTCCAAGTGCCACCACCAGAAGCACAAGCAAGTGCAGTGCAAAATTTCTTGCTAGCCAACATCCTCCAAGTGCCATCACCAGCAGCACAAGCAAGTGGAGCGCAAATTTCCTGATTCTTTTGCTTGCCAGCGTTTTCCGAGAGTCGCCACGAGCAGTACCAGCAAGTGCAGCACAATTCAATTGACTAGTCATTCAATATTTCAGAAGCACCATTTCAGCATGTCTCAAGCGCAGAGGCAAATTTCTGCCATTATACTCCGGCGTGAATTAAATAAATTGAAAGCGGAGAATTTGCGCTTCATTTGCTTGTGCTGCTGGTGATGGCACTTGGAGGATGCAGGCTAGCAAGAAATTTTGCACAGCAATTGCTTGTGCTGCTGGTAAGGCCACTTGGAGGACGTTCGCCACCAAAGAAAGCCAATTAAACTTCGATGGACTTGTTGATGTACCCTGAGATCGTTGGCCCACACTCACAAAAACACAAGCTCAAGCACTTGAGTTTTTTTTATTTTTATTAGTTTGTTATTTTTTAAGTTTACAATATCACAAGTTTACGAAATAAGTTGCAAGTACAAGCACTCGAATTAAATACGTCGCGGAAATTGATGTGTTGTTTTTTTTCTTTATTTTTGAATTTATCAAAAATTCGCTTTTGATTTTCAAAATTTGTAGCAGCCCCTGGGGCTAGCATAAATTTTGACAATTATATTCACGTCACAAATGCCAAAAATTGCTATGCCAACTATCAAAATTTGATCATCCGACCGAAAAGTTTCCGATTGACACACAGCCTTAATACATAACAACAAATGCACTTCTCAAATAGTATTTTTTCCAGTGCAAAGCTTTTAATGAGCTTTTATACATTAAAAAATTATGCTTATATAGAGTTTGATGACCACTGATCTAAAGCAAAAGTTCACTTTTTATGAGCAATACACACTTTTGAGCAATATTTCCTAAGCGTACTGTGACGAGGCAAAACAGGCACCAGTTTAGCCGCACATGTCACTACGACAACAAAACAATAAAACGTTAAATAAAAGCTTTATTTGGAAGAACCTGAAACAAATAAATTTTTTTTTTGTGACGAATCCTGGACACGACTGAGAATTTGTGTGTTGTGTGTGGCTCAGCTATAGAGCCGGAAGACCGGCAGCTTCGTAACATGGCGCCCGAACAGGGACTCTTCCAAATATAGTAAAGTGAGCAATTGTGAAGCGATTTGAAAAGTGGTCGACTGGCATACGCACAGAAGATAACAGCAACATATATTGTGATAAACAAACAGAAAAAAAGGTTTTTCTGCAACGTTGGAGAAATATATTAAGAAAATAATCTAAATTGTTAAAAAAAAACCCAGAAAAGACGATAACAGAAGAATTTACGGAATTTGTGGAATTTACAGAGTTGAAGACAATCATCATGGTTAAGACCACGTGGGTGTACACGCTTCGACGAAAAGATCTCTTAAGCTATGCTGAGGAATTTAAATTTGATGCAGAAGGCTCGGTAGAAGAGCTGCGGAAACGGTTCGCAGTCCAGATCAACGAAAATAGTTACAAACTGGAGCAGGAAAAATGGCTGGCCGAACTGGAGGTAGAACACCGACGAGAGTGTTCACCAGTGCCAGTAACATCTAACGAGATAAGCAAAATGCCAGCTATAACGATAACAAAATCTTTGTAAGAGGCGCAAGGCACACAAAGAGAGACAAAAGAGGAAGAAGCAAGGGCAGCCGGGATTTCGACTTACCAGACGCGGCCAGTGGCGGCCGTAGCCTAGTGGGTAGAGTGCGTGGCTCCTAAGCTAAAGAACTGCGGTAGCCCGGGTTCAATTCCAGCTTAGACAGAAAGTTTTTTCAATTGAATTAATTTTTCTGTTCGGTCGTCACCTCTCTGCAGACAATGGCAAACCTCAGAGAGTAAAAATTGCCATGTAAAGCTTCTTGAGAACATAAGCCGTTCGGAGTCGGCATTAAGCACGTAGGTCCAGTTCTCGGTCATTTGTGATCAAACATTTAACAACACGCACAACACAATTGATCAATAGAAGCTAGGTCAAAGTCCTTCCAAGGGCTGAAATGGCCAGTTTATTTTTTTTTTAGACGCGGCCACAACTATATGCTCACGCCCAGAGGGGTGGGTTACGCCCGTCATTTTACAGCGACACCATAGATCGGGTGAAGAAGTGGTCAGTGAGTTTCAACGGGACGGAAGACGCTCTAGCCTTCATAGAGCGAGTCAAGGAGCTTGTGGAGGTGTATGATCTGAATATAGATTTGTTGCCACGGTGCATGTCTGAGTTGCTATACGAACAAGCACTCTACTGGTACCGCAAAAATAACGCACACTGGAACAACTGGCAGAGCTTCAAGACGGACTTTCTAGGATTCTTCTTGCCAGCTAGATTTTTAGAGCGGCTGGAAGACGAAATACAATTCGCAGGCGAGAAGTTTAAGGATTTCGTCATAGCCATCCAGAATCTGATGCGCCATTTTAATCTCAGCAAGGAGCAACAATTAGAGCGGATCTATAGGAATAGCTGCCACGAGCTGCAATTTTATGTGAAGAGAAGAGAGTTCTCAAGCCTGGCGGAGCTTATCAATTTGGCAGGACACTTCGAAGACTTAGAGCGGTTGAAAAATAACCACCACCTCCCAGAGATTCAGATGAGAGAGGCAAGTAGCCAGCAGTCGACACAAGCCGCATACAAAGATCCACACACAGTTTGTGGACGCTGCGAACAGATCGGTCGTATAGCACGCAACTTCCAAAACCAAGGTGTAAATTTCTGTTGAGAATGTGGGAAAAAGAATGTTCGGACTTACCACTGATGCCGTTGAAGACAGGGAAACGACGGAAGGCCCCCAATACGTCGAGAAGAGTTGAGGCCCAATTTTGTACGACAGCATTTTCGACAGCATTAGATGGTTTTCGAGCAGAAGAGGGCCGCATAGTGGCCACAGTTGCACTTGATGACGTCTGGATGAAGACTAATTTGGACACAGGGGCGACAAGGAGTTTCATCAGTCAATATTATGCAGACAAGCTGCGGACTATGGTTAAAATCATGCCCACACAAACGCAGATTGGTTTGGCTGATGAAAGCAGACAAGAAATTACAGAGGCCTTAGAAGCGGAGGTATTCCTGGGAGAGAACTATGTGCGGTTGACAATACTCATCCTTCCTGAAGTGTTGGACGATTTGATCCTTGAGATGGATTTTCTGTACGGCATCGGGACATCAATACAATATGGGGATTTTTCCCCAGATCTGCCAAGAGTACCAAGGGCACAAGAGCACACAAAAGTTTTGAATTGCGTCGCAGCAGCACCTGCGTCATCAACTGCCGCCGCAGCAGCACCTGCGCCATCAACTGCTGCCGCAGCAGCACCTGCGTCATCAACTGCGGTCGCAGCAGCACCTGCGTCATCAACTGCGGTCGCAGCAGCACTTGCGTCACCAACTGCCATCGCAGCAGCACCTGCATCATCAACTGCCGTCACAGCAGCACCTGCGTCACCAACTGCCGTCGCAGCAGCACCTGCGTCACTAAATACCGTCGCAGCAGCACCTGCGTCACCAACTGCCAAAGCAAGCGTTACCGCAAGAAAATAAGTCAACAAGAAAAGAAGAAGGAGAAGAGGTCGCAGAGAAAATAAGTCAAAAGCCGCAAAAGTCGCAACAACACCTGTGGTACAAGCTGTGAGACTAAGGCCAGGTACACCGGCGCTGAAAAGTGTGCAACAAAGTAGTATCGCACAACCAGATATTCGTGTACGTGACGTTGTCATAAAGCGATGCGAGAGGAATAACATAATCTGTAAAAAAGTGCGTTCTTAGTCAAAAAGGTAGTCAAATATTTTTCTCAATCAAAAAGGTATACTTTAAAATTCTCTCATGGCATAACTGATCTGTGTGTGTGCGTTGATTTTTTGCAAATTCGTCTTGATTTTTTTATACCTAAAATCATTTTTTTCTCGACAAATTACCCAATCTATCTCAATTCCTTCTATATAATAATATTCTTAAAATGACACAAAACGAAATCTCACAAAAATTCATTTAAACCGTGTGATGAAACGAAATTGATATAATTGATTTTTGGAGCACTTTCGACCAATTAAATCCAAGAACAACACTTTTGGATCATAAACAATCTTTTATTTTTAATATTAAAAATTAATTTTGATTCGTGCTGACTGCAGTGTGTCACTTCAAATCAGGGAATATAAAATAAACGGTACATTATACTTAGCGCCATAGAAGCGCAAACTCCGCACACTATTTCTCCTTATATTCCGTGTGGGGTTTCTGAAAAATAGTCGTTTTGAAAAAACAGCTTTTTGCTGTTTATCATTTTAAGCAACAGCTGTTTACAGCTGTTTGACTGTTTTTTCATGTCTTATAAAAGTTCAAGTTCAATTTTTCCATACAATAAACATGATTTTATCGAATGCTTTTAATTTTAATATAAATTTTATTTCTTATAATAATACATCAAAAATGTAAGTTCTGATAATCGTCAGAAAGGCGTGATCTTATTTTTGTGCCTAAAATACTTTGAAAATACTTTTGCACTTCTGTGGCTTAATAATCAATATTGCATCAAAAAACTTTGATTTTTTGTTCGGTGGCCTGTGTTTTTAAAGAGAATAAACTCAGACTTAAACAACTTAAAATTGGCTTCTCCAGAAGCTGGTGATTAATTTTTCTTAAGTTAAGGTGATAATACATTATGGTGATAATGCATTAAGTTCTTATTTAACTCTACAATTATCAGCAAAATATTGTGGAATTATCGGCAGTTGTTTCAGTTATTTCAACATCAATGCTTTGAACTAATCTCATTTGCTTCTTATTTCGATAAAATGAGTTTGCAATTCAAATTAGAATTTGTATGGGAAATGAGTCAATTTTGCATCTCATTTGGAACTTTTGACTAAAATGAGCAAATTAGCATTTGTGTGAACGTACTATAATGAGTAAAATATGAACTCAAACATCGGTATTTATTTATACATATCTGTTACTTAATATGGATTTTTTTTTCGAATTTAAATTTAAATACATGAAAAACACTAAAAACAGAATTTAAAAAACAGCTGTTTGCTGTTTTTAATTTTCTTAAAAAACAACTGTTTTGCTGTTACTTTTAAAAACAGCCCAGAAACCCTAATTCCGGTGATTAGCTCTCCGATTCAAACACAAGCATTTTGTGCAAGCACAATTACAATAGTAGTGAAATAGGAACAGAAAAGTAATGTTGTGCTAAAGGATCACAAAATGTTATTGGCTTTGTTGTGGTTTTTGCTCGTGATCTTAAACAAAAACCAAAACAGTAACAGATGTACCTCACTACACCGATTGTTGCTGCTGCTGCCCCGACTTCAAAATTAAAATTCTGCAGAACAACAGTAAAAGAACTTGATAACGCATGCCACTTTTGTTTTTAAGACGTTGTTGTCCTTTGTAGTCTATGAAGACTTCGATAGACTATCAACTCAGAGGTACCCGGTTGGAATTCGGGTTCAGGAATGGTTTTTTCACTTTATTTGTACTTTACTACATTTAAGAATAATTAAAACAAAAAATCCACGACTAACTTGTGCGAAATGTGGAATTATAGGACAGAAACAACTAAGGGCTGGAAATGCTTGCCGAGGTTAAGGCATAACACTATCCTTGGTTATAAGTAATTCAAATTGTATTTCACGTTTCGATAATCCATGTATGGTTCCAATTAATTCTTCCTCTAATAATCTATCCCTTTCCTTTCAGGTCAAAGACCAAACATTGTTTGTATAAGGCGCACGCCTTGGTTTAAAATAAAAAAAAAATAAAAAAGACGCCGCACAGTGCTTTGCGTCTTTTGCGCGTAAATACAAAATATTGTTTTTTAAAAATTACAAGTGTTAGCACGTCATCATGTAAAAGTTGGTTTATTTTTGAGTTATTTGCCGTCTTTTTTTGTTACTTAATAACATTGGACCTTTATCTTAAAGGCTATGACAAGATTACTTCCACCTTTTCAAAAAAATCAATTCTCCATTAGTGAAGGTGGTCACAATGTTTTTTTACCGAGATTTTGTTTATTATTGCATTCCTGGTAGAATTTATTTCTGAAACTAACCAAGAATACAACATTTATTTATCATAGGAGTACTCCTTCTATTTATTTACAAAATTTGTATGAGCACAAAGCACTGTGCGGCTTTGTCAGCCACTTTCTTTGTCTTATAAAAAAGTTATCTCAGATTTGAGATCACTGAGCCGCCACGTACAATATCAGCTGCTGATCCAAAGCTTGACCTCAAATTAATAGAAAGTCTTATTTATTATAGAACTAAAAATGGGGTAATGGAAACAATCTTTTCCGCGTATTTGGGCGTCATCTCTGGTACATGCAATAACAATAGAGTTCAGCTACTACAGCTTTTTTGCACTTTCTCTGCATTAGATCATCTTAAGAACCAGCCCAAATAACATTAAAATATCGATAAGAGCGGTCCAAAGCAATCTAAAGTGAGAAAAATTTACCCACCATAATATGGGTTGGGCTCAGGGACAACACAAGACAAAACAACTAACCATGCGTTTACATAGATCTAATCATACATTAGTTTTCAATCTACTTTTGAGTTGACCTTTCGATAAGTTAACATAAAAAAGCTACAGTTGTTAACAAAGGTGCTCATGGGATGTAAAGGAGCAGTAGCCATATAATTTGTTCTACTAAAAGGTAAGTAAATTAAATTGTTCTCATTTCTACTGCTTCTACGGTAAGTGTTAAAATTTATAAGAGTTAGGAGTTCTGGTGAATTGAATACACCAGTTATGAGTTGTTGTAAATAGACGATATCTGCGGACTTTCTTCTCTCATTCAAAGATTGCATTTTGAATAGTTTTAAACGATCCTCATAAGGAGGAAGGTTTAAAGTGTCAGTTGCACGTAACTCCCTTAGAGCAAGCCGAACAAAACGTTTTTGGATTCTCTCTATACGTTCTACATGTACATTGTAACTTGGGGACCAAACTTGACTTGCATACTCTAAGTGAGGTCGCACAATTGCATAATACAGCGTTGTAGTTGTGATCATACTATTAAATTCTTTGGCCCAGCGTTTCATAAGCCTGAGCATAGAAGATGCTTTTTTTACAAATGTAATCAATATGAACGTTAAACGATAGCTTAGAATCCATGCATATACCAAGATCTTAGACAGCATCTACACGACTCAATGCAGTATCTTTAATCTTATAATCAAAAATTAAATTATTACTTTTTCGCGAAAAAGTCAAAGTTTGGCATTTATCTGGATTTAGAAACATATTGTTTTTAGAACACCAAATTTCAAAGGATTTCAAATCAGACTGGAGCAGATCTGAATTGTCTTTAGAATTCTGTATATTTTCATGTCATCTGCATAGATAAGTAGATGAGAGTGTTTGATGATGTGGGTTACATTATTAATGGCTAAAATAAACAGAAGTGGACCAAGGTGGCTACCTTGAGGAACACCTGATTCAGCAATAAATTCAGCTGACAATACGCCTCGAAATCGTATTTGATAAGATCGCTCTGTCAGATACGATTGAATCCAGCTTACAAAAATTGTGGGAAACCCATTAACTTTAGTTTAAATAGAATTAAGTTGTGTGGCAGTTTATCAAATGCTTTACTAAAATCAGTGTAAATACAGTCGACCTGGTTACCTGAATAAAAAGAATTTAAGCAAAACGTTGTAAAATCGAGGAGATTAAACATAGTGGATCTGCCAGTAACAAATCTATGCTGACGAGTTGTCATGACCTTCCCACCAGAGGTTTTAAATGATGAAGGGAATCCATCAGATTTTTTTTTTGATGTTTATGAAACCCCAGAATTTCTTTGGATCAGACAATATTCTCAGCTTAATACTGTCTAAATAATTTGGATATAAGGTAACTGAGCAATTTTCAAAATTCAGAAACAAACGCTTGTAGATTTCTAGGTCATTCAAGTCTAAGCTACAGACATATTTTTTCCATGCCCTATTCCTGCTGTTGCGAAGAATCTTTAACTCCTTTGTGTACCAGGGCTAAGCACAATTTTTCGTAAATTTGAGGCTATAGCCTGGTGGATGGTATTCATCAACAGCAGTCAAAGCATGAGGGGCCCTCTCAACAATCACATTGTTACTGTCTGTAGTTAAGACCAGGTCATGAAGTCTTTCACGACTATTATAAATACAACTCTCTTGTTGTAACTCAGAACATATATTATCAACAAATATATGCTCTTGGCGAGTCTTCGAATTAGATGCACAAAAAATATGTATCATCGTCAGAAGATTCCCATTTCAAGTCAGGCAGATTAAAATCACCTAACAAGAAAATGTCGTCATTAACGTCAATTATGCTTATAACGTATTCTATGCAATCCGCAAGGCTTGCATAAACTTCTACACTGGTCTTAGGAGGAACGTATGCACTAATAAGATATACATAAGAATTGCAATGTACAACCTTAACGCATATAAGTTCGATGTTAGCAGAGCAGGGAACACCAATAATGGAACTAACGAAATAGTTCCTTACAGCTAATAAGACACCTTCACCGACAGCAGAAGTATTGTCAGCCTGTCTATCTCTTCTATAAACTTCAAAACTGTTATGAAACAATTCTAAGTCAGTAATGCTTCCGTTTAACCAAGTTTCAGTCAGTGCGATCATATCCTCAGAGAAATTTTGAGACATTAAAAATATGTCTCGCGTCTTAGAGCGTAATCCCCTTAAATTTTGATAGTAAAGGGATAGCCTATTCAGTTTTTTTGGGATTGAAGAGCGGCTGGAGTCGTCCCTCTAGGCTTATTCTTAGGCTGAAACTCTGTAACGAGTATATTATCAGTCCACAAATTAGAGTTTAGAACAGTTGCAAACTCTTCAGCTGGAACTGTGAGAATAAAGGAAGCATGAGAAGGTTTATTACCTATTTTTTTGCATGAACAAAATGCATTTTAAATCAACAAGTTATTATGTTTGATAAAAGTCAATACATTTTCAACAGTTGTGTCGGGCTCAAGACGTGGAATAAATAAATTTTTTTTCCTCGACACTGCCCTTAAGCGTGATAGATTTGTAGGCTCAATAGGAGTCAAAACTGAACTATTAGTCAAAGAAAGAATGTTAGAAGGTGACGAGGAAGTAACTGGAGAGTTCCTGTTCAAAAGCGGTGCTGAGGGCTGCTTGGCCGGATAAGTAGATCCAGATGATTTTCGCTTCTTATTATTTTTTCTATTTCTTTTTGAAAAAATGTGGTCCTCAGATGAAAGGGTTGTTTGTGTCCCGGAAGAAACAGTCTGTGACAAAGCAAGCGGAATATTTTCCGAAATGGAATTTTCATCATAGACGCTGGTACTGGGTGCGGCCCTAACTTCACTAAAAAATGTTACAATTTCTCGAAAATTGTTGTTTAACGAGTTAAGACTTTCCCCAAAAAGCTTAATTTTTGAATAAAGTTAATCTGGGGAAAGTGCCCTACACGAAGCACAGTACCAGCGAAGACCTGATCGCAGAGATTTTAAGTCGTCAAGGCATGACTTGGAAATACCGGCACAAGATGCATGAAACATTTGCTCACATGGACCAGAACAGCTTAACATGGGGTTCAGAATGTTTTGGCTTTTGCAAAGTTAGTCTAAAGAACAAGCAACGATATTTTCTGCAGAAAAATAATCCATGTTTAATTTTTTAAAAATAAGCAGATGCAAAATGTGCTTTTAGGGTTGTAGTAAATATGTTTTTGGATAGCCACATAATTTTATTCGCGACATAGCATCGCCATGTAAGGGTTCGCGATTGTTTAAAAAAGGACTCGCGGATTTACTTTTAATATTTTAAGGTCTTGCCTAATTGGTTGCCGGCGAAGTTCGCAACTGGCGCTATTTTTGTTTTTATTACATTTACAGCCATTCACTATAAAAAGTGCAGAGTCTAAAAAGTTGAAGTCGGCAGCTATTAAAGCTCAAGACTTATTTAAAAATGAATTAGTAGGCAGCTTGTTAGAAGCTCAAAACTAATTGATTTATTTTCAAATATGTTCATCTTTTTATAGTAAGCATAACGGTATTTTGTCTTAAAACAGGTTAACAATTGTTTATGTAGTTTAGAATGTAAATAGAATCATATGTTCTTTAATTAGTGTAAAAATAATAGTAGAATATCGTAATACATATTTGTAGTTTAGTATTAATAGTTTAATATGTGTGAGTGAGTAGAATAGAAAACGTAAACAGAATCATTAGGAGTAAAAAGTAGAATATAATATCATATGTTTTGTATTCAGCCATATGGGTACATGTGTGCGAATGAGATAGTAGTGCTTAGTATGAACATATGTTCTTATTGTTTGAATAATAGGTCTGTTTCCGTACTCACACTGTGTGACTTGTGAGTCGCTATTTTCTGTTTCCGTACTTTTTGTGTAAGAAATAGGAGAAGAAGAACAAGCATAAAATCGCTCTCTCGAGCACAGAATGTGCACAGAGAGTGCTAGAACTCAAGACTTCGAGTAAATTAAGAACAAGCATCAATAAGAAGAAGCATCAAGAAGAACAAGCAAATGTCAAATGTTTGTTTATGTTTTTCACAAATATTCACAAATTGTGCTGCTAAAAATAAATTTACAAAGTGCAGTTTCTTTTGATCTTCCAATTTTTAGCTATAAATAAATTATTTAAAGTAATTTTATAACTTAAAACATAGCTTAAAAGATTTTATAGCTTAAAAATTTTACTTCACAAACAATTTCAATTGGCGCTATTTACGTTTGACTCGTCTGCTGTCAGAATCAGCTGTTTTGTGCTCGAAACTTGCTAGAAGCTGTTTCCGTACTTTTGTTAATATTCTCAAATTTCATTTTTACTCTCTCAGTTCGAGCTTACCAGAAGTTACACAAATCTTACACAGTGTAGAGTACGGAAACAGACCTAAAATCTTAGTATACCGTAGAGGTGTATTACTGTAACTTAGTTTGAATATTATTGTGCATTAGGGTGTTCTCTATTTGTATGGGATTTTTAGTAAATTCGAAAAAGGTAGGTCTAACCCCTCAAAAAGTTGTCAAATGATCTCAGAATTAAGCTGGAAAAATTTAACGCCCCTACGACCCCGCCTTCCCATGCCGCCGTTCGATTGAAAAAAAATTTTATCACTCATACGCCTTTCTTTCTTATTTTGAAAATTATTTTGTTTTATAGTGCATAAACTGTGAAAATCAGTTCAAAGTTATTAAACAATATGGAAAATGTATTATTTTTAACATCTATCATATTGTCATATGCAATATTATATAAGTTTCATTTATATTATTCATATGCGAACATCACAATAACATTTTATAAAGCAATGTATAGCCATACAAGTGGCGACGGCGCGCCGCTTGATTTGACAATCAAGTGTGTGAAAATGTCATTGCGAAATGAAAATATTATTTATTTAGTTGGTCCAATTAATTTTAGTATTACTGGTTCAAAATTGCCATCCAATAAACAAGTGTTAAATGTATTATTTTACAATACTAGAAACGTTAAATTAAACCTTAAAGAAAGTGCAAGTTTGGTGATTCGTGAAGTGATGATATTCTGGGAAAAGGCGCACAATAACAGCATTGTGTTACAAAACTTGCATTATTGTTTTGAAAGCAGAAAGTGAAAGCAATTTCAAAATACGGCCACCAGGAGCAATGCACCATGCGAGATGGATGTCGAAAGCAATTTACTGCTTGAAAATATTACTTCTCCGTGAGGACTACCCATTGCCCAAAGAAGAATTGAATGCTTTAGGAGATGTCTGCTGCTTCATTGTCCGTTTTTATATTAAGGCTTGGTACAAATTCTCAAACGCGGCAACAGCATGCCAAACAGATATCGACCTCATTTGCCAAATGGTGAAATATCAAGATATTGACCAAATGACAGCAAGACCTGCATTGAAGAAACTTATGAGTCATTCTTGGTATTTACATCACGAAATATCTGCTCTGGCGTTTTTTGACGAAACTTTGGAACTCGACACTAAAAGGAAAATGGTACAAACTTTCTTTACATATTGAGGATATCAGGAACTGGGAAGGTAATAATGCGATTAAATAACTTTTAAATTTTAAACTTATAATTAAAAACGTGCTAACAGATAAGACGGTTGACGAATTTATAAATGAGAAAAGTGCGGAAATGTTTCGTCGATTTAAAATCGTTGTCAATGATACTGCTGAGAGAGCAGTTAAGCTGATGGAAGACTATCATGGCCTTCTCACCAAAGACGAGAATCAAAAAAATACATTCTGCAGTGCGTTCAGGAGCACAGAAAAATTTACACAAATTGTTCGAAAACTGTTTTGAGTAAAAATTATTAATAAATACATATTTTATAATAACTTTAATTTGATTTTCACAGTTTATGCACTATAAAACAAAATAATTTTCAATATGAGAAAGCAAGGCGTATGAGTGATAAACATTTTTTTTCAATCGAACGGCGGCATGGGAAGGCGGGGTCGTAGGGGCGTTAAATTTTTCCTGCTTACTTTTGAGATCATTTGACAACTTTTTGGGGGGTTAGACCTACCTTTTTCATAAAAATTAAAATAGAGAACACCCTATTGTGCATGTTCTCGAAAATTCTTACAGTAGAGGTTTTTATATTATTACTTATTTTAAGAAAAGCTTGTTTTATAATGAAATACATTAATGTAAATTAAATATTTAAATAATATGTATAGGTATACTACACCCTTACCCTTAAGAAAAAAAATTTTATTTTGAAATTTATGAAAAATTAAAATTTTTTTTTGTGTTTTTTTACTTATACAATAATTTAATATAATTAATTTTTACAAATATTTCTTTAACATATTGTTTAAGTGTTCTTTAAGTGTTCCATTTAAATTTACTATTGAATTTACTCCTTTTTTGTTTACAATTATGAATGGACTAATATAAGGAGATTGATTTTTTCTTCTATTCATCCTTTTTATCAAAACTTTATCTCCAATATTTAAATTTAACGGATCTATATTTTTATCTTTTTTTATTCTATTCATTTTTTAATTTAATTCGTTTAATGCAATTAATAAATGCAAATTAAAAAAATGCAATATTTATTAATTCGTTTGCTTTTTGTAAAGAATATTTTAATCTATGTATCAGTTCTTGTGTAATTGTCTGTATTATATACTATTGATTCGAAACGATTATCATTTGGAAGATTTGCAAGTTTTCCAAAAATTAGCTTAAACGGTTTATAATTTGTATCAACGTGAGGTGTTGTGTTATATGAAAAAGTGAAGTATGGGATCCATTGGTCCCATTCTTCATTTTAACAAAAGTTTAACAAATATTCATTTAATACTCGATGGTTTCTTTCAATCGGGCCTAGAGTCTCATGGTGATATGGAGTGCTAAAAATTTGTTTAATATCTAATAAATTGCATAATTCTGACATTAATTCATTGAGGAATTCTGTACCTATATCCGATTTTAAAATTTTAAAGTGACCTTATATTAAAATTACGTTTTCAATAAGTGTTTAAGCAACAGTTTTCGCGTCTTTTGTCTCCATTGGACATGCTTTTACATACTTTGTTAAGTCGCACTGCATCATTAATATATATCTGTAATTGTTGGATAAGCATAGGGGACCTACTGTGTCAATAGAAACTACTTCAAAGCTGGTACTTGGTGTGTCTGTCATTGTTAAATTTTCTTTTGTATGTTTAGTTTGTTTATTAATTTTGCAATTGTTACAATTGAGAATGAACTTTTTTATCATTTTGCTCATATTTTTCCATATGTATTTTTGTTTTAGTTTCATTATTGTTTTTCTTACACCGAGATGACCTCCGTGTGTCGAATTGTGGTATTCTTCGATTATTTTGTTTTGTTTTATTTTGTCGACTATTCTTTGTGGTTCATTATAAATTAAAATTTTTAAATTTTCGTTTGTTCTTTTTATGTTATTAAAAATATCTTTGAACTTATCCATTTCAATGGTTTTAAATATATCATCATTTCTCTTTAGCGCTAATTCTTCTATTCCTACATTATACATTTTTGATGAAAGCTTCTCCAAAGTCAGCGGTGTGAACAGTGGATTATCACTACATCGTATAATTACTTCCTCATCATTTATCTCAAATTTAGTAATCTTAAAATTGTTTCCTGTTATGAACCTTATTTTTGTATTTTCATTCTATTCATTTCTGATATTCCTAAATCATATACTTTTGATGATAGTTTCTCCAAAGTCAGCGGTGTGAACAGTGGATTATCACTACATCGTATAATTATTTAATCATCGTTAATTTCAAATTTGGTACCCTTAAAATCTTTTTCTTTATTGAACCTTAATTTTCTTTTTTCTTTTAATGTCTGTTATTGATGTACAATCCCACACAAAAAGTTCATGACGCTTTTTGTGGTAATTACAATGCGTTTTGTTAAAATCAGTATTTTGCTTATGTTCATTTTGAATCATACCTCTTGTAGTAGCCAGTACGTTTTTGTTAGTCCGTTTAATATAATAATTTTTTGTCTTGTTAAAAATCAGTATTTTTTGCATTGTTAATGTAATATGCAACAACATTAGTGAAATTTTGCAAAAAGTTAAAATATATAAAGAAATATTTTTATTTGCTTATGTAAAAAAACGAATTTTCTGCGCGAGTTACAAAAAAAGGATTAGAAAAGAAATATATTCACTTTGCGAAAAATTTATAATTTGATAAAAATTATATGTTGTTTATTTGAAAAAATGAATTATAATTTCAATTTTTAGAAAATTCAATATAAAAATAGTATAAAATTTTTTGAAAATTAAAAAAGTTTTCTTTTTTTTACGAAGGGGCCCAAATTCAATCCTTGTGTTTGACGAAGGATGATCATCAGGTAACATTTTAATATAAAATAGCCGGGACCAGCACTGCCGCCTGTTGGGACGTACTCCGGTATGCTTTGATTTGCCGTCGGCAAATGAAAATGATGCGCAGTTTGCAGGATCGCCATGTAGTAAATATGTTTTTGGGTCGCCATGTAATAATATTTTGGCGACTGGATCGCCATGTAGTAAATATGTTTTTGGATCGCCACATAATTTTATTCGCGACATAGCATTCCCATGTAAGGGTTCGCGATTATTTAAAAAAGTACTCGCGGATTTACTTTTAATATTTTAATGTCCTGCCTAATTGGTTGCCGGCGAAATTCGCCACTGGCGCTATTTTCGTTTTTATTACATTTAAAGCCGTTCACTATAAAAAGTGCAGAGGCTAAAAAGTTGAAGTCGGCAGCTAAACAACTACAGGCCTATCGCGAAACTCTCGTCGATTCCAAAACTTTTTGAGCGCCTCGTGTATGATCGTGTGAAAATTCACTGTGGGAAGATCATGACAACTCGTCAGCATGGATTTGTTACTGGCAGATCCACTGTGTCTAATCTCCTCGATTTTACAACGTTTTGCTTAAATTCATTTTATTCAGGTAACCAGGTCGACTGTATTTACACTGATTTTAGTAAAGCATTTGATAAACTGCCACACAACTTAATTCTATTTAAACTAAAGTTAATGGGTTTCCCACAATTTTTGTAAGCTGGATTCAATCGTATCTGACAGAGCGATCTTATCAAATACGATTTCGAGGCGTATTGTCAGCTGAATTTATTGCTGAATCAGGTGTTCCTCAAGGTAGCCACCTTGGTCCACTTCTGTTTATTTTAGCCATTAATGATGTAACCCACATCATCAAACACTCTCATCTACTTATCTATGCAGATGACATGAAAATATACAGAACAATACATGCTAAAGACAATTCAGATCTGCTCCAGTCTGATTTGAAATCCTTTGAAATTTGGTGTTCTAAAAACAATATGTTTCTAAATCCAGATAAATGCCAAACTTTGACTTTTTCGCGAAAAAGTAATAATTTAATTTTTGATTATAAGATTAAAGATACTGCATTGAGTCGTGTAGATGCTGTCTAAGATCTTGGTATATGCATGGATTCTAAGCTATCGTTTAACGTTCATATTGATTACATTTGTAAAAAAGCATCTTCTATGCTCGGGTTTATGAAACGCTGGGCCAAAGAATTAAATAGTATGATCACAACTACAACGCTGTATTATGCAATTGTGCGACCTCACTTAGAGTATGCAAGTCAAGTTTGGTCCCCAAGTTACAATGTACATGTTGAACGTATAGAGAGAATCCAAAAACGTTTTGTTCGGTTTGTTCTAAGGGGCTTAAGTGCAACTGACACTTTAAACCTTCCTCCTTATGAGGATCGTTTAAAACTATTAAAAATGCAATCTTTGAATGAGAGAAGGAAGTCCGCAGATATCGTCTATTTACACCAACTCATAACTGGTGTATTCGATTCACCAGAACTCCTAACTCTTATAAATTTTAACACTAACCGTAGAAGCAGTAGAAATGCTAACAATTTAATTTACTTACCTTTTAGTAGAACAAATTATATGGCTTCTGCTCCTTTACATCGCATGAGTACCTTTGTTAACAACTGTAGCTTTTTTGATGTTAACTTATCGAAAGGTCAACTCAAAAGTAGATTGAAAACTAATGTATGATTAGATCTATGTAATCGCATGGTTAGTTGTTATGTCTTGTGTTGTCCCTGAGCCCAACCCATATTATGGTGGGTAAATTTTTCTCACTTTGGATTGTTTTGGACCACTCTTATCGATATCGTTAAGGCTATTCACGGTTTGAGCGTACTTTTAACAAATCATATTTATAGCATTTGTTATTGTTCAAACTGTGAGCACCTCGCCATGTGACTGTCGTATAAAAAGATTGTGCAATCCTGTGATGTATGTGATTATGCGGCTGTAGACAGAGCATAAAAATACGAGGTACAAAGAGCACGTCCAAGGGCTGCATTTATTTACGCATGCCTGCGTATTTGCATTTGTATGCAAAACAACAACGAAGTAAAATACGTTTTCGTAAATTCGCGAACAAATAGCAGATCGAACAAATGGCAGACCAGCGTATTCGAACTGTGAATGGCCTTATTGAGATGTTTTAATGTTAGTTGGGCTGGTTCTTAAGATGATATAATGCGGAGAAAGTGCGAAAAAGCTGTAGTAGCTGAACTCTATTGTTATTGCATGTATTAAAGCTCAAGACTTATTTAAAATGAATTAGTAGGCAGCTTGTTAGAAGCTCAAAACTAATTGATTTATTTTCAAATATGTTCATCCTTTTATAATAAGCATAACGGTATTTTGTCTTAAAACTAGTTAACAATTGTTTATGTAGTTTAGAATGTAACTAGAATCATATGTTCTTTAATTAGTGTAAAAGTAATAGTAGAATATCGTAATACATATTTGTAGTTTAGTATTAATAGTTTAATATGTGTGAGTGAGTAGAATAGAAAACGTAAACATAATCATATGTTAACATATTTGAGTAGGAGTAAAAAGTAGAATATAATATCATATGTTTTGTATTCATCCATATGGGTACATGTGTGCGAATGAGATAGATAGTAGTGCTTAGTATGAACATATGTTCTTATTGTTTGAATAATATCTTAGTATACCGTAGAGGTGTATTACTTTAACTTAGTTTGAATATTATTGTGCATGTTCTCGAAAATTCTTACAGTAGAGGTTTTTATATTATTACTTATTTTAAGAAAAGTTTGTTTAATAATGAAATACATTAATGTAAATTAAATATTTAAATAACATGTGTAGGTATGCTACAGGGTTATTATATTCAGGCAGTTTGTGCACAGTTTAGTAGAAAACAAAAAACAAAAACAAACACTCACTGAGCTGAAGAAAAACAAATCTTCGTACTCTTCGGTTTAGCGTTTTTCGACAGGGCTATCGAAAATCATATGGTAGGTGCCTTAAAAAAAAACTGGCGACAGCAGTAAGCTTACATCGATATGGATACTGTGTCTAATTTGATCTTTGATCGTTTTGTAACGTTTCAACGGAAAATTTACAAACGTAGCGACCAAGAAGCAAATGGGGCTGCAAGTAGTAGAACTGCACCACAACGTGTTCCCTTAACTTAAAACAACAACATAGATCATTAAAATTTATCCTTTCAAAATAAATTGTAGTAAAAAATTTTTTCTTGTTATCGCAAATCACGTACAATTTGTAATGCAATCAACTGAGAATTCTTAACCAAAAAACGGCCGATATCAATTACGAGTATTTTTTTGTTTTTCTAAAATATCAAAATTAAATTGGCTACAGCTATATGGTCTCTAATTCTTCTTATTCAATGGCGTCTTGTTTGTTGGTATACTTAGAATAATAATTGAAGAACAAAAATTAATTCTGCGGGTTGGCATGGCGCTGGAAGCTTAAGTATGCAATTTTTGCAATTTCTGATAAATAAAATCGATGCAGAGGTAAATTCTACATAGGAAATGAGCAAGGTTTATTTTTGTCTGATTTGAATAGCCTTAATAAAATTGATTATGAGACTAATAAAATTTGCACAAAAAAAGGGTTTTCGATTTGAGCGGTCTCGGTTGTAAGGATATTTAAATTTTTTTCGGATTTTCAAGTTTCTGAACATCCTTCTTCAAATGTGCTACCGAATCAACGGATCAGGAAAGCTTTTGCAAAAGAACTCATCTAACGCATATATATCGAAGTCAACAGTCAGACTACATATATCAAACAAAACACATTACCATTATGCATTTCATCAAACAAAAATGCTTCTGAAATTTCAAGAATCGATTATACTATACTTGAACTGGTAAAAAATAATTTTTTTAAAGCAAAACATGCTAAAAATAACATTATTACAGGAACATTTTATCCAAATTCTGTGTATTGTGAAAAAGACCTTGGAAAGAGGGTAAATACGACCAGAAGCATTTCTTTATCTCAACATACTAGGTTATCTATCAGATTCATGCAACATACCGATAACATGGTGCAACAAAATTAACTAAACTGCATACACTTTTGAAATGACCTAGTGTAAGGTATAGGTCTGGTCGGGTATAACACAAAACGGCACATACAAGTTGTCTAACATCCTCAAAATTTTGACTTACCGTAAAAAACCCGGTTTCGCACACTTTCACCCACTTATTACCCAGTTACTCAATGAGTTATAAGCCAATTCAAGATTTTTTGATAGTTTTAATTTAATAAATACTGTAATAAATACTTTCAAAAATTTCCTCAAATTTAATTTTATATATTTATTTTCAATAAATTGTAATTTATTCGTTAAGCTTAAAACAAGTTGATTAACTAAGAACTGAGCTTTTTCTAACAGGGTTTGTTAATTTATTATTATTAAAATATTTTCTTCTCTCTTTTCCTTGTTTTAGTGTTTGAAAGATATCCAATTCGTCGTGGGCGTAATCCGCCCACTTGGATGACATAATTTTAAGAACACGTCAAACGTCAAAAAGAAAATACGAGAAGAAAAGTAAAGGCAACTTACAAATATCCTTAACTATATGTACCATTTCTTTATTGTAAGAAAATCATTAGACAGGATAAAAAAGTGGCTTAGGAGTTAAGAAGAAGTTGCGTTGGAGTTATGAAGGACATTTCGGAGTCGAGATCTGCTCAAATGAAAATCGAATTCGCTAATCAAATTGTTGGTTACACGAAGCTTCCTGGTTACAGGTTCACTGCATCCGTAGTTGGTGCGGTGAAAGTTGAGGTAGAAGAGAGAAATAGACCCAAGGTTAAGTGGGTTGGTATTAAAGGATATTAATTATATTAGTGCTGGGCAATTAATAGTTTCGCATACAAGTTGATGAATGAAGAGTACATCGGCAACTTCTCTTCGTTTTGCAAGAGTTTGCATGTTAATCAATTTCAGGTGGTCTGCATAAGGAGGTAAGTTGAAACTGACAGAATAGGGAAGATTGCCAAGTGCGAACCGAAAGATTTTTTGCTGAACGGCTTCGATTCAGACTGAATGGGTGTTGTAGATAGGAGAAGAAACCTGGCTGGCATATTCAAGGATGGGTCTAACAAAGGTAAGGTAGAGATATTTAGTCACGTGTGGTGTTGACATAATGGGTACTCGTTTAGTTTAGTGTAGTCTAGAGGATTTTGGTGTATTGGAAGCGCATACGCCTTTTTAAACAGCCGCAAGGCTTTTTGGGCATATAAGTTTTTATTATTAGCCACAAGGCTATTTTATATTCTTTTGAGTCGCAAGGCTATGTTTTGTTCTAAGCTACAAAGGCTATCTTATTACAAGCCACAAGGCTATTTTAAATAAAACAAGAGATTTAAATTTGTTCGGTTTTTACGCCTGTCTGTTATTTTGCTTATAAAAAAAACAGTATTTCTTTAAAACAATTTTTACCACTATTTCGAAGACTATTTAAATATTAAAATTATAGTTTAAAAAAATCAATGATTGACCAATCACTTTAAGTTTGATAAACTCTTGACACTTTCCCTCAAATTCATAATCTTCACCAATATTTATTGGTTCGGTTTATTTGTGGCCTTGACTTTAAAGTGCAACTGGCACTAGTTCAATTCATCGCTTGTTGTTGTTGTGTTGTGTTTTTCTGTGCAATGCACTTGTAACACAACACTCGCTGTCGCGCTTATGCTTGTGCGGCTAATAGCTGCACAAGTGTAAAGGGTTCTGAGTGCATAGAAAAATATTTGAGTTTAATATTTTGCTTACGTTACTATTTGGGTTTTATTGTGGAATTTTGTCAACATATCTTTTTGTATCTTTTATTGTTGTCATGTGTCGGATACATGCACCTACTAATGATGGTGTTTGGGTGTGTTGCTTTGAGTATATATGTAGGTACACTACACCTTCACCCTTAAGCGGAAATCACTCTTAGCGTAGGGCTATGGTAACAGTAGTATTTTATCTTAAATTCATTTTTAGCGTTTTATTGTTTTGGTAAATTCTATAAGTTGTTATACATCACTAGAATTAAATATCTTAAATTATTGTTTATTTCTTTAATTGTTATAAATGAAAAGTTTTAGTTTTACATATTATTATAGAATTTTCTATTCTTATTGCTAAGCTTAGCTATGTGTTTGAAAATTTTTTTAACATATTATTATGGAATTTTCCAATTTTGTTATTTATTTATATTATGAAGTTTATTAATTCTCTACAAATAATTTTATAAGGTCCGTGGTATGGACTTTGGCTCTTCTATCTTCTTTCTAGTCTCACTAAAACTAAATCTCCTATCTCAAAGTTTAATATCATAGTATTTTTGTCGTAGTCTAGTTTTCTTTTATTTTTTACGATGTTTATCAGATCTCTAGCTTTGTCGAATGTAATCTTTAATCTTATTTGTAGTTCGTCTCTATAGTCTTCTAAATTATAGTGTTTTGTTTTGTCATAGATTAAATCACTAGGAAGTGATGGTAGTTTACCAAAAATCAGTTCAAAAGGTGTATAAGAATTGTCTACATGTAGTTTGGAATTGTATGCGAAAGTGTAAAAGGGTATCCATTTGTCCCATTCAAAATCATCAGCAAAAGACAAAAGATATTCGTTAAGTGTTCTATGGTTTTTCTCAAGTGCGTCTAGTGTCTCGTGATGGTAGAGGGTTGAAAATATTTGTTCTATTTTTAGTAGTTCGCATATGTTTTCCACTAATTCGTTCGTAAATTCCGTTCCACGGTCAGATTTTAATTTTTTAAATAAACCAACTTTCAAGATTAACTGTTCAACTAACGCTTGAGCGACTGATCTGGCGTCTTTGTTTTCAATGGGGTATGCGATTACGAATTTTGTGAGTTCGCATTGCATCGTAAGTATATATCGGTATCCGTTTGATATTTTAAATGGACCTACTGTGTTAATAGGTATTGTTTGGAAACTTGAATTTGGTGTGTCCGTTATGGTCATATTTTCTTTTATGTGTCTCGTCTTTTTATTGCGAGCACATTTGTTTACATACAGTTTTACCATTTGCTGCATGTTTTCCATGTATAGCGCTGTTTTAATTTCAGTATTGTTTTTATGATTCCTAAGTGTACTTCCTGGGGTGAATCTTGGAATTCTTTTATCAATTTATGTTGCATGGTTTTACTTGTTATATTCATCGTGGGTACGTATTTTAATATTTTATGTGATTTATTACTCTTTAAGTTTTTCTTCTGCTGCAGCTTATTAAATTTTCTTTTTAGTTCATTTTTATCAATTGTTTCAAAAATATCATCATTTGTCTCTAGCGCTAGGTCTTTTATATTATTTCTATTCATAAGAGATGATAGTTTCTCCAAAGTCGAATCTAGATTCATTGGATTGTCACCACATCGTACTTGTATGATATCATCTATAATTTCAACACGTGTATTGTTATTATCGCTTATAATGAACTTTAATCGCTTTATGTTTTTGACGTCAGTAATAGATGTGCAATCCCATATGAAAAGTTGATCATACTCGTTCTGAGATGTGCAGCTCGCTTGTTCATTTTTATTTGCTAGCTTATTTTTAATTGCCCTTGTTATAACCAATGCTTTAGTTTTTGTATTATCCTCTTCTGAAGGTATCATTTTTATTAAAATATCCGAATTTATTTGAGTTCGTGATAGCGCGTCGGTGTTGGTGTTGATCTTTCCTTGTTTAAATTTGATTTCAAAATCATAATCTGAAAGATCTAGTCTTATTCTTGTCATTTTCGATGATGGGTTTTTATGACTGAATAGCGAGACCAAAGGTCGATGGTCCATCACAGCAATGAATTTTCTTCCGTATAAATAAGGTTTGAAAAAGTTAATTCCCCAGTGTATTGCAAGTAGTTCTTTTTCAATTACAGGCTTATTAAGATCATGCTTTTGCAAGGTTTTGCTTGCGTAAGATATCGGCAAATCATGTCCAATTTTGATTTGTGATAGAATCGCTCCTAACGCAAAATTTGAAACATCAGTTGTTACAAGAAAAGGTTTTGTAAAATCCGGATATTGTAATACGGAAGTTTCTATCAACTTTTGCTTAAGCGTTTCAAAAGCAGATTGGCATTGTTCTGTCCATTTGAACGATTGATTTTTCTTGAGTAAGATGTTTAAACGTTGTGCAATTGTCGCAAAGTCCTTTATAAATCGTCTGTAGTAGTTGCAAAAAGCTACAAATCGTCCAAAGTCGTCTGCGTTCTTTGGTATAGGATAACTTTTAACTGTGTTATACTTTGAGGGGTCTGTCTTAATACCTTCTTGTGCTATTAAATGTCTTAGATATACATACTACTTCTGGTCTCAAAAATTTGCATTTGCTTGCATTCAGTTTTAAGTTATATTTTGAAACACTGCCAAAAACTTTAATAAGATTGTCATTATGATGCTGTAAGCTGCATCCGAATATTATAATGTCGTCAACATATAGGATGCTTCTGAGCTTAAACCCGTCAGTGCTAGAGTAAGCATGCGCTGGAAACTGATTGAGGATATTTTCAATCCAAAAGGGTGTCTTTTAAATTGGTAGTGACCTTCGTTTGTTGAAAAAGCTGTCAGTGGTCTTGATTTTTTGTCGAGCGGTATTTGGTGGAAAAAACTAGTTATGTCAAGTGTAGAGAAATATTTCGCTCGTCCTAATTTGTCCAATACATAATCTTTTTTGGTTAGTGGAAACTTGTCATTTGCTAATTTGTCATTTAATTTTCTACAATCGACAACTAATTGCCATTTCTTAGTGTCTTCGCTGGACTTTTTGAGTACTAGTAATAATGGTGCGTTGTAAGGACTAATTGAGTGTTCTATTACATCGTTTTTCAATAATTCCTTTATTTGTCTATGTATTTCTTCATCATGAGCCTGAGGTAATCTGTAATTTTTTATGTAAGTTGGTGTGTTATCAGTTGTAGAGAGTGTTTCAAGTGTAGAGATTGTTTACTCTTAGTTGTTCATTGTGTAAGTAAAATAAATTTTAATATTTTCTAAAAAAAAAACAAAGGGTGACTTGTGTTTATGTTTAGTTCTTGAAGTAGTGTTTTGAACCATTTGTCATTCTTATTATCAATTTGTTTTAATTGTACGTAATTTGAGAGTGGTTCCATTTTTGATGTAAAATTATTTATTTTTACTTCTACGTGAGTCGTGTTCAACAGTTTAATGTGGCATTTACTGGGATAATCGAGTTTGCTATTTCTGAATTTATTCGTTTAAAACAACTTTTTCCTCTTTTATGTTTAGAAAAATTTGGTGTATTATTTCTGTCCTTGGTGGTATTCGTATGACGTCGTATGAATGTTTGTTAACGTGTAAGTTTACTATGACGTCAGTGTTGTCTAGTACTGTGGTTTATGTTTGCGTTTCGTAGTCTATTTTGCACATGTATTTTGAGAAAAAAAATCTCTGCCTATTATGCCGTCAGCTCCTATCGGAAAATTTCATTTACTGCATGAAATATATGGGGTACTATACGGTATTGGAAATCGAGTTCCAACTTTATCGTTCCTAGTGTAAGGCTTTCATTGTCTGTAATGCCTGTTAATTTGCATTATATTTTCGTCATCAGATCTAGTGCATTTATATTTTCGAGCTTGCAAACGGATATGCCCGCGCCCGTGTCTATAAGAAATTTTAAGTTTCTTTTTGCGTTTATGCATCTAATATTATATAACTTTTGGTGTTATCCGAGATGCTAAAGATTTTAATTTTGCTGTCCCGGATGATCTTGTGTTTCGATCTCCGAGCGATCTTCGATTCCCTGGTCGTTGATTTCTGTGACATACATTCTATTTAGATTAAACTGGTTTCCATTATATCTTTTGTTATTGTTATAGGTGTTGTTTCGTGATATTTGATTCTTATTAAAGTTGTTTTTTCGCTTATTTGAGTTGTTAAAATTGTAGCTGTTATTTGGGTTTCTGTGATTGTTATAGGAATTGTTATTGTTATTCGGGGGTTTACGATTGAGGTTGTTGTTGTAGTTGTGATTACTGTTATTGTTGTACTTATTGTTGTTGGAATATCTACGGTTTGGATAGTTATTGTTATGTGCATTGTATCTTCGATAGTTGCTTGCATTATTGTTATTATTTGTTATTATTATTGCTATTATTGCTATTTTATTATCTATAATATAGCAATTGGTTGTTTGATTTGTTGTTCCTTTCTAACTCAAGTGCCATATTAGTTGCATCGGTTAGTTTTCGGTTGAGCTGCAAAAATATTTTGTTTCAGATCTTCGTTTAAACCGTTTTTGAACACGGTAAGGCATAGCTTTCGTTCATTTTCATGATGACGTTTTTTAGTGCGTCTTTGCATCGCCTGATGTTGCTGCTATATGTAGATTGTTTAGTTCAGATATACTGATGACTGTCGCTGATGTTCGTGTTACATCTGATGTGGTGACTGCTGATCCCATATTGTTTTCTATATTTTCCGTGATGATAACCCGATCTTCGTTTTTGTTGTTCAGCATCGTGACGTTGTAGATGGCTTCTGTTATTTCTTTGAACATTCGTTAAAATTGATTGTTGATGTGTTGATTTTTATCATTTCTATAGATTTTCTGCATGGTTCTCATCAGAGGAATTTGGTGTATTGGAGGCACACACTCTTGACACTTCCCCTCAAATTCATAATCTTCACCAATATTTATTGGTTCAGTTTATTTGTGGCCTTTACTTTAAAGTGCAACTGGCACTAGTTCAATTCATCGCTTGTTGTTGTTGTGTTGTGTTTTTCTGTGCAATGCACTTGTAACACAACACTCGCTGTCGCGCTTATGCTTGTGCGGCAAATAGCGGCATAAGTGTAGAGGGTTCTGAGTACATCGAAAAGTATTTGATTTTAATATTTTGTTTACGTTACTTTTTAAGTTTTATTGTGGAATTTTGTCAACATATCTTTTTGTATCTTTTATTGTTGTCATGTGTCGGACACATGTACCTACTAATGATGGTCTTTGGGTGTATTGCTGTGTGTTTCACGAAACCCAGTGCAGAGTTGGCTCTACTGATGATATTATCAATATGAGACCTAAAATTAAGTTCCTTGTCACATATTACACCTAAGTCCCGTAAAAAGCTTACAGGAGGAACTGGCTTGCCGAGTAAGTAAGTTGAATAAACGCATTAAATACAAAAATTACACAAAGATTTGAATACACTCATTAAATACAAAAATTCCACAAAAATTTGGATATCGCTTAAAAGATCTGTATTAAGGCTTTCAATCACGGGATCCCAAACCAATTTATACTCCAGGAACCCCGGGACTACAAACCCTAAATGCCGGTATTTTATACATAAGAAAATATAAAAATTTTCAGCAACTACAAATGCAACTACAATGAAAGCGATGGTTTTTTATATTGTTGAATTCACTTTTTTCTTATTATATCTCTGTATACACTTTGAAAGTTTATTTTTTTGTCTATCGATTAAGCTGAACAAAGAAGAAAGGCCATTTAAATTGCTTATTACCGAGGCTAGTGTTATGCCTCAACATCGGCAAGCATTTCCGGCCCTCAGCCGGAATAATTCTACATTTTCCACAATTTAGTTGTGGATTTTTTGTTTCAATAATTCTTAAATGTACAGCGTGAATCAAACTAACTGTCGCACCTATATTAATACCAATTACGCACAAAGAAGCAACACTGAAAAACATATGTGGTTTTTTTACGACTCTGGCATTAATTGTACACTTATCGCATGAACCGTTTCAAAAGTTTTGTCAAAAATAATAATAATATTGCGAAAAGAAATAACAGCAGAGATCCTTCGCCGGCACGCATGTTTCAGTATCATATTTTCCGACGAAAAACTTTTCTTTTTGCAAGCAATCCACAACTCGCAAAATGATAGAGTGTACGCAGCTTGCAGGGCAGATATTTCTAAGAAAAAAAAAATTTTCGATTTGGGGTATAATGCTGAGCTAATTAACGAACATAAACACATGACGGTAGATAAATTTCAGCGACGATTGATGAAAATATCAGATGATATACCTGAAAACCAGATGCGTGCCGCATGTTTGTCTTTTACAAATTGTTTTAAATTTTTAAAAAGAATAAATGATGAAAGATTCGAATTTAATGATGAAGAGTTATAAAGAATGCTTAAAATAAAGAATCAAAATTTTTGTTTTAAAAAGTTTACACAGTGCTTTTGGTTTATGGCATAAATCAAGTACGACAGAAAGAACAAAGAAAGCAAAAAGAATCATGCCCGAACACGGATTCGAACCGGGGATCTCTGAGTTGATAGCCTAGCGCACTCTTCACTAGACTCTAAGGCCGACATTTAATTTTCATTCTTAAATAAATGTTTTACTATTTACAATTTTAAATAATAATGGGATCTATATTATAAAAAAATCATAACTTCTTTATTAAATAAACTTTTTAAATATTTAATTTATACATAAATTTTAAAATTTAGTTTATATCGTTCATTTTAACGTTTAGGTTATGATTTTTATTAAAAAAATCATCATACCATAGTCGTTATTTTCTAATATATTTTTTTATCTGCTTAATCAGCAGTGGTATATTTTTTCAATCATAAAAATATAAATCATAAAAATACAAAATGGAATTTATAATTCGACTTTTCTTTGAGTTATTGTTAAAATTTGTTTCTTAAAGACTTTTATGTACATTACAACTGTTTTATAATCCTTATCTGCATTGTTAATTATGATTTCGATTTTGTGCTGTCTTATAAACTTTAGTGTTTTTGAATACTTTCAGTATGAATTAATATTACGTTCGATTTTCTATTTAAAAAAAAATGAAAATAATACGCAATTGTTTTTGCCACAACGCAGAAATTAAGAGGAAGAGTTTAACGGTCCCTGCTTTTAATACAGCTCAATGTCATTATTTTAAAATTTTGGCATTTAGGGGTCCCGAAAAATCCTGGGATCATGAATTTCAAATTCTGAAATACCGGAATGCACTAAAACCCTTCGAGATTGAAAGCCCTAGTCTGTATATTATCTTTCCGAAAATGGCATAACATTTTTAGTTAATGGGTAAAAAGTAAGTCAAAATTTTAGACAACTTTTATGCGCTGTTTCGTGTTATACTCAACCAGACATACAACCTATACTAGGTCATTTCAAAAGTGCAAAATGACTGTCACACCGTGTAATTTATAACGTTAATAGAAGGGCGAAATATAATAATGATCGATTAAATACATAAAAATACTGGTGGCTTGACTGGCAACACTCAGCCTTAACATATTTGCTGGTTTTACTGTTTGATGTAACATTAATATTGTATTTAAAAAAAAAAAATTATAAACGATTTAGTCGACTTAAATCCGAGCTGAGTTATTGATATCGCTGTGATCCACGCATATTTGAAACGCTTACTTTTCACGCCCACTATATAATTAAAAATGGTATATATCACACGGTTTTAATCGTATAACGCTTAAATTTGGTAATTTCGTATGATCAATTTCAGCCACAATCATATAACGCTTAAACTTGGTAATTTAGTTCGTATTATTAATTTCAGCAATAATGTGTGTGGTCGCATTATGCTTACTCCAATTTTTCAGGGGATAAGTATGGAGTGAAGCAAAGTGTGCCAGGTATAAACTAAATTAAGCTGAAATTTTGGAAATTGATTTGTTTCGAGTATGAAATGGTTCAGGAAGAAAAAATATGTGCCACACCGCCCGCAATTAAGTAAAAATGCTTTATTTCAGACGGTTTGGGTCGTATTTTTAGACCAACATTTTTTAACTTAGTTTATATAGTTACTCCCAGCAACTGTACGAAAAATGGGCGTGTCAAACTTTAACCGCCCACAAATAAAGAAAAATGCTATAATTCGAACGGATTTGGTCGTATTTGATAAAAATTTTTGGTAATTTAGTTCATATGGTTACTTTCGGCAACTATACAAAAAATGGTAAAATATATAAAGGGTGTTTTTTAGCTGCATGAGAAGTTTTGATGGTACTTGTCTATAGTTTAGCAGCTGAAAATGTAAAACCGTTTGACATTTCTATTCAATAAGGTTTGGCAATTATTCATGATTTCTTTAATGTTAGAACAAGGTTCCAAATTGTGGAAATTTACTTTGAAATAATAAATCTGTTCGCGAAGTTCATAGAGCACTTCGGTCAACATGATGAAGCTAATTTCTGGTTAAATGGCTTCATCACTAAGCAAAATTGCCGTTTATGGAGCGAAGACGATCCTCAAGCCATTAACGAATCACCATTACATCCATTAAAATTTTCTGTTTGTTGCGGTTTACACGCTGGCGGCATCATCGGCCCTTATTTTTTTCGAAATTTGAAAGGAGCTGCCGTTACGGTGAATTGCGAGCGCTATCGAGCCATGCCGAGTGAGTTTTTATTTCCAAAAATTAATCAGCTAAACATCGACGCCTTTCGTTCCAACAAGACGGCGGAACTTGCCGTAGAGCACGCTTAGCCATCAACTTATTGCAAAATCAATTTGGTGACAACCTTATTTCTTTTTTCATTTTTATTTCATTTGATTTCATTTGATTTACTACACATAAAAAATTAGTAAAAAATTGGATAGATCGAATGGACTCTAGCTCGTAGCCGCGGAGGACATATGCCGGAAATCATATTTATTAAAAAAATGCCATGAAATAATTTACCAGATTATAGTAATAAAAAAATCATTCCAACAATATTTCTGTCTTCATATTTTTTCTGAATAGTGTGAAAATTCGTATATGAAAGTAAGGCGGTCTGTGGCAGGACAACGTCTGCCAAGGAATACCATAAAACAATAAAAATGCTGTATATATCAGAATATTTAGATCGTCATGCATTGATGTTTCAAACAAATTCATTGAATTGGTTCAGGACAACATCTAACGGACGGGTCCACTATCTATCTATATATTAATAAAACGCAAACGGATTTTGCGCAAATTTGGTATACATATTGTGTGCAACCTAGATTAAATTATTACATACTTGGTTTTGATAACACTCATTCTACTTTTTTTTAAACACATTACTTTTGTTATTGTAATATTTTTTGGTATCGGAGTTTTTTGCCTACTTAATTTAAAAAATCTTAATTTTGTTGCTTTCTTACTTCAAAATTAAATTTATGTAATAATTATTTACATTATTATTATTTAAATAGATCATAATTAATTAACTAACTTTCTATGGCGGAGTACGGCCAAATAAGTTTAATTAATGTCAAGTTAATTGAATAATCTAATAATTGATGGATTTTGGTCATGAGTAATTGAACATATGGTTGTGAAAATAGCCACCTTTTAATTAAAAACACTAACTTATAGAGAAGCAAAAACTCTTTTCAATTCAATGGTGCATGTTTTTTATTTTATTTATAAATCAACCGAAATTGAAAAACATGGAAAAAATGTATTTTGTGAACAAAACTAAAATTTTTCATAAATTTCAAATAAATTAATTCGTAACGTCTTTTTTCGTACCTTCTATATATTTTTTCTTTCTTTTTTTTTTTGTCAAATAATTATTCGCCCTGCGAGTGTATCCTATTCGCTAGAACATCCTCCGGCCTTGAGACTCGATCGCTCTCGAGGCTCAACAGGTTCCACAGGTAGGACGCACAGCTTTTGTATAGGCTGAGACATAAGGTGTTGCCCGTCCATAGCGTGACATTACGCATCAAGTTGTCGGACCCTGGGTGTAACTGAGTAACACGAGCCATTTTCCATAGGCTTGGTGGAGTTGTTTCATTTTTGATAACGACTAGGTCCCCTATCTTTAAGTTCTGCTGGGCCCCTTGCCACTTTGGTCTCTGCTGGAGTTCGTGGAGATAACCTTCACTCCAGAGCTTCCAAAATCTTTGCGTCATTTGCTGACGCGCTTGCCAATAGCTTAATCTGTTCTCTGGTTGATCCATTGGCACTTGTTCGCCGAGGTCTGGTACAAGAGCTTCACCAATCAGAAGATGTCCAGGTGTCAGAGGGTTTAAATCATGTGGATCAGAAGTCTGTGCACATAGGGGGGGCGAATTCAGAATCGCTCCGATTTTCGCTAGCATTGTGTGTATTGCTTCGACAGTCAACAAACGATTGCCCATTACGCGGCGCAGATGATGCTTAGCTGCCTTAACAGCGGCCTTCCCTAGACCTCCTTGATGAGGTGCCGCTGGAGTAATGAAATACCATTGGGTGTGACGCAGTGATAGTTGTTCAAACAGCTCTGCTCTCGCTTTGCCCCAACAAAGTTTGTTCCGTTATCACTCCAAAGATGCAAACAACGTCCATAGCGCGAAGTCAATCGAATAAATGCCATAAGAAAGGAATTGGTGGTCAGGTCCGACACAAATTCTAAATGGATTGCTTTCGATACCATGCACACAAATACAGCTATGTATCCTTTAATGATGACATTCCCTCTTCTGAGGTCTGGCCTCACATGTACAGGGCCTGCGTAGTCCACACCAGCGTGAAGAAAAAGGCGGGCAGGGCGTACACGGCAAGTCGGCAGATCAGCCATCATTTGTTCACTCGTTTTCGCCTTCAATTTTTCACAAACAATGCAATCCCTGATCAAAGTTCTTGCTAACGATCCAACACCAATGATCCAATATCTCTGCCTTAGCACGGCAATAAGCTGCTGTGAACCGCAATGAAATAATTGGAAGTGTGTCTTTCTAGCCAACAACCAAGCTAAGCGCCGTTTCTTCGGCAGTATAATTGTATTGCACTGATCTGCCAATAAATTTGCATTTTGTAATCGCCCGTGCATGCGTAGAATGCCATCTTTAAAAAATGGCTATAGCATTGCAACTATATTCGAAAGTCGTGGTTCTTTCTCTGACTGATTATTTATACCTTTATGTTTCAAAATTCGTATATCTTTTTCGAAATGATCCTTTTCGACCAATAGTTTAATGATCTTTGACGCTTAGAGGTGTTTTCTCTCTCTTTGTAAGTGGCACTCGACAATAACGAACAAAACGGATTATCCAGGCTGTTACTGAAACACAATAAATGGGTTTCCTTTAATTATTTGCATGCGATTTGCTACAAACTGCTTAAGAGATCCAATTTCACGCTTTAGCCAGCACAGGACTACCATCGAGTCTGATCAGCAGGTAGACGAAACTATTTTTGTTTTATGTTCAGTTTAACAGTCAGCAAGAACGCGCTGCATTAGCTCAGCGAGGCGGCACGTAGCTCAAGACGTGGAATAGTTTCTTTTTTTATTGGTGAGACTCTCGATTTTGCTAAAACTAAATTGGATACGATCTTCCCGTCGCTCTCTATAATCATATATATCGCTGCTCCATAAGCCCGAATAGATGCATCGGCAAAACCATGTAGCGACATTTTGAAAGTACGTTCAAAGCCTAACTATCGTGGAATACAAATGCGTTCAAAGTCTAAGTTTTGAGAGAATATATCTTGCCATGCATATTTCAAACTTTCTGGGAGCACAGCATCCCATGGAAGTTGAGCTTCCCAAACCCGTTGAATAAAAATGTTGGCTTTGACAATAAATGGCGATGCTAAACCATCCGGATCATAAAGCCGTGCCGTGACGCTTACAACTAAACGTTTAGTCCAGCTAGAGACTGGGACCGCTGGCAATGATTGGACCTTGAAAGTGAGCTCATCCGTTTGAGTGTCCCATCTCAGGCCTAAGACCGACGTCTCTGTGCTAGTGTTCAGTTCAGCTTCACCGTTAAGGAATTCTGGATCCAGAGATAATTGAATTTTATTGAAATTGAATTGCCATTTTGTAAGCTCAAAGCCCCCATTGATAACAGCTGACGCATTTCCTGACATAAGCGCAACAACTCTTTTTCGGTATCAGCTCCAACCAAGCAATCGTCCATATAAAAGTTGTGTAGCACCGCTTTGGCCCCAAGGGGCCACCTATCGGCATTATCCTTAGCACATTGCTGCATTGCTCTAACTGCGCAAAAAGGTGCTGAAGCCATTCCAAAAGTGACACCAGTAAGCCAATATTCTGAGATGTTATCTTTTTTGTTCCGCCAAAATATTCGCTGCAGATCCCAGTGCTCCGACGCTATTTTGACTTGCGGAAACATCTGCTTGATGTCTGCAGAGACGCCGTAAGCATTAAAACGAAAACCCCAAACTAAATCAATCAAATCTCTTTGCAATTTGGGACTGATCATCTGGACATCATTAAGGGATAACCCAGTGTCCGTCGAACATGAAGTATCGAACACCACACGAAATTTCTTTAATACTGCGTGGTGAGGAATATAATAAGTAGGGCCCTCTGGTGCCTTTGTGGTAGGTCGTAACCAATCTTTTGCTAGGTATTCATTGACAAATTTATGGTATCTTTGTCTTAATTCAGGCACTCGCTTTAATTGTGCTTCAAGCCGCAGAAATCGCTGCAGTGCTATTCCTCGATTAGATCCAAGACGATTCCAATCTTGACGAAGTGGAAATTGTAAAATGTAGCGCCCTGAATCAGGTTCAAATTTATGTGTTTTTAAAAAATGTGTTTCGCATCGTAGCTGTTCCGCTGTCCACTGTGAGTTGTCAGTCGGAAAGACTTCTGATTCAAAAACTTTCTGCAGTAATTGGTCAAGATGATGATCTGCTTCGTCCTTATTGCTTTCTACTGTGGTCACAGCCGCTAATTGAGTCGCAACGGCGCCTGCTGGTATCTTGCTGAAAATTAACCATCCAATACGAGTTTCTTGTGCTATAAGTCCCGAAGCCAGCTGTCGTACACTTTCTTGTATAAGCTGAGCCCAAACGCTCACGCCTAGCAACATTTGAACTGGCCCAGGTTTATCGAAGGTACGATCAGCTAGTCGCGTTGATATGTCTTTTGGAAGTGTTTGAATATTTAAGGGTCCTTGTGGTAGCAAAATTTTCCCCAACACCGATTGCACTACCAAGCATGTAATATTAATCATAGGCTTCTCCTTATAAAGCGACATTAAATGCACTGAAACAGTTCTGTCAAATGTTTTAATTTCTGCACCAGCTGCAGATAGAATCCTCATGGTCATGCGATGTGATCACTGTTAAAGTCGTATATGATTTCACATATGTTTGATCAATGCTGTCCTACAAAGTCTTTGCTTATTAAGTTAACCTGAGTGCCAGTATCAGACATAGCCCTCAAAGTTAATACTTTTCCATGTTCCGTTAATAGTTTTATCTGTGCAGTAGCAAGAATATTAAAATGTGATTCATTGAGCTCACTGTGAGAATAAATTGAAGTTTCTAAACGCTTTGCTGTCGAGGAAGATGTTTTATGTGAGCTTACCCCGAGGCCGGTTTCACTTCTATGCCCTGATTGCTATTGCCTATCAGGCATTAGTTAAGAATATTTTTGGACAAAGAAGACTATTGTGAGGCTGAGAGCAACGAAGACATTTATTCCTGAAGCAGTTTTTAGCTATGTGCCCGCGACGTAGACAGTTGTGGCATAATCCAAGTTCATTCATACGTTCAGCTTTATCCTTCCGGCTCATTCTTAAGACATGAGGGCATCTATGAATGCCATGGTTACCGCCGCAACTATAACATGGGTAATTGTTGATTGTCTGTGGCATATTTAACCTTGGGCGCTCACGTGTGTTATTGCTTAATATTCGGTTATCATTATTTCACAATACGTTTTGTATCCTTGAAAATAACTTCGACCCAAAAGCCCACTAGCTCATCGCTCTAGTCAAGTAAAGAAATCCTTTTGTAGACATGGTA
Source organism: Dichetophora obliterata (assembly GCA_963920525.1). NCBI lineage: Eukaryota > Metazoa > Arthropoda > Insecta > Diptera > Sciomyzidae > Dichetophora > Dichetophora obliterata. Next base: position 116,434,357 of record OY986435.1, read on the forward strand.
TGCGCTCTGTAGGTCGCACCATTACTCACTGACTAAGAGAGATACTGTCTAGGCGAAACTCAAGAAATTTAAGGATAATTAAATCGCGTTGCTGCTCAGGTGTCAGCTGTTGCGCTAACATTCGCATACTATTTCTAGTAGTATCAAGCATGCTACGAATCGAATTATAATTTGCCCTTTGCCAAACTGGTAAATCGAAAATGGCTGAGCAGTGTGCTGCATGGCACAAATACTCATTGTCAAACGATGAGCATAAAGTTTCCCATGCCTTTGTAAAGCTTTCTTCACGCTGAGGCCAAAACCCTAATGCCCTAGCAGCGCCATTCTTAACGCAGCCCTGTAGACGCCTAAGTCGTTGCAAGTTAGTTAAGTGAGGATTTCGTACAACTTCTGCATCAAAGGTGTCTTGAAATTGAATCCACTCGTTATGGTCTCCTTGAAAAGTTGGCAGTCGATCAGCCAATGGCAAATCAGCAAATTGCAACTGCATTCTTCCTGATTCATGAACATTGCTACCCCCCACTGAATACGCACAAGGTTCCAGCGCAGCTATTCTCTGACGCAATGTCGATCGGACTCCTACATATATATCCTCAATATGCACGTGAAGCGCACCGTCCGTGTCTTGCAGTGACTGACATTGTATTAGCCTTTGCAACATACCAAACTTAACTTCAAATTTTTCCCATGCTGAATTACGATTTCGAGACGCGTTTTCAATATTTTTATATTGTTATCTTCATCCCTAACGGATTTAAAAAAATCAGACTGACGTTGAATCTGAGAAGCCGCCAGATTGACATCGCTACGTAGATCTCTTATTGCATCGATATTGCTAGGAAAATTTATATTCTCATTCTCAGGAATCGTTTCGACTGGTACTACCTCTTCAGTTTCCATAACTTTCTCAATTTGCGCTCTACTTTCGTTGATTTGGCTCATACCTAATGAGAAAGGAAATATTCGCAGTATAATATTTGCAAAGTTATTTTAACTTTCAAATTCGACTTATTTGCTTTTATCAATTACTTGGGATAGAAATAGCTCTCAAAATAACAATAAATTCGCTCTTTAGAAATAAATTCATAATAATTGCACTTTTTTTTTGCATGTCTATAAAGCCCATACCATCGCGCCTTTTTTTAATGTTCTTAATTAACTTTTCAATGTTTGTAATTCGATCAATCCTTTTTTTTTTATTTCTAAAATAATACTCTTGCTTAATGTCTGAATTAGCACATATTTTGTTTATATCATTATCTTTAATATACTTTTTATTCAACCTTTCGTCAAGTTACACTTCGCAACTTTTCTTATTCGATCCTCCTTTTTTTAACTCCAATTTGCACATTTTACCTTTTTATTCTGTCCAAAGTAACTGTTTGAATTATTTTATTTAATTTTTTCTTAAAATATAAAATTCGCATTTTTTCTCTTGTCTTGTTTTTCGGTAATTTGTATGTTTGCGAAATATTTTTTTTTTTTTAGTCGGTATAAAATGCATATTTACCGGCAGAAATTGCAACCCTTGATATATCATTTCGTTTCGCTCTTATTTTGATTGCGCAGTAGTTTTTCTGCACCTTTCAGCACTTGTTTTGTCAACTTCCACCCTTTTAGCTCTCTGCATTCTATTGAGAACGCATAGACTGTAAGATCCGGCTCAAATGGACCAAATGTTTTTTATTTTATAAAAAATAAATCAATAAATCAATCGAAATTGAAAAACATGGAAAAAATGTATTTTGTGAACAAAACTAAAATCTTTATTAAATTTCAAATAAATTAATTCGTAACGTCTTTTTTCGTGCCTACTATATATTTTTCTTTCTTTTTTTTGTCAAATAATTATTCGCCCTGCGAGTGTTTCCTATTCGCTAGAAAAGTGCATTTGAATATTGAAATAAATAAGAAGCAGCTAGAACAGATGACAACCTTGGTAGAGTTGATGGCTGTGATCTATAAATAGCTAACTGCTTTAAATGTCATATTAGTAAGAAACCGATTTGAAAGTAGAGTTTTGAAGAAAGTGATCAAACATATGTGAAATCATATACGACTTTAACAGTGAGTTGATCACAGCTTAATCACTCGAAGACTTCTGAAGAGGAAATGTAGCGATTTCCGAAACAGACTGGTCTAGTCAGCTAAGTGATTGACTCTATACAGAGTTGTTATTGTTGTTGCTATCTTAAAAATCTTACTTGATCTAAAGCTCACAATTGAATTCATGTAATAATTTTTTGTTAATTTGACATCAAATACTTTCACATAACTTCCATATTGTAGAAGTTTTTGTAGAAGTACAATGACTTTTAAATAAAACATCTTTACCTAAGAATGAAACGAAACGAAATAATATATGTGAAAAATTACCAAAATATCTCTTTCCAATCAAGAGTTATGGCCAAAACTATTTTTTATGGCCTCGGTATTCAGTATTCGACCCCAACGTGCACATGTAGTTTCACTGATAACATTTTATGGGGGTTGGACATGGGGGTTGGATTTTAATGGGGGTAAAATCTGTTCGTTAGAAAAAAGGCATACTTTCAAGAATTTTTTTAGTGCACATTGGTAATATATATTTATTTTAGAAATAAGTATATCATAACACATTATTTAAGGAATATTTAAAAAATTTTTTGAAAAAAAATGTTGAGAAATAATGGAGTTATTGGAGTTCCGCACCTGCGGAAGCCTCAAAACAATTTTGTTTTTCGGTGACCGCGATTCCTCAGCACTGGATTATCTGAAAAAAACTGTTTTGATTAGTTCTCATCGTTTTATTGTGTTAAATATATGTAAAAAATCGAATTTTTTTATGAAAATTGTATTAATTGTTTAGTAGATTTAAAAATATGGTGTTCTATCTAATCGGCTAAGATTTTCAATAAAATTGAATCTTAGCCGGTTAGATAGATTTTAGTTTTCTATCTAATCAGCTAAAATTTCCAATAAGGTAGAAGCTAGAAAAAAGACAAATTCGGGTAAGATACAAATATTTCAAAAGTACATTTCTTTCATTTCAACAAAATAATAAAATAGCAAATTGAAGAAACAACAAAGGCACAACAACAACGTAAAGCTAATAACAAAACAAAACCCATTCAACATAGAGAAGGAGATCGCAGAAAAAGCACACATACATCTAAATAAATGCTGTAAAACTTGTGGCAATTGCCAACTTTTTATCTCATTCATAAGTGCAATTCGGAACTTGCATAGTTTCCGCCATATCGTCTGTGCCTTTGGTTTTGTTTTGTTCTTGCTTTATTTGGCTGATGTTTTCAATCTTCTCTTCCAGCCACTCATCAACTGAACACTTCGTCATTAGCAAGACGGTTGAGAGTGCATTGAAAAACTCTCTGAGTACGAGTTCAATTCAATTTACTCATATCAGTGCCTTTCAACTTTGCTTTCAATGTAGCTGACATATTTTGTATCTTCTACTGCAGCACAGAGCCTATAATCTCTCAGCTTATTCAACTTATTCGCCTATAATATCTCTTTATTATATATACTTTTTGTTGTGCAAAAGAGTGGAGGAGTTTTGTTAAGTTGCACATAGGCAGACAGACATGTAGGTGGAAACACATTGGTGAAAGAGATATTGATGGATTGCACACAGGTGAACAAACGTGGTGGATAGGGAATTTTGTTAGATTGACTGTAGAGTCTCACAAAGACAAATCATATAATGTGATAAAAAATATATAGGTAAAAAATTTTACTAAAACATAAGACAACCTATGAACATAATGTGATGAAAATATTACAAGAAAACAGAATAAATAACAGAGGCTAATCATAAAATATGGTGAGTAGGAATAATGTGATAGAAAATGTTAGGTTAGGTTAAGGTGACGACCGGTCAAAGACCAGCCCACATAGATCAGATATTTGGTCCGTTGTGATACCACAGGGGATCTACTCCTCCTCTCCTAAGCACTGTCGTGAAACCACCCTGAACTAATAATAAAAAGCAGTAGCGCTTAACGTCTACCTCCTCAAGATTCATGAAATCATCAAAAAAGAGGCTAACTAGATGCTTCTGTCTTCTTCGGGCTAAAGCGGGTCATGAACAGAGGAAATTCAATACCGACTCCTCCTCATCCCTGCAACTCTTGCGGTAGTCATTCGCATGCACCACCATTCTAAGGGTATGCTTACCTATAAGAAAGTGTCCTGTTACAACGCCTATAAGAATGGAGAGATCTTTACTCGCCATTTGAGTGAGCTTCATCGTTCGTTTTTCAGTAAAACTAGGCCACATCTGTCTAGCGTTTTGGAGATGGTGCTATGCTTCTACCTGAAATTAGCCAATTCTGTGGCATGTTGCCTTAGAGCCAGCTTGCAAGTCGCAAGTGGCATGCCTTATGTTTCCATATCCGGCGGAAGCGTTGCCGCTGTATCAGCAAGCTCATCCACTCTATAAAATATTAAGTTGATATCTCATTATACCTCAGCCATTCCACAGCTCTATAAAATCTTTAGTTCATATCTCACAATACCTCAGCCATTACACAGATCTATTACTAGTCATTATATTAGCCTGGAAGACGCTTCAATGATCTGGCAGTCTAAATGAGGTTCTGATGTCCAGATCCATTAAAAAGACGTCTCATCCAACTTTGCTGTCAAGTTTTGAGGTCAGTAAAAATATGCGCGCCAACCTGGTTAAGCGACAGAAACCCATCCCATTCTACTCTGGTTGGAATAACTGTGTGAAAGTCGTTCTCGAATGAGGGAGTGGCAATAGTGTAATCGATGTTGCTGGGAACTGCTCCTGCAAGATCGATAATGGAGGAATGACCCTGGCTGTTTCCTGCGAAATTCTTTTTCCCATAATATTAAGGGGTAATAAGCAAAGAACTGCATTTAGCGCTACCGGTGAAGTGGACCTAAGCGCTCCGCTGATACATACGGCCGCAGTTCGTTGTTCTTTCACTAACGATATGAAATTGGTCTGTGTTTGTAGTGCTGTCCACCACTCACATACACCGTATAGCAAGATTGGCTTCACAATAGCTGTGTAAATCCAACGTGCAATATTCGGGAGTAAGCCGTACGTTTCAACTATAGCTTTCTTACAGGCATATGAAGCAACATTGGCTTTTCTATTACACTCAAGAATATTCGGCTTCCAGCTTAACTTTCTATCCAAAATAGCCCCTAAGTATTTTGCCTCTTCCACCAAGTTAAGCAGAGTGGCATCTAGATGTGGAGGAGATGCACTGACGACTCTGCTGGTCAGCAGGTTTTATATCAGTACACAGAGTGACTCATCTACCCAAAGCTTCATGAGCATGCCAATGATTGCCCCCGGAAGAACATTGTTAAAGGCACCTTCGATATTCAGAAAAGCTAACATTCTTTTAAAAAAAGGAATTTTCTATAAAGCCTACAACGAAGTGCAGGGCCGTTTCTACAGTCCTACCTTTCCTGTGAGCGTGCTGTGAAGCTGAAATCAAATTTGTGTCTATGCTACAACGAATATGAGCGTCAATCAGTCTTTCGAGTGTTTTCAGCAGGAAAGATGAAATACTAATGGGTCTAGGGTCCTTTGGACTCGATTGCAATATCCTACCTGCCTTAGGGATAAATACTACTACCTTTACTTCCTACCATTTTAATGGTATATATGTCATGCCAAGGCAGGGTTTGAAAATATACAGAGCCCATTTGATCCTGCTATCTGATATGATAAATGAAGGATCACTCAACGTCGGAGCCCTCTCACACCTAGTTCACAGAGCAATCGGGGAAATGGGTACTCAGAAGAAGATCAAGGGTTTCCTCGCTAGAGGAGGTCTAGGTATCGTCTGATTTATTTAAGTAGCTTGGACAGCTAGGATTAGAAGAGAGGATCTTACGGAGTCTTGATGCTTCGAAAGATTCCTCTATGTTACCGCAGAAAAGCCCCCAGGAATTGCGCTGAGCCTTCCGAAGTGCATTCTTAAATGTCTACTCATCCCAGCATTGAGTTCTACCCAATTTCTTAGCCTTATTTAAAATCTTCCTGCACTTAGACCTTAGATTACTAATTTCCCTTGACCACCAAGATGGTTTTGATTTGCCTCTTGGAACGCCCTTAGGGCATGAGATGGTGACCAGACGCCACAGATTACCTGCCGGCGTTGGCTCAGGATGGTCATGGACTAAGTACGCCGACGCAACCTAGCAGCTGCTCCATCCTAGCTCCATACTGATTGCCACCAAGTCTTGATCACTGAAATTAGATATTAAAAATGAGTTAATACTGGTTTTCGCTAGTATACATGATCTGGAAGTACCTGTGCCACTAGCGAAGAAAAGCTTATAACCGTCCATCTTCAAGCCACAAACCTTACCTCCGTGAATCCAAGGCTCCTGAATCAGAACTACATCAGAACTACATCGCTAAGAAAGATTACTAATTCGGCGCTGGCCGCCTTCGCATGGTGTACGTTGATCTGCAGCAATCTAACCAGTTCGGAGTTCACTCTCTTCGCCCTCAATAATGGTATTGTCTGCATTATCCAAATCAGATTCCAGAAGCTGCTTCTCTGAAACCTCATCGAATATGTCAGCAATACCACACACCGATGATCTTACCGACAACCATTCAGGATTCTACTTCTTCCACACCCTCCGTCAAAGGTGCGCTTGTGGACGCTCGATCAGAATCTACTGTCGCGTTAACCGCTGACTCTTCTGTAACACCTATTCTTAGAGGAGTGCTTTCTTTTCTCCTCCAATCTTATCTTTTGTATATATTTTCACGAGTACCCTGAAGCAAACCCACCCATCGCATTAACCTATAGGACTCCGGGATGCCTCGTCCAAAGTCAGGACCGCCTGCCTAGCGCCGTCTTTGGGATCCTCAATTTTGACAACCCTCCAGTTCTTGACTGGAAGGTGGAGGTTAGAGACTCTTAAAGTCTCCAGCATTTTGTCTGCCTCTGATGGCTCCAGAGGTAACCAGACTCACGCCATCGGTCTGCTAGGGATTTCCACCTTTGAGGCCGCTTCTATAAGTACGCCTACCTTGGCGATAACCGCCTTGTAGAATGCGACAGACCTTGCATCGGTGCATCGTACCAACTTAACTCCCCGTTGCCGGTCCATCGCAAAACAGTCGGAAGGAGGACCCGGAATCTTAACAATGAGCCGAAAATTATCGGCGGCAAGCTTAGCTTCCAGCAGCCTCCAGTTCGTGGCCGATATCTCAAAATCCTCTTCCCCCCTGCCCAAGATAGCCAATACCTCACCGCCTCTAGTGACATTGCTGAAGAGTCAGCCAGAAAATTCATCAGCACCCTTCAGCTTTTTCACTCCATCGGCCGGTTTTTCCTCCTCTGACCTCTGTCGTTTGACCGACAGACCTTTACCGGCTCCGAACGATACCACCTTTCCGCTAATGATGCCTTACGCCTATTCACACTCTTAAGCTGCTTGTCCGATAACACAGACTCAGCGAGCGAGCTCCTTCTCCTTTGGGCAAAAGAAAAGGCTTTACCTCGAATTGAGCTACTGCTACAGCGCTGATCTAGCTTGGCCAGATTCTGAGCGACAAATGCAGCCACACTAATAAGATCCAGTTTCTAAAGAGATCCGGACTCCTTGTTTTTATTTTTTTTATTTGTAGAGGCCATTACAGGACCCACGAGCAGCGGAGAAAGGGATGTCAGTCTGTGCAGAGATCTGCATACACAGATAGGGCTAGATACAGTGACACATATTCGTATAAACGCACTCTTAATTTTAAATTTGCTACCTTCTCTCTCTTTTATTAATGCATTATTCAAAACAAATTCAAACTCATATTGTTCACTAAACTAACGGAAATTTGTACTGAGTGCAAAAAGCTGTTTTCGTTGTTGTTGTTTTATATAAATCAGTTCAGTTTAAATATTTTACTAAAAACAAGTACACATTCCTTTAAACGCACCTGAATAAGGAGGTCGAAAATATATTAGGGTTTAAAGAAATAAGTATTTGCTTGTATTTAATTAACAATTGGTAAGTTTTGTTTAATTTAAATGTAAAAATATTTTCTTAATGATATTTTTTTAAGATTTTATCAAAATGCCAAAGGGAAAATACCTCAATGACACAGAAAAAGTCCAAATCAACCTGTACCATAAAGAGGGTTATTCAAATCGGGAAATTGGGCGGAGACTAGGAAGATCAGAAGCAGTCGTCCACTCTTTTTTAAAAAACGGTGTTAATTATGGAGTAAAAAAATCCACGAAAGGCAATCGAAAACTGAGTATTCGCCAAGTTAATCAAATTAGGAAGGAAGCCACCACAAGTTTTTTGAACTCAACTCAAATAAAAGAAAAATTAGATCTTACAGTGACAACGAGTCACATTGCACACATTTTACGTAACTCAGATAACGTTAAATGGAAAAAACCGGTGAGCAAGCCTGTGTTGAAGCCACATCACAAAAAGGCGCGCTTAGACTTCGCCCAAAAACACATGCAATGGTCAACTGAGTGGGACAATGTTGTGTTTTCCGACGAAAAAAAATTTAACTTAGATGGCCCAGACTCTTACAGCTGTTATTGGCATGATTTGCGAAACAATGACGTACGTATGTCAAAAAGAAACTTTGGTGGTGGCAGCGTTATGGTGTGGGCGGCATTTTCATCTAGAGGTAAAGCAAATATCTGCTTTGTGCCGCCCAAAATGAATTCTAAAAAATACACGGAATTGTTGGATGATGCTCTCATTTCATTTTTGGATGATAAAATGGATGAGGACAGTATTTTTCAACAGGATAATGCTGCCATTCACGTTTCTAAAGAGGCATTAAAGTGGTTTGAAGAGCACAACATCCCACTTATGAAATGGCCTGCATGCAGTCCCGATTTGAATCCGGTGGAGAATCTTTGGGGATGCATATCACGCAAAATCTATGGACAAAAAGCCCAAGGACACCTTTACAAAACCGTGCTAGAGCTCAAGTTAGCCATTAAGGAAGCTTGGGAAGATTTAGATCGTCAGTTGCTGGAAAATTTAGTGAAGTCGATGCCGAATCGTATATTTGAAGTTATAAATAAAAATGGTGGACCAATTAATTATTGAAAATTAAATAAATACCCATTCCTATCGAAAATTAAGTTGATGCGTTTAAACGAATATGTACTTGTTTTAAGTAAAATATTTAAACTGAAATGATTTATATAAAACAACAACAACGAAAACAGGTTTTTGCACTCAGTACAAATTTCCGTTAGTTTAGTAAACAATATGAGTTGGAATTTGTTTTGAGTAATGCATTAATAAAAGAGAGAGAAGGTACCAAATTTAAAATTCAGAGTGCGTTTATACGAATATGTGTCACTGTACATTCGGAAGTCGCCAGGTATTCGGATGGCTCCGTGAAGGACTCAACTAGGTTTTTAAATGAGCCTCCAGCCTGGTCAAACCTCGGCACGGATCGCATAACACCTTGATTTAGCCCAATACCTCACACCGATGAGAATGACCCGCCCCAGGCAGTACTAGGACAATTGAGAGTCGGAGCGCTGTGGATTGCGCCCCCCCTTAGCTAACCACCAGCCCGCAGAGTAGCTTAACCATCCCTAACTGAGAACACTGTAGAAGTTATTTCTAGCCCACTTGGAGGGTTAGGTGGAGAATTTTTGCTAAACATGACGAGAAACTAAAGATGAAAAGTATATTCTGTTAAAATCCTTTTCATTTTCTATAGACAAACGAAAAATGATTTTTCATACTCACATCTATTTCATCATAATGTGCAGTGTGTGCGAAAATTTTCTTTCATCCCTTAAGCTAGAAAAGTAAAATAAAATTCAGAAATCAAAACCACAAAGCAAATAATCATCAAACAAAACAGTCTGATCTTACTCTAGCATTGATAGCAGTATTCTAAAGAAGAAAAATGTTATGTGGAAGTCACCACAGGAGGTCTATGAGTAATGTCAGTAGGAAGAATGCTGAACATGTTATCTTTGAGGTTAATTAACCAAAGAGGTTAATAAAATGTTGCAATGAACATTTATAAAATCAAAATAATACACAGTAATATCCACAAGTATTGCCTGAATGTCCCTATACTTGTGTAAAAAATAGCTATTTATGTACAATTCATATTTTTTATGCACTTTATTATTTATATACACAGAAAAGCTTGTGAGTAATGAATGTAGAATATTATTTTCTTATCCTAAGGATCCGTCTAGTGTGAAATCTAATTGTTGTTATTGCTGTTTGTAGGTTTTTACTATTACCAAAATGTTATAATTTCTGTAATAAAAAATGCTTTCTTAATGCTTATCATTAAATCAATAAATTTTATTTTTGGTTTTTAAGTGGACTTTGAAAAAAAGCATTTTAAATATAAATTACCAAAATTTATAGTATTTATATTTTTATATATAAAATAATTATAGCTAATCTTTTTCCCTAAATATTCTATTAATTGCTTTGATGGCTGCAAGTTTCCAAAGCTATCAAAATATGCAATTTCATTATGATTTTTCCAGTATGCTACCCAATGTGTGACTTTGAAGTATCTATATTGATTATTTCACATTATTTTTAAGTTGTTTACTTGGAAAAGCGTCACACATAAACACCCCTCTAAAATGTGGAATAGTTCGTTTAGGTAGCTTCTATTAAAATTTTGCTTATAAGGTTTTAAATAAAGTCCAAATCCTTTCCCCATTGTAATAGTTTCCATTTTACTTTTATGACGTTTTACTTCAGCCAGCTGCTCCTTTCCATTTGTAACTGCATTTATTGCAGTTTTAATGCCATATACTCTACCAGCTAGACCGCCAAGTGCACCAAGTGCAGCGAATATGGGTGCAAGTGAGAGAAACCTAAAGATTTAGGTAGTGGTATTACTCGAGGTGTTTTTATTAGAAATTTTTTTCCTTTGAAAATATTTTTCACAACTTTTCGAGAAATTTTAACAGCATCATCCAAGTTTTTAGTTGTCTATATATTTATTTTATCACTTTTCAATGCATGTTTATACAGTTGATGCTCATTTATTTGAGATCTCTTAGTTTTACTAACGTCACCCATACCAAATTTTGTTTTCGCTTTCACGGCGTTAGTAAAGAGCCAAGCGTTTGTTTTTTCAGCAAAACTACAATCAATCGCGTTAACTCTTCACCAAGACTTTTCAGCTAAGATTTTGTCGGCAATATATCTTTTTTCCATTGTTTCCTTCTTTATTGTTTGAGTATTGTTTATATTTGAGTATAGCTGCATCTTAAGGGTTTACTCCATGGTCTCCTCTAGCTAAACATTTTCTTAATTTCGTACCAGGTCCACAAAATTGATAACCAGGTAATTGAAGTTCAAATGGAAGTTTAATGATGATTTTATTTAGAATACCATTCCCAATGAAGGATGGTTGACGACTGATTATCATTTTGTAAATGACTGCCATAGATATTTATACTTTTCTAATTAAAGGGTGACGTTAAAGTGGATGAAAACCAATAAAATATCCTTTTTATATATGCTGTTATTTAGTAGTTTTCATTATGCGATTCTTAAAACAACATAAATCGATTACCGCAAAGAATATTTATTCAAAGTTATATACATCAAATGGAATACGACACAGTTTATTGCTATCGAACTCTATTCGCGGACTTATTGTCGGACCTTCAAATTGTTGAAAAACCCATGTAATGATAAGTCTTATTGAAAGTCCTAATGGACTGAAATTTAAAAATATTTACTTATACTCAAAGTCAGCAGAGCAGCCTAAATATAAGTACTTAGAGCGACTAATAAAACCTACACAGTAAAAAATTTGAGAGTAAATTTTATCTTTTTTGTATCATTTGTGTGGTATAAACTTTTTTTATTCCAAATAATTTATAAATTTTATACCACTCAACATTAAAAAATAATAAAACAAATATAATTTAAAAATGTTATATGGATATCATGCGTAAATCAAATTACATTCTGGTTCGAAAGAAAAAATTCACCGAAATCAGGAAATTTTAAAATATAGTAGTTTCGATTGGTCTGACGAGAAAAATGGTCTGGAAAAATTTATAAGGTTTGATGGTATAACTTTTAAAACATTTTTGGTTTGGATTTATATGTATACAAAATAGTATAAAATTTATGCTCATATTTTTTACTGTGTATAAAGTAGATACATTTTTCAACTTTTTCCAATAATGATGACGTCATATCTCCAAACAAAGACAAACCGAACTCAATATATATATTCGATGATGAAGATTGCGAGAAACAAAATGGTATATGATATTGCTTCTGCATGGGCGTCAAACTTACACAAGTATCCCAAAACACCTGATTCGTGATAATGTTAATATTATTATAATGTTCAAACAACATGAAATGAACAGTAAACACATTTCTAATGATCATGTTGGTTCTGATATGTCTTTTAAGACATTTAATGAGTTATGTTTAATATGTTAGAACGAAAAATATGGCTTTCTAGTAATTAATAAGAATGACCCCATTAATAATAGACGCTATAGGAAAAGATTTGATTTATTTATAAGTTTATAAAAGAAACAGTATTGATATTTTAAAATGAGTATATCAACTTTTACTAAACTGATCTGTACTATTAAACAGTGAACTGCAAAAACTGTATTAAATAGTAAAAAACCAAACTAATCAATACTACGGTGTAGTATTAATACTACTTCTATCAGCTAAAAATGATTTATACTAAAACTGTTACTCTGGTCTGTTTACCTTGTTTTCTGTTTTGACTATTAAAATTAATGAAAATCTAGTTAAAAGTCTTATTAAAATTCGAAATATTTAAAAAAAATGTATGTTCCTGTAAAGTCAAAAGGAAGTGCGGATATAACCAATGCTATGAAATCAATTTAAACAAACCAATTAAAAAAAATACTTCAATCGACTAATAATAATACAACAATATCAAAAACTGAAAAAGATTCAGATGACTCTTTTAAGGATAATAAAGTTACTACCAGCACACTATTTAAAAAGGACAAGCATGATTATAATACATTTTCTCCAAGCTTTGATAGTAACGATAAAAGTTCATCCGCGTTTAAATCCTTTGATATTGAAAATGATGATGATAATGTTGATAATGATATGGAAAATGATAATGATGATGATGATAATGTTATGGAAAATGATGATGATGACCCCACTATTAATCCAGACCAAAGTATTCAATTTGATTTATAGCAGGTCAATAGCAGGACGTACGGTCCTCATAAGGATAAAAATCAAATATGGAGATTGGGTAATAAATCCATCACATTTCATTTGCGAAATATAAATATAGGTAACTCGCAATGGCCCTTCTCATCAGGTTTATATGAACTATTAGTTTATAAGAAATATAATAATGGATTTAAATGCTTATTAAAAAATATTAGAGATGACTAATGCTCATAAAAGAAATTACAACGCCAACGGACAGATTCAAGGAAATCGTACAAAAAAATCAAGGAATCGTTGGGATGACCCCAACGAACTGGTTGATAGATTACGTCTTTTGATTACGTCATCATCAACAGCCGGTCACTCAAATCATAATAATGTAATAGTTTCAATTATTGAAAAATTGAGAGAAGCAAAGATTTTTGTGTAAGTATGCACAGTAAAAAATATGAGCATAAATTTTATACTATTTTGTATACATATAAATCCAAACCAAAAATGTTTTGAAAGTTATACCATCAAATCTTATCAATTTTTCTAGACAATTTTTCTCGTCAGACCAATCGAAACCACTATATTTTTAAATTTCCCGACTTCGGTGAATTTTTTTCTTTCGAACCAGAATATATTTTGATTAACACATGATGTCCATATTAAATTTTTAAATTATATTTGTTTTATTATTTTTATAATATTGAGTGGTATAAAATTTATAAATTATTTGGAATAAAAAAAGCTTATAGCACACAAATGTCATAAAAAAGTTAAAATTTACCCTCAAATTTTTTACTGTGTGGTGTACAAATATAAAACAATCAGCATTCATAAAATGCCTATCGATAAGTTTGGTCATTACATCAGTACCTCTGAAAGATATCAAATCATACACACCAAAACATTTGGATAGTGATCGTAATTTCAACTTCAACTTGCGGAAAATTAAAAATATTGCTAATCCTATATTGGAAAACGATACTGAAAATAAAATTTATTTGAAGAGTTATTTTGAAGAAATAAAGAAACAATTGGATACATTGCATTTAGAGAGAATTAAGGAAGTGGAGGATCGTTTTCACGAATTAATACAACAACAAAACATGTTGCTTTCAGAAAAACTTATAGATTTCGAAACTCACTTAATGTATTTATACGACAACAAAACGTATTGCTTACAGAAAAACTTATAGATTTAGAAACTCGCTTAAGTAAATCGACACAAGACCAGAGCATCTTACAAAATAATCTTAATCAATCACTAAAACAAGAAAGATCGTTATTTAATTATAAAATTGATGCAGCTGAAAAATGTTTTAAACTAATATTAAAACGAGAAAAAAGATCATTACGAAACATTTGAACATAGAAATATAAATTGTGTTGATTTAAATCCTTCATTAGCAACACTTAAATAAATGAAATCTAAGAAGACACCAAAGATGGAAAGACAAGAGTTGGTTCAAGAGCTACGTAAGTAAGCACACAGAAATTTTATCCGACAACGATTAGTAAATAAGGGAAAAGACGATCTTTGGCAGACAGATCTTGTTGAAATAGGTGTTTATACAAAATATAACAAAGGTTATCGGTTTATTTTAACAGTAATAAATACATTTTCAAAATTTGCTTAGGGCTGTTCCTGTAAAGTCAAAAGGAAGTGCGGATATTACCAATGCTATAAAATCAATTTTTAATAAAGAGAATACCAAAGAACTTGCTTACCGATAATGGTAAAAAGTTTTGTAATAAAACTTTGATGAAAAAACATAATATCAAAACGCTATTCAAACATTAGACAAACACTATTCTACATATAGCATCATGGAAGCATCTATTGCAGAATGATTTCAAAGAACTTTAAAGGAATGATGTGGAAAAGGTTTAGTTTACAAGGAAATTACCAATGGATAAATAAATGTAAGGATTTTATTAATCAATATAATAGAAAAAAGCATAGAACCATTGAAATGATACCAAAGTCTGTTAATACAGAAAACGAACGTTCTATACTAAAACAAGCTTATAATCATTCGAAAAATTACAAATATGGTAAACTATAAGTTGGAGACCACGTTTGAATTAGCAAATATAAGCATATTTTTGGAAAAGGATATACTCCAAGCTGGATAACTAAAATTTTTAAAATTCGAACTATATAGAATACAAACCCTGTAACTTATTTATTGGAAGACTACCAAAGAACCCCAATCCTTGGTGGATTATATGAACATGAAGATTTGAAGACACATTTTCCCAATACCTACTTGATTGAAAAGACAAGTTTACGTTAAATGGCTCGGATTTTCAAATCATTATAATTCTTGGATTAATAGAGATGAAGTTCAATAACAAAATATTATATACGTATTTCATGAAAGATAAAAATGATAAAAATAATATCATTTTATATGATAAATTTATATGAAATGTATTATATAAAAATATGATATGTATTATATAAAAATAAACTTATATGATATAAAATTATATAAAAATGATAAATCAATAAATAATTATTGATGTCATAAGAAAACTTCTCTATATGTTAAAAGAATTTATTACTCTTAAGAAAGTTTATAAATTTCAATATAAATAAAAAAATAATATAATTAATTATAGAAATTAATTGTAGTTGTTATTCATTACTTTAATCATATCAAATAAATATCTACCATCCGTTTATAGAGAATACTCGTAATGTCAATAACAATCTATTTAAGCAGTACCTCGTCAACACTGATAGGAAAATATTTTCCACCAATTGAATTGAGCGGAAAATATGTTTGTGGACTTATTGACTTTGTAACATTTAATTCTATACCTAATTTAGATGTACACAACAATCTATTTCACATAAGAAAACATACTATTACAGTTAAAGTTGGTTCATATGAACTGGAAGATATCGCTTTTTTCTTGGATACAGGATATTGATTTCCCTTGAATTTGAATCCAACAACAACACTCTTAAAACTGAAATTACAACCTCCGTAGAAATAAATTTTTCGAAACCAACGAGTATAGGATAGCTACTTGGATTTAGCAAAAGGTTTTTGCGAGTAAATGAATCATCACATGAGGATTATTCTCATGAGGAGGTGAGATTTGAATCTGATTTACCTTTGAATATTACGAATGGTAACACAATACGAATTGAATGTAATTTAACAACCGGGTCATATATTAATAGCACTTCAGTACATACTATTCATTAATTTAATCTCGATGTCTCACCTGGATATAAAATAAATGAGAAACCTCGAAATTTCATTTACTTACCTGTCAACCTGTCTGATAAGTGTTTTAAATCAAGACGGTGATCTTATAAATTTCCAAGAGAAAAAATTTCTATAAGACTTAATTTTAAGCCCGAGTAAAAAATAGATAATCTACACTGAGAATAATAACAGCGTAGTTGAAAAAGGATTTGTATTTAGGTCTGCATCAACACTCGATCGAGTACATAAAAAAAAGAAATTATTGTCAACATCTAACATAAAATATTTAAAATCCTTGGGGTTTCATCTTCAATCATAAACGAAATATTAAATGTCCTTCAAAAACCAATGTAGATGAGAATATTATAAAGAGGGAACATCATAGTTACTTTCTACATCATAGTTACTGATTTGTAATCATTCAACAATAATGATGAGATTCGTATACCATTCAAAATCAGGATCTCTTTGTCCTACCAAGTTTGATTTATATTCCTGGCTTTATAGTTATAGAAATTTTGGATTTATAGAAATTAATGGTTTTGAAGTTGATCTTGGAATTTCATCCACAATGAAAAATTTTGTATCATTGAATTAAGCTGAAATGAGTTCATTAAAAAACGCTAGTTGGTGTCTTGAAGAAAATTTCACATTGGAAAAAACTCACTTTAGTTGCTGTATACCGCTTAAAAAGTTGATGGGTTTTGCCGAAGATTATACTAAAATAATATTTAATTCGATGCATGAGCTTATCCTCCAACGTTTTTCACCTAATGATAGATCATATCATCAACAGAACATAACAGCAACAGAACAATTAAATTTTACAATACTCGATATAATATGGACAATGCCTAACATACAACTATCGGACTTTTCAAAATTGGAAATGTACAAGATAATTAGCAATAAAGATCCTATTTTAATTCTTTTTCGAAGTTGGGACTGTCATATAAATCCTATGCTACCAAATAGTACAGGGTCCGCCAAATAACGTTATTTTCAACTAGTGCTTATTTCGTGACTGGTAACACTTAGCTCATGTCTGATTTCACAGATAATTAGTTTTATCCTTCCGCTGAATGAATATAATTGCGTGTACGCTTGAACAACGCTGGGAAATATTGCGACATTACTTTGATGCAGAAGATGCCGATTTTGCCAAAAAAATCATCTTTTCAGATGAAGGTCATTTTGATCTTGGCGGGTATGTAAACAAGCACAATTGTCGCATTTGGGGCACAAAAAACCCGCACGCATACATTGAAAAGCCGCTGCACCCAAAACGAGGCACTGTTTGGTGCGGATTTTGGTCCAGAGGCATAATTGGGCCATTTTTCTTCGAAAATGAGCAAGGAGTGGCCGTTACAGTCAATGGCGATTGTTATCGGG
Source organism: Dichetophora obliterata (assembly GCA_963920525.1). Lineage (NCBI taxonomy): Eukaryota > Metazoa > Arthropoda > Insecta > Diptera > Sciomyzidae > Dichetophora > Dichetophora obliterata. The sequence goes on from OY986435.1 coordinate 116,452,134, forward strand.
CCATGTTGAACGAATTTTCGTTCACAAAAATTGAAGAGGAGAATATTGGCAACATTTGATTTCAACAGGACGGCGCTACGTGCCACACAGTCGAAGCTACACTCGATGTTTTGCGCCCTGTTTTTGAAGATCGCATTATCAGGACAATATTCGTGAAGCCATTGGTGGAATACAGCTGCACACAATCGATAATGTGCTTAAAAATTGGACCGATCGTGTAGGCTACTGCATGGCCAGACGAGGCAGCCATTTGAATGAAATTATTTTCCATTATTAACCAGAAGGATTGTGCTTTAAAATAAAAAAAAAATTTGAGAAAATATTCAGTAGTTTTTTTTATAGAATTTTCAAAAAAAAAAAAAAAAGTTATTTGGACCCTGTATAAGTATGAACGTAGAAATTAAGAATGATCAATCATGTTTATTTTAAGAATGTCTGTATATTTTAAAGAATAATTAATTGAATAGATAGAACTACATTAAATTCTTGAGCCAGAAAATATTTTTTTGTAAATATTTTTCAGGTAATAAAACAAGAAAACGCCTAATATACAAAATCATAGTTGGATGATTGTTACACTGTTTGTCTCAGCCAACGCTTGTTTACATTTCGCACTAATTGGAGTCATTATCCACATGTTTACATGCGTTTCTCCCCTTTCTCCCCTTTCACGTCTTTTGCGTGGGTGACATTTTGCATCACAACAAACACGATTTTTGTTTTTTCCTTTCCTACTCACAACCGCACTAGTGCTGAATTATTGAAAGTACAGGGTCCGCCACATAACGTTTTTTTTCAACTTGTGCTTATTTCGTGAATGGTAACACTTAGCTCATGTCTGATTTCACAGATAATTAGTTTTATCCTTCCGCTGAACGAATATGGTTGTGTGTACGCTTGAACAACGCTGGGAAATATTGCGACATTACTTTGATGCAGAAGATGCCGATTTTGCCAAAAAAATCATCAGAAATCATCAACAGGATGGCGCTACGTGCCACACAGCCGAAGCTACAGTCTATGTTTTGCGCCATGTTTTTGAAGATCGCATTATCAGCCGCAGAGCTGATGTCGTTTGGCTACCTCGGAGCTGCAATTTGACACCGTTGGACTATTATTTGTGGGTTGCCCTCAAAGATTAGTGTTACGCCGACAAGCCAGAGACAGTTGACGCTTTAAAGGACAATATTCGTGAAGCCATTGGTGAAATACAGCTGCACACAATCGATAATGTGCTTAAAAATTAGACCGATCGTGTAGGCTACTGCATGGCCAGCCGAGGCAGTCATTTGAATGAAATTATTTTCCATTATTAACCGGAAGGATTGTACTTTCAAATAAAAAAAGAAATTTGAAAAAATATTCAACAGTTTTTTTTATAGAATTTTCAAATAAAAAAAAAGTTATTTGGCGGACCCTTTACAAAGGTCTTATGGAATGTAAAACTGGCTTCGCAAAATGGAAGACCTAGATTTCTCATAGCTAATTGGTTAACCAATTGAGAACAGCAAAGAGCAAGGAAATAAATTTGATCATTGTAATATATCTAATTTAAAAGTATATCTAAACTCTGATTCATATCCTTATGATGATTTAGATAGTCGTTTTGAAATGGGACAGTATGCTGTTCTATATTATATGCTTGAAAATTTAAACAAAGTTATTATATCTGAGAATCTCAACCATTGCTAGATGTCTTGATGTAACACACCAAAATGAAGCAGTTAAAGTTGGACCTATTGATATATTGTTTGATAATCCACGATCGTTTAGTCGAATACTCACCTCTAACAAGTGAAATCAGAAAACTAATTTAACTATAAAACCAATTAGTTTTTAAGTTTATTAAATTATTTTACGGTAAAATATTTTATTAACCTTTTTGATAAGATTATCCTTTGGTTAAACGATAAGAACAATTTTAAATTGTATTTTTAAAAATTAATAAGAAATAAAAATTATGTTTCCAATAATAATAATAATAATAACAAATTAAAAAATAAACATTTATAAGAACCAAACCTACTAACGCTACAATTTTGAGCTAAAATCATTTGTTTAAAATTAATGAAAATAAAGATAATAAAAAAACTTAAAATGATTTTTATTTATTTTATTTTATAAAAGATTATTTAATTTCGGAGTCTGATTTTTTGTTGCGTAAATACATACATACATAAACAAACATACTGATACCAATACTTATACTGATACTGCTACTGGTACTGATACTGATACAACTTCTGATACTGATACTGCTACTGATACTGCTTCTGCTACTGCTACTGCTACTAATACTGCTACTGATATTGATACTGATACTATACTGCTACTGCTACTGCTACTGCTACTGCTACTGCTACTGCTACTGCTACTGCAACTGCTACTGCTACTGCTACTGCTACTGCTACTGCTACTGCTACTGCTACTGCTACTGCTACTGCTACTGCTACTGCTACTGCTACTGCTACTGCTACTGCTACTGCTACTGCTACTGCTACTGCTACTGCTACTGCTACTGCTACTGCTACTGCTACTGCTACTGATACTGATACTGCTACTGCTACTGCTAAAAATGCCTCAAGCAAAAGTGTTAAAATGTTGCAACAATTTTGTCGTTATTATTTAGAATTAGTAATCTATAGTGTTGCGAAAATTTGCACCATATGTAAATGCGTTTAATTAAAGAAATATGTGAATGAGTGACAACAATAAAAAAAAATGAATAAGCAAATTAAGCTCATGAAAATATTTATATTGAAATTAAAATAAATTTTATATTTTTGTTTAAAATAATAATTGCATGATAAGATCGTGGGTAAAAAAGTCAGAAAATAATTAAATTGTATAAAAAAAAAAAATTGCCAAAATAAATATTTATTTCTGTGACTTATTCTTTTTGTCGGTTTTTTTATTTCGCGTTCCAGCTTATTTTTCGCCAAATTTCGCTGACTATTTTCCAATGTGGTGGAGGGTCACTGTTTATTATCCTCCGTAACCTTGCCAGTAGCCATCGGTCTCGCACCAGACGTCCTCCGCGTTTTCGACTGGGTTTATTAATTAGAAGGATGGCTGTCCTGTTGGCCTCCTTGATGCGATTTTGGCGTCTCGCATACTCTTCGAGTGTAATTAGTTTTGGTCCTTGGTTAGCTGGGATCTTTGCTGGCATGTAGCTGTGTACTTTTTTTGGTGCGCCTTCAGGAACGTATTCCGGTTCGCTTTCGTCTATGTTCGGCAATTTTGTTTGCGCATGGTTTGGCAGGATCGCCATGTAGGGTATTTTGTGGTTGGTTTAAGCGTTGTGCGGATTATAATTGTTGGTTTTAGTATTTTATAATGTAGAAGTGTATACATTACATAACACTATAAATTTTTTTTTTAAAAGTACATTATATTTTAAAAATTTTTATACGTAGGCTTTTCTTTTGCTTTGTTCTTTAAAACAATAATTTTTTACTTTTATCCAATTTCACCTATTCAATATCTTTAATTTATAACTTAACTTAATTTTTTTCCGTAGTGAATTTCGTTTCCTTTCAGTTTCTATTATTTATTTACTTTATTTTATTTCTTTTAATAAAAAGGTTATTTTTGATGTTTTTATGCTCTATATATATACGGCTTCAATATTAAATTTCTTCGTAAAGTCTATATTTTTTTTAATTGGTAAAATAATATTTTCCTGTATCACTTTGCCTTTATGTAAAAATAATTTGTCTTTTTCATTATTTTTCCCTTTACTTTCTGTATCATTTTACTTATTATGTTTTACTGAGTCTTCATTGGACTTTTCAAATTTTTGTTATTTTCCAATTAATTTATTTTTTTTTTAATACTTCAACGACTAATTTAAATGCAAAACAAAATTGATGGAATTATTGTAAATAAAATGGTACTATTTTGGGATCTACAAGTAGAATGCGTTGCACTAGAATCTAATCCTTGCGAGGGATTTCTGTAACAACGTCATTCACTTTGAAGATGCCAACACATTTGCCTTTTGCTTTAAATTTACTCCATTTCTAATTTTTTTTTTCCTTTTCTCTGCCCTATGTTGGCTCCCTTATTGTTTCATTTAAATGCCTTCTATACTTTTCTCTTCCATTTATATACCTTTCTATTATTTCTTGATTTCACAACCTTTTCTTAACTGTTCCATCCGTAAGTAGTTTCCTCTACTCCATTTATTTTTCGTTGCCGTACTCTGGCCACAAATATGCTTTCACGTTCACTACTTTCCTAATATTCTTTCTATTTAACATTTTTTTTTTAAATTCTGTTTTATAGTAACCTTTTTCCTTACAACTTTACTAATTTTTTTTTTATATAATATTTTTTTCTCTCATAGTTTTTGTACTCCTTATATGAATCTTATACTATTTTTCCCTCTCCCGTACATTTTTTATATTATATTTTTAGATTTTCCTCAAAAATGTTTTTTTTTCTTTTCGTTTTATATATTCTGTAAATATCTGTGACGTCTACCAAATTTTCACCTAAATAAAATTCACCCTTTTCCGTGTCCAGCACCGTCAGATTTTTGTGCCAACCATCATCTAATTTATTTTCATTTGCTTTTTCTAATACCACATCGAATTTTCCTTTTGTTACATTTTCATTTAATGTTCCTGTTACCACTTCGAAGTTTTCTTTTATCATATTCTCATTTAATTTTCCTACTCCCACATTGAATTTTTTTCTTGTTACATTTTCATTTCACTTTTCTGCTACCACATCGAATTTTTCTTCTATCATATTTCCATTTAACTTTCCTACTATCACATTGAATTTTTCTCTTATTTCTACTAGTGCTTCTATAACATTTTTTGATGTCGCCTGCAACGACTCAACTGTTTCCTTCAACTCTGGGCTTATACTTTCTACATTTCTCCCTGAAAGAGGTGTACAGAAATTTACAATCCTTTCAGATGTCAAACTATCTGTTACTACGCTTTCTATGGGCTGGGATGTACAGGCATTCACAATCTTTTCAGATGTCGAATGATCTGTTACTGAACTTTCCATTAGCTTTGATGTACAGATATTCACAATCTCTTCAGACGTAGAATTATCATTTACTATCCTTTCTGAATTAAATTGTGAGCTTTAGATCAAGTAAGTTTTCAAGAAGGCAACAACAACTCTGTATAGAGTCAATCACTTAGCTGACTAGACAGTCTGTTTCGGAAATCGCTACATATTCCGCTTCAGTAGTCTTTGAGTGATTAAGCTGTGATCAACTCACTGTTTAAACTAGTATATGAGTGCGCAGATTTGGAATTCATTCTTTTGAATTGTATGGCTGCTAATCATATGACATTCTAAAGCAGTAGGCTATTTATAGATCACCGCCATCAACTCTATCAAGGGTTGCCATATGTTCTAGTTGCTTCTTTATTGATTTCAATATTCATTGGTGTTCCATAGTTTGTCGAAATGCACCATAGAAATGAAACGAGTTTTTTGCTTCGCCAGAAGCTAGTGTTCTAACTGAAAAGTGGCTCTATTTTCACAACCAAATGTTCAATTGCACATGACTTTGACCGAAATCGATCAATTTTTAGATTATTTAATCAATTTGACATTAATTAAACTTATTTGGCCGTGCTCCGCCATAGTTAGTTAATTAGTTTTATGATCTATGAAATTATTACATGAATTAAATTGTGAGCTTTAGATCAAGTAAGTTTTTAAAGAAGGCAACAACAACAACAACAACTCTGTATAGAGTCAGTCCCTTAGCTGACTAGACAGTCTGTTCCGGAAATCGCTACATATTCCTCTTCAGTAGTCTTTGAGTGATTAAGCTGTGATCAACTCACTGTTTAAACTAGTATATGAGTGCGCAGATTTGGAATTCATTCTTTTGAATTGTATGGCTGCTAATTATATGACATTCTAAAGCAGTAGGCTATTTATAGATCACCGCTATCAACTCTATCAAGGGTTGCCATCTGTTCTAGTTGCTTCTTTATTGATTTCAATATTCATTGGTGTTCCATAGTTTGTCGAAATGCACCATAGAAATGAAACGAGTTTTTTGCTTCGCCATAAGCTAGTGTTCTAACTGAAAGGTGGCTGGATTATTTAATCAATTTGACATTAATTAAACTTATTTGGCCGTATCCTTTCTATTGGCTTAGATGTACGGATATTCACAATAATTCTAGACGTAGAATTATCCGTTACTATATTTGATGGCCTTATTTCGCTCTTATTTCAGGGCTCCCAGCTTATTGGCCTTTGAGGGGCCCCTGCCCATTTCCCGATCTATTTTCCCAATTTCTCTTTGCGTAACACTCTTTCTCCACGTGGCCTAACTTGTTACACCAACTGCATTCGATCGCATTATTTGGTCCCTGTTTTTGTCTCCTGTCCTCACTATTTCTGAATGTATTTTTTGAGTTAAAACTGCCCTCATAGCCCTTTCCAGCCATTTGGTCATTTCTGGGCCTAAATTCTTGGGCACACCTCCACCCTTCTCGTGCCCATATTGCTGGCATTTTTTGCAATATGGTGTGTTTCTCCATGTTCTACATACGTTCCTGGTATGCCCTCTCTCCTCGCAAAATGAGCACTGTAAGCTGCCCTTATGTATTCTCAAATACATAAGGGCCTCTCTCCTGCGAGCCCTTACTGATCTCCATATTTATCTTATCCGGGCAATTAATATTGGACTCGTGTCCATATACCCCGCACATATCGCAATAAATTCTCTTCTTCCTCAGGTAACATTCGTCCCTTCCGTGACCTGTTTTATTGCAAAACGAGCAACTTATAGCTAATCTGCTATTCGTCTTTCCCTGGGAAACCCCCTTCCCTGTTTACCCTGGTATCCTTGCCAATCGTTATTATGGCCTTGTGCAGTTCTCCCCAGCTCGCCTCCTTTTAACATGACCTCCATTCCTAATGCCCTTTTCTCTAACGCTGCGAGGCCTAAACCGGTTGTCGTTAATAAAATCGTTCTGAGGTTAGGGTCGGAAACTCCCACCTTAAACGCACTTACGACCGAACTACTGAGCTGTTCCCACATGAAACCGTCATCACCCACTACCCAAAAAACATTTGTGCTTCCAGAAAGTAAAATTTTGAAATTTAAATAGGCTCCACCTCCATGACGCTTCTAATTTACTTGTGCATGGAGGTTAAACACTTTTTCCTCGGTAAGGCTTCCATGTCACTTGTGAATGCAGGTTTCAAATATCGGAGCATGAACTCATTTCGGTTGTTTCAATGAAGTCCCTGCGAAGTGCTTTATCGAGGATTACACGTTACCGTACAGTGAACTTATGTTTTTTGCTTCGAGAAAACCTTTGCGAAGCATTTTAGCGAGGTTATCTGGCTAACCGATTTAAACATGTGGCAACAAGGCTTATCGAAGCTATTTTTGTGAAACTCATAACTCGCTTGTAACAGCAAGTGCTGTAGAGGCCGTATGACGCATAAATGGAATACGACAGCGTCTACTTGCAAAATTAAGTATTGTATTATAGAGGGACTACGCTGTTAAAATCAGCGCCGCAATTTTTTGTTATATTATAGTGAATAGTCATCACGTGCATACGTTTAATATGTGTGCTAATAAATTAAATAAAAAATTAATAAAACATATATAAAATATAATGATGTGGAAGAAAGTACGACGATCGTTTACGTTTCGCAGAAAAGTTAATAAAACGCGAAACGAAATGATTAAAAAACCTCTTGAATTTCAATTGCCAAGATGTTAAAACAATATAGGGAATCGAAATTGCTGTTGCCTGCTACGATTAAGAATAATCCGAAGACGCTCATAAATATATGTTATCCATCAGAGCCAGCAGCAGTTGGTAAGTAAATGCAATTATTCATTTTCGTATTTCGTCTACGGATCAATTAAACGTGTGTATAACTTAATTAATATAGTCTACGTATTAAAGATAGTAATAATGCTGCCACCTGTGACAATAATGCAATGGATTGCGTCGATGACGAAAAATTGTTGCGCACAGAAAAAACAAATCTCTCTAGATTTTACGCACCAAATTACTACAAGGATAGTTTGAACCCAAATACTGTTAAGCGTCTTTCTGGCGTATGAAATATTACCGCAAGGAAAAAGCAGAAGCAGATAAAAAGGGGAATAATGGTGTAGAACAAGATGGTAAAATGATAGGGGAAGATTGATGATAAGGATGATAAGGGAATATGTTTTTTTATTACGATTTTAATTAAAAAAATGAAGCAAAGATATAATTGTTACAACTTCTACCCTTTGTTATTTTTTTTTCGACCTAGACTCAGCTAGTTTCGATAAGTTGCTTCTGGAGTGTTTTGTTAAGTTTCGGTAAGTTGTTTCTGACGTGCTTCTGACAAAGTTCGATAATTTGCATTTGTCGTGCTTCTGACAAGCCCCGATAAGTTGCTTTTGACGTGCTTCTGCTGAGCCTCGATAAGTTACTTCTGACGTCCTTCGTTAAGTTGCTTCTAACCTGCTTATACAAAGAAGCAATATAGAGGCCTGTTCCGATAGCATGAAACCTGCATAAGTGCGCCAAATTTCCTTCCAGAAAGCTTCGCGTTGCTGAAAAAGAGGGAGGAAAAATGCCCTCGCTAAGGTCTTCTGGAAGCTGAAATGTTTGTTGGGTAGATCTCTATCCCGAGACTCTGTCCCAACAAACATTTCAGCTTCCAGAAGACTTTAGCGAGGGCATTTCTCCTCCCTCTTTTTCAGCAACGCGAAGCTTTCTGGAAGGTATTTTGGCGCACTTATGAAGGTTTCATGCTATCGAAACAGGCCTCTATATTGCTTCTTTGTAAAGGCACGTCAGAAGCAACTTAACGAAGGACGTCTGAAGTAACTTATCGAGGCTGGGCAAAAGCACGTCAAAAGCAATTTATCGGTGCTCGTCAGAAGCACGTCAAAAGCAACTGATCGAACTTTGTCGGAAGCAACTTACCGAAACTTAGCGAAGCACTCCAGAAGCAACTTATCGAAGTCAGCTATGCCTCGCTTATGCTGAAAACACATGTGCAGCTATTCTGCTGCAGCGAAATTTAAACTCATTCGTTCATATGGCGATGAACACATGAAAGATCTGCACTACACCGCAGCGCTGCAAGTAATCAACAAAATAAAAATTGCTGCGCATAGTCAGTACCGCCAGAACACAAAATCAAAACTCAACAAAATTTTTTAAACAATTATGACAGATGACAAAAAATTAAAATGAATAAAATTAATTCAAAAGAAACGAACATGGAAGAGAAACTAATTGAATTTGTTAGAAAAAATCTGTTTTTGTACAATAAAAAGCACAAAAATTATAAAAATGCGTGGCTTCGTGAGCAAAAATATGCGGAACTCTTAAAATCAACAAATCAGATTAAATGTTTCCTTTGTCAAAAGATATGCAGCGTACTGGAAAGAAAAGATTGCACATCTATTTTATCAGCAGCGCTGCGCTCAGATAACTTGAGACGATGCATGCAGAATAGCTGCATATGTGTTTTCAGCATAACTCTTCGCCAAGACACATTAACGTGGTCGAAAAAAATAACAAAGGGTAGAAGTTGTAACAATTATATTTTTGCTTTATTTTTTTATTTAAAACCGTAAAATATAATTACATATATACAAACACCCCCACACACACCCCTTACTCCACATCCACCCCTTACTCCACACACCGGAGAGGGAGATAATACACCATTCATAGACTTTGAGACTAACCCTCTAACACCGCCAACACAAATACACACGGTTGCGGTAAAATTACCTACATTCTGGACGAGTTGCCCAGACGCTTGGTTCGCACATGCGGAAATACAATTCCAAGCGAAAGGAATCACAGTTAATAAGACTAAATACGAATATCTGGTAACCTCGTTACCACAAGAAGTCATAGTCACTGTGCTAGACTTTATCCAAAAACCGCCAACACAAAACACATACGAAGGGCTTAAAAAGACATTGCTCGGTAGATTTTCACTGAGCGAAAACAAGCGATTAGATAAAATCCTTTCGGATTCTGAGATGGGTGACCAAAGGCCATCTCAGTTCTATCGGTCACTTCTTCTACTAGCTGGATCAACAGTTAGTGGCGATTTAATTTACAAATTATGGTTACGCAAGTTGCCAAAAAGTTTAAATATCACCTTGACCGGGTCCCGACACAGAGAACTAGAGGTACTCTTAAAACTAGCAGACGATTTATGGGAAGTCATGACTGGTAGCGAAATTTCTACCATGTCTAAAAAGCCAGCTTCCGGCTCAGAAGAAGTAATGGCGATTACCCAACGTTTCGCGGAGACCACGTCCAAAATTTTAGAAAACTTTAATAAGTTGATACTTCAAATGGCATCCACACCAAACCGCAATACACCAAACACATTAAACTAAGAAACACCATCATTGCAACGGCTAATGATGGGAGTTCTATAACACTAATACGCCGTTTATTCATATTTGACAAGGTAAATAACTTAAATTTCTTAATCGACAGTGGTGCTGAAGTTTCCGTATTGTCATTCTCCAAATTCAAAATTTATAAAAAATCTGATTTGACACTCCAAGGTGCTAACGGCACAGCAATATCGACTTACGGAAAAAAAATTGTTAAACGTAAATTTAAAACTCAGACGAGAATTCCCTTTCACTTTCATATTAGCAGATATTACAAGACCTATCATTGGCACAGACTTTCTTACCAAATATGGACTTCTAATAGATCTAAAACACAAAAAACTAATTGACCCCCTTACAAAACTATCCGTCAACGTAATTTCGAGGTATTCCAGAACACAATTACCAAAACTATTTACACTCGACGATAAATACACACAGTTACTCAAACAATTCCCTTCACTCTTCACAGAACCAGATTACACTGCACCAATCAATCGCAAAATAGTACACCACATAGTTACAGAAGGACAGTTACCATTCACACGACCACGACGTTTAGACCTATCAAAATTAAAAATCGCGAAACAAGAATTCGACTTTCTAGTCAAGTCAGGAATTTGTAGACCGTCCGACTCGAAAACCTCTTCTCCACTACACCTTGTAGCCAAACACGAACCAAATGACTGGAGACCATGTGGCGATTACAGACGACTGAACGCTATTACTGTACCTGACCGTTACCCTTTACCACATATACACGACTTTTCCATCAACTTACACAACACCAACTTTTATTCAAAAATTGACCTGGTCAGAGCCTATCACCAGATACCGATGGCTGCTACCGACATTCACAAAACAGCCATAACAACACCTTTCGGAATGTTCGAATTTCTCCGAATGCCTTTCGGCTTGAGAAATTCAGCACAGACATTCCAAAGATTTATACACGAAGTCTTACAGGGACTAGATTTCATTTTTGCTTATTTAGACGACATACTCATAGCTAGCGAGACCGAGACAGAACACATAAAACACTTAACACAAGTTTTCCAAAGACTTTCAGAATACGGCTTAAACATTAAACCTAATAAATGCACTTTCGGAGCATCAGACATAAACTTCCTCAGTTATAACATTTCTAAACAAGGTATCCGACCTTCAGAAGAACGTACACAGTGCATACGAGACTACCCACAACCCACCACAGTCAAACAAATGCAAAAATTCATAGGCATGACAAATTACTACCATCGTTGTGTCCCAAAACTCGCACACATGCTAGGCCCAATTTATGACATGGTCACCGTAGCATCAAAAACAAAAAACAAACAGTTACACTGGACAGAAAACACACTACAGGCATTTACAACAATCAAAGATAGTTTTGCAAAGGAAACACTACTCAATCACATCAGTAGTAATGCAAAATTATCGATTGCCGTAGACGCATCAAACACAGCCATTGTTGACGTTTTACAACAACAGAATGACGGTACACTAGAACCATCAGCCTTTTTCTCAAAAAAGTTATCAAAGTCAGAAACGAAGCACAGTACATTCGACAGAGAATTACTAGCCATATACTTAAACATCAAACACTTTAGACACTACCTAGAAGGAAACAATTTTACGGTATACACAGATCACAAACCACTGATTAACGCTATACATTCACAAACAGAACGCAGTCCCAGACAAACAAGACACTTAGAATACATTGCACAATTCACACATGACATTAAACACATTAAAGGTTCAGAAAACACCGTAGCAGATGCACTTTCACGAGCTGAAATAGAAGCTTTTGCCTGCACAGACATCAACCTGAGAACACTACACAAAGAACAGAACACAGACACAGAATCGCAAGATATACTAAATAGCCACAGATATAAGCTCGAACAGATACTCATACCGGTACTCAACATTAAAATTTGGTGCGAACAGAAAAATTCTTTAACACGACCTTACATACCACAGACTTTACGAAAACAAGTATTCGAACAACTACACAACATAGCACATCCTGTTACACGAGCTTCACGGCGACTACTTACACAAAGATATTTCTGGAAGAATATGAATACACACGTTAACAAATGGGCACAAGAATGCGTTAGATGTCAATGCTCAAAAATACACAAGCACACGAAGACAACACCACATAAAATCAGCATACCACACGGCCGTTTCGAACATATCCACGTTGATATAGTCGGTCCTTTGCTAATTTCAAAAGGGTATTTTGATACCTACTTACCGTAGTCGACAGGAACACTCGTTGGCCAGAAGCATATCCGCTGAAAGACACAAACACCGACATGATAGTCGACACTCTTCAAAGAGAGTATATTTCACGTTATGGAGTTCCATTTGAAGATTACCTCTGATCGAGGAGCACAATTCACTTCCGCGACCTTTAACACATTTCTCAAAAATCTCGGTTGCCAACATATAACTACTTCGGCTTACCACCCACAAGCCAACGGCATGGTAGAGCGTTTTCACCGCCAGTTAAAGGTTTCCCTTATCGCGACAAACAACCAGACAAACTGGTTCACAGAGTTGCCACTAGTTCTTCTGGGCCTTAGATCCTCAGTCAAAGAACACATCAAAGCGTCGCCAGCTGAGATGGTCTTTGGCCAGCCGCTTAGATTACCGAAACAAATAGTAATTCGCAACAATGAAACTTTAAACCCTTCAGAGATGCTTCCAAAAAACAAAAAAGTAGTCGAAAACAAACAATCACACATTTCACACCACAACACAAAATTCCAACAACAGGTTCCTAAGGAACTCAACACTTGTAAATTTGTCTTCGTTAGAAACGACACCATACACAGCAAGCTCAAGGAACCCTATGATGGACCTTTCGAAGTAATCAACCGAAACCCAAAATACTTCACAATACTCCAAAATAACACACATTCTACAGTTAGTTTAGACCGTTTAAAACCAGCATCAATTAATACGGACACAACAACTACAACACAATCTAAAAGAATGGTAAATTTTAACTTACTCAGAAATACAACAAGATTCATTTGAGGAGGGGGAATAATGTGGTGCTCTGTTGCATCACCACATAGAATAAATATCTACATTCTATTTTACTTTTCGTTACATTAATACTTACCTTTTCGTTACATTGATACTTACCTTTAGTTACATTAATACTTACCTCTCCTGACGTTGATTTTTATCTTAACTTACATTTCACTTACCTTGAATAACGTATTATATCATTTTAGCAATTATTGAAAATACTTACACTTGTTTATAAAACACTTGTTATAAAAAACATTTTGAATTGTATTAATTTATTATATTTTCAGAAATTTTCATTTTGAAAATTTCAGTTGTGAAAATTGTTCAAAGAAAATAGTTGTGAAAAATTCTTCAAATAAAAAAGTTATAAAAAAAAAATTGTTTGAATAAAATAAATAAAAAGAAAAATTACAATCTTCGCACCAAATATATATTCACATATCATCCGATAATACATCGATATAATTTGTGTCACAAATCGATGCAATCGATTGTGAATTTTCCCCTACTATTTCACCAACAAAAATAAAAAACCACAAAATAGGAATCATAGTATTTTATATATGTTTTATTAATTTTTTATTTAATTTATTAGCACATATATTAAACGTATGCACGCGCTGACTATTCATTATAATATAACAAAAAATTGCGGCGCTGATTTTAACAGCGTAGTCCCTCGATAATGCTTGTTTTTGCAAGCAGACGCTGTCGTACTCCATTTATGCGTCATACAGACTCTACAGCACTTGCTGTTACAAGCGAGTTATGAGTTTCACAAAAATAGCTTCGATAAGACTTGTTGTCACAAGTTTAAACTGGTTAGCCAGATAACCTCGATAAAGTGCTTCGTAAAGGTTTCCTCGAAGTATCAAACATAAGATCACTGCATGGAAATGTGTAATCCTCGATAAAATGCTTCGGAATTTGAAACCTGCATTCACAAGTGCCATGGAAGCCTTATCGAGAAATAAAGTGCTTAACCAAGTGCTTAACCATGCACAAGTGCACTAGAAGCGATATGGAGGTTAAACCTCTTTAAATTTAAAAATTTAGCCTTCTGGAAGCTCAAATGTTTGTTGGGATGTCACTTATTCTGTTCGCGAACGAACTTAACCTCTCCCCGGCTTTTATACGCAATGCGATAGCGACATTATCAACATATTATACGTTGTCTCCTTAAGATACTTCGCTTTGATTGTCCCATAGAGATTCTCAACCTTACCAAATCTCTTACTCCTGCAAAACTCAAACGCCTCCCCATATAGCCTTAGTTTCACACAATCTGTGAAGTACTGTGCATCTACTGGTTTCACTGCCTTGAATGCCAACTCGAATCCTTGTATAAATCTATAAACTTCCGCCGGTGACTCAGTACCTGAAAATAGCGGTACGATGAGTAACTAACCATTTTGGATAACTCACTTATATTCATTTTTTCAGTTGCTGGTACTACTATTGTTTCCCGGTCTCTCCTGACCAACTTTAAACTTTCTATTTTTCGTTGTGCTTCCTGCAATTTCTTCTCACACTCTGTGTGCTCGTTCCCAACTAATTGCTTTACTAACTCCTCGGAGATATTCTTATTTCCAGCTATTTGCCTCAACTTTAAGTTCTCTTCCTCAATTTCCTTTATTTCTTCTTCTGTCTCTTCAAGTTGTACCCTTATTGCATGATATTTCTTTTCAATATCCCAGAATCGCTCGTTCAGATCCTCCCTTTCCTCAACGGATGCTCTAGACTCACTGTGCACCAGCTGCGTAAAAATTTGCAGAACAACCCCTGCCTCTTCTGCTTTACCTAATTCCTTTGAATTGTACACTCCTTGTTTAACCGCCTCAAAATCTTTTCTTGAATTGCAGAAATGTTCTATTTCACTCCACAATTGTTCTATAAAACTGTCAAATTCTACTCCCGCCATGTGAAATAATCGATTCCAATAAAACACATGCTATTCTTTTTGTTTTATTAATACATTTCTTTATTCTGTTTCTTTTCAGTAGTTAGCTTTCATATAAACATATTGGAGTTTTAAATACATGTTTAAATAAATATTTTGTTTGTAAAAAAAAAACATCTTGTAATGTAACTTTTAGGGTCAGTTTTTCAGTGAGATTTTAAGCTCTAGTCAAATTAAACTGAGGTTAACTCACCAAAATTGGACGATTAAACTCGGTTTAACTAGATATTTTAGCATTCGTTGAAGTTAAATTGTGTTAAATTGTCATATAATGTGTTTCTTTTTTTCCTAAACCGAGTTTAAACGTCCAATTTTGGTGAGTTAAACTCAGTTTAATTTGACTAGAGTTTAAACTCACACTGAAAAATTGGCCCTTAGTGTTTGTAATTTCGAATTTTTAAAGTCAAGCTTAAAGAAACAAAACTCCCCTTAAAATTTCGCTAAAAAAGTGTTCGTCACTTTTGTCACCCTGACAAAATTTAATTTTTATTTTTATGTTCAAAAATTGCCATGACATTTCTTGCCGTTGACTGGTTCTCTTTGTTGTTGTGTCCTCTTCCAGGGTGATTTAGTTCTTAAATTTTTTTTTCTCATAAAAAAAATTTTCTCACTGTTGTCCAACTGCATCTGCTCCGTAAAATTCCAGCATCGCCTTGAAGTGGATCTTAAAAAATTTTTGTTAATAATCCGTGCTCCTAAGAAGCGTTTTTTGTTCGCAAAAAATTTAATTTCTGAAACAAACAAAAAATAAGGTTTTAAACGAAACTTAAACCTTAAGCAAAGAAACTTTTATTCCTGCCAGCCTCTTTCCGAGAGGTGGTGGAAGATTTCGAATTGCAAACTTCGAAAGGTTCAAACGAAACCATTATATAAAAAAAATAATCCTTTTCCGAAGGGTGGGGGAATTTGTGTGGGATGTGATCCGCCAACTGAAAAGTTAGTAGGACCTACGTGGTCTCTACCGTCAAGTTAAACAAAAAAACCTATTATCCTTAATGTTCCCGTGAACAAAAGGATCCTACCATCCTTGCTGTCCCTGCGGACAGAAGGATCCTACCGGCTGCGCCATTTTGTTGCGTCCTCCCGTGAGGATGCACGTAGGTCCTAATCGTGGCCCTAAAATATGTGTTGTCTACCAGCTAAAACTTTAGCCGTATAGCCCAATCTGTTGAGTTAAGCCCTTTTGTTCGTTTTTATCGCGATGTTGCAACAAGCACTTGAACTTGTTACAACCGGCTGCGCAATTTTGTTGCGTCCTCCTACACTAGGCACTTGAGCCTATTGTAGCCGCGGTTGTCTTCACTGTTGGCGAGTTGCAACAAGCACTTAGACTTGTTACAACGTTGCTATACTAGTTACTTCAAGCTATTATAGCCACTGGATCCTGTAAGGAAGTGAAAAAGTTTGTGAGTTCATACTTACTTAGTCCTGTGACTTTTCTGCTGGTTCACACCACTAGAAGTCTTGACGTGTACTCCTTGAGACAGCAGACTGCAGAAACCTTAATCCAAAATCTAGCTACTGAATTAATCAAATAAAAACACTGTGTAGTCTTACCCCATTTTTACAGCAAACTTACTGATTGACTGACTTTTATATTAGCGGGGACCAGATATTTATAACCTATCTGGCCACGCTTCTTCTTCTTAATTTTACATGCATACTTAAATATACTTATTGATAAATTCGCTGTATTTAGCGGTTGTGAAAGATTGCCTTCCGCCTCTTGCACAATAATTTGGCTTAAATTAACTTCATTATTAAGTTCTTAATCTAGTTTTGTACTGGTAGCTTACAAATAGTTCATATTTTAAAACATACTCATACATACTTATTTAAAGATGCCAAATTAGGCCGAACAAACGTGGAAACATGTATAACATGTGTAATAAGGTCATATTGCCCAACGATAAATTATTTTTATTTTGCGTTATTCGCATAGCCAAAATGTATGTACGCTAATTACAACAATAAAATATTAAAATTAATTTACCTCTGGTTTTTGCTTTGCCAGCATTTGACGCTGGCCGCACAGAAGTAAATTGTTGGCTTTATTTTATTGTCTTTAAATAAAAAGAAAACTGATCACCCAGTTGTTGTTGCGGTAGATCAGTGTTCATTTTATTGTTTTACTTGACTTTATTTGTTTACTCTACTGGCCTTTGCATTGAAAAGTGCCGCAATGCAATGAATGTTGATCGCTCGCTTAGTTGTTGCGGTGGATCAACTTTCATTGCCAACACCAGTAAACAGACAATATTTCGGGGAATTCTCGTTGTGAGTCACAACAGGAGTCCCTCAAGGAAGTCATCTTGGGCCTCTTCTTTTTATACTGTATATGAATGATTTGTTATCTATCAAATGCATTTTAGCATCTTAATGTTTGCTGATGACGTCAAACTCTTCCTTTCTTTTAAAAATGATAACGATGCTGTATTTTTACAAGCCGACATTGATCATCTTCTTAACTGAAGACTAAATCATCTATTAATTGTACTTTAAAATTTTGTGATTATCACTTTGAGTCATTAGATTTTTTTAACGATATTGGAGTCAGTGGATCCTTATTCATATTAATATTTATATGAATATTTTTAAATATTTAAATATTTTACTCATATTAATAAAATAATAAATAGAGCAAATAGTACTTTAGGATTTAATATGCTTCATTTGTATGGTTGTTACATAGATGACATTGAATCAGTGCAGAACAAATTTCTTTTCTTTTGTTCAAGCAATCTTTAATGTGCTGCTGATTTTCACTTACCACCTTATCATCTTTCTCCATTTAAATCTTCCTTATTTAAAAAATCGGAGAATTATGCTACATGTTGTTAAATGCTAAAATAATAAAAGGGATTAAAAAATGAAATGTGAAAAAACGAGTTAGAGTGGCGTTATCAACTGCAAACCCTCCTCAGATTCACTGAACTAGATCAGTTCCAAGATAAGAGATAGCTGACATTAGATTTGTAATAACTGTTGCTCCTTAGAAAGATATCTGCCCTCACGGAAGGACAATTGGATAATTAAACTTGTACATGAAATTTCACCAGTCCCATTTCTCTTCGTCCTAAAATATATTTTGAGTTACTCCACATAAACTTTTGTGTAACTAATTACTTGCAAAATGAACATCTTAGAAGCGCCTGCGGTGACTTTTATTTGGTATCTGATGTTATATCTTTAAATGAATCCATGGGCTCAATGAAACACAAAATTATAGATTACCTGCAGTACCGTCACTGATTATTATACGATGTACCTAACGATGTATGTAAATACATTAATATACTAATCTAAATTGACCTAAACATGAAATGGATCAATTCTGGGGTATATACATCTTAATAATCTGAGTGGACCCAAACCTGTTTATCTTTAATTGTTGTATACCTATTCATTTTTATTGTGACTACATTTGTCGGCTGTACCGTGGTTGCTTGGTTTTTTCCTCTGCAAACACCACGCTAGATCGTTTTATGTATAGATATATTATTGCGAGTGGCCAATAAGACCTAGTTTGTCGTGATGACAGCGTTCGCAACCGGTATTCTTTGCATTTAATAAAATTTGGTATGAGACCATGTTCGTCACATCTTCACCGATTTCAGGACAAATCAATTGTTGTTAACTGGACCGTGTTTGTCTTGATAACGCGATATTTAAAATGTTGCTAACTTGACCTTATTTGTCTTGATACGCGATACGTCAAGTGTTGCTAACTTGACCTTGCTTGTCTTGAAAACGTAACACTAACTTCGTTGTGAACCGTGATTTTAAAGAAAATATGTATAATGGATCTGTGTGTCAGATTTGTGAAAGTATTTTACGTTCGTGAGAAAGTTTATAAATATGTTAAGCTTAAGAAATTTGCGGCTGAAGAATCATTTCCGTTCGAAGATTTGTTACAATCTGGTAAATTCTCTACTAAATCGCAGCAGAAAAGTCCTGCGCGAAACTGTGTTTTGAAAAAAAAATCAATTAACATTTTAATATGTATTTTGCAGTTTTGCTTAAGACAACATATGTATCAACAATTCGCTTTTTTCGGACAATGTTGATGCCAAATTGCAAGCAGATGTAATAATTCGGTTTTAACTCAGTTAATGCTTGTTTTTATTTTAAATACCATTGCTTGTTTTTATTTTAAATACCATTGCGCGGAAGCAGTAATTAATCAAACAGAAGTAATTAATCTAGACAATGGAACTATTTCCATACAAGTAAGTATATATACAAAGACTTGATTATTCCAACACTGAATGATTGTATAAAAGAGCAAACATAAGTCAGCCATAGTTTAAACTAGAGATGTGTGAGTGCCGTGCTTTTTCCGTCCCACGACGTGCCACGCCGTGCACGCGCCTCAAACAAATAACTTCGTGCGTGTATGTACTTAATAAAAGCAAAGTCGTGCGTGCTTTTCCAAATTCGTGCAGAAAAATACTACTACTACTTTCACTTTAACAACAATGGTTTTATTTTATCAAAGTTCATATGTTATTTGAATAAAACAAATAAAAATAATAAAAACAAATTCTTATGTTACAATACCTTCAATATTTTTAAGTTGGAACATAAATTTTAAAAATACCTATGTTTAACTTTTTCATAGCTACTGTAATAACCATTACTCACAACCTAAGCTAATATATCGTTTGCCAATTAAATTAGAACAATGTTTAAATAGCTTTGCGGCTTATCTTTATTTGTGAACGTCAGCGTTCGCTGCTACAAATAAACTGAACTAACTTCGTACAAGAAAACAGAAACACTTCTCTTACTCTCTCTCCGCTCTGCGATGGTGCTCTCCACATCCCTTCCTTTTTCTCAAGCTTCAGACGTAGGTTTGAACAAGCGGCTGGCTCTTTATCTTCTGCTACCACAGGAGGAGGAGCGCCATCGTGGATAGAGACGCCTGTGAATTCGCTGATGAAGAATCTGCTGCCGACCCAACGGGGTCATTCACTTCCCCAGATGGCACCTTCTTGACATGTTTAATATTCCTTCTGTAAGTTTTTCTTTCACCCGCAATCATTACCTCATTTCCGCTCCTACCAACGACTTCATATTCCACAGGATTAAACGTAGGCCTAAGCTTATGTGGGAAGATAACATTTTGCATAACTACTTTGTCTCCAAACAATCATTACCTCATTTCCACTTCTACCAACGACTTCATATTCCACAGGATTAAACGCGTAGGCGTAAGCTTATGTAGGAAGATAACGTTTTGCATAATTACTTTGTCTCCAAGCGTTATGTCCGACTCCTTAGCCCTTCTCTTCCTATCCCCCTTCTTCTTCCCTTTTTGTTTATTTATCATGTCTAAGTCTCTTGCTTCAGAGTTCAGCATGTCATCAGATATGTTCAGTATTCCAAGTATTTTGTCCCGAATAACCCGATTAAACATAAGTTCTATCAAGGGGGACCCAGTAGTACCATTTGGTGTTACATTGTACATCATGATAAAGTCCTGTGTCTCCTTTTTGTAATATTTCTTGCTGGTATAGGCAATTTTCACCAATGAGCGGTTCATGTTTTTGACCTCACCGCTTTCTTGCGGCCAGTACGGTGGCGTAGTTATTAAAGTGATATTATTTTCTTTAAACAATCCTTTGAACTCGGCACTGACATATTGTTTACTATTATCCGCTCTAAGCGACTTGGGAATACCCAACCGGCAGAAAATTTCACGCATAATGTTTATTATTACTCCGGAGGTCATCTTTCTTAAAAACTGTAACTCTATATAACGGGAATAGTAGTCAATTAAAACAAATATGTACTCGTTGTTTGGGAGTGAGCAAGTAAGTCTGTCGCTACACACTGCCAAGGGCCATTTGGGAAAACACGTCTCTTCATTGGTGAAGGATTATTTGGTTGAGACACCAGTAAGCAATCCCAACAATTTTTTACAAATAACTCAACCTCTCTATTAATCAGTGGCCACCAAACCTTGCACCGCAGTCGCCGCTTCATAGCTGAATCCCCCAGGTGGCCCTCGTGTGCAAGTTTTAAAATTTTAGGTCGTAGAGTCTTTGGTACAACAATGCGACTTCTTCTCAACAAAATATTTCCGATTGTTTACAGTTCATAACGAAATAGAAAGTATTTATTTGATGTATCAGGCGCCCAAGAATTCTTTTTGATATTCTCAATTGCTTCTAGAGTTTCTTCGTCTTGTGAGCTTTTGTTTGCAATATCGCAGATACTAATAGATGAAGTAGTTGAGTTCGAAATTATGTAAAGAATATTTCGCTCACCGCTTTCATTGTATGAATTTTCAACTTCAATTTTACAAAGTCGTGAAATTGAGTCAGCGATGTTTTTTCCCCGCTCGGTATAACACTTTGAATCTAAAAGCTTGTAACCGCAAAAGCCATCTCTCAATATGAGCTGTGGGCTTCGATGTTGGCTTGAAAATGGCTTCGAGTGGCTTCTGGTCCGTAACTAACACGAACTCCAGTCCTGCTAGATAATAGTAATATCTTTCGACAGCCCACACCCGCACCAGACTCTTTGTCTCGGTTTGAGAGTACCTTTTTCCACTACTGACAGGCTCTTGCTATTAAAAGATATTATTCGAGGCTCTGCATTAGAATTTAGAATAGTCCCACCCTAAAACATAATCTGCGTTTATTATTATTTAATTTTTCAGAATGGAATGAAGATGTTAAATATCTTCTGGCCTTGCCAAAACTTCGCGTATTAAGAATACGCAAAAAACTAGTGTTTCCGAACAACATGGTGTTTCAAAGTTATTAACCCATAAAAGACTGCTCATAGGCTCCGCCGTACGATTTTTTTCAAAATTTATCTGGAAGCTTATATAGGCCATAGAAGTTGCTTTGTTTTCTGTACAAAATTTCAGGTTTGTAACTGTCACCGTATTTGAGATCTGCATTGGGTATTTAAATACTCAATCGGCTAATCCGGGTTCTTGGTGTTAATAAAAATGTGCATATATGGGAACATTCTTTTGTCATGATGAACACCTGATAAATAGAGGATACTAGAGGCAAACTGACCACGAATTTTTCCCTCGCTCTTTCCATTTTCTAATTTTCTACATAGCTTTATATATGGATTTTGTCATTTTTGAAAATCACACATCTTCGATCTCGAAAAGGAACATTTAATTGTTTGAATTTCGTTTCACATTGTAAAGACAATAAATAGTTTCATTTTTCCGTAATGTTTTAAAAAAAATTATTTTGATATCACTTTCGAGACATGGCTTTTTTCGTAAACACTGTTTTATGGGTATTTAAATACCCATTAGTCATTAATGGGTTAATAAGACAGTATTTTATTTCTGTAAACAGTAAGTTAATACCGATACTGGCTCAAAACAATTTTTACCAAGTTTTAGATATTTATTTTAAAGTCTTTTTTCTAAGGTATACGGGAAATTTAAGCTTTTTTCTAAACTTTTTTGAAGCATTTTTTTTTATAAATTTCAAAGCTCTAAGCCATTTCAAAGAGTTTTTGAGATATGGTCAGCAATTCAAAATTTTTTAAATACAAATTTTTATAATTCACCAATTTTTACTTATTTATAAATGTTCATAACATTCATTCAAACAAATAATAAACATTTCAAAATGGATAATGTATTTTTTTTTGTTACATGTGTAACTGGAAAATTAAACACTTAAATTTAATTATAAAGCATTTAAAATATTTTTTACATATAAAGCCTACAAAGTTCTAAAAGATTAAAGTTGCATTGTATCGTATCACTTAAATGTACTCAAACATTTTTAACATATTCAGGACTTAAGAAACATATTCAAATATGCGTAAAAAAAACAAAAACGCAAGTAAATAATAATATAACAGATTCGGGAAAAACAAGTCCAAACCAATTAGATTTAATTGATACATACACATTTTTGGATAATATTCCTACCAGTTCCGGTAACACAAATGAAGAAACCTTTATTCATTTTTCGGATACCTCCTTAGTAACGCTAGGATTATGGAAAAATAATGCTTTGGAAAACAATGATATTGAAATTATGTATGTATGTATGAAAAATATTTTCAATTTTTTTCTGCAAGTAATATGATGGATGGTAACATTAATTATTTCTATAATTTATTCAAACAATATAATGAAAAGTTATTTGCTTTATTTGCCGAAGTCCCATTAAAAAGTTTTCAAGAATTACAATATACTGTTTTTGACAACTTAAAAAAGTGTTCTTCAACATATTACAGAAAACAAGATTTTAATAGCTCAGTATTGTTTGTATCACCAATTGAACTAGGTATATCGAATGATAGATGAGATAAAGTATAAAATAATAAAATCAATTCGTTCGATAATGTACGCTTAAAAAATCAACGCAAAGCAAATTTCAATATGTGTCCATTTTGAAAACTATTGAATCTTATTCCAAATAGAATCATATCACGAAATGTACTTTAATAACAATCACCAATGTTTATAAAAACAGCTTTTGCTGTGCATCTCATTGCCAACAGGAAACATTTCTTAGGAGAAATCCAAAGGCATTTAAAATTGGTTTATTTTACGATGACTTCGAGATTGTTTGTCTGTTAGGAAGCAAAAGCGCAATCAACAAAATGGGTGGTATTTATTTTTAAATTTTGAACTTACCTGGATTCTGTTTATCGAAAATTGAAAACATTAATTTTGCTGCTCTTTTTTACACTGAAGACATTGCAGACAATACTTCATTCAACACCATTTTAAAACCAATTTACGAAGACTTAAAAAAGTTGGAAGAAGGCATATCTATTTCTGATCTCGTTTTAAAAGGGGGCCTTAGCAGCAGTTTCACATGACAATCTTGGTCGAAGTTCATTATTTGGCTTTCAAAAATCTTTCTTGTTTAGTAAATTGGGAATTGGATAATACAGAAATAAAATCTGCTACATTTGAAAATTTGGAAAAGCTTCGTACATCTGAAACAATTATGCAAAATGAGAACATGCAATTCAAAAACATCTTAAATAATCTAGAATACTACACGCAAAAAAACTATATCTGTAAAGTTTCATATAAATTTCATACAAAATGTACTGATTTTTCTTGTAATTGTGCTACAGGAGCGAAAAAACTGAATATTTTCCTAATAAAATTACCACATTTTACTGTGTTTATGAAAGCATTCTCTGATTCATTAATATGTACATTTTTGTGTATTAAATGTTAAATTTTACTGTGTTCAAACGTAATTTTACCGTTTGCACAAATATGTACAATATTACAATAATAATATATATATATAAACAATATATAGTAACAAAATTAAAATTAAAACACCGTTTTGCTTTTATTGTTTTTATTTATTTTCTTTGCTTGCAAATATTATTTTATTTCTTGAAACTTTACGTGCCTTACTTGACGAACTTGACGCGAAAATAAAATGAAGGCAAACTGAACGCTTAAGAACAGGGTAGCCGTTGCAGGTTGCAGCAGCTGTTATTTAAAATAACTGTGTGGCTCAAGCAAAAATAAAAAGAAATAATGTACTTTTTACTGTGCACACAAAAAGTTTTAAAGTTCTCGTACAGGAACTTTTGCTTTCACATTTTAATTAGTGGTGCATATGGAATATTTTACTATTTTCCACCGCAAAATAAAACACTTACAACGTTATTTTGCGGTGTGATTTCATTAAAGTGACTAAAGTACTGTGTTCATGTGTAGTTTTTCTTGTAAATAAAGTAATATATACGGACCATTTTTTTCCGTGTAGGATATCGTGCAAAATGGAACCATATCAAGCACGATATTTTAGAAGGGGCAGTTCCATTTGCATTAAAAATCTTTTTTTGCATATTTAACAGAAAATGACATATTAACGATAAACAAAATAAAATAAGAGATCAAAAACTTATAATGGATTATATGTATCCCAAAATTGGTGCTTATTAGTCGAAATAGTTCGTCCTTTTATATTTAATGGTTATAAGACCGAAATTGAAGATGAACGCATATGGAACTTGGTAACAAGTCTATTAATGCGAGTGATATTTTAATCCATATAATGTGAATGATATTTTGCAATAGTGTACAATATCTGAAATAAATTCGTTGAGCGATAAAATTAGCACACATTTGCAAATAATTTAGTTCTTATGTGGTCCATGCGGTATGAAAGTTACCATCAAAATTTTACTAAAATTGGTCGCTTTTTAAATAATTTTTCTAACTTTATTTTCCAAAACAATGCCATTTGTTGAAAAGCGACGCTTTATTGGACTAACAAATATTTGTTCTAGGTAAAAAAAAATTAATTGATATAAGTGAACTTAGTTCTAACTACAACTTCAATAATCTTAACAAATATATATATTCTACTCCTTATGCTGTATATGGATTTGAATATATAAAAGGGTTTTACATTGCGTAAAATTAAAAAAGCTTATGTAACAATCTTTATTATCTAACAATCTTTTTGTAAAATCGAAGATATTTTGATAGACGAAAATTCGAACCTTGCTTTTATTTGTATGTATTATAAAACAAAAATTTTTAATAACGATGTATGCGCTTTTGAAATACAAAAAACAACCACAGTATCTGTAATAACACAGTATCTGTAATTTACCTTTCAAAAAAACTTCTTACAATTCCTTAAAAGTATTTAATTCGGAATTTATTGTAGCAAAGCAAATTAATAAGATGCTATGTAAATATTTATGTATTTTATTTATTATTTAAACTTTTACTTAAATATTTTATGACACAATAAAAATTAATAATACATATAAAATTTTTCAAATTGTTTCAATTCATCAGAAAATTTTTGGCTTAGATACGAAACTCTTAGAGCCAATTTTTCAGTGCAAGTTTAAACTCTAGTCAGATTAAATCGAGCTTAACTCATCAAAATTGGACGTGAGTTTAAACTCGGTTCAGGCAAAAAAGAAACACTTTCTTTTAACTTCACGTAAATTTAACTCCAACTTAATTTGACTAGACTTCAATTTGACTTCAACTTAATTTGACTAGAGTTTAAACTCGCACTGAAAAATTTGCCTTTAGAGTTAAAAATGTAAACTCAGGAAAATCAAACTTGAGGGTTTGAAATTCAATCCTACAGGGTTTCAAATGTACACTCTGTGATTTTTTAATACTCTTTTAGGTTTAAAAAAAGAAACCGATGAGTCTTAATTCAAAACATCTTGAGTTTTAATAATAAGACCAAGTGTTTAAAAATCAAACTTTTGGGGTTTAAAAATCAAACCACAGAGTTTCAAATGAAAACTCCGTGGTTTTTTAAATAAACTTTTAGGTTTAAAAAAAGCCGATGGGTCTTAATTCAAAACCTCCTGAGTTTTAATACTAAACCTAATTGTTTGAAAATCAAACTTTAATGATTCAAAATTAAGCCCACAGAGTTTCAAATTTTAACTCTGTGGTTTCTTAAAACACTTTTGGGGTTAAAAAAGAAACCGATGGGTTTTAATTCAAAACTTCTTGAGTTTTAATAATAAACCCAATTGTTTAAAAATCAAACTTAAGGGTTTAATGTTTCGAATATAAACTCAGTGGTTTTTTAAATAAGCTTTTGGGTTTAAAAAAATCCAATGGGCTTAATTTCAAAACCTCCTGAGTTTTAATACAAAAACTTAAAACTTAAAGTTTAAACTTAATCAAAATCCTAAACCTCTTGAGTTTTAATAATAAACCAAATTGTTTAAAAATCCAACTGTCGGGTTTAAAAATGTACATACAATTATATATGTACTATTTGAAACTGCAAGATTTAAATCCAAAACCTATTTGAGTTTGGATAAATATACAAACCCTCAAGGTTTAAAATTTAAACCGAAATTTTCGACCGTGTATTTTACTGGTTTAAAAGTTAATACTATCACAACTAGTTCAAATTATGCCAATAAAAATACTACCTCAATTCATATCGAGAATAGGACAATTGTATTTTCCTATGACATCAACAAAGGAAAATAACCAGTTTGTGCTATGTAAAATTCATTTAAGCTGAACTAGTACTGGTATTTTTTGACCCAGTACAATTACTCGTATTTTTAATAGTTGGCTACACTGCAGGGTAGGCTGGTAGAACTAATAGATTTTTAGCCATAACTTTTGATTCGAAAGAGATATTGAGGTAATTTTTTAGCATAAATTATTTTGAAAACTTGAATTTTTTTGTAAAAAATATAACGAAAACATTTTGGAAAAAACAAATTTCGAAAAAAAATCAAAGGGGGTACCTTGTTACTTTGATGACGAAAACAGTAAAATAATTTTTGCGCTTAAATGAAGGATTTTTGCAAATAAATGCTATTTCATGTGAAACGTAGTAAGATGTGCAATTTTTACGAGATTTTGTTTTTACAAAAAAAAAGAACAACTTTTGTGTCAGTTTTTTACTAAAAAGTCAATATTTTGGACCTTTTATGAAAAAAAAATATAAAAAATAGTATGCCCCAGCAGACGTTGTCCTGCCACAGACCACCTTACTGCCATATACAAATTTTTATTTTAATTGAAAGAAAAATTGTATATTTTCTTTATTCTTAGCCTATTAACCACGGTTGGGTATTCTTTTGCCCATGAAAGTGCTTCTGCTAAATTGATCATATCTCAGGATTGGTAACAGTTAAGTGTTTAATTTGTTGATTGTTGCTTTAACAAAACATAGAGCTATAAATTGTTTTGTAGTGCGCCAAGAAATTATTGTGTTAACTACTACATTTTCAAATTCAAAAGTTAATAACATTCAAAATGTAAAAGCTCTCTTAGCCAATTTACCATCTATATCTGCTTTTGATAGAAAATTCCTGATATATAACTGTGCTGTCGTTGCAAAAGGAATTTGTGCACATTAAGAACACATTTACGACGGTTGGGTATTTCTATGCCTAACTCATATCTCGACTACGGTGAAAGATATTGCACGAAGCGTTTGGAACCGCGGTTAATATGTACTAAACTACCAAATTCTTTAATAATACGACCAAAACCGACCAAAAATAGCATTTTCGTTTATTTTTGTGCGGTAAACGGATGTGTAAAACAAATTATTTGCCAAAATTTGTTAACATATTTTTAGTCCATTGGCCGAAAGTAGCCATAAAAACGAAATTACCAAATTTTAGTCTTTTGCGACTCAAACCGTCTGAAATAAATCATTTTTATAGGTTTTTGGGCGGTAAAAGAGGACGTGAAAAGCAATTTTTAATACAGTTTCTGACAGTACCCATACAAACGAATCCAAAATTTTAGCTTAATCGGCCCATTAGTCAATTTTTATGATTTCTGAAATAAATTGGGAGCAGCTAAAGTGCGACCATGCCCATTTTTTCTGCAAAAATTCCGAAAGTAACCATACAAACTAAATTACCAAGTTTTAGTCTTACACGACCAAAACCATCTTAAGTACAGAATTTTAATTTATTTTTGGGCGGTAAAAAGGGCGTGGACACCCATTTTTAGTATAGTTGCCGACAGTAACCATATAAACTTAGTTTCAAAAATTTTAGTCTAATACGATCAAAACCATCTCGTACTTAAAACAAATTAACTGCCAAAATTTCAGCTTAATTTAAATTATACCCGGCTCACTTTGATTGACTCCACTCTTATCTCCTGAAAAAAGCGTAAACATAGTGCGCCACGTCCATTTTTAGTCCACTGGCCGAAAGTAGCCATACATACTAAATTACCAAATTTTAGTCTTATACGACCCAAAACGTCTGAAATGAAGCATTTTATTGGTTTGTGGCAAGAAAAAAGGAGTGGCAAATTTTTATTTCCTTAACCATCTCATACCTGGAATAAATCGACTGCCAAAATTTCAGCTCAATCGGGCCCAGTAGTTTTGGAGTCTGTAGCCATCACGAAGACAGACAGAATATTTGTATGGGAGTATATGGGAAAATCTTAAAAATGCTATATCTTTAAAATGCCGGAACCACTGGACCGATTTCGTGCAAACTTCGCGTAAGCCATTTACAGACCATACCCACTATTTAGTGGTGACATCAAAATGTACACTTCTTTTATTAAAAAATACGGTTTTAATAAGTTTTAGTTTTTTGGCCACGGAAGACTTTTTTGTGGAAATACCCATATACACCAAGTATCATTATAAAACATGAACAAATCGTTTCTGAAAAGTGGGCGAAGTTATAGTTTGACCACAACCATTTTTTGCTGAGTTGTCAAGAGTAACCGTACGAACTTAATTACACAATTTTAGTCCAATATAGCAAATTCATCTAAAAAATAGCATTTCAATTGATTGGGGGGGGGGGGGCTGTTATAGGGGGTGTTGCAACTTTCGTTTTTTTATGATTTGAGATATAAACCTTGATAACAGATGTTGTAAATTTGGTGGCCTAAGGTGTTATCGTTCCTGAGATCTTAAAAAACACTGCACAAATGATTTTGTGGGTAAAGAAGATTCGGTAAAAGTAGGCGAGGCAATATTTATGTATATAGTGGCCACCACTTGGTCTCATAGCACATATACAAAGTTTCATTATAAAAACATGCACATCTCAGGAATTATGATTTCTGTAAAGTAAGCGTAGTTGTAGTTCAACCACGCCCATTTTTGGTTGAGTTGCCGAGGGTAACCATACGAACTAAATTACAAAATTTTAGTCCTATACAACCGAATTTGTCTGAAATATAGCATTTTTATTAATTTGTGGGCGGTACTATTATGGGGTGTGGCAACATTTTTTCTTTAACCATCTCGTACCTGCATCAAATCAACTGCCAAAATTTCAATCAGTCCAGTAGTTTTGAAGCCTATAGCCATCAAACAGAGAGTGTTTTGATTTTCTTATATATAAATCGTTTATTTCAGAAACAACATAAGTCACTCAAATTTAATTTTCCAGGAATCGATAAAAACTGTGTCTGATAGTTGACACAGTTTATGAATTCAATTTCAAAAAGCTGACTTTTTGGGGTTGAATCATTTACTTTATAGTAAATTAAATATAATTACAGAATACATAAATAATAGTAATCTTAACAGTTCAATAAATTATTTCTATACGGAGCTCTTTGCCATGTTTTCTCAGTCTGTACCATATAGTCTCAAATTTGCGAAAAATTCTGCGTACCCTTGGTACACAAAGGATTTAAAGACTCTTCGCAACAATAGGAATAGGGCATGGAAGAAATATGTTTGTAGTTTTGACTCAAATGACCTAGAAACATACAAACGTTTGTTTCTGGAATTTGAGAATTGCTCAGCTGCATTATATAATGAGTATTTGGATAATATGAAGCTGAGTATTTTGTCTGATCCAAGAAAATTTTGGGGATTTATTAATGTTAAGAAGAAGACTGATGGATTTCCTTCTTCTTTCAAATTTCAGGATGGATTTACTGACAATTCCACCATTATTTGTGGCTTATTTGCCAATCTTTTTAAAGAATCATTCTGTTCAGATTCTTTTAATCCTGATTTAGCGTATTTTGATTATATGAACAACGCATCCAGAGTTTCTTTGGGGCATATATCATTTACCTCAGAGGATATTTTTAAGTATATTGAATCAATCGATGAGGATTTTAGCGCTGGACCAGATGGAATTCCAGCCGCAGTGTTAAAACAATGCGGCTCCGTTTTGTGTCAGCCTCTCTCGTTACTTTTTAATAAATCAATTAATGAAAGTAATTTTCCTCTTTTTTGGAAAAAATCTTATATCAGTCCTATTTACAAAAAAGGTTGCAGGAATGACGTCACTAATTATAGGCCTATCGCTAAATTGTCTTCGATTCCTAAACTTTTTGAGCGAATAGTGTACGATCGAGTGAAAATTCACTGTGGGCAAGTCATGACAACTCGTCAGCATTACTGGCAGATCCACTGTGTCTAATCTCCTTGATTTCACTACATTCTGCTTAAAATCTATTAATTCTGGTAGCCAAGTCGATTGTATTTACACTGACTTTAGCAAAGCATTTGATAAATTACCACATAATCTAATTTTATTTAAACTTAAATTAATGGGATTTCCACAATATTTTGTAAACTGGATCAAATCGTATTTGATGGAGCGATCTTATCAAATACGTGTTGTCTTCTGAATTTGTTGCAGAATCGGGTGTTCCTCAAGGAAGCCACCTGGGTGCACTTCTGTTAATTTGGGCAATTAATGATGTTACCCACGTCATTAAACACTCTCATTTGCTTATTTATGCAGATGATATGAAAATATACAGAACAATTGATTCTAATGACAATTCAGACCTGCTCCAGTCAGACTTGAACTCCTTTGAGGTTTGGTGTTCTAAAAATAACATGTTTTTAAATCCATATAAATGCCAAACTATGACCTTTTCGCGTAAAAGGAACAATTTTATTTTTGATTACAAAATTAAAGATACTGCTTTAAGTCGTGTAACTACCGTCAAAGACCTTGGTATATGCATGGATTCTAAATTGTCGTTTAACATGCATATTGATACAATTTGTAAAAAAGCGTCTTCTATGCTTGGTTTTATAAAACGGTGGGCCAAAGAGTTTGATAGCTTAATAACAACTACAACTCTGTATTATTCAATCGTGCGTCCTCACTTGGAGTATGCAAGTCAAGTATGGTCCCCACATTACAATGTGCATGTTGATAGTATAGAAAGAATTCAAAAACGTTTTGTTCGGTTTGCTCTAAGAGGCTTGAGTGGAACTGACACATTTAACCTTCCTCCATATGAGGATCGTTTGAAATTATTAAAAATGCAATCTTTAAGTGAGAGAAGAAAATCTGCTGATATCGTCTACTTACACCAACTCATTACTGGTGTATTCGACTCTCCAGAGCTTCTTTCTCTTATAAATTTTAACACTAACCGTAGAAGCAGTAGAAACTCTAACAACTTGATTTATTTACCATTTAGTAGAACAAATTATATGTTAACTGCTCCATTAAATCGCATGAGTACCTTTGTTAACAACTGTAACGTGTTTGATGTTAACTTGTCGAAAGGTCAACTCAAAAGTAGATTGAAAACTAATGTATGATTAGATCTATGTAAACGCATGGTTAGTTGTTATGTCTTGTGTTGTCCCTGAGCCCAACCCATATTATGGTGGGTAAATTTTGCTCCCTTTTGGTTTTTTATTGGACCACTTTTATCGATATCTTTGAGTTATTTCAATGATATTGGATTGGTTCTTAAAATGATCTATTGTGATCTAATGATCTAATGATCTAATGAAAGTGTGAAAAAGCTGTAGTAGCTGAACTCTATTGTTATTGCATGTGATATTGTGCAGAATTTTGTTTAAGCAATAAACGAAGATTACGAAGTACTTCTTAAAGAAGAAGTAGCACACTGAAGCGTGTGCTGATTTTACGCATATTATGAGTCTACCTTTAAGGAGGCGTTTTTTGCATCAAAAAACTATGTTCGAAAAATAATTGACTAATGCGGTTTCTGAAATAAACGACTCATAATAAGGAAATATTGGTATCATTTGTAATATGAAGCATTCAATAAGATAGATCATACAGATTTTCTTAAAAAGTTAAAATGGCGTCCGCTTTACTTTTTTGTTAACAGACTCGGGAGGCAAGAGTTTACCAGGAGCTAAGCTTTTAAATTTTTCTCTTCGAGATGGATTTTTTGTCAGTGATTTTTAATGTGTTGAAAAAGAATAGAATCTATAAAAAATTACTTTAAATCAAAATTATTCCACATTTTCCAGTTAGAAATTAAAGTGATATAAAGCGACAAAAAAGAGAATAGATAATTATTATAAGAGAAGATTATTGGAAATATTCTGTATTAAAATACGGTTGTTATAAAAAAAAAATCATAAATATTTTAAAGGGCATAAAAATTACTGAATATATCAAAAAAGACTATAAAAATGACAAAAAGTTACCCAAACATTTCTAGCTTTGATAACTGGGGACTGCGAACAGTGCTTTTGCATAATCAAAAATTGTCTATACTAGAGCAGAAAAAAGATGACATTTCAATACAGACCGAGCTTTGGTTATTACTAAATTTATAAAAAAAAATAAAAACTTATGTTATGAAATTCCCTTATATATTAATCGAAAACCCAAAGAAGCTACAAAATTATCAGAGTCTTCAAGAATACCCACCCCTTATTTTGTAAAAGTTAAAATTTGCTACAAAAGCTTTAAATAAATTAAGGCACTTATTTAACATTTAACAACAAAGAATACATAACGACAATAAAAGCAATATGTGTTAAAAATATTTTGTTTATTTTATACAAACTTATCACAAAATAAAGTAACTTAATTATGTTTACCGTATAATATTATAGGTAACCTTATATTTATTTACTATTTGCAGTTCAAAAATTTTCCACGAAGCTATACTTAATTGAATCATTCTAATACGAATCTCTGTATTTATAAATGAATAATATAAGCCAGTAATACACAGTGTTTCAAATGGGTTAAAATATACAGTTTTTTTTTTATTACATATTGATAATGCTATAACTAGGGCTTAAAAGCCTTATTGTTATAGTTTCCGAAATAGCAGAATTCCGAACCTTTTGCTAGTCCCGGAACCCCAAATCTTAATTCCCGGGATTTCATAAGCAAGAAAATATAAAAATTTTGAGAAACTATAAATGCAACTGCAATGTAAGCGATGGTTATTTTTATTATTGAAATCACCCTGTTCTTTTTTATCTCTCTCTTTACACTTTGAAAGACTATTTTTTTTAGTTTGTTTTGGTTGGGACTCTTAAACAACTCTGTTCAACCTTCATGGAGTTTTGAAAGTAGCAATGGTCTATCGTTTTTTTACCATTAAAATAATATTTTATTCACATCAAACTTTTTACTAGCCGCTAACTAATTAATTTGAATAAGAAGTTTGGTTTTCTTTTTACATTTTTTTAAAAAGATAAATTTACCTCAGTAAAATAATTATATGTGCAACACTTTAAATGCAATTCTGAGCAAACATAACTTTATTGGTTTTTATATTATTTTTTATTGAAATAGTGTTAAGGTTCATATAAGTCCAAGATATAGCTTATTTAAAAAACTTGTTGTTATTAAAAAAATTATAATGTATATCAAAAGTTCATAAAAAGTATTTATATGTGCAAGATAAAGAGTATCCATTATTATTGGGTGATTTTAATTTAAGCAAAGTAAACTGTACCTATTCTGATCATTTTCCAGCTTTAACTCCAAATATACCAGCTAATGGGTCCGAAGTAGATTTCTTAAAATCTATTCTATTTATTGGGTTGTATCAAATTAATTCTATTAATGCCTAAACTCTTTCCGGGCTGCTGGTATGAAAACTATACCACTTATTTAAAAATGTTTCCAACATTTTATGTGCATTGGTATGTTTCAAATACCAATTTTGTAGGTAAATTTAAGCTAATGTTTAAGCTGAGTGTAAAAATTGTTTCCCGCCATTTAGTATATTTCATCAACAAAGATGCGTGCAACTTCGGATTTCGACAATTTTTAATAAATTAGATATGTAAATAACGTGTTATAGACCTACACGAGAAAAAAACTTAAAAGCGTTCTATTTGCGAGTTTTTAAAGTTGAAGGACAGTGATATTTGCCATATAGTGGAAACGATCGACGATGAACTTGATTTATCAAAGATTCTATCAGACACTGATTCAATTGTCGATGATGCTGAGTTTTTCGATGAAGAAAACCATATTCAGGAACTTTTTAATTACGTCATTGAGGGCAAAAATGAGGAAGGAAAGCGTATTGATGAAAGCAATGAACCAGAATGTAGTTGAAATCATAATTCTCAAGAAAATTTCGATAGTGATGACAATGTTCCTCTTTCTGCTCTACAAAGTAGCCAGCAACTGTTTGTTCCACCCAATTGGAATAAGCAAAATTCAATAGAGCCACCAAGAGTATATGCTGGCACGAAGCAGGGGCCTACTGCAGTTATTGAAAATATGTCATCTCACGACAATTTTTCAATATTTAATGCAATTATAACGCGAAAAATTATTGAGCACATAGTATTCCAAACTTACTTGTATGCTCAACAATCTGGTAAGCGATATATTCCGACAAATGCCTCAGACATTCTTATTTTTATTAGAATAAACTTTTTGATGGGACTCAAGCACCAGGATAGTCTTCTCGCCCAGAACTAAACAATAGTTGCAAATCCAACTTAACGCCTTCGAAGAGATTTTAGGTTATATACATTTAAATGATTCTTAATTAATGCCAAAAAAAGGCAAGGTCCCAACGTTCAACAAACTGTACAAAGTTCAACCGTTATTGGAAACGTTACAAGATAGATTTAAACTGTGCTTCAATGAAGGCAAATACCTAGCAGTAGACGAATCAATGATTAGATTTAAAGGTTATTTCTAAAACATGTATTTTTTAGGTTATTGTTTTATGTTTTTAAGTTTGTGTTTTTTGTAGGTCGTTCCACTCTTATTCAATACATGCCGAAGAAGCCAATAAAAAGAGGTTTCAAAACTTGGATGTTGTGCGACGGAAGTGGATACGTTCATCGTTTTGAGATATACACCGGTAAAAAAGGGCAGTTAGTCGAAAAACGACTTGGAGAACTCGTTGTTCTTGGGTTGACTTCAGATTTTGGTAGGGATAAGCATAAGGTATTTTTTGATAATTTCTTCACTTCCTATAACCTGTTTCTGGAACTGAACAAACAATCGATAAACAGTTGCGGAACAGTGCGATATACTAGAAAATTTCTTCCTACCGAAATTAAGTCTGATAAGCAATTAAACAAAGGAGAACATGACTGGCAAATTAGCGATTCAGGTTTACTTTTTTTGAAGTGTATTGATAAAAGGCCAGTAACAGTTTTGTCCAACTTCCACGACCCGAAAAAATTTGTCGAGGTAAAGCAACACCAAAGCGATGTTAAAGAAAATACAAAAACTGGACGTTATACATGACTACAACATGCACATGAATAACGTTGACAAATTAGATCAGCTAAAAAAATATTACGAACTGAATAGGAAAAGCCGCAAATGGTGGCATCGTATATTTTTTCACTTTCTTGATCTGGCATTCGTGAATGCCAATCACACAAATGGTGGCATCGTATATTTTTTCACTTTCTTGATCTGGCATTCATGAATGAAAATATAGGGTCCAAATTACCACTGAAGGACTTCAACCTTGATATAATTTCAACCCCATGCCAATCATATGTGTCATCGACTTCTGAAAAACAAAAATAAAAGCAATCTAAAGTTCTCATAAATTAAAAGAAACCGTTCGTAGATCCAAATACACGAGCCGCATCATCTCAACAACCAGTCAGAACAACAATCCGAAGGTGTGCCCACTGCAGCAGGTCGAAATACCAAACAAGAACTCAGTGGATGTGCTCTACTAGCAATGTGCCACTATGTCTCAGCAAAATGAAATCCTGTTTCAATCAATTTCATAAGTAAAACTTGTAAATTATACGCAGTGGTATAATTATTGTACCACATCCTTGCGCAAGATCCTACAAGGATAATTTAATTACTTTTTTTCCAATGGTTTGTTAGCCATAAAAGTAAATAAAAATTATGTGTAATTTTTACCGATTACTTATAGTGCCCCGGAAAGAGTTAAGCAATATATTAGATTTTTCGGACTTAGAGTTTAATGTATGCTGTTCTGAAGCAGTTTTTCTTTGTCTAATAACAGCACATTGCTGTTTTAGTTCAATTTGATATCCTGGCTCTAAAAAATCCACTTCATGGTGAGTGTTTTTAAATTTGCATTTGCGAAGGCTAATTATATTGTAATATCAGATTACTTAAGTAGTATGAATTGGTGCACAATCTTTGATAATTGCCAACAAGATAATTCTGATTTATAAATGAATGTCATTAATGAGACAATTCAGATGTTTGTACCGTTGAAAAAGTTGGTATAATAAGCGTCTTGCAAATCTTAAAAATATTATGAATAAAAAACATAAGAAATTTAAGAAAAATGATATATTCCGTCATGAAAATTAGCAGGCACGCACAAATTATGAGAGTCTTAAAATGTTTTTATATAGAGGTTATTTACTTGCTTTAGAATCAAATATAAAAAGTAATCCTAAATCAATTTGGATTTTTTTTTTTAATAATAAAAAAATACATGGGGCCTTCCTAAAAATATGTTTTATCTAGATAAATGTTCGGATAACCTCCAAGATATTAGTGAGTTATTTGCTTTCTTTTTTCAATCAAATTATGTTTGTGATAATGCTTCTAAAAATCATGGACGTGCTACGCCCGTCGATGTAGCAATTACTGATCTTGGCTCCATCACCTTTTTGGAGCATGATGTCTTTGAAGCTTTAGTAAGTCTTGATGTTAAAAAGGGTTGTGGGCCGGATAATATTCCGACAATATTTCTTAAAAACTGTGCTTTTGCCTTGTGTAAGCATTTTCAAAATATCACGCCGTGAAGGGAAATTTTTAGACATCTGGAAGATATCGGCAATTACTCCAATTTTTAAATCGGGATCAAGGCAAAATATTGCAAATTATCGACCGATAGCTAAATTACCAATTATTCCTAAAATTTTTTAATCTTTGGTAAAAAATAAAATTTATAACTCCATTAAAACTAGATTGTCTGAGAAGCAGCATGGATTTGTGTCAGGTAAATCTACCTCTACTAATCAAACTCTTTTACATACTTTCTGTCCAATAATATGGAAAAAGGTCATCAAATAGACGTTATATTCACGGATTTGTATCAGGTAAATCGACCTCTACTAATCTAACTCTTTTTACACACTTTCTGTAATAATATGAAAAAAGGTCATCAAATAGACGTTATATTCACGGATTT
This sequence comes from Dichetophora obliterata, assembly GCA_963920525.1. Lineage (NCBI taxonomy): Eukaryota > Metazoa > Arthropoda > Insecta > Diptera > Sciomyzidae > Dichetophora > Dichetophora obliterata. Next base: position 116,490,333 of record OY986435.1, read on the forward strand.
TGCAAAGGCTTTCGATAGAGTTCAACACTCTGTTTTGATTAATAAGCTAAGTAGCCTCGGATTCCATACCTCGATACTCAACAATATGTTCAGATTGGTAATAATTTATAAAAATACTTTGACAATTATTCTTGGGTACCCCAAGCTAGCCACCTAGGTCCCCTGTTGTTTGTTCTGTTTATCAAAGATCTTCCGAATTATGTTGGCTATTCTGAGTGCCTGATGTATGCTGACGATGTAAAGATCTTTAGATTTGTGGAGACTCTCACGAAGACTTCCTATTGCTTCAACGTGACATGGATAGTCTACAATTTTGGTGCGAGACCAACAAACTACTTTTCTTTGAAGAATCAACTTTTCGAAGAATCATATGGTATTAATACGGTACTGATCGAGAGAGTCGACTTAAAAAAATATTTAGGGGTTCTATTTGAGCGAAAGTTAAGCTTTGCCAATCATTTCGATGCTATTATATCAAAAGCGGATGAGATGATGGGATTTCTATCGCGCAATATTAGAGAGTTCTCTGATCCCTTTACTGGAGGACTATTTTCTTTTCAATTGTAAGATCGGTTTTAGAATATAATTGTGTTATCTGGGACCCTCAATATTCTGTACATATAAAAAGGATTGAAAATATTCAAAGGCGTTTCACTAGGTTAAAAATTCGCAAGCGGCACTGGGATTTTATGCCTTCCTATGAAGCTCGATGTGCTCTTCTTGGACTTAGGCCTTTGTAGTTACGGCGAAAGTATTTTCTCGCCTTATTTGCTCGGGATGTAGAGATGAATCATATTGATTGTGCACCACTTTCATGGGCGTCCACAGGGGGAGGCCGAAGGGGCGCTTGCCCCCCTTAGACAATGAACAGTTTTTATATATCTTCACATTAAATAAAAAAAGCCGTAAGTTTAAATTAAAAAATTTTAAGAGAAAATCAAAAAACTTTCTAAATTGTAAGTTGCGCTTAAACTTAGGGCATTGGGAACTTGGTTAATAAAAACGTCGGTTTTAGTTGTAGAAGTGTAAAATTTTGCGAAAGATGTATTTTGATAAGTTGCATCCTAATCAACCAAAAAGTCGATTTTGAATTTTTTGTAACTTATGCCTTTTTTGATTTCATATGACAATATGTTCATTATGTATTTAATATATTTTGAAAAGAATACAAAAATACTTTTTTTAAATTAATTTATAAATAAAGCAGAGCTAAGCCATTTATTTTCAAATAGTATGCTGTTGCTGTAAGGCCGTGTTCATATTACTCGTTTTAGTCGCGATTGCTCTCACGTTGCTTTTTGCAACGCTGCTGAAAAATACGGAATATTGTATGTATTTAAATATATTTTTTATTTAATATTCAGTATTTCTCAGTCGCGTTTGTATCAATGGTATCAAGTATCAACATGGCCTAATAAGTTACGATACCATTTCATTTACCTTTGTTTCACAAAAACTTTTCAATACGTATTCTTAAATTAAAAAATTTTTTCTACGAATTTGATTCGTAATTTTTAGACACGAATAGAATTCGTAGAATGGACGTAGTTTAGTACACATTTCAAATATTTTATTCGAATTCGTACAAAAACAAATTTATATTGTACTTTACATTTACAGAATGATCGTAATACCTAGTCACGAAAAAAAAAACTTCTGTTCAGCTAGGGTTTGAACCTCGGTGCTTAAGAATACGCTTAAGCGTATTGGGCACTTACTCTTTCAGTAGGCTATGGCCACCTTGCAATCACACATGTCCTTATCCTATAATCCTATGGAGAAATAATGAAACAAGATCTGAAAGATAAAATCAGATTTGCTAGAACTGATTCATGATGGAAAAAGAAATATGTAGATTGGTGTCAATGCGGTAAAAAATATCTCCCTTAGCATGCGGAGAACATTTCAAGAATAGCGACAACTCAAGTATATAATTTTTGCGAATGATATGACTTTTGACTTCCTAAATCCAAATTTGAAAAGTTTTAGTGTACTCGAAATTGGCTTAGGAGCTAAAGGCTTCCAAAGTTAAAAAATGGCCTAAAAATTTATTTTTTTTCTCAGTTTTTCAACAAAAAAAAAAAAATATTATTTAATGCTAGAAAATTTTTGTATTCTAATTTTAAACGTTGAAATCTTGTGGCTCGATAGTATTGAATGCGATTTCATTTAAAAATATAGGCCTCACATTATTTAATATATTAAACTATTAAAGATATTTGCTTTAACAAAAAATTACTATTTGACAAAAAAAAATTAAATACAATACAATTTTTAAATATTTCGGATACGAGAAAGACTGCATCTTTAAAACTATATTAGATTTTCTTATGTGTACAAGTATGTGCCAACCGGTGTAGTGTGCATATTATATTTACAAAATTAGTACCAATAATCGTAGTAAATAGCGTTACATAGGTTACATTTTGTTTATGTTCATTCTAGATTCAATTATGCCTCTGCCCTCCAAAACAAATCCTGCGGACGCTCTTGACCACTTCTATCTCTTTTCAAATTTTATGCACATGAAAGAAATTTTAGGCATTTGTTCTATATACCCTACAGAAGACCTAATTATGGCAGATTTGACCCAGCTTACAATATGACTAAAACATTTAACACTATCTGCAGCTCGATTGAAATCACCCAAAATAGGTAGCATTTAAAAACGATATCATGCTAAATTAATTTTATATCCTACGGTTAATTTATGTACTTAAAGTAACTGTATAACAAAAAATATTAATAGTTGATTAAATAAATAAATAAAAAACCTATTTTTATTGATTTTTTGGAATAAAATAGAAGTATATAGATTTTATAAGAGAATACATATGTCTTCCTTTCTTATATATGACTTGGCTAAGCTTGAAAGGCATGAAGTACATTAACGATCTGAGGATGGAGCCATCGATTTTATGTCATTCATCTTAAAGAACGGTCACAACATTATGGGTATATTTTAGATTTATTGAAAGTAATTTGTAGCTCGGGAAGAATTCGTTGGTGCGTTGTCCTGCTGAAAAGTCTAGTTATCCTCGTATATGTATATAGCATGTGAACTCAATAAACACATCATCTAATAACTCAATATACATTTGTGCATTCGAATTGTACGAAATATAATACAGGAAAGACTTTCAAAGTATCTGAAATCGGCTGAAATCATCAATGATCCCCGCCCATGATTACGCGCATACCTAATTTGTCGTGGCAAATTGTGCCGGTATTTCTGGGAACCGTCAGGCCCATCAAGGTTGAACCTTTTCTCATCACTTAATATGGTATTCCCAAATTCTTTCTCATATAATTTGTATTTTTCGACATATGCTAGACTGGCCGCAATGTGTCATGGTAGAAGCCAGGGTTGATAAAATGGCGATTCATAACTGACGTTGACATTTTCATCCAAAATTTGTTTTACTCTGCATACAAAAATGTATAACCGTTATGTTTATGGTTTTTCTTACTAAGATTATCAACAAAATTTCGTAATTTTTACGTAATAGCAGTTAAAACAAAAAAAAAAGCAATTGTACACATATGTATAAATATTTGCTATTGCACTCACTAAATGTTCGATGAACGATACTTCGAATACGAGGAAGAGAAGAATTCTCTGTTCGACTAATAAACTCCATCCTTTAAAGAAATTTTGGCAAGCTCAAAAACATTGTATTGTTATAAGCCAGGGAGAAAAAATAAAAAATATATGTTGAGCACATATAAATATTTTACTGAGGTATGTTGTTTGTTTTGTTAAAATTATTTAGCTAAAGTTATTTATAATAAACTGAAATATAACATATTTTTAAATATTTTAAACATATGTAATATACTTTGCTTTCATTCTGAAATAGACGTTAAACTTTTCATAATTATAAAAAATCATAACGTTTTTCAATAACATATTATATAATTTAAATATTTAAAAATTTTACGAACATCTTTAATTAAGGACCGTAAAGATTATGAATTTTATTAAAAAAATCATCATACAATAATTAGTATTTTCTTAAAAAATTTTAAAGGTACATTTTTTTCGATCTAGTTTAATCGGGTAATGCATATTTTTTAATCAAAATGAGATTTCAGAATTCGACTTTTAATTTTAATTATTGTTGCATTTTTTTCCTTATATTCTTCTTTGTACATTACAACAAACCTTGTTTGAATTATTAATAATGAATTCGTCTTGGTACTGTATTTTGTCTTTGTATTTGGATTTGTAAAAATGCATGCATTTCTTTTTGCTAAAATGCAGATACGAAAAGAAAGAGTTATTAATGGTCTCTGCTTTTAATACAGCAAAACGCCATTATTTTAAAATTGTGGCATTTTGTGATTCCGAAAAATCCCGGGATCCCAGGATCATGAATTTAATATCCCGAAATCCCGGGATTTGCTAAAACTCTTCGCCATTGAAATCTCCAGTTATAACATATTTTAGTAATTAATTTGACATAAAAACAAAGGATTTCCGTTTGTCATACATAATTTTTTATTAAAATACTCTTCCACTTTTTTAATTTAACTCGAGGGGTCGCCGAGAAACAAAAATTTAAAAACTAAAAATTTCAAAAGTTTCATTTTTTTCTTGTCAGTCTATTCGTTTATTCAAAACGAAATGAAACGTTTCTGAAAGCGAAAGGGCATTAAGTATCAATTAAAAACAAAATCCCAATAAAAGAAATTGGTGTATATTTCCCAACATATTGCTGGAAGGATTTGTGTTTGAGGTAGATACATAAACCGATATGAAATAGTTGAACAAAAATTAACTAACTTTTCTCAGCTCTTTTAATAGATTTACAATTCAACTTTTTTAGAACATTATTTCATAACTCGACAATATAGTTTTTTTATTTGATTTTTTGTTAGTTTATAAAAGCCAATGTTACCTTATTGGAAATAAAATGATAGTTATAACCTGGTTATAATTTTCTTTTTGCTTTACATTAGACGTGGTCAGATTTAATTTTTGTTTAAAAATTAATAAACGCTGGTTGAGAATAAAATAATTTGAACTATTAAAAGTTCAAGAATTCGTGGGCGTACACGACTACACCCATCTCCCATAGTAACCATAAAATTAAATCGTCGTAATTCAGAAAACTTAGGTCACACAACAAACAAAAATATTGCTTGAGTATGTGTTGTGGGCAGCAATGTTCATACAATTTAATATAGTCAAATCTATGAAATATCAAAAATTTATTTAAATTTTAGCTGTAAAACTTTAATTTTGTGCTTATGTTTGTGCAAAACAACAAAAGTGTGCACAAAAGATTGGCAAAATAAACCAACTAATACGGCCACCTGTCGTACAATTCATATTTTTCATCAAACGCTTTAAAAAAGTTCATATAAGAGTAACAAATTTTTGAAATGTTAGTTTATGAGATAGGGAAAACAATTTTTTTAAAATTATTAATATTTTTCCTAAACCCTCCACACACGTTCCAACTTTTAATTTGTACTTACCCTTATTTGTTATACCACCCTAAAATAAAAATCTTTTAATATATTATTTGCAAGGTAAACTTTTTTTAAAATATTTATTATCGACATTTATTTTTGTTTTTTTTTTTAACATTTCTCTGATGTATCGGACATTTTCCTCATTATCCGAAGCATATCCAAAACTGCGCACTGGTTCAGTACCATTCAACATTTTTGATACTCTGAGTAACGCTTTTTTTTTTAGTTTTTGCGAGACGTAATAATTGGATCGGAGTGAAGAATCAACCGTTAAAACCGTTGATATATTATTTGATAAAAATATCAAAATTGATACCCACTTGAAATTATAACTTAAATGTAGTGAAATCTTTCAATCAATCTGATGTCTATTCCTAATGAAAAAATAATAATATTTTATCAAATTATACTTACATCAGTTTAAACTTTATTTACCTGTAATTTCTGATGATTTATCTTGATTTAAAAAAATTTTCAAGCTGTATTACCGTCGTTGCTGCATACATAACCCGGTTTTGGAAAGTAGACATGAAGCCCCATTTCTTGAAGAAATCTTTTCTGAATTTCCTTTTTGTTAAAAGCTCTTTATTTCTATTTTTTTTAGTTGCCTAAATACTTTGTAAATAACTAAAACATTCTTTTTAGTCTTACAGCCCTATTCTGGCAAATTAACAAATTGTTAACCAGTATTTTAAATATTTCTATGTGTTTGTTGTAATTTTTTTATTTCAAAACAAAATATGAAGCTCAAAAATAAAAAAATGTTCATAAAAATTGTCAACTGCTTTTCAGTTATTGACAAATTCACTAACAAATTTTGTTTTTTGAGCTTTAAATTTTGTATTGAAAACAACAAACACATAGAAATATTCAAGAATAGGGCTGTTAATATAAATACCTTACTCTCCATACACAAAAGTCCTTCCTATAGTTTTTATGCAGAAGACACTCAAAACAGTGAGTGTGGGCGTGCAAGATCGGCAAACTAAAACTAAAATTATCTTTCGTCTTCCTCTCGCGAAGTCATCATATCTAGGTCATTCATTTGCGATACTGTTTCTTGGCAATCATTGCAGGCTGCACTTGAAGTCTTAAGTATTAATATAAGCCAATCCATAAATTATTGTTAAGATTTTAAGTTCTTAGTGTAGTAATCTTTATACCTTGCCATCATAGCCATTAAAAGTGTAAACCCTACGTGCAAATTGTCACTTTGATATGATTGGAGTTCTGAAACTTGAAAAACCTCACCGTTCTATCGTTCACACACTGCATAGCATAGGGTATTTTAAGCAATAAACTATATTTTGTTTGTTGAGTCACAGCATAGCATGATCGCTTATGCTGAGGTCAGACGATGCTCGTTTGCTCGGTGAGCAGATAATTTTGTTGTTGTTTCCAATGCGAAACTGTCAAAAATTTTGGAGAATACAACAACAACCATATTGCACGGCCATGTGTTCGCCGAGCAAACGAGCTTCGTCTGACCTCAGCATTACACAAAAATTCAGCTTGTGTACATGATTCCATACTTGAGTCATAGCGACGTGCAACGTGATCATTTTACGTTTGCTTTTACGAAAGTGACCAATATGAAGTAAATAAGAAAAAATAAAAAACAAATTATCGATGAACCAATAAGAATTTAAGACTCAATATTATAGAATGTAATCAAGTTATATTCAAAATGGTAGAGTCGTCCCAGAGAGGTGGGTACCGTTGCAGTCAAACATAAGAAGAGCGTAAAAGACAATGAATAAGAACTTGAACCAGGGATGGAACTATAGCAACAGTTGTGCTATTTTTGGCACTTTTGAGATCAGACGAGAGTTTAGGCACGTGCGTTTTCATTTCGGACTATTTAAATTTAAAATATAACCCGGTTTTGTTGCTTACTTTGACATTTCGTTATGCTTATCATTGCATGTAAAGTTACTTGAACATAGTTACACTACGCCAAAAATTTTGGAAAACTTTCACCATAACAAACAGCGATAAAATTTTTTATGGTGAAATTTTTCGTCGAATCCAAATATCGTAATGGTTTTTTTCGATAAGCCCCAATTTTTTTATATAAATGGCAAAATTAAAAAAAATCCACTGTTGAGAGCAATAATTTACATAAACGCTTGTAAAAACTTTTATTTTCTTTCAATGAATTGTTGTATGTTGTAGAAGATAGTAAGAAAAACTGTAAGGTATATAATGTGCCAAGTCAATAGTCGATATGTAATGTAGTTAAAAACGGTTTTTTTGATTTGCAAACAACAAATTTAAAGTTTCAAGCCCAATATCTGAAAATAATTTTATGGATAATAAAAATTTAGCCCTTCAATCTGATTTCATAAAAATATTTAAAGCATATATGGGTCATTCTTTTACAAACCGTACAGATTTGAACAACAAATGACCAACCATTTTTGATTTGCATGAAATTTCTTTACGGGTTCTATATCGAAAAAAAAGAGACACGTGTTCGAGGATTTTTTTTTTTTGATAATAGAGGGCGTTGAAAGTTTGAGATTTTCGTGATTTTTGCCTTGGAGACTAATTTTCAAGACTCATAACTTCGGTTCTGTTTAAGCTAGAGACAACGTTTTTGTTTCATTTTGAAGATAACAAAGCAAATTTTGAGAAAAAAATATTTAAAAAAATTTATGAAAAATTTCATATTCTTATACGCAATTTAAATTTTTAAATAAATTTGAACCAATCTTATCCACCACTTACCGTGTTTTAAACATAACCATCGTATTCTACGTAAAATTTTACTTCTATGTAAACAATTTTTTTATCGATGGAGAAATGATTATTACTATTGAAAAAAAATTAAGTTCGTACGGTACCTGTCGTCGGCGCGCCAGTTGCAAAGTACACCTGATATTCTCGCCCTCTATTATCAGAAAAAAATCCTCGAAGACGTGTCTCTTTTTTTTTTGATAAGAACCCGTAAAAAAATTTCATAGAAATCAAAAATGTAGCGGTCAGATGTGTGTTCGGTTTGTAAAATAATGACCCATATATGTCTATAGAAAAGTCTTAATTTACAATATTATAACATCTGAAGATACACATTTTAAAAATCTTTATTTTTTTATAGATTTAGTATCACTTATTCGCAATACATTGATAAAATTTCGAAAGTGTTTCTTGCCTTGTTTATTTAAAATACGCGTTATTAAAAATGTATTAAAAACTAGTTATTAAAAATGTATTAAAAACTAATTTTATTAAAAAAGCATACACAAAAGCGTCAAATTTTAAATCGGCGCGGCTCAGTGAAAATCTTAAAATTCATATTATTTTAAGAATTTTTCGTGAAGAAAGCATATTTGGTAAACTTGGGTCCTCCGGATTTTTGAAAACAGATAATCATATCAAAATAAATATTTTTATAAGTATTTTCAGTAGAATATTTTCAGCGAAGAAAATATGAGATATCTGGAAGTTGTTTCTGTATAATTTGAGAACGCTAAACACGATGACATTAACAGTTTTTTCCAGCACGTCACAACTTTTTTTTTTTTAAAATGGCTTAAGGATATGTTTAAATTATATTTTTTAAAATTTCTGTTTTTTTATCAATCGAATTAGTAATCTCTTGTTTGAGATGGTTTTTTGTATGCCTTAATCGTTTTAATCATGGAAAATTATTCTTAATTAAGTTTTTCAAAAGCACACTGAAACGAACTAAAAGCAGTATAGGCCGATGGGACATCTAAGTTCATACTAATTGCATCCATGTTAAATTGATATGACCAGGTCTCATCAGACGTAAAATTTTTTGTCCGTAAATTTCATTTTGCTTTTCTCTCTCATCTCTACCTGCTTCTGTTTGCAAATTGTTTAAATTGGAAAGTGGAAAAAAACAAATACACTTACAAACAGCCGTTTAAAGATCAGAAATCTTCTTCTTCTATCATGTTTCGACTTTTTTATTATTGACAAGTCATCAAGTGTTTTATATAATATTATATCAATTTATATGTTAATATATATGAGTCATTCTTTTACAAATTGCACACTTCCAGATTGACTTCTAAGATTCGGTCTAATATGACATTTTCTTTAAGTAAGTAAAATAAGTTTATACACGAAGCGGGACTTATCTCTAAAAAAATTTTTACAAATACCGTTAAGTCAAAACTGCGAAAAATTACAAAATTTTGTCAATGTCTGTGTTTCTTAAATCGCCATATCTTGGGTTATGCTAATCAGATTATGTTCGTTTTGTACCCATTAAAAATAAATTTGTTATGCTTTATTTCTAAATAAAAATTTTTTTTTTACAATTAAAATTAATGTATAAAAATAAAATGAAATTTTCAAAAGGCTCGTCCATAAAGTAAAATACATTTTTGACAGCACCAATAAACGCGCCATACATTTGTACAAAATACAAATTTCTTGATTTAATACCACAGCCATAATTTATTTGTCAGAGGAAGAACAGAAAATTGACCGTCTGTTGAGACCTGGTTGACATGGTTGACATGGACGCAAGTAGGATTGACTTAGATGTTCCAGCTGGGATTTATGCGGTTGATTAAATTGAAATTAAGATATAAATACAAATTTGAGTAAGAAAAAAAAAATGAAAATATATGTAGGATTTGATATAAAAATAGCAAAACTCGCAAAATAGCAAAATGTTTTATTTTTTAAAAATTATTTAATATTACAAAATTGGTTATTGTTCACATGATGTTTCACAAAAAGTATAAAAACGCTACCGATTTCTGGAACTTCAGCAAACGAACTCTAAACTGAAAAATTAAATAAAAATATTCATAAAACAAAGCTAACATAACCAGAATCATAAGTTATAAAAATAACCCCAACTAACATTTCTGCTTCCAGAAGGTTAAATTTTGAAATTTAAAGAGGCTTAACCTCCATATCGCTTCTAATTTACTTGTGCATGGAAGTTAAACACTTTTTCCTCGATAATTCTTCCATGTCACTTGTGAATGCAGGTTTCAAATATCGGAGCATGAACTCATTTCGGTTGTTTCAATGAAGTCCCTGCGAAGCACTTTATCGAGGATTACACATTACCGTGCAGTGAACTTATGTTTCTTGCTTCGAAAAAACCTTTGCGATGCATTTTATCGAGGTCATCTGGCTAACCAATTTAAGCATGTGACAACAAGTCTTATCGAAGCTATTTTTGTGAAACTCATAACTCGCTTGTAACAGCAAGTGTTGTACAGGCTGTATGACGCATAAATGGAATACGACGGAATCTGCTTGCAAAAACAAGTATTATCGAGGGACTACGCTGCTAAAATCAGCGCCGCAATTTTTTTTTATGTTATAGTGAATAGTCATCGCGTGCATACGTTAAATAAATGTGCTAATAAATTAAATAAAAAATTAATAAAACATATATAAAATATAATGATGTGGAAGAAAGTACAACGATCGGGTACATTTTGCAGAAAAGTTTATAAAAATCGAAACGAAATTATGAAAAAAAAGCTCGTGAAATCGCCAAGATGATAAAAAATTAAAGGGAATCGAAATTGCTGTTGCCTGCTACGATTAAGAATAATTCGCAGACGCTCATAAATATATGTTATCCATCAGAGCCAGCAGCAGTTGGTAAGTAAATGCAATTATTCATTTTCGTATTTCGCCTGCGGTTCAATTAAACGTGTGTAATAAGCGGGATTCACTGACCACCTTCAGCAAGTTTTGCAAGGTTTTTTATATGAAGTTTCGAAAATTTTTGTGCTCTATCTCCATTCACACTCAATGAGAGAGTAACATAAACTTACTGCACTCTCTTTGACTTGATTAACTTAATTTCAATTTTCTTGCTGAATCTTTTTGAGTTGTGTTTCCAGAATGAAGTTTCTTGAGCTGAAGTTGGCATATTTTATTATTGAAGCTTCAAAATAAAGAAGCATTGAGTCTGGCAATATTGAATATGACAAAGAAAAACAGAAAACTTGCTGAAAGTTTTACATGTCAGTGAATCGACCTGCGACACATTCCCACATAGAGACCAAGAAAGCTGTCACAAAAAACTTGCTGAAGGTGGTCAGTGAATCCGCCTTAACTTAATTAATATAGTCTACGTATTATAGATAGTAATAATGCTGCCACCTGTGACAATAATGCAATGGAATGCGTCGATGACAAAAAATTGTTGCGCACAGAAGAAACAAATCTAGGGAGACACACCAAACTACGTTCTTGTTTGATGAAATGGGCGATACATCATCAAATAACTCACATGGCAATAAAGGATCTTTTGGCGTTGATGAACACAGGAAACAAATTTCCACAAGATCCACGAAAACTTTTGAAGACTCAATCAAATGTTGTTCTTACGAATATTGGTGAAGATGGTCAATATTGGCACCGCGGTCTGGAGAAATACTTACGAGGCCTATTTCGGAACTTAAATGAATCCAAAACGATTTCGATTAATGTTAACATGGATGGATTGCTAATTTTTAACAGTTCCAAATTGGAGCTATGGCCCATTTTATTAACCATAACCGAAATGCCGCATACCCCAGCCATGGTTATCAGTATATATTGTGGGCCAAGCAAATGTTCTAATTTGCCATCAAACCTCTCTGCGTTTGTGGATGAAACGAAATATATTATGGCTAATAAAATATGGATAAACTCACACAAGATCACAGTAATGGATAATTCGGCACGACGCTATAAGGATAGTTTGAACCAAAATACGGTTAAGCGACTTTCTGGCGTAAGATATATTACCGCAAGGAAAAAGCAGAAGCAGATAAAGAAGAACGAGATGGTGAAATGGCAGGGGAAGATTCACAATCAAATGCATCGATTGGTGAAACAAATTATATCGATGTATTATTCTCGGATGATATGTGAATATATACATTTATGTTTATGTAATAATATTTTACGATTTTAAATAAAAAAAAAGAAGTAAAAATATAATTGTTACAACTTCTACCCTTTGTTATTTATTCGACCTCGTTAAGATGTCTTGGCGAAGAGTAAGCGAGGCTCAGCTAGCTTCGATAAGTTGCTTCTGGAGTTCTTCGTTAAGTTTCGGTAAGTTGCTTCTGACGTGCTTCTGACAAAGTTTGATAAGTTGCTTTTTTCGTGCTTTTGACGAGCCCCGATAAGTTGCTTTTGACGTGCTTCTGCCCAGCCTCGATAAGTTATTTCAGATGTCCTTCGTTAAGTTGCTTCTAACGTACTTCTACAAAGAAGCAATAAAGACGCCTGTTCCGATAGCATGAAACCTACATAAGTGCGCCAAATTGCCTTCCAGAAAGCTTCGCTTTGCTGAAAAAGAGTGAAAAAGTCGTCTGCACTTGTTGATGACTTCCAAGGACCTTCATGGTCGCCAACTTTCTTTACATCATATCGATCGTTGCCTGAATATTTTATGACTTGATACGGTCCATGCTATTTTGGCCTCAGCTTCATTCCTGTTCCAAATTGTGTGTGCGCTATGCAAGCCAGATCACCAACTTTGTATTGCGTTGTTTCCTTTTGTTTCTTATCGAACATAATTTTATTTTCCTTTTGAATTGAATCAATTCGTTGCTTTGCTTTTTTTTTAAACTTTATATTTGAATTTTGAAATTTTTCATACAAAATAAATTTTATTATAAATTTAAGCTTAGTTATTATCGTTTTAGACTTGATAAATGCACAAAATAAAATAGTAAAACAGTAGAAAGTAAATTAAACCACATGCACAAGATAAAAATAACTTAACAAGCTTCCAGCAATAAAGCGATGCCCTGGCCGCCTCCAATACAAGCAGAGCCAATGTCCACTGGCACCAAGTGGATGACCCAAAGCAATGGCACCCCCGTTGACATTTAATGGAAAGTCATGTCCAAGCCAAGTGCATCGGCGCATGCCAAAGTTTGTACACCAAAAGCTTCGTTGATCTCAATAAGGTCAATATCTTTTAGCTGCTTGCCAGACACCTTCAGAACATTTTGAATGGCGGGCACCGGACCAATGCCCATAATCTCTGGTTTCACGCCCACACACGAGTAGGCAACCAAGCGCGCTAGGGGTGTAAGGTTATATTCCTTAATAGCCTTCTCGGAGGCGAGTATAAAAGAGGCAGCTCCATCACAAATACCCGAAGCAGTGCCAGCGGTCACCACGCCGTTCTTCTTGAACAGCGAAGGCAATTTAGCCAAACCCTCGGCTGTTGTATTTGGTCTGGCATGTTCATCGACAGTGAAGTCAACTTCTTTGCCCTTAACCTTTAGCTTAATAGGCGTTATTTCGGCGTTGAAGGCTCCTTCCTGTTGACCCTTTTTCCAGTGCTGTTGTAAGCGTAACGCAAATTCATCCACTCGTTCACGTGAGATTGTATATTGATCTGAAAAATTCTCGGCGGTAAGCGCCATTGGCAGCTTGTATTATCTCTAAGCTCATCTCGTTCTTGACTAAACTCGCTAGCAACCTCAGTTTCGATTAGCTCCGCAATGTGCATGCCATCCTTTGTATTGATTGGAACTCCGATTATTAATTGAAATGGTGATGTTTTTATTGAACGGCTTTTCGTCTTATTAAGATACTGTTGTACTGCACTATCATGCTGATATCATTTCTCTGGATTGCTTACTGACAGCTTCGATAGAACCGATATGACTGTTCTATGCATTCGCTCGACTTGGCCGTTGTCTCTTGGTACGCCAGTTGTGGTAAAAACTAAATCAATATTTTGATTTATGCAATGTTCTTGGAATACGTCTGGTGCAAATGCAGTACCTCTATCCGATATTATTCGTCTTGGGTTTCCAAAAATATCTGTTATTGTTTTTAATTTACCTACTGTTACCAATGCCGTAGTAGATTTAGTAGGAAAAATCCACATAAATTTGGTAAAAGAATCAACAATTGTCAGTAGATATTTATAATTTTTTCTTGTTGATGGCATTGGACCCACGTGATCCATGTGCCAGGTGTCTAGTGGAACACTCTTCTTGGGTATTGGATAAAGAAATCCTTCCTGTTTACCTGATTTCTTCTCAGCCAAAATACCTGCCACACAGTTCTGCACAACGCTGTCAATAACTTCTTTGAGTTTTTTAATGTAAAACTCCTTTTTGATAACATCTTCCATTTTCTTGTGCTTGATATGTCCTTGGTCATGTACTTTCCTCACACTACCATATTTCATAGCATCTGGAACAATGATTACAATATTGCCGTCGAAATTTTAACATAATATTCTATTTTGCATAATGAAATTTTTATAGCATCGCTCCCCTTGGATTTCGATTATAGCTTGTAGGTGTTCATCGTTTCATTGGTTAGTTTTTATAATGCAAACAAGACTTGAATCTTGAATCAAATGCATCCGACTTAATGCATCTGCATGTTTCATCCTATCTCCTGGTCGATGAACCACCTCACCATCATATTCTTGGAGTAAAAGTGCCCAACGAGATATTTTTGGCACATCTTTCTTCCTCATTGTTGCTTCGAACGCTTTGCAATCAGTAACGCACTGCTTTTACCACAGCAAGAACCTCTAATTCGTAGCTATGGCATTTTTGTTGGGCCTCAGATGTTTTGATGCTTAAGTAGTGAACCGGGTGCATTTTTCCGTCGTCATAATCACGTTGCATAAGAATTGCAGCAAACGCCCACTTGGATGCATTTGTGTGAAGTTCTGTTTCTGCACCTTGTCGAAAAATTGTTAGCACTGGCCTGTTGCATATGGCTTCTTTCAATATTTGGAATGCATTTCGTTGTTCATCATCAAAATTAAATTGAAAATTCTTTCGTAGTAGGTCACTTAAGGGTTTTGCAATTAAATCGAAGTCCTTAATGAATTTGCGAAAGTATCCAGCCAAACCAAGGAATCTTTTAACTTGCTTTTCTGTTTTTGGCTCTGGAAAGTTTCGAACGTCTTCGAATGGCTTGATTCTGTCTCTTTCGATCTCATATCCCAAAAATTCGATCTTTGTTTGTAGTAATTTGCACTTTCGCCACTTTATGTTTAAATTATATTCTTCTGCAACGTTTAGAACAATTTTTAATCGCTGAACTGCTTCTTCTTCGTTTTTTGATACTATGATTAAATCGTCCATGTATATAATAACAATGCCTTGCAGCAACTAAGAATTGAATATTGTGTTGATGTACCGTTGGAAGACTGCTGGACTGGTACATAGTCCAAACGGTACTCGGAGAAAATCGTACAGTCCCAATGGTGTAACAAATGATGTGCTCTTGCGGCTTTCTTCTTCTACTGCAACGTAAAAAAATCCGTTTGCCAAATCTAGTGTACTGAAGACTTTGCCATTCTGTAACATATCGATCTGGTCTTCAATTACCGGCATCGAATATTTATCTTTAACTATCTTTTGACTAAGCTGCCGATAGTCAACAAATAATCGCTTCGTTGCGTCTATTTTGCATAAAAGTACAATAACCACGTGTCAATCTGTTTTTGTACTTCACATTTTTCGACGTATGGTAATCGACGAGAGCGTTGTGCAACTGGAATATCGACAGAGAGAATAATTTTAAGCTCATCGGTGATTCTTTTATGGACTTTGGTTTGTATTCGCTGACTACTTTCTTGACTTCCTCTCTAATTGGCTTACTCTGAATATGTGAAAGATCCGGAAAAAAGGTTTCTTTTCGGTAATATTTAAACAACTTGATTGTTGTTTTATTTCAATTGAAATTTCATTGTTTCGTATTGGGTCCACCATGGGTAAAAGTAGCTTGGTTAGTCATATTCGTACCGATTATCAAATCAATACTAACGCTTTCGTTTGGGAATATGTAGCATTTTCCTTCTAGCTTACAATCATCAGCTAAAATGTTAGCTTCGAAAACGCCAATTGCTTTTGTAATTTATGTTCTTACACCTGAAACTGTCATTTCACTTTTTGCGTATCTTCGAAATTGCTTCGTCAAAAATGCATCTTCTCGAATTGTTGTCATTTCACTACCACTGTCAATGAGCGCTTCTATTTTGACACCGTTGATGGTTACGGTTTTGAACGACCCTCTGCATCCAAGCATTTGCACAGTGGATTTAGCTTTATCGCGTTCTTGGGACATTCCACAGAAATTTGACTTGTGACCAAACTCGTTGCATTTAAAGCATTTTGGTCATCTGTTCTTGTATGGGCATCTGTCTGAAACATGAGTTTATCGCCACAATTATAGCAATATTTCTTTTCAACAACCCCGTGCCCGTTTCTATTACTATTACTATTCTTTCTTTTTTTTTTTTTTTTTTTTGATTCGCCCGGAGGTATGAAATCTTCCCAAGATACGTATACCCGATTTATACGCATGCAGGATTCAAATTCTAAAATCTGCCCGAATCAGCCGGGACAGACAGAATGCACCTACGTACTAAAACATACCCCCTATTGGCAATTAGGATTTTTCACTAAGCACGCGTATTTAAGTATACTTGATTCTATATAAATAAGCAGCATCGAATTAAATAATAGTAATTATCAATTTAAGGTACCCGAAAAACAATCAAAAACACTAAACTCATTTTAACTGGTTTGCGGCCATTGTCCAACCCAAGGACCTACGTGGAAATGAGATAAATCTCATATCCGCCAAATCAAAATCCCAATTAGTTGTATATGCATTTGGGCCAACGCAGGCATAAACTTGTATGAAAAAGAGATATACTCTGGCACACCAATCCAGGTGATAGTGTGAGTTTAGTCTAATTTCAAATCAGGAAACCACGTGAGCACGTAAATCCCAATTCGATTAAAAATTAAAATATTGAATAATTAAAAAGTAAGTTTTAAAAACGATTCATATTTGATGGTGCTTATTTTATAAAACATAATATCGAGACAAAAAAGAGAAACAGAACAATCTCAATTGCCAATATTACATTGTTATAAAATTGCGTTAGGTATAATAGGATGAAGTTAAATTGATTTAATTATTTAAAAGTAATATAATTTTCCGTATTAAGAGGTCTACCGAATCAGAAAAATTAATCATGTTGAAGTTATCATAGAAATCACTGCACATACATCGTAAAGGTTCATGAAGAGCGTAATTAGAACTGCACTGACTCAACTTGAAAAACAGAAAATGTCTAGTTCCTCTCCTTGGGATGTTAAAATTTAGAGCTGAGATGAGATATTCCGAATTCATCTCGCCACGAAGTAATTTATACAGAAACATGACATTAAGCATCATTCTTCTGCTTCTTAGGGAAGGTAGTAAAATAATTTTAAGGCGTATTTCATACGATGGAAGCATAATATTGGGGTTCCAACGACTATGACGTAAAGCAAAAAGTAAAAACTGTTTTTGAACGGATTCTATGGCGTCGATGTAGACATTATATTGTGGGTTCCATACAACTGATGCATATAGTTATATTAATTCAATAAAACAAACCGTTTAGTTTGGGAGTTGTTCTTAAACTGATCTTTATTTTTCAAAACATCTTATAGCTAACTTAAACATACATGATCTTTATTTTTCAAAACATCTTATAGCTAACTTAAACATACAGAGTGGACCAGCAGCTGGACAATACGTTACTATATTCAAGAATTGGCCTTACGAGAGAGGTATATAATAATTTAGTAGTAAAGGGATCACTGAATTCTTTAGCCCATCTTTTAATGAAACCAAGGACTCCTCTTGCCTTATTTATCACCATATTAACGTGGAGATTGAAGCGAAGTTTTGAATCCATAATAACACCAAGATCGAGAAAACTGGAAACTATTTCTAAGTTAGTGTTATTTATAGTGTAATTTATGTTACTAGCAGATCTTCGCGACAATGTCATGTGCTTACATTTTTTTAAGTTGAGATTTAATATATTTAAGCTACACCAGTCCACAAGTCTATTTAAATCAGATTGGAAAAGATGTCGTTCTTCGGGTGATTTGTAACAAAGAAAAAGTTTCACGTCGTCAGCGTACATTAAGACGTTACAGTGTTTTATTACTGAAGGAAGATCATTAATGAATAGTAAAAATAAAACCGGTCCAAGATGACTGCCCTGAGGAACTTCAGAAGTGACCGAAATACTTTTTGAAAGAGAATTCTTATATAAAACCTTTTGAGTACGTCTAGATAAATACGAATTTATCCAATTTAATAATGTGACAGGAAACCCAATAAGGTGGAGTTTTTTCAAAAGAAGATTATGATTAACACTGTCGAAAGCTTTGCTAAAGTCCGTATAAATAACATCAGTCTGCAGTCCCAAAGTAAAACCATTTATAACACGCGTAGTAAACTCTAAGAGGTTTGTTGTAGTGGACTTTCCCTTCAGAAAACCATGTTGAAAGACAGGAATGGTGGAAGACACGGAGTGGGTTAATTGATCAGTTATGATTTTCTCAAATAACTTAGGGATTGCACTTAATTTTGCAATTCCTCGATAGTTAGAAACATCTATCTTGGAGCCAGATTTATGAAGGGGTATAATATAAGAATCCTTCCATATAATAGGAAAATAACCACTATGCAAAGAAATATTAAAAATGTTTGCTAGAGGAGTACACAGGATGGTAGCACATTGCTTTAAAATACAGCTTGGAATTTTATCAGGGCCGGTCGTAAAAGAAGATTTTACTTGTCGAAGATAACACATGACAATATTTGGGTCTATTACAGGAGTTTCAAAAGAGTTAACTGGCGGGAGAAAAGGATACACCGTGCTAGTATTAAAAGGTATATCGGAGTAAGTTGATTTGAAGAAGTTTGCAAACATGTTAGAAATCACATTGTCACAAGATGATTCTTCCTGATTGAATTTCATAAGGGGTGGAAAACTGGAGGCTTTACGTTTTGAGTTAACAAAACTATAGAAAAGTTTTGGATCATCTTTAAATTGAGATTTTATGTTAATTATATAAGCAGAATAGCATTATTTATTTAGTAGTTGATATCTATAACGACAAGAAGAATAGGAAGCAAAGTCTAAACTAAAACCAGATATTTTATATTTTTTAAATAAACGATTTTTTAAATTTTTAAGTGCCTTTAGATCATTTGTTAGCCAGGGTGGATTTAAAGGATTGGAGAAACACCTTTTTTTTGGGACGGACAATAAGAAACACCGTTGCAGAGTATCATTGAAAAACTGTACAGAAGATTCGACGTCATAATATGAATATGATGTTCCGCTAGTTAAAATAGTAGACCAATCAGTCTGCGAAAGTAAGGAATTAAGTTTTACATAGTCCGTTTTCTTAAAATTATAAACTTTTTTATTTCGCGCATCAGAAGTTACTTTATCTTCTTTTTCGTGGGGGAGTAAAACTGTTATTTCAAGAGTTGGATGATGTACACCTTCTGAAAGAGATACGAGATTCGAACAATGGAGATTAAGTAGTGCATCTATCTACAAATACAAGATCTAGGGTTCTGTGGTTGATATTTAAAATATCATTGACTTGTTGAAGACACAGATCAGACAGCTTATCTAAGAAGTCATTTATCCAATCACTATTGGAAACAGGAGTAAGAAATGAAGAATCGCCAGACGATCTCCAAGTCACAAAAGATTGGTTAAAATCACCCAGCACAATAAGAACGTCTTTATTTTTTAACATATTATGAACTTTTTCGATGGCGTGTAAGTGTTTTAAATACATTGTTAAGTCACATTTAGGAGGAATGTAAGAGCAGGTAACATAAATAATACTATTATTTAATTTAACTGCCACACAAATGAACTCAATGTCACTGGTGTCAAGAATTGTCAATTCTTCAGATACAAGCGAGTTTTGAACAGCTATCAAAACACCGCCACTGATCTTATCATGACGATCTTTACGAAAAATTTGATATTTATTGCACATTATTTCAGAAACAAAACTGTTTATGAAAATATCTGAATGTTTGGAATTAAGACCCCTGACATTTTGATACACAAGCTCTAATTTAGACTTGCGGTTTATTAATCGTTTTTTGGATGAGATACAGGACTATTTCGGGGACGCGGCAAATGTCCAACATTTACCGGTCTTGGATTGCTTTTAAATTCAAATTCGCGTACAATTGTGTTAGGCGGCCAAAGTTTACATCATCTATGGAATTAAATAAATTTTCAGGAACTGTTAATCTAAAAGAAGTAATCGATCTTACATTTGAATATTTGAATTTATGAACTGAAAGATGCAATGAACAATTCAACTTTGATTTAATGAAAAAATCTATATCAACCTCTGTTGTATCTGCAGCTAAGCGAGAAACAAAGATTGATTTAGTTGGTGGAATTGCAATGATTGGCTTAGGTGGAACAGAAACCTGAGTAGTAAGAGGAACAACCTGGGAATCGACCAAAGTTGGTGAAAGAGAAACAGTTTGGGCATAAGACATGACTGGCAATGAAGGTGGAGGTGCCAGCACTGGCAAAGGAGCAGAAATCGATATGTTTGCTGTATTCGAAGTAGAAGTTAAAATAGGTGGAGGGGCTGTTATACCACCAATGTCCATGTCATCAGCAATGTCATGTACAGAAGAATGTAGAGTTGGAGTTGAATCCGTTTTTTGCTTACTACGCAAAGACATGTGTTTTTTTTTCCTTTTGGGAGAAGGAATTGACTCTTCAATATATTTAAAATCGTCGAAAGGAGACTGGTATTTGAAAAATTTTGCAGAAAGCGAAGAAAGTTCCTTACTTATTTCAGAGAAGCCTTGCTTTGTCTGCTTGAAAAGCTTGTAGAAGTTGATGTCAGCCAATCTACATTTCTCGCAATACCAACGCAACCCTTTACCTTCCTCAATACAATCCGCAACTCGGCCTGTCACGCCTGCACATTTGGTATGAACAGCATTATTACATAAGCAGCATGATAAAAGCCGCTCAGTTTCACCCCTTACAGAGCAGCCAGGCTTAGCACAAATCATATTAAAATAATGCAGATAAAATGACGAAAATAAGGCAAAAAAAAACACTGCACTTAAATGACAAGCAACAATTTTAACAAATTTTATCAATAAGAATAAAAAGAATAAAAAAAGAAAAATTAGCTTTGTAACCACCCTGTACTAAAAGTAGCAAAAATTAAAATACAATTGATACACAACTGCTAATGTAAAAATGAGACAAATAATCAAACAACAGAAACAAGCGAATATGAATGTAAACACAAAACTCAAAAACTTAGCTTCCACAGCTTATTCTTATTGACGTGTTTTTCTTCTTTTTCTGTCATAATTTTTTCTGTTGCATATTTTTGATCCGACTTTGACTGAATAAGCTCATATGTCTGTAATTTATGCTTAAGATCCATTATTGTTTTAGCTTCGTATAGAAAAGATTTTTTTGTATAGTGAGCCTGACAAGCCATCGACAATGCAAACGATGACTGCTCTCATTTCTATATGAGCTTGAGCAGCAATGTCCAGTGGTGCGTTTATGTAACCATTCTCTACCACTTTTTTCTCAACTGGTTGATATTGCGACGTCACTATGACGACATTCTCGACCAGTGTTGCCAGTTTGGTAATTAATTACCAAATTTGGTAGAAAATTTTTGACTTTGTAATTTGGTAATTTTTTTATAGTTTTGGTAAAATTTTTTTATTTAGTTTTTCCAAAAAATTCAAAATAATCAGTTTGTTTGCAAGACTTATATTGTTTTTTTCCTTATGAAGTTTCCTGAATGTTCTTGAGGTTTATTTTAAAAATTAAAACTCCCTTTTTCGATTTGGCGTGAAAAGTTATTCATGATAGGGCTGATAAGGTCTAACCATTTTTGTAAAAAAATTCTTTTTCCTTTGATATCTTTGCGTGTTTGGGCTGTTTTGGTCAATATGTTTTTGAATGATATAAATTAAACATTTTTTTACATTGTTTTTCCCAACTTTTCGTAGGTAGTTTCTGTTGTTTTGAAGAGAATGGCCTTTAAAAATCATAAATTTTAAAACTTTTTCATAATAAATATAATTGCTACCGTGAACTGTCTGAACCATAAAAATTTGTTGGTCTTTGGAGTATATTTTCCCTTTGCAATTATTGCGGATAATTCCAGATATATTTTAAAATAACGAAAATTGATTACAACGAAAATTTCTAAAGTAACTTACTGAAAAATTAGGGTTTTCTAGCCGCTTTAAATTGCTTTGAATAAATATAATAAAATTTTCGTTTCCTTCACAATATATTTTTTTAAAACGTGATAAGATATCAGCAAAAGCTTTAAATACTATGCAATAGTTTGTGCTTAGGAGCAGTTATTGGAAAAAACCTTTATATCATATTTTTTTCATAACTTCTTAACTTGAGGTGATGGTGAAAAAGTAACCTTATATTTAAGATCAGTGCCCGTAGTTAGAATTGATATCCTACAAAACAAACGACCTGTGCAGTTTCTGATTTTAGTTATTAAAAAATACTTAAAATTTAAACTTGAGGAAACCGATCATTTTTTGAAAGTATTAAATGCCATATCTTTGTATTTATTCATTTACTTTCTTAAAATCGATATTCATTGCCAATGAAGTTTTTTTAGTTCCTACTTATTTCAAATAAAGAAGTTAGGATATCAATTAATCGTAATTTATCATTTTTGTTTTGTGACAAAAAAAAAATACGTTATCTTAAATTTGTAATTTTTAAATTAATATAATAATTCATTTTAAACAAGAAAAAGTTCTACTTTTTCTATAAATGTATTTATTTTTTTTATTTAGTTCAAATAAAACAGATATACGTCTGATTTTTGAGCTTATGAATTTTACTTATTTTGTGATTTTTAGTTATTAAAAATAAGAAATTTTAAACAAGAAAAATGTAATACTTAATATTAACAAAATTTAATTTTCCACTATTTCTTTTTATTTATTTCAAGTATTTTAATGTTGAATAAATGTTTTTTACTAACAAAAATTATAATTTTATTGCTTTTCCTTCTTTAAAAAAATGTTTGTTTAGTTTGGTAATTTTGATTTCATTTTGGTAACTTTATTATCACATTTTGGTAACTTAATTTCCTTACAAGTGGCAACCCTGTTCTCAACTAGAGTGTTCATATAAGTGTGGTGAGTTGAGAAGAGTATTTTCTACTAGAAGTTCTCGCCAACATTATAGTAGTTGAGTTTGCGATTGAGAATGGATGGTGTAAGTTTGACTTTTTAATTTTGTTTTTAATATTTTATATTTATTTATATAAAACTTTTTTAATTAATGTAGATAATCAATATAGAAAGTCATTGGTAAGGAAAAAAATAGATTTTTAGCCATAACTTTTCATTGAAAAGATATATTAGGGTAACTTTTTCACATAAACTATTTTCCACATATAGACTTAAAATATAGTAAAAAATATAAAAACAACATTTTGAAAAAAATAAATTTCCGAAAAAAAAACATAGGGTACCCTTGTTGTTTTGATGACAAAAATACTAAAACAGTTTCTGCTCAAAACTGAAAGAATTTTTGCTAATGAATGAAACTACTATATGAAAGATAGTCAAAAATTATATATTGACTTGTTTTAATTTTTACAAAAACTTTCTTTTTTGGAAAAAAGATAAAAAATATATACTCTGACCTAACATTAAGAGATTTTTTTGAACTTTTGAACAAAAGTAATTTGAATGAAATATATTTAAAAACAGCTGAGATATTTGCATAGGAAGTCAAAACATTGATTTTCATGTGGTTTTTTTCTCATTTGGTAACGAAGTTTTGTGAAAAAGTTGTTGTACTAAAAATTTCTATAAATAAACTTCCGTGCCACCGTTATGATGATACTGGCTCTTCATGAACTCGTTAGCTTGGCTAATCCCATGTTTCATCATATGTTTAATATATAAGGTAGCATAATATGTACTACCACCAAATCCCAGGACTAGTTCATAGCGTAATTGCTAAGGTAGACTTATTAGCATGACAGAAAATTTTTATACCTTGCTGTCAAAATATAATGCTGCCATAACTGGAAGTAAAAATCCGTAAGTTTTATATTATAATAAGTCATAATGTGCAATCAGCAAAGTTACGGCATTTATTCACATCGATTTTTTGTTCGTTGAAGAAGGAGAAGCATTTTTATTAAACATTATTAATAATAACAATACATTTTATAAAAAGTTAAACATATTGTCTTTAACGTTAAAGAAAATTCGACAAATCCAATACAATTGCAATGCCACGTCATTGAATAATTTAAATTTATTAGTTATTAAACATAAACAAAAAACTAGGGCATTTCTACATATTATTTTATTTTCATTCGATTTCATCCTTTGTCCGATTAAAAAAATTCCACACATTTTTTCCCACAAAATTATTGAATTTAAAAGGTGGCAGTATTGACGCTGAGTCTGACACTGTATGGGTCTGGGTTTCTAGGAACTTAACTCTAATAAGTCTACCTGGGTAATTATACCATGGCCTTGTCTTGCCTTATATATTGATCAATCAAAGCAAATTCTCAATCAAAGCAAATTCTCAATCACAAATGTCAAATTGTCAACTCACCACGAAGTTCTCAATTGGTGAGTTTCATGACATTCATAAACACTTATTTTCTATCGGTAGAGTTTAGCAGAGTGATTGAGCATGACGTCACGACCAGTAGAGAGTTTCTCAACTGAGTTACATAAACGCACCACAGCATTGAATAAATGTATTGACGGTTCGATTCATTTGATTCCTTTCTTCGCTCGCATAACTTCCGATGCACAGTGGCACTGTTGACTATGTTTTTAAACTCTCGTCTAAGCTCTGCAGCAATCACTGTATACGATTTTGCTCCTCACTAATAACTCTTGGTTGATGTGTGTTAGTTTCAACTTGCATATCTCTTAGACGTTAAACTTCAAGCAACACCCTTTCTTCAAATCTTCACTCATCTTCTTGCTCTTTTCGTTTTGTGGCTTCAATCCTAGCTCTCTCTTCGAATCGTTGCTCGTCTTCTTTTTCAGAATCTTGTCTTAATCTTTCTTCATTTCTTCTTCTTAGCTCTTCGGTTTCTTCTTTCTTTCTTTTTCCAACTTCTACTTTAAAACTCTCGTCTTCTTTTTTCTTTCTTCTTTCGACTTCCGTCTTAGCTCTTTCATCTTCTTCATGCTTTCTTCTTTCTATCCGTTCTTTTTCGTACAGCTTGATTCTTCTAATCATTGTGGTTCTATCACCGTCGTCAGATAATCGGTATTGCCAACATGCCTCCTGCAAGTTCTCAGTTCTCAATCAACTCTCGTTGTAAACAGATTGTTTGATAACTTAGCTGCAAAAATTTTTAAGTTAATCCAGTGATTTTGAATATTTAAGTCTAATTTCTGTGTAAACTTGTACTTTTTGGGACATTTGAGGACGTTTTCCAGTCAGGTTTTTATAATTTTTGTTTATTTTTCCACCTAATTCTATTAAAAAAGAAAAATAAAATTTGTTTCTGACAAATTTTTTATTTCATAAGCTGTGTAAGCTAAGTTTTTGAGTTTTGTGTTTACATTCATATTCGCTTGTTTCTGTTGTTTGATTATTTGTCTCATTTTTACATTAGCAGTTGTGCATCAATTGTATTTTAATTTTTGCTACTTGCTTTTGTTAATCGCTGTATACTTTTAGGCACTTTTAGTACAGGGTGGTTAAAAAGCTAATTTTTCTTTTTTTTTTCTTTTTATTCTTATTGATAAAATTTGTTAAAATTGTTGCTTGTCATTTAAGTGCAGTGTTTTTTTTTTGCCTTATTTTCGTTATTTTATCTGCATTATTTTAATATGATTTGTGCTAAGCCTGGCTGCTCTGTAAGGGGTGAAACTGAGCGGCTTTTATCATGCTGGTTATGTGATAATGCTGTTCATACCAAATGTGCAGGCGTGACAGGCCGAATTGCGGATTGTATTGAGGAAGGTAAAGGGTTGCGTTGATATTGCGAGAAATGTAGATTGACTGACATCAACTTCTACAAGCTTTTCAAGCAGACAAAGCAAGGCTTCTCTGAAATAAGTAAGGAACTTCCTTCGCTTTCTGCAAAAATTTTCAAATATCAGTCTCTTTTCGACGATTTTAAATATATTGAAGAGTCAATTCCTTCTCCCAAAAGGAAAAAAAACACATGTCTTTGCGTAGTAAGCAAAAAACGGATTCCACTCCAACTCTACATTCTTCTGTACATGACATTGCTGATGATTTTTGATGACCAGTGACATTGAGTTCATTTGTGTTGAAGTTAAATTTAATAATAGTATTATTTATGTTACCTGCTCTTACATTCCTCCTAAATGTGACTTAACAATGTATTTAAAACACTTACACGCCATGGAAAAAGTTCATAATTTGTTAAAAAATAAAGGCGTTCTTATTGTGCTGGGTGATTTAAACCTATCTTTTGTGACTTGGAGGTCGTCTGACGATTCCTCATTTCTAACTCCTGTTTTCAATAGTGATTGGATAAATGACTTCTTAGATAAGCTGTCTGACTTATGTCTTCAACAAGTCAATGATATTTTAAATATAAACCACAGAACCCTAGACTTTGTATTTGTAGATAGATGCACTACTGTTAATCTCCATTGTTCGAATCCCGTATCTCTTCCAGAAGATGTACATCATCCAACTCTTGAAATAACAGTTTTACTCCCCCACGAAAAAGAAGATAAAGTAACTTCTGATGCGCGAAATAAAAAAGTTTATAATTTTAAGAAAACGGACTATGTAAAACTTAATTCCTTACTTTCGCAGACTGATTGGTCTCCAATTTTAACTAGCAGAACATCATATTCATATTATGACGTCGAATCTTCTGTACAGTTTTTCAATGATACTCTGCAACGGTGTTTCTTATTGTCCGTCCCAAAAAAAGGTGTTTCTCCAATCCTTTAAATCCACCTTGGCTAACAAATGATCTAAGGGCACTTAAAAATTTAAAAAATCGTTTATTTAAAAAATATAAAATATCTGGTTCTAGTTTAGACTTTGCTTCCTATTCTTCTTGTCGTTATAGATATCAACTACTAAATAAACAATGCTATTCTGCTTACATAATTAACATAAAATCTCAATTTAAAGATGATCCAAAACTTTTCTATAGTTTTGTTAACCCAAAACGTAAAGCCTCCAGTTTTCCACCCCTTATGAAATTCAATCAGGAAGAATCATCTTGTGACAATGTGATTTCTAACATGTTTGCAAACTTCTTCAAATCAACTTACTCCGATATACCTTTTAATACTAGCACGGTGTATCCTTTTCTCCCGCCAGTTAACTCTTTTGAAACTCCTGTAATAGACCCAAATATTGTTATGTGTTATCTTCGACAAGTAAAATCTTCTTTTACGACCGGCCCTGATAAAATTCCAAGCTGTATTTTAAAGCAATGTGCTACAAACCTGTGTACTCCTCTAGCAAACATTTTTAATATTTCTTTGCATAGTGGTTATTTTCCTATTATATGGAAGGATTCTTATATTATACCCCTTCATAAATCTGGCTCCAAGATAGATGTTTCTAACTATCGAGGAATTGCAAAATTAAGTGCAATCCCTAAGTTATTTGAGAAAATCATAACTGATCAATTAACCCACTCCGTGTCTTCCACCATTCCTGTCTTTCAACATGGTTTTCTGAAGGGAAAGTCCACCACAACAAACCTCTTAGAGTTTACTACGCGTGTTATAAATGGTTTTACTTTGGGACTGCAGACTGATGTTATTTATACGGACTTTAGCAAAGCTTTCGACCGTGTTAATCATAATCTTCTTTTAAAAAAACTCCACCTTATTGGGTTTCCTGTCACATTATTAAATTGGATAAATTCGTATTTATCTAGACGTACTCAAAAGGTTTTATATAAGAATTCTCTTTCAAAAAGTATTTCGGTCACTTCTGGCGTTCCTCAGGGCAGTCATCTTGGACCGGTTTTGTTTTTACTATTCATTAATGATCTTCCTTCGGTAATAAAACACTGTAACGTCTTAATGTACGCTGACGACGTAAAACTTTTTCTTTGTTACAAATCACCCGAAGAACGACATCTTTTCCAATCTGATCTAAATAGACTTGTGGACTGGTGTAGCTTAAATATATTTAATCTCAACTTAAAAAAATGTAAGCAAATCACATTCTCGCGAAAATCTGCTAATAACATAAATTACACTATAAATAACACTAACTTAGAAATAGTTTCCAGTTTTCTCGATCTTGATGTTATTATGGATTCAAAACTTCGCTTCAATCTCCACGTTAATATGGTGATAAATAAGGCAAGAGGAGTCCTTGGTTTCATTAAAAGATGGGCTAAAGAATTCAGTGATCCCTTTACTACTAAATTATTATATACCTCTCTCGTAAGGCCAATTCTTGAATATGCATCAGTTATATGGAACCCACAATTTAATGTTTACATCGACGCCATAGAATCCGTTCAAAAACAGTTTTTACTTTTTGCTTTACGTCATAGTTGTTGGAACCCCAATATTATGCTTCCATCGTCTGAAATACGCCTTAAAATTATTTTACTTCCTTCCCTAAGAAGCAGAATAATGATGCTTAATGTCATGTTTCTGTATAAATTACTTCGTGGCGAGATTAATTCGGAATATCTCATCTCAACTCTAAATTTTAACATCCCAAGGAGAGGAACTAGACATTTTCTTTTTTTTCAAGTTGAGTCAGTGCAGTTCTAATTACGCTCTTTATGAATCTTTACGATGTATGTGCAGTGATTTCAATGATAACTTCAACATGATTAATTTTTCTGATTCGGTAGACATTTAAATAATTAAATTAATTTAACTTCATCCTATTATACCTAACGCAGTTTTAAAACAATGTAATATCGGTAATTGAGATTGTTCTGTTTCTCCTTTTTGTCTCGATATTATGTTTTATTAAGTAAGCACCATCAAATATGAATCGTTTTTAAAACTTACTTTTTAATTATTCAATATTTTAATTTTAAATCGAATTGTGATTTACGTGCTCACGTGGTTTCCTGATTTGAAATTAAACTGAACTCACACTATCACCTAGATTAGTGTGCCAGAGTATATCTCTTTTCCACACAAGTTTATGCCTGCGTTGGCCCAAATGCATATCCAACTAATTGGAATTTTGATTTGGCGGATATGAGGTTTACCTTATTTCAAGGTAGGTCCTTGGGTTAGACAATGGCCGTTTTGGATTGTTTTTGAAATCAGGATTGTTTCTCGGGTACCTTAAATTGATAATCACTATAATTAAATTCGATGTTGCTTATTTATATAGAATTAAATATGCTTAAATACCCTTTTGTTATATATTAAATTTTCTAAATTCCGCTGAAAAGCCAATTAATGTGCTTAGTGAAAAATTCTAATTGCCAATAGGGTGTATGTTAAGTACGTAGGTGCATTCTGTCTGTCCCGGCTGATCCGGGTAGGATCTAGAATGTAAATCTTGCATGCGTATAGATCGGGTATACGTATCTTTGGTAGATTCATATCTCCGGGCGAATAAAAAAAAAAAGTCTTCTTCTGATGCGTTACTCCAATCCATTGAGCTTAATTAGGGACGTACACGTAACGATGAAAATTCGAGGAACAGGCCTTCGTCTTCTTTCGCCTTTTTTCGTTGGCCTGATTAATCGGAATAAGCGTATGAGGATTTTCCAGATACGTGCGTACTAAACGTCTGCACAAATGCACTCGTTTTTTCTACAACAGTAGAACCAACAGTTCAGAATATAACATAACTCTGTTAAGTCAAGCAGAACATAACCAATTCATTAAACGACAATAACCGAGCAGTGCAGAGCACTCGTCGACTTCAAAGCAGAACTTGTTCGCCGCTTGCTTTACCAGAACACGATGTTATTCGTTCTATAAAACAAAATTGATTGATAACTGCGAGAAAAGCATCGATCACACCTAAGTCTGCGGACAGAGTAAACGCTGAAGCAGGCAGGCAGGCGCAGGCAGGTACCTGCTCAGTAAATAAGCCGTGCAGAGTGAATGCGAGTAGATCAGATCAGATAAGTGCGAGAAAAAGTTTGTTATTTATTTTTTTTCTCCTATTGCTTACTATTTTGCATCCTCCGCTAATAGCGTTCATGAAAAATTTTTCTTTTCTGTACAAAAATAGCACACTCTCTTTAAAAGAGCATCAACTTCAAAAATTTACATTTTCAGGAAGAGCAAAAACACTTTTTTCTTCAAGGGACTCCATACAAAACAAAGAGACAAGACTATTTTTTTTTAATTA
Source organism: Dichetophora obliterata (assembly GCA_963920525.1). Classification (NCBI taxonomy): domain Eukaryota; kingdom Metazoa; phylum Arthropoda; class Insecta; order Diptera; family Sciomyzidae; genus Dichetophora; species Dichetophora obliterata. The sequence continues at coordinate 116,520,958 of OY986435.1, forward strand.
ACGACTAAGAATATGTATATAAAATTAAGATAGCCGATTTATATGATCACTACGAATAGTCTTACACGAAAAAGTATACATGTAAACATTTTGAGTTGTGGCTCTTTTGAAGAGGGTGTGCGATATGTTGAGCCACGCTTATGCAAAATAGCCTGGCTTCTCGCAACAACCTGATCTGATCTGATCTGACCTGCCTGCTTCCACTCTGCACACTTGGAGTAGTTTTATATGAAATCGTATGAAGCGAGTTTTCTCGCATTGAGACAAGTAAGCAAACCTGCCTGCCTGCCTGGCTGCTCACATCAGCGTTTACTCTGTCCGCAGACTTACGCAGCAGAACATTGGCAAAGAGATTAAGGGCTAGGAATTTCATACAAATGCAAGTTTTTACTGGGCATCTTAAAGCGCAAATGGTTAAGTTATCTTTGCGAATCATGAAAATTCCTTCTAAATGGCATTCAATAGTTAGTGCATATTTTTAAATATTTTGTAATAAATGCATGGTTTTGCATATTTTACAAAAAATGCTTGTTTTTGCATATTAATTGCGTATATTTTTTATACAATAAATTCATGTGGTTTTTGCATATTTTGCTTTTTTTGATTTGCAACCATTAAAATTCAATACGAAGTAGTTAGGAAAAAGATAACTTTGATTTGAATGCACTTTATTTTTTTTATAAATTAATTTTATATGTATTTATAAATAAATTGTTTTTTTTTTTGTTAATTAAATGCAATATTTATTTTTCAACCAATAATAAAAAATAAGAAAATATTTTTAATTGCATATTTTCCTTTTTGCGCTAAGCATGTTTTAAAATTTTAAGTGCATATTATATGCGCATATTTTCGATTTTTATGTTCAAATCGTGATATTTTGCAAATTTAAGAATTATTTTATGTGATTTGAGAGGGTATTTTTTCAATATTTTAACTCGAATTTTTTAGAAATATTTAAAGTACTTGAAAATAACGCCAGAATTTTATGCCAGTGCCGCACAGTACTTTGAGCCCATACAAAAGTGAGGAATAAATACAAGGAGCCGTTCGATTTTTATGAAATTTTGCTTACTGATTAATTTATGACCGCTGATTTTAAAAATGAAATCAGATTTAACGTAGATCTATTACTTTCGCTGGAAATAAAGTTTAAATATCGAAATTTCTGTGATTTAAGGCCCTATTCTCTTTCAGCAAAAAATTTTTTTGGATTTTTTTTTGCATTTTTTATAGCTTGGACATTTAAGAATATAACCCTAAAAGGGTTTTTTTAAATTCGAAATACTTTAGAAGATATGGCCATTTTTGTGGGGTCATGTCTTCGCTAAAATGAGTAGTTTTTATGTTGCTTAGTTTTTGAACGCAACGGCATCAATTAACCACCGAATTCCGTTGAATAGTTAATGGACAGGCAAAAACAGGTTTGAATACACATTTGCAGAAACATATGAATGAATATGAAATCAAAGCCGCATTTAGTTTAGTTTCGATTGAGTTGAATAGCGGACGCACGCTTGCGCTTACGGTTTGCGGAAAAGTACAGTTTTGAAAAAAATTTATTTTTGTGCGGTAAAATGGATAAAAAAAGTAATAAAACACGTCAAAAACCCGTAAACAAAGTGAACTATGTTCGCGCCGGTCGAATTAAAAAACGCAAATTTCGTGGAAATAAATTTGATAGAGTAGAGGACACTGAGTTTGCGAGTACTTCAGCCAAAAAATTCAAAAATAATCCCACGGAGGATATTGTCATCGAAAACAATTTGGAGAATTGCATCTTGGACTTCTATTCAGTATTCACAACACTTGCTACTTTCGTCATTTGTGCCACATGCAACGAAAAATTGGAATTCAAAAAAGCATCGCCGAATGGAGTTGCATTCAAAATCGCTGCGAACTGCGCTTGCCCAACCAGACTTATTCCTTCATCACGTTTCGCCGGCAAATCGTATGAAATAAATCGCCGCTTGGTTGTTGCCATGAGACTTTTGGGCATTGGTCCCAAAGGCATAGATATGTTTTGTGGCATTATGGACATAGGAGTAGGTCTGAGCAACAATTTGTTCTACAGCAGCCTTCAAAATTTGCATTCAGCTGCAGAGGCCGTTTATAATTTCGTTATTTCCAAGGCCGTTCGTGAAGAAAAAGAAGCCACCATGGAAGAAAATGAAGGGTGCGATCCAACGCTATTGACTGTGTCGGGCGATGGCACGTGGAAAAAACGCGGCTTCGCATCTTTCTATGGTATAACGACATTGATCGGCAAGTACACCAAAAAAGTTGTTGACTCTGTGGTCAAGTCTGCTATTTGCAATAGCTGCAAATATTGGGAATCCCAGCAATATATCCATCCAGAGGGTTTCGAAGCTTGGAAGGAGTTGCACGAAGAGGAATGCCGTAAAAATCATGAAGGCAGCGCAGGAAAAATGGAAGTCGATGCGGTTAAGGAGATGTTTGCAAGATCAATGGAAAAACACGGCGTCAAGTATGAAAAATATATCGGCGACGGCGATTCTAAAACTTTCAAAGCAATTCTCACCGAAGACCCCTACGATGGCGACCCCACTGTGGTAAAAAAAGAATGCGTTGGCCACGTTCAAAAAAGAATGGGGTCCAGGCTGCGCAAAGTCAAAAAGGAGAACAAAGGTATAGGTGGCAAGGGCGCTGGAAAGCTGACAGATAAGCTTATAAGTGAACTGACGACCTACTACGGTGTGGCGATTCGCCGTCATCCGAAATCCCTAGAAGAGATGAAGAAGGCGGTTTGGGCTACGTATTTTCACAAAGTATCTACCGACGAAAATCCCCAACACCAAAATTGCCCGACCGGTGAGTCAAGCTGGTGCACGTATCAAAAGGCCGTGGCGCAGGGTAACGTGGATGACTTTAAACATAATTACGATCCGCTCAACCCAAAGGTCGCCGAAGCGATAAAACCCGTCTACGAAGCGCTGTCATCGGACGAGTTGTTGAGTAGATGCCTCGGGTCTGAGACTCAAAACAGCAATGAAGGTTTCAACAGTATCGCCTGGACCTTTGCACCAAAACATATGCACGCTGGAGCGCGGACAGTGGAGATCGCAAATTACATGGCAACCGAAATTTTCAACGATGGTTTTCAGCCAATACTCAAAATTATGAGGTTGATGGGAATCGCCATTGGAAACCAAGCCTACAATTTTGCGTTATCACGTGATGAACTTCGCCTCAACCGCTCGGAAGCTTACGCTGTGGATGCATCAAAGGAGGGCAGAATTGCTCGCAGAGCTCAAAGAGCCAAAGATTTTTTGAAGAAGAAGAAGGTGGTTTATATGGACCTGGCATCGCTGAATAATTTAGGTAAGTATTCCAAAAACAGTTTTTTTCTTTCATAAAAGAGTGAGTTTTGTTTTGTCCAAATCGCGTCTTTCCAACTATCAAGCCACTTTTCTCCGGTTCTACTGAACCGATTTTGATAAAATAATTTTTTTTTCGAAAAATAAACTTCAAACTTTGAACACGTTTATCTCGAAACCACGTTTTTCGAGCTGGCGGCCACGATTTCGCCAGTTCTACTGAACCGATTTGGATGAAACAAAGTTTAATCGACGTAGAATTGTCACCATTCTAGCCCGTAGTAAAATAAAAATTTTGCGATTTTTTTTACTATTTTTTTTTTACACTAAACTTTAAAAAAATGGGTCCAAATTCGATTTGTCAATTTCAAGTGGCCGCCATTTTGTCAAAAAAAATCGCAAAATTTTTATTTTACTACGGGCCAGAATTACATCTATGCTGATCATAACCCTATATTTTTTTTTTCAGACGCTCCTGAGGGCCGGAATCGTGGCCGCCAGCACCATGCCTTTTTTTTGAGGGCCAACTTTGACGGTGCCATCATCTATGGACAGCCCCTATATCGCGGCGAAAAAATTTTTTTATTTTCTTTCATTCATTACTAATTCAATAAAAGAAAACAAAATTCAAATATCTTTTTGCGTTTTCAAATGAGAATTTTTTCAAAAAGGGTCCAAAAACAGCAAGCTGAAGGAGAATAGGGCCTTAAAGGGAATAATAAAATAAGTAAAAACACTTATTAAAAAAAAAAATTAAAGATATTAAGTTGTTAAATCTTTAACTTTTTAATATTGACCCCGTTTGGAAATATGTTTTTTCGTTTAAAAGATATACATTTAGTTTTTTATGCAATTTTTCCAAAATATAAATCTTTACCAGCATATATTAAAAAAAATACTTTTTTGCAAAGAAATACTTATTTATGTTGTTATCAACAATTTTTTTAACAAATGAAACTAAAATTTTTAATATTATGAAATTTATAAGAGATCTTAGTTTGTCTCACTTTCAATATAGAAGGTAAAATAAGGGTCTTCCTCATTAAAGTTGTTTTTAAATTTAATATTTCTTTTTGATGATAACTCAGGATCTGTTGAAATCAATAGGTGTGTCATCAAATCCTTATTTGAATTCTCCCGAGAGCTTTTTCTCGTGTGGTTTAGACGAGCATATCTAATATTTTTGTGGGAAGCCTCCAATGCTTCTTCCGATAAACTTCCTTCAAAAGAAAAAGGTTGCGTTATTTATTATTTTATTTCAATTAGAAAAACTAAAGAAAATTCACCTATGGGTAAATCGAAATACTTCATTACTTCGCATCCATGCACTAAAACTTTGTGCACAGAGCTGGGCATATAGTACCAACTGTAACACTTTAAGTATAAGTTCCTGGAATCCATAAGAAGTTTACTAAACTCTTCAATTTTAATTTTTCTTCCACATGACAAAATTCGCAAAATTAATGAGAAGTTATATATTAAATCTTTATTAAGGCCAGTAATTTCCGCAGAAACATCAAAATTGGCAAAAAATTTCCTAGCCGTGTTTCCGTCATTAGTTGTGCCATAACCTTGTCTGACGTGATCTATAAGCAGGCCCATTCTCACTCTGAATTCTCTTTGTATTCGGCTTTTATTTTCAGAAAAAATGGCTTGATTCTCTTGCCTTACTCGCCAAGCTTTAAATGGCAAACGATATGATATGTGGATTAAACATTTAAAAAACCGAATCCAGCAGTGAAGAGTTGAGAGTCCATAATTATAAGAATCTGTGTTTGCAGATCTAGTAAAATTTATTTTGTTCATTTCAATTGGACTTGCATTACAAATGAAGCATCTGCTAGCTGAATTTGTTTCCGTAAGAACATTTGCAATGGATCCATCGATCATTGTACATTTCATTTCATATGAAACCTCTACAGATTTCCCATTAAATTCCAATATTTCACATTCTAATTCGGTTATTTGTTTTTTAATATCGTTATTTTCTTGTATAATTAAGGTCATATTTTCCTTAGCCATTACAATTTTTATGGGTCTGCAGAAAAGAGTAGAAGAAGGGCTTTTGTTTATCCAAAGAGGCTTCTTTGATGACGAATCAATTAGCCTTTTATTAAAAAAATAATTGTTTTTTCATTAAAATATACATAGTTAAATTTTTAAACTTTTACTCACTTGATTGGGACAAATGCAATGAAAAATATAAATTCATCGCTGAAATCTTCCGTTGAAAAATTTTGCTTGTATCGGCTGTGACCCGAGCTGCCATCCATACCCCATTTGCATATCAGTGTTACTTTATCTGGAGTCTCTTCGCCATCACAGAGCTTAAATATACTTTTAGCTGTATTTCGCATGAGTGGTTTTAATTCCACTTCTGCAGATTTTTCAGTAGCTTTGACAGGTGGTACTATATTCTTTTTAAAATTTTGTATTGCATATAGGCTTGGAAAGAAGTTTTCATGATGTTCATTGACAGTTTTGCGCAGAATATTATACTTTACTTCCGAGAGATCCAAGTCTAAATAAATTGTCAATGCCACCTGTACTGAGAGGACACTTTCTTTTTTAATACTGCCTTTTCTTCTCGCAAAATCTGATGCATATTCTAATTCTTCTTCAGTATAGTCAGATACTATTTCAGCAACTTTTCTTCTTTTCATTTGTTCAGATAACAAGTGGAACTCCTTTTTAGGTCTTCCGCGACTAGTGCTAGGTTGCTTAGATATGAAGATTTATTTAAACTGTGTAAAAACTTTTTTTATTTTTACTTACTTCATCTGGATCAGGAATAATAAAAGTTTGGACACTTAACCAGTTTTCATACTTTTTTATAAACAAATTTTTGTTATAGTGGCACTCCTTCCACTTTCTATCTAATTTAATCTGAAAAATCCGAATGTTTTCTATTGTTGCTTCATTAAACAGTCTTTCACCAATTTTGTTTTTAACAAAACTTTTTAAAATCAAAAATTTATCTCTTGGACCAGCAGAAATCCAGCAATTAAATAAATCTTTATTAGTTAAAATTATTGACATTTTTGATAAAAAATAATATATTATGTTTTTTCTTAATGCACATGCAAATAGACTTTAACTTCCACAGCTTTTTGCAAGTTCTCTGTTTTTGTTAAGAAAATACGGTAAAAATTGGGTAGCATTGAGAGAATATGAGACTTCCCTACATTTAACAATTTATAAATTAATTTGTAGTAATATTAATAACAGTTATTAATATTCAATTCGATTGCTCAAACATTCTTTTGAAGAATAAGTTTATTTATTAATAATAATTTATGAAAAAGTTCTTACATTTCTGTAAAAAAATACAGTGTTATCATTCTCTGTAAGAACTTATCTTTCATAAGCTGATATGCCCTTCTGTTAGGTATAGAGTACAAAGAATATGTTTGTTTACGTTTTTTATTTTTGTATAACATACTGAATGTTACATACACTAACAAAATTTAGCTAATTTTTGCAAAACATGATTTTTAGACCATTTTTAAAAAGGCGGTAACTCAAAAAATAGTTCGAAGTTCGATAAAATATTTTATGTTCCTGAAAGATAGATAAACATACAATAATTTATTTTAAAAATTAAATATGACACTTGTGGACATTTTTTTTTAAATGACTGCTGAAAACAGCAAATTTAAAATTTTTTTTTAATTTTTTATAATTTAAAATAAATTTTTTAATACTTATTTTACATTTTCTTATAAATATAAAATAACGTATTGTTTTTTATTATTTAAAAAAAAAATAAAATCAATGGAATAGTGTAAAAACGTGCTTACGGCATTTTTTCTTTGAATGAAGCACATAAGCAAAAAATTCACAAAATTATTTTTGGACCATTTTTAAAAACACGATAACTCAAAAAGTGGTTCGAAGTTGGACGAAATATTTAATGTTTCCGAAAGATAAAGAGACGTAGAAATGCATATGTATAAATTGAAGGTGACACTTGTGGACATTTTTTTTAAATGACTGTTGAAAACAGCAAATTTTTCAATTTTTTTCAAAATTTTTTGATAATTTAAAATTCAATTTTTATTACTTATTTTAAATTTTCTTGCTAATATAGTTAAAACTTATTTTTTCTCACTGTTTCCTTAAAAATACAAAAATAAAATCACTTGAATAGCGTAAAAACTGTGCTAACAGCATGTTTTTCTTTAAATACAACGCGAAGTCGAAAATTCTACAATAATAAAAACGCATAAAAAGCGTTGACTTTGAAGAGGTTTAGTTTCCACAAAACTACTTCTTTTGCGAAGAAAATTGAAACTCTTTTTAGTGAAAGTATTACCTAACTTACAATATCTATTTTGTTAGGGTTCGTCAAAATGAAACTCTTGATTTATTCCTACTGGACAAAGTACTGTGTGCCGTAGTCAGGACTTATCCATGGGAGGGGGATTTTGATGAATTTTTTTTTTCAAAATTAAAATATAGGTACAATTATTTGTTTCATTTCATTTTTACTTTAAGTTTGCAAAAACTATTACACCAGCCAATATGTTTATGAAAGACATGATTTTTGGAGGTTTTTACAAAATGGCTTAACTCACTGGCGATTATCGTAACAGCTAAAATATTTAGGAAATTGTTATAAAATAGACTAAGGTTCATTTTTAGAGGGGTAAAAATATAACATTTTTCCCCATACAAGTCGAGGCACCTTTATATACATTCAGCTGCGAGCGAAAAATAGCAGTCTACTTATATTAAAATATGTTTGGATAAATAATACAAGCCTACAAATTTCGTATCCGGTAAACCCAATATCATTCCTATATGTACTTTCAACGCTGGTTCCAAATATGTACTTAGTTTCCTCCTATATTGTAAAATTTTCAATATACAGGGTGTTTTACGCTTATGGCACGTGTTAAGTTTTATTGATCTATAATCTTAACTACTCACCATAAAATAAAAAATATCATTTCATATTTTAGAAAAAATATCAGCTTTTTAATCCATGCATGAACACTATTATGTCATGTGCGGTAGCGGAATAGCACTAATAGCAAAAATTTTGATATTATCCAACAAAATATCAACAAATTTCGTATCTTTTGTTTTAGCGGAGCTGTAATAGTCCAAATGTAAAATGTCTTTTTTTCATGTAAAAATACAAATAATCAACAGTTTTTTCCAAATTCTAACTTTGGACGATTACAACTCCGCTAAAACAAGAGATACAAAATTTGCTGATATTTCGTTGGATAATCTCAAAATGTTTGCTCCGCTACCGCACATGACACGATAGTGTTGATGTATGGATTGAAAAGCTGATATTTTTTCGAAAATACTAAAGGATATGTTTTATTTTATGGTGATTAGTTCAGATTCTAGATCAATAATACTAAACACGTGCCAAGAACGTTAAACACCCTGTAAATTGAAAATGTTACAATATAGGAGGAAACTGAGTACAGATTTAAAACCAGGGTTAAACGTACATATAGGAATAAGAATGGGTTTACCGGATACGAAATTTGTAGACTAGTATTATTTATCTAAACATATCTGAATATTTATTTTGTTCGCTACTGTATATAATATATAAAACACCTTACGTAAAACTGAAATGAAACAAATAATTGTCCCTATATTATAATTTTGAAAAAAATTTCATCAAGAACCCCCTCCCATGGGTAAATCCTGACTATGGCCCTGGCATAAAATACTGGCGTTATTTTTCAATTACCTTAAATATTTCTACAAAATTAGATTTGAAATTATTGAAAAAATACCCTCCGAAATCACATTATTCTAGTAGATCATTCAGTTTTACTAAGATCACCACAAAATAATATCAATGAAAAACATAAATGTCATCGCAATAGACCAACAACAACACCAATATTACCATAAACAACAACGCCAACAACAAACGTAATCACATCATTACTAGTAATCATATTTACAAATTAATCATCATTATAATCATCAACAGAAAAAACAATAATAACAAAAATCCAACATCATAAGAATGCAAGAAACAATAATCAACAAAACCACCACCAATAGTAAAAGTAAAAATAACAAGAAAAAATCCTCATAAGCAACACAATTAAATTTAATTATTTTTTTTGTTGTTACTTAAAACATATATTTATTTTTAATTCTTTTATAACTTTTATTGAATTAAATATTGTGAAAAATGAAAAAAAAATTAATTTAAATAATAAAAAATCTCTTATTATAATTTCAATACATAACAAGAAAATCCATTTTTTTGGCGTTTTAGATGATTTTTATTTCAGAAGAAAATGCAGAAACTATGAAACCTAAACAACACATCATAACTCCAAGCGTTCTGCTGTTGATCACATAACATACAAGTCATTTCGTTCTGTTGCGTTCTTCTCTGTCGACTCAAGCATAACATTGATTCGGTTTTCTTTTGTTTTTGTTCTGCTCACGCGACGAGTGCTCTCTGTAGTATTACGTTTGTTCTAATTAATGAAAGCCGAACATAACCAACGCTTGCTCCACAAATCAGTGTTCTGAAATGTATTTCAAGCGCACTCGTGCAGAGGTTTAGTGCGTACGCAGCTGCTGTAGGAACTAATTTCGTTAAGGCAAATGTAGGATTTGATATAAAAATAGCAAAACCCGAATAAATGTTTTATATTATATAGATTTTTTAATATAACAAAATTGGTTTTTGTTCACATGATAATTTCTAAAAGTATAAAAACGCAACCGATTTTTGGAACTTCAGCAAACGAACTCTAAATTGAAAAACTGTAAAATGAAATAAAAATATTCATAAAGCAAAGCTTACATAACCAGAATCATAAGGTATAAAAATAACAGGTGATGTGAAGTGATTGCTTCATCACTACCACATATATGCAGAATTATATATATTTTAAAAACTGGCATTTACTACTTTTAGATTGTTTTTTCAGTGTGCTTTTCGAAAACCTAATTTGGAATCATTCTTTGTCATTTAATACGATTAAGACATACAAAAACTCATCTTAAACAAGAGCTCACTAATTATATTCATAAAAATACTTAATTAATAAAAATATAAGTTTAATATTTACTCAAGCTATTATCAAAAAACTTGTGACGTTTAAGAAAAAACTGTTAAAGTCATCGCGTTCAAAGTTCTCAAATTATACAGAAGCAGTATTCAGACCTCTCGTCCTTCTTCGCAGTAATTATTTTACTAAAACTATATAAAAATTTATTTATTTTGATGTGATAATGTATTTTGAAAAATCCGGAGGACCCACGTTTAAAAAAAAATACATGGTTTCTTCTCGAAAAATACATAATATAATATGAATTTTACGATTTTCACTGAGCCGGACTGCGAAAAAAATTTTCGTGCAATTTGACCCGCCTTAGTCAAAAAGTTTTTTGTTGTGTCCAATAATGGGGCATTCACACATATTTTTTGCTAATTTTTTCTAGATGGCGAGGCGACAACTCTTGGAGAAATTATGCCCTGTATCAGTTTGTTGATCATAGTAACAATTAGTAAATTTTTAACGAATCATTATGGTTTTTTTTTTTAAACGCGTTATTAAATTGTCCATGGATTGATTAAATTGTCAATAGATCCTATGGGTCGCGGTGCACATGGGCCATTTAAAAACTAAAATTGTCAATGGACCATAGTTTTACCAATAATCTTCTAAAGTCCTACCAATACATTGCATATTGAATTATTTATCAATAAAAATGTAAAGAAAATTTTCAGAAAAAATGACAAACAATTTTTCAAACGCCGCCATTTTGTTATTTTTTAATTAATTTCAATAAAAGTGGTCTTTTCCATAACACTCTTTGTTGATAGGTCGCTAGCTCGATTCGTGTTTTGCTCACTGGCGCATATCACCACTGGTCCTGCTTTAGAATATTTTTTTGTTTATTTTGATTATTGTTTTGAATATTGATTAAATAATCTGAAAATTTTATACAGTCTTCTTCAAAATACTATTAATATACCTGAAAAGTTTTAGGTACCTATATTTTTTACTTTTTTCAAAAAAAAAAAAATTCATAAAAATTGCCTATTTTTTGGCCTGTCTAACCAGACTGGGCCCTTAAAATAAATCAAATTTCATTAACTCTTTTCATATTGACTGTTGAAATCGGTTAAGAAATTAGAAGGATCTTAGGCCTTCAGAAATCCCTATGAAAATGAAAAAAGATTTTTTTTTTTGCTTCCTTAAGTCTATTGTAAATGCTCTTTTTTTAGGGTAAGCACAATTTTTTAAAAAGATACTATTTTTCTCTGCAACTATGCACAATCTGCAAATTCTACTTCCATCCAGGCTCACAAAAAAATGAGCCATTTTCTTTTTGAAAAGGCTTTTGACAAATTGCACAATTTCTTGGTGTTTAATTGTATTAATTAAATCAATTTAAATCACAAAAATTCACAACACAATTCCAATTGACAAGTTTTGTTGTTTGCTTTGTTTTTGTTCGTAACAACTGAATTTGGCAGCTAAGGTACCCACCACAAGAGAGAATTGTATCTACTAACACTACCTCCTTATATATACCTTGAATGTAATAATTTATAATGAAATGACATTTCTTGTTGACACAGGCGCAGATATTTCAATCTGTAAAATATCAAAACATTTAGAAAACTAAAATTATTACCCAGACGAAAAATGTAAATTAACAGGAATTACCAACGAAGAAAAGTTTTCTCTTGGCAAAATCGAACTTAATTTAGAAATTGCTGACATTAATTGCAATCATGATTTTCAATTAGTAAAAGAAACTTTTCCAATAGAAACTGATGGTATTATAGGTAGAGATCTCAAAAAATTTTTATGCAAAATTGATTATGAGACTTTCACTACTTCTTTATTAATAAACGATACAAATTTTGTTTTACCAATGCATACAAAACCATTTCAAACACTACAAATTAAAATCCCACCAAGAACAGAAATAATTCAACCAATTAAATAAAATTTATTTGAAGACGAAATTTTACTTAACAAAGAAATTGCACAAGGAATTTTTATAAGCAACTCAATTGCACCCGAAACTGGCATGACTCACATTAAAATTTTAAACGCTACAAATTCAGAATTTACAATAGAGAACTTAGAACTAATTCTAACAGAACCGTTTATTAACAGAACAGAACAATTTTGTAACATACAATAAACAAACATTTTATGACGAAAACCGTTTCAATACAATTATTGATAAACTAAACATAGACTCTGCTGATGAAAAAGCAAAAACTTCTTTACTTAAAATTCTTGAACAATAACAAGACTTTTTCATTTAGAAGACGACCGTTTAGACAAAATTAGTTTAGACAAAAAATCCAGAGAATTAACAGCTTTTCAACAACAAACGGACATTACCAATTTAAAAGATTACCATTCGGACTAAAAATATCTTCCAATAGTTTACAAAGAATGCAAGAAATAGCACTTTCAGGATTAGAATCAGAAGCATTTTTATACGTGGATATTATCGTCACCGGATGAAGTATAAACAAACAACGAAAATTTAAGTAAAGTTTTAGACAGATTACAAAAATATAATTTAAAACTAAACGCAGACAAATGCTGTTTCTGACCAGAAGTGGTATATTTAGGCCATTTAATTGCAAAAGACGGTATAAGAACAAGTCCCGAAAAACTTAAATTCATTAAAGAATGCCCAATACCTAAAAACGCAGACGAAGTACGAAGATTCGTTGCATTTTGCAACTACTACAGACGCTTTATATCCTATTTTGCAGACATCGCGAAAAATTTAAATTCATTATTAAAAAAGAATACAAAAAACATTGAATAATAACAAAGCTTACACTAACGAGTTAAAAATACTAAATATAGGAGATTTAGTATTGCTAAAAGTAAAAAATAGAAAAATCAAGCTCCATATAAAGGACAATATGAAGTAATTACAAAAAAAGCAGTAAATACAATTATAAGCAAAGATGGAAAAGTAAGAGAAGTCCACAATAATATGTTTAAATAACATATTTAAGAATTTATATTTTCAATATAAAATTTTTTTTTTTAGAATATCTATTTAAGAAAATATATTACCATAGTTACATAGTTCATAAATCACTTTCACAATGAAAATTATTTTAAAGTTTTCTATATGACCTTGTTATTTTTTATGTTGATTTTCTGTGATTTAAATACAAATTCTAAATGTTTGATAGTTTAAATCTTTCTTAATTTTAAATACAAATTATAGTTGTTTGATAGTTTAAAATCGTTTATTGAGCTTTAGGTCAAGTAAGAACAATTAATTGCTCTAACGAATTTTTCCAAAGAAACTGCCTTTACCACATCACGGTATCAAAGCAGTGTTGCTTTGTGAAATTATTCAATACAGGTGTAATAATATTTTTGGATCGCTATGTACTAAACTTTTAGCGACAGGATGGCCATGTTAAGTTACGCGGATTGATTTTTAAAAATTTAAGGACCAGCCTAATATGTTTGCCGGCAATGTTCACCGGCAATAAGTTTTTATTTTTCTTTTTTAGCCTGCACTAAAAAGTGCACTCAGGCTATTCATGAAAAAAGTTGGCAGCTAGTTGGAAGCTCAAGACTTAATTAATTTTATTTTGAAATTGTTCTCCGTATTACACCATACATAACAGTACTTAGTCTTGAAACTAGTTAACAGTTGTTTGTGTTCTTAGAAAAATGTAAACATAGTCATACGTTCCTTAATTAGTTTAGGAGTAAAGTAAAATATAATAAGCATATGTTTGTAATTCAGCAATCTTAATGTAATGTGTGTGAGTGAGGTAGATGCTAGTACTGACCATGAACCACATATTACTTTGTTTAAATATGTGTTTATTGTTGTTTGTTTTAATGTATAGTTGTTAAATGTTACTTAAGTATAATATAATTGCATGTAATTCATACCGTAAAGGTGTGTACCCTACACCCTCACCCTTAAGATAAAAATTATTTTGAATTTTTGAAAAATATTTTTTGAAAAAAATATTTTTATTGTATTAGTTGAAACTAATACAATATTTAATATAATTAATTATATATACATGTTATACATGTTATTATAATTATACACAAAATTTAAAAATTTAGTTTAAGTTATTAAACTAAATTCTAGCTATTCATCCTTTTTATTACAATTTTATCACCTATATTTAAATTTAATATATTTGTATTTCTTTCTTTTTCTACTCTATTTATTTTTGCAATATTTTTTTTGCTTGTTGCAAATAATATTTTAAACGATGTTTTAATTCTTGCTTGTTATTATCTGTAGTTATTCGATAAGCGTAGGGGACCTATTGTGTCGATAGAAACGACTTCAAACTCGTCTCTGGTGTGTCTGTCATTGTTAAATTTTCTTTTGCATATCTAGTTTGTTTGTTTATTTTGCAAGGGTTACAATTTAGTATGAAGTTTTTTATAATTTTACTCATATTTTTCCAAATATATATCTTTTTAAGTTTCATTATTGTTATTTTCTTATACCGAGGTGACTAGGTACCGAGGTATTTTGTTGACTTTTCTTTGCGGTTTATAATAAATTAGAATTTTTAAATTTTGATTTCTTTTTAAATTGTTATAAATCTTTTTGAATTTATCCATTTCAATGGTTTTAAATATATCATCGTTGCTTTTGAGCGCTAATTTTTTAATTCCTAAATGATGCATTTTTGATGATAGCTTCTCCAAAGTCAGCGATGTGCACAGTGGATTATCACTTCATCGTATAATTACTTCTTCGTATTTAATTTCAAATAAGGTACCTTTAAAATTAATCCTGTCATTTACCTTGATATTTTAATTTTTTTTTTAATTTTTTATTCCTAAATTATACACTTGTGATATAACAAAAGTTGTGTACCCCAAACAAAAAGTTGTACAGACTTTTCGTGGGAAGGGCAATTCCTGTTGTTAGAATCAGTTATTTGCGTATGTTCATTTTGAATCATATCTCTTGTAATAGCCAGTACGTTTTTGTTTGTCCGTTTAATATAATTTTTTTTTTATCTTGTTTTGAGTCAAAATTTTTCATAATTACATTTTTATTATTTGTATTTAGAATTTTATAAAATATAAAATTTTATTAAAATACTCCATTAACTTTTACTTAAATATATTAAATATAAATTTTGTATTATGCAAACAAAAATAGAAGAAACAATTTCTTTTCGTTATACTAAAGCTTATTCAATGATAACAAAATAGTAAATATAAATGCACTTTTCTAACAAATATCTAATTATTTTTTTAATTTTTTTCTCTTTGCAACAAATTCACAATTTTAAAAAAAATAGGTTTTTATATTTTTTTTCTTAGATTTTTGAGTTTTTTCTTGCGTTGTGTAGCCCACTGTCGTAGTTTTATTAAAATTTTTTATTAAACATTCCAAGCATCCTGTGATCGAAATGTTTAGTAGTTTTTCCATTTTCCTTACCTTAATTTTTTTCTATTTTGGCCAGCTTTTTCAATTTTTAGACCAATGTGCGTGGGCTTAAATGATGTTTTATCATAGTATATACTAAAATTATTAACACAAATAAGGCTAGTAACGCTATTAGGTGCCAGTTGTTTTGGGTGTTGGTTTTATCACTGGTGGTAAAAGATTGCTGTGTTTCAGCCAAATTTAATTGTCTTTGTTCGTATTTTTCGAGATTATTTTGCTCGATTTTATAATTCGAATTAATTAATTATCGAATTAATTTGACTTAATATTCACTTTTAACATAATAGTGTATTTTTAAATTTTATTTCTTTAAAATTTTAATTGCTTTTAACTTTTACTAGTCTTTTTACTTGTAAATTCTATTTAAAATTCACTTTCGACCTGGATGGCAGGATCGCCATATTAAGATAAAAACGTTCATAAACTTTCTTTATATTCTTAAAAAAGATAAACTGGAACTGTCTTTATTTTTATCCTGTCTTTACCTTAAGTATTTAAGTCAGCAATGCACATCAAGTGGTTGCTGACTCAAATGGTGTGGATGGATTCAAGGGTCAGTTTTCTAAAGCAACTTGACGCGGAGCACAAGCACACTGATGAATAATACAAAGCGCACTGAGGGTTAGTGTACTTTATTGCTTTATGATTATTTTAAGGGTTTAGTATTATAAAAACGGAAATATTTCGTTTTTTTCTTCCTTTATTCCTCTCACACAGAATACATTCGGAAGATTAATTATAATTTTTTGGTTTCAATACCTATAAAACTTAAATATTAATTGCAATAGAATAAAAAATGATAGTATTGAAAGCATAAAATTAACCAAAATGTTTTTCGTTAACACGAGAAATTAAATTATAGCCAAATAAATAATTTTTGTTTTGTACAATGCATTTTAAATATTTTTATATTTGAATTAAATGACTGATGCAAGAAGTTTTAACCAAAAGTTACTGCCAAAAAGGGCCAAAACTGGTTGTAACCGAAACCGAAACCGAATATTCGGTCGGACACTATTTATGATTAAATAATTGTACTGACCCAAAAAAGTATTTCAGTGAATTATCTGATGAATAATACAAAGCGCACTCAGGGTCAGTGCACTTTATTGGTTTATGATTAAATAGTTCTAGGGACCCAGAAAAGTATTTCAGTTAATAATACACTGATAAATAATACAAAGCGCACTTAGGATCATTGGACTTTAATGCGCGACTGTATCCATGACACAACACACAGCGCGCAGTATAAGGCGCTCTCGACTATGTGCTATAACTTCGTTAATATTATAAAATTTGCTTTGAAATTTTTGCAATATACTCTCAATAATGTATTTTTAAAAACCATTAAAACATGCAATACATTTTTCCAGCCTTCGTTTCGTTATACATAAAAAGCAGTTGATATTTAAGAGTATGCTTAAGCTGCTTAAACATAAAATTTGAAAAAATAAATTTTTCCACTTTCACTTCGGAAGTTATTACTTTTGGTATCTTTGCGTGTTTGGGCTGTTTTGGTCAATATGTTTTTAAATGATAAAAATTAAACAATTTTTTACATTGTTTTTCCCAACGTTATTACTTTTGAATTTCGTGACAGATTTTATAGAGTTATATGTCATTTTCTTCGTAATAGAACATACTTTAAAATAAAATCACGAACTCATATAGTTTCTTAAATTTTATGACTTCGTAAGCAGGGCCGTTCCTAGGTGTACAGCCACCTGCGTGCTTAGCAATATTTCGCCGCCCCACCCTCACCATGACAATTGAAGAAATATTTAAATCAGTTTTTAATCAGTAAATACATATAGAGGCTATCAGCATATTTCCAGTTTTTATGAAATGTTTTTTTGAGAAAAAATTTAACCCTTGGACAAACACATAGTTCTGGCCAGGCATATTTCATTTTTGAGCGTTAATTAAACATACTTCTAGTTTAGGTAGATAACTGTATTTCCCGGTAGCCGCATAAAATATTATTGGGTTTCTATTTTGAAAAAAAATTCTAAAATATCGTTCCAGCACGAAGAAAAGTGCAAAAAAAATTATTGTTATACACATTTTGTGTTATTTCTCTGCAAATACAATGCAAATTGTTGTTTACAGGTATTATTTTTATATTTTGGGTTGTTTTTATGTGAATTCAATGCAGATGTTTGCTTCCAGGTAGTTTTTGTGTTCATTTTTCTCTTATTTCTTTCTTTCATTTGTGATTTTGGTTTTGAGTTCAGTTAGTTTATTATTGAATGCTGAACATACTACATCGACAGTCCGAAATATAAATTTTTTGTGCGGAAACTAAAGTGAAATTATTACTATTGTTATGGCAGAGGATTTAGAATTTGTGTACAATACGCACTTGCGTACAGGCAGCCTTACTGATAATTTCCAATAACAACTATCATCAGCGTTACAGCGTGATTTCGCACTTCACACAGACGAAGAACTAGATATATTTGAAGACTAAAGCGGTGAAAACACAGATTTTGTGCCCGAAGATGTCGCCTTGGACATTGAATATGAATTGGAAATTGAAGCAAATTAAATATTCGACAGCGATGAAGAATCCGAAGAAAAAAGTGAGAATGCACCAACTCAAGCTGCAGACGGTTTTTTGCTTGAAAAATATGGTATCAAGTTGAGTACAGCTGAACCCGCTACAATGAGATTCCGCCAGCACAACATCATGCGTTTCAGAGGTGGACCAAAAACAAACCTGACCACTGCGCTTGAGGTGTTCAAGCTTTTCTTTTCACCGAAAATTACGTTCATCATCGTAACACAAACAAATCTATATGGAGAAAAAGTTACACGAAAATGGAACGCAGAACATGCAAACTGCACACCACGAGTATGGGTTGATATGAAAAGTGTTGAGCTTGACGCTTTTATTGGGATCCTATTGGCTTTTGGTGTCAGTCATAATTATGCAGCTCTCAAAATTGATGTGTCAAACTGATACACTTCCAATATTCCGTGCAGCCATGTCATATACACGATTTGTTACTTTGATGCGCTGTATTCGATTTGACGATAGCCGTACGCAAGCATTTCATCAACAAACCAACAAAGCTGCCTATTCGCGACATATGGAACTTATTGAATAACAATCTTGCCAGTAATTTTGAACCATACGAAAGTATAACCATCGATTAGCAGCTATTTCCATACCGTGGGCGTACAAAGTTCACGCAATACATCCCATCAAAGCCCGCAAAGTATGGCATAAAAGTATGGTGGACGAAGGAAAACTGTAAACTGGAGGGAGAACAACGAGAGACAAACCAAGGCGAAAATGTGCTCATGAGTTTGGCTAATCGATACGCCAACAGTAGCAGAACTATTATTGCTGATAACTTCTTTACAACATTAGACGCAGATAAACGTCTTTCGTTGATTCGACTAGCATACGCTGGCACCATTAGATCCAACAAAAGGTGTCTTTCCAAAGAAGTGAAAAATACATCAAACGGCCAGTGCTGCCATCTGTGTTCGGTTTCTATGATAACCTTGTATCACTGTGCAGCTATGTTCCAAAGAAGAACAAAGCAGTAAATCTACTATCCACTGTGCACTACACCGAGAAAGTTGAAGGCGTAGCAAAAAACTGGAAGCTACATTATTTTACAATTCAACAAAGGCTGGCGTTGATGCAATGGGCCAAATGGTAACGCATTACTCCACAAAACGGTTGACCAGACGTTGGCCATTGGCATTACAAAATACAGAAGGAACCAGAAAAGAGAAGCGACGAATGTTCTTGAACACGCTGAGTAAACAATTGGTGCTTGCTAATACTGAAAATCGCATGAACAGAAACCATATTTTGGGACAACATTCAACCCGTTTGGCCATTGAATCTTTCTTTGGAAGGCCGTTGAATATTCCCAGCAACATGCTGCCTAACCAATAAAGCGGCCCTAGTACACTGAATTCCAGAAAAGATTGCAGAATTTGTGCCACGCAAGACGAAAAGCTGCGTAGAAAGACACGTTTTTACTGTACCAAATGCACTAATCCTGTGTGCCAACAACATTCCAAAGTTGATTATACTTGTTTTTCATGCATTCCACAAAATGAATAAAAATTTTTTTACATTTAGGTAGCTACATATATCAACAAATAAAAACAAAGTCTAAAGACAAAAATAATAAACCAGCATACTTAGACATTCAAAGTTACCGTAACCTTTTTGCCATACAAATGCATAAAAACGTATAGGGGTCTGGCCAGGCATTACAATAAACAAAATTAAGTAACAACAAAATTTAAAAGCAGCATTCTATGCCAATATTTAGAGTTTAACAAATTTACTTTATTTTATTCTGTTAAAAGAATTCAAAAATCTTTAATGAAACAACATTTATTACGATGCTTCAATTTCATAGACTTTATGCCCTCATATAATGCGCGTTAATTGCTGTTAGGACTAAAGTCTTTAGCAATTAGAAGAAAGATTCAATCTATGATCTTTATATATGATATATTATCTGGTAATATCGATTGTTCGTCTCTATTGGAGCTGATTACGTTTAATGGACCTTCAAGACAGTTGTGGCATTTTAAGATATTTGCCAAAAATCTTAAAACAAACTATGCAAAAAAGGAGCCTTCATCAAGAGTTGTGTCATTATTTAATGAATTAGCAGTAAAAAGAAGTTTTGATTTCACTAATTCCAAAGATGCTTTCAAAAACCATTGATTGTTAAATCTAGTCTGTAAGGAACTATTCTCTAAGGACTGAATAAAGAATAATAATAATAACAAAAAAAAAATAACAAAAATGAGGAAATGCGCCGGAAATCGACTTGACTCCGGCCTACCATGTTCCGCCGAAATGAGGCCCTGATGGAGGTGAAAAATGCCATTGTATCTGCTGTTACCACAATTTATTGGTGAGCTTCTCCTAAACTGCAGGGGTTTTCCAATATTCAGATTTTTGAGTTGTTGATTGGCACCAACAAAATTGGTACCGTTATCTGAATACATGTGGATTGGTTTGCCTCGTCTGGCAATGAAACTTCGAAATGTTGCGATTAACGCAGCTGTTGAAAGCTCACTCACCAACTTAAGGTGTATTGCCTCTAATACCAGACAAATGAACAAGGCAATCCAGCATTTGCATAACCTCCATCCTCGGCCTTTCTACGATCGGACTTGGATAGGCCCGACGAAGTCCATTCCAGTATTGTAAAATACTGTTCCAGGTTCTAATCGATGATGTGGGAGATTTCCCATTTGCTGTTCATATGGAACGCCACGTAGTTTCATACAAACTGTGCACTTGTAACCACACCTCTTTATGGCATAAGTGGCACCTGGAATGCAATATTTTAGACCAATCAAGTAAAGAAGTTGCCTATTTCCAAAGTGAAGATTCCGGATGTGATATTCTTGAACAATTAGTATTTATGGTTAAGTGATGATTTTTATCTAAAAAGAAGTAGATGTTTTTATTCAGATTGCATTTTTATTTTATAATTACAGCAAACTATATTATTAGATTTATATTGAATATGGCTGATATAAAAATAAAATACAGGGAATAATTGAACAAAAAAATATCCTCATAAAATAAATTAAATTTTCTATTTTTATATATGATATTTTGTTTGATTCGTCTTGAAGTCTCTTTTAATGAATGCATTTGAGATCTTGCTACAAGGAAAACAGAAAACATAGCAAGCAAAGTGCAGTTTATTTCCTGCCCCCGATTCGGTTCATCCGTACATCCGGTTCATCATTAATGCACATTATTTTCGTCTTTTATCATTTCATTTTATTTTAAATTATGGGTTATTTTTATATTTAAATTATATATTAATATAAAAAACAGAATAACACATAAATAAAAATATAAATTAAACTTATATAAATAATTAATATACACATAAAATACGTACACATAGAATTTGTCTTTACATAAATTTCATTGAATTTCATTTACATTATTTTCACTGTTTGCGTCATTAATAATTGAATTATATTCTAAAAGATATACTTTAGGCATATGGTAGCTGAAATAAGAAACAAAAAATTTTTGGACGATGCAGTCCCAGTCATGATAAAATTATTATTAGGTAGCCTTGACAACTACTACTTACTTTCTCACGAGCTGCGACCATCGAACTTCACACAAAAGAACACAATATAAAGTGCGTGTGTCACACACATTGGCAGCTTTCAGCGGAGTCAATAGTTGGCAACTGTTTTTTTTTAAATTTGAGTGAGAAGCATTTGCAATTAAATGATCCATGCGCCTGGTAGTCAGGATCCAAAAGCGTCATTTAAAAACCTACTCGCTGTCATCGCAGAATAACCAGGTAGGGCTGGCTCGCTTGATGCCCTCACGCGTTAAGCCGAAACACCCTGTCGTTGTCATATGGCAACGCAAACACAAACACTTAAAATGTGCTTATTTTAGTTTAAACCATTTTATATTTGCGTTAACAAGTCATTCTGAAAATTTAAAAAAAATTTACTCAGGGCGATTCGGGCTAAGGGCCAAATAGACTACCTAGACTGTTTGTGCAAACAAGACTTTTTTTCTCGTCATAGCGACGATATACACCACACAGACTTTGTTTGCTTAGACTTGATTTTTTTGTTCAAATTCTATTAAATTTTTCTTTTCTGCTTCCATTTTTATATATTTTCTTTACGCACGTCTTCACTCTACAAAACTTTCGGGATTATGGCAAGTCGTGTGATTTTCACTACACACTATACAGACAGTTTGCGCAAACACAACCAAAAATTAAAATATTTTAATTTTTGCGCAGACATCTGCACAAACCTAAAACTGCCAAATACACTGTCGAACAGTCTGCGCAAACACGTGCTTGCGCAAACAGTCTGTGTAGTCTATTTGGCCCTTTAACGAAGAGTGGAAAATGAAAAGGTTGAGTAGTTGTCAAAATTACGAAGTTCGTAAAAACATCAAATGAACAAGAATATTATGTTTTCAAATTGTAAATAGTGCGGACACGTGTGTTAAGTTTGTGCTAATTTCAATGAAAATAATATAAAAACAGTGTAAATAAAAATATAAAATGCCGAGGAAGTGTTCAATTTGCAAAAAAGCAAAAAAACAAGTTTAACCAAAAATCAACTACAAAACATGAACATAAAGAAACTCGTGATGAACAGCTGATTTTGACAACTAGCTCGCTTTTCTTTGCTTTCTACTTCATTCCTCTCTGAGTCGGCCCTACCTGGTTATTCTGCCATGCTCGTTGTTTGTATTGATGACGAGAGTTACTCGTAAAATGACGACGATTATGACGCAAACCAAAGATTTATCCTTTACCAAAATCATTCAACGCGCCTAATGAAGTTTTCACTTCAAAAATCGAAAAAATTCAAACCAGAAAAATTTTTATGAAATGTGGAAATATTTTCTTCAACTATAACTTCAACTATACAGGTACAAAAAATTGTGCAATTATATCCGCAACTTTTAACTTTTTTAAAAATACAAAAATTATCTATACTATTATATAAAAGGAGACTCACGAAATTTCATCCAGAATAAGCTCGGTAACCGCTGAACCGATTTTGATAATTCTTTTTTTATTTGATTTCTATGATAATATAGATTGTTATAGCTTACCAAAGTTTTCGAAAAATGTATTCTTTAATTATTGCAAAATCACGCATTTTATTTGATGCCTATATTCAACCAGCAGCACAATATAACAGCAAACAAAGCTTTTCTCTCTTTGTCAAGAGAGCTTCTCTCAATATAACACGACAGCCATGTTGTATAGTTAAGCTGAATGCACTGATAACCTTCAGCATGTTTTTGTGTGATTTAAAATAATGTTAATCAAGTTGAGAGCGTGCAGAAATTTTTCTCTCTAAGCGAAAACTTCATACGAAAAAAACTTTCAAAACATACTGAAGGTGATCTGTGAATCCAGCTTTACTTTCAGGGAGATTCTTGCTTTCATACAGTGTTAATTAATTTTCTTTGTTAATGTTTTGAGGGGAGTTGCCAGAATTTTGTTATCAGCATTAATTATGTTTTGCAGCCTTGCCAGCCAGCTTTTCCCCACTTGAGATTGTGTTAGTCTATCTATACGAATATATAAAAGCGATGTGACACTGCATGGACGTTTGACAATCACGCAAGAACCACTGAACCGATTAACACGATATAGTTATCGAACGATTTTTTATTCCAACTTTATCGTAATATGCTATGTTAGATTTGCCACGTCTACTTTCCATGCCCACTTTTTGCAAAAAATGCTATATTTCAGACGATTTTGGTCGTATGAGACTAGAATTTGGTAATCTACGTTGTATGGTTACTTTCGCTAACTTTACTAAAAATGGGCATGACCCACTTTAGTTAAGTCCACTTTTCGGGGGATAAGCAATTGAACTGAAATTCTGGCATTCTATTGTTTCGAATATGAGATGGTTTGAGTGAAAAAATTTTGCCATACCCCCATTACCGCTCAGAATTAACCAAAAATGTTATACTTCGAACGGTTTTGGTTGTTTTAGACTAAAATTTGATAATTTAGTTCATACGGATACTTTCGACAACTGTACTAAAAATGGCCAATATATAAATTTTTTTTCCGAACAGCATGAAAATTCGTATATAGCAGTAAGGTGGTCTGCGGCAGGACAATGTCTGCCGGGCAATACTATACATCAATAAGAATGCTGTATATATCAGAAAATTCTGATCGTCATGCATTGATGTTTCAAACGGAAACGTCTAGCATGTGTTTTGTTCGAAGGCCAATTTACACTTTTACAAATTCACAAAACGATCCTAAAAAATTCATTGAATTGGGTCAGGATAAATTCTACTATAACTATAACGTTAACTATGAATATATAGATAAGGAAATAGATTAAAACATAGATTTATGTATATAACTTTGGAATAGCTTAAAATATTTGAAATAATTTTCACAGAATTATTTTTTAAGCTATATTTGAAAATGTTTTTCACATAAATTAGTTTTTAAGCTGTATTGCAAAAAATGTAACAACATTTTAAGCAAATTAGTTTTCATCAAAAAATCATAGGGGGGGGGGGGAAGGTTTTATTTACTTAATTTAACTTTCAAACAAAGAAAATTGGATGAAAATCGATTTGAAAATGGCGGAAATGTTTGCTTGCTAAGTCAAAAAATTAAATTTCATTCGTTTTTTTAACATTCTGAGGCTTACGAGTTATACTGAGAAAATCTATAGTTTTGAGATATCGCAATGTCTCAGAATTTTAACGTCATAATAACACGTTTTTTAAAACATACCTAATATCCGTACAAAACATTTCCGAAAAGAAAAGAAAATTACCGTTAATTTTATTAATCAACGACTGTCCATACAAAAATGCATTGTTATGCATTGAGAAAGTCTATAGTTTTTGAGATGTTGCCAAAAGTGTGATGTCATTATAACAGTTTTTTTTTTTAAATTTAAGAAGAATTGTTGTTTGGCCGAAGCCCAATAACAACAATTAATAACTGAAGAAGGCCGATTAACTGAAAAATTTAAGAAGAATATATTTATTTTCAGAATCACCAACTTTGGTCGATTCCCAGGTTGTTCCTCTTACTACTCAGGTTTCCGTTCCACCTAAGCCAGTCATTGCAATTCCACCAACTAAATCAATCTTTGTTTCTCGCTTAGCTGCGGATACAACAGAGGTTGATATAGATTTTTTCATTAAATCAAAGTTGAATTGTTCATTGCATCTTTCAGTTCATAAATTCAAATATTCAAATGTAAGATCGATTACTTCTTTTAGATTAACAGTTCCTGAAAATTTATTTAATTCCATAGATGATGTAAACTTTTGGCCGCCTAACACAATTGTACGCGAATTTGAATTTAAAAGCAATCCAAGACCGGTAAATGTTGGACATTTGCCGCGTCCCCGAAATAGCCCTGTATCTCATCCAAAAAACGATTAATAAACCGCAAGTCTAAATTCGAGCTTGTGTATCAAAATGTCAGGGGTCTTAATTCCAAACTTTCAGATATTTTCATAAACAGTTTTGATTTTGAATATAACATTATAATTTTTACAGAGACTTGGCTTCGCTCTAATATCTTAAATTCTGAAATAATGTGCAATAAATATCAAATTTTTCGTAAAGATCGTCATGATAAGATCGGTGGTGGTGTTTTGATAGCTGTTCAAAACTCGCTTGTATCTGAAGAATTGACAATTCTTGACACCAGTGACATTGAGTTTATTTGTGTTGCAGTTAAATTAAATAATAGTATTATTTATGTTACCTGCTCTTACATTCCTCCTAAATGTGACTTAACAATGTATTTAAAACACACGCCATGGAAAAAGTTCATAATTTGTTAAAAAATAAAGACGATCTTATTGTGCTGGGTGATTTTAACCAATCTTTTGTGACTTGGAGATCGTCCGACGATTCTTCATTTCTTACTCCTGTTTCCAATAGTGATTGGATAAATGACTTCTTAGATAAGCTGTCTGATCTGTGTCTTCAACAAGTCAATGATATTTTAAATATCAACCACAGAACCCTAGATCTTGTATTTGTAGATAGATGCACTACTTAATCTCCATTGTTCGAATCTCGTATCTCTTTCAGAAGATGTACATCATCCAACTCTTGAAATTACAGTTTTACTCCCCCTGATACGCGAAATAAAAAAGTTTATAATTTTAAGAAAACGGACTATGTAAAACTTAATTCCTTACTTTCGCAGACTGATTGGTCTCCAATTTTAACTAGCAGAACATCATATTCATATTATGACGTCGAATCTTCTGTACAGTTTTTCAATGATACTCTGCAACGGTGTTTCTTATTGTCCGTCCCAAAAAAAGGTGTTTCTCCAATCCTTTAAATCCACCCTTTAAATGATGTAAGGCACTTAAAAATTTAAAAAATCGTTTATTTAAAAAATATAAAATATCTGGTTCTAGTTTAGACTTTGCTTCCTATTCTTCTTGTCGTTATAGATATCAACTACTAAATAAATAATGCTATTCTGCTTATATAATTAACATAAAGTCTCAATTTAAAGATGATCCAAAACTTTTCTATAGTTTTGTTAACCCAAAACGTAAAGCCTCCAGTTTTCCACCCCTTATGAAATTCAATCAGGAAGAATCATCTTGTGACAATGTGATTTCTAACATGTTTGCAAACTTCTTTAAATCAACTTACTCCGCTATACCATTTAATACTAGCACGGTGTATCCTTTTCTTCCGCCAGTTAACTCTTTTGAAACTCCTGTAATAGACCCAAATATTGTCATGTGTTATCTTCGACAAGTAAAATCTTCGTTTACGACCGGCCCTGATAAAATTCCAAGCTGTATTTTAAAGCAATGTGCTACAAACCTGTGTACTCCTCTAGCAAACATTTTTAATATTTCCTTGCATAGTGGTTATTTTCCTATTATATGGAAGGATTCTTATATTATACCCCTTCATAAATCTGGCTCCAAGATAGATGTTTCTAACTATCGAGGAATTGCAAAATTAAGTGCAATCCCTAAGTTATTTGAGAAAATCATAACTGATCAATTAACCCACTCCGTGTCTTCCACCATTTCTGTCTTTCAACATGGTTTTCTGAAGGGAAAGTCCACTACAACAAACCTCTTAGAGTTTACTACGCGTGTTATAAATGGTTTTACTTTGGGACTGCAAACTGATGTTATTTATACGGACTTTAGCAAAGCTTTCGACAGTGTTAATCATAATCTTCTTTTGAAAAAACTCCACCTTATTGGGTTTCCTGTCA
Source organism: Dichetophora obliterata (assembly GCA_963920525.1). NCBI lineage: Eukaryota > Metazoa > Arthropoda > Insecta > Diptera > Sciomyzidae > Dichetophora > Dichetophora obliterata. Next base: position 116,548,515 of record OY986435.1, read on the forward strand.
CATTTTTAAATTGGATAAATTCGTATTTATCTAGACGTACTCAAAAGGTTTTATATAAGAATTCTCTTTCAAAAAGTATTTCGGTCACTTCTGGCGTTCCTCAGGGCAGTCATCTTGGACCGGTTTTATTTTTACTATTCATTAATGATCTTCCTTCGGTAATAAAACACTATAACGTCTTAATGTACGCTGACGACGTGAAACTTTTTCTTTGTTACAAATCACCCGAAGAACGACATCTTTTCCAATCTGATCTAAATAGACTTGTGGACTGGTGTAGCTTAAATATATTAAATCTCAACTTAAAAAAATGTAAGCAAATGACATTGTCGCGAAGATCAGCTAGTAACATAAATTACACTATAAATAACACTAACTTAGAAATAGTTTCCAGTTTTCTCGATCTTGGTGTTATTATGGATTCAAAACTTCGCTTCAATCTTCACGTTAACATGGTGATAAATAAGGCAAGAGGAGTCCTTGGTTTCATTAAAAGATGGGCTAAAGAATTCAGTGATCCCTTTACTACTAAATTATTATATACCTCTCTCGTAAGGCCAATTCTTGAATATGCATCAGTTGTATGGAACCCACAATATAATGTCTACATCGACGCCATAGAATCCGTTCAAAAACAGTTTTTACTTTTTGCTTTACGTCATAGTCGTTGGAACCCCAATATTATGCTTCCATCGTATGAAATACGCCTTAAAATTATTTTACTACCTTCCCTAAGAAGCAGAAGAATGATGCTTAATGTCATGTTTCTGTATAAATTACTTCGTGGCGAGATTAATTCGGAATATCTCATCTCAGCTCTAAATTTTAACATCCCAAGGAGAGGAACTAGACATTTTCTTTTTTTTCAAGTTGAGTCAGTGCAGTTCTAATTACGCTCTTCATGAACCTTTACGATGTATGTGCAGTGATTTCAATGATAACTTCAACATGATTAATTTTTCTGATTCGGTAGATGTCTTAAAACGGAAAATTATATTACATTTAAATAATTATTGGGGGTTGGAATTAATTTTAAAGGTTTTTTTTCGGTTTTTGAGCATTTATTTAGAAACAACGGTACAATGTTTATTATTCAAAGTATTGTCCATCGTTAGTTACAACATTTTCCCATCTTTCTGGCAGCATATGGATTCCGCGCCGGAAGAACGATTCGTCTTTTGAGGCAATCCACGAATCGACCCATTTTTTGGTATCCTCGTAAGAAGTGAAGCGCTGCTCAGCCAAGCCATGCGTCATCGATCTGAATAGGTGGTAGTCGGAAGGGGCTATGTCTGGGCTATAAGGCGGGTGGGGTAGCACATCCCAATTCAGCGCCTCCAACGTTTCCTTGACGGTTCTTGCAACATGTGGCCGTGCGTTGTCATGTTGAAAAACCACTTTGTCGTGTCTTTTGGCATATTCCGGCCGTTTAACCTTTAATGCTCGGCTCAATTGCATCAATTGTTGTTGGTAGCGTTCCCCAGTGATGGTTGCGTTAGGTTTTAGCAGGTCATAGTACACGACACCCTTCTGATCCCACCAAATACACAGCATAAGCTTGGCGCCATGAATATTCGGCTTGGCCCTCGATGTTGATGCATGGCCGGGTGGTCCCCACGATTTTTTTCGCTTAGGATTATCGTAATGGATCCACTTTTCATCGCCAGTGACAATACGATGCAAAAAACTTTTCCTTTTATGCCGTTGAAGCAGTTGTTCGCATATGCAAAATCGCCGTTCAACGTCTCTCGGCTTCAACTGGTACGGCACCCAATTTCCTTGCTTTTGAATCTTTCCCATGGCCTTCAAGCGTTTGCCGACCGTTGATAAGTCGACTCCCAATGATTCTGACAATTCTTGAAGGGTTTGACACGGGTCTTCATCGAGCAAAGCCTCCAATTCCTCATCTTCAAACTTTTTCGGCTGGCCCGGACGCTCTTTGTCTTCCGTATCAAAATCACCACTTTTTAACCACTCACAAGTAGAAATCGATGGAGAATAGTCCCCGTAAGCCTCAGTAAGCGTGCGTTGTGCTTCAACCGCTTTTTTCTTCAAATGGAAGCACAAAAGTAAACCTTCCCGCAAATTGCGTTTTTTTGGAACGAAAGTCGACATGTTCACAGAGAAAAAAATATATGTTGTTTACACTTCAGTGGAATGACACATACTGAAAAATGAAGATGAACAATGTGCTTTGAAATGAATATAGTCACAGGTGTGCCCGATGCGATCTATTGAAAGTTACGCCATCTCTTAGAAAACCTTTAAAACTAATTCCAACCCCCAATAAATCAATTTCATCCCATTATACCTAACGCAATTTTATAACAATGTAATATTGGCAATTGAGATTGTTCTGTTTCTCTTTTTTGTCTCGATATTATGTTTATAAAGTAAGCACCATCAAATATGAATCGTTTTTAAAACTTACTTTTTAATTATTCAATATTTTAATTTTTAATCGAATTGGGATTTACGCGCTCACGTGGTTTCCTGATTTTAAATTAGACTGAACTCACACTATCACCTGGATTGGTGTGCCAGAGTATATCTCTTTTCCATACAAGTTTATGCCTGCGTTGGCCCAAATGCATATCCAACTAATTGGGATTTTGATTTGGCGGATATGAGATTTATCTCATTTCCACGTAGGTCCTTGGGTTGGACAATGGCCGCAAACCAGTTAAAATGAGTTTAGTGTTTTTGATTGTTTTTCGGGTACCTTCAATTGATAATTACTATTATTTAATTCGATGTTGCTTATTTATATAGAATCAAGTATACTTAAATACGCGTTTATATATATTCAATTTTTAAATTCCGCTGAAAAGCCAATTAATGTGCTTAGTGGAAAATCCTAATTGCCAATAGGGGGTATGTTTTAGTACGTAGGTGCATTCTGTCTGTCCCGGCTGATTCGGGCAGATTTTAGAATGTGAATCGTGCATGCGTATAGGTCGGGTATACGTATCTTGGGAAGATTTCATACCTCCGGGCGAATCAAAAAAAAAAAAAATATATGTAAAAAATTATATTTTTGATTACAAATTTTAAAATTTTTACCCAAATTTTATTCTAACGCTGTTATGCAGGACTTTTTCAAAAGTAAAAGAAAAGCCAGGCAAATTAATGCCATCATAACAATTACAGTTTAAATAAGTTATTCAAATTAAATAAAGTAATTTCTGAATACATATACCATTTTTTCATAATTAAACAAAACAAACACAATAATTTTTATATTTTGAATTGGTTTTAATGGTATTTAATATTTTTATCTTTTTTTAATATTATAAATAAATAAATGAATTTAAATTTTAATTTAATATTTTCGGAATTTGTAATAAAATTGTAGAGTTCAGTATTTGATAAAAAATATAAATACGAAATACAATATGTTAGAAATTGGTAAATTGAAATAAAGCCGTTTTGCTTTATAAAATAAATATTTCTTCAATCTACCAAATGATCGATATTGAAAAGATAAAATTCTGAAATAAAATATAATTAAAATATATTCATGAAATATAATTGAAATTGCATGAAAAATCTTTCTTGCTAGTAATGTAGCAAAACAATGTTAATAGTACTCAGCCAAAAAAAAAGTTGAGAGTCAAAACAGAACATAAGAATATGTATCTACAAATTGGTAAATTCAAGGAAATGTTGCTTTGCTTCATTTCATTCGTAATTTCTTACATATACCACATGATCGCAATCCTAATAGGAAGAAAAATGTAAAAAGAACAAACATGTTGCCGCCCGCTTCTGCACACAAATCTTTTGTTTTAGAAATGTAAAAAAAAAAAAAAATTTAAACCAAAGTAAGCCAAGACAAAGCTGACAATTTTTGGGCATAAGCAAAATATCTGCAAATCTATAATTTCAATGAAATATACAAAACGATCGTAATTCTAATAGGAAGAAAAAGGCCAAAGCATTCTTAAAATGTTCCCAACTTGCTTGTGCATACAAATCTTACTATTAAGAATCTATGAAAAAAAAAAATTTAAACAAACGTCAGTCAAATTTAGGGAAACAGCTCTGCCCAAAACAGACCTCAAGAAAGTCGGAACTCAATGCTTACATTCTTGAAAATATTTTAAAGAGCAGTTTCTCTGTATCTCTTTATAGAATATCTTTATATTCGAGAAAAAAGTCTACCGTGACCAAAAAATTAAGACTAGTTAAGAACTTATTATTTTATTATATCATTTAAGAGAAACATTTTAATATTATTAGTTTCAGCGATTTCTACATATGTAAATTCATTAACCATGATGATCAAATCGTTTGCACTGTTTCACAAATGTAATTTTTCTTTTTCGTAAATGTTTCGTAAGCTTTTTTGTTTTAGTCGAAATGGAAGGCATTGGCTAGAGATAATGAAAAAATGGATGAGGCGAGGAAAGGACAATATACTAAATTTGTTTTTTAATTACTTAATTGCATAATTGCTTTACTACCTAATTACTTAAATGCCAATTAAACTGCAATTTAAATTTTAGTAGCGTAACGCCAGATCAAAAATCCCAATATAAAAAAAAAACCAGAAAAGATTTTTAAATTTGATCACTTGGAAAATAAACTTATGTTATTTTAAAACCTTTTAAAAAAAGTTTTATACAAAAAGTCTTGCCCAATTCAGAGAGTTTTGCAACTTTTGTAATCTAAGTCAGAAATCACTTTCGTTTTTAGTAACGTAACGCCAGCGCATATTTTTGCTTATATCTTTAGATCCTTTGGGTTAATTTTTGTCATTGTTTAGTGCTACTTAATTACTACTCAAATATAAAAAAAAAACTTGTTACAAATTAGACTTTAGCATTCTTTTTTTTAAATATTTATTCGTACAAATCGTTCGTAACGCCAGTTTGGAAATGCCCAATGGGGATTTGCCTAAAAGTACATTTGGCATCTGCTTTATTTTTCAATCTTTAAACATGGAATATTTTTCTGTAGAAAATATTGTTGCTCTTCGTCACCTACTAATATTTCTCCTTTGACTAATGGTCCAGTGTTACCTCCTATTGAACTCAGAAATCATTTAAATTTAGGGGCAGTGTCAAGGAGAAAAAATTTATTTATTTCACGTCTTCAGCCTGATGTATTGACGTTTATCAAATATAACTTGTTGAGACAAGTTGTCTCGACTTGTTGTCGAACCAGAGGTCCCTGGTTCGAATCCGGGCTCGGGCAGGGTTTTTTCACTTTTTTGTTCTTTTCTACATTTAAGAATTATGGAAACACTAAAATTCCACAACTAAATTGTGGAAAATGTGGAATTAAAGGACAGGAAAAACTAAGTGCTCTAAATGCTTTCCGAGGTTAAGGCATAACACTTGCCTCGGTTAAAAGCAATTCAAATTGTCTTTCACGGTTATTTCACCTAATCAATAATTCACGTATGATTCCAATCAATTCCTCTAAATAATCTATCCCTTTCCTTTCAGGTCAAAGAGCAAACCTTGTTTGTATAAGGCGCATGCCTTGGTTTTTTGATCGTTTAAAAAAAAATAACGAATTTTTTCATGTACAAAAATAGGGAATAAACCTTCCCACGCTTCCTTCATTCTCACAGTTCCAGCTGAAGAGCTTACAAATGTTTTGGATTCGAATTTGTGGACCGAGAATATATCGTTTCAGAATTTCTGCCTAAAAATAAGTCTAGAGGACGGCTCAACCTGTCCGTCAAACTCAAAAAAACTGAATAGGCTATCCCTTTATTATCAAATGTAAGGGGATTACGCTCTAAGACTCGAGACGTATTTTTATGTCTCAAAATGTGTCTGAAGACATCGCATTGACTGAAACGTGGGTAAATGGAAGCATTACTGACTTGGAATTGTTTGAAAATAGTTTTGAAGTATTTAGAAAAGACACGCTGGTAATGCTTCTGCTGTCGGTGGTGGTGTCTTATTAGCTGTTAGGAACTCCTTCGTTAGTTCCATTATCGATATTCCTTGCTCTTCTAATATCAAACTTAAATGCATTAAAGTTGTACATTGTAATTTTAATGTATATGAAGTTAATACTTATATTCCTCCAAAGAGCAGTGTGGAAATTTATGCAAGCCTTGCGGATTGCATAGAATACCTTATAAATATTCTTGATGCTAGTGACGACATTTTATTGTTGGGTGATTTTAATTTGCCTGAATTAAAATGGGAATCTTCAGATGATGATACACATTTTTGTGCATCTAATTCGAAAACACGCCAAGAGGATATATGTTGATAATATATGTTCTGACTTACAACAAGTAAGTTGTATTTATAATAGTCGTGAAAGACTTCTTGATTTGGTCTTAACTACAGACTGTAACAACGTGATTGTTAAGATGGCCCTTCATACTCTGACTTCTGTTGATGACTAATCCACCACTTAGCATATGATACAAGTCCTACAGAGAAAATATAGTGAATTCCAATTCAATAAAGTTTATGAATTCAATCTTAAAAAAGCTGAAAAGCCTCTTTTAACTCAGAGGATATTTTAATATATATTGGATCGATCGAAGAAGATTTCAAAGCTGGACCTGACAGAATTCTTACCGCAGTGTTAACGAAATGTGGTTCTGTTCTTAGCCAACCACTGTCCATGCTATTCAATTAATCAATTAGGGAATGTAATTTTCCACTTTTTTTAGAAAAATTTTTGTAAGTACTATTTACAAAAAAGGTTGTAGGAATGATATTATCAACTTTAGGCCTATCGCTGACCTCTAAAACTTTTTAAGCGGTTCGTGTATGATCGTGTAAAGATTCATTGTGGGAAGCAAGGTTGCCAGCAATGTGGGAAAATCCCATTTGTGGTAATTTTTAATTGGTCTTGGGAATTATTTTTTTTTTAATTCCCTGATATTTTTTAATTGCATGCGAAGTCGGGAATTTTCTTCTTAAAAATTTATTTTTTACTTTTATTAAGCAAAAATTTAATAATGGTATTCGGTGAACGACGTATATGCACAGAAGAGTAAAGCTATAAGTTTACTCTGTACATTTTCTCGAACTTGCCCTTAATAAAAATGATTAAAATGCATTCTTGTTTTAAAAACTCGTTGCCATCATGAAAACTAAGTAGACATATACTATCCAGAATTTTTTATTTCCTTGCAAGCGTAAAGTTTAAAAAATTATTTCAAAAACAATAATAAAAAATATTTGCAAGTTTACTTATCGAATCTATTGGTTTTAAATTATCTTGTAAAATTAAAATGAAATCGCAGTTGCCATTATACTCCACTTTCACCGTATTGTCGTAAGCTGCGTACGCAAAATCCCTTACATTTTTGTTTTTGCATAATACGCTTCAGTTAATATATAGCTCTTACGATATTAACATCCGAAATATGCCGTTCTTTGAATACCACTATTATATTCTGTGGTATTTCTAATTTTTTACGTATATATGTAAATTCCTTGTGGAATTTTTTAATGCGTATGGGATTTTATGTGCGATTTTTTAATGCATATGGGATTTTTGGTGGTATTTTTAAAGCGAGTGGTATTTTCGTGGTAATTTTTTATGATTGTGGGATTTTTTAAGTAATTTTTTAATTGCTGTGGGAATTTTTTGTTTACTTTTACCATGGGAATTTCGGTGGTATTTAATTTATTTCACTGTGGGAAAAAGGTAATTTACGTGGGAATTGTTCCGAATTTTGACTGGCAACCTTGGTGGGAAGGTCATAACTACTCGTCAGCATGGATTTGTTACTGGCAGATCCACTATGTCTAATCTCCTCGATTTTACAACATTTTGGTTAAATTCAGTTTATCCGTGTAACCAGGTCGATTTTATTTACACTGGTTTTAGTAAAGCATTTGATAAACTACCGCACAAGTTAATGATATCCAATCGTATCTGACAGAGCGATCTTATCAAATACGATTTCGAGGTGTATTGTCTGCTGAATTTATTGCTGAGTCAGGTGTTCCTCAGGGTAGCCACCTTGGATCACTTTTGTGTTTATTTTAGACATTACTGATGTAACCCACATCATCAAACACTCCCATCTGCACATTTATGCAGATGATATAAAAATATACAGAACAATAGATGCTAAAGATAATTCAGATCTCCTTCAGTCTGATTTAAAATCCTTTGAAATTTGGTGTTCTAAAATAATATGCTTCTAAATCCAGATAAATGCCAAATTATGACTTTTTGCAAAAAAAAGAATAATTTAATTTTTGATTATAAGATAAAAGATACTGCTTTAAATCGTGTAGATTCTGTTACAGATCTTGGTATATGCATGGATTCTAAGCTATCGTTTAGCATTCATGTTGATAACATTTGTAAAAAAGCATCTTCTATTCTCGGGTTTATAAAACGCTGGGCCAAAGAATTTAATAGTGTGATTACAACTACAACGCATCCTCATTTGGAGTATTGTGCGTACTCATTTGGAGTATGCAAGTCAAGTTTGGTCCTCAAGTTACAATGTACATGTTGAACGAATAGAAAGAATTATAAAACGTTTTGTCCGGTTTGCTCTAAGGGGCTTAAACTGATACTTGAAACCTTCCTCCTTTTGAGTATCGTTAAAGATTATTAAAAATGTAATCTTTAAATGAGAGAAGGAAGTCTGTTGATATTGTCTATTTACACCAACTCATAACTGGTGGGTTCGATTCATCAGAACTCCTAACTCTTATAAATTTAAGCACTAACCATAGAAGCAGCACAATTGCTAACAATTTAATTTAATTACCTTTTAGTAGAACAAATTATATGGCTACTGCTCCATTAAATCGCATGAGTACCTTTTTTAACAACTGTAGATTTTTCGATGTTAAATTATCGAAAGGTCAACTCAAAAGTAGATTGAAAACTAATGTATGATTAGATCTATGTAAACGCATGGTTAATTGTTATGTCTTGTGTTGTCCCTGAGCCCAACCCATATTATGGTGGGTAAATTGTTCTCCCTTAAGATTATTTTGGACCACTTTTATCTATATCGTTGAGATATTTCAATGATATTAAGGTTAGTTCTTAAGCTGTAGTAGCGAAAAAGCTGTAGTAGCTGAACTCTATTGTTATTGCATTATCACCAAACTTTAGTTTAAGTAGATCAAAACAGTTCGAAATAATGCATTTTTGTTGATTTGTGGGCGGTAATGAAGGTATGGCAACATTTTTTCCTAAAACCAACTCGTACTCGAAACAAATAGACTGCTAAAATTTTAGCTTAATTTATTTTATATCTGGCGCTCTTTGCCCCTCCACACTTATCCACTGAAAAAGGTTCATAAACATAGTGCATTGCTTTAATACATTTTTAGTACAGTTGTCGAAACTAAATATACGAAATAAATTACCAAATTTTAGTCTTACACGACACAAAACCGTCTGATATATAGCATTTTCATTGATTTGTTGGCGGTAAAAGAGGGGCGTGGAAACCCTTTTTCGAGTACAGTGTGTGACAATAACCTTACAAAGTAAATTATCAAAACCGTCTGAAATATGGCATTTTTTGCAAAAAATGGTCGTGAAAAGTAGGTGTGTCACAACGCTTTTATATAATAGTATAGATAGACTAACACAATCTCAAGTGGGGTGGCAAGGCTGCAAAACATAATTTAGGATTATAACTGAATTCTGGCAACTCCCCTCAAAATTTATCAACACTATATGACAGCAAGAATCTCATAGAGAGTTCTCATCTCATCAAAAGCAACAACATGGCTGCAGGGTTGTATTGAAATAAACTCTTGCGACAAAACGAGGAAACCTTTGTTTGCTGTTGTATTGTGCTGCTTGTTTTATGTAGGCATAAAATAAAATGTGTGAATTTTGTAATAATTAAAGAAAAGATTTTTCAAAAAACTTGGTAAGCTATGACTCTGAAAATTATCATAGGAATTGAACAAAGAAGATATTATAAAATCGGTTCAGCGGTTACCGAGCTTGCCTGGCTTTAAATTTCGTGAGTCTAGTTTTATATAATAGTATAGACTAAAATAGTATAGATTAATAGTATAGGTTAAAAAATTCATTGTAAATAGTAAATAAAACGATCTTTTAATAAGTTGCTTTACTATTAATTTCTATATGGCGATTACAATAATATAACAAAGTAAAGTAACACATTTGTTAGATCGATGTTTTTCTAAAATGAATAGATAGTATTTTATAAATATTTATATGTAACATGAATTCATTACATGTTATTTGGATGAAGCGAAATTTACATAAACATAATACTTACTCAATCAACAGATTACTTAACTGGATTCACCATTTGATACACTGTGATAATATATATTTTTACAATAACCATTTTTCACATAAGTAAAAATAACATTTTTGAATAAAACTAACATTAACAATTTGTAATTTTGCTGTAAGATAAAATAATACTATTCTTATTTTGAAAAATATTATTTTAAAAACATATTTATAAACACTTAATAATACACTTTTACTACTTATTTGTTTTGCCGCACACCAGAGCAAGGAAGCCGGGATTCGAACCCTGGTGGCCCTTGATGATCAGGGAGGTGAGTTCACTTTATACACAATTAATACTATCACAATATAAATTATATTAGTTATCAATATATATTAAAATACAAAACAACCAACTTATACATATACCATACCATACATTATATGTTTCAATATATTTGTCTTCAATCCACCCAAGTTTATAAATAAAGAAACAATGATGTGAAAATCATTGATTGTTTAAAAATATTTATAATGCGTAAGGCCACTAATTTCATATATCCCGCATTAAGAATTTTGTAATATGTAATGTTACAAAACAACCAACTTATACATATACCATACCATACATTATATGTTTCAATATATTTGTCTTCAATCCACCCAAGTTTATAAATAAAGAAACAATGATGTGAAAAACATTGATTGTTTTAAAATATTTATAATGCGTAAGGCCACTAATTTCATATATCCCGGATTAAGAATTTTGTAATATGTAATGTTGCTTTTATAACAACATTTTTCTAAAATATTTTAAACCTACTTTAATTCCTGAGGTATAAAGAATGTAATGGCATCGAGCTACTAAGTTGTACATTTCTTAAAAGAAGAATGTTACCATTTTCATAGCAACCAAAAAAGAAATCTACTTTAACCTTATAATCTCAATAGAGATTTGATGCTATTATCTAATCCCGTACTTATTTGAAAGTAAGTAAAGAAGAGAGGAGAAGGAGTTACAAGAAAGAAAAGAGAACAAATAACTGATTATGTAAAAAGTAGTGGCAAAGCACATTAATTAAGTGGCAAATATAATGCGTTGCATATATAAGTTTAACTTAAACACTCTTTCTCAATACTTATATTTGATAAATCCATAAAAATGTTTTGTTAAAATATCCGATATTATATCTTCAGTACATGTATAATTAAAATCTCTCATTATTTTTAAAAATATCTTATATAATATAAATATGCTTACGTCTTCCATGGTAAATAGGATTTTTTACCATATGCTGATCACTCGGATTATCGCTGTTAAAAACCGTCGCTGATTTAACGTTAAAACCGATGTCATTTAGCAACTTCTTTACGTAAACCGCTTCTTTTGAAGAGGCAGAAAGTGCGACGTACACGAGTTCTGTGCACTAAGTGCAACGATGTTTTGCTTTTTTGATTCCTACGAGAATACGCTACCTGCTGCAGTAAAAGCATACCCCGTGAAAGGTTTTCTGTCAATGGCATCTCCCCAGTCGGAGTCGTCGAAACATCCTATAAGCCACCCAGTCTTGCGATAATGTATCTTAAAATCGGCCGATCCCTTCAAGTACCTAAGCTTATGTTTCGCACCCGCTTCATGCTCGGAATGTGGACCGGTGTTTCTTTGAGATAATTTGAAGACCGATTGTAAGATGTCAGGACGAGTCGAAATAACCAAATAACTTAAGGCCCCAATCAATGATTGGTACTCTTTTTTCGTTAACTCTTTTGCAACTTTCGTCTGTACAAAAAACTTGAAATCCTAAGGTAAAGGTGACCATTTGTACCGAAATTACCCGTACAGTACCGAAATTGTGTCCAATGTACCGTGTTTCCAAACTTTGCTTTGGTACACACATATTGTACCGAAATCTGTAAGAATATATTAACACCGAAATTTTCCGAAAATCATAAAAAAAGTGAAAGGAAAAAGACGTGTAGACGCTAGGCACATCATTATCGCCAACTATGAAGGCAGCAGTTCGATTGAAAAGAACAGTTACATTTCTCGGCGATGGAAATCGGTCACACGTTCAATTTTTTCGTGAAATCGGTTAAATCGCGAAACAAAAATAGCTTTTTGTTATCGGCCGTGCACAAAGAAATAGAGATTGCTGCGAATGTAGATAAAACTATAACAAGTTCAAATTACAACTCAATCATATTACGGTTGGCATTATTATTTCTCTTTTTGTACAAGTAGCTTCTGATGAAAATAATTCTCTTTTCGTTTCAAAAGCGGAGTGCATCGAATACATTAAGAAGTGGATTGTTCAGTTTTATCACGTCAACATTTTTGTTTGGACTGAACTCGACCAATCACCAAAATGGGAATATGTCGAAAATGCTGCAAGATTCATTGCTTAAAAAAATCGATTCGTGCAAATTGTTTGAACAATTTACTTTTTTTAATAAATTTGTGACGGAAGAAATGATACAATGCTGGAAAGAAAACAGGGTTTCTATTGACCAACGATGAATGAAATGCTTTGACTACTTTTTAAAAAAGAACATTCCGTACAATTAAGTGCTCAATACTGTGGCGTACATTCTCTACCAGGCACGTCAGCTACCGTTGAGATAGATTTTTTCCTTAATTAACGATAATCGTCCACTGATAAAACACGGTTGAACATTCATGCATTGAGGGATATTCTATACGTTAGATACAACATGAAAATAACATACCTCGAGTTCAATGAATTTCTCAAAGGTCAGCCAAATATGTTAAAACAAATTGGATTTGACGGAAAGTATAAAAAATTGTAACAGTAACAAACCAAATAAATGAATGAATTAATTTTATGTATTTAATAAATAAAAATATAATTTTTAAATAAAACCTTTCATTTCGATCAAACTAAACAGGCAGTGAAATATTTTTTATGTGTACTGAAATTTTATGAGACATAAGTGGTCACCTTAACTATGGTACATGCTATATTGAGTAAGAAGGTCGATAATGTACTTTCACTAACACACAGTAATAGCACCCGTTTCGCATTCACGATCTATTTCCATGCCAAGGAACTACTTAGCTGCCTCCATCAACCACATCGAACTCGTCAGCTATTTGGGACTTATCGTCATCACGTCAACCAATTAAGAGCAACCTTTAATAAGATCGTCCACTTACAGGGCGATTGTTTTAAAATTACCATCTTTATTTAATTTTTGCATTCCACTCGCGTCCGCTCTGCTTCAAGCCATACAGCGCTTTTTCCAGCTTTAAAAAACGTTTTGGAAATTTGTAGTTCACAAAACCCTCTGGCTGCTTTATAAAAATGTAGTTTAGATCGCTGTTCAAGTAGGCTGACGATATATGTATTTGATGTAAATACAAGTGTTGCTCGCACGCTAATGCAAGCAGCATACGAATTGTTGTATATCGTACTACATGTGAAAATGTTTCGGTTTAGAATAATCACAATTTAAAGCCTCTTCAACACATTGTGAAATTTTAAAATCAACCTCATACGGGGTTCTATTGACGAGGGTTTTTGTTGCAGCTCTGTTGCGTAGATATGTGGTTGCTACTGCATCCGCCTAAAAAGACTCATCTAGTCATCACTTTGCACAAGCATACTCCGTGTTATTTCAATCAAAGTGCGATTAGCACACTCCGCCACACCGTTATGTTGAGGAGTGTGTGAAACCATGATAAAAATAACTACACATAACGTATCTTTGCTATGACGTAGGTGATGCTCGTTGTTGCAACCGGAGTCACAATTTAGTCATAGGGTGGAAAGATTTTAAAAAATCGAAATTTTCTTATGGAAACTGGTTTTACTGAAATGAAATAAATATCGTTAAATTAAACACATGTCCAAAATTAAGTAAATATACTTTTAAGTACTGTTTGTAAAAGAAATTGCATATTTTGTAGGGGTGCTTTCTCCCCTTTTTATCCCTTTACACAGAAAGCAGCTACGTTGCTTGATGTGCTTGACAGAATTTTGACTGTTTTTTTATTTTCACTTTGCTATCTTTATTATCTCCTTTGTTCTTTAGTTTTCTATTTTTGACATTACTTTATAGGGAATACTTTGTCTGTAGTTCTTTGTACCATGGTACATGGTTTTCATTTAAAAACTTTTCAAAATCCTAATTGAGATATTCACCATCGTTGTCGCTGTGTAGTATTTTTATTTTGCTATATACCTGCTTCTCCGCCATCAAATTAAACGATGTAATACTTGTAACAGATTTTTATATTTATTTAAAAGATAAAGACCTAGGTAACGCTTTCGTAAGGATTTCCGCTAGTCTATCTTCTGTGCTAACATGTTCAACTCGAAGACAGTATTTTTGAACAAGATCCCTAATGAAGTAATGTTTTACATCGATGTGTTTTAACCTCGCATGATACATACTATTGTGAGATAGGTCAATGGCACTTTTGTTGTCGGAATATAACATCCATGACTCCTGCTTCTTTTGAGTAATTTCATCATACAAAGTTCTTAGCCAAATGCCTTCTTGGCATGCATTTAGCCATCACTAAAAGTTAAACTATTGTAATAAGCAGATACTGATACTGCCACATCTTTATCTTTATTTATATTGCCATTTAGCTATCGCGCCAAGCAATCGTTTCGATGATACATTTGACTCTTGTTTGCCATACATAAAGTAAGCAAAACGATATCGTTTATACGATACATAAAATTAAATTTTACGTGATGTAAAAGTATCGTTGAAACGATACCCTCATACGTGATGAGAGCCCAGATATCACCACGCCTGAACTTTCGATACCCATTATCATCGGTTGAAACCTTTCTGGCAGACCTGCTAGCATAAATGTGCCGATCCATTCCTCAGATACATTTAAGCCCACATTTGTCAATTTGTTCGCACTTGTGATTATTACGTTCACAAATTCTTCCATCGATGAGCAATCTTCCATTCGAGTTGTAATCAGCTTTCTCAAATGACTTACTTTTCGCGTGAGACCGGAATCTTCGAAGGATTTCTGAAGACTTGCCCACATATCTTTTGCTGTTACTGCACCCTGGATATGCACGTACAGCATTGGATCCACAAGCAACACCAGCATCTAGCAGCTACGTTTTCTTCTCGAGCATCAGTACCCATTACGCAATTCCACAGAACTTCCATTTGAAGAAATGCCTTTACTGCGAACTTCCACTGATCGCGGCCTTTTAGACGCTTAATCTGCGGCAAACTCGACATCAACATTTTTTCAATAATTACAATAACTTTTAGCAATTAATTTGAATAAATAATAAAACATAATCCATAATATATTGTAGAACAATTTTATTAAAGTGAAAATTTAATTTTTTACAAATTGACAAATTGAACATATATAAATTATATAAAACAAATATATTTTTAAAAAGTAGTGAAATTCAAAGTATAATATTTGGACTTCAAGAGGTTTTCCCGATTTACTATACCTACTCTGAGGCAGGGCCAGAAATAAGAAAAATTTAATACTGCAATTACAATAATTTATTTCAAATTCATATATTATTTTTATTCATGTTTATCCATGATCTATGGTGTTGCCTAATGCCCACAATACCTATTACACGTGAAAATTTGGTTAAGATTTGACTGTATTACATTTTGAACCTTCAACTTTAAAATGCTTTACATGCACCTACTATGTTAGATTTAGAAACTAAATCTAATTTCTTTGTATTGCGAGTCGGACTTCTCAACATGATCAACTTCCACATTTTCGAAAATGCCCTTGAAATATTCTAGATTTTTTGTTACATTCGTACCGGTAGTTTCAATCGATCTCTTTTACGCTTCTCCAACCACTTCACTACGGCATTTTTTGGACACCATTTTTCTAGAACTGGTAAATTGAAATTGATGTAGAGATATTTGTTTTCAGTCGCTAGAGCCAAGCTTAAGCTTCTCTTGGTTTTTAGTATACTGTTTTCGCTTATGCATACGGTCCAAGCTAAAACTATAGTGATTTCATCAAAGTGAGTCAACCGGTCAGGCGATGCGATATTTTCAATAACTTTGTTGAGTGACAAATTACCTATAGTTTTGTTTCGACAAAGATCGCTGCATGCAAACTCTTTCCAAGAAATTCATAAATTTTTGTAATATCAGCCAAGCCATCGAATTTAAGTAGTCCTTCGATAATTGATAGCAGTGAATTTTCACGAATCAATCTCTTGTCTTAGGTCGCAACCAGAGAATCCACTACACGCTTCCAAAATGCTTTGACTGATGTAATAGCCGCTCTGCCTGCGTTGAAGTTTTACTATATTATTCTATCACGAATAATGCTATATTCGAAGCAACATACCAGGGTATCACGAAGCAACATACCAACGACAAGCAAGACACGGGAAGCAATACTTTTTCTATACGAAAATCTAATGCTTCTCGAGTCTTGCTTGTCGTTGGTGTGCATTTTCGTTGTACATTGAATTGCATATTTAACGTGAAAGAATATTTGTATCTTAAACAGAAATAGGCATGAATTAAAATGCGAGCTTTAGATCAAGTAAGTTTTTAAGAACTTACAACAACAACTGTACAACAACAACTCTGTACAGAGTCAATCATTTAGCTGACTAGATAGTCTGTTTCGGAAATCGCTACATTTCCTCTTCAGTAGTCTTTGAGTGATTAAGCCATGATCAACTCACTGTTTAAAGTCGCATATGATTTCACACATTTGAATTATATAGAACAAACTGGACGTTCAAATTAGCTACTTAATCAAATGACATTTTTAAAGCTACTTATAGATCACCACCATCAACTCTACCAAGGTTGCCATCTGTTCTAGTTGCTTCTTATTTATTTCAATATTCATTGGTGTTCGACAGTTTGTCGAAATGCACCATAGAAATGAAACGATTTTTTTTGCTTCGCTAGAAGCAAGTGTTTTAACTAAAAGGTGGCTATTTTCACAACCAAATGTTCAGTTACTCATGACTTTGTCCGAAATCGATCAATTATTAGATTATTTCATTAATTTGACATTAATTAAACTTATTTGACCGTGCTCTGTCATAGTTAGTTAATTAGTTTTATGATCTATTAAATTATTACATGAATTAAATTGCGAGCTTTAGACCAAGTAAGTTTTTAAGAAGGCAACAACAGACTGTCTAGTCAGCTAAGTGATTGACTCAATAAAGCAGTGAAGTCTCCAACACTTCTTAAAAAGTGGGAGAGCAGCAGACGATCAATGCTAGCACAATTTGATTAAAATCTATTGCATGTCTTCAAATGCTTCTGGAGTTGAAGAGCATACAAAACATAAACCTGCTTAAATAAAATATTACAAACAACAACAAACAAAGAAAACTACAAAACGACAGAGACTTGAGACCAAAAAAAAGGATTGTACCACCAAGTGTTCAATTGAATATTTATTGGTTTCTATCCTTTGTTAACAATCATTTAAATTTCTGATAGAATTTCAGCAGATCAGCGTTAACACGATCACTGACAAGTTCGCACTTTTCGGAGGAGCTACTTTTATCAAAAATTTTACAAAAAAAAACACATACAACATTCCAACACGTAAATATTCAATTGAACAACCTTGTAAGTAATTAATCAACAACATAAGCTAAGAAACTAGTACACTAATATAACAACAAGAGCTTAGAGTTCTTTTTAAAATTACAACAATAACGAAAACTGACGAACAGCAAACATATGCTGCAATTTAACAACAACAATACATTAACTAATTATTTTGCATTGACTAAACTAACTAACTTAGCTTAAACTAATGGCTACAAGATTAAAATAAATAGCAATTTTTAGATTTTTGTATCTACTGTCACTTTGTATATATTCTTACTTTCCTTAAAATTAACAACATCTTAATTAAATTCTATAATTATACAATATTAATGTGACCATGTGAAGCATATATTGTTATTTAAGGCTAATATGCCATTTATTACTTTTTGCTTATATATTCTTTTGCTATTATATTTGAACTAATGAATTATAAAATTTTGTTTAATAAAGAGGAATGCAGAAAAAAAATGCAATGTAGATTTGTTTAATGCGCGTTAGATTTTGTCTTAGTTTAGGGGGAAATCACATAAATAAAGGATACTTGGATTACCACTGGTGTCTTGAATTGGGCAACTAGTGGGTGGGAGAAGTGTACTCAAGAGTAGCAGATCATCATGCTACCTCAACTTTGAGATAGAGTTTTAAAAACTGTTTACTTGCAGATACGATTTTTGTATTTGTGTTATTCAACTTTTGGATAACCAGGGCTTTGTATATTTTTTTTTAATTAATAGGCAAGTTTTTTTGGCATGTTGAATATTTTTGTGTTCGCGCTACGCTAGGTATTTAGGTACAAGAACCACGCCTATCCGACTTAACTCTAGCCGAAGAAAATTATCATGCCAATCGGTACCCAAAGCCTAGGATATAGGGACACTAAATTATTGTGTCAAATTTTCATTTCCCACCAGCGTGCAACATAAATTGCGCCCAACGCAAAGCAAATAAAAGCAAGTCATAAATAGTTTAAAGTTCAAAGTCTTTTTTATTCAGTATCTCCTATGGTTATCGTTATATTACTTGGTTGCGTTATTAATATCATTTAACATTCTTATGATATACTAACCGTCAGTTGGGTTTAGTTTTTACATTTATGAGTCCCAGGAATTTAAATCATTTAATTTTTTACAATAATATAGTAAAACTTCAGCATCAGATAATAACTGCTATGCTATTGATTCAAAATATTAAAATTATTGTTCAAGGACTATTACGTACAATTTTGTCAGTCTTTACGATAGTTGGCGGGTTGTGCTGCGACAGATTTCAACAAATTTTTCCAACGAAAACTTAAAAGGTTTCATGAGTTACTAGTCCCAGATATTGTTGCGAAACAATTTCAAGTTGCAGTAGCTTTTGAAGTTTCGTGATATCAATACTACAGTAAATGCCAAGTAATATATTTCACGTAACATTTTTTGTATTTAAGATGAGTCATTTACATCTAACGACAAGTTTAACAATATTGCCGTCAGTAATCACTTTGATAAAGTCAGTAGGGGTATTTACACTGACTTAGGTAGTTGGGTATGGGTAGATTGAGTGCTCTTGGTTATTTCGAGCACCCTAAATTGCAATTGAGTACTTTGTAGAATAGTTTTGGGCAGTGCTGCATGTTTGTTTGATCTCCCCGGCTTATGTAGCTGATTAGAGATGAGTAACAGCTGGAAGAGGGCTGCCCCCAAATCATTTTTTGTCATTTAATGTGCCCATTTTTGTTCAGTTTCTGAAAGTAACTGTATGCACTAATTTATAAAATTTTAGTCTAATACTACCAAAACCGTCTAAAATATAGCATTTTTTTCATGATTGGATTTGCATTGCATTTGGCAAAATTTTGCTAAACTATCTCGTAGGCGAAACAAATCATCGGCCAAAATTTCAGCGCAATCAGCAAAGTAGTCAATTTTAATGATTTATGAAATAGTTGGCATTGCTATAGAGCAACCACGCCCATTTTTACTACTGTTCCCGAATGTAACCATACAAACTAAATTACCAAATTTAAGTCTTATACGACCAAAATCATCTTAAATAAAGTATTTTTATTGATTTTTGAGCTTTAAAAGAGGGCGTGGACACCCATTTTTAATACAGTGTCAAACAATAACCATACAAACTAAATTACCAAATTTTAGTCAAATACGCTCAAAACCGTCCGAAATATAGCATTTCTTTCTTTAAAAGGGGGTGCGGCTTTTTTCATTAACCGATATATTAACTTTATTAACCGAGATATTAACAGATATTGTACATTTGGTTGCTTTAGGTGTTGCCGTTCCTGCGATCTTAAAGACAGTACACACCTGAATTTCAAAAAATCTAATTTTTTTATGATTGATTTTTGTTCAAAAGACCTCAAAGAATCTATTTTCAACGATATAAAATTAGAAATTAATTTCTAATAATTTCTAATGAAGTGTCATTGCCAGATAATCGGTATTGAAAACTTTAAAGCGCTTTTTATAGAAATCACATTTTTTGAGTTGGCGGGCGTGTAAAAAAAAAAACTACTGCACTGATCGCTCTGAAATTTTAATATGTTATTGCACACATATAAGTTTATAGATTGAACTACGGATAGAAAGATCGATAAAGTATTTTTGATCTTCAAGGGATTTTTTTGGTCCAAAATATCGGCTAATTTCGAAAAAACGCTGCCATTTTGTCAATTCTCTTAGTTCAATCTATAGCGGCTTTGATACTGATTAAACCCCCGTTTTTATTTTTATTTT
This sequence comes from Dichetophora obliterata, assembly GCA_963920525.1. Lineage (NCBI taxonomy): Eukaryota > Metazoa > Arthropoda > Insecta > Diptera > Sciomyzidae > Dichetophora > Dichetophora obliterata. The sequence goes on from OY986435.1 coordinate 116,569,013, forward strand.
CAGACGTTCCTCTGAGCCAAAATCACGCCCGCCGTGATTTTTTTATGTTATTTTCAAAAACCTGCAGCAGCCAAAATACTTGGATACTATTTTTACATAAAAATAATTATGCAAAGTTTCAATAAGATATCTTGTTCCTTTCTAAAAAAAATTTGCATTTCAAAAATTTCATTTCTGAAAAATCCAGGTCCCTTAACAGGTGTACTGTCTGTCCCCTTAAGAGACACCGGAGGAACGATTTTATATAAATAGAAGGGCGGTAAAAGTGGGCTTGGCAAAATGTATATATCAAGCGTCCACCACTTGGTCTCATAGCATATATAAACCAAGTTTCATTATAAAAAATGCACCACTCAGGAATTATAATTTCTGAAAAGTAGGCATAGTATATAGTACGCCCATTTTTTGTTGAATTGTCGATAGTAGCCATACGAACTAAATTTGAAAAAATTAAGTCCAATACAACCGAATTCGTCTGATATATAGCGTTTTTATTAACTTTTGGGCTGAAGTAGGGGGTGCGGCAATATTTTTTGTGTATTATTTGAGATATTAGCCTTGACAGCAAATATTGTAAATTTGATGCCTTTAGGTCAATTATTGCCTATTTTTGCAAAAGGTGGTAACACATGGAAAAAGTACTCAATTTGGCAAGAAAACAATCTACCCAAACAAGTCAGGGGATCAGCTAGAGTAGATTGGTAGATGGGTACTTGGTACCTATTGATCAAATATCACTTAACAAAAACAAAATGTACGGCATTTGCCAATCTACCCAACTACCCAAGTCAGTGTGAATACCCCAAGTATATATTGAAAATAAGTTTTACTTATACTTTGCTTATTACATATTAATAGTTTAGATTTTTATAGCGTCTTATTAGTTTGCATGAATTTTTTTTTCATTCCTCGATATTAATAGTTTGTGAAAAATTTTCTACAATTGCTTTTTTTAAATACAATTATAAATTTAAAACTTTAATATGTTTTCATATAATGGACACTCGTTCTTTTAAACGAATTCCGAGCAAAATTATATCTTCTCTTATTAATAAAAGAGGTGTCGGCACTAAAAGTAGAGGACGTAATAAAACTCCGAGTAAAAGTGTAAGCGTTGAAAGCCTTATTTCACCTTTTAAAAGTAGTTCCAATATAGAACGTACTCCTCCTAGGAGACAGATACTATATCCTAGGAGAAGGAATGTTAATTTACACAGTGGTGAAAATTCAGATAATCAGTCAAAACAAAAACTAATAATATTTCGGATACGTCTAATTCTATACTAGTGCATTCGCCCTCGCTGTAAAGGAAAACGAAGGTAGTGGTACCCAAGATAAGGCACCTCAAAACTTTGTAGATGTCACACATTTAAATTCGATTGTAACTCTTTTGGACCAAAATATTTTTCATACTCAAAAAGAGTTTGGGACCGAAATAAACCATTAAGAGTGTTCTAGCAATTGGGAGAAATGTTTCTGACTCTGAATTTCCACATTATGCTACTAACGTAGAACGACAGTAAACTAACCCTATCAATTATAATAATCAAAACCGTGGAAGTTAAAAAAGCTATGCCAAACTTAAAGTATGGATTTTTTCTTGTGATAGAATCGGCAAAGTCTCAGATTTTCTATTTAAAATTGACACGCTTTGCGATCATATTAGTTTAGATCACTTAATGGCAAACTTCCACATTTTCTTAACCGGAAGAGTTGATGCATGGCATTGGCTTTTTATAAAGTAGAATAAAGATGCTACCTATTCATTTCTTAAATATTCATGATCATGATATAATCCTAAAAATTTCGCTAAGAAAGATAAATTCACGTGAATCTTATGACAAATTTCATTCAGCTATGGTTTCAATGAACTCTAGGTTGCGTCAGCCCATGGGGGAGCGAACGCTCATCGATATTTTAAAGAAAAGTTAATAACAGTTTAAAATACATGCATTTCAATTCTGATTTGAACAATTTGGAATCCTTTGAAATCCGCTCGAAAGCCAGAACAACTCTTGTTTGAAAATAAACACCAAACTCCATTTAGTTCTCCAAATCGTCAAATAAATGAGATCGATTCCTGTTCAAAATAGGTTGATGATGATCCTCAAGTTGATGCATTCCATCTAGGCAGACGCCAAGCACACTACTCTAAAAAAAAAGTGTTGGAACTGTTTAGCTTTTGGTCACTCCTATATTTATTGTCCGGAGGAAACTCGAAATGTTTTTTGTTTCAAGTGAGGTAACAAAGGATTTACTACTCCGAAGTGCCCACACTCGGAAAACTCCAAACAGAGCGAGTGGGTGTCCGGGGACTCTCGTTCTGCCCACTCAGTCTAGAGCTTACAATAACAGATTCGACTAATGATTTTAAAACCACAACAGATTTGATTGCTGCTTCCCAGAGGCCACCAAAATGTGGGGCCTTAGGCGGAATGAATTTAAATTCGATGCCTTTGATTTCATCATATTTTTTGAGCAGAGTTAGAAAAAATAGCTTTTTTAACTAGATGCAATTCAGTCAATTGATTTTTTGCTACGACGAAATTTGTTGCATTGTCGGAGTATAATTTTTGGTACCTGCCACGGCGGCTGATGAACCGTTTTAGTGCTCCAATGAATGCTTCAGAAGTTAGATCTGAAACAACTTCCATATGTACCGCCTTTGTAATAAAAAAGCAAAATACTGCAATGTAAGTCTTTTGCGGTCTTTTCCGGCGAATCTTGTAATTAATCCATATTGGCCCACAATAATCCACACACGATGTTAAAAATGGGCGTAATTCTGTCACTCTATCTGTTCGTAAGTTGCCCATAATTATACTATATAGCTTTGGTTTTGCTTTGACATAGCGCACACAGTTTTGTACAATATTACGTCCCATAGTTTTTCCTTTCAAAATCCAAAATGTTTGCCTTGAGGCTGCGAATAGGGCCTTAGGGCCGCAATGTTTATTGTCTTTATGCACCATCTTAAGTAACAGTTTTTCTATGGGGTCATTGCATGGTAACAGAATTGGACGTTTGGCATCAAAGGGAAATGACGATGCTTCTAAAACGACCTCCCACATGCATTATATTTTGATCGTCTAAGATTGGATATAGGCTTGCAAGTTGATTTTATTTGCTTACTTGCTTGTATTTTTATAAATCTTTAATTTCGGTTTTGAAATCAGCCATTTGAATAGTCCTGATAATAACAACCAAGAACTTGTTCTTTTCCGATGAACATATAGATAGATGATTTGGGCGAGCTAATGTTGGTTCTTTTGAATGTTCAATAAAGCGCTGTTATGGTTCGATCCTTGTACATTGTTCTCACATAAATGGCTGCTCCGTACACTCGTTCTAAAGCATCGGCAACAGTGTGTAGTTGAACCCTTACTTGGGATTTTGAATGAAAGATGTGTCGAGGTACCTTTAACTTATTGAGTTCCAGTATATTTTCTATAATTTTCTGCCATTCTTGATGCGTTTGATGTGGTAATTTTTCATCCCATTCATAATTTTGCTTCCATAGTTCTTGCATGAATATTTTTGCGGAAATGATTACATCCAGATCCAGATTAACTTCTTGATCCTCTACCGGTATCTTGCTAGTAGCCTTGAGTTGTTAGAACACCACTTGTGGAGTTTAAAGCCAGTTTCCTAAAGCATTTGTGTAAGTTGTTTTTGGGATTCCAGAGCTGGTGCGATATCATTGTCACCACTGAGACAGTCGTCTCTTCAAGCAAAGTTTGTGCACCTTGTGGGAATTTACTCATGTTCTGTTTTGCTAGATATTGAAGATATTTTGTAGCAAGATATGGTGCTGATGTTGGTCCGTAAGTCACTGTTTTATGACGATAGTATTGAATGACTTGACTCGGTTCTTCCGCCATACAATTAGCTGTTGAGCTGCGTCCTCCTCATGTATGCCAATCTGTCGATGCAGCCTTTCAATGTCGGCTGTGAACGTATATTTTTAAGTTCTTAAAGTTTTAAGTTCTGAGTTTTGTGGTACTGCTATCTGGCTTTAAAATGTAGTGATGAGGTATAAAGTAACGAACATCGGGAACATCTTTTGCCCATATTTTTTCCATATGATTCAAAGATTCATACTCCTCCATGAATTTTATGTATTGAGCTTGCAATCTAGAAACTCTTTGCAACCCTTTTTCGAGGGAGAAAAATCTGTGAATAGCGATGACCTTTGACTTACAAGAGCTGTCAGACTTTCAGCAATGAGTAGGCGTGTTATGAACCGGCCATCATGATATCTTTTAACGTTTTTGACAAAAATGATTTTCACATCATTTTTCAACTGGGGTCATGGTCTTATTGGTATTGTTGAAATCGTCGATTCCTCAAAATTTTCAAGAATGTTGTTTAAGTTCTCATCTCTCATAGTGGCTACGGCGCATGATGCAGTTGCTACTGTTGACACTTCAGTCTTCCCAATGACAATCCATCCAAAGACCGTGTTTTGTAGATTTCCTTTTAATGTTTGGTGTGTACCGGCGCTTGTAGCTTATAAATTTTTTGTCTCAGATTTTTTTAGTTTTTACTACTAACAATCATCCTATGATTGACTTTCTGACCAACAAGTTTGAAAGTTGTTAATTTTATGGTCTATCAATCAATCAATTAATAATAGTCCCTTATATCGAAATAAAATAAAATTACCAAAATAGCTATTTACAATTTTGTAAAATCACGCCTTAAAACGAAGGTGAAATGGTAGAGTACTACCGCAACCTCGGTCTTTTCTGACTCAACCAAAGATCCATTTAGACATATTTATAAAGTGTTTTTTTTTTATTGGCAAACATAAAAATTTTCACGAATTAGAAAAACAGCGGATGAGCATAAAATTTTATTTAATAATTGCTATTTCTTACACCGTTCTGCAAAGAAAATTAGTGGAAAGTTCTTGCAGCTTAAATAAATCGCTTTGCTCGTTGGATATCTCAATTCGAAAAACTTTATAATAAGATAAATGGGCAAGTGCTTTTTGAACTTAATCATCACCTTAATTAAGACTTTTGGAGAAAATCGCATTTGGTAAAGACCTAGAAGAGTTTTTTTAAACAGCGCTAAACTCTCAAAGAGGTAAACCTTATTTTCAATACTATGACAAAAACAAAAATCCATTTGATATCAATTCCGTTTTATACCAATAACTAGATTGGCGCTTAATTTCTCACTGCGTTAAAATTTGGTACAAAATTTCTCAACTTCTCATTAATTATCCATAACGGAAAGAGCATCGTAGGATTAGTCAAAAAGGTCAAGCAGCGAGGACGGACGTCGCACGTCCGAAAAACTGGTTTTATAAAAACGCATGGTTTGAAAAATTTATTAAAATCTAATAACTACGGTAAAATCTGCTTAAATCTAAAAACAAAGCCTAAAAATAGTTAACAACCTACTCTAAATTTTAAAAAAAAATAAGTTAAGAAAAGTGAACTAGTTCCCTTTAAATTAAAGTAATGTGACTAGGAGACTACTGCTAAAGTAAAATTGAGAAAACAAAAGTTGATATAATAAGCATGCAAAAATAGAAAATAAAAATTCTAAAAGTAGGAAAAATTCTATATTTTTCAGTTTTTAAAATTAAATATTTTTTCTAATTTGTTCTAAAATTAAGTTTGATTCATTCACTAAAATAAAATTCAATAAAATTGCAACAAGTGATGAGTTAAAGAAAAAAAATTAATTCCTAACCTCCTCTCATACACTTGCCTCCATAAAAATAAAAAAAAAATAAAAAAACAAACATATGTTAAACTTAACAAAAACTGAGAATATAAGTTCGCTCATCATTTGTCTTTTTTTTATGTTATTAACATTGATTCAAAAGCGCGGTAGTTGTTTAAAAAGAAAAAAATTGTTAAGATATATATACTGCAGAGTTTAGCAGAAACAGGTACGAGAAACGGTTTTTTATTGTGAGCTAGCAACAAACCCTCTTATCTCCCTGAAAGTACTTTCATCGTGGGAGCACCAACTTTACAGAATGTAAGTCTCTGTTAACATATTTTAAAATTTTTTTTCTCTTGAGTTGAACTGATAGTTTCAACCATTTTTTTTTTTACATAACCAACGGTATTTATATTCGGTATTAATATTTTTATTAAATTTGTTTTTGTTGTTTACACGTCAATGCCAATAGAATATTTTAGCAAACGAAACATTTGCAACATTCCAGACGTAGTTAGAGCTCAATGAACTTTATTCTGTTCTTTTTTTTCTCGAAATGGTCTTTATACTCCAGTAGAGAAATATTGGTAAAGCTTAGATTCGAACATAAATAAAACGAATAATAGTAAACAAAGAAAAAGTATTTACTAAGTTAAAAATTGTTGAAAGTTTATTATTATTAACAGTTAACCAAAATGCATTTTTTTCTTAATTTTAAAAATATTTTACAATTTTTGCATGCAAGTTTTAAATTTCACATCGGTATATAAAAAAGAAAAAAAAATCCATGAAACATTTGTTAAAAATTTTGTTTGAATTTATTACCTACTCATTGTAAATAAAATTAACATTATGAAGTGCTAAATAACATGTTTTGATTTCCATCATCAATTCGTAAAGGGTGTGATAGTGCTTAGAAATCAGCGTGTTTTATAGGTCTTATTCGCTGATCATGGTTGGGAGGGTTCAGTGGGATCAACTCCATCATAGATTCCCATGAAAGTTTACCATGGCTTTACCATAATTTAGTGGCAATTTTAATGTCTTCTCTCTTCTAATATCTTTCTCTATCTGTCTTCTACCCCCTTAATAAAAACTTTGCACGCAATTTAATGTAATTTGTAAGTAGTTTTTTTATTGTGAGTTGCGGTTTGGACACCACCCCGATAGCCAACGAGCCTGAGCCGGAAGTTCAAGCGTGCATCCGCTTTACACTCACATTTACAAACGCACTGAATATTTAAATGCTATATGCTACAACAATTATTTTTTGCGCCCAACGTGGGGCCCACGCATTAAAATTAAAATAACATATGTTCTTTCTATTATACTTTATTTATAATATAAATAATTGGAATTTTGATATGATATCAAACCTTCAAACTATTTGTTTGGCTCCTTTTTCTCATTTTTCTCCTTATTTAATTATTTTTTCAAATAAATCTTCAGCTTTTTATTTCCTATAGTAATTTTTCTGACTTTTGGTGAACGTGATTCTTTTTCTTTTGGAAATTCAATAACTTTTGGTGCTTTAATCAAGACACAGTATCACGCATACGCCCCATTACTGTGTACCATTACTGTGTACCATTACTCATTTATATCCGATGTTAGGCTGACTGGAAAAACTGAATTTCGTGGTTCTTTTGTCTACGATCTGGCCACGGTTTTACGTGGATACAATTAGTTTGTCGTTTCTATGATTTTTTTCGCACATGGAAAAATAAATATAATAGATTAATTCATGTTCATATTTATCCGGCGAATTACAATTTTATTTCTCTACATATTCTTTTTCCATTTCGTTTCTAAATTTTTGTCTCGGTAAAACCACATCCCTCCTAGATCGTCTGAACTGGCAATGAAATCAAACAACTATTTATCTTAACCAACCATAACTTTATTTTTATCAAGATTGTTGTCAACGAAAATACTCATAGCGGAATAAACGAGCACGGGCTTTCGACTTTTTTTAATTTTTTTTCTTTCAAGAATTTAATTATTCCTTTTCAAACAATATCTTTTCGATCTTATTTGTGTATATAATATGTTAAGCATGCCAACGTTTCACCATAGCAATGAAGATTTATCTTCATCTGGAGCACTTGAACCTTCTACGGTATGCAACATATGCCTCAACATTATAAGCGCACGTGCTTACCTTATAAAACTTAGCTGTGGACATGCATTTCATAAAACATGCATAACAAAATACTTACACACGCAAACTTCTTGTCCGGTTTGTGGGATGAGCTGCGTTTCGCAAGACAAGCAAGCTTTACCGCCTTCTAAATTACCGACTCCTGCCAAAACAGAAGGCCCTCACACGCGTTCACAAGCGAAAAACTTAATTTTTCTTCTGCTCAATCGGAGGTGGCATCAAGCGAAAATCTTTCTAGTCCATCTGCCGTCGAGCAAAGGGCAACCATTAGAAATTCTTCGGCGAAATCTGCTTCCAGAAATTCAGCATGAGATACTAAACATTCAAATCTATTCTGTATCTCATTTGCGTGATATCTGCAGAAAAAGTGAGTTTTTCATGCAAGATTTGCGTCGGCACCAAAACTTTCCAAAGCCTGTTCCACCTCGTAGGCATGTTTCTAAACTGGATCATGAATCCATTAGTCACCATAGTCTGGAAGATGCTTGTAATGTTGATTACAATGAAGCAGTTGCTGCCATATCATTGCTATGCTGGAATTGCGGGAAAAACGGTCATCGATATCAGGAATGTTTAGGTGATCGAAAATTCTTTTGCTATGGTTGTGGCACGCCCAACACATATAAGCCGAGTTGTAGAAAATGTGGTAGTACAAAAAACTTTCAGCCGAAACCGATAGCGTCGAAGAACCAATCGACCAGCACGGAGACCGAGTAGAGCTAGCTCCTCACTCCTCTGGTTCAGATAAAACTAAAAATGAAACCAAAATTTTAATAACGACAAAGCAGCAACAGATTGTGTCACGGTCGTTAAGACCATTAAAGCCATTTTACGTAAGATTGAGTGAATATAACGAAGCTCGTATCAGAATTTTTAATAATTTTTAATCTCCAAAGCTACCAACAAGGTCCGGCTTGCGTATTTTTGGAAATGAGTTAACTCTAACCGGAAGTTGTTGGTAAATGCTGTTCTTGAAAGGCCGCAGGACATTCGCCCCTACGCCGAAGTGTCTTTGTTTGGCAAACAAATTACAGGCTTATTGGATACAGGCGCGTCTATTTCTTGTATTGGTGCACAAACTGCTTCTGAATTCTTACTTTCAAATATCGCTTTTTCAAAATTTAAGTCTTTTATAAAGACAGCTGATGGCAAATTGCAACCTGTCCTTGGTAGTGTTGAAACTTAAATCACATTTCGAGGTGCTTCAAAGCCCATTCATATTTGTAGTCCCCAGTTTAACCCAGAATTTGTTCTTAGAAATTGATTTTTGGAAATCTTTTATTTTATTACCTGCTGGACTTGTTCCTGAAATTAGTTCATTAGAAAAGCTTGATGATTCAAACAAATATGCTTTATCTGATAAGCAACAAAATTAACTCCAATCTGTTATTCTACCATTTCCGTCGTTTGAGAAGGAAGACCTCGGTAAAACAAAAGTTTTATCTCACAATATCGACGTTGGTGATACAAAACCAATAAAACAGCGGCACTTTCCTGTCTCTCCAGCAATGGAAATCTTAATTTACGAAGAAATTGATAGGATATTACAGTTGGGAGTTATAGAAGAGTCCGATAGTGCTTGGTCCTCGACCATAGTTTTTGTTCGAAAACCTGGCAAAGTTCGACTGTGCCTTGACAGTCGCAAAGTAATTGCGGTGACTGTCAAAGATGCATACCCATTGCCAAACATTGGCGGTATTTTAAGCAGGCTCCCCAAAGCGGAGTTTATAACAAGCTTCGACTTGAAGGATGCTTTTTGGCAAATACCGCTTGATGTCGCTTCAAAGGACAAGACCGCATTTACTGTGCCCGGACGTCCCTTAAATCAATATAAAGTAATGCCATTCGGAATTTGCAACGCGCCCTAAACTATGTCTTGTCTAATGGACAAAATTATACCTGCACATTTGCGAACAGGAGTTTTTATATATTTAGATGATCTTCTGATTATCTCAGATTGTTTTGAAAAACTCTTGTCGGTACTTCAAGAAGTCGCGAAACAGTTGCGCTTATCAGGTTTGACAATAAACGTCAAAAAGAGCAAGTTCTGCTTAAAAGAAGTTCGGTACTTGGGACACATAGTCGGAAATGGAATCATTCGAACTGATCCGGAGAAAGTTTCCGCTATATCCGAATTCCCTATTCCGAGATCCGTGATGCAATTAAGACGATTTCTAGGAATGTCGGGTTGGTAACGAAATTTCATCAGGAACTATGCTGCGGTCACCTCGCCTCTTACTGATTTGCTGAAAACTAACAGAAAATTTGCTTGGAACGATGAAGCCCAGAGAGCTTTTGAGGATTTAAAGTCCATCTTGTCTATTGCCCCGGTTCTTCATAGCGCTTATTTCTCACAGCCGTTTTATATACACTGCGATGCAAGTAAAACCGGAATAGGAAGCGTGTTGGTACAAATAAATGTGGAGGGTGAAAAGTTTCCTATTGCATTTATGTCTAAGAAACTTAAACAAGCCCAACGCAATTTTTCCGTTACCGAACAAGAGTGTTTGGCAGCAATGCTTAGCATTAAAAAAGTTTAGAGCCTATGTAGAAGGACATGAGTTCACGGTGATTACAGATCACGCGTCGTTGAAGTTGCTCATGTCCCAAACAGACCTCAATTCACGGTTGACAAGATGGGCTTTGAAGCATCAAGGTTTTACGATTAAAATTCAGCACAGGCGAGGTAGTCAGAATATGGTTCCAGATGCACTTTCAATGGTACATACCGACGACCTGTCTGCTCTGGACTCTGGCGTTTTCGTTGATCTTGTTTCGCAGCACTTTCGATCAGATGAATATAAGGATCTTCTTCAGAAGATAGAAGCAAATCCTGATAAAGTTCCAGACTTAAAAATTGTGGACAACTTTGTTTATAGAAGGACCGAGCACATGACTGGCGAACAGCTGCACGACGACCTTGCGTGGAAGCTATGGGTGCCGAAAGATTTGATTCGGGAAGTTTTACAAAAGGCACATGATGATCACTTGTCAGCACATGGCGGTATCCATAAAACTAATGAGCAAATTCGCCGCCATTATTTTTGGCCAGGCTGATGTCAAAAATTACATAAATTCATGCGAAGTGTGCAAGTGTACCAAGCACCCGAATCATATCTTGTGAACACCCATGGGCAAAACGTCAGAGACAAAAAGATTATTTCAGAAGCTTTACGTGGACTTCTTGGGAACGTACCCTCGCTCTTGGTCTGGGAATGTTGGGATTTTTATAGTATTGGATAACTTTTCAAAATTTATTTTCTTGAAACCGGTAAAAAAGTTCACCGTAGATGTTGTTATCAAGTATTTTGAACAAGATTTATTCCATGCTTTTGGAGTGCCTGAAACTATTGTTTCAGATAATGGATCGCAATTCAAGTCAAAATAATTTAACGAATTGGTCCAAAAGTATGCAATGAATCATGTGTTTACTGCAGTTCACGCGCCGCAAGCAAATGCTTCTGAGCGGGTCGACTGTTCTGCAATATCAGCTATCAAAGCGTATATTGATCCCAATCAGAAGAATTGGGATGAAAATCTAAGCAGTATTTGTTGCGCGTTGCGTTCTCCAGAACATTCTGCGATAGGTACATCACCATATTTTATGGCTTTTGGCCAACATATGATAACAAACGGAAAAACATATGCGTTACTGCGAAATCTTCAAGTGTTAGATGACCGGACCATTCAATTTGATCGTGAGATACCTTTGACGTTATTCGAAATAAAGCCGTCATAAAGATGCAAAAGCAACAAAAACGAAACGAGCGTGCATATAACCTTCGTGCTCGAGTTGTATCTTACGTTGTTGGTCAGGAAGTCTACAGGCGAAGTTTTCTGCAGAGCAATTTTGAAAAGGGATTTAGTGCTAAGTTGGCTCCAACATTCATCAAGGCGAGAGTTAGGCGGAAGCTGGGTTCATGCTGCTATGAACTGGAAGATCCGAGTGGCTGTCGTGTTGGTACTTTCCATGCCAAGGACATCCGGCATTAGTCTGGTCGAATATCTGCCCTACAAGCGGGATCATCCTTTGTGTTTTCCCCCAAAGTCTGATTTTGGAGGGGGGAAATGTACCGGCGCTTGTAGCTTATAAAATTTTTGTCTCAGATTTTTTTAGTTTTTACTACTAACAATCATCCTATGATTGACTTTCTGACCAACAAGTTTGAAAGTTGTTAATTTTATGGTCAATCAATCAATTAATAATAGTCCCTTATATCGAAATAAAATAAAATTACCAAAATAGCTATTTACAAATTTGTAAAATCACGCCTTAAAACGAAGGTGAAATGGTAGAATACTACCGCAACCTCGGTCTTTTCTGACTCAACCAAAGATCCATTTAGACATATTTATAAAGTGTTTTTTTTTATTGGCAAACATACAAATTCTCACGAATTAGAAAAACAGTGGATGAGCATAAAATTTTATTTAATAATTGCTATTTCTTACACCGTTCTGCAAAGAAAATTAGTGGAAAGTTCTTGCAGCTTAAATAAATCGCTTTGCTCGTTGGATATCTCAATTCGAAAAACTTTATAATAAGATAAATGGGCAAGTGCTTTTTGAACTTAATCATCACCTTAATTAAGACTTTTGGAGAAAATCGCATTTGGTAAAGACCTAGAAGAGTTTTTTTAAACAGCGCTAAACTCTCAAAGAGGTAAACCTTATTTTCAATACTATGACAAAAACAAAAATCCATTTGATATCAATTCCGTTTTATACCAATAACTAGATTGGCGCTTAATTTCTCACTGCGTTAAAATTTGGTACAAAATTTCTCAACTTCTCATTAATTATCCATAACGGAAAGAGCATCGTAGGATTAGTCAAAAAGGTCAAGCAGCGAGGACGGACGTCGCACGTCCGAAAAACTGGTTTTATAAAAACGCGTGGTTTGAAAAATTTATTAAAATCTAATAACTACGGTAAAATCTGCTTAAATCTAAAAACAAAGCCTATAAATAGTTAACAACCTACTCTAAATTTTAAAAAAAAAATAAGTTAAGAAAAGTGAACTAGTTCCCTTTAAATTAAAGTAATGTGACTAGGAAAGTACTGCGAAAACTACTAGGAAAATTGAGAAAACAAAAGTTGATATAATAAGAATGCAAAAATTGAAAATAAAAATTCTAAAATTGGGTAAATTCTAAATTTTTTAGTTTTAAAATTAAATATTTTTTCTAATTTGTTCTAAAATTAAGTTTGATTCATTCACTAAAATAAAATTCAATAAAATTGCAACAAGTGATGAGTTAAAGACAAAAAATTAATTCCTAACCTCCATAAAAATAAAAATAAAAAAACAAACATATGTTAAACTTAACAAAAACTGTGAATATAAGTTCGCTCATCATTTGTCTTTTTTTTATGTTATTAACATTGATTCAAAAGCGCGGTAGTTGTTTAAAAAGAAAAAAATTGTTAAGATATATATACTGCAGAGTTTAGCAGAAACAGGTACGAGAAACGGTTTTTTATTGTGAGCTAGCAACAAACCCTCTTATCTCCCTGAAAGTACTTTCATCGTGGGAGCACCAACTTTACAGAATGTAAGTCTCTGTTAACATATTTTCAAATTTTTTTTCTCTTGAGTTGAACTGATAGTTTCAACCATTTTTTTTTTTTTACATAACCAACGGTATTTACATTCGGTATTAATATTTTTATTAAATTTGTTTTTGTTGTTTACACGTCAATGCCAATAGAATATTTCTGCAAATGAAACATTTGCAATATTCCAGACGTAGTTAGAGTTCAATGAACTTTATTATGTTCCGTTTTTTTCTCGAAATGGTCTTTATACTCCAGTAGAGAAATATTGATCGAATAATAGTAAACAAAGAAAAAGTATTGACTAAGTTAAAAATTGTTGAAAGTTTATTATTATTAACAGTTAAACCAAAATGCATTTTTTTTTCTTAATTTTAAAAATATTTTTCAAGTTTTGTATGCATGTTTTGAATTTCACATCGGTATATAAAAAAGAAAAAAAAATCCATGAAACATTTGTTAAAAATTTTGTTTGAATTTATTACTCATTGTTAATAAAATTAACGTTATGAAGTGCTAAATAACATGTTTTGATTTCCGTCATCAATTCGTAAAGGGTGTGATAGTGCTTAGGGATCAGCGTGTTTTATAGGTCTTATTCGCTGATCATGGTTGGGAGGGTTCAGTGGGATCAACTCCATCATAGATTCCCATGAAAGTTTACCATGGCTTTACCATAATTTAGTGACGATTTTCCTGTCTTCTCTCTTCTAATATCTTTCTCTACCTGTCTTCTACCCCCCTTATAAAAACATTGCACGCAATTTAAAGTAATTTGGAAGTAGTTTTTTCATTGTGAGTTGAACACCAGTTTGAACACCACACCGATAGCCGACTAGCCTGAGCCGGAAGCTCAAGCGTGCATCCGCTTTACACTCACATTTACAAACGCACTGAATATTTAAACGTTATATGCTGCACTATAGCTTTTCAAGCAAAAAGTTTGTCTATCGAAAAAGCTGCACACTTGAATCGCGGACTGAAGAATTTAACGCAAGAACTTCGTAATACGGAAGTTATGAAGTTCGGATGATCTGACACTCTTGAATTAAAAAATACGTGTGAACGATCAAGAAAGAAGAAGCGATTTGAGTTGTATGAAGGAAAGGACGATGGGCCAAATCTTTCAGAAATTCAAAAACTTCGAAACAATGCCAAGACGGCAGTCGATATTCTGGTATCTGAAATGAGCTGAAGGTATGAAAAATTATTGGAATTTGCTGCGGATTTTGCATTTTTTCCTGGTGAGTCTTTGCAAAGCATGAGCACATATGAATTCAAGAAAGCAGCAACTTATTTGGCAGAAAAATATAATCAAGACATTAATGTGGTGTTTTGTTTTTTGGTGAGATTTCTGATTTTAGACATGTAGTGTTGTCAATTTTCTCTGAGCACATTAAATCCACAACGGTTTAAGAATTACAATAACTGATCCATGATTAGAATTTGGGAGAATCGTACCCAAACGTAGATATTCCATTCCGAATCTTTTTTACAATGCCTGTAACAATAACTACATGTGAACGCAGCTTCAGCAAACTTAAACTTATTACAAATTATTTAAGATCGACTATGGGTCAGAAAAGATTAACAAATTTTGCAATTTTATCGATTGAATATGAAGTAGCCAGTAAAATTAATTTAGCATCGATGAATTTGCAACAATAAAATTTCGCAAAATCCAAATATAATCATGTTAAAAATCTTTATTTTACACGACTATGTACTTTTGATTTATTTTTAATGAATTTTTCCTCTGATGGGAATGGGGAAGGGGCTTTAATTTTTTATTCGCCTCGGGCACCAGTGAAACTTATTACGGCTCTGCGACCAAGTATATGTTAAACGACTAAATCTAAATTACGGGCAAGATTATCTGCTCATAAATCGGACCTTAAATCGAAAATTGGCAAACAAAAACAGCGCTTTCAGCTCATTGCATACAAAAAGGACACCTTCCAGGGTTGATAAATTACTTTTTCATTTTGTTATACAAATTTAGAAAAAGTGGCAGATATACAAAAGTATATATAGTCTTGTCAGCATCACCTGAGTCGATTTTGCTAGGCCAGTCTGTCAACACGATTACAGCCGCAATTTTAAGGATATCGTATTGAAATTTGGTATATGTGCTTATATTAAAAAAACAAAGATCAAGTTCAACAACGAGCAAAATCTGATGAAAACCACGCCTTCTTTATCAAACAATAAAATTTCTAAAAATGTCACAAAATTTTCGCAGTTACTTGGTTTTGTGCACATAAGCTTTGAAGTAAAATATTCACCATATATTTCAAATCTGTTAAAATCGGATAAAAACAACGCCTATCTTCCACTCAATGTTACTTTATCAAATCTTTAAATTATTTCAAAATGACACAAAAATCACTGTCATGATTAAAAATTTGTCCATTAACTTCGGCCGCCATAAATTCAAAATATAATTGAAATTTTTAAAATCGAAAAAACAACGCACCAACCTCCCATACAAAGTGAATTTAACAAAATTTTAAAATATCTGAAAATGCCACAAAAAATAATGTAATCAATTAAAATTTTGGGTATGAATTTCGGTCTCAAATATTCACCATATGTTTCAAATTTGTCAAAGTAGTATAGAAATCACGCCTACCTCTTAAACAAAGTAACTATATGAAAACGGTGAAATCTCTAAAAATTCCACAAAAATTAATTTAATAAATTAAAATTACAAACATATGCTAAGAATATAAAAATTCACTTTGAGTTTGGAATTTGGCAACTTTGATAAAAACTTGACCAAGCTCCCATACAAAGTGAAGTCATCAAAGAAGCATAACTTTGATAAATTTCATAAACATGTGTGTATTAATAGCATATTCACATAATATTCCATATCTTAAACGTATTCTGCATTTGAGTTTTCGCAAAAGTGGATGAACGAACGACGTCTATACGAAGTGGCGTCATCAAACTTTAAAAGCAGGCATAACTAAGAATATACTGTGGGATAATTATTTTTTATTTGAATAAATAAAATTTATTTCAATAGAAAGTTTAAGATAGTTTTTATTTAAATTAAAATAAATGTGTTTTTAACAATTTAGTTCATAAACCTTATAAAAAAAATTGCGAAGGTTTTTGTTTATTTTTAATTAATCACAAAGCTTTTTATAATCACAAAGAGGAACACAAGTGGTCTTATAATATTCATAAAATGGAATCAGTAAAATCTATAAAAAAATCATACAAACCTAAAGTTTGGAGGTCTTTTTATAATTAAAAACCAAAAATTTCTAAAAACGTGCGAATTTCTTTCGATACCTTAATATGGAAAGGCCACTTACATTTCTTTAAATCAGGTGCTTCGCAGATGCCTTTAGTTCATCTACCCATCCACCCGAAATCTGACACAATCCAGACGAAAAAAAAATTTTATAAAGTTAGTAAGGGCCTTCTATGTAAAGGCAACGAAAAAAATAAATGGGAAAATCGTTCAGTCAAGCAATTTTTCACTTTCAGTCAAATTTTAGAAATTTTTTCATTCGATATTTTACTTTTGATATCAATGTTGTGACATTTAGTTCACTAGATTTTAAAAAATATTTTGCTTAAATTAAATTAAATAAATTGTTGAAATCTGCAGTCTGTTACTGTAAATGGTTTTTATTAAACTTTGAAAATAAAATAATCTTTTAACATTTGCCGTCGAATGATAAATTGAAAGAATTTCTTAGCCCTTTATAAGGCAGAGATGATATTTTACTACCAATATCATTGGTCAATGATATTTTTTTCGGTGAAATACGCTGTGAGAATATGTTGTTTATATTTATACTTGAAATGTACTACTTATGTTGGTGGGAAAAATATTCGCTCTGCCTTATTTAAGCATTTTTATATAAATAGGAGAAAATCGACTCTTCAAAATCATTTTTTATGTATTGTACAGAGTACCAAAGTTCAGAACTAGATAAATTTTTTAATTCTTTTAAACTGTTTTCTTACTTGGAGTTCTAAATTCTACGTTTATTATAGTGTGAAATAAAATATACTAAAAACGCTTTGGTAGTACGAAATTAGGAAAAATATAAAATTGTACCAAAAAAGTACAAGTGTACCGAAAATATCAACCCTGACACTTACCGAACTTTGGCAACACAAAAATTTTACAGCAAGAGAATAATTATTCACGAAGATACACGATTGAGATGTTGCACATCATCAATACACCCACATATTTAAGACTAAATTCTAAACAAGACACGCATATAAATGGTTGGGCGCATATTTATAAACACTTGTTGAGGAGCAAAATTACCCAGCAAAATTTTTGTTACAAATATGACATGTATTCTTAGGGACACTGCTTCCAGAAGACATTCTATAGATCCAATTGTGCTTCTTCTAAGCCTTTCTTTGTTGGGATTTTTCAAACATCCAACAAAACGCAACCACTTCCTGCTTCAAACGGGAAAAGTGATATTTGACGTGAATTTTTTTTAAACCCCTAACAAAACCCAAACACTTCTTATTTCCAACACTCAAATCGCGAGAAAATCGGGAAAAGGATATTTTTCGTGGAATTTTTTAAGCCCCCCTTAGAATCCTTTCCTAAACCAATTAGAATCCTTTCATTAAAGGCCTCATAGAAATCTTCCATTGAAAAACTTCTGGAAGCACTTCTAGAGAAGACAAAGGAAAGCATTCCTTCCAATGACATGCATATGTTAAAAGAATGCCTTCTGGGTATGAAAGTGGAAGGGATGGAATGCAAGACTTTCTCTTCCACTTTACCTTCTTTTGGAAGCACTTTTTTTGCTGGGTAGTTGACGATGACGCATGAACCAAGACTTGTTTTGCAGAGCCAAATAAGTTTTTCTTTATAATGTTTAAATGTTAGTATTGTTAAAAGTTTTTATTTGAATTTGTTAAAATATTAATGTTTTATATTAAAAAGTGATTGTAATAAAAAAAATTTTTAAAATAGTGCTTAGCCCTATAGACGGATTAAAATTAAACCCGAAATATTGGCAGTAAAATGTAAGGAAAAAGAAAAAACACAACACTGTTTTCAAATCTACGGCGACACTCCAACTACAACAGCTTAATCTTTAATAAGGCCGACTTCATATTTTATGGAGGGCATTTCATACGTATGTGTGAAAAATTTCTCTTACAAACAATTAATAGAGAAATATGGTAATGACATGCATAAAATAATTAATAAACAGCGAAGAACTAGCAATATCAACACCAACATCAAATGCACCATTGAATTTTTATTAAAATGCAGAAAACACAAAACTATTCCAAACTTTAGCAAAAAGACCACAAAAGAAAAGTCAAGTCAATTTTCTTAACGCACAACAATAACAAACAAAAATTGCCGCCCAAAACAGCGAGAGCAATAGAAAAGTACTGCCATAAATTCCAACAAAAGATACTCAACGAGCTCATTTCTTATAAGCACATAATTTTAGACTTGAATGTTGAGATGAAATGACAATAAACAAAATAGAAAGAACAATTAACAGCAATATGAAAGAGACTGAAGTCAAACACATACTCACAAGCAAAGCGATAATCGAAAAACACGACACAGACAAAACGCAAAACAGACATAATAACAAATTTACAAAACTTAGAGAAGAACAAATACAACGTATGAACATCAACAACAACACTAACTGGTTCGTTAAAAAACCGACAAAAGCATACCAAATTAAATACAATGGCTACTTGCACAGGGACCGATGGTTTCGTTAAAAGCAAACTTACTGCTTAATTCTGTATCACGAAAAAGCACACCAACGAAAAAGCAATACAATTTTGTATGGTAGAAAGTATTGATTCTCGTGTCTTTCTCATCGTTGGTGTGCTTCATCGTGATACAGAATAATTCAGTAAGAAAATCTTTCCAATGTTTAAAATTATTGCAAAGGGCGAATACAAATGATTACAGACAAAGAGGAACAAGAAACGGCGAGAATAAGGTTGACATCTGTAATAGAAAAGCATTAAAGTGGATCTAAAACAACAAAAAGTGATAATTACGTTATTAACATAGCTGAAGCTACCAGAGTATTCTTAAAACAGAATGATGACATAGTCATAGTAGATGCGGACAAAGGAAATGAGACAGTCGCTTTGAACAAAAAAGACTACGGAGAAAAGATAAGACAAGTTTTAAGAGATGGATGGACGTACAAAACAACTAGACGAGATCCAACATCAAACTTACAACAAAAAACAATAACATTGTGGACAATCTATTAAAAAATTAACTGATAAGCGCACGGGAAAAATATTTACTAACTACATACACTGCGATAGCACCTCGTATTTATGGATTACCAAAAATCCACAAGATAGATAAACCCCTTAGGCCTATATGTATCTCGATAATCTCACCAGCACACGGTCTATGCAAATACACTGCTAATATTTGGAAAAACTTAACAGTAGAATCGACGTCCAATAAAAGTTAAAATTTAAGAAAAAAAATCAACAACAATTTCATTAGTGAAAACGAAACCATGGTATCTTTTGACGTTATTTCTCTGTTTCCAAGCTTACCAGTGGACTTTGCAATAAAAACAATTGAAAAGAAGTGGGACAGGATATCACAACAAACAAAAATATCAAAACTACAATTTATGGATACATTAAAATTTTGTGTCAATGAAAACAACTATTTTAAGTACAACAACACGATCTTGAACCAGCTTAAAGGAATGCACATGGATTCTCCAATATCTCCAATAATAGCGGACATAGTTATGGAGGGGGTATTGGATATTTTTATGAAGACTTGCTAAAAAAAAACCCAGACTGATGACAAAATATGTGGACGATATTTTTGCTATAAAACAGACTGAGGCAATAGAAGATACGTTCAAAATCCTTAATGCCTGCCAGAGAATAATCAAATTCACCAAAGAAGAAGAGAGTATAGGACGCTTGCTTTATTTAGACACCATGGTGGTAAAGAAAGGTGATATGTTCAATACAGACTGGTACCAAAAACCCACCTCATCAGGTAGACTCATCAACTACCATTCAAAACACCCTATGAAAACCATAATTGGTACAGTCAAAAAATTTATTGATCGAGTTTTCAGCATCAGCGACCAAATTTTTCACAAAGACAACAGACAACGAATAATACACACACTCAGCCTTAACGATTTTCCAGCACATACTACAAAACGCCTACTAAGAAGACATACCAACCAAAATACAAATAAAGAAAAACTGAAACCCAAAAGTTACAAATTAGTAACATACATATGTACTTGGACTCACTAAAAAACTTCAAAAACAGACAGGCGTACCCAGAAAAAATTTCGAGTTGGGTTTTAAATTTTTTTTTTGCTTAGATTTATTCCAATTTCTTTTTGATATAATAATAGTATGTATGGGCAAGTGCATTTAAAATTTCTTCCGAGGTCACTTCCACATCCCTTGAATTATATATTTATTACATTACATTAAAATCCTAATGCTACAGGACTATAAATAATCTTAACACTTAAAGCATCAACAGACGTTTAATTAAATAGTTATAATAGCAAAAACATTTTTGCATACAATTTAACTGGTTACATATTGATATAAATAATGAAGTAAGAAGAGAGAGATAAAAAATACATGATGTATCAGAAACATAACACATAACAAAAAATTTAAAAAAAATCAAGAGCAGTTTGGACTTTATTTCAATAAAATTACAAAAAATATGTCATTAGTTTCTTTTTAAAGATACAAGCATTGCTAATTTTCCGTAAGTTGACAGACAAAGAGTTCCAGAGTCGAATGGCATGAACAAAACATTGACGCTCAGATACAAGGGAGAAGTGTGTAATAGACTTAATCATATTATTCCTATTGGACCGAGAAAAGTCCAATTTATTAAACAAAAACTTAAGTTCTTTTGTAAAAGTTATTTTATGAAGCATAATTAAGTTTTTTATATTGTAAAAAATTGTCAAACGAAATCGTAAATATTTTTTTAGCATGTTCTGAAACACGAGCATAGCGTTTAAGGCCAAAGACATATCTTGCGATGTTGTTGTAGACAATGTTCAGTTTTTGCTTACTAATAGAGTCACAATTGTCAAAAATTTCGGAGCCAAACAAGAGAGTAGGTATTGTTATTTATAGTACTGAAAAGGCCAGATGTAAGAGATGAATATATAACGTATGGGTGTATAAACGTTACAGGTCGATTTGTCTGATTCAAGCACTGGAAAAATCACGTTTTTAAATTCAACACAATGCCTTTAATATCAAGCAATTTTTTAACCATTTTTTTAACAATATGTTATAAAAAAATGTGCATTAAACATATTTCGACAAAGTAGGAACAAATTGTTTTCAATATGTCGCCCATTTCACATTAAAGAGTAATATCAGTTGCACTGACCATCTCTGATT
The DNA here is from genome assembly GCA_963920525.1 of Dichetophora obliterata. Classification (NCBI taxonomy): domain Eukaryota; kingdom Metazoa; phylum Arthropoda; class Insecta; order Diptera; family Sciomyzidae; genus Dichetophora; species Dichetophora obliterata. Next base: position 116,590,830 of record OY986435.1, read on the forward strand.
CGGCTCAAATTTTATACTTAGATTAGTTTATTTCTTAGAAAACGAAATCCAGAGTTGAGGTTTTGAGATTTTTTCGTGGACCCATAGCCATGCGAATGCCAAATAGTTGGTCTTCTTAGAGACAACGTTGCTCAGTCAATTTATATGAGATTTTCGGAAAAAAGGGTATCATTGGAAATTTTATTTTGAGGGAAAAATATTAAACTTTTGAAAAAACTGTTGTTGTACGATATATTATTAATTTTGAAGTTTAATACAATGCCAGCAACTGGCGCTATGTTTTTTTAATTTTCATTATTTTAAATTTTTTTTACGTTCCATTACCTTTCCAAAGATATAAAATGAAAGGGTGTTCATTGAGTGTTCAGAAGTTATTGCTTAAAAGCGTTTTTACGGATTCAACTAGCGTTGATATTTATTGTAAAAAGACTACACTACAAAGAAACTAAAAAATTTTTACGTTAATAAAAAACAAATTTTTTTGAAGGTTCATTTTTTTCAAAGCACAAGTTGTCCTTTTTGGCCGGTGTCAAGTTATTTTGGTCTCCATTTATTCGAAAAAAATAAAAGTGCATATTAATAAGATTACGACAACCTTACCTAGTATTATAAGGTTTGGTTACAATTTTCCCCCGCTACGGTGATGAAAAGCGTTGAAAATTAAAGCATTTTATAATAAGTCGTGATTTTTTCCTATTGGGAAAATCGAGAAGAAGATGCATTTAAAACCAAACAAAAAAATTCATTTTGGAATATTTTGTTATATATATTACACTGAGAATAAAAACATACTTTAAAATCAAACAAAAAATTTTAAAATACAAATTAAAGGCTTTTGCGTTTCTACAAAATACAATTTAAAATATGCATATTAAATTTTCAACTTAAAACTCATTTATTTTTTTTTATAATTTTCTCTTATTACTTCCTTACAATATGTAAAGAATTTGTCAAAAAGGATTGTTGTTAAAAGGTTAAAACTTTAACAAAATTTTTTTTCATCAAACAAAAAATGAAATGATATTGATGCCTAATTCGGCTGTTTTGACTATGACAAAAATGCCGCTCTGAGTCATCAATATGAGATTAAAAATAAGACTTTGGTGTCTCGTTAGAATTTAAATTATATTTGAAATCTTTCGGGTTTTTATATTAAAAAAAAACAATATTAATTTTCTTACAATTTAGTAACTCCTCCCCATTATTTATTTTCACTCAATTTTACAACATTTAATTGAGTGATCTTTTTGTTTTGTTTTCGTTCCACAAACCAATCAAAAATAGTGCAGCGCTTTCACATGCTGCAGTCACTAGGTCAGCGTGCAAGCAAATTGTATATTTCCGTGGTTGCGACATCTACTCAAAGCACTTGACCTGCTTTCGATCCACATGCATTGATAGACGCGACGTGGAGAGCGACAGAAAGAAACAAATAATAACTGAAACAAAGATAATAAAAACAAGTTATGTTGTGGTGGCATGTGGTGGCTATGATAATACCACTACAAATAACAAAAAATACATCGCTAGCTGAGTTTGAATTGAAAAATTATGTTTAGTAGAATCGTTGAAAATAATTGCCAGATAATTGAGACAATGCCTTTAATATCAAGCTAAGAAAAACCCCGATTTTACATTTGAGTGTGTTATTATATATAATATTTTTTAAATTGGTTTTAAAAATAATTTACATTAGATAAAATAAAACCTAATTTATTACTTTAATGTTTAAAATATTTAAATATTTTAAATCGCAATAAGCCCTAACTTCATCGAATGTCGCAATTACAAATATGACGTCAAAAACTCAAAAAAATTAAAAAAATGGAATCGATAACATGGCGTTTTAATTTTATTGCTTTTTATTTAAGAGCGATATTTTAATGTTTTAAAATATTTTTTTTCAATACTATAGTTTTTGTTTTAAAGTTTTTTTAAGCAAATGTTTTTCAAATGTAAATGTTTACTTTAAAAGTATATTTAAAAGCATTGTTTTGAAAAAAAAAACTTTTGTTTGATGGAACTGTAGAAACATTTGAGTTAAAGCTAAATTAAATTTTTTCAAACTCTCTTTTAAAGGCATGCATTTATGTAATATGAACACAGTTCCATTAAATTTTTACACATATTCCCTTAGTGTTCTTAAAAAAAAATGTAAGTCTTTATTTTATAGTCTTGTCACAATAAATGTTTTAAATTGAGTCTTTTCATTTTTTTTCAATGTGAAATATCATCTAAAGATCTTTGTCGTGACCATAAACACACAAAGGCTACCATGTTGTGCTGAGTGTTTCTCTCGAAGCTCGTTAAAATTCTTTCATTTCGGGGGTGGGGGTTTTATAACCCCCAAAACCCCCCTGCGTACGTGCCTGAAAAATGACATTTACAACAAAAACACTTACCTTATTGCCCCTTATACAAACAACACTTTGCGAAATCTTTACAGCAATACCAAAAATCAAAATAGAAAATATGGTCAGACACAACTTAATTTACCAAAATAAATGTAAAGGTAACGGATCGAGTGTATGCGACCAAGTATATGTTGGAACGACTAAATCTAAATTACGAACAGGATTATCTGCGCATAAATCGGACCTTAAATCGAAAATGCACAAAAATTTTACAGCAAGAGAACAATTATGCACGAAAATACACGATTGAGATGTTGCACATCATCAATTCACCCACATATTTAAGACTGAATTTTAAACAAGACACCGATGGTAGCGCGCATATTCATAAACACTTGTTGAGGAGCAAAATTAGTTGACGTTGACGCATGAACCAAGACTTGTCTTGCGGAGCCAAATAAGTTTTTCTTTATGATTAAATGTTAGTATTGTTAAAAGTTTTTATTTGAATTTTTTAAAATATTAATGTTTAATTAAAAACTTTTTTAAATTAGTGCTTAGCCCTGAAGACGGATTGAAATTAAACCCGAAGTATTGGCAAATAATATTTAAGCAAAAAGAACAAAAACAACTCTGTTTTCAAATCTACGGCCACAGCCCAACAACAACAGCTTAATCTTTAACAATGCCGACAACAACTTTATGCATCGAAGAAAAATATATCAGCCTTGTATCAACTTTCTTGTATCAATTATCTATCAACTTTCAAAAACAACAACAAAAAAAATTCCATATTTTTACATTCACAAAAAAAAAATTATGTGTTATTTTTGTTTTTTTTTTTTTGTTATAGTACTCATAATATGCTCTAAGTAGAGCTTGAACATTTTACTACCGTATCTTAATTGTTAAATGTGGTCGAGATATTGAGCCTTGAATAAATACTTTCCTATACAAAAGTAAAGTGGTGGCCGTGGCATACTGGTTAGAGTGCGTAGTCGGTATGATTAAGAAACTCGGTAGGCCGGGTTTAGTCCCCATGCAGACAAAATGTTTTTTATTTTTAAAGATAGTAGAAACCGCCAAGCTCGAGAACATGAGCAATTCGGAATCGGCATAAAATTCGTAGGTTCACTTCTCGATAATTTGTGTTCAATAACACGCACATTTAATAATTTAATAATAAACACGCACATCACTCTTGGTTAAAATAAGTCAAAGTCCTTTCAATGGCTGAAGTGGTCAATCCGTTTGTTCTTATTCCAAGAAAAAAAAACTATTTAAAAAAAATTTTATCAAATCTATAAAAGCAAAAATATTTTGTTTTGTTGTTCCAAAAAAACGAATAAACTTTGTTTTGTCTTTGTGCTAGTGAAGTGATATTAATTTTGTAATTTTTTTATTTCATTTCCTAAATCTGTTATAGATTAGTTTTAAGTTAGCTGCATATTTTAATCATAATAATAAACAACGAGGTATTACTGGCTGAAAATACATTTTACTGCAGTAACATATAGCTTACTTTTATTTAGAGTACAGAAGTTGGAATGAGGAGCATTGTAATGCTGGACGAACAAGGAGGTAAGTAAAAATATCTATTAAAATTGAGCATTTTAGTTTCATTTCTACTCAGAGCTACCAGGTAACGGGAAAGTCCTTGTGTTTTGAGAATTTTTCTTATCTTGAAAATGTCGTCATCTTGGCATGAATTGATCAAATCAGTTAATATGGAGACATATCGTTACTTTTTTAAACTAAAGTTATTATATCTTATTGATATAATACACAGGCTCACAAAAACAAAGGTCGAAACCCAAGAGACTCATTTATTCTTTCCTTAGGAATTTGTCATTCTAAACACGATTCCCTTCAAAACACACATTACTTAACGACGATTTTCGGACAAAATTTGTTTTTGTTAAAAAGGTGCCGAAATGTTTGGTTTTTTAAAACATTTTTTTTCAAATATAGGTATTTCCACGAAACTGACTCCAAAGCGACTGAAAAATAAAATGTTACTGAAAATTCTTTTAAACCTCCATAATAGAGAAAAAAATGTTCAAATTTTATTTAGTGGGATTACGTAGCGCTGATCTCAATTTGAATATAAAAAAATGGCAGCAACAACTATGAATGGCAACAAAAGTTGAAAAATTTTACCGAAAGTTGGAATTTTATAAATATAATAAATACTCGCATAATACAAAGTTTAATTCAATTTTTCAGTTTTTGATTCTTTCGGTCCGGAATTACAGTTTATATATTTTATAGTAAAATAAAATGAAAAAAAAATATATAAAAAATTTTTTAATTCTTTGAAGGGAAAAATCTGTAACGTATGTATCGTAACGTTTCATATTATGATTCATATAAAAATGATAAAAAAGCTTTTTCAATGGAAAAGTTATGAAATCGCAGATTTTTTTCGTCTTTCGTTTTGTTTCGAAGACAAAATTACTTCTATATTCAGTTACGTAACGCGTCCTCTTTGTTTGCTGACATCTTTGGACCACTCATTCGATCGCTTCGATCTTTTACACTAAAAAAGTGCTATCCAAAAATCAAAACATTAAAAAAATTTTAATTTTTTTGCTTTTCTTAATTTTTAGCAACATGAAGGTCCTACGAACCTTACGTGTGGCTCTATGTAAATGCCGATATGTAGTTTCTTAAAATAGGTCAACATTGATTTTTTCAAATCGTAACCAGATGTTATTTGCTAAAAATTTGTTTGCGCTAAACATAATATCGTAGTCTAAACGCTTGTTTTCTCCAATTTTGGAAAAAAATTTTAACTTTGAAAAACATTTATTTATAGCCATTTTACCAAAAATATAAATTTTCTTTACACTCTTTATACTACTTTGACCTAGCTTCTATTGATCAATTGTGTTGTGCGTGCTATTAAATGTTTGATCACAAATGACCAAGAACTGGACCTACTCCGAACGGCTTATGTTCTCAAGAAGCTTTACATGGCAATTTTTACTCTCTGAGGTTTGCCATTGTCTGCAGAGAGGTGACGACCGAACAGAAAAATTATTTTCAATTGAAAAAACTTTCTGTCTGAGCTGGAATTGAACCCGGGCTACCGCGGTTCCTTAGCTTAGGGGCCACGCACTCTACCCACTAGGCTACGGTCGCCACTAAATAAGCGCGACTAAAACTTTCGAAAATTAGATATATGGCTAAAATTGCCAAAGAAACCCAACTCAAACCCTTTTCGGAACCTTTTAAAAATAAATTAAATTTTTTCAAAGTTTTATTTGATCTCTCCTCCCCTTCTCAAAAAAAGATATTTGGGTACTATTCATAGTACTATTATCCATTGTGCTTCCATAGTGCACTACTACCAATCTGTTCAATGAATTTTAAAAGGTTTTATTAGGCTAATTTTTGCCCCAAGTTATTTCTTAATAGCGGTTAAAGTACTATCAAGTACATAGTAGCAAATACAATCCAGGGTTTAGCAAAATTGGTCGAGACTCTTTTTAATTAAAATTTCGGTGAAAAAGGATTTTTCTTGACAATTGTCGCATTTGTTTTTGGTCTACAACTCGTTCAGTATTAGCGATGTAAACTTTGTAACGACCTAATTTTCATGGCGATGATGCGCTCGACGGACTCTAAGGTTAGTTGCAAAAATTTGTACGTTTACTCTAAACAGACTCTAATCAAATCAACTCGGTCTCTGAACTGAATGATATTTTATTTACAAAAGAAAATGCACATAAATTGTGCTAATGTTCTTCTTCTCTCTCTTTCTACTATATTATTTTTCTAAAATTAGCTCTCTGTCAGGTTCTAGTCATTAGCCTATTGGCGCTTATGAAAATATAAAAACTTTTTTGCAAGTACTGTGTAAGCAGCACTGTGTTGTACATATAAATATGCCTAAAATTGATTATATAGATATGTTTTGGAAATTCTTTAGTAGACGTTATTTGTGCATCTGAAACGTGGCTATGCAATGATATAAGTGATACTAATTGTATCATCAATAACTATACTATGTATCGTAATGATCGGTCTGTGAAAAAAGGCGGTGGAGTTGCAGTTAAATGACAACTACCCTGAATTCTAAAGTAATATGTAAGTCTAGTGGACCCGGTTTCAAATTTTTAAATGTATGCATATGGGATAATAGTACTAAAATTATTTTGTCATGCATGTACAGGGTTGCCAATATTCGAAGCGCTCATTTTATCATTTATATCATTTAATTGGGTTCAAGTAGATTTGCTTACATTATTTCTTGAATATGATGTCTCGTAAATGGTCGCCATTGGCCTCTACGACATATTGTGCCCGTTTTGCAGCATTTTCCATGGTTTTCTTCAACATTTCGATGGGAATGGCGGTTATTTCTTGACGGATGTTGGTTTTCAGCTCTTCTAGGGTCTTTGGCTTGTTGACGTAAACCTTTGATTTCAAATAACCCCACAAAAAGAAGTCTGGAGGCGTTAAATCTGGTGATCTTGGCGGCCAATCGAAATCACCATTTTTTGACATCAAACGGCCAGGGAACAATTGCTTCAAAAAATCGATTGTAGTGCGGCTTGTGTGTGGTGGCGCGCCGTCTTGTTGAAACCAGTAGTGCCTAATACGCTTTCGACGAACGATTGGCATGAAAAAATTGTTTATCATATCGCGATAACGCTCCTGATTGACAGTAACTCTGTGGCCATTATCATCTTCTTTTTCGAAGAAGATGATATTGGGCCGAAGAACGGCCCAATGAGCATTTGAGCACAAACGCCGCACCAAACAGTGACTTTTGCATCGTGAAGAGGTACCTCTTGAATCTCTTGTGGATTTTCAGTGGCATAAATACGGCAATTTTGTTTGTTTACCGTTCCCTTCAACTGAAAATGAACTTCATCGCTCATGATAATTTTATGCCAAAATTGCTCGTCTTCTTCAACCATTTCGATGACTCTTTGGGCCCATTCCAATCGACGTGGCTTATCGGTAGGCAACAATTTGTTTATTTGAATTTTGTACGGAAACAAATTCAAATCAACACGTAAAATGCGTTGTAAAGTGGATCGAGGAATGCCGAGCTGCTGAGAACGGCGATTTTGGGATGTTGTTGGTGACTGCTCAATACTGGCTCGTACGGCTGCAATATTCTCATCCGATCGCCTTGGTCGCTTTTTATTTGGCCTCTTTGGGTTACCAAGAGTATTACCAGTTGTAAATCTTTCATACAAACGATAAATTGTTTTCTTGGAAGACGCACTTTTCACTTTATTTATTTTTTTGAAAGCACGTTGAGTTTTCACTATTGACTTGTTTTGTTGAATGTAAATTTCAACAATTTTAGAGCGTTCGCGTGGCGTGTACTGTTCCATTGTAAACATTTGCTTGGAATGACGCTTCAAACGCGGTATGTAATTAGTCGATTTGGCATCACTGCGGAAAGTTACAGTGTTGCCAGATGGGCGCTTCGAATATTGGCAACCCGTATAATCCTAATAAATGTTTTTCTGTTGATCCTTTGTTTTCTGCTCTAACAAGTAGCTTTCTTGACTATGACTTAATGTTGTTGTGTGGTGAATTCAATGTCAATATTCTCTCCAATGATACAGTAAAACAAGTAATGTTTGATAAAATATCGACACTGGCGCTTTCAGTAGTTAATGATACTGTGCCCACACGCTACTGCAATAATTCTACTCCTAGCTTACTTGATTATTTTATTGTCACGGATCCTTCTGTAGTGTCTTTATTTGATCATGTTTTTTTTTCTCGGACCACGACTTAATTTTTTGCACGTTTAAGGTTTATTTAACCCATCATCGAACTAACAACATTTTTTCTTATCATTCATTTTAATCATATTCATAATTCTTCTCTTTACCATAATGCATCAATGTTATAGTTATATAACATATAGTGTCATGAGTGTTGGCTTCACCATAATGTTAATGATAAACTCAGTTCCCTTCTAGCTCAATAAAATATTTGTTAGATACACATGTTCCTCTTCATGTGCTAACTATTAATAACGTCCTTTGTCTCTGGTTTACCCATAATGTTGTCATGTGCATCAAAAAAAGAAATAAATTGCAAAAAGTATGGCAAATTAGACCATCGTAAGGTAACTAGGAATCTTTTAGACTGGCCAGAAATGAAGCTGTTCGTGTAATAAGACAGGCTAAAATACGATACTTTTCTAATAAACTTAATTTATCTCTTAAAACCAAAACGTTGTGGAATAACATTAGAAGACTTGGCTTTTGTAATTATAATCGCATCGAATGTTTTAGAAGATTCTGATTAGAAGATCCTGAGCTTTTAAATGATTTCTTTGTCGATACTTATGTTGCCCGCACCGATGATTTGTTTTCATCTTTAATCATGACCACAAACATTTGAGTTCAAAATGATTAACGAACTCGATGTTTTCAATTGTGTTTCGCAGATAAAGTCTAATGCAGTCGGAGAAGATGGCATTCCCACACGCAGAGAAAAGACATGGTTGAGACATGATTACTGCAATAATAATTTGTTTACTGAAATTGCAAACATAAATTTTTGCCTTAATAAAGTCATTATTTACTAATCGTGGTATCAAAAATAATATTATGGTTCAAACCATACTATCATCAACATAATTAATATTATAATTGGCTCAACTATTAGTTGCAGTCAAAATGTTGTGGTTCTGTCAATCATGATAAATGTGAATATTATGATAGAGACAAACATACTAGTATTTTAAATATGTCTGAACTACTTTTTGACCGTATGTAAACGAAGCAGCACATAGTCAAAAATCGAAACCTTTCACTTCATTCAGAGACAATAAGTTTTATCGATTCCTCGTTATGTGTCGTTTCGTTTGTCAACTCTTCAATTACTATGTTTTGTTATAAATCGACTTATCCTAAAGACTGCACGCATAAAAATTACATTTTCGACTTTGATTTTAGCGAACATGTTTCCATTTACCGTAAATATCGCTATTTTTGTGACAATGCACTCAATGTACCATGCTTATGAATGACTTAAGTCAGGCGACAGGTAGTAGCAGCTGTGGTCTACTGGTAGTCTGCGTGACTCGTAAGCGAAAGAGCCGCGGTTCAAACCCCAGCTCGGACAGAAAGTTTTTCAAAAAGTTTAACCAATTGAATTAATATTTCTGATCGGCAGCAGACAAAGGCAAACCTCCAGGGATATCTTAATTAATAGCTATGGAAATTGGTGTGCATTGAAATAAAAAAATTATTGTTTCTATTATATTCTAGTTTCTAAAAAGAAATTTATAATAAAATGGTTGCAATCATTTCATTTTCGTTCCAAAAAGAAAATAATGGTTGTTTCAACAGTATTTTGGTTCCTACGGAAGAATTCCTTTTCTAAATATAGTTGTTGTAATCATTTTACCATGATCATAGAAACCATTATATGTTTAAGAATATGGTATCAACAATCATAATCCGAATCATACTATGATCCTTTTAAAACATGGTTGTTGCAACTATGTTTTTTCTCTGCGTGCATCAAGTTCATTGAAATTAGTCCTTACATAATTAGTCCGCTTACGCACATTATAAATAGTTGCTTCAGAACTTCATTCTTTCCTGATATATGAAAAATTGATACCGTTCTACCTGTTGCTAAAAAACAAAATCCCTTTTGTGCAAATGATTATAGGCCGATAAGCATTCTTTTACCATTGTCTATAGTATGTGAGAAAATTAAGGCTCAACAAATTGGCAAATATTTTTCTGAGAAAAAACTTTTATCCCCATTCCAGTCTGGTTTTAGGGCAGAACATGGGTGTTCTTCAGCAGTTGTGAAGGTGCTTGATGATATTCGACCTGAATATGATGCTGGCTCCATGCTCTTACTCAATTTGCTATACTTTTCCAAGGCCTTTGATAAAGTTAACCATAAATATTTGTGTCAAAAGCTTAAATGTCTCTTTGGGTTTTGTGATAGTGCTGTCAATCTTTTGTCTAATTATTTATGTGATAGAATTCCAAGAACCAATGTCCGTCAAGTGTTCTCATCGTATAAAACTGTACTCAGTGGTGTCCCCCAAAGCTCCATTCTATGTCCTCTGTTATTCTCCATGTTCATAAATGTTATTTTTAATGTATGTTAGAACGCATTAGTTCATGCGTTTGCTGATGATATCAAGCTCTATTTAATTTGACAAAATGAGCTTCTTGATAATCTGTGCTCCAGGCTAATCCAGCTCCATAACGCATGGTTTGGCCTGGACCTTGATTATTAGAGAAGAGTACAACTAAAGAGATTTGCTAATAGTCAAGGCATTTATGACCAAGGACAGTGGGTAAGATCGTCAGCGCAAGGTTACATTTGCGGCCCAGTGAGCGCCGACGAACTCAACGCTATAAGGACAACGTAGCGTCTAGCGTCAAACGTCCCAAGAGCCAACGACTAAGAACATCGAGAGCATCCAGCACAGTCTCACTTCGGCAGGATCAAGACGGCACCGAGGAGCCCCAGCCAGCGAAACTGATCGGTTTAGCTTACTACCCAGACGTACGCTTCGTTTGTCACAACTTGGATAGTGCCACTGGTCACAGAGATAACGCATGGTTTGGCCTGGACCTTACCTGCCGCCGAGTATAACGACTCTTTGTTGTGACAACACTACCGTACAGGCGTGGACATTTTAGTAGCCCTAGAGTGCCCATCCTGGAGTCAAAGTGTAAAGCTACCACGGTCAGCGTCCATGGGCTCAAGCCGACAAAGCTGCAGAGTACACAGCGTCCAGTAAAACTACAGATTTGCCCAGAAGACTGAGTTTGACACGTGCGTCATACCCAACGCACTCAGCTCAACACAACGCAGAGTACCCAGCGCCCGGCAAAACTACAGATTTGCACAGAATACTGAGTTTGACACGTGCGTCATAACCAACGCACTCAGACCAGCAAGACTACGGAGTACCCAGCGTCCGGCAAAACATTATAGTTGCTCAGAAGACTGAGTTCGACACGTGCGTCGTACCCAACGCACTCAGACTACAAAATGCAGAGTATTCAACGCCTAAGGAGGCAACATATTCGCCATAAGACAGAGGTCGACACGTGCGTCGAAATCAACGCACTTGGTCAACGCGAAGGCATCCAAGGCGGGCTAGAGAGCACACGACTCAGGGAAGACCGAGCTGTGCTAGAGTGTGCAACGCACAAGGGTGCAACCCAGCTGTTGCAACGCAAGGACCAAGGACAACGAGACGTACTACAGAGTACGTAGTCCCAGCTATAGCGACAACGTGCCTACGCCGCACACGACATTGAAGACGTGCTGAGAGCACGCAACCCAGCTGTATCGAAGACGTGCAACGCCGCACGCGATATTGGAGACGCGCTACAGAGAGCGCCCAAGGACAACGAGACGTACTACAGAGTACGTAGTCCCAGCTATAGCGACAACATGCCTACGCCGCACACGACATTGAAGATGTGCTGAGAGCACGCAACCCAGCTGTATCGAAAACGTGCTACGCCGCACGCGATATTGGAGACGCGCTACAGAGAGCGCCCAAGGACCACGAGACGTATTACAGAGTACGTAGTCCCAGCTATAGCGACAACGTGCCTACGCCGCATACTTCATTGAAGACGTGCTGAGAGCACGCAACCCAGCTGTATCGAAGACGTGCTACGCCGCACGCGATATTGGAGACGCGCTACAGAGAGCGCCCAAGGACCACGAGACGTACTACAGAGTACGAAGTCCCAGCTATAGCGACAATGTGCCTACGCTGCACACGACATTGAAGACGTGCTGAGAGCACGCAACCCAGCTGTATCGAAGACGTGCTACGCCGCACGCGATATTGGAGACGCGCTACAGAGAGCGCCCAAGGACCACGAGACGTACTACAGAGTACGTAGTCCCAGCTATAGCGACAACGTGCCTACGCCGCACACGACATTGAAGACGTGCTGAGAGCACGCAACCCAGCTATAACGAAGACGTGCTGAGAGCACGCAAGTAAGCCATCACCAACAATTTAAATTCATTATTTTATTTCCTTATTTACCGCGCAAGAAGCGCCATCCTATTTATACATTTATTAAAGATAGATCTAAGATAAAAGCACTGAAGCTAGATTTAATAAACAAGAGTTCTTGAATTTAAAATAAAACCGCTTCAGCTTCTTTATTTCTGGGTCCCAAAATAGAAATTGTTTTGTGACAGGACTACTGGTCCGGCGAGTGATACCCCAGCGTAAAACGTACCGTTACAACGTTAATAGTGTAGTCAAAAAAGTTAATTATGTCCTACGTAATTTTCGAATGTCTTCTAATGTAACTCCTGTTGACTTAAAACGTCAAGCTCTAGTCTTGAAACGTCTCTTAAAACGTCTTGGTAATCCAATTGAATTTACCTTTAATTACATATTCAGAAACGGTCTATAGTAAGCTCGACTCGTCCTCCCAATTAAAACTACAAATTGCTTTTAATTATGTAACACGCTACGTATAGGGTTTGCGAAAATTTGACCACCTTTCCAAGTTCAGAAATGAAATAATAATTGGAAGTGAATTAACTGCATATCTCAGTACTCGTAGCTGTATGTATCTTTATAAACTCATACATGAAAAAACACCTCATTACTTGTTTGAAAAGCTCCAGTTTTGTTTATCTAGAAGAATTCATGTATTTATAGTTCCTAGGCATTATTCGTTACATTCGTCTCATCTTTTTTTCATTAACACCATTAAAATATGGAATGCTTTACCTCGTAGGTTAAGAGAAATTAGTGGGAGAGGTGATTTTAGGCGCTTTATCTTTCAATTCTACTTCTTAGTTTCTTAACTTTTTATTACTTTACTTTCTCTATTCTTCTGTCTTTATTAATAATTCTTAGTTTTTAATTTCAAATAAGATTTAATTTAGCATCTGAGATATTTAATAGTTATCATAAGCTTTCTTTTTTTAAAATGTAACGTAATTTTGTACTTTGTAACTTTTCTTATCGTACCAACATAAATAAAATATTAAAAAAAATAAATCTAGTTAAAATTTTGACTTAGAACTAATTATGCTTCGCTGAAGGCGAGTGCTTGCATTGGAGCAGTTTCTGTTATCTACAGTCTAATTCAGAAGTTATATGTTTTCTAATATGATTTAAAACCCTATGTTATGGATAGACCCTATGGATATAAGCCCTATGGTTTATTTTCTGAATTTTTATGTTAATAATTAAGTTTAATAAATCATTTGTTTTCTAGATTTGATTTGAAGATTATGCTTTTTATTCTAATTTTCCGGGAAAACGTAGTCGCCCCTAATTAATTGATCATAAGTATTTAACCATCAACTTCAATTGGGTTCGCCTTAGCGATGGGTATGCTAACCTGGGCAAGGATGAAGGGTTAAATGATTGGCGGGTGTCACGGTAGGGATTATAGGGCAAGGTCAAGTAAAGTTATTCCTCCATTAGCTCGGCTCTGCTCGGGGTAGGGATAAGGTAGTCTAGCTTAAAGGTTGATGGTGTTCCTAGGAATAGTTTGTTCTCGTAGTTGCGAAAGAAAAGTGAAGGTCGAGTGCAGTTATTCCTCCATAAGCTCGGATCAGCTCGGGGAATGGATAAGGTAGTCTACCCAAAAGGGTGATTGTATTACTAAGAATAGCTGGTTCTCGTAGTTGGGAAAGAAGAGTGAAGACCGAGTTTTTCCTCCTTAGCTTGGCTGCGCTCGGGATCACAGGATGTTGAAAATTTAAACTAACTTTCTCAGATCTGCCACTTGTGCTAGCTAGGTGAAAAGAAACCGCGATGTCTCGTTCATAAGCTAAAACTGGGGGAAAACTACCATTTATTCAGTGATCTTTAAGGTTGGCGGCTGGGGTAGGAATACGCTTTACCACACAAGATGAGGTTAAATCAAACACCGACGAAAGAGTGGGGCATTATGAATGTATATATATAAATATGTGTATATGGAAGTAAATGGGAAGTAAATGGAAGTAAATATTAGTGTTTACTAGATCTTTTAATTAAACTTCTATCACCGTTTTCACATTAGTTTCTACATTAGTTTGATTAAATTTTTGAAAATTGCCAAAATGCAACTAAACTTCTGCATTACTTTATTCTTAAACACTGTTAGTTTAATTCATTTCTTTTAACATGATACAGTTACGTTTTGTGACTCCTGATCTTAGCTACTTAACACGATTGATTAAAAAACTTCTTTTAAAGCAATTAAGTTAGGGTCTGTTTCCTTATCTTGGCTACTTTGCACGATTAACTTAACAAACTTCTTTTAAAGCAGTAAAGTTAGAGTCTGTCCCCTTATCTTGGCTACTTGAGCACGATTACGTTTATTAACAAATTAAAATATTCTACAATACCTTATTGCTGGTATTTTGGAACGATTTATGTAAAAATTTAAGATATATACATTTTAAAGTCAACCAATTCAATTATGAGTGAAAATTCGTGAAACTAGCCTTCTAAAACAAGAAGTTGTTATTTTTATAACTTTTATGGATATTATTGAAGTGTATATGAAAGAAAACGAAATTGCAATTTTTTTAAGTTTTTTTTTCAATGAGTTACAAAGAATTTAGTTTTAGTTTTTTAAAAAATTAAACTTAGTAAAATTAATTGAAGCTAAGCAACGGCTTGTTAAAATTTTTTGATTCTTGGGCCAAGTACTCGTAATACACGTTAAATTACAAAAATTATTTTTTAAAGAAAAAAATTTTTTCTTTAAAATTAATAAGTTTTTATAAAAAATTTAAAAAAAAGTTCTGGACCTCATAGAAAATTTTTAAAAAATATTAAATACCAATACAAATTTAGAAATAATGCAGAAAAAATAAAAATGATGTATTCTCCATAAATAAGTCTGTTATGAAATGTTTTAAATCTGCACTACCTGTCTTGTGCGAGCCATACAGAGCACTGCACAATGGAATGATTGGTACAAACTAGAGGGAATAAATTATTCTGATGACGTTTTTAGTGCATTACGCTCTGTCTCCACGAGCAATGTTTCGCGCAATATTGCGAGCAACGAAATATTGCTTGATCTGGCAATTTTTCGATGGTGGGGCAAAATATTGCCGCAATGGGTAATATATGAAACATGGCGTTGAATGAGAGACATTATTGCATTAAAACATTTTAGTCTCTAGAAATCCTTAAAAAGTTGTATAAAATGTTTTCATACATTTTATTACTTATTTTCCACAAACATTCTCGTTTTCCGAACGAGTTTATATATTTCATAGTTTTATTTTTCCACCAATCTTCATTTGTCGCCATTTCTATTGCTCGCAAGAGCAATATTCTATGCATGGCAATATTGCCCTGCAAGCGTTTGGCAATGTTGCCGGACATATATCCTAGCTGGCAATTTAGCGTCTCCACGGGCTATATTTAGAAAATTCCCATTCTGGCAATATATTATTGCCGGACATATTGCCCGTGGACACGCTGTGTTAGGCACAGGAGAGTACGAAAAAAGGGTTTTTAAATATTTGGACAAGTGGGCGTGGTACCTCCCATACAAATATATCTTATTTTTCGCAATATCTGAAAAACCAGTAAAGCCAAAGGAACACATTTTTCGCAATATCTGGAGGAAAAAGTAAAACATATAACAAAGGATTACTCCATATAAAACCAAACTATAATACATTGCCCACGGAAATTCATAGTACCAAGGATACAATTTTCTTCAATAGAGAACGTTCAATTAGTGGCTTACTAGGATTTAATGTTTTGAATTATTCTGATAATCCAATAGATATAACTAAAATTAATACAATATCAATTGAATGCAGTATTATTAATGGATCATATATAAATGAAGTGTCTCAGTTTTCCCTTCAGTTAGTCCAGGATAAAAAATTACTTGAAATACCAATTAATGTTATATATTTGCCAGTTAATACAAGGCAAATAAGCACTCTTGTCCTTAAAGTCGTAGATCAATGCGGTAACCTCATTAATTTCCGTGGTGAAAATATCAATAAGGCTACATTTAAAACCTATATAAATAATGATTGTTTTCAATAAAAAGCAATTTAATAAAGACTTTAAGAATGAGAATGGATTTGCTGATGCAGAAAACCAAGACTATGATAATAATAATATGAAGTCAGAATCTGACTGTGATATTGAAAATATACTAAATAACGATGACGATTAAGAACACAAAATAAATTACAATACTGAATCTGAATCTGACTTTGAAAATGAAACAAAACAAAGGTTTAAAAAATAGATTATTACAAAACGAAAAAACAAAGGGTTGTAACAAAATTCTAAATAGCGATTAAGAGATCTTCGTAATAAAAGTACGCGTTCTTTGCAACAAGAGAAAAATGCTAGTAAAATCTCCAAGTTGAGTACCAACGTCAACATTCATGATATCGGTAATGATTTAATACCTATTAGATATGAAAAATATATCGATAACAAAAACAAAGAAGAAAAAATAGATAAGAAATAAAAAACATTTCATATTTAAAAAACAAAAAATAAAATTAAGAAAATTTATCATCCTGTTATATCAAACGAAATCCTCAACTCTCAAAATGATAAACAACATGTTAATTTACCAAAAAATAATAACAATAATAAAGATAAAGACAATAATAAAATTCACAATTTGAAGAGATATTGAAAATGATCGAAAACTATGGACAAGACAAACATTTTAAACGAAAGGCTAATGATCAGTTAAACACAGATTACAAACGTCTTAAACTATAAGAAAATACCCGAAAACAAAAAAATTCTTAACAACAGAGCATTCAAATTCTTAAGGATAGTAAAAAATTGGATAAAGAATATAGATCTAATATAGATTCATTGGGGAGATGGAGATATAGATATAGATATAGATATAGATATAGATATAGATATAGATATAGATATAGATATAGATATAGATATAGATATAGATATAGATATAGATATAGATATAGATATAGATATAGATATAGATATAGATATAGATATAGATATAGATATAGATATAGATATAGATATAGATATAGATATAGATATAGATATAGATATAGATATAGATATAGATATAGATATAGATATAGATATAGATATAGATATAGATATAGATATAGATATAGATATAGATATAGATATAGATATAGATATAGATATAGATATAGATATAGATATAGATATAGATATAGATATAGATATAGATATAGATATAGATATAGATATAGATATAGATATAAAAAGAATTTTTAAAACCTCTAATGGAAAAAAGTTTCTGTTGGAAAATATAAATGGCAGATGACACCTGGTCTATTTGAATTAGTTTTTCACACAAATCCCCTTCATTTCACTAAACGGGATTTACAAAATTATATAGATATTCTATTTTCTACAAATGCTCATAGACGTAATTATAACTCAAATGATCAAATTAAGGGAACCAAATCTTATAAATATCAACGTATAATAAGAAAGATATTCAATTTACCAAACGAATTGATATGTGGACAAGGTCTTAAAGTTTTAAAATCCATTAAAAATAAATCGAATTATGTGTATTGGGATGATCCCAATGAGTTAGTGGAAAAATTACGACTACTTTTGTCATCATCAATTGCTGAATAATAACCATAATAACGAAATTATATCCATCATTGAAGAGTTGAAAGAAGCTAATATAATTATATAGTCGAAACTGTATTCAAATATTGATAAACTTGGTCATTCTTCATAATCAAAAGATGACAATAGTATAGTAAATATCAAAGCAATTTTGCGAAATACTATTGGTTGGAATTAAGATGAAAATAAAAATATGAATTTACATATGAAAAGAGTTACCAACTAAGGATTACCCAATGATGATAATGATGCAATTTCTCGTATATTTTTCTTCGAGAATCTCAATAAAACAACAAACATCTATGAAAAGAAAATGGAAGATATAAATACCGTCATGGTGAATCTAAAAAGTATAACAAATATGTTAGAAAACAAAATAAGAGATTTGCAGTGAATGATAACATCAACCCGAGTCACCCTGAGTAAATTTTTTAAAATTTTCAGAATGACCTGTTAACGCAAATATAAAATAATTTAAACTAAAATAAACACATTTTAAGTGTTTGTGTTTGCGTTGCCGTATGGCAACGACAGGGTGTTTCGGGTTAAAATGATGTAGATTTAATTGAGTCAGCAATTGAAAATCGAACAAAATCTGTATATAAGGAAAGCTTTGAAGATTAATGATTATTTAAAGATTATTTAAGACTATTCTTGTTTAAATATGAAGTTGGTAAAAATCAGCTTAATGCTTAATTAAATGCTAAAAAATTAAAAACATTATATCCAAAAATAAAAGGATTACAATAGTAACATATATGACAATAAATAATAAACGAGACATAGTTGAAGAACTGCATAAACAAGCACGGAAAAATGTTAAAAGACGGCATTTAATTATGAAAGGAATTGATGACTTATGGCAAGCAGATTTAGTGGAAATGATTCCATATAGTGCTGCCAATACGAATTATCGTTACCTTTTAACTGTTATTGACACATTTTCAAAGAAGGCATGGGTGGAGGCTATTAAAAATAAAACTGGAGAAAACGTAACAATCGCAATGAAAAATATTTTCAACCGTGCACCAAAAAATCTCTAAACGGATGATAGAAAGGAGTTTTACAATGTACATTTTAAAAAATTAACGACATTGAAAGGTATCAATCATTCAACATTTTCAACTTTAAAAGCATCAATAGTGGAACGCTTCAATAGAACTGTAAAGGGAATGATGTGGAAGGAGTTTAGTTTTAGAGAAACATTCAAATGGATTGATAACTATAAAAGCCTAGTAAACCAATATATTAAATATTAAATAACAATTAAATAACAATCAAAAACATTTTCAGAGACCAAAATTTATGTTAAATGATAATGTTAGAACTAGTAAATATAAACATACTTTTGAAAAAGATTGTACACCAAATTAGACAACTAAAATTTTTAAAATCAGATCTATTCAAAATATAAATCCTACTTCACACATACTTGAAGATTATCAAGAAAATTAAATTAAAAGAGGTTTCTATGATTATGAATTAATGAAAACCAAATTCCTTTTTTCTTTTGTAAAATGGTTGGGATTCTTCTCAGACCATAATTCTTGCATTAATATATGTGATTTAACATAAATAAAATATCACATGTACATTATATTTTAGTTAAGCTCTTTGTGATAAGTCAACAACATGTCCTTTACTTTATCAAGAAATGGAATGTTTGTGGTTTGATTAGCTTCGACTCTTATCATTCTATTCCAAATGTGGAAAAAGAAAACAATTTGCTTCACAATGGCAATAAAACTATCGAGATACCTATAGGATCCTATGAATTCATGGATATATCTGAGAAAATTGTTGATGAATATGAAACATATAACAAAGGATTACTCCATATAAAACCAAACTATAATACATTGCCCACGGAAATTCATAGTACCAAGGATACAATTTTCTTCAATAGAGAACGTTTAATTAGTGGCTTACTAGGATTTGGTAAGAGAATATTAAAACCTAATGTTATGAATTATTCTGATAATCCAATAGATATAACTAAAATTAATACAATATCAATTGAATGCAGTATTATTAATGGATCATATATAAATAAAGTGTCTCAGTTTTCCCTTCGAGTTAGTCCAGGATAAAAAATTACTTAAAATACCAATTAATGTTATATATTTGCCAGTTAATACAAGGCAAATAAGCACTCTTGTCCTTAAAGTCGTAGATCAATGCGACCTCATTAATTTCCGTGGTGAAAAAATATCAATAAGGCTACATTTAAAACCTATATAAAGAATGATTGTTTTCAATAAAAAGCAATAAAAAGCAGTTTTTCAATTAAAAACTTATGCACTAGTTTTCTGACAACATCAAAAGAAGAATCAAATTCAAATAAAAAACCTATAATTAAAAAGCCATAGCCATAGCTGCTAGTGCTTTTCTTTTACTTATTGTAAATTTACTTTATAATAAATAATTAATAAAAAAAAAAAAAGCCAGCTCATAGAATTTATCTAACTAAATCGAACAAGAAGTTTTAAGAAAGCATTGGACTACAATTAAAAAACCGATATGAGTGACGTAATTAATGTTCTGTATAAACCATTTATCGACGATAGTATAGTGAAAAAAGATTACCACAGCTATATATCATATTTACAATAATTTAAAAATAATGATGAAATACGTATACCAATACAAAATCAGGACTTGTATGTATTACTTAGCGAGAGTTTTTTGTATATTGGGGGATTTGTATCCAATAGCGATAATTCTATTTCAAAAACTGTTAAACTCTCAAACAATTGTATAGCATATTTATTTGATGAAATTCGTTATGAGATGAATGGAGTAGAAATTGACCGTACAAGACAATTGGGAATTGCATCAGATATGAAAAATTACGTATCGCTTAAGGTATAATATACGTGTAAAAATGGAAAAACAGCAGCTTGTTTTCAAAAAATTTTTTGAGGTACAAGCAGTTGTTATTTTTTTTTTAATTATACATCTTATTGCTCATAAAAAATACTTTATAAAAATGTTTTTTTTTAGCAATTTCTGGCTTTTTATAGTTTTCGCTTAAAATGAAATTGAAAAAAAAAAACATCCAAAACTGTTCGATGGATATGGCCTTTCCCATGTATCTGACACAAACAAATCAAATGTCATTTTTAAGTATAGATCAATAATTGAGCATTCCACTTACGAACGACCACCGGGGGTTTTTTGAAATTATGAGTAATTATGAGAAGTTATGAGTTTTTGAAGGTTTGAGTAAAAAGTTTTAAAAAAAATAATTTTTTTCGCGCTTTTTTGTCAATTAAAAAAAAAATAAAAGGAAAAAGGCACTTGCATTTAGGTGGGATGTTTAAAGGACAAAATTAGAAACAAAATGCAATAAGATTCATTGAAATTGAAGCAATAAATTTTGAGTTATCTATCGAACCGTTTTGGATGATTTTTTTTTTCAATTTCGTTTTTAGCGACATCTATTGAAAGCCAGAAAATTGCTAAATATTTTTATAAAGTATTTTTTATGTACAATAATGTATAAATTTCAAAAAATATAACAACTCCCTGTACCTCAAAAAAATGTTTGAAAACAAGGTGCTGCTTTTCCATTTTTACACGTATATTATACCTTAATACATTCGAAAGTATAAATCTTGGAAACGCTGGATGGTGTCCATTTGAAGAATATAATACTGTACTTAAAACGGGTCATTTTAATTTTTGTGTTCCTTTAAAGACCTTACTTGGATCCGCTGAAGATTTTGATAAATTAATTGTGATGCGATCTAAAGATGATAAGAACATTATTAGTTCAACCACCGCCACTGATAATCTTAAATTAAAGATCTTGAGTATCACATGGAAAGTACCTCACATTCAACTTTCAGACGATTACCGAATGAAAATGTTAAAAACAATAAATAGTAAACTACCACTTAATATATCGTTTAGAAGCTGGGATGTTTATCATAATCCTTCTCTTGTAGAAAGTACAAATATTTTATGGAATGTGATAATGAAGAATGTGATTCTAGCAGGTGATAATGAAAGATCTCGAAACATACTTTTAGGATTGAGATACAAAAATAAGTTCATACATTGTAACTTAACAGATGTAAAAGTTCATCTTAACATATATATCCCTATGACGATCTCAATATTAGATGTGATCATAATCGTTATGCTTTAATCTATGATATGTACCAAAAATTTCAACAAGGATACTATAGACGTTCTCCACAACCGATATTATCACCAGAAAATTTTGTCAACATTGCTCCAATAATGGCTTTGGATGTCTTTCATCAAAATGAGAGTGTAAAAGGAGGTCCAATTGATATTATGATTGCATTAAAATTTCGAGCGAATGTACCTTCAAGTACATCAGCTTATTGTATACTTATTCACGATAAATTGTATGAATATGTACCGCTCACAAATATTATAAAAAAAAATAATTTAATACTTAGTGTTTTGTTGCAATAGTTTTTACGACCCAAATTGAAACGCTAAGTTTAATTTATCACAATGCTTTTATTTGCTCACGATTGGTGGTCTTTCTTGCTCACCGGAGCTAGTTATACTGAATCAACAATTAATACAAAGTTATTTCTTGAACTACTTCATTAATGTTTTCTATTAAAACTAGCGGCTACATCAGCTCATTCTAACGTTAGAATATTTCTCCAAAAATTTCAAATTAAGACAAACTTAGTTAAGGCAAATTGAATAGAAATTTACAGAATAGCAAATATACAGCAATTGAATCAAATTAAAAATATATGAATTTCAAGGATTTTAAGTATAAAATGAATAAGAAATTCTAAACACTTAGTGTAAAACAAAACATGTAGGAATGTGTTTGTTCTATACAAATAAGTGTTATGAAGACTAGTTCTATTTATTTATCACAATTTTTGCAACTGTTGATGTTCAAGGTTTTAAAATCTACGATAATCGCTTTGTTTTTAAGGAGATTGCCGTTGTTTTAAATAAATATGAATGCCACTGTTTCTACATAAAAGCTCCATTCAAATTCAAGGATCTGTTTGAAGATGATCAAAGTCAATCCAATTGGTCAAAATTAAATCATCATAATTTATCAAGGGATTATGGAGGCGTCTCATTTAATAACCCTCAAAGTTATTTGAAATCTCTTTTAAAGAATAAAAATGTGTATGTCAAGGGGATGGGTCGAAGAATTTCTAAAACAGTGTGTTTTCAATACAATGTAATGAACAATGTAATGAAATAAACTTATCCATATTATATAATATATATCCAAGAACATGCCAATGCCAATACCGCGTTAAGAACAACAACAATAAAAAGAACAACAACAATAAAACAAGGAAACAGTGTCAAATACAATGTGCTTTAAAATCTGCATTAATTTTATATGAATATATGTGTTATCTGTATGATAAATAAATGAAACATAATAAAAAAACTTGCTATATAAAATCAATCAGACTAGATTTTATTCCAATTCCATGTACTTATTATAGTAGATTTGAAAAAGAAGATTGAGCATTAAATATTTTGAATGTCGTGAAATTGAAACAGAAATGATTCTAAGTAGTGGTGAAATTCAGAGAGTTCGAGTTCAATATCCAAATTATGAATCATTGAAGGTGGGAATTATTGATGTAAAAGACTACATACAGACTATAAACATGGTTATTACTTAAATAATAGCAGACGGGGAAAGATTGAACACAGCAACATAATCTTAAGAAGACTTTTATTATTTGTATTTGTTGCTTCAAATATATTACAAATACATCATATAGTATGCTATCCAACTGGAAATTATTTACTGAGTATGGAAAACAAGTTAGTTTTATCATACAAATTCCGAATACTTAGTGTGTTTACTTCAGATAAAAGTAAACATAACCTTTCAATTGGAAAATCTTAAATGCAATGATATTAATACGATCACTCCATCACCGACCACAACATTGAGAGATCCGTACAGAGTGCCTACTTATGATGATTCAGACTATCAACAAAATGGAGAACGCCATCACAAAATAGTCCAACTCCATAATGGACATTTTCTGTTGAAGATGCTATTGAGGCTTTCAGTAGAAATCTAATAGAGAAAGAAATGCAATCTGTTGGAATTTATGAAAGTTCAGGAATTTTTCATCGTCATTTTAATTTAAAATATGAATCATTTGAAATAAGAATTAAGTGTTCCTACTATAGCAATTATGAATTACGTACACTTAATATCTATTCTTTTGAATATAATGATGATGACACTCGGCAAGAACAATATGAACGGTCAAATTATGCTATACAAAGAAACAACCATTGATGTTAATGCTTACTTTCAAACTCTACATATGAGCATACAGTAAATCAAAAGGAAATGTCTGTTATCAAAGCTATCTGTAGTTTTTTAAAAAAATTCACATATCATACCGGAGAATGAAAAGAATAAGCTTGTTAACATTCAATCGAAAATGGAATCCAAAAACAATTTGAGAAATATAAATTCTCGATTTGGTGAACATTTTGAAAACTGCCCAAGCTGATGGTGGTTGTTCATCATTTGATCGCATGGAAAACGAGGCGAATAAAATAATCCAAATTTATATAAATATATATAATTTAAATCGTTGTAAAAATTGATATTTTTATAAATAAATATAAAATTAACCTTTAATATTATAAAGGGTGTTTTTTATAGAGTAATACAAGTTTAAATCATAATAAAACATAGTAATATATTTTTATTTGTACATTTATGTCGATTGTATCAATGAAACAAGCTTTATTGGATATAAAATTTTATAACATTAATGCTAAATATGATTTTGGCCATGTGGCCGCCACAACTGGTGCGTAAAAGGCGCAATCTGGAACATCAATTTTCACAAACTTTTCGCAGCATTTGCGACGGTATCTCGCCGATAACTCTTCGAATGTTGATTTCCAGGTGTTCAATTGTTTGTGATTTATCGACGTAGACAAGTGACTTTACATAACCCCAAAGAAAATAATCCAAAGGGGATAAATCACACGATCTTGGGGGCCAATTAATTGGGCCATTTCGTGAAATAATTTTTTCGTCAAAAGTTTCCTTAAGTAAATCAATTGTAGCGCCCGCTGTGTGGGATGTGGCTCCGTCCTGTTAGAACCACATATCAGCAAGATTAGTGCCAGCTAATTGAGGTACGACAAACTTCGAATCATGTTCCTATACCGTTCACCATTGACAGTAACATTCTGACCATCATCGTTTTTGAAGACATATGGGCCAATGACTCCGCCAGCCCATAAAGCGCGCCAAACAGTAATTTTCTGTGGATGTAATGGTGTTTCGACAAAAGCTTGTGGATTCTCCTCACTCCAAATACGACAATTCTGTTAATTTACGTACCCATTCAACCAAAAATGAGCTTCATCGGAAAATAAAATTTTCCATGAAAATTCAAAATCAATATCAATTTGTGCTTCAGCCCATTCGCCGAATTGGCGGCGCATACGATGGTCGTTTGGCTTTAATTCCTGCACAAGTTGAGTCTTAAAAGGTTTTAAGCCAAGATATTTTCGTAAAATCTTCCATAAAGTGAAAGGACACAACCCCAGTTGCTGAGAACGAATTGATTGATTAGGATCATCTTCAATGCTTTCCTGTACAGCGGATACAGATTCTTAAGTGCGCACTGTTCGGCGTCTCACAGGATGCACATTATCAGTAACAGTAAATGTGGTCCGAAAACGATCTATTGTTCTTCAAATTAGCAGCTCTGAAGGACGATTATGTACGCCATAAAATGGACGAAGTGCACGATAAGTTTGACGAACAGAACCATTATTTTGATTAAAAATTTCCACAATTTGCACGCGTTGCTCTGGTGTAAGTTTTATAATAAAATGTCAAAGCAAACTTAACAAAAAGCAACTATCAGCTGTTAAATGGGTGGTCAAATGAAGTAGTGATGCCAACTCAAAGTTGTATCACTCTTTAAAAACACCCTGTATTTATAGTAAAAAAAATTAATTTCACAAAAAAACAATAAATGAATAAATAAAAATATTATAAATTTTTTTTTATATGATTTTTTATTTAAATATGTAATACTGAAGCATTGCTTCATTTTTTCTTTTATATATTTCATTTTGTAACAGCTCTCGAGATGTTGATAAGCTGAAAGATCTAATTCATAATTGGTGCAATGAGCAAATTTTATTAGATGAAAATGAAAAGCTCCCCACATCAAATTCAGAATTAAAATTAAATATCTCTTCCAACATTGAATGGTTTTTTGAAAATAAGTTTTCAAAAGAATTAGTGGGAATTGGTTATAAGTATAAGATAAGTGATAATCTGAAAATATATACAAAACCATTATTTGCATTATTAGGATTATTAATTATTAAAGAATTTCATATACATAAATGTACAAATAGAATAGAACTTAAAGCTTGAAAAAATAATTAAAACACAAAATTATTTGTTTTCCATGCTAATATGTTAGATATAAAACACAAAAACAAAAAATAAATAAAAATAATTAAAAATGGTTTGTTTTATTTGCAATTTTTATTTGAAGGTATTATGTTGAAACAATGTTTTTTAATTTTTTTATATTACAAAAAAAAATGTAATTAAAAAATCATCGTATGTATCACAAATGTGGGAAAAATTATGATAAGGCCTTAAAAAAACAACAAACACGCGGCTGACTCACGCCAATGCTTCAAAGTACGCCTAACAAGTTACAGTCCACAAATTTGAATCTCCAAGGCATCAAGCCCCCCTGACAAGCGCGCATTTATGGACACACACACAAGTCACACACTTTTATTTCACTAACACATAAGCTATTTTCTTTGTGCCCCTAAAAGTATACACTATATTGGAAGATATTGAGCTCCAAGGATGAGGGAAGTGGGCACATGCTTACGTTCTCAATAGATAGGGAGTCACTTGAGACTATCAAGTCAAGGGGCTCAACTACCAGCTTCCGCTTTGGAACCATTACGGTGTTGGGCACAAAATCGCCCCCAACGACCAAACCGTTCGAAGCAGCAACATCGACAGCTGCAGCGCCCACAGCTGTAACGTAAACAGTGGTAACGTCCACAGAAGCCACATCTGCGACTTCCAATGAAGGGAAAGACGCAACGCCACCAATACAACTGACTGGTGAAGTTGTTACGGAAAAGTTCGCCTCCGTCTCGGTCATCACCGCAACACCTTCAATCGGAGATCAGGCAGAGGGCATGAACCTCTCTGCTCTCTCGATTGATAGTAAGAGCGAACCTCTTACAGAGGTAGGAGTAACGCTGCCCGAAAAAGAACGGGGCAGCAGCCCGGTGCTATGATCAGCACAGTAACCAGCACGAGATGTGCCCAGGTGAACCTTCATCATGCAAAAGCTGCATCGGCAGTTATTGCTCGAAGGTTCACCACAGAACAACTGAGCTTCGTGCTGACCGAAGAACCCTGGTGCTACAGGGGAAAAGTCAGTGGCCTCTACTGCAAAGAGGGTCAGGTAACTTGGGACCAGAGAACAATCAATCCCAGATGTATCCTAATGCACAAAAATATTAATTATATTTGTCTTTCAGAATTTATGACGCGGGACCTATCACTTATCGAGACTCACATCGAAACTGATGGCAAGCACCGCGCCATAATGATTGCATCCGCTTCCTTTCCTGGGGACGATCTCAACATTCCCCCAGCGGAGATGAAAAGACTTGTGGAGCACTGCAGGAAAGAGCAACTTCCACTACTCATCGGCTGTGACGCCAACGCGCACCACACAATTTGGGGAAGCACCGACGTCA
Organism: Dichetophora obliterata; assembly: GCA_963920525.1. Taxonomy (NCBI): domain Eukaryota; kingdom Metazoa; phylum Arthropoda; class Insecta; order Diptera; family Sciomyzidae; genus Dichetophora; species Dichetophora obliterata. The sequence goes on from OY986435.1 coordinate 116,618,559, forward strand.
ACATCAGAGGTGAGTACCTTTTAGAATTTATTTTAAGTAGTAACCTAGACTTTTTCAATGTGGGGGTAACACCTACTTTTGTGACTAGGGCTAGAGAGGAGGTTGGGGATATGATTAGGGAATGGAGGTTATCAATGGAACCTTCAATATCTGACCATAGAATAATAGAGTTTAGATTTGGGGCAAAATGTCAAGAGATAGAACCCAAAAGAAACCCAAAAAATACCAGTTGGGACACATACACCAACACCCTGAAAGAAAACCTACAGAACGCAAAAGCTAGGAGTAGAATTAGTAACATCCTAGAACTTGAATGCTATGTAGAGCAGGTAAACAATGCAGTATATAATGCCTACGAATCTAGCTGTCCAACAGGGCACAAGGCAAGAACAAAACATACTCGTTGGTGGAGCGCCGAGCTGATCCCTTACACGGAAGAAGGTGCGATGCCGCTTTAATGCCGCAAAGCGCAACGGAGAATGGCACAACTACACGGCGACTCTGACGGAGTAAAATAAAGAAATCAAGAAAGCCAAAAGACAGAGCTATAGAACTTTCTGTGAAGACATTTCTTCCACGCCAGCCGCAGCCAGGATACACAAAGCAATGGCTAAAGGCAGAGTGGGGACAAGAATGTCACTTTTATTGCCGGACGGAAGCTATACGCTTAGAGAAGATCAACGAGCCAGTCACCTTCTAGAAACTCATTTCCCGGGCAGCACACCAGTAACTGAATATGAGACGGCAGACAGGCAAATTGCCGCAAAGAAGAATGGAAACTCGCAACGAGCATTTGTACTAAGGCTCGTTTAGATTGGCCACTCAGAACCTTTCAACCATTCAAATCAGCAGGTGTAGACGGCATCTTTCCTGCACTTCTACAAAAGGGTGCAGAAACTATATCGCCTCACCTAGTCAATATAACTAGAAGCAGCCTTGCGCTGGGCTATATCCCAAGGAAATGGAGAAGGGCCATAGTCACCTTCATACCAAAAGTAGGGAAAACAGACTACACGTTACCAAAGTTGTTTAGACCCATTAGCCTTACCTCATTTGTACTAAAGCAATGGAAAAGGTTATAGATAACTATATAAGAACTGAGATTCTGGAGAAGGCGCCAATGCACCCATGCCAACATGCGTATAGGGCGGGTAGGTCTACAGAATCTGCCCTATACCAGCTGGCTAGTAACATCCACTCGGCTCTCATAAACAAAGAAATCGCTACTATGTGTCTTTCAAGACACAGAAGAACCCTTTGCTAATACTTCTCACGAGGCTGTGAAGAAGTCTTTACATAAAAAAGGAGTAAATGATATGCTCAGCAGATGGATATGGCAAATGCTTAGCACTAGAACTGCAGAAACAAAAGTGGGTAACACCACTATACGAATCAAAACAACAAAAGGCTACCCACAAGGCAGAGTCCTTTCTCCACTGCTGTGGAGTCTTGATGTGGACGAATTATAAACGATGCTAACCGAGAATGGCATAAAATGTCAGGGTTATGCAGACGACATCGCCTTAATAGCGAGAGGGAAGTTCGAGTAAACACTCTGTAATCTGATACAGAGAGCACTGTCAGTAACAAAGGAGTGGTAAAACGCGGTGGGATTAAGTATCAACCCAGCGAAAACCACCATAGTACCTTTTACTAACAAAAGAAGCCTGCCAAACCTCCGAACAATGAGAATGGATGGCACTGAAATTCCATTCAAAGGAGAAGTAAAGTATCTGGGACTTACACTAGATTTAAAGCTTCTCTGGAGAAGACATGCAAAGGTAACTATAAACAAAGCAACGCGCGCACTCATGGTATCTAGAAGCCTGGCAGGGAAAAGCAGGGGTTGTAACCCAACAATTCTCCGCTGGATGTATACCATGATGGTGAGACCCATCCTCACCTATGGTGCAATAGCATGGGCTGAGAGAACCAAGCTAACCACAATGAGGAATATGCTAACAAAGGTGCAGAGACTGGCCTGTGTATGCATCACAGGGGCCATGAGGACTAAGGCCTCAAAAAAAAAAGTGGTCCGGGTCACCTCCTGAAAACAAACTTTGGTTTATTTTATGATGATTCCCAAAATATTGCAACTCTAGCTTTAGCCGTTCGTGAGCTGGAATGGTTTGAAATAACCTCTAAAAATCGCGTTTTTGATTAATACTATTTATACCACACTACCTTCGGTCAAAAAATTGTCACAAATAGTGTAAATCGATGAAATATATAGTTTTTTTTTTTTTAAATCTGCCCACACACTTAGTTATTGAGTTATTTGCAGTGATTTTTTCAATTTTTTTTAATGTAGTTTTTATAAAAATATATATGGTATCCGTGGTATCATTGGAAAGGTACTGAATGCTGCTTTTCATTTCTGTCGTTAATTAACCCTTATAAGCACTTTTATAAAAATGCATTTTTTATCAACATGATAAAAAATTTGTGGTTATTTATTAAGTCGCTAATTAAAAGATAAAAAAAAACAATTTAGAGTTTTATCAAAGAAATAATTTTTTTTTATTCCAAATCTTTTCGTGATTCAATTTTACAGTAACGCTTGCGCGATTGAATCTTGTTTGCAATATGTGCAGGTCTGTTCTTATCAATTACCGAAACGCAGGATTGGCTTACCACTTGTACAAAACGTTCCGTATTTTGTGAATGACATGGAAATTCTGAAAATTGTTTGTTAAGAAAAGCATAACAATTATTTTAAAAACTTTTCATTACCAGGAATTTTTACAATTTCATTGGAGTCGTGTAGTTCTAATAAGTATTGTTGAGTATAGAACTGGATGCATGGCAGTTCTGTATTAGCTCTTAATTCATTCCAATCTATCATATTTTTATAGGAATCACAATTGAATTGTATCTTGGGGACATTAAATTGGCGAATTCCTTGTGTGTCATGAGCACGCAATTGTAAAATAATATCGTAGGCTTCCTTTCGTGTCGCCTTGCTCTCATCTGTAACCATTGCCAGTAAAATATTTTCTGGGTGAGCAAAAAATCCATTAATTTGAACAGAGCGTTGTACAATAAATTGCATATCTGCCGGTAATTCGCGCGTCCACTCAATGTATTTAAACAAGTGGCAGCTGCCATGAATGGCTTTTGGTTGGCTTTTTATTAAAAACCAAAATGGTGCGTAGACCCTCATAACAAAAAATGCTAGCTGCTTTAACTTTTCGCAAGCCACAGGCTTCGTAACATATAGCCGCAAAATTCTTGATGCTGTTGTCAACCAGCGTGAAAGATTGAGCGGGCCAGGTTAATGCTGGCCAAATGTTCATCGCACGCCCAAGCATCAACTGCTCGTACCATATCATAAAGATATTTTTGATCAGCTCGCAAAACCCAGTCATCAATATTTGTGGGCATACAGCCCATCGCAATTGGATCAAAGTTATGAGCAATCTAAAGTTAATATTTTATTGAAATTAACAGTTAAAAAAAAACAACAAAATAATTGAATACAATTTACCGGCACATCTTCGCAGCCCTGTAATGTATGCCCAATTATTCCTAGCCAGTTTTGCGGCCCATTAGCTTTTCCTAACATTTCTTTGAGTAACGCAGTGAATGGCAACTCGTTAAAATGAAAGAGGCATATTAGCCACTGCAAAGGGCGCTGCAATTGTCGTTCTAGGTTACAAATCGCTCCATTAAATTTGCCTGTGTTGGTGCTGGTTCCGTCGCAATTTACAGCGACCACGTGCTCTAGTGAAAACTTTTCAGCTTTCAAGTAATTGACAATATCGTTTGCGATACCAGCACCGCTTCCGTCTACGGGAGTTAAGTAACCAATGTAGTTTGAGCTGGGTTCGCTTACCAGAGTTATATGCTCCTCCATCATTTTAACGTTGCGTGGTTTGCCATTCACAGTAACTTGTTTCAAAGTGCGTTCCCTTTTTCCATCAAAAGAAATGCATTTTAGTATTTCATTGTTTTTTATGTCTCTTGGTGATTTCGCCCTAGCTTTAGTTCGCTCCCTTTGGATTTTGTGCTGATCAATAATTATAGGAATGTCCAAGTCTTTTAGCAATGTTGTTCAATCGCGTCGGAAGCGAATTTCATCTGGGGGGGCAGTACAAATGGGGGGGCAGTACAAATGGTGGTGCAAAAAAAGTTCACCAAAATTTCTTCACATGAAACATGAAGAAGAGAGAAAGAAGAGGAAAATATATAATACAAAAATATTATCGTTGTAAAAAAACTGATATTTTGAATAACTTTTCCTTTTAAATTGTTTATCTAGCTAAAAAAGTGGGGGGGCAACTGCCCACCTTGCCCCCCCGCTTCCGACGCCAATGATGTTGTTGTGAGCAGAGCCCCAAAGCGATTGGATACACTGGCACGGTCCAACGCAGCACTGAATGTTGGTAAGGAAAAACTTTGTACGCTTGGTCCAAGATCTTTAAGATCTTCCTCAGACGATGATGAATATGGATCATCCACATCCATTTCTCTTAGTTGTGGTACAAAAGTGGCTGTTGCAATACTTTCGTTTTCACTTTCGCTTTCAAAGTCCGTAATAGAATCACATGGGATGTGGTTTTCAACGTCATCTAGCGTGAGCAACCTTCGGCTCGACTGATCAAGGTAAAAATTCCAAACATGCAATGGCATTTGTTTTTCACCTGGGCAACTAAAGGACACTCTAATTTTTAGAGCACATTTGCAAACAGAAATTGAAAATAGTTCGGCCCACTCGCTTGCATTGTATTGCGATGGATTTTTTGTGATATCCCGATATAAAAGCGTTAAATTTTGAAGTTTTTTGCGGATCGCAGTCTTCGATATAACCGGAATTTCTGCTCTTTTCCAAATTTTGCTTAAATCATTTAGCATGTTTTGATGATAATTAGATAGCCCGTAAGACCGATTATTATTTTTTTCGCGCAAAAATAATAAATGTTTTATTACATCACTTTTTGTTGGCAATTGATTTTTATTTAACTCGCGAGAAACGAAAAGCATTTTTTTTATGAATAACTTGAACAATTAAGCGATCACAATTTAAAAACTCACATTTATATAATATAATATAACTCATTGTCAAACCTAAAAGTCATGTAAAAGTCATGAGTGACTACTTATAAGAACTGTGGTAAAATTTACTCTTAGCTGTTTTGTCTAAGTACAATAAAGTATTTTCCTATACTTTATTCCAAAGTCCATTTAAAAAATGCATTCTTTATCTACATGATTTAATTTTATTTCTCTTATATTTGAACAAATTCAGGAATTGAGGCAAAGGCCATCACAAAAAAATAAAAATAAAATAAAATGCATTTTTATAAAAGTGCTTATAAGGGTTAATTAACGACAGAAATGAAAAGCAGCATTCAGTACCTAAAAAAAAAAAAAAACAAAACTATGTACTTCATCGATTTACACTATTTGTGACAATTTTTTTGACCGAAGGTAGTGTGGTATAAATAGTATTAATCAAAAACGCGATTTTTAGAGGTTATCTCAAACCATTCCAGCTCACGAACGGCTAAAGCTAGAGTTGCAATATTTTGGGAATCATCATAAAATAAACCAAAGTTTGTTTTCAGGAGGTGACCCGGACAACTTTTTTTCTTCCATACAAGTTGAGGCGCCTTAATGAGGACATGCCCTACAGCAGCACTAGACGTAATTCTGGTCCTAACACCCTTACACCTTGTCATAGAGGGAGTAGCCAAGCGAACTCTGTTGGGCATTGCAAAAGAGGGGACAGGTTTAGGTAAAACTATCAGTAGTAGAGAGAAGGAGGATATTGCAAAGCACACTCCCTACATCGATCTACCAAGAGACGATATAGTAAAACTTCGAAAAACACTTCCGAATAAAGCTTAGCACCAAGAAAGAGTGGGACAGCAAGATGATATCGCAAGTCAAGAAACCACACAGTATAGCATGGTATACAGATGGGTAAAAGACATAGGAAGTGTAATGGCCACCTCTGAAAAAAAATAACCACCTACGTATCTTACGTAGTGGCACGCAGCGTGCAGTATCCCACCGCTAACTTAATAAACAACTACATAACGTATAAAATATAAGCTAAAACATAAAAGATTAACTAAAATATACAGATAAAATGTAAACATAAACATTAAACTAAGATAATACAAACATAGGGCAATTTTGAAGATCGTCGTGAAATTGCTTGGAAGGGAGGGTAAAGAAGACGAGTCCCTATAACATCTAGGGATGTAAGCATTTTCAAGTTAATTTCGAGTTCTTTGTTTAGTATCCGGTTCTTATTTTTCATAAAGTGCACATACATTTAATATTGTTGTGTCTTGGCGTCAACGGTTTGGAAAGATCCCCGACTGCCCGGCGAGCTAGCCAGAGCAGAGCTAGATGTGCACAATCCTCCAGATCGTTTCGACGCAAACCCGTAAGACCAAGCACACTACATTTGGCGCCCAACGTGGGGCCAGGCTGCTATTTTATATAGCAGTTGAGTTCCTAAATTAAACCTACTTTCATATGAATAACATCTTCATATTTTTGCTCTTTGTATAAAAATAATGGATTTAATTTTTTTATTTATGATAATGATCTAATACATCGGAATATATTTGTTTGGAATTTTCGGTTTTTATTGTGTAAATCTCGGTATAAGTTGACCAAGATATCGATTGTTGAGGACTACTTATCATACATAGACAATTTTTTTTTTTGGAATTCTATAGGAATTGCGATGATATTAGAATTAATTTTAGATCATCGACCATTTAATTTCAAACCGCATTTAAGTTTGTTTTTTGAGTAAATTTTATTAATTCATTTAAAAGCTTTTGGAATTTCGTTTTTTTAATTCATTTTGAATTAGCGACCGTTAGCCTTTTTACGAAATTGCTTTTAGATAAAAAATTTTTTTTTCAAACATTTTGTTCTGAATTGTCTTGAGATGCTTACGGAATTCTAACAATAAGCTACACTTATCCTTATCTTACCTTGTCTGCTCAGAACCAGGACTTACCTTGAATATCTCGCTTGAATTTTTTTTTATTTTGTAATGGCTGTACGTCACAGCAATGAAGATTTGTCTCTTCCACTTCAAAGTGAAGAGGAACCATTTTGCGGGGTGTGCAGTGACATAATGAATAACAAACAAGAGATTTGTTCCACTCCATGTAAACACAAATTCCATAAGACATGTATCTCAAATTGGTTGATAGAGAACAAAAGTTGTCCTCTTTGTAGGCAAGATTGTGATGCGACAAAGATAACAGATGTTTCTTCAAGCAATCATACTAATCCCAATTTATCAGTCACTGATAATTCAGTGTCAACTTTAGGTATTTCGAATAAGGAGCGTGGAATTTCAAGTGAAAGCCACTATCCTAGAAATTCTAACAGTCGTGGGAGAAGCTATCGGAACAATAGAGGACGCGGTGCTGTGCCAAAGACAACTCGGCCTATAACTCGCTCTATGCATAGTGAAACCATTGAACAGAACCTTGATTTAAATCCTCGGGACTCCATTGGGGATCCTCTTAGATCTTTGGCTACCCAAACCCAACAAAAAGCACCTCTTCAACATCCTCAAACGAATGCAAATTCATTTACAAACCGTGAGGATGTTGTAAATATTGCGCAATCGATTGTACAGAATGGACAAAGAGCTATAATGGAACAGCTAACTTCCCATCTGAACAATACGATTGAACAAATTTTAGAACGACAATTTGTGCCCTTCGAATCAGAAGTGGCATAGTTCCACAAAACCCACCTGTCACTGAACCAGAATGGCCTCGGGACATGCCTAACGTTGCACTAAATAGCATGCCTTTTGCACCTGAGCAACCAATTCGTTCATCACAAATCAGTAATAGTACACATTTCGGCAATCAGCCAGAAAAAGTAGCTTATATTATACATAATTGGCACATAAAATTTGACGGTACGAAAGACGGAATGACCGTCGACGAATTTATATACCGATTACAGTCTTTGACGCAACAAAACTTATCAAACGACTATCGGGTACTTTGCGATAACCTTCACATCCTTTTTGTTGGCCAAGCCAAAAATTGGTTTTGGAAATTTCATCGTAGTCATTGTCAATTCTCATGGGATTTATTTAGTAGAGAACTACGAAAAAAATACCAGGATACTCTTTCCGATTTTGATATCTGAGAAAAGATACGGAAAAGGCGACAAAGGGAGAATGAGAACTTCGATGATTATCAACTAGTAATCGAAGACTTAGTTGAGCGGTTGCAGAATGATATATCGGAAGGCGAATTAGTAGATGTTTTAATGCGTAACTTAAAGCCAAACTTGAGGTTCGAACTTCTGCATCTAAATATCCGTACTTTATCTAAATTGCGTGAAGAAGTTCGAAAACATGAAGCTTTTGTTTCAGAGTTTGGTTCGCAATCTTTAAGAATTAAGCCTAACTGGCAAAAACCTCATATTTCGGAAGTCGCTAATAGCAACTTCGACTCAGTTTCAAATGAGGATGAAATCTCAGAAATCAAGAATTTGCCTTTACCTCTAACTTGCTGGAACTGCGACAAGCATGGGCATCGGTATGATGATTGCTTGGAGCAGCGTAAAATTTTCTGTTATGGCTGCGGGAGAAAAGATATTTTCAAACCAAAGTGCAGCGCATGCAATCCCTCGGGAAACCGGAAGCGGGATGCGTCCACAAACACCTCATAATCGCATCCCCTAAACCAGAACTTAGTGATGTCAGTACATCAACTGAATCGGAACCTGGCACACCTGAATTTAAATTTACTATATTACACAGACAATCCAAACAAAACAAACCACTGCTTAGACCAATCATACCTTTTCACGAACGGCTTGATAAATATGAAAAAGTTCGAAGACAAATTTTTGGCGATACTTCGGCAATCCAAGCAGATTTAGAACCAAAAATCAAACGTTCAACACGGCGTATGAGAAACTTTTGGAAGTTGATTACTTCGACCCGGAAAAAATTAGTTTCTGCTATATTCACTAAATCTGATGAAAGAATATACACCGAAGTCAATATTCTAGGTAATACGTATATTGCACTGTTAGATTCAGGCGCAACTATAAGTTGCATTGGTGGTGAAGCAGCTACTGAGCTTCTCAAAAGCTCGGAAACACGAAAGTGCAGTGGTTCTGTTAAAACTGCAGATGGTAGTTCTTGTCGTGTTGTTGCTAAGCTATTTACAGAGTTTACTTACAAAAACCTAACAAAAAGTATCGATTTGTTCATTATTCCGAACTTAAAGCAGAATATATACTTAGGTATTGATTTTTGGCAAAAGTTTGGGCTGATCGATTCTCTTGTTCACAACTTCGGAGCCATTTCTGAGCTAGACGTAGGCAAGGAAGATCCTTTTAGTGACGAACCTAAAATGCATAATCTCTCTTCGGAACAATATAAGCGTTTAAAGGTGGTTATAAATATATTTCCTTCTTTTGAACGTGAAGGCCTTGGTAAAACCAGCCTACTTGAGCACATAATCGATGTCGGCGATGCAAAGCCTGTTAAACAAAGACACTTCCCAGTATCCCCCGCCATCGAGAAGCTCAAGTACGCTGAAGTACGCTGGTTCGACGTAATAATAAAAACCGCTTATGTTTGAATTCGCGTGAAGTTAATAAGCATACAATTAAAGATGCTTATCCGCTACCACACATAGACGGAATCCTAAGTCGTCTTCCACCTGCTCGATTTATTTCTGGTCTTGACATGAAACACGCATTTTGGCAAATACCTTTAGAGGAAAAGTCGCGTCAGGCGACACCGTTCACAATTCCAAATAGGCCACTTTACCAATATGAAGTTATGCCATTTGGATTGTGTAACGCTCCGCAGACGCTTTGCAGACTAATGTGCTTCCTGGCAATCTCAGAGATCGTGTTTTTATTTATTTAGACGACTTGATCGTTCTTTCGGAAGATTTCGAGTCACATTTGGTTCTTCTGCAGGAAGTAGCCTTGCACCTACGAAAAGCTAATTTAACTTTAAACATTGCGAAATCAAAATTCTGTATGACAGAGATAAAATATCTCGGATTGTTGGCCAAGGTCAGATAAAAACGGATCCAGATAAAATCTCTGCCATACAAGAATTTCCTGTACCTATTTCTGTAAAGCAAGTTAGAAGCTTTTTGGGCCTTTGTGGATGGTACAGGCGCTTTATCGAAAATTTTGCAGCCGTCACATTTCATCTTACAGAACTTTTGAAGAAAAGTAAAACTTTCGATTGGAATTCTGAAGCGCAGGAATCTTTTGAAAAACTTAAATTTCTTTTAACTTCAGCTCCAATCCTGAGCACCCCCGATTTCTCAAAACCATTTATCTTGCAATGTGATGCAAGCCTGTTAGGCTTAGGCTGTGTTCTTGCTCAGGTAAACGAGGACGGAGCAGAGTTGCCTATCGCATATATGTCGACCAAGCTTTCGAAAGCTCAGCGCAACTATTCGGTTACCGAGTTAGAGTGCCTGGCTGTCATAAACGGAATCAAGAAGTTTAGATCCTATATAGAAGGTCAAGAATTTACGGTAATAACCGATCACGCTAGCCTTCAATGGCTAATGAGGCAGAAAGATCTATCCGGACGATTAGCCAGGTGGGCACTTAAATTATAGGGATTTTCTTTTACAATTAAATACAGGCAAGGTACCGAAAATGTTGTCGCAGATGCTCTTTCTCGATTACCTGAGTTAGAAATCAACGCACTCGACGATATTGGCCCCATAGTCGATCTATGTTCAGAACATTTTAAATCCACCGAATACGCAGAATTAAAAGAACGAATCTCTCAGAACCAATCAAAGCTTCCGGATTTAAAAATAGTTGGCAATTTCGTGTATAAACGCACTGAGCACTTTTCTGGCAATTCTGAGCAAGAATTAGATTCGTGGAAACTCTGGATTCCTAGTTCTCTTGTTCCAGATGTCTTATTTTGAGCACACAATCCACCATTGGCAGCACACTGTGGAACAGCTAAAACCCTAGAGAAGATCAGGCGATATTTGTTCTGGCCTGGGATGGTTTCACAGATACGAGAATATGTGAGCAAATGTGAAATTTGTCGATGCACCAAAAATCCAAATTCTATCTTGAAACCACCAATGAGGTCTGACCGACCTTTTCAAAGACTGTTTCTCGATCTCTTAGGACCTTATCCTCGGTCGAAATCTGGACATATTGGATTGCTTATAGTCATGGACCATATGTCTAAATTCCATTTTCTTAAACCGTTAAAGAAATTTACGTCAAAGAATATTTGTGATTATTTAAAAGATTATATATTTTACACTTTCGGGGTGCCCGAAACCATATTAACTGATAATGACACTCAGTTTAAATCTGGCCTTTTCGAGTCTTTTTTAACACAATTCGGTGTTTCGCATGTTTGTACGGCAATATATGCGCCTCAAAGCAACTCTTCTGAGAGGGTTAACAGATCAATTATTGCAGCCATTAGGGCTTATATCGAAAAAGATCATACTACTTGGGATGTTCATCTGAGTGAAATAACAGGTGCATTGAGAAGCACAATCCATCAGAGCATGGGATTTTCACCATATTTTCTTCTCTTCGGGCAAAACATGGTTTTGCATGGTAAGGACTACGAATTGTTGCGGAAATTAAATTTTGCAACAGAAGACACCTTAATAAACTATCCAGACATGATGGAAACAATAAGAATTAAAGCCAAAGAACAAATGACTAAAGCATTTGAAATCAACGAAAAGAGGTACAATCTTCGTAGTCGTAATATCATTTTTAAAATTGGAGACGAAGTATTCGCAAGAAATTTTGCTCAGAGCAGCCAAGTTAAAAAGTTTAATGCTAAGCTCGCCCCAACTTTTATAACAACAAAAGTAAAACGCAGGGTTGGATCGGTTTACTATGAGTTAGAAAAGGATAATGGGAAAATACTAGGAATTTATCACTGTAAAGATATTCAGAAAAAACCATAAGGTTTGGTAGCCTGTTTTCAGCTAATGTTGCTTCAAATATTTTAACTATTTGAAGATACATTGTCTGCTTTGTAATGGCCACCTCTGAAAAAAAATAACCACCTACGTATCTTACGTAGTGGCACGCAGCGTGCAGTATCCCACCGCTGAAAATGTAACCTGCTCATTAGCAAAACAACCACGCAACACCCTACTTCTTCAGGTGTAGCGCATTAAGGTGTTCAACAAATCTTCTCGTTAGTTGCAATATCTGTTTAAAATAATCAATAACTAAACAGATAATAATAATTTGCAGAAAAACCAAAACTATAATAAGTAAACAAAAAGATACTTAATAAATAAATAAATAAATAAATAACTAAGTAAATAACTTAATAAACAACTACATAACGTATAAAATATAAGCTAAAACATAAAAGATTAACTAAAATATACAGATAAAATGTAAACATAAACATTAAACTAAGATAATACAAACATAGGGCAATTTTGAAGATCGTCGTGAAATTGCTTGGTAGGGAGGGTAAAGAAGACGAGTCCCTATAACATCTAGGGATGTAAGCATTTTCAAGCTAATTTCGAGTTCTTTGTTTAGTATCCGGTTCTTATTTTTCATAAAGTGCACATACATTTAATGTTGTTGTGTCTTGGCGTCAACGGTTTGGAAAGATCCCCGACTGCCCGGCGAGCTAGCCAGAGCAGAGCTAGATGTGCACAATCCTCCAGATCGTTTCGACGCAAACCCGTAAGACCAAGCACACTACAGAAGGTATAGGCGAAGTGTACGAGCCAAAAACCAAGAACTCTAAACCTATGGGGACAACACCCAGTATCCTCCAAGCAGAAATCCTAGTAATACAGCTGTGTGCACAATTCAATCTAGACCGGAAATACAAAGGTTAGGATATAGTTTTGTTGTTAGACAGCCAAGCAGCAATCAAAGCATTAGTCTGCTGTGAGATATCATTGAACTAGGCAAGCCTAACAAAACTCAACGAACTAGGCAAGAATAACACTGTTACTATACTTTGGGTGCCAGTACAAAAAGGTATACAGGGTAACGAAGAAGCCGATGGTCTAGCGCGACAGGGTGCAGCCACAAAATTTATAGGACCAGAACCATTCTGCGGATTGGGCACACATTCTATAAAAGAAGAACTAAGAAGGGAGGAGAGGCATAAACGTTCAAACCTCTTGAAAAGCCTCCCAAAGCTAAGACAATCCAAATTGCTCCTCAGAGATTTTAACACTCGGAGAGCAAAATTGTGCATAAGCTTAGGCAAACCGAATCTTAGGATTCTAACGGGGTTCCTTACAGGACACTGTAAACTCAAATATCACCTGATGAAATTGGGCATAGGAACCGATAGTAACTGCCGTTTCTGTGAAGAAGCAGAGGAGACTCCAATACACCTACTCACAAACTGCGACGCCGTGGCTCGCAGACGTAAGCTAGCACTGGGGAACTATGAGCTGAGTCTAGAGCAGGTTTCATCCCTTGAACCTAAGAATATTTTCAAATTCATTAGAGAAATAGGGCTGGATGGAATTCTGTAATCCTCAAATCCAGCGGAACTTTAAGAAGGAGGTGCAATAGATCTCATTTAGGTCGCAGTACGCATCTCCACCATATAACATTAACATTAAAAGTATACACTAATTTTTTTATTTCAAAGGGTGACACATGACTCATTTTTATGCTAGAAGAAAGATACCTTTTCAATGAGTGTGAAAGAGACGAAAATACTGCACATTTTTCTATTTTCTTTGAGCCCCAAAAAGTATGCACCAATTTTTTTTATTTCAAACGGTGGCACATGAGCAGGGTTGCCAGTTTGGTAATTAATTACCAAATTTGGTAGAAAATTTGGTAATTTTTTTATACTCTTGGTAACTTTTTTCCTTTAGCTTTCCAAAATATTTTAAATAATCAGTTTGTTTGCAAGATTTATATAAAAATTGTATTTATTATTACATTAAACATTTTTTAGTGTAGCATAACCTTTATGTTTTGTATTGAACATTTCTCTAAGTTTTCCGAACGCATCATCTGAAAATATTGCAAATCATGTCAAAAGAAAATGTCAGAATATTTCAATCTTGAAAATTAACGTCAACAAAGAAGTCTCTTACATGGCGAATAATAAGGTAGGGTAAGTAGCTTTGACAAGACCTATCGTTAATGTCAAAGTGTGTTTTAGAGTTGCCAGTTTTCTTTATTAATGTTACTTCTGGGATAAACACTTGGAAAAGGAATTTTATGAAGGGTGAATAAGATTAAATGAGGATATATAAAATTATATATATATTATATATAAGCAGAATAAGACCGCTTCAAGCTTGCCTAAAACAAAAAACTGTACTTCCCCGTTTTGAAGTATTTTTTGTAAAGGATTTCATCAGAAACGCTTAGACAAAGTATAGATTTTTCATTGGATTTTAATTTTTGATATAACAGCACTATATTTTATGATTTTGACATTAACAATAGGTCTTGTCAAAGCTACTTACCCTACCTCATTATTCTGCCATGGTCTCTTATAAAAACGAAGCTACGAAACAAGTTGGGTTTTAATACAATAAATAGCATAATGATTTCAAAGGAACTCTGCGAAATGAGAAACAAGCCTCATTATGTGTGGTCACCAGAAGAAGATTTTTAGATTTAAAATTGAGATTTTTTTCGCTATCAGTTCTAGTTTAGGAGTTATAAGCAAAAATGTAAAAACCTGTTATGTTCTAACAGAATAATATCTTTAAATTGCACAACTCTCTTTTTTTATTCCACTTGAAAAGTTATTCATAATAGGATTGATTAGGTCTAAACATTTTTGTAAACAAATTCTTTTTCATCTTTTGTTTTGAAGATAATGGCCTTGAAAATCATAAATTTTATAACATTTTCATAATAAACATATTTGCTACCGTTAATTGTCTGAATCATTGTCTTTGAAGCTTAAGCATTCATTTGACCTTTGCAGATATTGTGGATAATTCCAGATATATTTTGATATAACGAAAATTGATGACATGAAAAATTTATAGGAAAAAATTCTAAAGTAACTTACTGAAAAATTATGGTTTTCCAGCCGCTTAAAATTGCTTTGAATAAATTTAACAAAATTTTCGTTTCTTTCAGCAGATATCAGCAAAAGCTTTAAATACTTTGCGATAGTTTGCGCTTAGGAGCAGTTATGGGAAAAATAACTGTATATCATATTTTTTATAGCTCCTTAACTTGAGGTGATGGTGAAAAAGTTTCCTTATATTTAAAATCAGTGCCCGTAGTTAGAATTGATATCCTATAAAACAAACGAGCTGTGTAGTTTCTGATTTTTAGTTATTAAAAAATTATTAAAATTTAAACTTGAGGAAACCGATAATTTTTTAAATGCCATATCTTTGTATTTATTTATTTACTTTTTTAAAATCAATATTCATTGCCAATGAATGCGGTATATTTTTTTAGTTCCTACTTATTTCAAACAAAAAAGATAAGGATCTCATTTTTATATCATTAATATATAACTTTTTGTTTTGCTTTGTGACAAAAAGAAATTACGTCTACCTGAATTTACTACTTATTTGTGATTTTTATATTAATATAATAAATAAATTTTAAACAAGAAAAAAGTTGTTCTTTTTCTATATAGGTTTTTGTTTTTTTTTATTTAATTAAAATAAAAAAGGTATACGTCTCAGGGTGTTGTGACTCACAACGAGGTATTCCCCAAAATATTGTCTTTTTGCTAGTGGCCAAGTGCTGGCAATGAAAGTTGATCCACCGCAACAACTAAGCGAGCGATCAACATTCATTGCATTGCGGCACTTTTATATGAATTCAATGCCAACGCCGGTAAAATAAACAAACCAAAAGTAAGACAATAAAATGAACACTGATCTACCGCAACAACAACTGGGCGATCAGTTTTCATTTTATTTAAAGACAATAAAATAAAGCCAACAATTTACTTCTGTGCGGCCAGCGTAAAATGCTAGCTAGGCAAAAACCAGAGGTAAATTAATTTTAATATTTTATTGTTGTATTTAACATACACACAGTTTGGCAAAACAAGTATAATTTAAATAAGAATTTAACGTTGGAATATGACCCAATTACACATGTTATACATGTTTGTATGTTTGCTTAGCCAAAGTTGGCACCATTAAATAAATATGTAAGAATATGTTTAATAAGAACTTAATAATGAAGTTAATTTAAGCCAAAGGCGGAAGATAAACCGCTGATTAATCAATAAGTAGAATTAAGTTTGTAAAAATGAAGAAGAAGAAGAAGCGTGGCCAGATATGTTATAAATATCTGGTCCCCGCTAAAATAAAAGAGATTGATATGAAAAACAAAAAGACCTGCAGTCGTTTCTTTTACTGAAGAAGGCCGGATTTTCGATACGCAGGACACCCCTACAAGTTAGTATAAACAAAAACCTCCACGCCTGAATGCACCTAAGGGTGACGGCGACAGAGGTATTTTTTTGAGTAGCTTGCCAGTGGCGCTCTTAAGCGCCGGCAAACAACCCATAGGTAGGACGTCGCTCGGCGACTGTTAGGACCAACGCGTATCCTCTCAGAGGGGATACAACAAAATGGCGCAGCCGGTAGGATCCTTCTGTTCGTAAGGACAGCAAGGATTTTAGGATCCTTATTGTTACAGGAACAATAAGGATAATTTTTTTATTAGCTTTGTAAAATTTTTAAAGAATGGAAATTTTTTTTATAGGATATTTATAAAAAGAAAGAAAATAATGGCCATAAAAAAAGTAATAGCTATGATCCTTCTGTTATAGGAACAGCAAGGACATTTTCTCTTTCGTAGGGATTCAAAGTGATCGGTGGTACTTTGTTGTTACAGGAACAACAAAGATATTTTGGAATAAAAAATTTTTTTTATGGAATTTAAATTTTTGATTGGATCCTTATTGTTACAGGAACAATAAGGATATTTTTTTAAGTTTTTGTTAAAATTTTAAACGGATTAAAAGGACTATAAAATTTTAAACGGATTAAGGACATTTATAAATAAAAAAAAATAAATATGTGTTTAATGTTTTAAATAATGATAAAGGATTTATAACGATGAATTATAGAGTTGAACTGTTGGGTATGTTGAAAGAAGAATATATTTTTTTTGTTGGGCAAAATGATAGTTTTTTGCATAAAAATCTGCGGGATTTTCATCTCTGTGGCAGTAGGACTGACGTGGGTCCTACTGGAAATATATTATTGATAGCGGATCCATCTTCCACCACCTCTCGGAAAGAGGATAGTAGGAATATTTTGTTTTGAATATAAAGGTTTAAGTTTCGTTTGAACCTTGTTTTTTTTTTAATTAAACTTTAGGTAAAATTTTTTTTTATATATAACACATATTGTCAACAACAACTTTTTTGGATCCACTGAGGACTGTACCAGTAGAATTTTTGAAGACCATCCTGGCAGACCAAAGCTGAACGCATAATTTTATAGCGGAAAAATATAAAAGGAACAAATAACCTAGGAAGATTTATCAACAGAGAAGAGAACCAGTCAACGTTAAGGAAGTCCAAAGCGGTATGAATTTTAAAATTTTTTATAATATATAATAAAAAGAAAAAATCTTTTAAATATAATTAAAAGTCGGCTTATGTATAGTTAATAAATTTCAAAAACATTAAATAAATGGAAATTAAACAAAAAAAAAATATAAAATGTGTTTCGTAAGGTTTAAATTTGTATTTGTTCATGTACCTCATGGGAAGGGGAGAAATCGTATTTTTATTGAAAACTATCACACGTAGTGTGAAAAGAAATTGCAGGAAGCCCAACGAAAAATAGAAAGTTTAAAGTTGGTAAGAAGAGACCGGGAAACAATAGTAGTACCAACAACCGTTAAAATGAATATAAGTGAAATAGCCAAAACGGTGAGTAACTTAGTACCGCTATTTTCAGGTACTGAGTCACCGGCAGAAGTTTATAGGTTTATACAAGGATGCGAGTTGGCATTCAAAGCGGTGAAACCAGTAGAGGCACAGGACTTCACAGATTGTGTGAAATTAAGGTTACATGGGGAAGAATTTGAGTTTTGCAGGAGTAAGAAATTTGGCAAGGTTGAGGAACTCTATGGGGCAATCAAAGCGAAGTACCTTAAGGAAACAACGTATAACACTTTGATAATGGAGCTATCGCATTGCGTCCAAAGGCCGGGAGAGTAGTTAAGTTCGTTTGCAAACAGAATAAGCGACATAGAGTCTCGGGGTAGAGACCTAGTAGGTGATGACGGTATCCTGTGGGAACAGCTAAATAGTTCAGTCGTTAGTGCGTTTAAGGTGGGCGTCTCCGACCCGAACCTACGAACGATTTTATTAACGACAACCGGTTTGGGTCTCGCAGCATTAGAAAAGAAAGCGTTAGAAATGGAGATAATGTTAAAAGGAGGTGAGCTAGGGAGAACCGCACAAGGCCATAATAACTATGGGCAAGAGTACCAGGGCAAACAGGGAATTAGATTTCCCCGGGAAAGAAATCAGGAACAAAGAGGACAGTATAGCATACAGGAAGAGGATGTAAAACAATTGACAAATAACAGATTAGTATAAGGTGCTCATTTTGCCAGGAGAGAGGGCATACCAGGGACGTTTGTATAACCAGGAGAAACACACCATATTGTGAAAAATGCCAGGAATATGGGCACGAAAAGGGGTGGAAATGTGCCCATGAATTTAAACCCAGAAGTGATAAAATGGAGGGAAAAAGATATGAGGGAAATTTTAACTCAAAAAATCCATTCAGAAATAATGAAGAAAAAAGACAAAAACAGGGACCAAATAAAGCGATTGAATGTAGGTGGTGTAACAAGTTAGGCCACGTAGAAAAAGACTGCTACGCTAAGAGGAATTGGGAGAATAGGCAGGGAAACTTTCAGGAGCCCCGCAAAGGCCAATAAGCTGGGACCCCCGAAATAAAAGAACACTTAGGCCGACCAAGATAGTAACAGATAATTCTACGTCTGAAGAGATTGTAAATATCTGTACATCTAAGTCAACAGAAAGGATAGTAACAGATAATTCTACGTCTGAAGATATTGTGAATATAAGTACATCCAAGCCAGTGGAAAGTTCAGTAACAGATCATTCGACATCTGAAAAGATTGTGAATGTCTGTTCGTCCCAATCAGAAGAAAATGTAGCGAATGTAGGTCCGAATTCAGAAGAAGTAATTAAGTTGCTACGGGCAACTTCAAACAATTTTTTTTATAGCAGTTTAATAATAATACAAATAATTATATATGTGGTGAATATGGCCATGGGTAGCATGAAAAGAGCCCATAGGAATATAAAAAGGGAAATAAATGAAAGAAGAATACTTTTCGAAAATATTATGAGAGCGGTAAAGAAAAGGATAGAAGAAAACTTCAAAGGGGTAATAAGATCATTGAATAAAAATATAATAAAAGAAAAATTCGATGTGGTATTTGAAAAATTAAATAGAAATATGATAAAACAAAAATGCAATGTGCTATCGGAACAATTAAATGGAAACATGATAAAAGAAAAGTCTAATATAGTATTCGAGAAATTAAACAAAAATATGATACAAAAGGAATACAATGTGGAATTAGGAAAATTAGGTGAAAATATAACAAATGATGGTTGGTATAAAAATATGACGGTGTTGGAAAAGAAAAAAGGTGAATGTTTTGGAATCTCCAAAGTAGATGATGTGTTTATAGAAATTCCTTGCAAGAATGCTATAAATGGTAGACTCATTCTTCTTGTAGATTCCGGAGCAGACACGAGTTTAGTGAAACAAAATGCATTAAAAACAATGGAGGACAGGGGAAAAGATATAAGAAATTTGTGTGGAGCATTCGGAGGTTTTGTGAAAACACTTGGGTCAGTGAAGATAGAACATGACGAGGTACATAATCTTAGTTTTAAGTTGCACGAAGTTGCATTAGAACAAGGACTGCCTGCAGATGGCATATTAGGCCGGGATAATTTATGGAATAAAACCATTATAAATACGATAGATAAATCATTAACTATATACGACAGAGAAGGAGGTAATATAAAATTACCATTGAAACAAATGAATGAGTTCAGTTCAATTAATTACAGTGAGGAAATACAAATAAAAGCTAGAACCATACAAACAGTAAGAATTAAAGTAGAGACTAAAATTCCGGTGGTAGTTGTACATAAACAGGAGATTGTGCCAGGGGTTTATTTAGGAGAAAGTTTAACGAAGGTAGAGAACGATACCGCTTATGTATCAATTTTGAACTCAAATAATAAAGATGTTATCTTGCGGAGGTACTATAAACCGAAATTTTCCAATTATAATATATTTAAAATGAAGTCAGGTTCAATGTATGGAGTAAACGAGTGTAAAGTAAAAGAAAGGATTAAGAAATTAACACAAACAATTAAATTAGATGAAAGTTTGAACGTAGAGGAAAGGTCAGCTATAGAAAATTTAATAACGGCCTACCATGATATTTTTCTATTGGAAGGGGATAAATTAACATACACTCCAGTAATAGAACACGAAATTCAGGTACAAGTAAATCAGCCTCCAATAAATCAAAAACAGTATAGATTACCTCAGGCACATAGAGAAGAAATTCAAAAACAGGTAGAACAGCTGTTAGAAGACGACATTATTAGGCCAAGCAAATCACCTTGGAATTCGCCATTGCTGTTAGTACCAAAGAAAGCAGGAAGCGATGGTATGAAAAAGTGGAGATTAGTCATAGATTTTAGAAAGGTAAATGACGCAAAAATTAAGCAAGTTTTTCCAATACCAAGGATTGATGAAATATTGGATCAATTAGGGCACTGTAGGTATTTTTCAACATTAGATTTGGCCAGTGGGTACCATCAGGTTCTAATGAGTAAAGAATACAGACAAAAGACAGCATTTAGTACAGCATTTGGTCATTACGAATTCAATAGAATGCCATTTGGACTCACCGGAGCTCCAGCGACTTTCCAGCGATTGATGAATAATATACTGACAGGATTACAAAGAATAGACTGTTTTGTTTATTTAGATGATGTGGTAATTTATGGCAAAAATTTACAGCAACATGGGGAGAGATTAGCACAAGTATTCCAGAGGCTTAGGGAAAACTGCTTAAAATTGAATACGGAAAAGTGTCAGTTTCTGCGCAGAGAAATAGCATACTTGGGACACAAATGTTCGGAATTAGGGGCACTACCGGATCCACAGAAATTAAAATGCGTGAAAGATATTCCAATACCGAGAAATAGGAAAGAGGTTCAAGCATTTTTAGGACTAGCAAATTATTACAGGAAGTTCATAGAGAATATGTCACAAATGGCATCACCCATTAATAATTTATTAAAGAAAGACAGTAAGTTCCAATGGTCAGATAAGTGTCAGGAAGCGTTTGAAAAAATAAAGGATGCGGTGACTTCATCACCCATTTTGGCATATCCCGACTTTAGCAAACCGTTTTTATTAACTACGGACGCGAGTGGAGACGCATTAGGAGCAGTATTGTCACAAAAGGAGGTAGGTGAAGATCGACCAATTGCGTTTGCCAGTAGATCATTGAATAACGCTGAAAAAAGGTACTCAACAATAGAAAAAGAGTTTTTAGCGATTGTTTGGGCGACAAAAAATTTTAGAGCATATTTGTTAGGTAGGCCATTTAAGATATATACAGATCATCAACCATTGAGGGGTATAGCAAATCTGAAGGATCAAACGTCAAGACTAGCAAGGTTTAGACACAAGATGTCAGAGTACGATTTCGAAATAATTTATAAACCAGGTAAAAAGAATTTAAATGCAGACGCACTGAGTAGAATACCACAGCAGAACCAAGAGATAGTTGTAGTTCAAACCAGATCTAAAGCAAGAGAAAAAGAAGCAGCCGAAGAAACTAAAGAAAACACGGATTCACTGGCGGAAGTGGATGAGGGAATAGAACAACAAGCAAATAATAACATAGAAATCCTGACAGATAGGAAGGATATAGAGAGAATAATAAAGGATTTTCATAATTTGCCATTAGGAGGACATCAGGGAGCGCTGAGAACATACTTTAGAATAAGAAAACAATACAAATGGAAGGGAATGCAAAAAGAAATTAAGGAATATGTAAGAACATGCCATAAATGTCAAATAAATAAAAGTTCTAGACTCACCAAAATGCCTATGGTATTGACAGACACACCAACACGTCCGTTTGACAAAGTTTATATGGATATAGTCGGCATATTGCCAGAGACTGTGTCTGGTAATAAATACATTTTAACGTTTCAAGATGTTTTTTCGAAGTATATGGCATGTGTTGCGATACCAGATGCCGAAGCAAGCACGATATCGAAAGCATTTTTTAACGAAATTATAACTCGCCACAATACACCAAGGGTGTTAATTACAGACAACGGCTCAAATTTTATTTCACGCGTGTTTTCAGATGTATGTAAAATGTTAGGTATTAAAAAGTTACATATTACACCGTATCATCCGCAGGCAAATGGTTCCCTAGAGAGAAGTCATAGGCCTTTGGCAGAATATTTAAGAGGGCTTGCTAAAGAAGACGGGTCCAATTGGGATCAGTGGTTATCGTCTGCGATGCACGTTCACAATAACACACCGCATACGACAACAAAGCAAACACCTTTCAAAACTTAATATGGGTTTGACTCATAAATGCCAACGAATTTAAGGCGAAAGTGTAGTCCGATGTATAATGCCGAGGATACTTCAAAAGTTATGAAATATCAAATTCAGAGAGCGCACGAACTGGTAAGACAGAACCAGGAGCGTGCAAAAGAAGTATCTAAGAAATATTATGATAATACTTTAAATGCAGTAGAATTTAAAATTGGGGACAGGGTACTAATGAAGAATCAAACAAGGAAGAATAAATTTTCACCAATATGGATAGGACCGTATGAAGTTTTAGCAATAAAAAACCCAGTAACTATCGAGATTTCGATAAAGGGGAAAGCAAAGAAAATTCATAACAATTTACTAAAATTGTTTCATGGGAATTAGAAATAGAGAAAGACAGTTAAGGTGTTAGAAGTTTAAATAAGACGAAAAGAAAAAAAAAATAATAGTAACACGAAAAAATGGCTCTGACTAATAGTAGGGAAAGTCTAATAAAATATAAAATAAAAGAAAAAATGGACGGGAAAGGGGAAGATAGTATACATACATATTATACATATTAGGAGTAAAATTATGAGAGAAAAAATATATAGTAAGAAAATTTAGCAAAGTTGTAAAGAAAAAAGGTTACTATAAAACAGAATTTTTTTTTAAAAAAAAGAAGTAGTGAATGTGAAAGCATATTTGTGGCCATAATACGGCAATGAGAAATAAATGGAGAAGAGAAAACTACTAACTGAGGAAATAGTCAAGAAAAAATTATATAAAAGGCATTTCAATGAAACAATTAGAGAGCCAAGGTAAAGCAGAAAAAAAATCAGAAGCGGAGAAAATCTAAAGTAAAAGGCAATTGTGTTGGCATCTTCAAAGTGAATGACGTTGTTAAAGAAATCCCTCGCAAGGATTAAATTCTAGTACAACACATTCTACTTGTAGATCCCAAAATAGTGCCAATTTATTTTAATGCTGTAAGTTTTGTTTTGGATTGAAATATATAAAAAAAAAAAAAATTAAAAGATTTGATTGAAATGAGAAAAAAACTTTTTAATGGAAAATAAAGAAATTTGATAGCGTCAAATGAACGCAGTAAAATATAATAATTAATATGATATAGAAAGTAAAGAAAAAAAAATATAATGAAAAAAAAAGTATAATTTTTACTTTAAGAAAAATATTATTTTACAAATTAAAAGAAAATTGAAAATCACGAAGTTGAAAATTAAAGAAATTGTAATATATATATTGAAGAAAAAAAAAAATAATAATTAAATTAAAGTAAATGAAAAAGCTCAATACGAGAAAATATTAAGTAAAGCTATAAATTAAACATATTGAAATTGAGAAATTGAATGTAAGAAAAAATTAAGATTTTTAATTAAGAAGCATACGAACAGAAGATAGATAATATTTTTTTTTTAATAAATACTATGTACTTACTTATAAGTAAATTTTTCTTTAAAGTCAGATAAAAGAACAATAAAATAGCGTGCGAGTTCGCATAAAAATATTGAAGAAATGATAAAGAAATATTAAACTATATAAATGTAATGGAAATGTTAAATACAATAGATTCATTATAAAGCATGTAAAAATTGTTAAAATTGTAATATAAAGCCAAAAAAAAAAAAAAATATTTGGCGCCAGATTTAAATTTAAAAATAGTTGTAAATTAAGTAATTTTGAAATAAAAATATTAAAATAAGGCATAAGTATTAAAAATAAATATGAAGGTTACCAATAGTCTTGTATGCATCAAATAACAGGAAGGCAAAGAGCAGAGTTAAGACAGCTCAAAGGAACAACAGGAGTATTAAAAGAAGCACAACATTTATGAACAAATTAATTCAACAAACAATTATAATACAGATTTAATCGGAAATCCGATATGCAGCAGGAAGATGATACAGTGCACTTTATACAGATCAACTACATAAAGACATAGTAAATTGAAATAGAATTGCAGGTTTGCAGTATATTCATTTCAACAATGCGACAATCCACTAAAGATGTTAAACTTATCGCACAAATTTGAAATTATTTCCTTTTACATTTTTCAAATATATGTTGGCAGTTTTTTCTGTGGAGCATAGTGCGAAGATGGAGAGTCAGGGCAGGGCAAATGGAGAAGCAAAATATGTTAAAAATAGTATTTTGTACCTGGTAGTTGCCACACTTGGTCGCTTAGTACCTGAGTTAAGCTCTTGGCGTAACATTATAACATTTGGCTGAATACAACAATAATTCGAAATAACGCCTTAACACAATAAATTTGGAGAAGCAGAAATGGCAAGGGTGTAATTTACAACAAATCAAAGACAACCAGTACATAAAGCAAATAAACGCCGTGACAGTTTTTCCGGCGCACCGATGGACTACGCGGGATAAAAATAAAACTGAAGCAGGAAAAGAGACCCATAACACTGTAGCATCAAAGCGGGTGTAAAACACAGTGGAACCGATTACACCAGATGGATGCAAGACATTTAGACCATTAAAAGAATATGAATAAATGAATTAAAAATTTTAAACTGTTAATAGTTAAATGAAAGAGCATGTACTAAGTTATTGAACAATATTATATATAGAAATAAAAGAAGAATTAACATTAATAAACATTAAGAAAAAAAGCTAATAAAACAAAGAAACTACTTAAAAGAAAATGCTATATAATAACAAAACGAAGTATACCATAAGAAAATCAAAACAAACATACAAACAAGATAATAAAGAATAAATGGACGAAAATTTTAACCTCTTCAAGGAGAAAATTTTCTTTGTGTAAGGGGGGAGGAATGTTGTGACTCACAACGAGGTATTCCCCAAAATATTGTCTTTTTGCTAGTGGCCAAGTGCTGGCAATGAAAGTTGATCCACCGCAACAACTAAGCGAGCGATCAACATTCATTGCATTGCGGCACTTTTATATGAATTCAATGCCAAGGCCGGTAAAATAAACAAACCAAAAGTAAGACAATAAAATGAACACTGATCTACCGCAACAACAACTGGGCGATCAGTTTTCATTTTATTTAAAGACAATAAAATAAAGCCAACAATTTACTTCTGTGCGGCCAGCGTAAAATGCTAGCTAGGCAAAAACCAGAGGTAAATTAATTTTAATATTTTATTGTTGTATTTAACATACACACAGTTTGGCAAAACAAGTATAATTTAAATAAGAATTTAACGTTGGAATATGACCCAATTACACATGTTATACATGTTTGTATGTTTGCTTAGCCAAAGTTGGCACCATTAAATAAATATGTAAGAATATGTTTAATAAGAACTTAATAATAAAGTTAATTTAAGCCAAAGGCGGAAGATAAACCGCTGATTAATCAATAAGTAGAATTAAGTTTGTAAAAATGAAGAAGAAGAAGAAGCGTGGCCAGATATGTTATAAATATCTGGTCCCCGCTAAAATAAAAGAGATTGATATGAAAAACAAAAAGACCTGCAGTCGTTTCTTTTACTGAAGAAGGCCGGATTTTCGATACGCAGGACACCCCTACAAGTAAGTATAAACAAAAACCTCCACGCCTGAATGCACCTAAGGGTGACGGCGACAGAGGTATTTTTTTTGAGTAGCTTGCCAGTGGCGCTCTTAAGCGCCGGCAAACAACCCATAGGTAGCACGTCGCTCGGCGACTGTTAGCACCAACGCGTATCCTCTCAGAGGGGATACAACAAGGGCCGTTTCATTCACTCTCAGTTAAATTTCTTTAATGTAGATTAAATCTAACTGGCAGTTAAAAATAACTTTGGAATTAAAATCCAAAGTTAAAATTTCGTTTTTTTAACCACAGTTAATTCTAACTGGCAGTTAAAAAATGTCAGTTAAATTTTAATTTCAATTAAAAATTACCCAGGGAAATTTGGGTTTATTGTCAACACAAATGACAGTTTGTCATTGGTTTTTGCTTTTTGTGCGTTTTAAATTTAAATAGTTTTTCACTGACGAGCAAAAAAAACAATTTAAATTGGAAAAAAACGTGAGCGTTCAGCAAATTTTATCGCTGCAGAAGAGGAGTTACTTATTAAATGTGTTATACTCCGGAAGGCAGTCTTGGAGCGCAAAAAGACTGATGCTTGCACTATTAATGAAAAAAAAGAGCTTGGGAAGATGTTGCAGTGGATTCCAATTCGCGTTGCCCAAATATGGTGGTAAGTTCTACAGAAAATTTAAAGTTCATTTTTGTAACCTCTATTTTTCTTAAAGCACGGTCGGCAAAAGCTCTGCGTGAAAAATATGGCAACTCAAAAGCTAGATTGCGCAAAAAATTCACTGCGGAAAAAGCAAGTCGTAAAGCCACTGGTGGAGGCAAAAGCATGTCTGAATGGCAGCCCAGCAGTGACGCAATGCTAGAACTAGCGAAAACAATCGAAATGTCCATAAGTGGTACTACTCCAAACTGTGATGATGATGACGACAACGGTGGCTCTTCTGAAATCCAAAATTCGTTCGCAGATTTAGTTGGGAATGTGCTTTTGTCGGACAACGATGCGGATGTTGAAGAAGCACCACCAGTCATGGAGCCGGATGTTGAAGAAGCACCGCCAGTCGTAGAGCCGGACGTTGAAGAACCACCGCCAGTAAACCCTTTAACACAAGCCAGTGCAAAGAAGAGTGCAGCACTAAATTGGTCCAAGTACTCGCCACGTATGTTCAAAAAGCCCGTGAGCACAGCGTCGAAGCGCTCGGCTTCGCGTTCGATTATGGTCAAAAATGAATCAAGCGAGGAAATAAAGATGATAAGAAGGGAATTGGAGATGTGAAAAGAAGAACATGCTGAACATGTCCTTCAAAAGAAGGCTGAGCATAACGCTAAAATGGAAGTGTTTGCGGCACAGTTAATGGAATTGTGCGAAAAGTCAGAGCTGCGCAAAAAAAGATTTTTAGTGATAAAAAAAAATAAGATTTCTGATACTGAATCAGAGTCGGAATAAAATACAGTTAATTATTTAAAAAAAAATTTGTTTTATTTTCTTTCAAAATGAAACTAGGAATAATTAGCAAGTGCATTCCGCTCAGTTGTGTTTACATGTTGCACTTCAGCCATTGATAATATGCAATCAAAATTGTTAATGTTTGTGGGCGGTGTTGGCTCTTTTGCGTCAATTGCTATATTATGCAAGATTGCACCAGCCACTATTATAAGTTTTGTAGTTTCTAATTTTACTATTAAGCCAAGAGCTCACACCGGAAAACGACGCTTGATTACCCCAAACGTGCGATCGATTAGATTGCGTGTTCGAATATGACTTTCGTTGTAAAGTTGATGTACATTAGATTCGCACTGATGTAAGGGAGTAGCCAAATAATGCGTATTACGATATCCTGAGTCTCCAACTATAATGAAATGGCCAAAGTCACCCCGTTCCAACTGCATTTTTAAATTGGAATTATTGAAAATGGTTCGGTCGTGCGATGCTCCAGGCCAACGTGCAACGGTGTTCGTAACTTTCATGTCAGCTGAACAAACTGCTTGCACATTAAATGAAAACCACCCCTTTCGGTTTCGGAAGTACTCAGCATTTTCACCACCGGGAGGCTCAATTCGAACATATGTACAATCAATTGCACCAATTGATCGTGGAAAGCGGGCGAACGAATAAAATTGTTCGCTGGCAGAAGTCAGATCAATTTCTGTTCTTGGCATTTGAATGTAAATTGAACGAAGCTGCAAAATCAGATATAGCCACTTGCATGGAACCTAGCGCGTAGAATCGCAGAGCAACCAGCAACTGAGCGATGGGACGTATATATCGAGATCTAGCGAAACAAGGATTCAACTTAAGAAATAGAGTTCAATAGAGACATATTCCTTAAATCGAAGTTTACCTTTTTTGGATATGGACAAGAGATGGTTTAATCTTTTGCAGCAGTTGAACAACCGATTCTTTCGACAAACGAAAACGATAGATGAAGTCTTTGTTATCCCATTTGTTCAAATCAATGCACCCATGTATTTCGCATTGTCTTCGCTCAACTAATAACATCCTATCATCTTCGTCCGGATCAAACAAAATAGTTATATCATTGAAAGTATCGCGACGTCGTTTTAACTCAAGTACTTCGTTATTCATTTTAATAAAATCAGCAATTTAAACAAAAATCAAAATGAAATGACGTTTTGATTTGGACAGAAAAAATTAATTCCTCAATTAAAAGTCGCTAAGTGATTGATTTTCCCAAGGTAGCTAATTCCGTAATTAAACCTAACTGCCAATTAGCTAACTGGAGAAACTTCAAAAAAATTGGCTAACTGAGAGTGAAAAAACACAATATCATGAATTTCCCTTTTTAATTGCAGCTTAAAATTTAACTGAGAGTGAATAAAACGGCCCTCATTTTTATAAGTATATGAGTTTATAAATTTTACTTATTTTGTGATTTTTAAGTTATTAAAAATTAGAAATTTTAAACAAGAAAAATGTAATACTTAATAATATTAACTAAATTTGTTTTACCACTATTCTGTTTAGTAATTTTAAGTATTTTAATGTTGAATAAATGTTTTTTATTAACAAAAATTAAAATTTTATTGATTTTCTTACTTTAAAAATTTAGTTTATAGATTTATTTTAATTTACTATTGGTAACTTTTTGATCAAATTTTGGTAACTAAATTTTTTTTAAAAGTTGCAACCCTGCACATGAGTCTTTTCGTAAGGAAGAGTGAGAAGAAAGACACCTTTTCAATGAGTGCGAAAGAGACAAAAAGAGCACATTTTTCAAATACAAAAAGTGGTCCAGAATTCCCATATACTTACTACTAAAATACAAGATGTCAAACTAGTGAAATCTTGCTAATCAAATAGTTACAGGATAAGTTACTATCTGTATTCTAGCTAGTTCAAAAATACAAGCTGTTTTACTAGTTATGAAAGAACTAGCTAGTTGCTAAATTTATAGTTAACTAACTAGTCGCATTTTGACACGTTAAAAAATACCAACTGTTTTTCTAGCTCATAACTAAGTAGTTATAAATGTACTAGCTTCTTTGCTAGTTGCAAACTCGCTAGTTCTGCATAAATTTGTAAACAATAAATAATTTGATGAATTAAGATTGTGCGCTTTAGATCAAGTAAGTTTTCAAGAAGGCAACAACAACAACAACAACTCTGTATAGAGTCAATCACTTAGCTGACTAGACAGTCTGTTTCGGAAATCGCTACATATTCCTCTTCAGTAGTCTTTGAGTGATTAAGCTGTGATCAACTCACTGTTTAAACTAGCATATGAATGTGCAGATTCTGGAATTCATTCTTATGAATTGTATGGCTGCTAATTATATGACATTTCAAAGCAGTAGGCTATTTATAGATCATCGCCATCAACTCTATCAAGGGTTGCCATCTGTTCTAGTTGCTTCTTCATTTATTTCAATATTCATTGGTGTTCGATTGTTTGTCGAAATGCACAATAGAAATGAAACGAGTTTTTGCTTTTGAAAGCAAATATGTGTTTCAAAAAATTCTATCAAGCCGATTGAACAGAAATTTTAATTAAATATTTTAATTAATTTTTTCCTATTCTTCTCCCGATTTTTCACAAAAAAAAACGATTTTTTAAAATTTATATTTAGATGTCCGCCATTTTAGTTTTTTTTTAATGAAAATGTTTAAATCAACTACCTATAGAATGACAAATATACAGGACAATAATCTATTTAAACTGTTTTTTTTAAATTACTTCAAGTTCCGTTATCACCCGGGCCAAAAAAAAACATCAAACATCTTTTTTTGTTCACTTTGGACGTACAAATTAAAAAAAGATTGTAAAATAAAAAAGTGTTTTTTGTACAGTTTGAGATGTTTATAAAACCATATAAAAATATTTAAGCGATTGCATTTTATTTTCTTACAAAAATTATTCTGAAATTAACCTTGAAAATTGGGGCAGAGCACCGGACTACATCCCTAATTCAACACAATTATTCGTAGTTATTTTCAATTTAGTTTGTATAAAATAAATGAACAGCTTTTTAAAAATAACAATCTGCTTAAAATTAGAAATCTTAACATAATTTCAATAATGCAAGTATAAAGCCAGTTACGTAGTACTAGCATACAACTGTAGCTCGTTCTTGTAACTCGTAGCGATCATAGTTACCGACTCGCATTACCGATTTGACGTCATTCTGATGTCACTCTCACCTGCAACGTTTCTGTACGTATCTGAATCTATTTCTGTTCGATTTGTTCGTTCCAAATCGATACGCTATCAAATGTTCCGATTTCATTTCAATGGAACCTTTTTAAAAAGTGTAAAAAAGTGTAAGAACCTTTCTGTACGTAAAGTGAATCGATGACAATGTGTCACTTTTCTCACTGGCTTTGCGGCAAGTGAGAATTCTACCGATTTATCTAATGTCAGTAATGCTGTGTATTATTAAATTATAAGTACTCGAAATATACCTTTAAAAATGGTTACTTTTATATAAGTCGAATTTTTACTGATTGAAATATTTTGTTGTTCTTAAAAAACGTTTTAATTTTAAACGTAATGCAATTACGAAATAATGCCTATTTATATAAAAGTTAAAAATGTTAGCTAAACAATATATGCTAGAGCAATGAAAAAGTACCCGGTTGCAATTATTCGCTATTTTTTCGTTGCACATTACTAAGTGTCAAATTATTTAAATTTATAATTGAAGCCCAGCCGCGAATAACGTTGCAAAACCAATTTGATTGCATATGCATCTTATCACTATCAAAAAGCAATAAGAAAGTGTTAGTCAGTGGAAGAACGTTGTAAGTTACATACAAATTTTTAAGAGCTGAATTATCTAATGCAATTGATAAGTGCAATGGATGCACAAAAAGTAAGTCCAATGTTGAAAATTTAATTGATAATAAGAAAAAAAAAAAGGTTGAAGAATTGTGGTAGTGAATATATTTCAAGAATTTTAATTATATTTTATTAATTATAAATTAATTTTAAAAGTATGCTTCAATAAATAAATAAATAAATAAATAAATAAATATTTCAAGAAAAAAAGTATACCATAAAAAAAACGCTCCAGAGCAGGTAAAAAATGGAATAACGTTGTAAGTTCACATTACATTTTTAGGTAATTGAATTGTTATTATACAGGGTCCGCCATCTAATGTTTTTTTTTTCAACTAGTGCTTATTTCGTGAATGGTAACACTTAGCTCATGTCTGATTTGACAGATAATTAGTTTTATCCTTCCGCTGAACGAATATGGTTGTGTATACGCTTGGACAATGCTGGAAAATATTGCGACATTACTTTGAAAATCATGGTAATGTTGCAGAATGTGTACGAAAATTGCGTACGGATTTTGGAAGAAGAGAAGCACCATCAGCTCCGTATGTTCGTTATCTTGTAAAAAAGTGAAAGAAACTGGCATCCTCATCGATAAACCAAATCGTGAAAAGCCAAAAGCAGTGCGTACACCCTAGAATATTGCTGCTGAGGCAGAAAGTGTGCGTGAAGCGCCATCAACATCAATTCACCGTCGTTCTCAACAATTGAACATTTCGTAGACATAATTGAGACGAATGTTGCATAAAGACCTTGGTATGACGCCATACAAAGTAAAATTGGTTCAAGAGTTGAAGCCAACTGACCATCCAATGCGTTTTCGCTTCGCTAAGTGGGTCTGCGACCGACTTACAGAAGATGCCGATTTTGCCAAAAATCATCTTTTCAGATGAAGCTCATTTTGATCTTGGCGGGTATGTAAACAAGAAAAATTGTCGCATTTGGGGCACAGAAAACCCGCACGCATACATTGAAAAGCCGCTGCACCCAAAACGAGTCACTATTTGGTGCGGATTTTGGTCCAGAGGCATAATTGGGCCATTTTTCTTCGAAAATGAGCAAGGAGTGGCCGTTACAGTCAATGGCGATCATTATCGGGCCATGTTGAACGAATTTTCGTTCACAAAAATTGAAGAGGAGGATATTGGCAACAGGACGGCAACATAGTTTCAACAGGAAGGCGCTACGTGCCACACAGTCGAAGCTACACTCGATGTTTTGCGCCCTGTTGTTGAAGATCGCATTATCAGCCGCAGAGCTGATGTCGTTTGGCCACCTCGGAGCTGCGATTTGACATCGTTGGACTATTATTTGTGAGGTGCCCTTAAAGATAAGTGTTACGCTGACAAGCCAGAGACAATTGACGCTTTAAAGGACAATATTCGTGAAGCCATTGGTGAAATACAGCTGCACACAATCGATAATGTGCTTAAAAATTGGACCGATCGTGTAGGCTACGTGTAGGCCAATTGAATGAAATTATATTTCATTATTAACCGGAAGGATTGTACTTTCAAATAAAAAAGAAATTTGAGAAAATATTTAGTAGTTTTTTTTATAGAATTTTCCAAAAAAAAAGTTATTTGGCGGACCCTTTATATATTTGTGATTGTGTATTCTTCTTTTCTTGCAAAAAAATTCAGCTTAGGTGCAATAAAGGAACATTATTTTAAATTCTATAATAAAAACTAAAATGAACAAACAGCTTTTTTTATCACCTTTAAACGAATTTTTCGAGGTAACTCCATAAGAACTCAAAACTTGGAAATTATACGATACCAGTTTTTCGACAAAAATCAATGGGTTTTTACAAAACCAAGTAAGTGACAAAAAAAAGGATCTCCTTGCAATAGCTTCATATTTGCCTAAAAAGTTGTATAAATCAATCTCCAGTTAACGTAATAAAAATATTAAGGTTGTGTTCGAAAGCAAACAAAAATATTTTGTTGAAGTTCTTAAAATATTATCTTTATTATTGAAAATCAATATATTAAAACTTTGTAGTTGCTCTTAGTTTTACTTACTTTAAGTAAAAAATAAAATAATAAAAACATTTTAAACGTTTATGTAAGCTAAAAGAAAAAACCTACATTTAAATATTATGTAAAAATAATACACACTGAAAATGGTTTTAAAAATTTTTAAATAAAAATGAAATGGCAATAAAATAAATTTCGTAGAAATTTCATTAAAATTTTAAGATTATCATGCATTTAAGCATTAATAGCAACAGAAAAATGTTATAAAACTCTTATAACGGATGGAGCCGTTTGTGAAGAAATCGCTGGTAGCGATATCAGTATATTCACAGACGGCTCTCTGATGAATGGCCGGGCCGGGGCAGGCGTGTTCTCAAAAGAGTTAAGCCTATCCTGTGTACTGAGGTTGGGGAGGTTTGTGTCTGTATACCAGGCAGAAATGTTTGGCGTAGTGCATGCGCTGGACCACCTGATAGATGGCCGGATCAGTGGCAAGAAAATTGTCATCGCTCTCGACAATCAGTCTGTGATTAGGTGTATGCAACGGACAGACATCACTTCCAGGTTGGCCATAGAATGTCTTACAAAACTCAATAGGTGCGCCCAGACAAATGAGCTTACACTTATGTGGGTGAGAGGACACTCTGGCATAGAACATAATGAAGAAGCTGATTCTTTAGCAAGAACAGGATCAGCAGAAGAATTCTGTGGACCAGAACCACGTATCGCCTTAGGCGACAATATGGTGGCAGGCCTTATTAAACAATGGACGGACTCGGAACACAGTAAAAGGTGGGAAGAAGCTGTTAATTGCAGGCAATCAAAGGCGGCCGTGAAGTGGTCTCGTAGTGAGGCAGCAAAAGTTATCCGATACAATCGAAGGACTTTAAGCTGGCTTACTGCACTGGTCACAGGACACGGTCCCTTCATGTACCATCTCGGGAAGATGACTCTGACCGAGGACGATGCGTGTAGGTTATGCCTAGAGGAGCCGGAAACAGCAGCACACATTCTGTGCCAGTGTCCGGCGCTGGCAAGCATAAGATTGACCACTCTGGGAAGCCCATTTATTGGCGAAGCCGAGATTGGTCAACTAACCTATAAGGATATGCTTGAGGTGACAAAGGATGCTTACACGAGGAGCATGCTCACGTACGAGCACTCCGAGCAGTAGTACCCTTTGTCCAATAGGGGACGAAAAGGGACCCACTGTGGTCTGCTTCGGCAAATCCCCAACTTATTATATAAGCATTAATAGCGTTGGCTAATAAAGTACGATCGATAAACATGTAATGAAAATGAAAATAAATTAAAAAAGACTTCCTTTCTAATTCGATAGTTAAACAACATAAAATTGAAATTGTTACAGCTGGAGCATTCGTTTCTTCATTTATTGAGGTTTTTTCAATAGTTTCGGTATCAATTATATCAGCATCAAGGGAGGATGTTGTTCACTCGAGTAACGTTACATTTTGTAATGTTTTGCTCCAGCATCACTTCCTCCGCTTGCACTTCAACTTCATCAACGCTGCCACCTTCTTCCAACACCACCTTTACAATGTAACCAACTAAATGTGTAAGCATTTCTTCGATAATTAAATCCAGAACTTCTGCTTCTTCATGTTGAAAACTGCACCATTTTTCATCCTCACCGTACATTCACTTGTTGTTCCAGACTATTACATTTTTCTTTGCAGGCTTTAAGTTCATATTCCAGCTGAAAAGCGCACTCAGTCTTTTCGTCAAGTTGCGTCTAAAATAATTTACAGAAAAATAAAAAGTAATAAGAATTTAAGTGCTCAACTATTCAACTTTTGATAACCAAAATTTTATCCTTTTTACTTCTTAAATCGACGCAAGTTTTCTTCAGAGCAGACACCACATTATGCAATACAGTGGTCTCATGTCTGGTAGACTCACGATTTGTGTCCACTGTGTTGAGTCGATTCTGAGCAGCCTTCAAGTGAGTATCAGCAATGAGCAGTTTCTTCTGATAGTCGATCAGAGAACGGTGCGTGTATTCATGTAGGATTCTGTATAAAACATTTGTGTACGTTACTATTGCGCTTACTTTGGCGGCTCTACAACTGGCTTTTTACGCCTTTTCCTCATCTGCTGTAACTGCCACAGCTACTTTTGTAGCTCCCCAATTTCATGCTCTTGGTTGGCTATTTCGTGGTTAGCCTGTGTTTCGTGCCTACTCTTAAAACTGCTTCCTTGAGCTCATCCAGCTCTTTTACAAGCTGCTTATTTTGCGTCTCCAAATCCATGACACGCTCTTTATAGTAAAATTTTACCGCACATAAAAAAAAATAAATTTAATTAAACAGTTGCTTGTCATTTGACTCAATTTCGCAACGTTTCTTATCGATTTGTGTTCTTTTTATCATGGTCCGAATTTTTACCGATTTCAACGTGCAGAAACATTAGTTGTCACGAAATCGGAGACACGAACGAGCTACGGTTTCAAAAAGACTAGAACAAAGTAATTAGAATTAAACTGGCTAAAATATTTCTAATATGAAACTGGTCAATATTAAACTAGGTTTTAACTATTTAAAAATATACTAGCGCAAAGGTGGTTAAAATCGTAAATAAAGTTTTAATTATGCTAGTATTTTACCGGTTTAAAAGTTACTACTATAACAACTAGTTAAAATTATGCCAGTAAAAATAGTACCTCAATTCATCTCGAGAATAGGACAATTTTCTTCTTCTATGACATCAACACAGGAAAATAACCAGTTTGCGCAATGTAAAAAGCATTTGAGTTGAACTAGTACTGGTATTTTTGACCTAGTACATTTACTAGTATTTTAACTAGTTAGCTACACTGCAGGGTAGCTCGACTTACCAAAGATGCAAAGATGCTCAAAGCCAGCGCTCTTTTGTGAATCCAATATTCACAGGAACTCATCTCAACTGTCACCAATGACAACAACCATCGAAACTTCTCATGCAGCTAAAAAACACCCTTTAATGAAGGTGTTACGATAACATTATAGCGGTATTCACACTGACTTGGGTAGTTGGGTATGAGTAAATTTAGTACTTTTGATTATTGTGAGCACCCTAAATTGCATTTGAGTACTTTGTAGAATAGTTTTGAGCAGTGCTGCATGTTTGTTGGATCTTCCCGGCTTATGTAGCTGATTAAAGATGAATGACAGCAGTAAGAGGGTGGCTACCATTAATTGGGCGTAAAAAAGTTATTTTATATGCGAGTAATTTTTAACGTGAACTTTGCAGCATTTTATAATTTACTGGTAATCCCCGGTCAGACGTTGTCCTGCCACAGACCACCATACTGCCTAATAAGAATTTTCATGCTAATCTGAAAAAATAATTTTATATATCTGAACTGGCATAACTGCAGTTCGACCACGCCCATTTTAAGTTCTGTTCCGTAAGTAACAATATGAACTAAATTGCCTAATTTTAGTCTAATGCGACCAAAACCAACCGAAATACAGCATTTTTATTGACTTGAGAGCGGTAAAAAGGAGTTCGTGCTCGAAAAAATCTACTGCCAAAAGCTCAATTAAGCTTATATCGGACGCACTTTGCTTCATTCCACGCTTATCCCCTAAAAATGGACCGTAAACATAGTTTGACTGACTACGCCCATTTTTAGACGCCAGTTACCGCCAGTATTCATACGAACTAAATTACCAAATTTTGGCTTAATACGACCCAAACCATCTGATATATAGCATTTATGAAAAGTAAGCGTAGTTATAGTTCGACCATTCTTAATTTTGGTTGAGTGTCCGATAGTAACCATACAAACTAAATAACAAAATTTTAGTACAATACAACCGAATTCGTCTGAAATTTAGCGTTTTTATTTATTTGTGGGCGGTAATACAATTTTTATTAATCGAGATATTTGCCTTGACAACAAATGTTAAAAATTTTATACTCTAAAGTCAATAATTTCCTATTTTTGCAAAAGGTGGTAACACATGGAAAAAGTACTCAATTTGAAAAGAAATTAATCTACCCAATCAAGTAAGGGGGTCAGCTAGAGTAGATTGGTGGATGGGTACAATGGCACTTTACAAAAACAAAATGTACTTCATTTGCCAACCTATTCAACTACCCCAGTCAGTGGGAATACTCCTTATATAAATCCCAACTTTGTTATTTTGCTGTAAATAGTTAACTTTTTTTACAACTTTATGGTAGTCTGGCGTAAGCTTTCCACCCTCTAAAAGTCCGTCAATATTTTTATTCACATAAAATATGGTCATCTCTAACTTAGTAAAGTGTCAGCCTTGTTATAATATTTTTTTTTATAAATTTTTTTCCTTCATTCAAGATAGCAAGAATGTTGAATCCACCTCAGGAGGGTTGCCAGACTTTGGGTTTCCTTCTCCGTATATTACAAAAAAACTTTCAAAAAAGTTTTACGCTTGTTATAAATACTGTAACCAAACTTTGGTTGACTATTGGTCTTTGACTATGACTTTGTCGTCCGTGCCAATAATAAATTATTTTCATTAGGGAAATATTGCATCGCAAGCAAATGCTGCACTTATCTCTGAGCCGCCAAATTCCGTTGCGTACAATGCTCGTTACAAGTCATGTTCCTTTCGCTGCGCCGCCGCCAGGTTTTGACGTATAATTAGTTACGTCTTACAGCGCGGTTTTTATGGGGTCATTTTCACAAATTTTTCAAGCATATTTAAATATGTTAGTTGACACTTTGGCTGTATACCTACAGCCTTAAATATTTATTTCACAAAAAAAAGTGTATGCCAAAATATCAGTTAGAGGACGAATAATACGAATATCTAACTTTAGGTCTTGTCACCTCTTTAATCAAATCACAAAACAGCAAAATCTAGGAAGAAATAAATCATATATTCGTATGAGAAATACCCATGCTGCTTCAGTAACTGCTTATGCTTTTGTTATTTTTGCTGTTTGTTTTGTTCGCATCGTGTCGTTTGTTGTTGTTGTTGTTGTTATTAATATATATGTAAAATGTACATACCTAAATACACATTAGTTGCTTTCGTTTTTGTCGTTTTTTACTGGTTTTATTTATTTTCAGCAAGATAAATAAAATAGAGAATACAGAAGCGTGTAGCTACAGAGTCAGTATGTATTACTACTAAGCAGGTTTGCACATGCGTTACTAAGCATGCGTTGTGCTTTGAAAACTCTATTTATTTTTTAAATACCATAATAAATTAGAATTATTTATATTATGCATTATATTTTTTCCCTATTAAAAAATATATTTTTTTAACTAAAATTAGAATGTTAAATTACTTTTAAGACATACATATATGTACTATATGCTCTTTACTACAGGGAAAACAAAATAATTAAAATTGTTTGATATTTATTTCCGTTTATTAAAAGGAACTTTGAATTATATTTAGTTTTAAACAACATAAAAATTTACAAAAACAACAAATCCATCACTAAAAATATCAAACGAAAACTTTTTATAAAACAAAACAAATTTTTACATGGATTTAATTGTGAGCTCAAGTAAAATAAGATCAAGTAAAATTGAAGAAGGCAACAACAACAACAAATTTGTTTTTGAATAATTTTTATTTAGAAGATTAAATGCTTTAAAATAGTTTTGAAAAATATAAATGAAAAAAAAAAACAATAATTTTTCTCTATTACTGTATAAAAAGGAATTTTACGTCTAAACTTACGGTACTATTGAAACTGTGTCTTTTTCTATATGCTATCAAAGTGCGCTTCCTGCTCATCAAATATTACCACCTTAGATTCACACAGAATCCGTTTATATTATCACAAAATTATTTGATTATACAAACAAAATCTCATGATATGATTGCTCTTATGCCAGAATTTAAACCTGTATCACCAAATTCACTTAATTCAAAACAATTAATAAAGCATATTGAATTGTTAAGAAATGCATATCAATGGCCTGATAATAATCTTGTTTTCACTGTGACACAAAAATTACACAGTCCGGCAAAATATTGCGGCTATTCACAAAATTATTTTTTAACGTGACTGCAATTTTAAAACAAGTTTTTGGAAGGTTTTCCGTGTGATGAAAATGTCTCAGATATTCATAATAAAATAGCAAATAGAAAACGTAATATAAACGAAACTCTGGAAGAGTATTTTTCATCATATTATAATATGAATAATTATAATAATTATTAAGGGAATAAAAGACTCAGATTTAAAAAAAAAATACCTCGACTGTTATTGGTTGCGTGACATTAAAAATTCTGCCAGGAAAAGAAAGAGCTAAGGTCAAAAATTGCTAGAAGGTGGATGAAACTTTTGGAGTTTGATTTTGAAGCAGTGAAGCGTCGAGGAAGTCGTCTGGCACGTAGCGGAACAACTGATCGATCTGATAGAATCGAAAACAATTTAGACGACTGGGTTTAAGCTACATATGCAACTCTAAGACGACTTAAACATGTTATCCCAGTTTAAGTCCTTAAAACAGGAATATAAGATCCAAAATCACCGTTTATATAGAAAAGTATGGAATTCATTAAAGTTTGTGAAACCAAAAGCAACCAGATGGAGAATAGTAGGAACAGTATTTTCATGATGAGATGGGACATTTTGAATAAGATAAAACAATGCAACAAAACTCTTTTTGGTTTCCAAACATGAGAAAATATGTCAAGGAATATATCGCCGCCTGCATTCCATGTTATTTCAAAAAGTCACAGCGAGGTTAGCAAGAAGGATGCTTACATTTTGAAGACCCAGAACCGATTTGACTAGTTTCCTTCAAGTTGAACATCTTGGACCATTTTTTCTATCAAAAAGATGTAATTTTTAAAAATATTAAAAAAGACGCACATAATCGCAGTATTATTATTATTAGTTATTATGCTACTTTACTATATTAGTACATTAAGAACTTAGTTATTTTAAAGTACAAAACTTTATGACAAATGGTTTTGAGTACAATGATTAGTTAACTACACTCCAAGGAGCTGGAGAAGAGTAAAGGTAATATTTATACCCAAAGCTGGGAGTAGATGTCATGAATCAGCCAAGGATTTTAGACCAATAAGACTCACATCATTCGTACTGAAAACCCTAGAGCGTATACTTGATATTCATTTTAGTGATGTTCTAAAGGGTGCTAACATATCCAACACCCAACACGGATACCTCAAGGGCAAATCCACAGATACCGCCCAACACGAGGTTATTACTACTATTGAAAGATCCATCTTCTTTAAACAATACACCCTTGCGGCTTTCTTAGACATAGAAGAAGCATTTAACAATATATTTACATAATAGGGCCATTCTTGATTCTCTTACCAACCTTGGTGTACAAGCACCGGTGAGAAACTGGATAGTCTCAATGCTCAGTAACAGAATGATATAGGCTGCCAACTCACGAGATTTGTCAGTAGGAATACTCCGCAGGGAGGAGTGATCTCCCCCCCTACTCTGGCTCATCACCATGAACAAATTTCTTAATACACCAAATTGCAATGGGGTCAAAGTGGTGGCTTATGCTGATGACGTG
Organism: Dichetophora obliterata; assembly: GCA_963920525.1. Classification (NCBI taxonomy): domain Eukaryota; kingdom Metazoa; phylum Arthropoda; class Insecta; order Diptera; family Sciomyzidae; genus Dichetophora; species Dichetophora obliterata. The sequence continues at coordinate 116,659,440 of OY986435.1, forward strand.
GTTGTAATGGTGTCAGGACTGTTCCCCTCTACGATCAGTGGGCTAATGGAGGTTGCTTGGGAAAAACTCAGTGTCTGTGCTGCCAGGTGCGGCCTAGGAGTTAACCCTAGCAAGACGGAACTGATGTTATTCACCACAAAAACCAAAGCGCCACAATTTGTCCTTCCAAAGCGTAACAACCAACCTCTTACACTATCCAGTAGCGCAAAATATCTGGGTGTAATTCTGGATTCTAAGCTAAGCTGGAAAATTAGCATCGAATAATAAATCAAAAAGGCCTGCATAGCCTTTGGTAGAAAATGGGATCTTCAACCAAAAATGCTCTTACAGCGATAGTGCTTCCTATCTTGGCGTATGGTGCAATAGTATGGTGGTCTGCACTGAACAAAGCATACAACACAACACAACACAACACAACACAACACAACACAACACAACAAAATTAGCTCGAATCCAGCGATCCGCATGCATAGGTATCACAGGGGGTATCCGCTCATGCTCCACTGATGGGGCAACAACCAACTTAATGTCCCAACACATATACTCCCCATAGATCTACACATTAAGCTTACCGCAACAAACAGTACAGTCAGACTCAGAGAGTCTTACAACTGGTGGAATAGACCATATGGACACAGCAACATTCTAAATCCGCTTCCTCGGGAACTGATTCCTAAAAACACGGACTACGACACTCCCAAACTCGACTTCACGATATCCTTTATAACCAAGTTTCCCACCAGGGTGGCGCAGTGCGGGAATTGATCTAGCTTTCGATGTGTCCTTTTACACTGATAGCTCCAAGATGGAGTGCGGAGTCGGTGCTGGCATATACTCTGAGAAACTGGGGGTGGCAGATGCCTTTCGTCTGCAAAACTAAGCCAGCGTCTTCCAGGCCGAGCTTTTTGCGATAAGAGAAGCTGGTCGCACTTTTAGTAGAGCTAACACCAATGAACTTAATGCAGCTATCTGATGGATAGCCAAGCTACCGTTAAATCTTTAGCTGCGATCAGTACCAACTCCAAACTGGTAAGGCAGTGTAAGGATGAACTGGCCCGGCTAAGTCACCAACTTAGCATTACCATAATCTGGGCTCCCGGCCATAGGAACATTTATGGTAATGAAAAGGCGGATAAATTGGCCAGGCGGGGTTCTTCCCTTGACGTTTCCAGAGCGGAACCAGTCGAAGTTCCACTGAACACAGTCAAGGGAGGAATTCGTTCTTACTACTTAACCTTAGCCGGTCGTAGATGGAGAAAACTACCAACCTGCAACACATCAAGAAAAATATGGCCCCTTTACTAGCTAGGTAGAACTCAAGAGATGCTCTCAAAACCCCGGAACGACATAGCCAGAATAACGGCTATTATTACGGGTCACTGGAGCATCAGAGTTCACGCCGAGAGAATTGGACTACCCTTCAACACCCACTGTAGCAGCTGCAATGAGCCAAATGACAAAGAAACACTGACACACTTTCTGTGCCCGGCCCAGGCCAGGTCCAGACTAACAACGCTTGGCAAGCCCTTCCTCAGCAATCTAAAGGAACTTTCAACAACAAAAATCAACAATCTCCTAACGTCCATCAACCGCACTGGATGGTTACAACCTAACAGTGCGTTACCCACTCAACCAACAGAAACACAAGGTTATGGTATCAAAACGGCTCACTAGAGCAACTTGGATCCTATTTGTATATAGAATCACCTTCTAAGCCAACCAACCAACCAACAATGATTATTTTAATTTATAATTTAAACTTTAAATAAGATAAGTAAGCAAAATATTTACATAAATAACAAATAACATTATAACACAATGCAAGAAAAAGATTGTAAAAATAAGATAAAAAAAAAGATGGAGTTAGACTTTGTTAAGAATTAGGCAACGAAAAATACATTAGAATGGCATGTTTGAATATCGTTTTTGAATGTATCAATTTTAATTGATTTGGTAACGAATTTCATAAACGAACGGCGTTAACAGAAACTAGTCTTGTAGAGTTTAGGTAGTTAAAACTTGGCAGAATAAGCGTTTGGTTTCTTTGCGACCGACTGAATTATAGTTTTTCAAACAAATAAAGAGGTGTTTTGAAATGTATAAGTTTATGTAGAATTATACAATTTCTGATATTAGAATAGCTTATTATGTCACACCCAAGTATACAATTTCTTAAATCAACTAAATGATCGTATATACTTATGTTAAGCTGCAGCTAAACGTGTAGCATGATTAAAAGCAATTTAGAATTTAAGTTGGGAACCCGAGTCTAGTTTACTATACACAAGTTCAGTTCATTGTCCAGTTATGACTGGAACAATAAGCTGAATTACAGGCGTACGTCTTATACCAATAGAATATTTTATAAGAAATTTATTTAAAAAGGATGAGGTTGGAAGCTTAATTCTTTCACAAAAAGAACATTGCAACAGTAAAAAATATTGAAAAATCACAAGGCCTCCTTTAGGTCTTTCAATCCTCAAATTTACTAACTCAAACCATCCAGAGCATACTTCTTTGGCTAAACTCTAATTTGGAAAGAATGCAAATATAAACAAATCTCAGTAACTAAATTCATCTTGTGCTGTGTACTTGCACTTTGAAAAAATCACTGTTTTCTACATTCTCAATATCTAAATATAAACAAAAAATGCTTAATGTATACTTATTTCTTAATCATTTCCAATCACTATTTGAATCATACTCCGGCCATGGAAGAGACTCTCCTACTTTCATATTTTTCTTTTCCAAATACTTAAAAAATTGCTCTGGAATAGACATAAATTTTCGAATTTTAATTCTAAACTGTTTCCACGTCCATTGATCGTGATTGCATCTATCGCTGGCCTATCTATCGCTATGGCCTTGTATTTCAGTTTGTGTTTGTCTAGAAAAAGTTCCAGCTATTTCATAATACCTTTGGGAAGTCTTAATTGTGGATCTCGCAATTCATTTGCTTCTGCTTCCAGCTTATCCGCCATGAAACCCTTACGTCTCGGACGTTCTACGACTGGTGCTTTCTCATCAATTTCTTCTTCTACAAATCCATTTACAACTTTGGCCATTTTCAGACGATCCTCCTTAAAGCTCGGCATTGCCCATAAGATTGGGATCGGCTGACAAGCCCATTTTATAATAGTTCTTACCAGATCGTTTGCGTTCTTCCCAGAGTTTCTTTAGTGCTTTAGAGCTGCGCGTTTTGATCAAGGTTTTTTGATTAACATTGCAGCGATAATGCGATAATGCGAGTATGAATTTTACGAAATTTCATTATTAAAACTACTTCGACTTAATTAAAATAAATAATTCGGTTTAACTCAGATTTTTCGCATGTGTTGACAAAATAAAAACCTAAAAATTCCGAAGTGTGTATTGTGTATATCCGAAGAAGTGTATTCAGCCGACATCCTAAGATCTGTTGTATCCTCCTGTGAGGATACGCGTAGATCCTAACAGTCTCTACGGGCAGGCTCGAGGCCATAAAGTTGCCAGTTGTGTTTTATCCCGAAGGAAAACACACATTTCCCGACGTGTTTTATCCCGGAGGAAAGCACACGATGCCAACGGAATGTTGGTTGTGTTTCTAGAACGTACTTACCAAGTGGATCCCCATATTCAGTTGGAAAGACTCAATTTGTACTTCTGTTTCTTTTTCAAGCCAAAATTCAACTCTCTTTATTTAGCTGAGGCCAGATATCTATATCATATCTGGTCTCGCTTCTTCTTCTTTTCATACATTTCTTAACTGTAAGTTACAATTATTAAATGCTCATCTAGCATTTCCTCAAGTCTTGGCCGAGATTTCATCTGGCTCAATAACTTAACTTTAAAATAACATTCTTGACCTAGACAATTTCATTTTTATTATTTTAAATAAACAAATATTCTTATTCTTAAAAACAAAACAATTATTCATGCTTATTTGCATGCACATACTTTTTTAATGCTGCCGCTACTCTTCTAGAGCAAACATACATACACTCATACTCGACCGCCCAGCCATGGAAACTTTGGCTCAGGTTTCATAACCATGTTGGTTATAACACTAAAATATCATTTAAATATTTACCTTGCGCTTAATGTGCCAAAGTTCAAAAATGCAATGGCTGCACTTTTGTAAAACAGTAGTCAAGTCATGATAACAGAAGCGCAGCTAAAATAGCAAGCTGGTTTTCTTTATACGCATATTCTTTACTCAACTATTTAGTCATTTATTAACCATGAGCTTGACTTTTGCATTGCAATGAATGCTGATTACTCACTTTCTATTGAAACAGAAAAGTGTTCATTGCAATCATAACTGTTTTAAGTTAATAATTAACGTTTGTGACTAATTAGTCACAACATTCCTCCCCCCTTTGACCAAGAAAATTTTTACATTGAAGAGGTTGGAATTTTCGATGACTTTGCTCTTTGCGTATCGACTATGTTTGTATGCTTAATTAATAACGTTTTCAATTACTTTTTTCATCTTCTGTGAAAATGGCTAAAAATATATTTTATCTTATTCAGTTCTTTTGAATGTGTATTTTTTTTTTACTTTTGATAACTTAAATAGTTTTAATATTTTAAAAATGTAAAATTTCTTCATTTAAAACAGATAACATTTTAATAGTCCCCTATGTCTTGTATACATCGGTGATATCTGGTCCTTGTTGACTCATTCTGTTTATGCTCCACTAGGTGTACTTTATCTTTGTTCTGCTCCTGCTGCTACTGCTGTGAACAGTGACTGTGTGTGAACAGTGGTTGTCTTCTGTAATTTTTTAGTATCTTTGGTGCTGTCACAACCAAGCTGTTTAACCTGTTTTTAATTTGTTGGTTCTCATGTGGAAGCTTTTACTATGTTCAAGAGCTTTTGACGTTGTAGTCTGTCAGGTTTAACCAATTTTTCAGATGCTGATGTATAAATAAAGTGTCTTAATTCACCCAAGCTATTGTTGAACAACCTCGACGTATTGAAATGTTAATTATCATTAATTTTACTGATTGATGCGGCCAATACGTTATCGGAAAAGCTTTTATTTTCTTCCTTCGCAATATGCTCCACAAAAAAAGTTGTCAGCATATGCTTGAAAAATGTTAATGATAACTAAATTACAAATTGTTGCGAAATATTTAGCATCTTTGATCATTAGCGCACTATAAGTCTTGTATTTTGTAGACTGTAGTCGCTGCCATCATCGTTACGATCAGAATTGATACCTTTATAATCAACACTGTTCTAATGCTAAAGAAGCAAAAACATGTTTGTTTGTTCTTAATATATAAATCTGAATAAAAAATTTGCATCAATTTGATGCAATCGACTGATGCGGGTAAAATTAATTTTTTTATTTGTATACTTAATTCTTTGAAGCTCAAAGCAACTATCTTTGCCGTAAAGATAAAATATTTGCCTTAACGATATAATTCTTTGTTAACAGGGGTTTGAAAAAATTATGTAAAATCAACAATTTTTCTTTGTTTTTTAGGTAAGTATTATTGTTTTAAAGACAAAGTCTGTAATTTTGAAGAACTTTTTCTTCAAAATCATATTTGTATACGAAGAATAAGAAAATTTTAAGTAAAAAATTATATTTTCATTGCCCAAATAAGGTTAATATGTTCTTACATATTTTAAGCAATAAATAAAGCATTATTGAATTGATGTAATTTGGGCAATGAAAATGTAATTTTTTAATTTTTTTTCTACGTGAAAAATGCGAGTGTTTTTATCAACAAGAAATCAACGCTTGTTTTCAACCTTTTTTTTCTTCGTTCGTTTTGTCGCAGAAATTGGCATACACAAATTATTTGCTGTAGCCACCACGACGCGCCTATACATCTTCATTCACCACCGAACTTAACAAAAACCGACTGCAGAAACTAACGAAATCTAACACAAAGAGGCACGAGCGACAAAACAAACGAAGAAGAAACCGTTGAAAACAAGCGTTACTTTGTTTTTTTTTCTTCGTTCGTTTTGTCTCTCATGCCGCTTTGTTTTAGATTTCGGCAATTTGTTCAGTCGGTTTTTTTGTGTTCGATGGTACGCTTAAAATTAAAATTAATCTAGTGAAAAAATAAATTAAACAATTAAATTTTCATTGCCCAAATTAGTTAAATTCAATATTGCTTTATTTATTTCTTAAAATATGTAATAACATATTTATCTCATTTGGGCAATGAAAATATAATTGTTTTATTTGATTCTTCGTGAAAAATGCAAGTGTTTCTATTCAATGCAGCAACATTTTTTTTAAAGACGTACGTCTTTACGACAAGCATTTAAATCCTTGGTTTTAAGTATTTTTTTGGGAATCTAACGGTCTGCATCTTTGCCGTAAAGAATAGAAGTATTTGTGCCAAAGTACATTTTTCTTTGTTTTACGATTTTTTCCATGTTTTTTTAAGACGTACGTCTTTGCTACAAGCATTAAAATCCTTGGTTTTAAGTACATTTTTTAGAATTTAACAGTCTGCGTCTTTGCCGTAACGAATAAAAGTCTTTGTGCCAAAGCAAATTTTCTTTACATTTAAGACTTTTTTCCATGCTTTTTTAAGACGTACGTCTTTGCAACAAAAATTTAAGTTTTTGATTTAAAGTATATTATTCTTGGGAATCTAACAATCTTTGTGCCTTTGCCGTAACGCTGTTTTACCTTTGGGCACATTCTAACCAATAAAAGTCTTTGTGGCAAAGTGTAATTTCTTTGGTTTTACGATTTTTTTCTCTGGGTGTACAAAGTCCTGAATTAAGTTTTTTATTATTTTTTATGTATTAATCTCATGTATAAAAAGATGGTTTTGTACATAGATATGTACATGTATATATTATAAAATTAACTGTTTTTTAATAAATATGTGTAATGTATTCATTTCACACGTTAAAATTTTTTTTATTTAAATGAAAAAACAAAAAATTCCGCCCCCCCCAAGATTCATGCCTGCCCCTCTGTCTTCTTGGTCTGGCTACAAGCCTGTTTCGCGTATTTCCATTGTCGAATCCAAGACATTGTAGCATGCATTTGAAGCGATCATAAGATAATGCAGCTTTGTATATTGGACTGCGCGTTGTGCTCATAGCTCTGAAGCAGGATCACTATTCGATTTGGTGAGTCCAGCATACAAAATAATAGCCAAAAAGGCATCGAACTCCTTCAAAGTGATTGTTTTCCATTCTTTTGTGTTCGTTGCATTGCCAAATTCAATGCAGCTGTCACTTCACGACCTTTTCGATTTGTTTCGCGTACTATGATGTACGCCATGTCTTCGACGAATATCGAGCGGAAAATGGTAAAGGGATCATGTGTGGTTTCTACTGCTCCCGGTTTCCTCCTTGTGAAGTTGACCACGTTATGAGAACGAGTGCGGGAAGTCGGTGGTGCATTTTTACTCCATTTGGTGCCATTTTTGGAAATGAAGTAATTGTCACTTGTTTGCGGAGCATCAGTTTCTTCTTCTTCATCATCGTCGTCATCACTAATATCTTCATTCATCTCTACATCTTCTTCACTTTCGGTATCAGAATCATCAACATGAAAATTTGGTTGATATGTCAAGTCATCTTCCGCACCTTCAAGATCAAATGCAGGAACATCAACTTCATCCTCCTCACTCATGAAGTCTGCAAATCTCCCATCCACTGCATTTCTTTCTTCCTCACTCATTTGCTGGTAGCGTGTACTACGACGTACCACCATTTCAGCAATACCTATATTTCTATCTGCCATTGTATTTTCTTTATGTAATTCAGTATAAAACTTAGCACACGATATTTTCTGCTCTCTGTGTAGACTTTGTATGATTCGGTTTACGAAACTGAAGCCGCTTTTATACTCTTTTTCTACGCTTACCTGTGTTCAACCATAAAGCAGGCAATAAAATTCAAAAAGGGATGGACCGTTTGTTATATTTTCAAGCAAAGGCACAATAAAAATAGTCCAAAAGGTACCTTAAATTCGATGTGTTCAAACAACAAAATATAATACATTTGTGATGTGTTCAAACAATTAAATAATTTATAATTCAAAAAGGGTTGAATTTCCCCAAACAAAGAATTATGTTTTCAAGGAGATCAACAATAATCTAGAAAGTACCTAAAATTCAAAGAAAACGTTTGTGATATGTTCAAATAATAAAACAATTAAAACCAAGCCAAAATAAATTGCATTTACTAACAATTCCTTGCAATTTCAAGGTCCCTAGGGACCTTGTCACCCTTTCCCGTACTAAACACCTTTAAATCCATAGAAATCCTAAACTATTGGTCGGATCGCCTTGATTTTCTTTTTAAACGATTCTGCCTAAAATTCCCTTGGAATACATATAAGGGTCGGGTATATCTCCCATGGACCATCAAGGAGTAATTTCAGTTTGAAAATGAAAAAGGTCTCCAAGGACCTTCTCACCCATCGGAAGGTGAGAATTATATATTAAAATTTCTCTAATTAACTCTTATTTTAAATAGGTTGTTTTTTGTCTTCAAAGTATACAATTATTCATACAGACAATGTTAGTCTAATTGTTTTGTTTGCATTGTGGTTTTAAAACATTTATTTTTAATTTTTAAGCGAATTCTCCAATTGTAAATTTTTCAACAACAACTTAATATTTAAAATTAATCCCTTCGTGATGATTTCGTTTTCTTTAATTTTTCATTATTTACTTAATTCAATATGTTTATCGTTCCAACTTTTAAATTCCTTGTAAAGTTTAATTTTTCTTAATTTGTAAAATAATTTTTCTTTATATTATCATTTTTTTTCTTTAATTTCTGTATCATTTTACTTAGCAAGTTTTACTGCGTCTTCATCATTGCACGTTTTCAAAATATCTTTATTTATTTTTTTAAAACATTTTTTTAATCTTTAAATTACATTAATTTTTCAAGACATAATCTTTTTAAACCATAATTTTTACATAAAGTGTCACTATTCTGGGATTTACCAGCAGAATGCGTTGTACTAGAATTTAATCCCTGCGAGGGATTTCTGTATCTCGTCGCATCTCATTTTGGAGATGATAAAACATTTGCCGTTTACTTTAGAATTTCTTCATTTCTTATATTTCCTACTGCCATATTTTTGCTCTCTAATTTTTGATTTATGTGCCTCTTTTTTTCATTTACATTCTTGTCTATTATGTCTTTTGTTTTCTTAACCTTCTATTAACTTTTCCTTCGGTAAGTACTTCCTTTACACATATGCTTTTACATTCGCTACTTTGTTTTTCTATTTCTTTTTCTAGTTTTTTTGTATTTGTAACTTTTTAATATGAACCATTTTTTCATACCATTTATACATCTTTTATTCTACTCTAAATATGTACTTTATTTCTTTCTATTCTATTATTAGTTTTTCCCTAATTCATACACTCTTTTTTCTTTCTTTTTTATCTTTAATAATGTATTCCCAAGCTTTTTTCATCTATCCGTTTCAAACTTATCCTCAACGTGCTTTGTTCCACTAAACTCGTGTCCGCTCCGGAATCTACAAGTAGAATGAGTTTTCCGTTTTTTGTTTTCTCGCAAGGAACTCCTACGAACACATCATTAACTTCGCGAATATCCGAACGACACTGCGGTTTGGTCTCGCCTCGGTACGATAAATTTGCATATTGTAACCAATCTTGCCCACTTCTGGTTCTATCCTGTGCACATAGCAATTTAGCTTTCGCCAGTGTCGCTTTTAAATGAAGCACGACTGATCTAAAAAAAATCTTGGCATCCATTGCGAATGATGTTTTACCCAAAATTTTGGCTAACTATTGCTTGCACCCTTAACCATCAAACACAAACTTTCGAAAACATAGAATGTATAGCTTCTCAAGCTATTTATATTAAATATTTCCTCAGTTCCCAGGGTCTCTTTATCCTCTGTTGTCTTCTCCAGCACTGTCAGTTTTTTGTGCTAACAACCGTTTGTTCTAATCTTATTCCAACTTCCTCCTACCAATTTGAATTTCAAAATTATCAACCCGAGCGTACCTATAATATTCTCAATTTTTATTCTCCTGCTTTCTATTAACTCCTTTACGTCCCGCAGTGCCATACTCATGGCTACATAAAATAGAAATAGTATTATTTGCACTATTGTTAAAATGATATAAAAAATTTTTGTTGTTGCCCTTAACAACTGAATTAACTCCTCCGTGTTTGGGCTTATAGTTTCTCCATTTCCTCTAGACTGGGGTTTACCGATATTTACTATCTTTTCAGATGTCAAATCTTCGGTTCCTAAAGTTTCTACTGGCTGAGACGTACAGAAATTCACAATATTTTTAGACGTCAAATTCTCTGTTACCGTCTTCTCTATCGGCTTAGATGTACAGACATTCACAATCTCTTCCGATGTCGAATGCTCTGTTACTATCTTTGTCGGCCTAAGTGTTCTTCTATTTCGGGGTTCCCATCTTATTGGCCTTGGCTGGGCCCCTGAAAGTTTCCCTACCTCTTTTCCCAGTTTTTCTTAAGATAGCATTCAGCCTGCACATGACCTACCTTGTCACACCACCTGCAGCAAAGTCGTCGCTGTCAACTGGTCGTTCCTTTCCGAAATTTATTCTACCAAAACTTCCCTCATCATTTTTAAACGGACTTTGAGGCCTGAACTGATTAAGCCACTTATTGTTTTGAACTAACCTACTGCTCCTATTCCCTTTCATGCCCAGTTACACCCCTTTTCATGCCCATATTCTTGGCAAGTTTCGCAGTACGACGTGTTCTTCCGTGTAAGACACCCATCCCACGAGTGGCCAATTGTCCTACAAAATGAACATTTAATATTGGCTCTACCATCTTCTCTTGGTAAATTCCAATTCATGTCCCTAATATTTCCGTAACCCTGCATTTTTAAGCTTACAAATGTAGTTAGTTACTACTTTAAAGTTTGTAGAAAAACAATGCTTTCATAATTTTTCCCTCTTGTTTAACAACCATATATTTTATGCTTTGTATATTTTTTTAAAAAAAGTTCCCACCGGGAAAAAAGAATCAATTGTGTATGAAAAAAGAATCAATTCACTTTTCCAATTATTGATTCTAGAATTGATTATTTTTAACATTGTGATGTCCTACAAAAAGTAGTACATTGTTTTCTGCCTTCCACTGGAATCACTGTTGAAATCGATTCTTTTATTCGCTTATAAAATGGATTCTTTTAAATGAAAAAGTATGAATTTTTTAATATGAGAAAAGTATGAATCGCTAAGAAGCCTTTTTGGAATAGATATACATGAATGAATTCCATAATGCACAGGTTTCTATGGCAGAGTTGAAAATCTTTATTCTTTTTTAAATAATTAATAAAACATTATATTATAGTAATTCAAATTAATAATAATTAGGTAATTTGAAAGAATAAATAATATTTAGACGGCGAGATTAAGATTATAATAATACCACATTTATTGCAAAAATATTGATGTTTATGATGTAGGTTGTTCCTTCCGTTTTGCTTTGAATGTATCCTTAAAGTATTTACATTTTGACTTGCGTATAGCTTCCTTCATATCTTTTTGGGACTGTTCCTGGTCGTATCCTTCCTTGCAAATACACTCTGCATTTAAAAAAAAACATTTAGAAATGATTTAAACAAGTAAAGAGCAATGGTTTTTCATAACTAACCAAACAATACATTATTAAAATTTTCGAGCCTTCTGAAACAGTTTGTTCCTTCAACGCTGACAAATCAAACAGAAAGTAAAATTTTTAAGAAACGCGTGAAAGGAAAACAATAGAACAATCGTTTTTCAAAAATATCTGACAAAAACAAAAACATCAACAACAAACAGAAAATACAAATCATAACAGATTGATTCTTTTTTCGCTTATAGCAGAATTTGTTTCAGAATCAATTTGTTTTTCACTTACCATAAAAGCAAGCAAGGAATCTAACAACATTTACTTTATTATAAAGTGTTATATACTACGAAGCAATAAATTTTATAATACAGTGACACATATTCGTATAAACGCACTCTTAATTTTAAATTTGCTACCTTCTCTCTCTTTTATTAATGCATTATTCTAAACAAATTCAAACTCATATTGTTCACTAAACTAACGGAAATTTGTACTGAGTGCAAAAAGCTGTTTTCGTTGTTGTTGTTTTATATAAATCAGTTCAGTTTAAATATTTTACTAAAAACAAGTACACATTCCTTTAAACGCACCTGAATAAGGAGGTCGAAAATATATTAGTGGTTTAAAGAAATAAGTATTTGCTTGTATTTAATTAACAATTGGTAAGTTTTGTTTAATTTAAATGTAAAAATATTTTCTTAATGATATTTTTTTAAGATTTTATCAAAATGCCAAAGGAAATGACACAGAAAAAGTCCAAATCAACCTGTACCATAAAGAGGGTTATTCATCGGGAAATTGGGCGGAGACTAGGAAGAGCAGTCGTCCGCTCTTTTTTAAAAAACGGTGTTAATTATGGAGTAAAAAAATCCACGAAAGGCAATCGAAAACTGAGTATTCGCCAAGTTAATCAAATTAGGAAGGAAGCCACCACAAGTTTTTTGAACTCAACTCAAATAAAAGAAAAATTAGATCTTCCAGTGACAACGAGGCACATTGCACACATTTTACGTAACTCAGATAACGTTAAATGGAAAAAACCGTTGAGCAAGCCTGTGTTGAAGCCGCATCACAAAAAGGCGCGCTTAGACTTCGCCCAAAAACACATGCAATGGTCAACTGAGTGGGACAATGTTGTGTTTTCCGACGAAAAAAAATTTAACTTAGATGGCCCAGACTCTTACAGCTGTTATTGGCATGATTTGCGAAACAATGACGTACGTATGTCAAAAAGAAACTTTGGTGGTGGCAGCGTTATGGTGTGGGCGGCATTTTCATCTAGAGGTAAAGCAAATATCTGCTTTGTGCCGCCCAAAATGAATTCTAAAAAATACACGGAATTGTTGGATGACGCTCTCATTTCATTTTTGGATGATAAAATGGATGAAGACAGTATTTTTCAACAGGATAATGCTGCCATTCACATTTCTAAAGAGGCATTAAAGTGGTTTGAAGAGCACAACATCCCACTTATGAAATGGCATGCATGCAGTCCCGATTTGAATCCGGTGGAGAATCTTTGGGGATGCATATCACGCAAAATCTATGGACAAAAAGCCCAAGGACACCTTTACAAAACCGTGCTAGAGCTCAAGTTGGCTATTAAGGAAGCTTGGGAAGATTTAGATCGTCAGTTGCTGGAAAATTTAGTGAAGTCGATGCCGAATCGTATATTTGAAGTTATAAATAAAAATGGTGGACCAATTAATTATTGAAAATTAAATAAATACCCATTCCTATTGAAAATTAAGTTGATGCGTTTAAACGAGTATGTACTTGTTTTAAGTAAAATATTTAAACTGAAATGATTTATATAAAACAACAACAACAAAAACAGGTTTTTGCACTCAGTACAAATTTCCGTTAGTTTAGTAAACAATATGAGTTGGAATTTGTTTTGAGTAATGCATTAATAAAAGAGAGAGAAGGTAGCAAATTTAAAATTAAGAGTGCGTTTATACGAATATGTGTCACTGTATATAAAAACGAAGCAATAAATTTTTTGTGTATTGATTCCAATTCATAGGTTTTGCTATAAATTTATATATTCTTTGGAATACATTCTAAAATGCATCACAAGTATCCGTTCAATTCCTGATTTTTTTACGAATTAATTCTCATTTTCCCGGTGGGGTTATATTGTAAATTATATATAAAGATATTTTTATTTTTTTTTTATTTTCTATACATATAACAAGTTTTTCAATTCATGCCGCATTGGACTGCCTTCATGCTGACTGGTTCTCTTTTCTGTTGATACTCCCGTGGAGGAGACTCATTTCCACTCCTTTTCCATAAAAATCTGCTTTCAGTTTTGGTTTAACAGGATGATTCGATGATCTTCAAATAGTCCACTGGTAACATCCCCAGGATCGCAATTATTTCCATAAATTGAACTCCTTAAAACATAAAAAAGGTTTCAAATGTAACTTTAGTCTTAACTAGGAAATTTAATCTCCACCATCCTCTTTTCGAGAGGTGGTGGGAGATGGATCCGGCATCAATAATTACTTCTAGTAGGACCCGCGAGGTTCCTACTGACACGAAAAATATTCCATGATTCAATTACATATTCTTCCCAAATTCCATAACTCAATATTTTTTTCCCCCTTTTCAATGAGATTATTTTTATTAATTCAGCCACAAATTTATAAGCCATCTTTCTACTTAATAATATTTCATACATATAAAATTTTTCCTACTCCAAAATATCTAATCGATTAGTTTTCCATTCAATACACTTTTTCTTCTCTCCTCGAAACTATATCAAAAAATATATCAAAAAATTCCAAATATATAACGTACTTGAGTATCCTTTAAAGTTTTCGCTTCGATATCGTATGGTATTAAATTTTAAAATGGAAACTATTTTTATTTATTCTTTTCTTTTTCAAAATTCCCAATTCAAAAACTTTCCCAAAAACAATATCCTTGCTGTTCCTATAACAGCAAGATCCTTCCGATTATTTAAAAAAAATACTTTCCTTTTTTTCCTTACATCCTTACTGTTCCTGTGAACAGAAGGATCCTACCGATTATTTAAAAAAATTATCTCTCCTTTTTTCCAAAATATTCTTCCTGTTCCTGTGAACAGAAGGATCCTACCGATTATTTAAAAAAATTCCTCTTTCCTTTTTTTTCCAAATATCCTTCCTGTTCCTACGAACAGAAGAATCTCAACATCCTTACTGTTCCTGCGAACAGAAGGATCCTACTGATTACTTAAAAAATTCCTCTTTCCTTTTTTTTCCCTAAGTATCCTTCCTGTTCCTACGAACAGAAGAATCTTAACATCCTACCGATTATTTCTCCGATAAAATTTTTCTTTAATTTTTTTCCAAAATATCCTTCCTGTTCCTACGAACAGAAGGACCCTACCGGCTGTGCCAAAATGTTGTATCCTACTGTGAGGATACGAGTAGATCCTAACAGTCCCTACGGGCAGACTCGAGGCCATAAAGTTAAAAGTTGTGTTTTATCCCGAAGGAAAGCACACACTTCCCGACGTGTTTTATCCCGGAGGAAGGCACACGATGCCAACGGAATGTTGGTTGTGTTTCTAGATCGTACTTAGCAAGTGAATCCCCATATTCAGTTGGAAAGACTCATTTTGTACTTCTGTTTCTTTTTCAAGCCGAAATTCAACTCTCTTTAATAAGCAGAGGCCAGATATTTATATCATATCTGGTCTCGCTTCTTCTTTTTTTTTTCTTTTCATACAACATTTCTTAACACTAAGTTACAATTATTTAATGATATCTAGCATTTCCTCAAGTCTTGGCCGAGATTTCATCTGGCTCAATAACTTAACCTTAAAATAACATTCTTGACCTAGACAATTTCATTGTTATTATTTTACATAAACTAATATTCTTATTCTTAAAAACAAAACAATTATTCATGCTTATTTGCATGCACATACATATTTAATGCTGCCGCTACTCTTCTAGAGCAAACATACATACACTTAAACTCGACCGCCCAGCCATGGAAACTTTGGCTCAGGTTTCATAACCATTTTGGTTACAACAATAAAATATCAATTTAAATATTTACCTTGCGCTTTTTATGAGCCTTTATGAGCCAAAGTCCAAAAATGCAATGGCTGCACTTTTGTAATCAGTAGTCAAGTCATGTTAACAGAAGCGCAGCTAAAATAGCAAGCTGGTTTTCTATATACGCATATTCTCTACTCAACTATTTAGTCGTTTATTAACCATGAGCTTGACTTTTGCATTGCAATGAATGCTGATTACTAACCTTCTATTGAGGCAGAGCGGTGTTCATTGCAATCATAACTCTTTTAAGTTAATAATTAACGTTCCAACCTTTACCCTTTGTTTTATATTTGCCAGAAAGCTACTTATGAGACGAGTGGCGTTGTCACAGAACCAATATAAGTATTTTAATATATCACAGCGAAAGACATGAAAGTCAAGGCTTTCGAAAAATCAAAAAAACACAATAAAGCTCTTCTCTGCGCAAAAGCTGTGTGACAAAATATATAGTCAATTGCTCTGTTATTGTGAAGTTTTGAGAGATTTTACTAAAGAACCGACATTTTTTCAATTGAATGAATATTTCTGTTCGGCCGCCACCTCTCTGCAGAGAATGGCAAACCTCAGAGAGTTAAAATTGTCATGTAACTGTCTGACCAGAATCATGTCGTTGTCGTGTCGGTGAGAGAGAATCGCTAAGAGTTGGCCCAGAATTGTAGCGTTGGCTTTGTCGTTTTGCTTTTATTCAATCTGCCATTGTTGATTTTCTTGAATTTGCTTCAGTGTTCTCATCGTACTCCGATTGAACTAATAATTACTCCACTTCCATTTAATACATTACTTTTTGCAATACTCTTCATATAAATTTACTGCATTTTCAACTGAAGGCTACTCCTATCATTATAAGAGCAAGCAGGAACACTGTTTACTCGCTACATTGGTTGACAGATTCTTCAAATTTTGTTAAAATATGGCAATGTTTTTAGAGAGAAGCTGAGAGAGCTATCAAATAAACGACAAAGTCAAAATAGAATTAGAAACATTTCTATCTTGGCGTTTTCGTTGTCGTATTCTGCCGCAATTTTCTCCCATAAGGTTTGCATTGTCTCTGTCAGTGCTCTGCCTGCCGACACGACAACGACATGATTCTGGTCAGACAGTAAAGTTTATTGAGAACATAAGCCGTTTGGTTTGGCATAAAACTTGTACACTCAGAGAAAAAACAGAGGGATTAATAGTGAAAACTGTTAAGTCCCATCCAACAAAAGAGTTTTTTCAAATTAACAGTCTAGACTGTCAATAAAATAACTATTTTACTCATGAGCTATTTTACTCCTAACTTAATTTTATTTTCTTTTATGTGAATATGTATTGATGTCAGCCATCCTAGTGCAGGACAATTGAAAATTCAAATGAGAATTGAGTAAAACAGTTACTTTATCAACAGTCCAGACTGTTAATTTCAAGAACTCATCTGTTAGGTGGGATTTAAAAGTTTCACTGTTGGTTTTTTTTTCTGAGTGTAGGTTCAGTTATCGATAATGTGCGTTCAAACATTCAATAATACACACAACTCATTTGATAAATAGAAGCAACGAGTATATATCTATAAGAGATTTCACTCGTCGCTCGTTATTTTTTGCTCGCCGATATTAGCCATCCATCGACAGAACAGGGTATTTTGATGGGACATTTATTTTATACCCCTTCAAAAGTGCGAGTTTGTTTACATTTTGTTTTCTATATTTTGATCATTTTGGCTGCGTGCACAAGGGAGCAAAAATATCGGTATTTTTTAATGTGCTTGCCTGTTTCTTATTATTTGAATATCTGAAGAAATATTGCAAATTTTATGAATGAAAATAAAATTTTACAGCTTCGTATTTGCATGTGCATGGTTGCCGAGTTTATTTTGTTTCCAGCTGGACATTATTGTTGTGATTTTGTTGTAGCTTTATTTTGTTTGCTGCTGCAGACAAGGATTTTTAGATATTTCATTAGTTGAATAGAAAGATAGAATTCTAATGAAATAATTATTGGATAATAAAAAAATGTAGCAATAAAATAGAATTGGTCTAGCAGTATTTAATAAATTTAAAATAAAACAAAGAAATATTGTAGATTTAATTAATGAGAATAAAAGTTATATTTGATACAAATTTTACAGGTTATTATATATATGTTTGTGTGTTTTTTTTTTCTTCCATCTTCTTTAGTTTGTTTCTAGCTGGACATTTTCCTTGTAGCAATATTTTGCTTGCTACTTTGGATACAATATATTTTGCTTGCTACTTTGGATACATAATTTTTAAATTCTTCATTACACCAATAAAAAGATGAAATTCTGATGATTCGGCTAATGAAATAATTATTAGTTAGGACTTGAAAAATTTTTTTTTAACAAAAATGCTTTTAATAAATAAAATTAACTTGAATTAACAAAATACACACACCAAATTTCTTAAAAATCAAAGAAGAATTTATTGTATAAAGATATTCTCCGGCAAACGTTGTCCCGCCACCGCCTTACTGCCATATATGAATTTTAATGCTAATCGGAAAAAAATTTTGGTTTCACCATTTTGAGTATAGTTGCCGAGCGTATCTATATAAACTAAATTAAAAAAATTTAGTCTAATACAACCAAAACCGTCCAAAATATAGCATTTTTGTTGATTTGTAGACGGTAAAAGAGGGTGTGGCAAAATATTTTTCTCTTAAACCATCTAGAACTCAAAACAAATTGAGTGCCAAAATTTGAGCTTAATTTACTTTATACCTATCGTTTTAATATTTTAACTGCGTTAAAATGTAGAACAATATATATTTGCGAATTTCGTAATCAATTTTTTTACTAACACTTTTTACAAATTTTACAAAATTAAATAGTTTTTAATGCTTGTATTAAAATTTATTCCAAGATTTCTAACCATTCTAAGATAAGACCATATTCCAAGATTTCTAACCAAAAAATTAAGAAAAATAAAAATTAATACAATATATGTATATTAGACCGTCCCAATTTTTCAACGTTTTTCGAAAAGTTTCCGGGACACGTTGATTTCTGATTCTACTCCTAAAAACATGAATTTTGGTATATAGCACTTTAATATTAACTAACGGTCGCGTAATCAGCTTAAAGGCTTTTTGGCTAAAAAATTATATTTTCGAAAAAACAAAACATTTCTTCTTCAGTAAAGAAGTTTTTAATTATGTAAAATTCGTATTTTGAAAAATTTTACAACTAAAATTTTGATGTATAATTTGAAGATATATGATACGGTATTTTTTCGAAAAAGCAACACAACTGCACAGTGAGTTTTTTCAAAAAAAATTCAATTTTATTTTTATTAAGCGTAGCTACATAAGAATTTATGTAAATAACCATAATAAACAAAATTATACGACATTAGTTTAAGTTGCGAGGTATTGTACGTTTTCTGTTGTCAGGATGATTTTTATTGTAATGTTCAATTACTTGGATGACACAATTTTGCTGTCCATTGTCCACGTATTATTTACCATATTTAGAAGACATATGATTCTTTCTGCTGGATAATTTAAAATTGTTACATTTTTAAAATTTTTTTTATTTCTAAAAAATTTTCATTCGTTCTCCAGGATTCATCTTAATAAGTTCCTTACAAGAAAAAATATTGAAAAATTGTATAGTATAGTTAATCCAGCGAAGGTGTCAAAGGCCAACTCATAGCAGAAAAGCTGTATAACAACAAACAAATAACATTAGAATGCAAAACAGTGCATCGTAATACTGATAACATACTAGGGCTATTCACAATCCAGTGCAAATGGTCTTGGACCATATCATTTTCAATATGGTAAAATATATATTTACTCTACACTAAGAAAATAAAAAGAAATGCATTTACTACGCTATTGCATATATACAACACTAAAATCCATAGCTAAAATTTACTATACATTCCAATACTAAATTGCAAACTGACTGCTGATTATAAAAAAAGTAAAGGCGAAAAAACTGATATGGAAGATAAGCGAATAAAAAACCAAATAATTGTGCTTATAGAATTTTTTCTACATGAAATTGAGTTAAGCAAAATTTCCAAATTATAATAATTTTGCTTTTCATCAGTTGGCTGTGAATTTCACGTTTTACAACAACTGTAGCAAATTATATCAAAAAGGCCGTTCACAATTCATAGAAAATTTTTAAAATTTTTTATAAAAGCACAAATATTCAAAATACACGAAATTGTGATTTGCCCTATTAAAAATACAAGCGCATTAAAATCCGTGCTTTTGTTAGATTGTTGTTGTTTCGAAGAATGATCAATATCAGATTAATAGCATAAAATCCGTAATCACAAGGAAGAATGACTAAACTCAAGCTATCGTAAAAAAGCGATACTCCATTTTCTTTATTGCCATTCCTTGGAAGGATGAAGGAAAAAGCTTTTTAACCATAATAGAGTATCACTTATGTCTGCACATATTTCGTTTGTAACAGTTCATATATTTTAATTAAAATATTCATTAAATTCATAATATTCATTTTATTGACTATGAGTTTAGTCATTATTCCTTGTGACCACATAAATAGTCATTTAAATAATTTCATATTACAAAAATTAAGTTGAATGCCTTGCAATTAAAGCTAATACCATATTTTTACTTTTACATACCTACTTATGTAGCTACGTTTAATAAAAATAAAATTGAATTTTTTTTAGAAAAAATTTTCTGTGCAGTTGTGTTGCTTTTTTGAAAAAATTCCATACCATATATCTTTGAATAATACATCAAAATTTTTGCAGTAAAATTCCTCAAAATACGAAATTTACATAATCAAAAACTTCTTCTTCGTGCTCTTCTAACGTGGGATAATGTGAATTCAAATGCAAAATTTAAAAACCGACTTTATGGATCGCTATTTCATAATCTTAAGCTATTTCGGAAAAAAACAACCAAAGCCAAAATTCGAATAATTTTTTTACGCGAATTTTGGCTTTTGTAGTTTGTAGTTGTAGTTGAAGGATAATTGAACAATAATCAATCTGAAAAAAGTAAATTTTCAAAAAAATTTTAGTTTAAATAGTGATTTAAAATAATTGTATGTAGGCAGTTACTGCCAAACTAAACATATGTATTTTTACATGCATTTTTGAAAAACTATCCCTTTAGAAGCAAACTACCTTGTTTTTAAAAACAACTAATTAAAAAACTTATTTTAAATAATGTAGTTTATGAACTACTTTGAATTATATTAAGGCGGTACCCACTTCAATGTTGAATAGTTTTTATTGTACCTATTATATATAAAGTAATTGAAAAACTATTTCAAAACAAGTGGCTTAAAACTAGTTTAAATTATATTAAGGCGGCGACTACTCTTATTTTGAAATAACGAAATAAAAACTTACTAAATTTCGGGACGATCTCAGTATCCCGGGATTTCGGGATTGTATGTTCAGATCCTGAAAATCCCGGGATCTACAAATCTGCAAAAATTGACATCCCTACACCGCCCTAAGTTTTATTAAAAAAAATAACCTAGTTTAAATATATACTATTATTCAATTATATCAATTATATTTATTTTAAATTTTTTTCATATGTAATATTTTACAAAACAATTAAAATCGTCGTCTATAAAAAAGTGATTTTCTCGAAACAAAGTTTTTCTGATCGGCCAGGGTGTTTAAGAAATCTATCAAGCCGATTGGACTGAAAATTCAATACGTTATTCTAGCTCTAGCAGATAGTAGAAATGGTAATTTTAATACTTTTTTATTATTTTGTCTGCTTAGAAGTTCAAAATTTTTTATTTTTTGTACAAATACATGTATTTTTACATGAAAAAAACCAGAATTTTTCTCTATTACTGTATAAAAAGGAATTCTACGTCAATACTTACGATACTATCGAAACTGTGTCTTTTTATTAATTTAAAGTATATTTGTTAAACAATGTTTTTCAAGTCCTAACTGATAATTATTTCATTAGCCGAATCATCAGAATTTCATCTTTTTATTGGTGTTATGAAGTATTTAAAAATTATGGTTGTGTATCCAAAATAGCAAGCAAAATATTGCTACAAGGAAAATGTCCAGCTAGAAACAAACTAAAGAAGATTGAAGAAAAAAAACACACATACATATATGTTGCTGCTCAACCGTCAATAAATGGTTTATAGTAGATATAGTTTGCATTACAAAATGCATACATATCCAATAAAATTAAGCAACCAAAATACAATAAATGCTGGCACCGCATATCTTACATTCCAAGGCGGTGGACGGAAATTGCACAACAAAGTGTCGAGTTTCTGTCCGCTCACTTTGACAAAATGCATTATATCGTTTCGTTGTTAAAAGTGCATCAACAACAAAAGTGTATTGAACTTTTGTTTTTGTTAGTTGAGAAGCGGTATAATGCATTAACGACAAAGTGTATTGAACTTTGTTCTTGATTATCAATAAATGCATTGATATTTATATTATTGATATTTGTGTGTATTTTGTATGGAAATTAAGAAATATATTTTTCAGTTACATGGATTAATTACTGTACATATATACATAGGTTGCATTATTATACATGTCTTATGTTAGTGTAAGTACATTCTTTTCCTTTATAAGAAAAAGAAATATTATAATAAAGGTCAGTTGTTAATTAGTTACGGTGAAAATAAGTTTTTTAATCCAATTTAATTTTCAGCTAATTATTGCCAGTTTAAGTGCTGGCAAAATCATCATAACCAAAACTTCAATCAGTTCAAGTGCTGATTGAAGCCAAATCAAGGTTTACAACCTTCAATCAGTTCAAGCGCTGATTGAAGAATTTGTCCCTTGGCATCTGCAATCAAAAGAGGTTGCAACATTTTGGTGACCCCGACGTGATTCAACAAGGATCACGTTACAACAACAAAGCCGTCAGGACAATTGAAGCAGCCTACGGCCAACAAGGCCCGTCAGGACAACAAAGCAGCCTGCAGCCAACAGAAGCAGATCGCTTAACAGTCACAAGGCCCACCAGGACAATAGAAGCAGCCTGCGGCCAACAGAAACAGATTGCTTGAACTGAATAGAAAACTTGAAATTAAAAGATGAGTGCCGTTGAAGAATTATTCGAGCTCCAACGGCTGACAGGTGGTGAAATACAAGCCGTTATCAGGAATTTTAAAAAGGATTCAGCTGATCGGAAAAGGACAGCACTCTATTTTGAAGACCGCTTACAACGTCTAGATGAGGCCTGGGCACGATTTGAAGATCAAGACAATAAGCTCAGGTTGCTGCCCGGGTTAAAGTTAGACCATGATTATTTCGCGCAGAACTATTATGATGAGATGATGACTTTGGTGAACACCTTCAGAGAAGAGTTTGAGCAGCATGCAGCAATTATTAAGTCAAGATCTGTTCCCGAAGTAACTCCACGTCTGGCTAACGCATCAACTGATAAAGACGCTGGAAATTCTACTTTGGTCAACGTTTCTGGAATTATACGAAAGCAAGCAGCAGCCATAATTTCACTACATAGAATTTGTGCGGGTCTGATTGACAACATCGGAGATCAACCATCACAATTCTATGAATTAAAAATAAACACAATCACTCGGTTATGGCGTCAGATTGAAACCCTTAATGCAAATATTTGGGAACATTGTGAATCTCCGAGCTCTCAAGGATATTGTCAAGATGAGTATAATAATATGGAAGATACAGTACAGCAGGTCCTTGTCCAACTATCAATCAATATGACCGCACATCCACCAGCTGAAACACCTACTGCACAAACGGCTATGAGCCCATTTCAGCTACCCAAAATCACCATTCCGAAATTCAGCGGTGACTATCTTGAATGGACTCAATTTCACGACTTGTTTTCAGAAATCATTCACAAGCAGCAGATACCACCATCACAAAAAATGTGGTACCTCAAAACAAGCATTGCAGGCGAGGCAGAGAAGCTCATTCAGCACCTCGCACTTAGTACTGAAAATTATGCCACAGCATGGAAATTACTGCAAGATCGATACAACAACAAAAGGGTCATTGTTTCAACGATTATTCAAAACATGTTAAATCAACCTGGGGTGCCAAACAACCCTTCAGCTGCAGATATAAGATCTTTACATGACACAACACATGAAGGACTACTGGCGTTAAACAATTTGGCAATTGAGACAAGCTCATGGGTCCATTGCTACTTCACATTTTATTGGCGAAGCTCGACAAACAAACTCGATTACTGTATGAACAGTCGCTAGAAAACTCAAGAGAACTCCAAGAGATTAGTCAATATCTGGAATTCCTAGAAAACAGATTCCAATCATTAGAGGCAGTGGGCAACAAATCAAGCCCAACTAAGACAATAGCAGCAACTGTCACTCAGCACAATCAAACAAATGTTCAGTTTGCAACAATGATCCTCATCCTCTATATAAGTGCAAGTCCTTTCTCCAATCTAACATTCAAGATCGCATAAAGACCGTGCAAAAACTTAAACGATGCATGAATTGCCTTCGGTCTGGACATATGGCTCAAGAATGCAGAAGTCTTCATTGCAATACATGCAACAAAAAACACAATTCGTTGCTTCACGACAAGAAACTATCAACTTCAGTCAACTCATCACGGTGCAACGAACCACAAAGGAGTCTCACACCAGCAGTAAACACATTGAACCAAACCTCATTAATTACAACTTCAAACAATGGCTATGTGTTGCTGGGTACTGTAAAAATCAAAATAGCTTCAGAAGATGGACAGACCATTGAATGCAGAGCAATTCTCGATTCAGGTTCACAGGTGAACTTGATAACTGAAAAATTGGTCAAAAGGTTAAAATTACAAAAGGAACCAAATCCTATCTGGATAGAAGGAGTGTCAAGAGGGAAAAAGAGCTCACAGTATAGTGTCAACACCAAAATTGAATCACGAATAAGCAACTTCAGCATTACACTTAAGGCTTTTATGGTTCCTACAATAATTTCAGCGCAACCCACAAGAGCTTTGGATATGTCAAAATGGCCCATTCCACAAAATATACAGTTGGCAGATCCCGAGTTTAACATACCAGGACAAATTGATCTACTAATTGGTGCTGAATATTTCCATTCTCTCATGTCCATTGGCCAAATTAAGCTGGCAGACAACTTACCAATCCTTCAAAAAACTATGTTTGGATGGCTTTGCAGCGGAAAGATCGGAAGTGGTTATGACAACTTTATGGCATGTGGAATACATTCAACGGACGACGAGCTTAACAATCTTCTGACAAAATTCTGGCATCTCGATGATGTATTAGCTCCAGAAATCAATCTTACAGCAGCAGACCAAAAATGCGAATCCTTCATTCAGAATACTCAACGCGATAAGAGTGGAAGATTCATTGTGAAAATTCCCTTTAAGGACGACCCATCAAGCCTAGGGGAATCAAAGCAGATGGCAATGAATCGATTCTTTTATTTAGAACGACGGTTGAACAAAATTCCAGACATGAAATTATCATACGTCAAATTCATGCGAGTGTATGAGGCACTTGGGCACATGGAAAAGATTGACGAAGAAGACATATTGTCGCCGCACTACATAATACCGCATCACTGCGTCATCAAACCAGACAGCAGCACTACTAAATTACGGGTTGTGTTCGATGCTTCGGCTAAGACATCTAGTGGAGTATCGCTTAATGATATAATGCACAGTGGTCCAGTGGTACAGAGTGATCTTTTATCTATTCTGATGCGATTTAGATCACCGCGATTTGTTTTTACAACCGATATTGAAAAGATGTATCGCCAAATTTGCATACATCCTCAAGAAAAAACACTTCAAACCATAATTTGGAGAGAAAGTTGCAGCGACAAGTTGCAATTCTATCAGCTTAAAACAGTAACGTATGGAACACGCTCAGCTCCCTACTTAGCCACAAAATGTCTCCAAACGTTAGCAAAAACAAACAAAATTCAATATCCACTTGGTTCAGCAGCACTAGAAAAGGAGTTTTATGTCGACGATGGGTTATGTGGATCAAAAAAATTAACTGAAGCCTTAGAAATAAAACGTCAATTAATTAAAATCTTAGATTCTGCTGGTATGAAACTTCGAAAATGGTGTGCTAATCACGCACAACTACTTCAGGGAATACCAATTGATGATCAGGAAGTAGATCTGGACTTTGATAACGACTCCGACAAAAGCATCAGAACACTCGGGATCACTTGGCTTCCAAAATCAGATGAGTTTTGTATAAGGACGAATGACTCTTCAAACACAAAAAATACGAAGCGATCTGTAACCTCCGATATAGCACATATTTTTGATCCTCTCGGATTAATGACTCCAGTAGTCATTGAAAGGCCAAGACTTTCGTGCAAAGGTTGTGGCAACTAAAATTATCTTGGGATGAATCGCTTCCATTACAAATGGATACCTCTTGGACCAAATTTCGGAAAAACTTAGAAGCGCTCAACGATATAAGGCTTTGTCAACATATTACAAACCACAAGAACGCCGTATCCTTCCAGATACATCTATTCACTGATGCCTCAGAACGCGCATATGGAGCTGCGGTACACATTAGATCCCTAATAAATGATGGAACAACTGCAGTTCATTTGTTATGTTCAAAATCACGCGTCGCACCACTAAAAACTCAAACCATTCCACGACTGGAGCTGTGTGCGGCCCTATTAGGGGCGCAACTGGTCTCAAGGGTAAAGCAGGACATGTCTCTTGAACACTGCACGACTTTCTTGTGGACTGACTCTGAAATCGTTCTACACTGGATAAACTCAGAATCATCGTCGTTCCAGACATTTGTATCTTATCGCATAAGCAAGATTCAGGAGCTCACCTTAGTAGAACAATGGCGACATGTTAGTTCAAAAAACAACCCTGCAGATTTGTTATCCAGGGGAGTTGACCCAATTGATATAAAACGCGCTCAACGTGGTTTCATGGTCCTCTCTTTCTTCATGCAAAGGAAGATTCATGGCCCAAAGCATTCCGCAAGGAGCTCGCAGTACCAAACCAAACGGAGCTGAAAAGAAACAAAAGTGTTCTTACTACATCAATAAACGAAGATTTAGGCAACATGATTTACAACATAAATCATCGTAACTCTTTTCCAACATTGCAAAGAATAGTTGGATACATACTAAGATTCATCAGGCACATACGTCGAAGTGATAGAGCAATTAAGGCCACACTATTAGTCGAAGAACTCAATGAAGCGCTGACTGTCATAATAAAAACGGTGCAACTTAGCGATTTTAGTGACGAAATACAACAATTGTCAAGAGGACAAGAAGTAAAGAAAACAAGTGCCCTTCACGGACCATCAGTTTTTCTCGACAGCCGAGTTATCATCAGAGTGGGAGGACGACTTCTTGAATCAAATCTGCAATATGATGCCAAACATCCATTGTTATTACCTTACAATGATCCAATAACAAAATTAATAATGCAAGACTTGCACATTAAGAACCTCCACTGTGGTCCACAAGCACTTCTTGCTCAGATAAGACAGCGATTCTGGCCCATAAAAGATAAAATTATGGCCAGATCTATTGTTCAACACTGCATACGCTGCACGCGTGCTCGCCCTCATACATTCAATCAAATAATGGGCAACCTTCCTCATGACAGAGTGCAACCAGAACGTCCGTTCTTTAACTCGGGTGTTGATTTTTGCGGCCCAATTTGGATACACTACAAAATAAGAGGAAAACGGCCTTGCAAGGCTTATATCGCCGTATTCTACTGCTTCAGTACAAAGGCAGTTCGTCTGGAAATTGTGAGTGATCTGTCCACCGAAGCATTCATTGGCGCACTCAAACGTTTTACTTCACGAAGAGGAAGATGTCAAAATCTGTACTGTGACAACGCCACCAACTTTGTCGGTGCCAAAAACCAACTAGAAGATCTGAAGAACACCATCCACAATGATCATTCACAAGATGCAATCATTCGGTCATGTACAGACCTGGGTACCACTTTTCATTTTATACCACCAAGGTCGCCACATTTCGGTGGACTGTGGGAAGCAGCTGTAAAATCTGCGAAACATCTTCTGGTAAGGAGCGTAACAACCATTTCTCTCACTTATGAGGAGCTAGAGACAGTTGTAATCCAGATTGAAGCAATATTAAATTCTCGACCTCTAACGCCAATGTCATCTGATCCAAATGATCTCTCTGCCTTGACACCAGGACATTTTCTCATAGGCGAGCCATTAACAGCGATTCCTAGTGGTAAGAAGTGCACAACGAACCCATCAATTCTTGCTCGATGGAAGCTAGTAAATCATATAAAGGACGAGTTTTGGAGCCGGTGGTCAACTGAATACTTGAACGAGCTCCAGTGTCGCAGTAAGTGGAAGGATCAAGCTGCTAATGTAAAAGACGGAATACTGGTGTTAATAAAAGAAGACAACATTACTCCGCTGCAGTGGCCAATGGGCCGAATTATCAACACATATACTGGTAATGATGGTCGGGTTCGTGTGGTTGATGTCAAGACAAAAAACGGTATTTTTAAGCGCCCTATTCACCGTTTAGCACCACTGTTGATGGAAGAACAAGAAGATAACAGTGCCACAGAGTCAAATAATTGTGTGTCCACAAGAAAACGAAGGGACGAAATAAAAAAGGATCAACCAAAGAGAACAAAAACAGAACTACAGTACAGTTGTATAACGTTATTGGCAATATTACTAATGTTGCCGATAGCATGGTGTGAACCAGTCCAGATCACAAAATTTGACCCAAATGCTGGTATTCATTTTGAACACATCGGATCGAGCAAAATCATCCCTAGTGAATGGAAACTGGTTGTGTACTATGATCTCAATCCATTGCGTGCTGAAATCCAACTACTAAAAAATGGTACTACGACTATGAACCACATGTGCGATCAAATACAGCCCACACCAAGATGCGATGAATTGGTCACACAGTTTCAACACACAAATGCGGAGCTGTATCTCGATAAAGGGTTATTAGCAAGCCATCGTAAAAAAGAGGTGCACTCAACTTTGTAGAAAATGTTGCTAACTCGCTGTTTGGAGTTTTAGACTCAGAGTATGCCCATCAGATGTCAGAAACAATAACGGCCATCAATGACAACGAACAACATCTGACAAGCATGATGAAAAAACAGATTTCGATAATTGATTCAACCATTAACATCATCAAACGTGACCAAACTTCAGCTCAAAGCTCATTCGAAAGGCTTGAAGGAAGATTCACAAGCATCAACGATCAAATTCGTCATAATGAACAGGAGGCACAGAAGGAGCAAACTTTCCAAACATTCTTATCGTTAGCCTTTCAACTATCCATTATGACATCAAACGTTCATCGTGTTCAAACAGCACTCATAAATGTCCTTACAAATGTTCGTCACGGACAGATCAGTCCTCAATTACTATCACCACAGCAGCTCAACGATGAAATTTTAAAAATCACAGCGCATTTGTCACCAACCATTCAGATCCCAGGTTATCAAGGCGATATACTATCAATATACAAGTTAATGAAGGTTAAGGCGGCGATAACAGAGAACCACGCAATTTTCCAAATAACAGTACCATTAACCAGCTTGGATCAATTTAACTTATATCGGCTAATACCAATTCCCACAAAGATTAACAGCACGATGATGGCAATAAAATTATCTACAACAGTTCTGGCAATAAATGTACCTCGAGATCAATATTTTCCAACCACAACAGAAAAATTGCGATCTTGTTTTAGAATGGAAAATGAATTGTATCTTTGTGCCAACAATCAACCCACATACAATAAGGGATCAGAAGTTTGTGCTTGCGAAGTGAGTTTACTCAGCAATGAAACCAGATCCCACTGTAAGGTGGATTTGATTTTCCATAGGGAAAATCAAGTATGGACACAAGTCAATGATAGGAATAAATGGATGTTTGCTCTAGCAACGCCAATACAAATTACAACAGTTTGTGACAACCAGGTTTCGCGAATCTCGTTGGACGGGTCAGGATTTATCGAGCTAACGGCAGGATGTACATTAAAATATCAACTGCTTACGATAACAAGCAACCCAATACTTTCCTCATCTACAAACATTTCCTATACTGCATTTGGACACATTATCGATGTCAATGCAACCAAACCAGCATCACTTCCAGTCTTAGATACCACAGAGATTGAGTATGAACCAGCACTAAAAGAACTGTCAAGGCTGCAAGAAATTTTGGAAGCACACACAATCATCGATCTTCCTAATAAACTGCAAACTCATCAATATCACAGTTTTGCAGTGAGTTATTCGGGTTTGTTGCTAAGCACAGCCATCATTCTGGCTATATGCATCTTGTACAAGCGGCAACAGCATAGAGGAGCTTCATCAGAGAATTCTCAAGCAGCTCCTTCAAATTCTCCAGTGAAAGAACATCCACTGTCAGAGACAATTTCCAACACCCCGCCACAAGTAGCTCCACGGTGTTATAGAAGTTTCTGCGTGGATGTATAAGGTTACGTCTGAATTGTTGAACACTCGTTCAACGCGGGGGAGGATGTTGCTGCTCAACCGTCAATAAATGGTTTATAGTAGATATAGTTTGCATTACAAAATGCATACATATCCAATAAAATTAAGCAACCAAAATACAATAAATGCTGGCACCGCATATCTTACATTCCAAGGCGGTGGACGGAAATTGCACAACAAAGTGTCGAGTTTCTGTCCGCTCAATTTGACAAAATGCATTATATCGTTTCGTTGTTAAAAGTGCATCAACAACAAAAGTGTATTGAACTTTTGTTTTTGTTAGTTGAGAAGCGGTATAATGCATTAACGACAAAGTGTATTGAACTTTGTTCTTGATTATCAATAAATGCATTGATATTTATATTATTGATATTTGTGTGTATTTTGTATGGAAATTAAGAAATATATTTTTCAGTTACATGGATTAATTACTGTACATATATACATAGGTTGCATTATTATACATGTCTTATGTTAGTGTAAGTAAATTCTTTTCCTTTATAAGAAAAAGAAATATTATAATAAAGGTCAGTTGTTAATTAGTTACGGTGAAAATAAGTTTTTTAATCCAATTTAATTTTCAGCTAATTATTGCCAGTTTAAGTGCTGGCAAAATCATCATAACCAAAACTTCAATCAGTTCAAGTGCTGATTGAAGCCAAATCAAGGTTTACAACCTTCAATCAGTTCAAGTGCTGATTGAAGAATTTGTCCCTTGGCATCTGCAATCAAAAGAGGTTGCAACAATATATATAATAACATGTAAAATTTGTATCAAATATAACTTTTATTCTCATTAATTAAATCTACAATATTTCTTTGTTTTATTTTAAATTTATTAAATACTGCTAGACCAATTCTATTTTATTGCTACATTTTTTTATTATCCAATAATTATTTCATTAGCCGAATCAGAATTCTGTCTTTCTATTCAACTAATGAAATATCTAAAAATCCTTGTCTGCAGCAGCAAACAAAATATAGCTACAACAAAATCACAACAAAAATGTCCAGCTGGAAACAAAATAAACTCGGCAACCATGCACATGCAAATAAGAAGCTGTAAAATTTTATTTTCATTCATAAAATTTGCAATATTTCTTCAGATATTCAAATAAGAAGAAACAGGCAAGCACATTAAAAAATACCGATCTTTTTGCTTCCTTGTGCGCGCAGCCAAAATGATCAAAATATAGAAAACAAAATTTAAACAAACTCGCACTTTTGAAGGGGTGTAAAATAAATGTTCCATCAAAGTACTCTATTCTGTCGATGGATGGCTAATATCGGCGAGCAAAAAATAACGAGCGACGAGTGAAATCTCTTATAGATATATACTCGTTGATAGAAGCTAGGTCAAAGTCATTCCAAGGACTAAAAAAGCAAGTTTGTTTATATAATACACCACCTACAACAGTATGAGTGGTGATATACAAATATTGGACGTATTTTTTTTTTATTTTTTTTTTTTATTTATTTATTTATTTATTTATTTATTGAATATAGATCCTTAAGCTACAAGACACAAAATCTTAAATTTTACAAGCTTAAGTCACGATTGGGTGATTTAGATCAAATATAAAACAATTTACATATTATATAATCAATTTATAAGTATTATACATAAGTAACATAAGGAAAAATAATTAAAATTTAAATTTAGCAAAAAAATAGTAAGATTTAAATTTTTAAAAAGAGAAAAAAGAGAAAATAAGTAAATATTAAATTAGATTGCATAAAAATAAAAATTAAGTACTTAATTAAAAAAAAAAAA
The DNA here is from genome assembly GCA_963920525.1 of Dichetophora obliterata. Classification (NCBI taxonomy): domain Eukaryota; kingdom Metazoa; phylum Arthropoda; class Insecta; order Diptera; family Sciomyzidae; genus Dichetophora; species Dichetophora obliterata. Next base: position 116,691,288 of record OY986435.1, read on the forward strand.
AAATTAGCCTTTATGAAATGACAGAACTTTAGACAGTACTAACTAAAATACTTAACTAATAGGCTAGTTAAAGATGTGATTTTAATTTATGTACTAAAATGATTGAGAAGTGATTTTTTAAATTGATTTGCATTACTGATTGATAGCAAATATGATGGTAATAAATTCCAAAGGCGAATTGCGTAGATGAAGAAATGTCGTTCCGATTTTGAGTATTTATGCCTAAATTGAATGATTTGATTTACCCTTGCAGAGCGGGTGAACTTTAGTCGCGTATGTAGGTAATGCGGTTCATTAGTGTATATAATTTTGTGCAGCTGCAGCAAAGTACGCAGTTTTAAGAAATTGTCAAAAGATATACTAAGTGTGAGTTTTGCATATGCGGAGACATGGTCATGACGTTTTAATCCAAAAACATATCTTGTGATATTGTTAAAAAGTACATTTATTTTTTGCCTACAGATACAGTCGCAGTTGGCATACAGTTCGCATCCATAAAGAAGTGCTGGAATCAAATAAGTTTTGGCCAGTAGAAGGCGTATTTTTTGCGGTGTGTAGTACTGTGTCAGCCAGAGCGAACGCAACATGCCATATGTCTTTCCAATTGCGCGTAGTATGTGGTCATTCCACGTAAGGGTTTTATTAAAAATTACGCCAAGGTTCTTCGCAGTACTAACAAACTCAAGCTGTGAGCCGCTCAACATAACTCTTGGTAAATACGTGTGATCAAGCGACTTCTTATATATAGCCATGCATTTTGATTTTGAGGGATTTAAACAAAGATCATTTTCCTCAGCCCAAATACGCACATTTTCTAGGTCCTCATTAAGCTTTGTAAAGCAAGAGTTTGCATTATTAAGCCCACCGCTTACATAGAGCTGAACATCATCTGCATAAATGTGAACATGACAATTCTTTATAACTTTTGGTAAGTCATTAATATACATGATAAATATGAGCGGCCCTAGCACTGACCCTTGTGGAACTCCTCTAGGCACTAGACGAAATTCAGAAGTTAGATCACCAACATTTACAGCTTGCGATCTGCCGATGAGATATGATTTGATAAGATTAACCGCGGTATTTGAAAAATTAAAATTATTTATTAGTTTCCTAAACAATATTTCATGAGTTACTGAGTCAAACGCTTTTGAATGATCAAGGAGAGTCAACAAAGTAAAATTATTCGCATCTAATTGTGTTCTGATTTCTTCGGTCACATCTATGAGAGCAGTCAAGCAGCTTCGTTTTGGCCTGAAACCCGATTGTCTTTCGGAGATTAAGTGATTTCGCAGTAGAAACTGACTTAACTGCTTATGAACAAGATTTTCAAATACCTTTGATACATACGACAATATCGCTATGGGTCGGAATTCTCCATTCCCTTTAGGAGTGGGAATGATTTTTGCAATTTTCCATTTTAAGGGAAACTTAGAGGTAGTTAAGATGGTATTGAAGAGGTGTTTGAAAAATGGCAATAATGTAGGCAAGAGAGCCTTGATAAAAACTGGATGCATTTCATCAAAACCTACGGCGTTGGACTTAACCGACTGAAATACTTCCCATACCTCTGTCTGATTCACACAGGAAAAACTAAAATAATTTTCCATGCTGACATTATTTTGGACCGAGATAATTTGGGGTCGATTAGTCCTAGGCGTAGGCAATGGTAGTTTCAGAAAATTATCATTTATTACATTTACATCGACTTCATCTGGGTTAACTATTGTAGAAACTTTAGGCTTGATGCCAATATTACGTATTTGTAGCCACTTTTGTTTTGAATTTATACTTGAGCTGAATTTATTTTCACAATATCTAGTTTTTGCTGCTTTGAGGTCACTTACTACTTGCGTTCTATATCTTTTGAAAATTGTATACAGGTGTGAAGTTTTGTATCTTTTCCATTTATTGTAAGCGTTATTTCTTTCGCGAATCAGATTTTTTATGTGTTCATTAATCCATGGATTTTCTTTAACGCAGACTTTTTTAGTTTTCATTGGGACAAACGTATTAAAAAGGTCAGAAATGTTGCTTTGTAAAAAATTCACTTGTTCGTCAACATCTGGCAGGAGATATATGTGTGACCAATCAATTGCGAGGGCTGCTTCATAGAGTAATGAGTAATTCAAGTTTTTGAAGTCACGGAAGCAAAACGATTTTTCAGTATATGTCAGACAAAAGTTGTATTTAAGGAAAATTAAATCATGTTTAGAGAAATCAGGTGCAGAAAGTTGGTCATACATTAGAATAAGCTGTCTGTTGCTTACTAGAAATAAGTCCAAAAGAGTACTGCTTGTTTTTGTGAAGTGAGTCGGCTACAAGGCATTTGCCGGTTGAAGTCCGGCAGCCAACATTTCATTCACCAGGTTGGCTTCAACAAGGATATTACTGTTGAAGTCTCCTGTAATGATTATATTATTGAAGGACAGATGTAAGTTATCTAGCACTGTCATAAACGGTGCAATATCAACATTTCGGTTCGGTCTGTATGCACACCCAACAAGTACTTTGTCTATTTCATTGTAAATTTCCAGAAAGATATATTCGATACTGCACCCAAAGGATGACTTGCAGCGCAACTTACATTTAATGCCATTTTTTACATATATGGCTACTCCCCCAGCATGACTTTCTCTGTCTGCCCTAAAAAGTTTGTATCCATTAAGTTTATAAAGTAAATCGTCTAGGTCAGGAGCAAACCAAGTCTCGGATACACAAATGATATCTACCCCTGAGCATTGAAACAGGAAGCGAAATTCATCAATTTTGTTTATGAGACTTTGCGCATTTATGTGACAGATACTCAACCCCTTTCGGCTCGCATTTAAAATACGGATCATCTCAAAGCAATTGCCATTGGCCACTGAGTTATAAGGAATTTGAGCCATTGGCAAAGTTTAGGTACAAATATAAAAAAGGTGCTAATTCAGTAATGCATTCAGGAACATTAAATGGATAAGCTAAAATAAGTCTTAAGGCACACATCTTTATACTAGCCATAGTAAGAGAATGTACATTTATTGTGTTTAATAAAGAAAAATAAAGAGGTAGTATGTGTATGAAATCAATAGTTATTAAAATAGTGAAATTTAAATGGATAGCAAAAACAACAGCAGATAGAATATAATAAGTAATACATATTAGAGCAGTGATTAAAAACCGCAAAAAATCAAAGCTTTCCAGTTTATTGTTGGGTACTAGCATGAGAAGCACGAAAAAGATGTTGTTGGTTGGTAGCGTTCTCATCATTTCCACAGAGAGTATATTGGTCTAGCACATCAAGAGAGTAGATACAGGCGGGATGCTCGTTCGCAGTTCTCTTAATATGTACTAGCCCGCGCCTGACAAAAACAGATAAAAGTCGCTTTTGCTTTTTGAACTTAAGCGCAGATTTCAGTATGTAATGGTTTGTTTTGGTAAGACTTTCATTGAAGTAAACAGGAGCGTTGGAGTCAAAACCTGCATCTGTTAGTCGCAGAAGATCATTAGAGGTTCGCCTGAAGTCGTAGACAGCTTTAAGAAGTTCATTTTTAGCATGTGGAGACATAAGACGTACCAATATTGGCGCGTCAGTTTTCGAGTGCAAGTTTTTGTTTATTTTGATTCGGAAAATGGATTGTATTTGAGGTGGGCCAAAGTTGACTGTAGTGCAAAGATTTTGAAAAATCGAGCGTAGATCTTCTCCATTCAATTGTGGAATTCCATGGATACGAACGTCACAAGCAACTGCAGAGTTTTCTTGCTTTTCAAACTGCATTTTTAACGCTCCGGCTGTACTTTCTTGATCAAGTAGTTTTTTCTTCAACGCATCAATATCTGATTTTAGCATCGCAACCTCAGATGCTTCGCCATCAGGTCTTGTACCGCATTCTTGTTCAAGTAGTTTTTCCTTCAATGCATCAACGTCTGCTTTCAGCATTGTAACCTTAGTAGCTTCACTTTCTAGCCTCGTAACACGAACATCAATTAAAGTTAGCTCGCCTCTGATTGCTGCAACCTGTTCATCAATTTTTTTAAGAATCCTATCCTCTGATTCATCAACCTTAGCTGACATAGCGCGAATGAGCTCTGCCATGCGCTGATCTGAACGTTCACTTTGCTTGGCACAGCGCTGGTCCATTATGTCTAGGAAGCGCTTAAATTCAGCATTAGCTAGCTGCGGGCTGCGCCCATTAGTATATCGCTGCTGAGCATTTTCCCTAGGTGAGTGTATATTGGGAGTTGACTCATTAAGGCTTTCTGCACAATTCTTAGAAGAAGATGAGCCTGACTGTATGATTGTGACACCAGTTGGCGGGGTATGCATTGAATTACGCCGGGCCGACAGACAGTTGTTGCATTTATATTTTTGGTGATTCTTTAGCATAAATTCAATGTCGCTTTTTTCTAAATTTACGCACTTGCAATGGTAATATTCGTTGCAGGAATCACACTTGATCTTTTTATTTTCATCAAGATGTCGCTCGACTTTCAATAAACAAACGCAAACCATTTTTCACAATTAATGATGATAAATTACTTTATAAAACTGTGGATTATCTCCGTTTAGGTGTATATTGTTTGTTATTTGCTCTGTCATGCGCACATATGACAAAAATATTTTCTATTTGTATTAAATTTATCTTAAGCAGTATATGGCATGTGTGTGAAAGGGATGGCGCTATATGTAGAGCTTTAATGTAATGTTTTTGAGAATGGCCGACAAAGATTTCGGTAAACTAAATAGATTCGGTATTTTATAATGAGTTTTTGTTTATTTCAAAGAGTTTATTTAAAGTTATTTTTGGTAATTTTTATAAACAAGTTCCAATGTAACAGTTCAGACTATATTTGATACTTATTACCAATTTAGTTTATCAGTAAAACCATAATTTATTTCAACACTTATGGAGCAAAAAAAATATGTAAGTTATAGGTTCAGAGTTGCCAACTTTCCAAAATATTTTCAAATAAAATATTTTATGTAAATTTGAATCAATTCTTACAGCTATGATGAATTATTGTTTATATTGGGGGTTGGAATTAATCTTAAAGGTTTTTTTTCGGTTTTTGAGCATTTATTTAGAAACAACGGTACAATGTATATTATTCAAAGTATTGTCCATCGTTAGCTACAACATTTTCCCATCTTTCTGGCAGCATATGGATTCCGCGCCGGAAGAACGATTCGTCTTTTGAGGCAATCCACGAATCGACCCATTTTTTGGTATCCTCGTAAGAAGTGAAGCGCTGCTCAGCCAAGCCATGCGTCATCGATCTGAATAGGTGGTAGTCGGAAGGGGCTATGTCTGGGCTATAAGGCGGGTGGGGTAGCACATCCCAATTCAGCGCCTCCAACGTTTCCTTGACGGTTCTTGCAACATGTGGCCGTGCGTTGTCATGTTGAAAAACCACTTTGTCGTGTCTTTTGGCATATTCCGGCCGTTTAACCTTTAATGCTCGGCTCAATTGCATCAATTGTTGTTGGTAGCGTTCCCCAGTGATGGTTTCGTTAGGTTTTAGCAGCTCATAGTACACGACACCCTTCTGATCCCACCAAATACACAGCATAAGCTTGGCGCCATGAATATTCGGCTTGGCCCTCGATGTTGATGCATGGCCGGGTGGTCCCCACGATTTTTTTCGCTTAGGATTATCGTAATGGATCCACTTTTCATCGCCAGTAACAATACGATGCAAAAAACTCTTCCTTTTATGCCGTTGAAGCAGTTGTTCACACATGCAAAATCGCCGTTCAACATCTCTCGGCTTCAACTGGTACGGCACCCAATTTCCTTGCTTTTGAATCATTCCCATGGCCTTCAAGCGTTTGCCGACCGTTGATAAGTCGACTCCCAATGATTCTGACAATTCTTGAAGGGTTTGACACGGGTCTTCATCGAGCAAAGCCTCCAATTCCTCATCTTCAAACTTTTTCGGCTGGCCCGGACGCTCTTTGTCTTCCGTATCAAAATCACCACTTTTAAACCGACGGAACCAGTACTCACAAGTAGAAATCGATGGAGCATAGTCCCCGTAAGCCTCAGTAAGCGTGCGTTGTGCTTCAACCGCTTTTTTCTTCAAATGGAAGCACAAAAGTAAACCTTCCCGCAAATTGCGTTTTGTTGGAACGAAAGGCGACATGTTCACAGAGAAAAAATATATGTTGTTTACACTTCAGTGGAATGACACATACTGAAAAATGAAGCTTAGACAATGTGCTTTGAAATGAATATAGTCACAGGTGTGCCCGATGCGATCTATTGATAGTTACGCCATCTCTTAGAAAACCTTTAAAACTAATTCCAACCCCCAATACATAACATTATCATGCAAGCAGATATATATCCGCCATCGTGCTTAAGCATACACTCTAAAAAATGTATTTAAATTTTCTTCTATTTGAGTGTTGAAAATTGTAATATTTCTATCAATTTGGTATTAATTGTTATTTACTACTTAAGTAGCAATAACTTCACTCAATTTTTGAAAATTCAACATTTTTTACTGCCAAGATGATAATAAAAAACTTTTCACTACTATAACTGCTGGGAAATTATTGTAAATCAGTAGTAATTGAACAAAATAGTAGTTTTACATAAATGTACTAATCTGTTTTTGTGGTGCTGTGAAAGTTTTGAAATGAATAAAACAATTGTTACAAGAAGTTCTCGTTCGAAATTTCTATTATTTTTATAATAATTTATAATATAATATATAATATATTATATGTAACTAGCGGGCCCGACAGACGTTGTCCTGACAAAATTCAACTAATTTCTTTGCGATCATTTTCATTTTGTGAATTTTTGAAAAGTGTGGAAGTGTCCAAAGAACGTGCCGTTTGAGCCACACATGCCACACGTTTCTTTTTGAAGCTTCAGTTCGTTACTATCAAAATCGTGTTAAATAAAGCATTTTTATTTAATTGTGGGTGGTAAAAGGGGTCGTGGCTATTTTTTTATTAACCAAGATATTAACCTTAATAACATATGTTGTATATTTGGTGGCCCAAGGTGGCCAAGAATGCGATATATTCATATCACTTGGTCTCATAGCACGTATACATACACCAAGTTTCAATATAAAAACATGCACAACTCAAGAATTATCTTTCGTACCTGAAACAGACAAAAAGTTTAGTACTAATTTTATTTTTTGGTGAAATAGAAAAAAAAATAATCATAAATGAAAGCGCTGTCTTTGAAAGTGAAAAACTCGGTCATGTTACAAAGGATTGAATTTCTTTTTTTTAATTAATTTTATGATCTGTTATATTCCAGAAACCCCAATTGCGGATGACAGCGTCGAGGTTCTGCTGCCCGACTATGATGAAGTTCTGACAGCTATAGCTCGGCTTAAAAATAACAAAGCCGCGGGAGCTGATGGCTTACCTGCTGAGCTGTTTAAGAACGGAGGCGAAGCTCTACTTAAATGTATTCACGAGCTTCTATGCAGAATATGGTCGGAAGAATGCATTCCGAACGATTGGAATCTCAGTGTGCTCTGCCCAATCCACAAGAAAGGCGATCCCACTATCTGTGCCAATTACCGTGGGATAAGCCTTCTTAATATCGCATATAAGGTCCTGTCGAGCGTTTTATGTGAAAGATTGAAGCCCATTGTAAACGAACTGATCGGACCTTATCAGTGTGGCTTCAGACCTGGAAAGTCCACCATCGACCAGATTTTCACGCTACGACAAATCTTGGAGAAGACTCAAGAAATACAAGTCGACACCCACCATCTTTTTGTCGACTACAAAGCCGCCTTCGACAGCCCAATAAGGAAGCACCTGTACTCCACCATGTCTGAATTTGGTATTCCTGCAAAACTAATACGACTTTGCAGGATGACACTGAGCAACACCAGCAGCGCAGTTAAAATCGGGAAGGACCTCTCCCCACCATTTATTACCAAACGAGGTTTCAGACAAGGTGATTCCTTATCGTGCGACTTTTTTAACCTAATGATGGAAAAGATCATCCGAGCTGCTGATCTGAGACGTAGTGGCACAATATTCTACAAGAGTGTTATGCTGCTTGCGTATGCTGATGACATAGATATCATTGGCCATAATACGCGTGAAGTCAGTGCAGCATTTTCCAGATTAGAAAGAGAGTCAAGTCGAATGGGTCTGTCAGTGAATGCAGATAAGACGAAATACTTAGTGTCAACAAACAAACAGTCCCAGCGTCTTGGAACCCACGTTACCGTTGACAATACCTCATTCGAGGTTGGGAAGAACTTCGTTTATCTGGGATCCAGCATTAATTCAACCAACGACATCAGCATTGAGATCAAACGAAGAATAACTCTTGCCAACAGGTGTTTCTTTGGGCTCAGTAGGCAATTGAGAAGCAGAGCCCTCTCTCGACGAACGAAAATCACGCTCTATAAATCGCTCATCATGCCCGTCCTACTCTACGCATCACAAACCTGGACGCTGAGCAGTTTAGATGAAAAGACTTTAGGAGCATTCGAGAGAAAGATTCTTCGTAAGATCTACGGACCAATCTGCGTCAATGGCGAGTACCGAATACGGTGGAATGATGAACTGTATGAGCTGTACGCTGACATCGACATAGTCAAGCGCATTAAAATCGAGCGGCTTCGCTGGCTTGGTCATGTTCAGCGCATGAAAGACGATGCAAGCACATTAAAGTGAAGAAAACATTCGATTCGGTACCCAGCGGCGGTCAACGCAGAAGAGGACGACCGCATCTTCGTTGGAAAGACCAAGTAGAGGACAACCTGGCGAAGCTTGGAATTTCCAACTGGCGCCAGCAAGCGAAAGACAGAAATGGCTAGCGCAAATTCTTAGATGAGGCCAAGACCGACATACGGTTGTAGCGCCAACTAAGTAAGTAAGTTATGATCTGTTAAATTATTACATGAATTAAGTTGTGAGCTTCAGATCAAGTTAGTTTTAAGAAGGCAATGACAAGTTTTTTTTTCTTGAAATTTTGATTAATCATGTTTCAATCTTTTTCATTTTCTTATCCCTTCTAATTTTAATAATTTTCCAAAAAAAAAAACTAACGAATTTCTTTATTTCGCAAAAAACTTTGGTAAAAACATTTATTGTTGGAAAAATATTCAAAACCAAAAATGACTTTTATAATGTTATTTAATATGGTACGCATAAATGTAGGGTTTATTAAAAGTTTCTATCGTAAAAATTTTAAAACGTGTTATTCGATCGAAAAATCAAGCCTATTTAATTAATCGAATCATCTAGCCAATCATAAAAATTTAAGACTTTTTTGTTTATGTTAATTCATTTTGTATTTTGTAATTTTTTTGCATAAAAAGTAATGGTGTAGTGAAAGAATCATGAAATTTCTCAACTCGTTTCAGAGTAATACTCTCAAATTCCCCTTTAAACACTGCCAACACTGCGCAAATGAAATTTCATCAAAATCGGTCCAGCTGTTAAGGAGGAGTTCAGTGACAAAGCCATGTACAGAAGAGTTTTATAAATAAAGATATTCCCCGGCAGACGTTGTCCTGCTATCGCCTTGCTGCCATATACGAATTTTCATGCTAATCTTAGAAAAACATTTTTTATTTTCACGATTTTTAGTATAGTTGCCGAACGTAACTACACGCTCAAAAATCTTGGATTAATTCTAATAAATCCTGTATTGTATATATGACGACACCGAAACTGTATTAAAATTTAATCAACGGTATATATTACAATTGATTTATATTCTCTCATGGGACTTAATTTTAATACATACTTGTGTTAAAATATTTTTTACAAAAATAAAAAATTAACGAAACATGTGGGATTTGCCAACTGCTCTATGAAGCCACATGTATACAGAAATGATAAACATGCATATGAACCGAACCAAGCCGAACGCTGTTTTTAAAGACTAATCCAACCTGTATTAAATATTATTCCAGGTTTTTGGGCGATGAAAGGACGTGTGCAAAAATTTTCTCTTTTACAAACCTTGTCCTCTTAATTACAAACACAACAAAAAAATCCTGAAGCAAATCAGAAGCTTCGTTCATGAGTTATGGAATTATTAACACATTTCACGACTTTGTTTTATATATATATGGATAATTTATATATAAACTAGTTTAGAGCATAAAATTATTTATATATCTTTAGCGTCATTATTCAAAATAAATATACACTAAGAAACATTATTGCGTGTTTCGAACAAGAAAAAAATTGAGTATCATTTTGAAATTTTTAGTTTCACTTATTTTCACTTATGTTCCTTGATTTGTTTGGCCCTCTGAAAAAATATAAACAGAAAAATTAATTTTCTTGACTGTATTCATGTTTGTTTTTTAATTAAAGCTAATTAGCAATAAGAACTAGTTTTTTCTCTTTTGAAACAATTTCCTTTATTAAATTTAAATAATAAGTTCTTAGAATTATTTTTAAAAAGTTGATTAATAAGTCTTTTATCAATAAACATATGTTGAAAATCTTCAAACAAGTATTAAATTATATTGTATATAACGGGGCCTTAAATAATAACAACAAAGTTGTTATAATATTACTCTAATTTAGATGAATTTTACTACAAAAGTAGTAGTAAGATTACTACGCGTTCATTGAATATTACAACAAAAATAGTATTAAAATTAGTACACGATTTTTGAATCTTATTACAATAATAGTAGTGATTTTGTAGAGTTTCGAGTTGGTCGCAAAACGATTGCCTACTATTACAGCAGTACGTTTCAGACAATAATTTTTAGAGTTGAGTTTCTGCCTTTTGCTCTCTGTGATTAATATTTTTATCTTAGTTGGGCCTGAGGACTCATCAGATTGTGCCTGCGTCTGCTTGCGAAATAAGAAGAAGCCCTTTACGGATAAATCGTCGTAATTTTTTTGATTTAAGATCGATTACAATAAATTTTAGAACCTAATTAGAAAAGTCAACTATGACAAAAAATGACAACTTTTTATTTTATGATATTGTCTAAGAGAAAAATTTTAATTTTGTTAATTTAAGCAATTTATTCATAAGTTTATTTGCCATGATTATCCATGAATATTTTAAATCGTCTGTACTTTTTCACAAATGTACTTGTACTTTTTAAGAGCAATTGGATCGAATTGAAGAAGGGATGGACCAAATTAATGCTGATATGAGAGAAGCCGAGAAGAACTTGAGTGGTATGGAAAAATGCTGTGGAATATGTGTTTTACCTTGTAACAAGTAAGTAAAAATATTTTAAACTACGGTAATTCTAACCCATATATCTGCTTTAGAAGTCAATCGTTTAAGGAAGATGATGGAACTTGGAAGGGAAATGACGATGGTAAAGTCGTCAACAATCAACCACAAAGAGTAATGGACGATAGAAATGGAATGATGGCTCAAGCAGGGTATATTGGCAGGTAAGAGAGTTTAATAACTATTAAATTTCTTTGAATCTGGCTACCAGATATATAGGGTGATTTTTTAAGCATTTGGTTTTTAAAAATGAAAGTGTTGTCGAGAAAGTGCAGTACTATGTAGTACTGCACTTTGGTATGTCCAAACCTTGCATCATTGCAGTATTTTGACATTTATCTATGTATTCAATTGTTATTGTCTTTCCTTATTAATTGTGAAACAAAGAGATTTATCTTATAATTAAATAAACAGTTCATGTATTTTAAATATTATGTTATGTGATTATATTGTAATTTGTAATTATTGTATATTTTTTAGTGTTTTCCCTGATGATGTTTTTCAACGAAAAACGAAATATTGGAATTTAAATTTATATTAAATAAATTAAGAAAAAAATCTGACCTATAGCTCGTTTAACTACCAATAATCTAATATAAAAAAGGTCAAAAATTTAATAAAATAATTAAATAATTTAATATATTTATTTAATTTGTATTTAGAACTTTTAAGGAAATTTAATGAATAAATTTCAAGTCGCTGTAAAACTTGGCATATCTAACAATTCTTAAAAATTCTTGTGGTGCTTTAAACTCCATTCTTCGTTTACGAGCATATACAAAGGCGTAAACAAGTGCTTAATACGCAAGGAATCTATTCCAGCCGGCAATAAAACGCAATGTTCTGAGTGTGGTGTTTGGTACCACTGAACCTGCTGTGATAACGACAGCAACGCAGCGACCTGGCAGTGCGAATTCTGCTATCGCAGTGGACATCGCGATGAATCGCACGATGAATCCCACCACTTGGGGCACGTAGACAATGTGGGCGAACTTAACCTTAACTTAGAACAGCAGCTAACAGGTAATAGCGAACGTGAACATTTTGCGATGAGGACTGAATCTTCAAAGAAACAACTGCAGCCTGTAACAAGCACACATAAAGCACAAGTAAGGCACATGCCACGGAGAGGATTGGGGAGCTCCCAATAGTAGGAAAAAAGAATTGAGGCTACAACATCTAGAAGAAGAGATGCGTATAAAAGAGGAGTTTCTACGTCGAAAATATCAAATATTACGAGTTTCAGATTCAGAAGACGAGAGTGACTCTCTTTATAAAACAATATTACCACGGTCTGATGTAAGGCAACATGTTAGCAGCGAATCGGCTGCTTCTCATAATTTTCAACGAGCAACGAAGCGGCGCCAAGTAGGTGATATACAGGTAATATTGATAGGAAACAATGAGCAAGCTGTCTATTCGCAGCAAAACAATACATTTTCCAAGCACCGCTGGATAAAGCACGGAAATTTGAATAATGAAGCTGGAAATTTAGCAAATAGCAAATAGCAGCTAGGCACGCTGGTACTAAAAATTTGTCATTATTTGGTGGAGACTCACAAGACTGGCCTCTCTTTATTTGCGCGTTTGAACAGGGTACTAGGGTCGCAGTCTACAGTAATGATGAAAATTGAGTACGTTTACATAAATTCTTGAAATGCAAAGCGAGGGAAGCAGTTCAAAGTTGATTATTGTTACCGGAGATGGTTCCCGATGTTATACGAATGCTTAAAATGTATTTTAGACGCCCAGAGCATATATTAAAAACATTAGTTAATCGAGTGCGTAAGTTGTCACCACCGAGAGGTAAGTTGGTGGAGCCTCTTATTGATTTTGCCTTTGCGGTTAAAAATTTTTGTACAACAATGCGCGCTGGTCAGCTTAATGAATATTTAAATAACCCAACTCTTTTGCATGAATTTTTAGAAAAACTAAGTAATGAGACAATGCTTAACTAGGCGCTGTATTCCAAAGATATAAGCAGTCCAAATTAAACGATTTCTCTGAATGGCTGTACAACATAGCCGAGGCAGCATGCCGAGTAACGACTCCGATATTTTCAACAGTTGATGAGAACAAACTTAGGCACATAAATGCTAATTTGAATGCACAGTTTAAAAAGACATCCCTCAACGAAAGGTGGACCGTTGTCAAATACAATAAACTATGCCGTCAATGTCTATGTAGGCACCAACATCGTTGTTGGAGTAGCAAGCTTTGAGAGATAGATGAATGTGCGTTCCAGCACAACCTGCTCCTTCACAATAAGAGTGATTCTCCAGCAGCAATTTCCACTACGCTTAATAGCCATCGCAGTTTTGATGCTGATTATTTGTACTCTCGAATTTTGAAACCTGTGACATTGAATGGATCAACAAAAAGCATTAAGCCTTATGCATTCATGGATGATGGTTCGAATCTAACACTCATTGAAAAAAGTCTTGCAAACAAGATGTGCAAAATACGTGAAAATCATCCACGTTGATGATTTATGTATGAAAGTAAACGAAGACTTGTGTAAAATAACAAACTGCGCTAAAACTAAAAACCTTATTCTTAATTCACTAAAATCATTTGTTTTGAGAATAGAAAAAAATTAGTAATTCAGATGATTGTGCCAATACTCTCCTACTCAGGTATAGTGTTTAGTAAAGTTGATTCCTGATCCTTAAGCTTAAGTTGCAACTTGTGTTTAATAATGCTGTAAGATACATTTTTGGTCTTAGAAAGATTGACCGCATTAGTCACTTGAGCAACAAAGTACTCGGTTGCAACATCTTCAACTATTTGGATGCTATAAACTGCATCTTTTTACACAACCTGATCTGAACTCGCACTCCTGATTCATTTTTTTGTTGTTATTGCGTTAGGGATTTTTGTTTGTTTTTTGTGCATTTATTGAATTTTTTGTTTTATGCAGATGCGTTGTGCTTCTGCCAATATGTATGTTTGTATATGAGGGTATTAATCAAGGAGTAATAAAATTAAGTGGCTGCTATTGAAAAGTGTACAGTGGGGAAGATAGGGTATTTAAAAATTAATAAATCGCTATATTTCAGAAAATATGGACGCAGGGATAATGACAGTCGGTGTTCAGCTAGGTATAGTATGTAGAAAAATGTGAAAGCTATCGAAAAATTGGGAGGAGGGATGGTAACATTTTTAAAAATGCTTTAATATTATGCTAGGGCTAGGAATATCAGGCAAATGCGTGTATTTACTGGGCATCTTAAAATGTAAATGGTCAAGTTATCCTTACAAATTATTAAATTTCCTTTAAAATAGCAATCAATCGTTAGAGAATTTTTTGATATAAAAGCATAGTTTTTCATATTTTACAAGAAATGCCTTTTTTTGCATATTTATTGCGCATATTTTTGTATATTTTGCACTAAATACATGTGGTTTCTGCATTTTTTTTATTTTTCTGTGTGACAACCATTTAAATTTAGAGTGACATATTTTGGCAAAAGTAACACCGTCCACAATTATTGGAAAAAATTCATACAGTATGTAAACAATATACACGTTAAACTAGAGGAAAAGGATTGTAAAACTGCGTTCTCTCTTTTTCTCTAGAATGTCAGAATTTGTTTTGAAATGACTTTTTAGTAACATAAAGGAATTCTTAAAACCAATGTTTTTAAATACTTGAAACTTTCAAATGATCTACGTTCTTTTATCTGATCTACGAAGTGACAGTAATCCATACCAAATATGTAGATTACTTTAATAAGTATCATATTGTTTGAAGGTTTTAGGTATTTAAATAAATTTTTTAAACAAATACTTTTTTAACTTTAAAGCACTTTTGAAAAATATTGACGTTCTAGAGATAAAGTGAGACAGCAGTTTTACTATCCTTTTTCTCTAGTTTCAAGTTTATATGGCTTACTTCTTGTGTGAAAAGGACTATCATACGGTGTCACTTATAACTATTTATTTTATGTTCACTTTATATTTTTGTTGCTTTTGATAAATTAATTTTATATGTATTATAAAATTGTTTTTTCTTTTTTGTTAAATAACATGCAATATTTATTTATTAACCGATAATAAAATGTTAGAAAAATATTTTTTATTGCATCTTTCACCGATTTTAAGCGCATATTTAAGAGTTTTAAGTGCATGTTATATGTGCATATTTTTGATTTTTTAGTTCATGAGATTCCTATATGTAATTATAACTTTTACAAAATTATTAAGTTTATTTAATTGAAAAATGGAAACAGTTATATCAATTTATGAATTTTTATACTTTATTTTATACCTTATTTTAAATATAAAATATATTATATATATATATATATATATATATATATATATATATATATATATATATATATATATATATATATTAGGGCGGGTCAATTTGTATGGACGAATTTTTTGGAGGTCTGGCTCAGCGAAATTCGTAAAAAAAATGTAATTTCAAGACTTTTTCTCCACTACAGCATATACAAATTCTGAAAAAAAGCTGTGCGGACTTTCGTAAATAGATTTTGTTCTCAATTATAAAATATGAATGTATGAATGTATGTGTATGAATCTATTTACGAAAGTCCGCACAGCTTTTTTTCAGAATTTGTATATGCTGTAGTGGAGAAAAAGTCTTGAAATTACATGTAATACATGCAATAACAATAGAGTTCAGCTACTACAGCTTTTTCGCACTTTCTCCGCATTAGATCATCTTAAGAACCAGCCCAAATATCATTAAAACATCTCAATAAGGCCATTCACAGTTCGAATACGCTGGTCTGCCATTTGTTGGATCTGCTATTTGTTCGCCAATTTACGAAAACGTATTTTGCTTCGTTGTTGTTTTGCATACAAATGCAAATACGCAGGCACGCGTAAATAAAAGCAGCCCTTGGACGTGCTCTTTGTACCTCGTATTTTTATGCTCTGTCTACAGCCGCATAATCACATACATCACAAGGTTGAACAATCTTTTTATACGACAGTCACATGGCGAGGTGCTCACAGTTTGAACAATAACAAATGCTATAAATATGATTTGTTAAAAGTACGCTCAAACCGTGAATAGCCTTAATGATACTGATAAGAGTGGTCCAAAACAATCCAAAGTGAGAAAAATTTACCCACCATAATATGGGTTGGGCTCAAGGACAACACAAGACATAACAACTAACCATGCGTTTACATAGATCTAATCATACATTAGTTTTCAATCTACTTTTGAGTTGACCTTTCGATAAGTTAACATCAAAAAAGCTACAGTTGTTAACAAAGGTACTCATGCGATGTAAAGGAGCAGTAGCCATATAATTTGTTCTACTAAAAGGTAAGTAAATTAAATTGTTAGCATTTCTACTGCTTCTACGGTTAGTGTTAAAATTTATAAGAGTTAGGAGTTCTGGTGAATCGAATACACCAGTTATGAGTTGGTGTAAATAGACGATATCTGCAGACTTCCTTCTCTCGTTCAAAGATTGCATTTTTAATAGTTTTAAACGATCCTCATAAGGAGGAAGGTTTAAAGTGTCAGTTGCACTTAAGCCCCTTAGAGCAAACCGAACAAAACGTTTTTGGATTCTCTCTATACGTTCAACATGTACATTGTAACTTGGGGACCAAACTTGACTTGCATACTCTAAGTGAGGTCGCACAATTGCATAATACAGTGTTGTAGTTGTGATCATACTATTAAATTCTTTTGCCCAGCGTTTCATAAACCCGAGCATAGAAGATGCTTTTTTACAAATATAATCAATATGAACGTTAAACGATAGCTTAGAATCCATGCATACACCCAGATCTTTGACAGCATCTACACGACTTAATGCAGTATCTTTTATCTTGTACTCAAAAATTAAATTATTCCTTTTTCGCGAGAAGGTCATAGTTTGGCATTTATCTGGATTTAGAAACATATTGTTTTTAGAACACCAAATTTCAAAGGATTTCAAATCAGACTGGAGCAGATCTGAATTGTCTTTAGCATCTATTGTTCTGTATATTTTCATGTCATCTGCATAGATAAGTAGATGAGAGTGTTTGATGATGTGGGTTACATCATTAATGGCTAAAATAAACAGAAGTGGACCAAGGTGGCTACCTTGAGGAACACCTGATTCAGCAATAAATTCAGCTGACAATACGCCTCGAAATCGTATTTGATAAGATCGCTCTGTCAGATACGATTGAATCCAGCTTACAAAAAATTGTGGAAAACCCATTAACTTAAGTTTAAATAGAATTAAGTTGTGGGGCAGTTTATCAAATGCTTTACTAAAATCAGTGTAAATACAGTCGACCTGGTTACCTGAATAAAATGAATTTAAGCAAAACGTTGTAAAATCGAGGAGATTAGACACAGTGGATCTGCCAGTAACAAATCCATGCTGACGAGTTGTCATGACCTTCCCACAGTGAATTTTCACACGATCATACACGAGGCGCTCAAAAAGTTTTGGAATCGACGAGAGTTTCGCGATAGGCCTGTAGTTGTTTATATCGTTCTTACAACCTTTTTTATAGATAGGACCTATAAAAGATTTTTTCCAAAAAAGTGGAAAAATACTTTCGCTAATTGATTTATTGAATAACATGGACAGTGGTTGACTTAGAACGGAACCACATCGTGTTAACACTGCGGCAGGAATTCCGTCAGGTCCAGCATTAAAATCCTCATCGATCAATCCAATATACTTTAAAATATCCTCTGAAGTAAAGGATATAGAATCCAACGAAACCCTGGGTGTAGAGTTCATATATTCAAAGTACTCTTCATCAGGATTAAAAGAGTCTGAACAAAATGACTCTTTAAAGAGATTGGCAAATAGACCACAAATTACGACAGGATCGTCAGTAAATCCGTCAGAGGTTTTAAATGATGAAGGGAATCCATCAGATTTTTTTTTGGTGTTTATGAAACCCCAGAATTTCTTCGGATCAGACAATATTCTCAGCTTAGTACTGTCTAAATAATTTTGATATAAGGTAGCTGAGCAATTTTCAAAGTCCAGAAACAAACGCTTGTAGATTTCTAGGTCATTCAAGTCCAAGCTACAGACATATTTTTTCCATGCCCTATTCCTGCTGTTGCGAAGAATCTTTAACTCCTTTGTGTACCAGGGGTAAGAACAATTTTTCGTAAATTTGAGGCTATATGGCACGGACAGAGAAAACATAGCAAAGATTTCCATATAAAAAAAATTAATTGAATCATCAAGAGTGTTATTATTAACATATTCTAAAATAACATGAAGCTTACTTTGAAGTAAATGATTCAACTTCAAAAAGTCAGCTTTTTTAAAATTGAATTCATAAACTTTATCTATTGAGTTAGACTTAACTATATTTTCCCTGTCTGATTTGTACCATATTCTCAATGGTGGATGGTATTCATCAACAGCAGTCAAAACATGAGGGGCCCTCTCAACAATCACATTGTTACTATCTGTAGTTAAGACCAGGTCAAGAAGTCTTTCACGACTATTATAAATACAACTCACTTGTTGTAAGTCAGAACATATATTATCAACAAATATATGCTCTTGGCGAGTCTTCGAATTAGATGCACAAAAATATGTATCATCGTCAGAAGATTCCCATTTCAAGTCAGGCATATTAAAATCACCTAACAATAAAATGTCGTCATTAACGTCAATTATGCTTATGACATATTCTATGCAATCCGCAAGGCTTGCATAAACTTCTACACTGCTCTTAGGAGGAACGTATGCATTAATAAGATATACATTAGAATTGCAATGTACAACCTTGACGCATATAAGTTCGATGTTAGCAGAGCAGGGAATAACAATAATGGAACTAACTAAGGAGTTCCTTACAGCTAATAAGACACCTCCACCGACAGCAGAAGTATTGTCAGCATGTCTATCTCTTCTATAAACTTCAAAACTGTTATCAAACAATTCTAAGTCAGTAATGCTTCCGTTTAACCAAGTTTCAGTCAGTGCGATAATATCCTCAGAGAAATTCTGAGACATTAAAAATATGTCTCGCGTCTTAGAGCGTAGTCCCCTTACATTTTGATAGTAAAGGGATAACCTATTCAGTTTTTTTGGGATTGACGAGCGGCTTGAGTCGTCCCTCTAGGCTTATTCTTAGGCTGAAACTCTGTAACGAGTATATTATCAGTCCACAAATTAGAGTTTAGAACAGTTGCAAACTCTTCAGCAGGAACTGTGAGAATAAAGGAAGCATGGGAAGGTTTATTACCTATTTTTTTGCATGAGCAAAATGCATTTTGACTCAACAATTTATTATGTATTTTACGAATTTCGCTGAGCCAGAATTTGACCCGCCCTAATATATATATATATATATATATATATTAGGGCGGGTCAATTTGTATGGACGATATATATATATTTATATAGTTAAATAAATTTACTTGCTTTTGTACTTTTTTTACTTACTATGTTTTTTTTTACTCCAATATATGATTTTATGATTTTAATACTCCAAATGATTTTATTATTCTTGAAATAAATATGAAGTTTTAAACAATTTTTTATTGTTAATATTTTTTCGGTTCTTTATTAAGCTTAAAATTAAAAAATAACATTTTTGATGAATTTATTGTACTTTGTAGAAAAAATGAATTTTTATTTAAGCTGCATTAAAACTTTTTCAAAATCAGCAACTTTACTAATAACTCTATTGATAGTTTAATTGGCTATAATAGCTTTGTAAGTTTTATCACAAATTACCTAAAGACTATGGCATAGCCAACCGTGAAGTTAATTTTTTTTTTAAATTTTGTATTTGTGGATTTTTGGTTTTTTTATGATTTTTATTTCTATTATAAATGCCAGAAACAAACACTTTCAAGAGTTTTTTTTTAAAAAAGTCAAGTTTCAAAAGCTATAAACTTTTTATTCGAATTTTGGTTTTTGAAATCTCTTACACAAAAAAGCTATAGAGTTCTCCATAACCACCCTGTGTGTCGTGTTTTTAGTATTGCATTTTTGTATTTTTGGGGATTTTTTTCGTAAAAATAAACCAAATGTTACACTTCTGATTAAAAATTTCATAACGACCAAGTTATTCAACGTAATAACACCTTTTTTTATTTGTATTTAATACTGTTTCAGAAATATTTGAACATTATTTTATTGCAATTTTTACACGTTTGGATTTTTACGATTTTTTTTTTATTAAAAAAGGAAAAAATAAATTTATTTCGAAAAGAAAATTTTCACAACTTTTGTACTATGCAGGCTATGCATCACGGGGGCGCTGAAGTCAGCTCCAACTTAAGCGCTTGAAACCATTCTAAGTATGGACCCCCTGGACATACACGCAAAACTAATAGCTGGAAAAACGGCACAACGCCTTACGGCGGCAGGCAACATGCACATTCAAAATTTTGGACATTGTACAATCGGAAAGGATCTACTTAGTAGCACGGACTACATGGTGCCTCGCACGGTAGTCAATTCCAAAGCACGAACTCTTCTGGGGCTAAATGACTGGTGCAGGTATAGAACAAGCACAGCAGGCGGCTCCAAAATGCCTACGGGGGTAGGTGCGGCTGTGTATTGCGCAGAGCCTAATATAAGGCAGCCATATAAACTGCCGAATCACTGCAGTATCTTCCAGGCGGAAATATTTGCCATAAGAAAGGCTGCTGAGATAGCCTTCAGCATGGACACACAACACTATTACATCAACATTTTCGTTGACAGTCAAGCGGCGATCAAATCCATGCGCTCCGCTAGCATCAAGTCCAAAAGTGTCTTGGCTGGCAGAGATGCACTAGATGCACTATACGCTTCGAAAAGAGTACGCATCTACTGGGTCCCTAGCCTCCAGGGCATTGAGGGAAACGAGATGGCAGATGGTTTAGCAAAGGAAGGCGCCGGGCTGGAATCAGAACTCACAGAACATGTACTTACTCCGCTACAAGAGTTGTACAGGAACATCGAAAGAAGTGCCACACTAGCAGTGAATCGTAGATGAAGAGATACGACATCGTGCAAAATCTCGAAAATCATGTGCAATGCACAATGCGAAAAACGAACTCTGTTCATCTTGGCACAAAGATTGCAGGACACTAGTGGGCA
This sequence comes from Dichetophora obliterata, assembly GCA_963920525.1. NCBI lineage: Eukaryota > Metazoa > Arthropoda > Insecta > Diptera > Sciomyzidae > Dichetophora > Dichetophora obliterata. The sequence goes on from OY986435.1 coordinate 116,712,544, forward strand.
TGCTCACTGGTCACTGCATGACGGCAGCCCACGCGAGGAAGCTTGGCATCACCACGGATGACAACTGCAGGAAGTGCAAGGAACCGGGCACTCTGGAGACCCTGCAGCACCTACTATGAACATGCCCCGCCCTACTTAGATCGAGACTAAAATACCTAGGCTCATCAACATTCCCTTCGCTTAAAGATGTAGCCAGGGTGTCTATGGAATCCCTCCTAAGGTTTGCGAATTCAACGCAAATCTTTAAAGACTTTTAAATAAACACAAATTTTCCTTTTGTTCGCTACCGGCACCACTAAGGACCTGCATTGGTCTATGTGAGCCTTCACGAAGGCATCCGGTTTAACCTAACCTAACCTTTGTACTATTTATCTAATTTTTATGTTTAATAGCTCATTTTAAAACAGTAACAAATTATGTGCATACCAGATTTTTTAAATAATTATAGTCCAAGAGTTGATTTTAATATTTCTTTGATTTACAAATAAGAAAAATTCTTGTAAAACGCTTGTCCAACTATTTTGAGCGACTTCTAAAAGTTCATCAGTAGTCACGAAACTTTACAGATTTTAGTTTTATATAAAATCGAATATTTAATTCGAATTGCTGACGCCTTAGGCTCAATTGATAGGCCAATTGATAGGCTCAATTGATAGACCTTAGTATATATGTATAAAATATAAGCTTAGCTTTAAGCTTAAAGGTTAAAAGAAACTTCACTGTGCGCACCACTAATATAAAAGCAACACACTACATCTCAAAACGATTCGTTTAACACAACGCTAACATATACCACTGTACGCGCAGCCGTAAGTCTTATAACAACAACCAAAATAAATGTCTAAAAATGCAACAAAAGCAAAACTAAAAAAAACAAAACAATATAAAACTACACCCAACATTAACTTCAATCCTATGCCTGGCAATGCTTTCAAGTAAAACTGGTTTCTAAGCTCGAGAAACGAAGTTTGCAATGACGACATGAAGTTAATTCTACGAATTGCGTAAACTGACTTAAAAACAAACAATTAGCAGGCAAAATAATTGCATTTTGTCCACATTTCAAGTTTTTACATTTCATCTTGTCCACTTCTCAAGTTTCTTCATTTCAACTTTTCTCCATTTGGCGACTTGATTTTTGCTGACTATGATTCACGCAAACTTGCTATTTGACTGCCTCGACTGGCAGGGGATTTAATAATAGTTGAAAAATTAAAGGAACTTGAAACCATTGAATGAATCCATTCATGCAGATCTCTGATCCCTATAAATAATTTTTTAAACTCTAACAGATTCCTTTACGTGAACGCCATCAGAATGTGGAATTCACTGCCTTTCAGTCTAAAAAGTATTACAACTAAACATAACTTTAAGCATGCAATTTTCCAACATTTCTCTTAAGTATCTCTCTTTCACTAATTCTATGCAATTGTATTTAAAAAAGCCTTAATTTAATTAAAATTACTTAATCTTTATTTGTTGTTAATCATGATTTTGTCGATTTTTGTTTTGAATTAATTATTATTTTGATTATATCTTTCAGTTAAATGGTATAAATTGTATTAATTTTAATTATTTTTTATTATTTTTTGTTGTTGTTTATGAATTGTTATTTTGTTATGTATCTATATTCTTACTGCATTTTAAAGACTGTCTTATTTGTGAACATTTTCTTTAAATAAATAAATAAAATAAAATAAGTAAAAAAAAAGGAACCATTGTGTATTCGATGGACTGGTTATCTTTCTCGCTATGATGAACATCTGCACCTCATTAACTTGGAAATTTCGTATACCGAACTCGAAAGTATTTCCACTACATAACGTCCACACCATCAAAAATCCATATATTAAAGATATACCATTACAGCCTTATAAAGATGCTGTGCCTAGAATAATAATTGGTATTAATAATCCTTATTTAACTGTTGCATTGAAGGTACTAGAATGTAGTTGGCACCAGCCAATAGCTAGTAAAACCAGGCTCGGCTGGACGATTTTTGGTGGAGGCACATCTATGAGTGAAAAAAGTCTGTATAAGTTAACACAAGATTCTGTCGAAATCGCTTAGAAGACAAAATCTGTGCTACATTCAAAAGTACGTGACTTTTGATAAATTGCATGGTTTTAAACGTGGGAGGATCCACTATGTAGAAAACCAGCAGCAACAACAACAATAACAATAGCCAAAATATGAAGCAAAGAGAGCACCAACGACAGCAACAATATCAACAGTAGTAACAACAACAGCAACAACAACAACTACATCAACTACATCATCATCTTCAATGTGCCCAGAATAGGTATAACTTAGGGTAACTTTCAATTAATAAGTTAGTTTTTAAGTGAATGTTTAATAAAGAAGTAGCACATAGTGCCTAAAATAAAAATTCGTTTTTAAACTTTAACTTATATTCATGAGTTGAGCTGCAGCTATGATAAATGAAGCAATCTCGCGAATAATAGCCGATACACATTGACTGCGACTAGCGACGAACGCCAATTGTCAAAAAATAGAACGCTGTTTTCTTATGAACATGTATTTTTTGAAGACGGCACGACAAAGAGAGAACACGACCAAAATTGTTGCTGCCGCAGACTTCAATCTATTTCTAATTTGATAGACGACAAGAGCGAACATAGCAGAGTTTGCTTATGTTTTGTATGAAATACTGATTGCCGCTGTTGCATTCATTATAATCAAGTCGTCGAGAATACTGCGACATTTCTCTCTGACTTCAAGTTTTCGTTTTGTCGGTGGACGACTGTTGCAGTCAGTGTGTATCGGCTATAACGTTGTAAAAGACAAAATTGTTATTGTTGTCTTTTACTAATTTTTTTTTTTGGGTATGCGAACTTAGTTCTGTTTGTGTATAATATAAGAGAGTGATTATAACAGGTAATCGCAAAAAAAAAGCACTAAAAAAATGTCGTTTAAAAGTTATTCGGGATTATGCTTCAAATATACACGACTTGGGTAAAAACTTTTTAACGGATGAAGATATGGGCACTGTCACAACTCAAAAGACAACTATGTCATTAAAAGATCAGCTGGCTATGAAAATATTAGATGATACTTGCGAGCTAAATGATAATCGTTACACTGTTGGCTTGCCCCGGGAAAATAATCGTCAAGACCTACCCGATAGTCTCCCATCTGCAACGCGTCGCATTCATTGTCATAAACGTAGTATGGTCAGGGATCCTTAGCTCGCTAAAAATATAGAGCAACAAATTAACAGCTTAATTGTAAAGGGTTATGTTAAACAGTTACCTGCTGATGCCACCAACCAAAAAAAGAGGGCACATTTGGTACCTACTTCATCGTATGCAACCCTCACAAGTCCAGCAGAGTTAGACTCGTCTGGGACGCTGCCGCTAAAACATCTGGACTTTCTCTAAATGATTTTTTGCTAAAAGGCCCGATTCTTCTTAAGCCACTTTAAATATTTTATTGAATTTTAGAATGGGATCTATTGCTATATGTGGAGATATTGCTGAGACGTATCATCGCATAGTAGTAAGAGAACAAGACGCTGTCTCTCAGCGTTTTGTTTCATGGGACAAAAACCTAATACAATTGAAGCTTACCAGCTTAACGTTTTGACTTTCGGTGCATCATGTTCTCCGTGCATAGCACATAACATTCGAGAAAGAAATGCATCTCGGTTTGAAAAAAGATGATCCTAAGGCAGTGGAAGCTACTACGCAGCATCATTACGTAGATGATTTTATTGATTCAGGACAGACGGTTGAAGACAATATAGCGCTGGCCAAGTCAGTACGTCATATTCATTCTTGTGAAGGATTTGTTATGCGCAATGGGGTTTCCAATTCAAAACTAGTGCTTGAGGCATTGGACGAAAAACGTTAATTAGAAAACAAAAAATTTTAGTATAACGACATTGTAACCCAGTATGAAAAAATGTTGGGCATGAACTGGGATCCGGAGCAAGATCTTTTGTGTTCAGTTCAAGTGACGTTGAAAGTTCAAGTAACGATGAAATAAAAATTGTATCTACAAGATCAAAAGTAGCTCCTCTGCGAGCAGTTTCAATCCCATGCTTAGACTGCAAGCGGCTTTAATAGGCGCCCGTCTTACGAACACCATAGGCAGTGGCCACAAAATAAATATTAAGCAGAGATTTATTTGACCGACTCTAAAACTGTTTTAAAGTGGCTGCATAATGACCCCCGCCCGGCAGTATCAACAATTTGTTATGTTTCGAGTAGCAGAAATTCATGAAGTAACTCAGTTGTCCGAATGGACATGGATTTCGAGTAAACTCAATGTAGCCGACACTGCCACCAAATCGCAACCATGTCTCGATAAATATGATCAGTGGTTCCTCGGTCCTGAATTTTTGAAAGTGAATGGCCAGTTGCACCAGAACTAGAAAATATTCAAATTTCTGAGTTACGTCCAAAGTTTCTTCACATTCGTAAGATAGATGTAATAAAACTTTATTTATAATATTTTTCAAGTTGGCCCAGGCCTTGTCGCGGCGTTGCAAATTGGTTTCTTTGTATTGAAAAGCTTTACACAAAGTCTAAGGAAAAAATAAGTCATTAACCTTTCTGCTCAACATTTTAGACTTGCCAAATCAACAATTTACAAAGTCGTGCAAGTAATGAGTTTCGCTGATGAGTGGACAGCACTGAAGTTTGAGAAACCAATTCCAAAAGGAGATGTGTGACCAAAAGTGTTTGGTAATCTAAATTTGTATTTATTGGTATTGGCTATTTATCTTATAATTTAATAATTTTATATCTGAATTTGTAAGCAACTTTAATGAATAAATTTCAAGTCGCTGTAAAAACTTGGCATATCTAACAGAAAGAAAATACAGAAATTTTGCAAAAGCTAATAAAATGTTTATTTGGATCAATAAATCAATGCAAATTTATTTTATGCAAATATTGCCCGCAGCTACGATTCAGGTGGTCCATTATAAAAGTTCAATTTTGGCACCCTTTTTCCAATACTTATCTCACCAATGGCCGGTATCTCACCAATGAAAAGTTTAAAGTTGTCTTCCAAAGTTGTAATCGTGGTTGAATTTCTCTGTAGAGAAAAGAGAAAAGAGACGTTACGTACCCTAGTTGGATCAAATCGCATGATATTGGCGGCCAATTGCCGCACTAAAACAAGATATTAATTGCTTACCAAACTCGCCTCTCAATTGGTTCATGGTATTGCATGCAGTGTAACATGTGGCACCATTTTGTTGAAACCACATCTCAACCAAGTCCAATTCTTCGATTTCGTGCAAAAACCAGTCGGTTACATCGCACGGTACCTTACTCCATTGACTGTAACGTTGCGATTTTCATTATTTCTGAAAAAGTACAGTCCAATGATGTCGGCGGCACACAAACTGCACCAAATAGTCCATTTTTCTGGGTGCATTGGAAGCTATTGAACTTCCTCTGGCTGTTCTTTACACTTAGTTTTGCAATTCTGCTTTTTCACATACCCATTGAGCAACAAAATGAGCCTCGCCGCTAAAGACAATTTTTCGATAAAAAAGTGGATTTTCATCCAGCTTTAAGAAGACCCATTCACCGAAAATTTGGCGTTGTGGTAATTCCTCTGGCCTCAACTCTTGCACCAGCTGTAATTTGTAAGCTTCAGACCAAGATCCTTAAATAAAATTTTACAGGTTTTCGAATTACACAGACCCAATTGCTGCGGTCGGCGACGGATGGACATATCGCGATCTTCATAAACACTGGCGGATACAGCAACAATATTCTCGGTACGCACTCTACTGATACGGATTGGTGGATTGATGCCCAATTAAGTGAAACTTGGTCACAATAGCGTGAATAGCCTACTCGGTGGGTCGATTATGACAACCATAAAATGGACGTACCTTGCAAAACACATTTTTCACACAACAAGAATTATGAAAGTAACTTTCAATAATTTGTAAACGTTCGGGCGTAAGTCTATTACGATGGAATGATAAGTCAACTTGAGCATTTTTGACTTTGACAGCTGACAAAAATAAAAAAAAAACAAGAGTAGCACGCACAAAGAAGACAAAAAATGCGAAAAAATAATTAAATGATGCTTTTATATATTGCTTCTTTTTCCACATTCAAAGTATGCGAAAAAGTAGTAAAATTAACCTTTGTGCTCAGATTCAGCATGCATTGAGTATCAAACAGTAGATCGCTGCAAGTACTTTTGTTTTCGTACACAAAAGAAGTGCTACGGAAGTAATGAATGAAACCATGCAAATGCTACAAGTTATACTAAATACATTTTTTAGTTAACGCACTCCTTCAGAAAGTGCGATATTCTCACGAATTTCAAAATTTTTTTCCTAAAATCTGTTCAAAATATCGTCCTGAAAAATAGAATTGTATATATAAATATTTATGATTTGAATTTATTCACATAGTCCACATATACTTCAGTAATAAAAAAGTTGTTTCACTGATCTTCAGTGCATACGATTTTATAGTGATTAATATTTATCAAAGAACTACGAAAGTCGAATTATTACGATATGCGGACATTCTAGAGCATGGCGCCACCTAAAGAAATCAATTGTGGACCTTCTCCTTGCACAGGTTTTTTATTTATGAATTAAAGCACCAGAAAAATACTTTTAAAAGTGAATTAAAAATAAAAAAACGTTGCACCCTACTACACAGTACTTATATTATTTCCTTCCGGGACACCAACCATACCCAGAAGGAAATTTCCTGCTTACAATATCAATGATGTATTACACTCTATGAAACATGAAGAGCTTCAAGTTCTAATACAACATTCCATTACTTTACACAGCACTTGGCCGCCTAATAACACTGTGCTCGAATCAGAAAAAAGATTTTTCCGTCAAGCGGGGCATCCTGCGAGTAAACCTAATTCGAGTTCGCTTAATCTAATGGAATTAGCCGTTTTTCTAGGTTTTCGAGATATTTGAGATTTAAAATTTTAGGCTTATAAAACATAAATTTCACAAATTTTTTGAAAAGAATCGATAGAGTTTGATCCAGTAAATATTATATGGAATAATACACATGGAAAAAATTATTTGAAAACAAATCAAAACATTGTTGCAAATTTAATAGTGTTTTTCATAATTTTTTGCAAAATTTCTAAATTTTTCTGAATTTCAGTATAATGCTTGGGTATGTATGAATTATTAAAAAGTTTTTTATGTATGTCAAGCAATAATGTGTTGCTTGATTAAAAAATTTGTGGTACTTATTGTCATACGAAAAAACATTTGTTATAAAAGTACTTGTTTTAATTTGTAGTATAAAAGCAGTGAAATATAAAATATAATACGCATTGTATGGAGAGTGTAAGTTTGATAGGAGCATAGTACAACCAGACAGTGTTTACACTGTATTTAACAAAGGATTAATAAAATGGAAATGCTAAATAAATGTTTAAAATTAAAACTTTTTGTTACGTGTGTGGAAAATTTATAATTGTGCCCAGTCGTCGTAAAATAAGTGTTAAGACATCTCTTTTATGTGAACATTATTTTTCACAAAACGTTATTCGCAAAGTATGTTGTAACGAACTTCCGTTTTCCGGATTTTTACAGCTGGGGTATACTCGCCGGTGTCCAGCGTTCGTTGCAGAAATTTGTAAATAAAGACCCTTTCGCTTTGTTCTCTTTAATATTTCCTTAGTTTATTCACAATTCAAAATTGGCGTTACTCTAATATCTTAATGGTATAGGACCTTACACACACACACCTATGCGCCAATGTTTTGACCTGAATCCTATTTTTGATGTCTGATGCCCTTGAGAAGATGACGTGACGGAGCCTTATCCTTGTGACAATGTACGTAGTTCCGGAGAAAATGATGCGATGACGACGAGCGACGCTAGCGTGTTTCCTGGGGCTGTGGCGTGGTTGAGATAGACGACGTTAGCGTGCTCCCTGGGGGCTTCCTGTGCGGTTGGAGTTGTCGACGTTACGTGGTACTTTTGAGATGATGTCGTAGTGGTACTTGTCGATGTTGAGTGGCAATTGGTCACATGTAGGGCGTTGGTTACGATCGGATGGTGGAACGTGTAGACTGGGATATGGTCCGCTGAGTGGTGTTACCTGGGTGGTTATGATCTAATATGGTTTGCTACCCTTTCATCTTATTTACAAGAAGGAAGCTTAACTAACGTAATATGTCTACGGCTGTGTTTACGGCTATGTTTACGACGCTAAGAGTGAAGCAAAATATTAACGTTAGAAGGAGGCTTAACCAACGTAATATGTCTACGGCTCTGTTTACGGCGCTAAGAGTGAAGCAAAATATTAACGTTAGAAGGAGGCTTGACCAACGTAATATGTCTACGGCTATGTTTTCGGCGCTAAGAGTAAATCAAAATATTAACGTTAGAAGGAGGCTTGACCAACGTAATATGTTTACGGCTGTGTTCACAGTACTAAGTAAATCAAAATATTAGCTCTAGAAGGAGGCTTGACCAATTTAATATGACTACGGCTATGTTTAGGATACTAAGGGTAAATCAAAATATTAACGTTAGAAGGAGGCTTGACCAACGTAATATGTCTACGGCTATGTTTAGGGTACTAAGGGTAAATCAGAATATTAACGTTAGAAGGAGGCTTGACCAACGTAATATGTCTACGGCTATGTTTAGGGTACTAAGGGTAAATCAGAATATTAACGTTAGAAGGAGGCTTGACCAACGTAATATGTCTACTGTAAATCAAACAGACACTAATTTCACCAGGTAACACTCAACACTTCCCACACACGTTTGTTGAACGTCCGATTCCTTTGACTGTACGATGATAAATCCGTTGTTACGGCTTGTGTATATCCAACCACTTTGACTGCACGCTGACTACTGCTATTTCTATAGGTCCAAACACTTCGACTGCACGATGACTACTGCTCGTACTGCACGTCCGATGCCTTCAACTTCACGCTGAACAAGAGTACAGCACGTCTGTTTCCTTCGCCTGCACGCTGAACAAGAGACTGAGTTAACGCCACGACTCGCCTTTTATTGCCTTGCTCGTAGTTGCTTGCCGCACTATGATGTTGAAACCGGTTCTCCCTCTCACTGTGTCGTGTGGTTGTGTATGTATGTGGCGTGATACTAAAACTTGTTTGGCTGTGACTAGTTTGTGTTGCTATGCCAGAATGATCTCGGTACCAGCTGCCTATGGCGTGATGACGCTAAAACTGGTTGTGTTTTGTCTTCTGTTGCTATGTGCGTATCATCTTGGTAGTTGCTGTATATGATGTGATCATGCTACTTTTTCCTGTTGCTATGCGTGTCTCGCTTCCACTGCTTGTGCTGCTCTATATATGTGTGTATGGGTGAATGTGTGTGTGTAAAGTCTAGCATAGTGGGTAAAAAGTATAATTTAATAGTGAAAAATTAAAATTAAATTACATTCTATAAAAAAAAATTATGAAACTCTATATTGTATGGCGAAATTCGAACACCCGCGAATTTCGTCGTTACACGTTTCAAGATTGGGTATCATCTTCTATTTGTACGACATGTGTTTTCAATCTTAATAAATGGAAAAAAGAGGAAACAGCTATGCCACTCGGTGTACCGATGATTTGGATAGAACCACAAGTGCACGATCCTGCTGAGTGTTATGCTTGCGTGAATTTTATTTCTGGCACAAACAGAAGGATAGCTGCTTCTCTTATATACGTTGTAAGGGACAGGAGAAATTCCTGTCCAGATGGTTCCAAGCCCAATAGAAGCGTATTTGACTACCAAATGCTTCCGCGCCATGTAATCACAGAAATCACTCAAGATCATTCACTATCAAGCTATTGCGATATTTTTAAACGAGTGAATATTTTGTCGCCAGGTGTTCGGATATATGCAGCAATCAATCGTCATTGTCAATTTGCTTATTTTTCATGTCCATCGAAAATAATTCTCTCGCTTACTGCACACAGGTTCATATCTACGGTTTGATTTTAACATTACGAAATGAGTATGACCCCAAAGACTGGATATTGTTCGTTGGGTCCTCCAAAACAAGTTTGAAGGCAGTCATTTTTCATTTCACAAATTCAAAACCTGCCATGCCAATTGCACTGAACAGCAGCACAAAAGTGACCTACATATCACTAAAAAAATTATCGATTTAGTGAAATATAATGACTAAATGTAATAAAGTATAGTAGTATGTAATAAGTAATATATGTAATATATGAAATATAAAATATGTGCCGACCTTTTTTTTTTTTTTTTTTTTTGATTCGCCCGGAGGTATGAAATCTTCCAAAGATACGTATACCCGACCTATACGCATGCACGATTTACATTCTAAAATTTGCCCGAATCAGCCGGGACAGGCTGAGCACATTAATTGGCTTTTCAGCGGAATTTTAAAATTGAATATATATAAAACGCGTATTTAAGTATACTTGATTCTATATAAATAAGCAACATCGAATTAAATAATAGTAATTATCAATTTAAGGTACCCGAAAAACAATCAAAAACACTAAACTCATTTTAACTGGCTTGCGGCCATTGTCCAACCCAAGGACCTACGTGGAAATGGGATAAATCTTATAATCGCCAAATCAAAATCCCAATTAGTTGGATATGCATTTGGGCCTACGCAGGCATAAACTTGTGTGGAAAAGAGATATACTCTGGCACACCAATCCAGGTGATAGTGTAAGTTCAGTCTAATTTCAAATCAGGAAACCACGTGAGCACGTAAATTCCAATTCGATTAAAAATTAAAATATTGAATAATTAAAAAGTAAGTTTTAAAAACGATTCATATTTGATGGTGCTTACTTTATAAAACATAATATCGAGACAAAAAGGAGAAACAGAACAATCTCAATTACCGATATTACATTGTTATAAAACTGCGTTAGGTATAATAGGATGAAGTTAAATTGATTTAATTATTTAAATGTAATATAATTTTCCGTTTTAAGACGTCTACCGAATCAGAAAAATTAATCATGTTGAAGTTATCATTGAAATCACATACATCGTAAAGGTTCATGAAGAGTGTAACTAAAACTGCACTGACTCAACTTGAAAAACAAAAATGTCTAGTTCCTCTCCTTGGGATGTTAAAATTTAGAGGTGAGATGAGATATTCCGAATTCATCTCGCCACGAAGTAATTTATACAGAAACATGACATTAAGCATCATTCTTCTGCTTCTTAGGGAAGGTAGTAAAATAATTTTAAAGCGTATTTCATACGATGGAAGCATAATATTAGGGTTCCAACGACTATGACGTAAAGCAAAAAGTAAAAACTGTTTTTGAACGGATTCTATGGCGTCGATGTAGACATTATATTGTGGGTTCTATACAACTGATGCATATTCAAGAATTGGCCTTACGAGAGAGGTATATAATAATTTAGTAGTAAAGGGATCACTGAATTCTTTAGCCCATCTTTTAATGCAACCAAGGACTTCTCTTGCCTTATTTATCACCAAATTAACGTGGAGATTGAAGCGAAGTTTTGAATCCATAATAACAACAAGATCGAGAAAACTGGAAACTATTTCTAAGTTAGTGTTATTTATAGTGTAATTTATGTTATTAGCAGATCTTCGCGAGAATGTCATTTACTTACATTTTTTTGAGTTGAGATTTAATATATTTAAGCTACACCAGTCCAAAAGTCTATTTAGATCAGATTGGAAAAGATGTCGTTCTTCGGGTGATTTGTAACAAAGAAAAAGTTTCACGTCGTCAGCGTTCATTAAGACGTTACAGTGTTTTATTACCGAAGGAAGATCATTAATGAATAGTAAAAACAAAACCGGTCCAAGAGGACTGCCCTGAGGAACGCCAGAAGTGACCGAAATACTTTTTGAAAGAGAATTCTTATATAAAACCTTTTGAGTACGTCTAGATAAATACGAATTTATCCAATTTAATAATGTGACAGGAAACCCAATAAGGTGGAGTTTTTTTAAAAGAAGATTATGATTAACACGGTCGAAAGCTTTGCTAAAGTCCGTATAAATAACATCAGTCTGCAGTCCCAAAGTAAAACCATTTATAACACGCGTAGTAAACTCTAAGAGGTTTGTTGTAGTGGACTTTCCCTTCAGAAAACCATGTTGAAAGACAGGAATGGTGGAAGACACGGAGTGGGTTAATTGATCAGTTATGATTTTCTCAAATAACTTAGGGATTGCACTTAATTTTGCAATTCCTCGATAGTTAGAAACATCTATCTTGGAGCCAGATTTATGAAGGGGTATAATAAAAGAATCCTTCCATATAATAGGAAAATAACCACTATGCAAAGAAATATTAAAAATGTTTGCTAGAGGAGTACACAGGATTGTAGCACATTGCTTTAAAATACAGCTTGGAATTTTATCAGGGCCGGTCGTAAACGAAGATTTTACTTGTCGAAGATAACACATAACAATATTTGGGTCTATAACAGGAGTTTCAAAAGAGTTTACTGGCGGGAGAAAAGGATACACCGTGCTAGTATTAAAAGGTATATCGGAGTAAGTTGATTTGAAGAAGTTTGCAAACATGTTAGAAATCACATTGTCACAAGATGATTCTTCCTGATTGAATTTCATAAGGGGTGGAAAACTGGAGGCTTTACATTTTGAGTTAACAAAACTATAGAAAAGTTGTGGATCATCTTTAAATTGAGATTTTATGTTAATTATGTAAGCAGAATAGCATTGTTTATTTAGTAGTTGATATCTATAACGACAAGAAGAATAGGAAGCAAAGTCTAAACTAGAACCAGATATTTTATTTTTTTTAAATAAACGATTTTTTAAATTTTTAAGTGCCTTTAGATCATTTGTTAGCCAGGGTGAAAAGGATTGGAGAAACACCTTTTTTTTGGGACGGACAATAAGAAACACCTTTGCAGAGTATCATTGAAAAACTGTACAGAAGATTCGACGTCATAATATGAATATGATGTTTCGCTAGTTAAAATTGTAGACCAATCAGTCTGCGAAAGTAAGGAATTAAGTTTTACATAGTCCGTTTTCTTAAAATTATAAGCTTTTTAATTTCGCGCATCAGAAGTTACTTTATCTTCTTTTTCGTGGGGGAGTAAAACTGTTATTTCAAGAGTTGGATGATGTACATCTTCTGGAAGAGATACGGGATTCGAACAATGGAGATTAACAGTAGTGCATCTATCTACAAATACAAAGTCTAGGGTTCTGTGGTTTATATTTAAAATATCATTGACTTGTTGAAGACACAAGTCAGACAGCTTATCTAAGAAGTCATTTATCCAATCACTATTGGAAACAGGAGTAAGAAATGAAGAATCGTCGGACGATCTCCGAGTCACAAAAGATTGGTTAAAATCACCCAGCACAATAAGATCGTCTTTATTTTTTAACAAATTATGAACTTTTTCCATGGCGTGTGTTTTAAATACATTGTTAAGTCACATTTAGGAGGAATGTAAGAGCAGGTAACATAAATAATACTATTATTTAATTTAACTGCAACACAAATGAACTCAATGTCACTGGTGTCAAGAATTGTCAATTCTTCAGATACAAGCGAGTTTTGAACAGCTATCAAAACACCACCACCGATCTTATCATGACGATCTTTACGAAAAATTTGATATTTATTGCACATTATTTCAGAATTTAAGATATTAGAGCGAAGCCAAGTCTCTGTAAAAATTATAATGTTATATTCAAAATCAAAACTGTTTATGAAAATATCGGAAAGTTTGGAGTTAAGACCCCTGACATTTTGATACACAAGCTCTAATTTAGACTTGCGGTTTATTAATCGTTTTTTGGATGAGATTCAGAGCTATTTCGGGGACGCGGCAAATGTCCAACATTTACCGGTTTTGGATTGCTTTTAAATTCAAATTCGCGTACAATTGTGTTAGGCGGCCAAAAGTTTACATCAACTATAGAATTAAATAAATTTTCAGGAACTGTTAATCAAAAGAAGTAATCGATCTAATATTTGAATATTTGAATTTATGAACTTAAAGATGCAAGGAACAATTCAACTTTGATTTAATGAAAAAATCGATATCAACCTCTGTTGAATCCGCAGCTAAGCGAGAAACAAAGATTGATTTAGTTGGTGGAATTGCAATGATTGGCTGAGGTAGAACAGAAACCTGAGAAGAAAGAGGAACAACCTGGGAATCGACCAAAGTTGGTGAAAGAGAAACAATTTGGGCATAAGACATGACTGGCAATGAAGGTGGAGGTGCCAGCACTGGCAAAGGAGCAGAAATCGATATGTTTGCTGTATTCGAAGTAGAAGTTAAAATAGGTGGAGGGGCTGTTATACCACCAATGTCCATGTCATCAGCAATGTCATGTACAGAAGAATGTAGAGTTGGAGTTGAATCTGTTTTTTGCTTACTACGCAAAGACATGTGTTTTTTTTCCTTTTGGGAGAAGGAATTGACTCTTCAATATATTTAAAATCGTCGAAAAGAGACTGATATTTGAAAAATTTTGCAGAAAGCGAAGAAAGTTCCTTACTTATTTCAGAGAAGCCTTGCTTTGTCTGCTTGAAAAGCTTGTAGAAGTTGATGTCAGCCAATCTACATTTCTACTCGGCCTGTCACGCATGCACATTTGGTATGAACAGCATTATCACATAACCAGCATGATAAAAGCCGCTCAGTTTCACCCCTTACAGAGCAGCCAGGCTTAGCACAAATCATATTAAAATAATGCAGATAAAATGACGAAAATAAGGAAAAAAAAACACTGCACTTAAATGATAAGCAACAATTTTAACAAATTTTATCAATAAGAATAAAAAGAATAAAAAAAGAAAAATTAGCTTTGTAACCACCCTGTACTAAAAGTGCCTAAAAGTATACAACGATTAACAAAAGCAAGTAGCAAAAATTAAAATACAATTGATGCACAACTGCTAATGTAAAAATGAGACAAATAATCAAACAACAGAAACAAGCGAATATGAATGTAAACACAAAACTCAAAAACTTAGCTTACACAGCTTATGAAATAAAAAATTTGTCAGAAACAAATTTTATTTTTCTTCTTTAATAGAATTAAGTGGGAAAAATAAACAAAAATTATAAAAACCTGACTGGAAAACGTCCTCAAATGTCCCAAAAAGTACAAGTTTACACAGAAATTAGACTTAAATATTCAAACACACTGGATTAACTTAAAAATTTCCGCAATCTGTTTACAACGAGAGTTGATTGAGAACTTAAAGAAGTTCTTTTGAGAGGCATTCAAAATTCGAAAAATATGTGATTTATTTGCTTGTGGGATACACGTTTCGATGGTATCCAATTCAACGAACGAAACTGGCCTTTACGTGAGAAAATAAGAATGCGACGAAATAACATAGAGACTCCGCTTGTAACAATTGAGAAAGTTCTACTACCACCACTCCATATTAAACTTGTAATTGTAAAAAATTTTGTAAAAGCATAGAATCCTGCAGGCAATGCATTCAACGAAATGCGGCGTATTTTTCCACGATTGAGTGGCGTGAAATAAAGGATTGTGTGAATTCGAATCTGTTACATCTTCTGTACTCATTAAATAATATTTTATTTTTACTTTACAGGTGTATTTAATAGACCAGACATTCGACGTTTGATGAAGGACGAACTATTTGAAAGCGCACTGTCTGATATAGAACTTGTGGCATGGAATTGTGTGAAAGCAGTGATTGAGAATGTCCTCGGAGTTCATCGATCTGATAATTTTTGCACTCTTATTGATGACATGCTCACTGCTTTCCACAATTTAAATGTTTGAATGTCATTGAAGATTAATTTTTTGCATAGCCACGTAGAAAAATTCGCTCAGCAAATACCAGCTGAATCCGATGAACATGGTTTTTTTATTACATTTTCATCAAGTAATGGCAAGTCTTGAACACTGGCACAGTGACAAAAAACTTCATGCTTTTCTAAAGGTGACAAAAAGTAAAGATAATAAATACAAATTTTCAAATTATTTAAAGTACATTATAATCATTACATAGAAACAAAATTTCTACATATCTTACCCTCCAAATAACTTTTTTCTATGTATGTATACTAGACGATATTATATTTACTCAAACGAATTTTTTCGATTCAAATTAAAAAAAATTAGTGCAATAATGTTTTCTTGGAGTCTCTAAGCCTTTAAATTTTAATCTCAAATATCTCGAAAACAAGGCTAACCTAGAAAAACGGTTAATGCCATAAGATTCAACATACTCAACTTAGGTTTTCCCGCTGTGTGCCCCGCTTGACGGATTTTGACACTAGCACACTGTCATCAATGAATTTTCAATGCACATTGTTTGCGGCAAAGTATCAAGTCTAGCTTCTTCTTGCATCTGTTAGTGCATGGGGAACTAATGTGAGGGGAAGTAGTAAAATTAACCTTTCAAACAGTATCAAGCAATAGATTGCTACATGCACTTCTGTTTTTGTACACAAAAGCAGTAATGTAGCACTACTAAAACCATGCAAGAGATAACACAGTACTCAGGCTATTTCCTTCTGGGAATTTAAAAACTGGCATTGAGCATTATTGATAGTCAATGCGAAGATGATTTGTATGTACAATAAATAGAAAAAATATTTAAAGAGTCATGTCAAATGCTCCTGTTATTACAAAGCAAACATGTGCTGGAAAGTTTAGGCGCTTGAATTTGAAAGAAAAATCTTTAGGTATTATTGTTATTGTATTATGTAGTTTTAGAAAAAAGTTTTAAATCAGTTAATCGATCATGCTATTAATAGAGTATTCATTGCAATTAATTGCAGCAAAATAAACCAACTAACCGAATATCCGATTAATCGCTAAAATTTGTAAAAACCAACTTTAAAACCACTACAATGTGTTTTATTATACTAATTTAAATCAAAATCTTTATGAATAAAAGCATTAAATTAAAATTAAATTTATTAATTTCTTTAAGTTTGGCTTGATTTTAATTTCGGTCTTTTTTAAAATGGTGTAATCTTCGAAGATTTGGTTTTTCCACATAATTCCCATTTGCAACTTTTTTCCAAAATTCACAAGGTTTTTAATATTGAATATTTTAAAAAGTACTAAACATACGGGCATTTCAACAGAAAAGTGAACCGTGACCAAAAAATTAAAATATATTAAAAACTTTTATATCATGATATTATCAAAGAGAAACATTTTAATTTTATCAATTTAAGCAACTCATGTATAAATTCATTGAAGAATCTATACATGACATCAAATCCATGATGATGATCGCCTTCTCTGTTTCACAAATGCAGTTTGTCTTTTTCGTAAACTTTTTTGGTTTTAATACAAATAATGAAAAAATTTTTTTAAAAACTCTAAATGTTATGAATGGTCGAGGCAAGGAAAGATAAATATATGAAATTTGGTTTCAAATACTAAATATCATAGTTTCTTAAGTTTTTAATTACTTAATTCCTCTTGTAACGAACTTCCGTTTTCCGGATTTTTACAGCTGGGGTATATTCGCCGGTGTCCAGCGTTCGTTGCAGAAAATTAAGAAATGTAAGCGTTACTCTAATGGCTTACAAACAATATGGTATAGGACCTTACACACACACAGTTATGCACCGATGTTTTGACCTGGACCTTATTTGGATGTCTGGTGCCCTTGAGAAGCTGACGTGATGGAGACTTGTCCTTGTGTCGAGGTACGTGGTTCCGGAGAAAGTGATGCGATGAAGACGAGCGACGCTAGCGTGTTTCCTGGGGCTGTGGCGTGGTAGAGATAGGCGACATTATCGCGCTCCCTGGGGCTTCTTGCGTGGTAGGGGTTGTCGAAGTTACGTGGTACTTTCGGGGATTATGTCGTAGTGGGACTTGCCAATGTTGAGCGTCAAGTGGTCACACGTTGGACGTTTGTTACGATCGGATTGTGGAACGTGTAGCTTTCGTTTAGCCTGGGATATTGTCCGCTGAGTGGTGTTACCTGGGTGGTTATGATCTAATATGGTTCGCTACTCTTTCACCTAATTTACTAGCTTACTATAAGGAAGCTTAACTAACGTAATTTGTCTACAGCCGTATTTAAGGCTATGTTTGCGACGCTAAGAGTGAAGCAAAAGATTAACTTTAGAAGGAAGCTTAACCAAAGTAATATGTCTACGGCTCTGTTTACGGTACTAAGGGTACCGTAAACGTAATATGTCTACGGCTATGTTTACGGTACTAAGGGTAAATCAAAATATTAACGTTAGAACGAGGCTTGACCAACGTAATATGTCTACGGCTATGTTCACAGTACTAAGAGTAAATCAAAATATTAACGTTAGAAGGAGGCTTGACAAACGTAATATGTCTACAGTAAAACAAACAGACACTGATTCCACCAGGTAACACTCACCACTTCCCAGACACGTTTTGTTGAATGTCCGATTCCTTTGACTGCACGACAATTCATCCGGTGTTACGGCTTATGTAAATCCAACCACTTTGACTGCACGATAATTACTGCGATTTCTATAGGTCCAACCACTTTGACTACACGATGACTACTGCTAGTACTGCACGTTCGATGCCTTCAACTTCACGCTGAACAAGAGTACTGCACGTCTGATCCCTTCGACTACACGCTGAACAAGAGACCGAGTTCACACCACGACTCGCCTTTTATTGCCTTGCTCATAGCTGCTTGCCGCACTATGACGTTAAAACCTGTTTTGTTTTGACTTCTGTTGCTATGTGCGTATCATCTCGGTAGCGGCTGCATATAGCGTGATGTTAAAACCTTTTGGTGTTGCTATGCTAGAGTGATCTCGCTGCATGTGGCGTGATGACGCTAGAACTGGTTCTGTTTTTGTCTTCTGTTGCTATGTGCGTATCGTCTCGGTTCCACTGCTTGTGCTGCTCCATATATGTGTGTATGGCAGAATGTGTGTGTGTGCGTAAAGCCTAGCATAGTGGGTAAAAAGTATAATCTAACAATAAAAAACGAGAATTAAATTACATTCCATACTAAAAATATGAAAATCTATGTTGTATGGCAAAATTCGAGCACCCGCGAATTTCGTCATTACACTCTTTACACTCAATTATCTCAAAATTTCGGCATGGTGTTGTAGAAAAAATCTTCGAAGATTTGGTTTTTCCACATAATTCCCATTTGCAACTTTTTTCCAAAATTCACAAGGTTTTTAATATTGAATATTTTAAAAAGTACTAAACATATGGGCATTTCAACAGAAAAGTGAACCGTGACCAAAAAATTAAAATATATTAAAAACTTTTATATTATGATATTATCAAAGAGAAACATTTTAATTTTATTAATTTAAGCAACTCATGTATAAATTCATTGATGAATCTATACATGACATCAAATCCATGATGATGATCGCCTTCTCTGTTTCACAAATGCAGTTTTTGTTTTTCGTAAATTTTTTTGGTTTTAATACAAATAATGAAAAAATTTTTTTAAAAACTCTAAATGTTATGAATGGTCGAGGCAAGGAAAGATAAATATATGAAATTTGGTTTCAAATACTAAATAACATAGTTTCATAAGTTTTTAATTACTTAATTCCTCTTGTAACGAACTTCCGTTTTCCGGATTTTTACAGCTGGGGTATATTCGCCGGTGTCCAGCCGAATTATCTGAAATCTAATGATGTTATTTACAATATAAGTGGCTATCGCTGGAACTAGAATCAAAGTTTAACCGGTACAAAACAATCTGTTTTTAGAACTTAAATTTCAACAGCGCGTCATTCTATCAATTTTCAATATTTTTCTTATTTCTAGTTCCAGCCATAGTGATTAATAGACTCATACTGATTAAAAATATATTAAGTTTTTATTTTTCAAATAAAAATAAGAGTCGAGATCTGCAACACCGCTCATCCCTTTTCTTTCTTTTCCAATGGGTCTCATTAAGAGCGATTTTGAACATGATCAAGAATATTCTTCATTAAAAAATAATTTTGTTTTTTTCCTTAAAAGTGAAAAGATCGTTGTTCAATATTTTAACCTTTAAAAAAATCCTAAAAATACCCCAATTTCCTTAGCAACGATAATGATAATGATAATGATAATGATAATGATAATGATAATGATAATGATAATGATAATGATAATGATAATGATAATGATAATGATAATGATAATGATAATGATAATGATAATGATAATGATAATGATAATGATAATGATAATGATAATGATAATGATAATGATAATGATAATGATAATGATAATGATAATGATAATGATAATGATAATGATAATGATAATGATAATGATAATGATAATGATAATGATAATGATAATGATAATGATAATGATAATGATAATGATAATGATAATGATAATGATAATGATAATGATAATGATAATGATAATGATAATGATAATGATAATGATAATGATAATGATAATGATAATGATAATGATAATGATAATGATAATGATAATGATAATGATAATGATAATGATAATGATAATGATAATGATAATGATAATGATAATGATAATGATAATGATAATGATTATGATAATGATAATGATAATGATAATGATAATGATAATGATAATGATAATGATAATGATAATGATAATGATAATGATAATGATAATGATAATGATAATGATAATGATAATGATAATGATAATGATAATGATAATGATAATGATAATGATAATGATAATGATAATGATAATGATAATGATAATGATAATGATAATGATAATGATAATGATAATGATAATGATAATGATAATGATAATGATAATGATAATGATAATGATAATGATAATGATAATGATAATGATAATGATAATGATAATGATAATGATAATGATAATGATAATGATAATGATAATGATAATGATAATGATAATGATAATGATAATGATAATGATAATGATAATGATAATGATAATGATAATGATAATGATAATGATAATGATAATGATAATGATAATGATAATGATAATGATAATGATAATGATAATGATAATGATAATGATAATGATAATGATAATGATAATGATAATGATAATGATAATGATAATGATAATGATAATGATAATGATAATGATAATGATAATGATAATGATAATGATAATGATAATGATAATGATAATGATAATGATAATGATAATGATAATGATAATGATAATGATAATGATAATGATAATGATAATGATAATGATAATGATAATGATAATGATAATGATAATGATAATGATAATGATAATGATAATGATAATGATAATGATAATGATAATGATAATGATAATGTTAATGATAATGATAATGATAATGATAATGATAATGATAATGATAATGATAATGATAATGATAATGATAATGATAATGATAATGATAATTATAATGATAATGATAATGATAATGATAATGATAATGATAATGATAATGATAATGATAATGATAATGATAATGATAATGATAATGATAATGATAATGATAATGATAATGATAATGATAATGATAATGATAATGATAATGATAATGATAATGATAATGATAATGATAATGATAATGATAGTGATAGTGATAGTGATAGTGATAGTGATAGTGATAGTGATAGTGATAGTGATAGTGATAGTGATAGTGATAGTGATAGTGATAGTGATAGTGATAGTGATAGTGATAGTGATAGTGATAGTGATAGTGATAGTGATAGTGATAGTGATAGTGATAGTGATAGTGATAGTGATAGTGATAGTGATAGTGATAGTGATAGTGATAGTGATAGTGATAGTGATAGTGATAGTGATAGTGATAGTGATAGTGATAGTGATAGTGATAGTGATAGTGATAGTGATAGTGATAGTGATAGTGATAGTGATAGTGATAGTGATAGTGATAGTGATAGTGATAGTGATAGTGATAGTGATAGTGATAGTGATAGTGATAGTGATAGTGATAGTGATAGTGATAGTGATAGTGATAGTGATAGTGATAGTGATAGTGATAGTGATAGTGATAGTGATAGTGATAGTGATAGTGATAGTGATAATGATAATGATAATGATAATGATAATGATAATGATAATGATAATGATAATGATAATGATAATGATAATGATAATGATAATGATAATGATAATGATTAAAGAAGAGGGGATCTTCTGATTGTTTCGCTAGTGAGGTTTCACTAACATAAAGCTACATGCTTAATTTAAAATCATGCATCCTTTTTTTAAACCACTCTTAAAAGTTATTAAAATTTAAATTTATAAAATAGCAAATAAAAACAAACACAAAATAATTGCTTTTTTAAATTGTTAGACACACAAGCGGCATAAAGCTTTTTCTCTCTTTTCCTCTGCTATTGCTTTTCTCATTGTTTCTATTGCGGTGTCGGGTATATACTCTCCCATATTAAATATGTATTAAATTTCAAATTTCCCACGCTTTTAAATTTCAAGTTTCTCACATTTTGTTTCAAGTAGATATATGATACCGCTAGCAGTGACGTTTTTCTTAACATCGCTGCCGACTAACACGTACACTAACACATCCCCAGAATTAGGATTGTTATATATGAGCAATATTTTCACTTTTCGACCACTTTTTTAGGAAGGGTCCTCGGATCTAAACAAAATTTTTATATGTTATTGTACCCCGCAAACTAAGCTTTTTGACAAAATTTCAGCCTCCTAGATGCTTCTGGGTCCAAGGACGGTGCCTTTAACCACTCAAAATAGGGTTTTGCAGGTCTGTATCGCGGAACCATATCAACCGATTTTTTTCCGAAAACTCTCAAACTCTTCAATTTTTTTTCTACTCTTAAAAAAAACTTTCCTGGAGCCACAGCTATAAAGCTCATTCCTGAGAGCTGAAATATCATGATAAAAACACCGATTTTTCGATAACTTACAATAGCTATCAGCATTCAACGGTAATACCAAACTACTTTCTAGAGAAATTGTTGGATACGTCCATAACATACATTCAAAACAAAGTGTCAAATATTGAAATCGGCTTAGATGACGCAAAGATACAGTGGTTTAAAATGGTATATTTTTCAAAAAACTCTTTTTTTTTCTTTCTTTAAACGAATGGTACGTGGTCCTGATAGAATTAAATTTGACGAAAATTTTGCTGAAGCTAGTTCTAAGTAAGTTCAATAAGCCCTTTATAAGGATTTCCTTGGCCCAAGGCTGTATCCATGTTATTTAATCCACTAAATTTTTAACATTTCACCAATATCCAAATGGGCTAGAACCAAACTCATAACGGAAAAAATATTTTGCCCGTGCGGAGATATCAAATCTGTAAAATTTATTCTACCCTATTTTCAAGACTGATACTAAATATTCCATAACTGTGATTTAAGGGGAACATAAAACATTTTAAAATGCAAATAAGTTTCTAATTTCTTTTTTATGATCATCTTCATCTGTACTGCTCTTTTAATTCATTGTCCTTAATTTTCATCAAGTTTTTGTTTTATTTATACTGCCGTAGCTCATGTGATTTGGTGGGATTTTACCTTTTTTGTGGGATTTTTAAACCAGAAAAAGGCGAGGGGGCGTTTACATTTTCTCCAAAGGGAGGCTGAAATTCGCAAAAAGCTTAGTTTGTGAGGTACAATAACATAAAAAAGTTTCGTCCAGATCCGAAGACCTCTCCCACAAAAGCGGTCGAAAAGTAAAAATATTGCTCATATATATACACACACAGAAAAATCGCCACATTAAAACCTAATAATGCAGAGCAAATTAAAGAAGATTTCTCTATGGTTTTTACCCAATGAGATTTTCTTTAAGAATAAAGTTATTGGCTTTGTCTTCTTAAATAAATTTAAAACAGAAACCTAATAGATTTACTATGTTTTCATCTTAATTTTGTTTAAGAAGAAATCTCATGCAGCTACTAGGTTTTCTTCTTGATTTTGTTTAAGAAGAAATCTAATGCAGCTACTAGGTTTTCTTCTTGATTTTGTTTAAGAAGAAATCTTATACAGCTACTAGGTTTTCTTCTTGATTTTGTCTAAGAAGAAATCTTATACAGCGACTAGCTTTTTTCTATATTTGCTTATCTTCACAATGGAAAATACGGCAGATTATTTGTTTGATTTTTATTTATATCTTATTAAATTAATACAATTAAATTATAATTCAATGACATTTCCACAGTTATACTATAGATAGTTATAGTCAAACAGATTGAATACCAATATTTTTTCTTCTGATAACTTTTAAATCATTAC
Source organism: Dichetophora obliterata (assembly GCA_963920525.1). Classification (NCBI taxonomy): domain Eukaryota; kingdom Metazoa; phylum Arthropoda; class Insecta; order Diptera; family Sciomyzidae; genus Dichetophora; species Dichetophora obliterata. The sequence continues at coordinate 116,736,710 of OY986435.1, forward strand.
TTAATATATAAAAATGCGTGGAAGGTCCATTACTACAATAAAAATTTAATAGATTATGTGAATTATTCTTACTTCCTATTAAAAACGCTTGGAAGTTGTTACTAAAATTGATAACATTAAATTTTTGGGCATAAATATAAAATTTATTTTTTTATAATAAAATCAATAATTTCATGTACTTGACAGTTCACATGTAATTTATCTAGAGCTACTACAAGGGCAATTTTAAATGTGGTTCAGCGAAAAGTTACTACATTCGTCTATACTTTCCCTACTTTTACAAAAAAATTCTTCTTGAAAAAAGGTATTGTTTTTAACGTAATTAGCAAATCTTAATGATGATTTAATACACAATGTCAGTGGGATATTAATTCTTGACGTAATACCTTGAGCGTATTGTTTGTACAATAGGTGCTGACCTTCAAATCTAAAGGCCCATAGAAACTTAAGAAGTCCTAAGTATTTTATGATAGTTAGATAGTGAACAAGGTAATGGTGCTTAGGTTTTAAAGTGTATTTTAATAATTTTTGATTCAGTTCATTATGTTTCGTTTTTAACGTTTTAAGGTCGTTTAACAAGTTATCGTCGAAGTTGGGCTAAAGTTACATATCAATTAAACTTATAAAAATAATTAGAAATTGATAAACGATTAATTAGGTCACCAATCATTAATGTCAAGAGATGAATAAAAGCTTTCATTTGCCTCGCATTTATTTTAAAAGAAGCATTTAGAATATGATTTTTCTGAATGGGCGGGCTTATATTTGCAATTTCTGTATTACCATACTGAAACATTTGTTTTCTATAGTTAAGCGTATTTCATGATAAAAACTTTTTTTCGTATACAAAAAAGTGCAATATTTTTGACAAACTATATTTACAAACTCCTAACGAAACGTCATGCATTATATCGCACACAATATTGCCTGTGACGTGAAATTGTGTTAATGTATTGAATATTGAAGTTTCCTTAATACCTGTTCTTCTAGCATCATTACATAAAATATCTGCTTCAAAACTCGTTACATTTCTTAAAGAGCTACTTATTTCTATACAATCGGAATAAGTTTCCATTTTGTTACGTTTGCATATCCGACCAAATAAATTCGAAGAAAATGACGAAACATACCCCAGCACAGTATTCAATCCTAGATTGTCACCTATAATTTGTGATAATTTTATATACAAATTAAAATCTTTTCTAACAGTGCGAATTGCTAAACCATCTTTTTGTAAAGTTCTCAACATATCTAACAAAGGAGCCAACGCAGCGTTAACACCAGAATCTTTACCGTCCTTGGACTCAATGAATCCTGCAACAAAAATATTATTTCATTTTGAAATTTGGAAATGAGGCGTAACTGGGAAGTTAAAACATTGTATTGCTGTGTTTAAGAAGGAATGAGATCATAACTTTGTTGATTTCGGAAGAGAAATCTTTCTCAGATTCTTCAGTTAGACTATAAGTGACCATTTCAACGTTTTCGTTAAAAAAATTGTTATTGTTGTGTGGTTGTAATTAGTCTTGATTGTCGTTTGTTTGTATATTTTCTGTATTATGATAAGGTTGCAAACTGCTATCTTTTAAATGTTTTGTAAGATGTCTCTTTTCCATTGTGTATATTGTGTGCCTTTGTATATATTTGATACTTATAAGTAGTTGGTAGGCCATGTTTTTATTATCAAATGTTCTGCAATGTTGCAGACATTTTCTAATACCCTTTTACACAAAAAACAAAGCAAATTTGCCATTTTTTAAACAATTTAAATTGATGTGATTTTATGATGCTTAAAAGACGTGCAACATTTGAACAGTCTTATGCTTGATTTCAAAAAAGTATTGTTAAAAAAAATCCAAGCTAATTTGTTTTTTGTGGAGTATCCCAGCTTATACATATACGTAAAATAACTTAATTATAACATCAATACATTTCATAAATGTGACACATTTATACTTAATCCCATCGCAAAATATGTAGAAAGCATTACAATTTTCGATGTCTGAACCAACGGCAATGATCCTTGGTTGCATAGTTTATTTTCTCTCAGCCAACTCCATTGATATAATATCAATTGTAGGTTGAACATCATCAGTGTGTGAACACGAATTACAAAGTCGTCTGGAGCATCTGTAATTGTTGGCTTATGGTTCCTGTTGGTTCTAGAGGTGGCTGTAGAGAGTGCAAAAGTAATGTTATGATACAATACTTAGAATCTGGAATTTGAAAAAACATAATTTTATTAATACCTGGTCTATTATTTGTTTCATTTTTGTTCATTTTATTTTATTTTGTGATTAAACAATATATTTTATTTTATTTAACCCTTAATTGGTACACCTCCAAATATTACACTAACAGCACATCTGGTCCCAGGGACCACACCATTTAAAATGCTAAAAACCACAAAATTAAGTTAGAAATACATATTGTTTTTTCTAACGTCTTTAATAAATTTTTTCTTCCAATTGAGAAAGATTTTTTTTTATTTTTTTTGAATAATTCAATAGAATCGAATTGAATTTTGAATTGAATTATTAGAGTAATATACCCTTTTGTGTTTTTCTTCTGATTCCACAGACCAGGAGTACCAGTAAAGGGTTAATTTAATTCAATAACAAAGTAATAGCTTTTAAAAAAAGGTTGGTGGAGTAGTTTCAAAATTGCAAAATCTTGAAAAAATAATCTTGAATAAAAAAATCTTGAAAAATAAACCTGAAAAAAATGTTTTTAAAAATATCTTGAAAAATAAAAATCTTAAAAGAAAAAATCTTGAAACCCAAAATATTGGAAAACCTACATATTGAATGTTTTCTTTAATCTGCGCGCGCGAATTTCTTTTTCTTTCTTAAGGTTTTTCTTTCTTAATTGTAAATTGTAAATATTGAAATGTCAAATATCGAAAAGTGCCAAATTTTGAAAGTATCAAAATTTTTCTAAGAATAACAAATTTCAAAATACTGAATAATTTTCAAATTTCATAAATTAACAAATTTTTAATTATATATGTGCTAAATTTCAAAAAGTGTAAAATTAAGAATAAATGTAAAACTTCGAAAAAAAGGTTCCAAATTTTCGTTAAGTGTCAAATTTCAAATAGTACAAGTTTTGCAAAATAATGTCGTGTAATGAAAAATTTATGAAAATTAAAGTGTTAAATTTCGAAAAAGTGTTAAGTTTATAAAATGAAGGGAACATTCCACTTTAGGACCCTTAAAATTTTGAAATTTGACATTTTTATTTTCGAAATTTTTTAAAGCCCTTCCTTAAAATTTCAAGATTTTTGTAAGTTTTTTTTTTCAAGATTTTTAAAAGATTTTGCTTGTTTCAAGATTTTAACATTCAAGCAATCGGCCTCATCCCTATACAAAGTTATGCTCTTTCTAGCATTTCGAGCACAAAAGAAATAGAAAGTTCGGCTCGAAAATGGCTGTTCAGTGTGAAGGCCTGACCATAATCACCCTTCTTCTAGTTGTCAACATTGTCACAAAGCGACGTTGACTAGTGTAAAAGTGAAATTGGCATTTTCGTTTTCGATAACTATTCCAAAGATATTTTAATTTATAAATTGTCGTCGTAGCAACGTCAGTGTTAGCTGAACCAAATTTAACAACAATTGAATGTCTACGTCGACTCAAAGTGACGATATACAATCGACGACGACAACAACTAGAATAAGAGTGAATTACTGGCTGACTTCGTCAACGCATTTATGCAATGCATCAGTGTGTTTTATTTTGAATTGGTTCGAAGTTTATTAACCAAAACTGCGCAACTCTACTACTTATTATTTTACTACTACTATTATTTTGGTTAATAAGCTTCGTACCAATTCAAAATAAAACACACTGATGAATTGCATAAATGCGTTTACGAAGTCGGCCACTGCAACAATTCCCAATTAAATCGAAAATATCAAATGTCGAAAAGTTTAATTAAATTTGCAGTTTAACTATGTTTGGATAAATAATACAAGTCTACAATTTCGGGTCTGGTTAGCCCATTGACACTCCTATATGTACTTTAAACGCTGATTTCAAATCTGTAATCAGTTTCCTCCTACATTGTAACATTTTCAGTATACAGGTGTTTTACGTTTTTTGCACGTGTTTAGTATTATTGATCTAGAATCTGATCTACTCACCATAAAATAAAAAATATTATTTTGTATTTTAGAAAAAATATCAGTTTTTAAATTTATATATCAACCACTTTCGTGTCGTGGTGTGGTAGCTGAGGAAAAATTTTTAGATTATCCAACGAAATATCAACAAAATTTGTATATTTTGTTTTAGCGGAGCTGTAATCGTCCAATTCTAAAATGTGTGTTTTTCATGTAAAAATACACTTAATTAACAGTTTTTTTCCAAATTCTAATTTTGGACAAGGCTCAAGAACATTTTTGAAATTTTAAATGCAAATTCGTTCATCAACGGTTTATCAACAAATTTGCATTGAAAATTTACAAAATGTTCTTGAGCTTTATCTTAGAAATGAGAACTCCCTTTTTCTATTCAGTGTGAAAAATTATTCATGATAGGGTTGTTTATTCAATATAAAACTGAAATATACACAGTTTCGTGCCAACTGAAATTTAGCTTCTTTTTGTGGCAAAAATTACAAAAACCAAAATTCGAATAAAAAGGTTATATCTGTTGAAACTTGACTTTTTTCAAAAATCATCAAAGTGCCTCTTTCTGGTATTTTAAACTAATTTCGAAATTAAAACTTTTTCTTCTTATTACCAAAAAAATCACACAAAAAACAGACTAAATCGAAAAAACTATATCATTTTAAATAATTTAAAAAAAGGAGTTTCGATTTCGAAATTAATTTGAAATGCCAGAAACAGCCACTTTGATGATTTTCGAAAAAGTCAAGTTTCATAGGCGCATAATAAGAGCGAAATAACAAAACGTATAAACACTAGTTTTTAAATATTAGCCGTTAAAAACGAAAAAGTGCATAGAAGCACAAAAGCACAACGCAATCAATTCAACTGAAATAATGAAAACATAAAAAAGATATAGGCGCTTAATAAGAGCGAAATAACAAAACGTATACTCACTAGTTTATAAATATTAGCCGTTAAAAACGAAAAAAAGCATAACAGCACAACGCAATCAATTCAACTGAAAGAAAGAAAACATATTTTAAAATAAAGAAGAAAGAAGAGAGAAAGAAAGGAATGCAGGTACCGTTAGTTTCGTTTTGTAGTACTTATTATGCGTCTTTAAATATTAGTACATATAGAGCATATACCCCAACTACCCAATAAGGCAAACGAATTCGAAACGATTTCGTATCTTGTACATTTTATTGGTTTACGATTATCATTTTTTCTTCATAGAAAATCACATACTAAAAAGTAGTTTTTTTAGAGATAAAATATTTTTATATAATAAAGTAGGGCTCCTAAACAAGCTCGAAACGAACGCGAAATTTTGGATCCATCAATGAAAACATTTCGAATTTTTTCAAATAAAAATTTTTAAAAATTGTTTTATTTGTATTTGTAAAGTTTTTGTCCTAATAAAAAATTTTCCAAATTATGTTAAAATACTTGGAAACTTTATAAATATTTATTTTTTCACATAAATTTCTCTAAAATTATTAATTTTTTATTTCAATAGACATATTATTATCAGCTTACAATGAAGAAAGCCGTTTTTTATTTTACTTTTTTTTCTTATTTTTATTAAATGTACTTGGATCTCCTAAGCCTAAATATAAACGCAAAAACATTCGTTCTCGTTTGGTTACGGAGATAAAAGGGGAAAATTAGCAATAGCACACTTAAATGAAACCAAACGAGAACGACAATTTTTGTCTTCATATTTAGGCTTAGGAGACCCAAGTAAATTTAATTAAAATAAGACAAAATATTCGGTTCCGGGCTCAAAGTAAAATTATGCCGAAAAAATTATGGGTCCGATATCTCCTGTTCTTTTCATGCAAATCTCGGACTCGTTAACGAGCTCATATAAAAAATTTGTGAATGCAAAATTTATAATTGCGTCATATTGAAACGTACAAACTCTAATAAGAAAATGCTAATCTGAAAAATTAAGCGGTAATTCAATGGAAAAAAAGTGTATTGAAGCAATTAAATTCAGTGAAAAAAGATAAAATGGTTTTTCAATAGTGCCATATAAATACACTTCGTTATATTTTCCAAATTATAACGAATTACAGATTTTTATTTTATAATGTGATGTAGTGCGCACCGAGTTAAGCAACCAAACGTACTCAAACTATTTGGTTGCACTGTATTTATGTTTGTTATTATTCACCACGCACAATGACCCGTGGTTATATATTATTTACATGACACACTTTCGCACTAAGCTAATGTTCTATTTATATCACTCGCGCACTTTCAATGTTTATATATTTTGTTATATTTATTTTGCATTACGCACTTACGCATTAAGTTTATATTTATTTTTCACTCACGCACTTTTTATGTTAAAAATTATGCACTTTTTCAAAATACCGTTGTTTGGCTTTATAAGCACCAAAAATTTGAAAATAAAGATTATTAATTCTACAAGCTTTAAATCAGCTGCATCTATTTATTTCAAGCCTAAGCGCATTTTTTATGCCGGCTGAATAAAAATAATATTTCAAGCCTAAGTGCATTCTTATGCCGGCTAAATAAAATAATTTACTTAGAGCCAGTGGCGTTTTTAAGCGCCGGCAAAAACTCGAGGCAGGTCCTTTCATTTAAAAACATAAAAATTAAAACAAAAACATTACAGTGATTAGTTTACTTGTACTCCTTCTTCCAAGCAGGTTTGAAGTTAATCTAAAAACAACAAAAAAACTAGGAGACAAAAATATAAAAAAGACAAATGTTACAGTTTTGCACTCACTCTCAATTTTGCATTGTATCTTTATCTCTTGCTTATTTTGAAGCTTAATAACCTTTTCTAGATTGCAATGTATTTATTAAGCGATAATATAAGCAAGCGGTATGATCAATATTGAAAAAAAAAATCAAATAATAAATTTATTGCGGAAGGGGATCAAAGTTAGAAAAGTGGCAAAAGATTTCAAAATAAGCCTCATGACAGTGCCACGCACAGTGCCAGTGCCACAGAGAAAAAAAAGTGGAAAGTGTTCCTAAGAACTAAAGAGGTAGACCAAGAAAAATAAGTGACCGTGAACTTGGTGACCAGCGATGATGCAGTCACTCCTGCAGCAGCGCTGAAAAATTTAAACATCAGTGCTAGTCAATGGAAAGCTCGGCGAAGCATTACGAAATTGGGCGTTAAAGCAACAGAGAAGAAAAAAAAAGAGAATTCTGACCAAAAGAGATGTACGGTTAAGGCAGGATTTTACTGCAGCGGACGAACAGTGAACAGTCGCAGATTGGGATATGGTGAGTCTTTTAACTTACATAGTGAAGCAATATTTTTTATTCGTTGTTCTTTTGAATTTTAGGTTATTTGGTCTGATGATACTAAAATCAAACGCTTCCAATCAGATGGTCGTGCGTGGTATAAGACCAAGGACCCAAATACAGCCCAAGCACATCATGTACAGCAAACAATGAAACACGGTGGTGGGGCAATAATGGTTTGGGGTTGTATTTTGCTAAATGGTGTTGGTCCCTGAATACGCATCTATCTGTCTATCCTGCAACAAAACCTACCAGGAGTAGTGGAAATATGGGTCTTACTGTTGAAAAAGTAATTTTTCAGCACGACAATGATCCAAAGCACACTGCATATGTTGTCAAAGGCTGGATACAAAAACAGAAATTTGCTAATTTGAAATGGCCTCCACAATCTCCGGACATGAATTTAATCGAGAATTTGTGGAGTCACGTCAAAGTTCAGCTTGCTAAGTATCCCAGTACGCCTAAAGGAGTAAATGAGGTGTGTAAATGTAAACTAAGGATGTTTGAGCGCCTATGCACTAGGATTTGTGAGAAGATATACATCCAGTATGCCAAATCGTATCCAGGAATTGAAAAAAGCAAAAGGTTACTGGACATGTTATTAATAATATTTTTTGTCACGAAAATCAATAAAAAACAATATATAAGAAATGAGGGTAAAACTGTAACATTTGCCTTTTTTGATATTTTTGTCTGCTAGTTTTTTCGTTGTTGTTAGATTAACTTCAAACCGGTTTAGGAGATATTATTATTCTTATGTATAATACACATTGTATGTAACACTATATGTCCGCACATATCAGGGTGTAATAATTTCACAAACATTTAATCCTGGGAAATCTATTGTTAAAGGTTAATTTGATGCATATAACATAAAAAGTCTAAAACATTTCTTGTATGAATTTATTGCACTTTTCTTCGTGGGGACATATATATGGTGTTAAACATATGAGTAGTTGTCTGTTCCTGAGAATATTGATTCACCAACGAGCGCTGGAATGTAGGGAAAATTAAGCTACAATTCGCATATAAGATGCCGGCAACTTGTGCTCGGTTTTACATGCGAATGGAGAAAATAAAAGAAAAGCAAAAGAAAACACCAGTAACTAAGACAAGTACAATATGATTGACTTTATTGTTCTTACCTTTTATTATTCACAAAATCCAAAGAAGTATACTAGCTTACTTCGGTTGAGTAGTTTCCAATTAGTGGAAATGATAAGAATTTAAATATTGAAATATCTTAAACGCAAGTTAATAAAAAACAATGGACGTTTTGGTCGTTCGGTAATCAATTAGTTATTAACTGCAACCACTAAAGGAGCTCGTCGGAGAAGCCAATCGAGCGACCAGTTCGTGTATCGAGAATCGATACTGGAACGAGTTGATAAAACAATAAGTAAATCTACTACTTTTATCAACATTTAGGGTTGCGGCCTAAACATGCCGGCCCCTTTGCACTATTACTGTAAGTAACAATATACTTAAAAATATCTAAGATCTAGTAAAAAAAGGTTGATTGATTCGAGTGTTTCATTTATTGAGTTCAGGGGTGTGCCGTGCTGTATAAGTTATAAATTTATATTGTAGAAAAAAATATAGTTAAAAGGAATTCAGTTTTATGTAGTATAAACTAAAAAATTGTAAATTCATTAAATGTAAATAAAAATTACGATTCATACGTGACATACAAAACCCTAAAATGGTATTTGCCAACCAATTCGACGTAATTCGTTCTACGTGGTTACCGCCCCCGACAGCACCCATCCAAAAATAGTGTTTTGAGTGAAACACCCCCTAAACCACTGGGAAAATTTTTGGGTAAAAGTCTACCCCGAGTACCATGATGACCGGAGCAGAAGTGAAGAAGTCGCGGTCAGCCAGCAACAGGTTCGAGAAATTACTCTGCACTGACGCGTCCAAACTCTTCTTCGGCAGTAAACGCGTAAAGTGTTGCACCACCCTCGTCTGGGTTGTCACCGACTTGTTGGATTTGTAACTTGCTCAAAGGGTTAGGGATCAAAACTCAACCGAACCAACCCAGCAGCAGAAGTATCAGTTTTACCACCAGCCGAGTAATGTCACCACGTTCAGTCATAAATCTAAGCGGGGATCCATTTATACCTTTTGTGAAGTTCTTTCAAGTAATCATTTTGCCAAACTTGGCAGAACTTCTGGTTCAGTGCCTTTAATTTTTGCCACCGATTGATATTCGATATGGAACTCTCGGCAATATCAAGCTCTATCGGAGCAAGCAAAGGACCCCCGACCAGAAAATGCGCTGGAGTTAATGGCGCCAGATCATTATGATCTGATGATAAAGGACTGAGAGGGCGTGAGTTTAAACATGCTTCGTGAATTTAAACATAAGCGATAGCAATGTTGAGAGCTCCTCAAATGTGTACTTTACGTCTGATGCTACTTTTCGAAAGTGTAATTTAAAGCTTTTTACACCTGCTTCAAACAAACCTCCCAAATGCCAAGTTAAATTTTGGTGAGCAAACTTTGACACCACCTCATCTTTGGACTCATGAAGAAAGGCTTTAAAATCTTCTTTAAAGGCACGTGAGGCACCAAAAAAATTGGTCCCGTTGTTGGAGTACATTTTTTCCGGACATCTACGTGCAACGAACCTCGAAAACGCGGCCAAAAAAGTGATCGTACTGAGGTCGCTAGTGGCCTCTAAATAAATCGCTTTCGGAGCAAAGCAGACAAATACACAAATATAACCCTTGGTTATGAGACAAGCGCGTCCCGTATAGTTTTTGATGTCGTATGGACCAGTGAATTCTACTCCAGTAGACGCGATGCCATCATTTGGGTCTGTAACCGCTTGCGGTCGATAACACAGACTTTACAATGATGAATTACAGATTTTATTATATTTTTTACTCTGCGAGTCCAATATTGCATCCCCGAATAAGTCACAATGCAAGCTGATTCCCAGCATGAATTGAAATTTCATGGGAGAATTTCACAAGTAACTTAGAGAATTGGCAGTCATATGGCAAGATAGCTGGATGTCGTTCATCATAAGAGATGTGGTCTGTTTGGGACAACCGTCCGCAATCACTCGCACTCTTCGAGTCACTCATATTTTTCTTCGATAATTGTCCATGCCCTGATGGGTAACCCAATTTTTTTACTCTGAGTAATGATTCTTCTGGATGCCTCTTTAATTTCTTGCTGTGATATGGATACAGACTTGCGACAGAAATCATTTTTGTGTACCCGATGAGTTCTATGAAAGAATCGTAATATGTACGATACAACTCGCAAAGCTCGAGGCAATGAAGAGAAACGCTCAAATATATCGACATTTTCGGCAACAGCCACATGAACTTTTATCGTTTTGGCTTCCATCGTAGTATCAAATTTGACGTGACTGTTTGGCCACAAAATGGGCTCCTGGTGGAGCCACCATTATCATTTAAGTGCTACGGCTCTAATCCTCTGCTGGCCAGATCGGCTGGATTCTCCGCTAACTCAACATGACTCCAGCCCTCGGTACCCACCTTCTCGCTGATTTTTGTTACTCACTAGGTCCAAAAGCACAACGCGAATGTAAACAACAGCTCCATATGCTTTCTCGGAAGCATCGCAAAATCCGTGGAATTGCAGTTCGCTTTCTGGAGAAAGATTAACCCATCGTGGGATTCAAACGCTGCTGATATGGGAGTAATTTCGTAAAAAGTCTTGCCAACGTTGCAAATTAGCAGGGGTCAACTGATCATCCCAACCGATGCCATGCAACCAAACTTGCTGCATCAGAATTTTCGCAATTATCACGACTGGTGCCAACCATCCCGCAGGGTCAAATAGTTTCGCGATAGCCAACAGCACCTCCCTTTTGGAAAAGCTTCCTTCTTGGTCCAACGGTTGCGCAAGAAAATACAAATAGTCGGACCTGGCGTTCCACCTAATGCCTAGCGCTTGACATTGCTCGCATCTTCCAGCTCGAAAAAGTCTTCATGCAGCCGATAACTTCTCGGAATTCCTCGAAGAACTTCTTCAGAGTTTGAAGTCCATTTTCGCAGTGCAAAACCTGCTGATTCGGCGGCCTTTTCAAGCTCTGTTCGCGCTGGAATTGCTTACTGCAAGTCATGGCCTCCCGCTAATACGTCATCTACGTACATATGGTGACGCAGAACTCTAGACTCTAGCGGCAAGCTGCCTTCTACATCATCGGCGAGCTGCAAAAGTGTCCTAATTGCTAGAAATGGAGCACAGTTCACACCAAAAGTGACGATCTTGAGCTGGAAATCTTTCAGCTGATTCTTGGTTGCGTCTTGAAAAATGCTCTTGACTCACTATGATTTGGCGATACATCTTTTCGATGTCACCGTTAAAGACAAATTGAAAAAAGCGCCATTTCAAAATCAGCAAAGTCAGATCACTTTGCAAAACTTTATGACGGCGTGATGAGGAAGATAATAACCCTGAGATTGTCTTTGAATAACACTCTCAGTCACTTCTCTCATATGCCCCAGCTCTAAATATTCTTTCAAAACACCATCATATTCCTTTTTGGAGGCCATATTTTTACTCAGCCTCACCTCATTTTGCAAGAATTGACGCACCGCAATATAGCGAGAGTCACCGAGACAGTTGCTCTGTGGAAAAGTCACCACGTCAATATTACGCCTGGTTGTTTTTACGTAATTGTCCTCACAGAATTTGTCTGCAATATTGGACACTAACTTTTAAGGTACCTCCTCAAGTCCCCAAAAAGATGCTAGCTGTCGATCGAGTGAAATTTCACTAAAATACGAAACACCAGAAGAGGAGGGAGAATTTTGAGGTGTTGTTTGAACGAAACCGGTTAAAATCCAGCAAAAGATGGTTTCTTGCGCAATAAGTGAACCAAGAACATTTCGACGGATACCATCAAGAAGGATTTGTGAGTATACATCACCACCTAATAGCACATCGACTTGATCGCTGCAATAAAAACCTTTGTCCGCCAACATAAGCTCTGGAAAAGCTTGCTGCCAAAAAGGATCCACTGAGCAGGTAGGAAGATTTTATTTATTTATTTAATTTACTGACAGATGCTAGAAAATCATATTAATCAGAACTTAGTCTAGATACAAGGTAATATATATTACAAAGTTAAGTCCTAACTTAAGTTGACAAAAAATCTTGCAATGATTGCTTAAATAATTCCTTGGGCATGGAAAAATCCAAAAGAGTAATTGAAAAGAAGTTATTGTATGTTTTAAGTGCTCTAGTAATTGGTTCACATACTGCATAGTTTGACTTATAAGCTCTGATATAAAATAGTACACAACAACGCAAGGTTCTTGAAGGAATATTAAAATTTATACGTTCAAGAAGCGACGTTCATCCTGTGATCTTCGAAAGTATGAGCGCGTTTGTAGTCAATCGAACTGTTGGATCAATAGGTGATCCTATGACTAGACTGCAAGCTCTTTGTACTTTAGCCGAAACAACATTATTAAGTCTAGAGACTTGAGCGGAAATGCGTTGAGTAGGTAGCTGAATAAGTCACTGCAACTTCTCAGATATAAAAGAGCCCTCTGAGCCAAAATCAATAAGTGCTCTGGCCGTAAAACTGGATCCTCGATGGCACATATTTATCTTAGCGGTTCCCAGCAAAATACCTTTGCTGGTCGAGGAAAACCAAGCTTGATAATTTCCGCTAGCACTTGCAGATGCCTGCGTTTTCGCTGAGGTTTGTGGAGTGGACTGTATAGAATTCGTGCTTGCACCTACCGCATTTTGATTACTTATTGCACCTCAAAAATCTCTGTGTAACAACGAGTAATGTCGTTGTCCACACGAAGAGCAAATATAGCCGCTTTTAAAATTTTTTGAAGCAATGCCAGTTGACAGGCAGTTGAGGCAGCAATGAAAACGCCTTACTGCAGACGATCTGCCAATTATGTTCATTGCCAAAAACTTCGGACAGTACCTTAATGCATGTTGCTGATTTTTACACAGCTTGCAATTATTATTCGTAACTTGTGCCTGATAAGTGCTAACTCTCTTCGCATTAGGTGAAGGTGCGTTTGGTTTTGGCCCTTTTGGCACCGCGCCTCTAAAGTCAGACACAGTTTCTAGTGTTTGAAACTTGTCAAGGTCGGCCCATTTGGGGATTTCCACCTTGTCTTCAATTGATTGCTCCCATAAGGCGAGCGTTGTTTCTGGCAACTTAGTTGAACATAAATTGGTGAATATAGCATCCCAATTGCTTATATCTACCTTGTGCATCATGAGAACTGAAATACAATTATTTATGTCTCGTTGTAGTGTTTTGATGCCTTTCCAGACTCGTTTGTTACAGCCGCCAGATTAAATAAAACATTAAGTTGGCTATTTACTAAGATCTGCTTATTTTCATAGCGGTCTGACAAGTTTTGCCAGGCTGTAGCAAATCCTTCATGGGTAAGAGGAGATTTTTGGACAATCTCCTTTGCCTCTCCACTGGTCTTCTGATTGAGATGAAAAAGCTTCTCAACAGCTGTTAGCCAATTATATTAAATTTAGATAGCTGAAAACATATCACTAAAGGACGGCCATGTCAAATAATCTCCGTGAAAAAGTTCCGTGTCACATGATGGCAAGTTGATGTTGTGACCAGACAACGGCACCTCCATGTTCGATACATCTGGTTCCTTATGGCATTTCTTGGACGCAGACAGCTTGTCTGATAGCTCATTCATATTCGCAAGGCAAAGCACGTATACTTGGTAGCATGATCGATATTGAACTTTCACGACGGAAACATTTTCATCATCTTCGTTACTCGTTATTGTTAATTTCTGAAGACAGGATTCATAGGACGCCTTTACATTCCATTGTCCATTGAGATCTTAATTTATCCTCTTGAATTTTTAGAGCAAAAAATAGTATGCTCGTTTGGAGGAATTCCATTAAAATATTTCTCCATATCAAATACGGTGTCGGTATGCCTCAGAAATAAGTTCATTTTCACCATTATGTAATCAAAAAAAATCCACAAAAAACGAGCAATAGAAAAATAAAAAAAACTTTTAAAAAATATTTTCTAATTTGTAGAAATTTTTTATTGATTGGTAAAATTTAAGCTAAAAATTGCTAACAATGATTTTTACCTTGTTTCCAATTTGTAGAAACTTTTTAACTATTAGGTAATTTTAAGCTAGTAAACTGCTTAAAATATTTTTTACCTTCGATTCTAATTTGTAGAATGATTTTCAATTATCAGGTAATTGTAAGCTAGAAAACGACTTAAAATATTTTTTACCTTCGTTTCTAATACGTATAAACTTTCAAATGAATAAAAATGTTGTTTGAAATGTTGTTTTAAAGTTTTTCCCAATCAGAAAAGATCGTTGTTATATTAAAATAACTAAATTACTTCGTTTTTATAAGCTTGTTTTACTTTAAAACAAAACAAAAAGCAAACAAATAATTCTAAAAAATATTTCATATATTTTTAAATTTTACCAATTTGCTTAAAATTGCAAATAAAAATTTTAAAAACTGGAAACAATTTTTAAATTGTTTCTAATATGTAGAAACTTTAATTTGTAAATAAATTCAATGCAATTTTTGATTAACAAATATTTTTTTCTTTTCAATTTATTTGTTTCTAATACGTAGGAACTTTAGCACATAAATAACTTGAAAGCTTGGGTGTGAAAATTCGATTCTCTATTAAATAGCTTGATGTATTTTAAATTTTAATATTTTTATTAATTTTTGCAGTTCTTTGAATTGCTACTCACAAATAAACTTCGTGACTTTCGAGAAGAAACTAAAAATCCCCAAAAATAAACCGCTTCAAATTTCTTAAAATATTCGTAGAAGATGACTTGGGGTTAAATCGGGTGAATCTAGAACGAAAGAACTTAAATCCCAAAAATGCCCAAAAAATTACTCTAGCAATACGTACGATAATTTTTCGACGATATGGCAACTCTTTTTCCAAAGCTGCTTTTCAGCTGGTCTTGTTGTTTGCTATAAGTTGTTAACCTGTCGCGTTGTTTATGATGAGGTTTTTTTTAGTATTTGTTACTATCGTGAGTGAACGCATGAAAAATGTTAATTGGAATAAAATATGATATGTAATCTTAAATATATTAATAATGTAATGAAAATGTGCGCTGAAAAACAACAACTACGGAGGTTCAAAAACTTTAGTTTCTTCAAGAAATCAAATTTCTTATAAGCGCGTGTGTGTGTTTTTTTTGCACTATTTATTCACTTTCTGAAGCTATGGAATTTGCGCATTTTTATCATTTATCTTGCAGCTCAATATTAATTAATATAATTTGGCAAGTAAATTTATAGCCCTTTGAAAACAGCAGAAGTGATATATAAAATCAGTCCCAATATTAAGTGGGAAAAAAACGCAAAGCTGCAAATCACGAACCGTTCGGACGGACAGCTTTGTTTGACGATAATTCGCGAGTTTGTTTGCCTTTTTTCTTCCAAAATCCGACGAAAAAACCCTTTTCTATTCAGATTGCTAAATGCCGACGGTAAAGCATTTTGATTTATTAAAACAAAGGTAAAATCGAAATATTTATCTCGAAATTTTTATTTTTATTTAGTTTAAGCCAGCGCTTCTGTGTATGTGTGCGATTTTGCTTTGTCTATGAAATTTACACTGCAAATTGTTAGAAAAATTTTTTTGCTTTTTTATATTTATAATTGTATAATTCATTAAGTTTTCTAAACTGACTTTATTAACCGAATTAAATTATCAATATAATTGCAGTCACAAAATGTCTGCTTTGTACAACTTCGGTATGATGGCAAACAAAATGGCCCACTTTATCGAATTTTTTCTAAAAAAACTAGTCTGCAGAACAAATCCGCGCACTTTTTACACTTTTATTATTTCGGTTTTAAATGCGAATGGAGAAAATAAAAGAAAAGCAAAAGACAAGAAAACACCAGTAATTATTATTCACAAAATCCAATGAAATATACTAGCTTACTTCGGTTGAGTAGTTTCCAATTAGTGGAAATGATGAGAATTGATATATTCAAATAACTTAAACGCGAGTTAATAAAAAACAATGGACGTTTTGGTCGTTCGGTAATCAAGTAGTGATTAACTGCAACTACCAAAGGAACTCGTCGGAGAAGCCGATCGAGCGACCCGTTGTGTGTCGAGAATTGATACTGGAACGAGTCGATAAAGCAGTAAGTAAATCCAATACTTTTATCAACCTTTAGGGTTGCGGCCTAAACTGGTGTTATATACATAAGTGCATATTGATGCACATATACATATGCATGTATATGGCACTGTTAAAAGACCAATTTATCTTTTTCCACTGAATTTAATTGCTTCAATACACTTTTTTCCATTGAATTACTGCTTAATTTTTGAGATAAGCATTTTCTTATTATAGTTTGTACGTTTCAATATGACGCAATTATAATTTTTGCATATATTTATTCAAATAGTGGCTGTACATTCACTTGTAAAGGGTCCGCCAAATAACTTTTTTTTTTTTGAAAATTCTATAAAAAAAACTACTGAATATTTTCTCAAATTTCTATTTTTATTTCAAAGTACAATCCTTCCGGTTAATAATGGCAACTAATTTCATTCAAATGGCTGCCTCGGCTGGCCATGCAGTAGCCTACACGATCGGTCCAATTTTTAAGCACATTATCGATTGTATTTCAGCTGTATTTCACCAATGGCTTCACGAATATTGTCCTTTAAAGCGTCAATTGTCTCTGGCTTGTCGGCGTGACACTTATCTTTTAGGGCACCCCACAAATAATAGTCCAACGGTGTCAAATCGCAGCTCCGAGGTGGCCAAACGACATCAGTTCTGCGGCTGATAATGCGATCTTCAAAAACATGGCGCAAAACATCGAGTGTAGCTTCTGCTGTGTGGCACGTAGCGCCGTCCTGTTGAAACCAAATGTTGCCAATATCCTCCTCTTCAATTTTTGTCAATCGCGTCGGAAGCGAATTTCATCTGGGGGTACAAATGGGGGGGCAGTACAAATGGTGGTGCAGAAAAAGTTCACCAAAATTTCTTCACATGAAACATGAAGAAGAGAGAAAGAAGAGGAAAATATATAATACAAAAATATTATTGTTGTAAAAAAACTGATATTTTGAATAACTTTTCCTTTTAAATTGTTTATCTAGCTAAAAAAGTGGGGGCAACTGCCCACCTTGCCCCCCGTTTCCGACTCCAATGATTTTTGTGAACAAAAATTCGTTCAACATGGCCCGATAACAATCGCCATTGACTGTAACGGCCACTCCTTGCTCATTTTCGAAGAAAAATGGCCCAATTATGCCTCTGGACCAAAATCCGTACCAAACAGTGGCTCGTTTTGGGTGCAGCGGCTTTTCAATGTATGCGTGCGGGTTTTCTGTGCCCCAAATACGACAATTTTGCTTGTTTACATACCCGCTAAGATCAAAATGAGCTTCATCTGAAATAATGATTTTTTTTTGGCAAAATCGTCATCCTCTGTAAGTCGATCGCAGGCCCACTTAGCGAAGCATTTCCCAGCGTTGTTCAAGCGTATACACAACCATATTCGTTCAGCGTAAGGATAAAACTAATTATCTGTCAAATCAGACATGAGCTAAGTGTTACCATTCACGAAATTAACACTAGTTGAAAAAAAAAACGTTAGATGGCGGACCCTGTACTTATCATAAACATAACATAAACTTCAATACATTCTTTAACATTGAATCCAACGTAATAAATTTATAATAAATTAAAATAGTTTTCAATTTCACTTACCAATATATACATATATAGAAAACCACACAAAATTTGCACCGTACTTTGACACCAACGCAGGCTACGAAAAATCTGCACTGAATGGCTGTTTAAAAATGAACCGAGGAAAACGGAAAAGAACAACGAAAAGTTTTGCATAAGTACGTATTTTTGTAACATTTTGAACTAGTTATTTTTTATGTGACGGCCGTAGCCTAGTGGGTAGAGTGCGTGGCCCGTAAGCTAAAGAACCTCGGTAGCCCGGGTTCAATTCCAGCTCAGACAGAAAGTTTTTTTCAATTGAATTAATTTTTCTGTTCGGTCGTCACCTCTCTGCAGACAATGGCAAACCTCAGTGAGTAAAAATTGCCATGTAAAGCTTCTTGAGAACATAAGCCGTTCGGAATCGGCATTAAACACGTAGGTCCAGTTCTCGGTCATTTGTGATCAAACATTTAATAACACGCACAACACAATTAATCAATGGAAGCTAGGTCAAAGTCCTTCCAAGGGCTGAAATGGCCAATTTATTTATTTTTTTATTTATTTCTTATGCACGATATACCACATTTTTCGTGCTAGTACTTACAGTTTTATTTCCTTCATTTTCTTGAGTATTTTTCTGTAGGTGTTGCCCATCGCGTTTGATTATAACTTCATAACGTCACATGTTAGCACTTACAGCCCTATTCTGGTTGTTAGCTTAACAAGAAATAGTTAAGGAGCTCTTGTTAAGCTGCTTGTTATGTGATGTAAATGTTAGTATTCTTAAAAATCATTTACAACATAAAAGCTTAAAAAGTTTTTAGAGTTCACCATGCATGGTGAAAATCGATATGCCTATTGAAAGAAGATATGCGCGATATGAACAGATGCTTCGAGTGCAGCTTGTGACTTTGCCAGCGCTTGAAAAATTTGCCACGGCTACTGAAACATTTCATTATCAACACTTAAAATAAGTAAAAATTCTTCCATTTTTCAGTTTAATGTATTTAAACTCAATATTATATTATAAATTGTATTTTTTTTTATTATTTGCACAACAATTTTCTATCTAAGCACATAAATTTCATTCGTTGTTAAGACTCTTTCTGTCATTAACAAAATTGTAAGGAAAAGAGCTTTTAAATTCGCAGCAGAATACGAAACCTTAACAAATTGTTAATATTAACTATTTTGTTAATGTGGTGAGCTTAGTTAAGCTGCCAGAATAGGGCTATTAGTTTCCCAATCAGTATGATATTCAGAGAATCCAAATGGGATGATTTTCAATGAGGAAATGTGATGAATGCGATAATAGAGAAGAGTACGAAACGTTTAATTACTATCTAGATTATATGAATTTTCATACAAATCGGATGGTGCACAGAATGTTAGTACTTCCTTTGAGTATGTTTACCAATATGAGGGGCAGATAGCTATTTTACTTTAGCAGGTTTTTCGGTGCAAAAATACCACAATAAATAATTTGTTTCGGTGTATTATAAGTGAAAATTTATAATATATTTTAAGTTCTGATTTTATTCTTATTAAATTAATTCAGAAATGAATATTATGTGCGTGTGTGCGAAAAAAACTAATTTTGTCAAATATTATAGTTGTAAAATATTCTAGTAGTCACATATTATTTCATACACTTTTATTAGCTGTTTTGTCACATTTGGATGGAAATTTTCAATGAAATAAAAAGTAAATAACTTAATTGTAGTTCTTTTTGCACACACCCTCTGTATAAATTTGCAGTTGTAAATGGTTTTCCTTTAAAAAAATAGAAAACACTTACTACATTGCACGAGATATTTCAAATTATTTTTTGGTTCTTATCATTATTAATTCTGAAGTGATTACAGGAAAGGGTTTCACGTCAACTTGCTTTAATAATAGAATTCAGGTCTAAATTTTGCAGCAAACTAAAATGGAATGTATTTTGATATTGTATTTTAATTAGTAGACTTTTTAATGATATGGGAAACAATTCATGTTCTTTTTTATAATATGGCATGGAGTGGCTGAAAATGTTTTCTTTTGCAATTCTAAGTTAACTGTAATTTCAAAAAGTAAACAAAAAATAAGGAAAAGCTTTAAAGAGCTATTTCAAAAAATAATATCCTAGATGTATAAATGTTATTGCTATGACTCACGATAAAATTCTTCATATTGATATTTAATAAATGTTCTCTTCTACGTAAAGTGATGATGAATGCCGTATAGGATCTATGATGAATTTTAAGAAGTTAACTTCTTCATCAGTAGGACAAGGAATTTCATGCAAATGCATGTTTTTGCTGAGCATCTTAAAATGGAAATGGTTACGATATCTTTGCGAATCATGAAATTTACTATAAAATGGCATTCAATCGTTATTGCATATTTTAAAAAATACCTTTTTTATGATTTTGTCTGATCCAAAACAATTTTGGAGATTTATTAATGTTAAGAAGAAGACAGATGGATTTCCTTTTTCTTTTAAATTTCAGGATGGATTTACTGACGATTCCACCATTATTTGCGGCCTATTTGCCAATCTTTTTAAAGAATCATTTTGTTCAGATTCTTTTAATCCTGATTTAGAGTATTTTGATTATATGAACAACGCACCCAAAGTTTCTTTGGGGCATATATCTTTTACCTCAGAGGATATTTTTAAGTATATTGAATCAATCGATGAAGATTTTAGCGCTGAACCAGATGGAGTTCTGCCGGAATGTTAAAACAATGCGGCTCCATTTTATGTCAACCACTCTCGTTACTTTTTAATAAATTAATAATGAAAGTAATTTTCCTCTGTTTTGGAAAAAATCTTATATCAGTCCTATTTACAAAAAAGGTTGCAGGAATGACGTCACTAATTATAGGCCTATCGCTAAGCTGTCTTCAATTCCTAAACTTTTTGAGCGAATAGTGTACGATCGAGTGAAAATTCACTCTGGGCAAGTCATGGCAACTCGTCAGCATGGTTTTGTTACTGGCAGATCCACTGTGTCTAATCTCCTCGATTTCACTACATTCTGCTTAAAATCGATTGGT
Organism: Dichetophora obliterata; assembly: GCA_963920525.1. Classification (NCBI taxonomy): domain Eukaryota; kingdom Metazoa; phylum Arthropoda; class Insecta; order Diptera; family Sciomyzidae; genus Dichetophora; species Dichetophora obliterata. The sequence goes on from OY986435.1 coordinate 116,757,863, forward strand.
TCTGGTAGCCAGGTCGATTGCATTTACACTGACTTTAGCAAAGCTTTTGATAAATTACCACACAATCTACTTTTATTAAAACTTAAATTAATGGGATTTCCACAGTATTTTGTAAACTGGAGCAAATCATATTTGATGGAGCGATCTTATCAAATACGGTTCCGAGGAGTGTTGTCCACTTCTGTTTATTTTGGCAATTAATGATGTTACCCACATCATCAAACACTATCATTTGCTTATTAATGCAGATAATATGAAAATATACAGAACCATTGATTCTAATGACAATTCAGACCTGCTCCAGTCAGACTTGAAATCCTTTGAGGTTTGGTGTTCTAAAAATAACATGTTTTTAAATCCAGATAAATGTCAAACTATGACCTTTTTGCGTAAAAGGAACAATATTATTTTTTGATTACAAAATTAAAGATACTGCATTAAGTCGTGTAACTGCCGTCAAAGTCCTTGGTATATGCATGGATTTTAAATTGTCCTTTAAAATGCATATTGATAGAATTTGTAAAAAAGCATCTTCTATGCTTGGTTTTATAAAACGCTGGGCCAAAGAGTTTGCTAGCTTAATAACAACTACAACGCTGTATTATTCAATTGTGCGTCCTCACTTGGAATACGTAAGTCAAGCATGGTCCCCACATAACAATGTGCATGTTGATCGAATTGAAAGAATTCAAAAACGTTTTGTTCGGTTTGCTCTGAGAGGCTTGAGTGGAACTGACACATTTAATCTGAGGATCCATATGAGGATCGTTTAAAATTTTTAAAAATGCAATCTTTTATAAGCTGACAGAAGAGATTCTGCTGATGTCGTCTTTTTTTACACCAACTCATAACTGGTGTATTCGATTCTCCAGAACTTCTTTCTCTTATAAATTTTAACACTAACCGTAGAAGCAGTAGAAACTCTAACAATTTGATTTATTTACCATTAAGTAGAACAAATTATATGTTAACTGCTCCATTAAATCACATGAGTACCTTTGTTAACTGTGTTTGATGTTAACTTGTCCAAAGGTCAACTCAAAAGTAGATTGAAAACTCATGAAGGATAAGATCTATGTAAACGCATGGTTAGTTAATAAGTCTTGTGTTGTCCCTGAGCCCAACCCATATTATGGTGGGTAAATTTTTCTCCCTTTTGATTTTTTTTGGACCACTTTTATCGATATCTTTGAAATATTTCAATGATATTTGAGTTGGTTTTTAAAATGACCAATTGCGGAGAAAGTGTGAAAAGGCTGTAGTAGCTGAACTCTATTGTTATTGCATGTTTTTTTTTTGTAATTTTATATGCATTTTGAATTGTTTAAATTGATGAATTGCCTATATTTTTTTTTTGTTAAAATAAATGCAATACTAATTTTTGTACCTATTATAAAATATTAGAAAAATATTTTTAATTGCATAATGTATATGTCTAGCTCATATTTTACTGTTTTAAGTGCATGTCATTGCTTTGCTTATAGTATTTAGCTTATTGTTAAAACAGCAGAAATTCCGAAAAATCCGAAAAATATCCCTAAAAGCACAACAAAACCAACACTTTAATCCCTTTATTTGACATTTACTATATGCAAGTGCCAAAATTCACTGTCTCTGAAATTTTGTGGACAGACGCGCTGATAGTGAACAGTTAACCGCGTACATTGAATCAAATGTGAGTCTATTGTTGAAATGTATTGAGTTTTTCGAACTTGCACTGTCCCGTGTAGAAGCTGGGAATACATATTTTTGCATATGTTTTATTTTAAGAGTCCTTTTTTTATTTTGTGCATATGCAGCCCTGGCAAAAATACACTATTTCGAGTAAAAAAAAACGCTGCGACCGTTGAGAAAGAGATTATTTTGCTACAGTCGGCATATGACAAAGAGTTTTTGAAAACAGTTTATGTTAATTTATTAAAGCTTATATATTATTCTTCTTCAACTATTTGTTTTTAATAAAAGTGTGACCATATCGAAAATACATATTTATAATTTTTATGCATGAATAAAACATTCATTGAATAAATTTGAAGCTTATTTATGCCTATTTATTTAATTACACTTACATACATAATAAACATGCAAAATATATTTATTTTTACAGTAGTAATTGTATACCTATAGTCTGCATATAACAAGCTTTCTATATTTTAAACAGTTGACATCAATTTATTATATTAAACTATTTATAATTTTAGAATATATATTTTTTTTAATATACATCATTTTAATAAACAAAGTTTGCATCTATATTGTGTACGAGTTATTAAAAAAATATATATAAATAAACTTTAAAATTTATTCGTGAATTCAACTAAATGATATGAATTACATGTATGCATTTCCGATATGGTATAACCTTTTCTCGAAACAAACAGATATAGCAATATTATATGTAAACTTTAATAAATTGATATATGTATAGCATAAGAAAAATGGAAATTGGAAACAGTATATATGTATAAGAAAATTGGAAAAATGGAAAGTCAGCATAAGATAAATGGAAATTGGAAACAATATACAAGTCAACGACGATCAGCGCTCAGTCGACAATAGCCAGCAGTTGAAATATGAGCGCCATACGTGACAAATTGGAACAGCGACCGGATGCGCGTGCAGTTGTCTGCATAGAACGATGGGAAAATGCAATGCTTGCATTTTCACACAGCTCAGGCTAAGCCCTATCGTTCGCTCTATTCTTATCTTTATTTTATGCTTCTTCTTATATCTAGATTAGTATTTAAGCTATTAAAAATGGTTAGCTCGGTTCTGTACGCGCTACGGTAATAAACTTGAACTAAGTTAAATTTCGTGTGTTTTAATATCTGGCCCGTTGGGCATTGGCTAGTATTGGACTAGCTAATGCGGCCATGAACATTTTTTTAGTGTGCTCAAAGGGATACACTTTAACTAACATGTATACCAAATTGCCAGAAATAAAGAGCCCTTTTTCATTGGCAATTCTTTGAGCAATAATTGCCTTCCCCACAAGCAGTTTGAAGATTACTCGTGTTGAAAAAGGACTTTCGTCAACCCTCTCATGCTTGTTCGTGAATAATCCACGAACTGCTGCTGCGAAGGCAATTATTGCTTAATGAAAAACGGCTCAAGGAAATACAAAACATCTGCAAAAAGTTTCAGCTAAGTACACAAACAACAACGTCAAAGCACACAACAACGACGCACACAGAAGCGTTTGATCACAATGACTGTATTCCATCCGAAAAAGCGCTCAGGTAGCGAAGTATCATAAAATATGTTCGCTATATAAAATTGCATCCGCTTAGGGAACATGTTGTGTAAGCGTTTTATGCTACATACCATTCAGCCCGAATGTTCAGCAACATGCTACTTCGCTACCTGAGCGGTTTTCCGGATAGAATGCAGCCAATGGTTGTTTTGAACACAGCCCACAGTAGCGTTAGAGGGGTTAACCGAATCGGCGGTAGAAATCAAGGGGGTATTCACATTTAAAATCACTCATAAAATCGTTTGTCAAATCGTTTGACCACAAAATTGTTCATATTCATCAAATTTTTCGGAACACTAGAAAAATAGTGAAAGCTCGAATTTTTTAATTTTTTTTTTTTTTTGTAATCATATGTATCTAGGCCTTCTAGTCCAAATCCAGAAAAATTTCAAGCCGCTCGCAAGTCGTTTAGAAGTTACAGGGGTCCAGCTTTTAAAAATTGGCCTGCAAAACTAGTGATTTTTTATATTATTTTCCTACTATTTCTACTATTCCTACTATTAGGGCCCGTACACGAATATTTTTTCTTATTGTTAGTAAATGTACTTGGGGATAAAAATCAAAATTTTTTTGATTATAATAAATAAGGCTAAATATGAAAACAAAAATTGTCGCTCTCGTTTAGTTTAGGAGATAAAATTTAAAAACTCAGTGCAAATATTTAAGTGTGTTGCAGCTAATTTCCCACTCTTACGAAGTTATTGGTACTTTAATCCTCTTCTTATTTTATCATTTGTTTTATAAATTAAAACACATCATTAAATTCAAAAATCAAAAATTTTCAAAAAAAGAAAACTATCCGCGATTACTTCGTAAAAGGGAAATTAGCTTCAGCACACTTGAAAATTTGCACTGAATTTTCAAAATTTCTCGAATTTTATCTCCTAAATCAAACGAGAGTGACAATTTTTGCTTTCATATTTAGGATTAGTAAATTTAATAAAAATAAGAAAAAATATTCGTGTCCGAGCCCTAAAGTAAAATTATGCCAAATTTTAAGTAGCATGTTATTAAAATCGTATTGGAAGAAAATGAAATTGTTTTATAAATTATAATAAATTATTTGCCACATTCATTTATTATTATTTTCTTCAAATCCTTCCTTTGCTGCGATATGCTCAGGTTACAATTTGAGAGTGTTCATAATGGTCAAATCGTTCGTCAAATCAAAAAAATTTTGATTTTTATCAAGTGATTTGACAAATGAAGGCTTCTGATGAAAATTTAAGAAGTTTTCTTCTTAAAAAGTACCTCTCTTCGTGCTTCTTTCATACCTTTTAATCTGAATACATTTTCAGAAGAAATCTTACAGATTTTATATGGCACTAAATTTTATTGAGAAGAAATCTCTAATAAACTCGTAAAAGTCTCGAAAAAAGAATTTTATAAGATATTAAAAAGCAATCTCTAAACTGAATTTTAACGAGCTGAATTTTAACTGAATTTTAACGAGCTTCGAGAGAAACACTCAGCACAACATGGCAGCCGTTGTGTGTTTATGGTCACGACAAAGATCTTTAAATGACATTGCGCATTGGAAAAAAAAAATAAAAAAAAAAAAGGAAAATGAAGTGATTTCCGAAACAGACTGTCTAGTCAGCTAAGTGATTGACTCTATACAGAGTTGTTGTTGTTGCCTTCTTAAAAACCTACTTGATCTAAAGCTCGCAATTTAATTCACGTTATAATTTAATAGATCATTAAACTTACTTACTTAGTTGGCGCTACAACCGTATGTCGGTCTTGGCCTCATCTAGAATTTGCGCCAGCCATTTCTGTCTTTCGCTTGCTGGCGCCAGAAAGCCACTATGTTTTTAACGTTGACCCCTGCCGCGAAGGCTTAATTCAACGGTGCTCCAATGCTTGGGACAAATATGAAGCGTCGGTCAACGCCCCTTCGGAATTCAAGAAAGACCATTTTTGAAAGTTTCCTCTAATTACATGCCACAGAACCCCATCACTGATGTCAATAAGACACTATACATGACTGTGACTCATTCAGTCACTCGAATTAAAACATGACTTGGTTATTTTAACAACCATGGGTCATCTCAGTATACTATACCAAGTAATACAACCCTTTATTTGATCCGCACAAAATCATCCCATTCATATCAGAGGTCATCACTCTCTGACACGAAAAATTAAGGCGGCAAATAGGCCTGTCACTCACGCAATCAAATTCCTCAATCTCAAATGGTCACAACTCAGACTATTTAGGTTTCCCCATCGCCTGTACTCAAATTCCAAAGGTAACAGTGTATTGATCCGGTAGTTGCTTACCTTCCTAACATTTACTGTTTGAAATTGGCGAGATTCAATCTACCATCATTCTCTTAGTAATTTAAGGGAATCACCAGCCCGAGTTCAACTAAAGTGTAACTCACACCGGCCTTTCTGGCCTAACCACAACCAGAGCGTTATTAAAACCCCACGTGGGCCTAACCCATATGATAGTCAAAACCCGGGCAAAAGGCTCCACCTGACAAGGCTCTTCAACATCCCGTCTACAGACCAAAAGTTCTCAGAACATTTATATCTGACTGTGACACCTTCAGCCACTCGAATTGTACTTGGCAAGGTTAAAAATAACCATAGGTTTCCCAGTAAAACCGGGTAAACCTCAATTCTACTTATGCAACGTCGTTATCCTAAATTAAGACTAATAAAAGCCTTAACAGAAAACTAAGAAGCATGAGCCGTTGTATACAAATTTGCTTATACAACGGTCCGAAGGTTAAATGTTTCCTACATAATAACCTTTATTCTGAGATAGGTCTGCAGAACAACAATAGATCAGGTCTCCTCATCATTGATGGATGACTATCCCCGCTCTTCAAGTTATGTTGGATTGATCGTCCATCGAAAGCATATTACAACTACGGTGTTATGATAACTTAATATCAAAACAATGCTCTCTCCAAGAATTTGGCAGCAACATCCAAGGCTCTAGGTAATCCTTTTCTTTTACAGTCATCAGACGAACATTCAGGAGCCGTGCCTCCAGAAAGAACTCATTATGAGATCAGTTCATGGGCCGTGCCCCATGAACTGCCCATCCAATAACCAACCCTCACCCTTCCATTCCTGGCTTGGGACAGGCAGATTCCCCGAAGGTCCTCTGGCGGGTTTTCTTGCTGGCGCCAGTTGGAAATTCCAAGTTTCGTCAGGTTGTCCTCTACTTGGTCTTTCCAACGAAGATGCGGCCGTCCTCTTCTGCGTTGACAGCCGCTGGGTACCGAATCGAATGTTTACTGAGCCCAAAGTAACACCTGTTGGCAAGAGAAAAAAATTTTGATTTTTATCAAGTGATTTGACAAATGAAGGCTTCTGATGAAAATTTAAGAAGTTTTCTTCTTAAAAAGTACCTCTATTCGTGCTTCTTTCATACATTTTAATCTGTATACATTTTCAGAAGAAATCTTACAGATTTTATATGGCACTAAATTTTATTGAGAAGAAATCTCTAATAAACTCGTAAAAGTCTCGAAAAAAGAATTTTATAAGATATTAAAAAGAAATCTCTAAATAAATTTAAGAAGATTTTTTCGCTTGATCTCAATGCTGATGTCGTTGGTTGAGTTAATGCTGGATCCCAGATAAACGAAGTTCTTCACAACCTTGAAGGAGGTATTGTCAACAGTAACGTGGGTTCCAAGACGCAGGGACTATTTGTTTGTTGATTTCGTCTTATCTGCATTCACTGCCAGACCCATTCGACTTGACTCTCTTTCTAATCTGGATAATGCTGCACTGACTTCGCGCGTATTATGGCCAATGATATCGATGTCATCAGCATACGCAAGCAGCATAACACTCTTGTAGAATATTGTGCCACTACGTCTCAGATCAGCAGCTCGGATGATCTTTTCTATCATAAGGTTGAAAAAGTCGCACGATAAGGAATCACCTTGTCTGAAACCTCGTTTGGTAATAAATGGTGGGGAGAGGTCCTTCCCGATTTTAACTGCGGTGCTGGTGCTGCTCACTGTCATCCTGCAAAGTCGTATTAGTTTTGCAGGAATACCAAATTCAGACATGGTGGAGTACAGGTGCTTCCTTATTGGGCTGTCGATGGAGGCTTTGTAGTCGACAAAAAGATGGTAGGTGTCGACTTGTTTTTCTTGAATTTTCTCCAAGATTTGTCTTAGCGTGAAAATCTGGTCGATGGTGGACCTTCCAGGTCTGAAGCCACACTGATAAGGTCCGATCAGTTCGTTTACAATGGGCTTCAATCTTTCACATAAAACGCTCGACAGGACATTATATGCGATATTAAGAAGGCTTATCCCACGGTAATTGGCACAGATAGTGGGATCGCCTTTCTTGTGGATTGGGCAGAGCACACTGAGATTCCAATCGCTCGGAATGCATTCTTCCGACCATATTCTGCATAGAAGCTCGTGAATGCATTTAAGTAGAGCTTCGCCTCCGTTTTTAAACAGCTCAGCAGGTAAGCCATCAGCTCCCGGAACCTCAACGCTGTCATCCAAAATTGGGGTTTCCGGAATATCATCTTTATTGGCGGGATTGTTGTCAGCGTCGCCATTTAGAAGCTTAGAGAAGTGTTCCCTTCATATCGTCAGTGTACTCTGGACATCTGTCACTAGATTCCCCTTTTCATTCTTGCAGGAAGAGGCCCTGGTTTTGAAACCATCGGCAAGGAGTCTTATTTTTTCGAAAAATTTTCGGGTCTCATTCCTGTCACCATACATCTCAATCTTCTCCTGCTCGCGCTTTTCTGCCTCTCTTTTTTTCCGCCTGAAAATTTGTCTCCCTTCCCTCCTCTTTTCTTTGTTACACCTCATTCCGTTATCGGAGGTGTTGTCGTGGAGGCTGAACTTTCCGACTGTTGGACCAAAAATGTTTTCCTTGCCCACCTTAGCGTTGAAGTCACCAAGCACGATTTTTACGTTGTGACGGGGGCAGCGCTCGTAAGCATTTTGAAGGCATTCGTAGAAAATTTCCTTGATCTCATCGTCCTTGTCTTCTGTCGGAGCGTGCGCACATATTAGACTTATATTGAAAAATCTAACCTTGATGCGGATTATGGCAAGTCGTTCGTTCACAGGTGTGAATCGCAGGACGTGGGGCCGTAGTCTCTTGCCAACTACAAATCCGCATCCAATTTCGTGCTTCTCCGCATGGCCGCTGTAGTAGATATCACAGGGTGCATGCCGAATGCAACCCTGTCCCTTCCATCGCATTTCTTGGATAGCAGTGATATCAGCTTTGTATCTTTCCAAGACATCAGTCAGTTGGATAGAGGCACCTTCCCAATTAAGGGTTCGGACATTCCAGGTGCATATCCGTAAATCATTATCAGTTTTTCGTTTGCGGTAGTCGTCATCAGATTTGGGCATTGGCGTCGGAAGCGGGGGGGCAAGGGGGCAGTTGCCCCCCACTTTTTTAACTAGATAAACAATTTAAAAGGAAAACTTCAAAAGTTATTAAAAAAATCAGTTTTTTTACAACGATAATATTTTGTATTATATATTTTCCTCTTCTTTCTCTCTTCTTCATAAGCATGTTTGCGGATAACCATTTTCTTTCTCTGTGTTTGCAAAAAGATAGAACAAAATGTAGAGTTTCTACTGCAAACCCACCACTTCAGTTTAAAAGCACCCTTACGTATGTAGCTTAATGCTTGTTAATTTTGCAACTCTGGTAAGAAAAAATTTGACATGTTCTTAGGGGCTTTCCATATTGGACGACATGTTGTACGATGAATTAGATGGAAAACTAATGGGACTATTTGATTGAGCGTTCGAACGATCCAACTTGTAAAGCAACATCATTAATTGCAAGCTCTCAAGCAGAACACATCCGGCTAATAGCTAAGCAACTTTTAGATGCCCTAACAATTGAGCAGTAATTTTACATAGTTGTATAATATTGTACAATCGGTAGAAAAAAACCAAAAATTTCGACTACCGTTTTAGCTTACGCATGGTACTACATGTTGTACAATCTGCCATGTTGGTCCAATGTTTTGGACCATGCGAAAGCCCCTACTGTGAATTAGCTGATGGAAATCCACCTCGACGCTTTGAAGAAACATCAAATCCGGTTTCTTCAGTACAGTTGCCATTATATGATCGGCTACGAAAAGATTATTTCGAAATTTTAGATCTTCTCTCAAATGAGATAACGGCTAGATTCGATCAAACAGGTTGATATTTTACTTTTTTTTTATTTTTGCAAGTTTACACCAGCTTCACTCAACCGACTCACTTTGATTTAACATTCGGTGAGTCGGTTAAGTGAAGCTAGTGTAAACTGGCACTTTGTAAATCTTATTGTACACTTAAAAATATCTTGACACTCTGGAATCGTTGGAAAATATTGTAATCGAAGCCTTCAACGGAAAAGTGCCTTCTGAACAAAATCTAAAAACAAAACTAGATCTTTATGCAGATGACTTTTTTGCAGATGAAATTGCTGAAGCAATTGCCTGGCCAAACACCTTGAAATTGTAGTGCCATTGTATCCCAATTTGCGAAAAATTCGGATACTGTAAAAAAACTATTAAATGAAGTTGAAAAACTTATTGCTTTGCTTTTGACTGTGCCTGCATCAGCAGCTTCATCTGAGCGTTTTTTAGTGCACTAAGACGACTTAAAACGTATCTTCGAGCAACTATGACACAGAAACGACTCACTCATGCGGCGACTCACTTATACACATTCACAAAGATAAAACCGAAGAATGGAATTCGATGGAGGTGGTGAAAGAGTTTGTTTCTCGCAAGGACAGAAAGAAACATTTTGGAATAATTTAAATTGATATAATTTTTTATACCTTATTGCATTTAAACCATGTAAAGATATACCTAGTCTTGCTTTATAAAAGCAACCATTATTTCTTATATTTTCATATTACCATATGAAAGATCCTTTAAAGAATGATCTCTAATATTGAAATTGGGAGAACTTTTAAAAATAATGAAATATTAATATTTTTTATATATTTTTAAATTTTTTTATTTTAAACTAAAATAAAAAATTTGTGTTGTGTATTCACATTCATGTTTCTTTGAAGAAATTTTGGTGAACTTTTTTTGCACCACCATTTGTATTGCCCCCCCCATTTGTACTGCCCTCAGATGAAATTCGCTTCCGACGCGCTTGGATTTGGGGATCATATTTCTTCTTTTCTTATTTGTTTTCATTGAAATGGGTTTTTACGGGTGGGCTTCAAACCCGACGCACAACCTATTTTAAGCCTAGTTAGGCCCGCCGCTCAGATTAGCCGCCAAACTAACGGTTGTCAGTTTTGACGTTGCCCAGGAAACACCACGTTGAGGTTTGAGTCGACTTGAGACGATTTCACAAGAATTATTCTAGACTCGCCAGGTTGAGACAGTCGACATGCCATCCTGTAAAAGTTCGCCTCCGGTTACCCAGCTGCTAAAAATGCGTCAACTCAAAAAAATTTTCATAATTTTTATATCAAAAAATTCCAAGTCTTTTATTTCACAAAGATTTCACAAAGATTATGCTGGCCTCGCCAGGTTGAGACAGTCAGACATGTTACATTGTTACATCACCTCCAGATTTCCAGATCATTAAACTAATTAACTAAAAAAAAATACTCAATTTAAAACATTTATTGTGAAAAGACAATATAATATATAGACTTAAATTTTTTTAAGTACACTGAGGGAATATGACTTAAAATTTACTGAAACTGTGTTCATATTAAATGAATTTATTTTTAAAATAGAGCTTGAAACAATTTCATTTAAGTTAAACTCAAGTGTTTGTACAGTTCAATTTAAAACAAAAGTTTTTTCAAATTCGTAATTAGCGACCCCTAAAACCTCTCGAATACCTCCCGAATACCCCTAGAATTTTAACTTCATTCGATGAAGTTTGCGTTTTATTGCGGATAAGATATTGAAATATTTTAAATATTGAAATAATAAATTAGTTTTTATTTCATCTAATGTTCATTATTTGTAAGACCAATTTAAAAAATATTTTCACACAATCAAATGTAAGATCGGGGTTTTTCTCAGCATGGTCTCAATTGTCTGGCAATTATTATCAAAGATTCTACTGCACATAATTTTTTAATTCAATCTCAGATAGCGACGTATTTTTTGTTAGTGCAAAGAAATGATAAAGGAAAAAAAATGAGTTTATAGTGGAAAATTTAAACGCTTATTTTAAATTTTGTTTTGTAGAAACGCAAAAGCGTTAAATTTGTATTTTAAATATTTTTGTTTAATTTTAAGGCATGTTTTTATTCTCTGCAAATAATATAAAATATATTCCGAAATAAATTGCTAAAACCTTTACTAGAATAAGTAAGTTAATTATTAATAAATGATATCATTTTCAACGCTTTTGATCTCCGTAGGAAGGGAAAATTGTAACCAAACCTTAAAATAGTAGTTAAGGTTGTCGTAATCTTATTAATATGCTCTTTGATTTTTTGTTTCCGATAAATTGGGACCAAAATATCTTGACACCGGCTGAAAAGGTCTATTTTCTTATGCCACGTAGCGAAGAAGATGCGTCTAAAAACAAACAAAAAATTTACTTTGAAAATTTTTATTAATATTATTTACGTAAAATTTTTTTCAAAATTTTAGTGTTTTTCCCTCAAAACAAAAATTCCAATGATACCCTATTTACGAAAATCGCATTTAAATTGACTGAGCAACGTTGTCTAAAAATACTATTTTGGCATTCGCATGGCTATGGGTCTGCGAAAAAATCTCAAAACCTCCAAATCTGGATTTGGTTTTCTAAAAAATAAACTAATCTAAGCACAAAATTTAAGCCAAATCGGAGATGGTCAGTGCAACTGATATTACTCCTCAATGTGAAATGTGCGACATATTGAAAACAATTTGTTCCTACTTTGACGAAATATGTTTAATGCAAATAACATTTTTTATAACATATAGTTGTTAAAAAAATTGCTTGAAACATTTTCTTAAATTTTGTATGAAAAGTCATGCGAAGATATTAACGGCATTGTGTTGAATTTAATACCGTGGTAATTTTTTCAGTGTATATATTGATTTTTACAAATATTTTTTACCCCATATTTGTAGGCACTTCTTGAATCAGACAAATTGACCTGTAAAGTTTATATTTCAATACGTTATATATCCAATAATAAGCCGATTTCTGAAGATTGGTGCAACGTTGGCAGTTTGAGTATCTGGAGTCCAATCCCGGAAGCTTTTCTCGATCCCGGGATTATCGGGATTGAAAGTTTTAAGAAGTAAATAATTTAAAACGTTTTTAAAACAATTTTTTGTTATGTATTAATAAAACTAAAAACTGTAAATTAATTTATTTATAAAGTAACGAAAACAAAACACATTAAGGGTATTCACAATTGCGTTGTTTTTGTAAAAAATCCCTTGGTATTGATACCACACTTTACCGAGCGTTTCTTATATTTTTTGTTGTTTTACATGAATTCTCTAAAAACCAAAAGTGTGGTCGTTTTAAGTAGCCCAATGATATGTTTAACGAACGTGGTGTTTAAGGTTCCATAAACAACTGATCGGTTGCCAGTTATTTCCTAATTGCAAAAAATAGAAGAAGCTCAAAATGCTAAACTTTTTATGCCATATATTAATAAAATATATCAAATTGGATAGTTAATTAATTTGCATAGCAACATAAAGCTATAGTGGGAGGTTCCCAACCACAAATGCTATTTTAAAGGATGCTCATAATTGTGATTTTCAACTATGGCAAAAAAACTTACTACAACTATACCACACAATTGTGAATGCCCTTATTGTTAAAAAACGAAGAACTTAAATAATATTAATGACTAGCCTTTATTATTAACTTAACCCTTTCAGTGGATTTGCCCAATATATAGGCACGTCAGAAAGTAATTTTTATTTGTATTTATTTTGCAAAGCTTTTGTTTAAATCAAATTGTTTGGTTCTATGAAAAAAAGATGAGCCAACATGATAAAAATAGATTTAGAGAGATATTTGACATAAAAGTCAGTTGGATTTTCGATTTTGTGCCGAAGAAAAGAAAACACAATTTTTTCGGCCTATTTTATAAGAAAAATTAGCCAGACAAAGATTAACTGCATTATTCTGTATCACGAACAAGCGCACGAACGATGAGAAAGACACGAAAAGCAATACTTTTTTCCATTCAAAATTGTATTGCTTCTCGTTTCTTTCTCATCGTTAGTGTACTTCTTCGTGATACAGAATAATGCAGTAAATTTATGTTTTTTATCTTTTTTGGCTTTAATGGTAAGAATATTAAGAGGGTTTAAAAAACAAACATCTAAAGGCTTGAAAAACCTTTAAGAGATTAAAAAAAAGATTTTGTGCCGAACAGGAGCAAAATATTTTTTTTTGTGCAAACTTAAAAAACGTAAGTAGCGCAGATTAAAATCAAAGGTATGTTTTTTCATCTTTTAAAGACCTAAATGATACGAATATTACCTCAAAAAAATTATTTTGTTCTTAGCCTAGCCATTGAAAGGGTTAAAGAACAAAAAATATAATAAAAATACAGAACAGTTTACGGTATTATTAAATAAATGTTACACTCTTTTTTTTTGTACACCGTCTTCATGATTTTTTTTTGTTTAAGGCATATTAATTTTGGAAAAGACTTTTCAAAATTAATTTTTTGTGTTAATTATTTTTAAAGTAAGCATTAAGCTGATCAACGTGTTTTATTTTTTATTGGAGAGTTTTTTTCGGATATTATTACAAATATAATCCGATGATGAGAAGCACCTTTCTGATTCTATGCAAGTTGTAGACATAGTTGTACGATAATCGTAAGCAATTGTAAGTTTCGATCACGACTGCCTTCGCCACAAAAATAAAAACATTTCCTAAGTCAGAATATCTGAAAATTTTTAAATACATAGCTTCTAAAACTTTGCAAAGTCTTCGCACCAGTGATTCACACTCATCATCATAACAATCTTTTCAGCCTCAATAAAAGATTTTCTAATTCTATATTCATATCAACTTAAAATGAAATGTTTGCATTTACATGAATTTTTGTAATAGAAATTTTTTATTTAAAAATCCCGGGATCCTGAAAGACAATCCCGGGATTTAAAGAGGCTTAAATCATCCGGGATCCCAGGATCCCGGGATTGACTTCCCTAGTATCTAGGTATGTTTGATTTTGGAGTTTAACGCCACACGGGCTTACTAGTTACTACAAAATTCACGTATTTTATTTGATGTTTACATTCAACAAGCAGCACAATACAACAGCAAACAAAGGTTTCCTCTCTTTGTCGTGAGAGCTTCTCTCACTATAATACGGCAGTCATTTTGTGGAGTTACTTTCAGTGATATTCTTGCTGTCATATATTGTTGATTAATTTTCTTGCAAATGTTTTGAGGGGAATTGCCAGAATTCAGATATAAGCATAAATTATGTTTTGCAACCATGCCAGCTAGCTTTTCCCGACTTGAGATTGTGTTAGTCTATCTATCTATGCTATCTATCTAAAAGCATTGTGACACTGCACGGATCACGCGAGAATCAATGCACCGATTTAGACGATATAGGAACCAAGCTATTGCTATTTTGCCACTCCAGCTTTTCACGTCTACTATATGCTAAAAATGCTATATTTCAGATGGTTTTGGTCGTACAAGACTAAACTTTTGTATTTTTATTTGTATGGTTACTTTCGGCAGCTGTTCTAAAAATGGGTTATATCGACCCATATATCCTCCCGAAAATCAATGAAAATGCAATATTTTAAACGGTTTTGGTCGTTATAATACTACGATTAAATTAGGCTAAATAACTCATTTGGAATCAGTCATTTAAAAGTGATTACATTCGTTTTTTTTTGCGAAAGTATCTCATTTAGTTTGACGAGTGATTCTTTGTTTTGTTTTTACTGGTTGATATTGATGATGATACGTGTATAAAATGATTTGTTATTTGACATTTTTCTTTGTTTTTAGTGTGTTAGTTCGAAACAGTTTGTAAGAAATTTTAAGAACGTATCCAATCTCATTCATGCAACTGAGAATTTGTAGGGAAAATAAGACGACTTCATTTCTCGTTTGGCTAAATAGGCTGAAATGAGTTATTTGGCCCAATGTTAACGAAGTATAAGACTAAAATTTTGTAATTTAGTTCGCACGGCTACTTCTGGCAACTATACTAAAAATGGGCGTGTCCCACTTTATTTACGCCCACTTTTCAGCGTATGGGGATAAGCGTGAAGTGAAGACGGTTTGGGTCGTATTAAACTAAAATTTTGTAATCTAGTTTTTATGATTACTCTTGGCAACTGTACTAAGACTGGGAGTGTCCAACTTTAGTTACACCCACTTTTCGGGGGATAAGCGTTTAGAGAAGCAAGGCGCGCTTTGTGTAAGCTAAATTGAGCTGAAATTTTGGCAGTCGATTTTTTTTTGAGTACGAGATGGTTTTATGGAAAAAATGTTCCCACACCCCCATAGCCCACAAATCATCAAAAATGCTATATTTCTGACGATTTTGGTCTTATTAGACTAAAATTTGGTAATTCAGTTCATATTGTTACTTTCGGCAACTTTACTAAAAATGCTGATAATATGTATAACATTTTTGACCCGAATAGCATAAAAATTCAAATATGGCAGTAAGGCGGTCTTTGGCTTCTGCGTCTGCCGGAGAATACTTTAAATCAATAAAAATTCTAATAATAACGGGAATTCATTTAATATCTATCTATCTATATCGCCCATTTCAGATTGAGGTGACTTATCAGTCGCACTGACCATCTCCAATTTGGCTCAAAATCTGGTTTTAGGTTGGTTTTTTGTTAAGAAAACCAATTCCGGAGTTTAAAGTTAAAAATTTTTTTTGCGGAGCCACAGCCATTCGAATGCCAAAATAGGGCCTATTTTTAGACAACGTAGCTCAGTCAATTTAAATAACATTTTATTATCTAAGGTATCATTGGAATAGAAATCTCCTCTATTTAAAGGATAAAATATAAAACTAAAAAAAAAATTGCTGTAAATTGACTTATTGTTAATTTGAAAGTTTAATGTAATGCCAACAACAGACGCTTTAATTTTTTTTTCAGTTTCTTTATTTTGGTTTTTTGTACGTGTACCTTTCGAACGATATAAAATTAAGGTGTGCTCTTGAAGGGTACAGATGTTATGGCGTAAAAAGTGCAGTGTTAAAGAATTTTCAATAAAAATTATTAAAGCTTTACAACATAAATACATGCTCAGCAACAAAAAGTATATATCATCAAGAGACATTCTAGGCGAATAAGTTGAATAAGCTGAGAGATTATACACGCTGTGCTGCAGTAGAAGATACAAAATATGTCAGCTACATTGAAAGCAAAGTTGAAAGCAAAGTTGAAAGGCACTGATATGAGTAAATTGAATTGAACTCGTACTCAGAGAGTTTTTCAATGCACACTCAACCGTCTTGCTAATGACGAAGTATTCAGTTGATGACTGGCTGAAGGAGAAGATTGAAAACATCAGCCAAATAAAGCAAGAACAAAACAAAACCAAATGCACAGACGATATAGCTGAAATTATGGAAGTTCCTAATTGCACTTATGAATGAGATAAAAAGTTGGCAATTGCCGCAAATTTACAGCATTTATTTAGATGTATTTGTGCTTTTTCTGCTATCTCATTCTCTATGTTGAATGGGTTTTGTTTTGTTATTGCTTTACGTTGTTGTTGTGCCTTTGTTGTAACTTAAATTTGGTATTTTAGCATTTGGCTGTAAATGTAAGTTTTGAACTATTTGTATCTTACCGGAATATGTCTTTTTTCTAGCTTCTACCTTATTGGAAATCTTAGCTGATTAGATAGAAAACTAAAACCTATCTAACCGGCTTAGATTCTATATTATTGGAAGTCTTAGCCGATTAAATAAAACACCAGATTTTTTAAATATACTTAACAACTAATACAATCTTCATAAAAAATTCAATTTTTTACATATATTTAACATTTATTACTGCATTTTTTTATTACAAATTTTTTCTCTCTAATATTAGATTTAATTATGGCAAATATTTGATCATAATTATTGGAAGAACTGTAAAAATTTATTTTAAATACTTTTCAAACCAATATTTTATATTTTTCTTCTCAATAAAAAAAGAAGAATTGTAAAAATTTATTTTACACATTTTTTTGTTTCGATTCTCAAATATTGTGTTTTTAAAGTCACAGTTAACAATTTTATTTGTTCGGACGTTATGTTTCGGACTGCACACATTTTTTCATTATAGTTTAATAGGGCAATTAAGTAATTAGGTAGTTAAGTAATTATGAAAATAAGTAATTAAAAAACAAATTTAGTATATTGTTATTTTGTTGCCATTTTTTCATTATCTTTAGCCAATGTCTACTAATTTTACTAAAATTAAAAAGTTAACGAAACATTTACTAAACATATACGAACAAGTTAATTAAGTTATGTTTAAATTGCTTATTTTAATAAAATCAACATATTTCTCTTATATAAGATCATAAAATACAACGTTATTAATAAGTTATACTTTTTGGTCACTTTTGGTTGACTTTTCTTTAGATTTTCCCATATACTTTAGTTTTTTTACTATAAAAGAAATATTTTATTCACATCATACTTTTTACAAGCAGCTCTTTTTAGATTTTTACAAAATATAAATTTATGTTGTTTGTTATGTTTAACTTATTTACGTTTATATTTTTAATTTATAATAAAGTGAAATGTTATTTGATATTTCTAAATTTTTTAGGTTTTCATTCTGAAATAAATGTTGAAGTTTTCTGAAATATAAAAAATCATTATGTTTTTTATTAAATAAACTTAATATTTAATTTAAATATTTCAAAATATCTACAATTAAGGACCGTAAAGCTTATGATTTTTTTATTAGAAATATATCATACAATAATCGTGATTTTTTTTGTTAATTTTTTTTATGTATATTTTTTAATTATTTCCTGTTACAAGTGTTTCCCCTACAAATACAAAATGGGATTTCAGAATTCGACTTTATCTTCCAATTATTGTTGAACTTTTTCCTTATATATTTCTTTGCACATTACTGTTTTGTTACCTTATCTGCATTAGTAATTATGACTTGGGCTTAGTGTTGTCTTGAAAACTTTTGAGTGTTTTTAAATATGTTAAGTATTAATAACAATAACGTTTGGGTTTCTTTTTTAAAAATAAAAAGAGGAAAAAAAAAATAAATGTTATTATTTTTGTCAAAACGCAGAAATTAAGAAAAAGAGTTATTAACGGTCCCTTCTTTTAATACAGCTACATGCCATTATATTAAAATTTTGGCATTTCGGGATTCCGGTATTTTTCGGTATTACAAATTTCAAATCCCGAAATCCCTAATTCAATGCCCTAATATG
The DNA here is from genome assembly GCA_963920525.1 of Dichetophora obliterata. Taxonomy (NCBI): domain Eukaryota; kingdom Metazoa; phylum Arthropoda; class Insecta; order Diptera; family Sciomyzidae; genus Dichetophora; species Dichetophora obliterata. The sequence continues at coordinate 116,776,484 of OY986435.1, forward strand.
TACTGGGTTGTCAATATTCGAAGCGCCCATCTGGCAACACTGTAATTTTCCGCAGTGATGCCAAATCGACTAATGACATACCGCGTTTGAAGCGTCATTCCAAGCAAATGTTTACAGTGGAACAGTACACGCCACGCGAACGCTCTAAAATTGTTGAAATTTACATTCAACAAAACAAGTCAATAGTGAAAACTCAACTCAATGAGCGATGAAGCTCATTTTCAGTTGAACGGAACGGTAAACAAACAAAATTGCCGTATTTATGCCACTGAAAATCCACAAGAGATTCAAGAGGTACCTCTTCACGATGCAAAAGTCACTGTTTGGTGCGGCGTTTGTGCTAAAATGCTCATTGGGCCGTTCTTTTTCGAAGATGATAATGGCCACAGAGTTACTGTCAATCAGGAGCGTTATCGCGATATGATAAACAATTTTTTCATGCCAATCGTTCGTCGAAAGCGTATCAGGCACTAGTGGTTTCAACAAGACGGCGCGCCACCACACACAAGCCGCACTACAATCGATTTTTTGAAGCAATTGTTCCCTGGCCGTTTGATGTCAAAAAATGGTGATTTCGATTGGCCGCCAAGATTACCAGATTTAACGCCTCCAGACTTCTTTTTGTGGGGTTATTTGAAATCAAAGGTTTACGTCAACAAGCCAAAGACCCTAGAAGAGCTGAAAACCAACATCCGTCAAGAAATAACCGCCATTCGCATCGAAATGTTGAAGAAAACCATGGAAAATGCTGCAAAACGGGCACAATATGTCGTAGAGGCCAATGGCGACCATTTACGAGACATCATATTCAAGAAATAATGTAAGCAAATCTACTTGAACCCAATTAAATGATATTCATAACGAACAGACAAAAAATTGTGGTTTCTTTGATTTATTTAAAAATAAAATGGGCGCTTCGAATATTGGCAACATATGTATAGAACTGCATTCTGAAGACATCCTAAATACAAAATAAATTCTTAAGTTGTTTCGATTTTATTACAATCTCTAGGTGCAGTATGCCTAATTAATTTTTTGTCACGTAAGTTCTTCCTATCACAATAATGTATCCATGAGTCGACCTTTCGGCACTGTCAAACTTGCTATGCAACTGTCCCGATGATGCAGAAGCATCGAATTCCTGAAACTTTTCAACAAATGCCAATAACCATACAAAATAAAGATTAAGGCTATATAACTGTATTCTACAAACTTTTATCGACTTCTTTGTCAGTTATACCTATCAGAAAATACTTTATTTTTCTACAACGTAACTTTTTGCTTATTTTTATGTAATTTTATTTTTAAAAACATAATGAACAATTTTTACGTGCATATAAAACGTAATATTTAAAGCAATGCGTTAATGCCTCATTCATACAAAATCTTTTCATTTCACATTACTGTTTAACACATTTCCTCATACTTTGACCAAATTTGCTGCAAACTATATTGTTACTAATATTAGAGGAGTAGAACAGAAAAAAAAACAATTTTAAAATCGGTCAACCCATTTAGAAGTTATGCTCTTACATACATTTTTCAAACAAGCTGTTCCAATAAAAAGCATGATACAATACAAAGGTTCTTGTTTTTGTATTGAGAAGAAAAAGATGAAATATAATAAAAATATTGCTTGAAAAAATTTTAAAATGAGTATTAAGAATTCTTCTTTTTGAAAAAGAAAATATAATAAGTAAAATATGGTTGAAATATTGCTTAAAAATTTGTAAAATAAATATTAAGAAATTTTTTTTGTATAAAGGAAAAAAGATAAAATAAAATTAATATATATTAAAAATATTGGTTAAAAAAATTCGTAAGTCTTCTTTTTTTATTGAGAAGAAAAATATAAAATATTGGTTTAAAAAGTATTTAAAATAAATTCTTTCAGTTCTTCCAATAATTATGATCAAATATTTGCCATAATTAAATCTAATAAAAGAAAGAAAAAAATTGTGACAAATAAATGCAGTAATAAATGTTAAATATATGTAAAAAATTGAATTTTTTATGAAAATTGTATTAATTGTTTAGTATATTTAAAAAATCTGGTATTCTATTTAATTATCTAAGATTTCTAATAATATAGAATCTAAGCCGGTTAGATAGATTTTAGTTTTCTATCTAATCAGCTAAGATTTCCAATAAGGTAGAAGCTCGAAAAAAAGACACATTCCGGTGAGATGTTCGGTTTGCTCTAAGGGGCTTAAGTGCAACTGACACTTTAAACCTTCCACCTTATGAGGATCGTTTAAAACTATTAAAAATGCAATCTTTGAATGAGAGAAGGAAGTCTGCAGATATCGTCTATTTACACAAACTCATAACTGGTGTATTCGATTCACCAGAACTCCTAACTCTTATAAATTTTAACACTAACCGTAGAAGCAGTAGAAATGCTAACAATTTAATTTACTTACCTTTTAGTAGAACAAATTATATGGCTACTGTTCCTTTACATCGCATGAGTACCTTTGTGAACAACTGTAGCTTTTTTGATGTTAACTTATTGAAAGGTCAACTCAAAAGTAGATTGAAAACTAATGTATGCATATTTATAGCATTTGTTATTGTTCAAACTGTGAGCACCTCGCCATGTGACTGTCGTATAAAAAGATTGTGCAACCCTGTGATGTATGTGATTATGCGGCTGTAGACAGAGCATAAAAATACGAGGCACAAAGAGCACGTCCAAGGGCTGCTTTTATTTACGCGTGCCTGCGTATTTGCATTTGTATGCAAAACAACAACGAAGCAAAATACGTTTTCGTAAATTGGCGAACAAATAGCAGATCGAACAAATGGCAGACCAGCGTATTCGAACTGTGAATGGCCATATTGAGATGTTTTAATGTTATTTGGGCTGGTTCTTAAGATGATCTAATGCGGAGAAAGTGCGAAAAAGCTGTAGTAGCTGAACTCTATTGTTATTGCATGTTTGAAAAAAAAAAAAGATACAAATATTTCAAAACTTACATTTCTTTCATTTCAGCCAAATAATAAAATAGCAAAGTGAAACTACAACAAAGGCACAACAACAACGTAATAGCTAATAGCAAAACAAAACCCATTCAACATAGAGAAGGAGATCGCAGAAAAAGCACGCATACATCTAAATAAATGCTGTAAAAGTTGTGGCGATTTGTTGACTTTTTTTTTTTTTGTATTCGCCGGGAGGTATGAAATCTTCCAAAGATACGTATACCCGTCCTATACGCATGCACGATTTACATTCCAGATCCTGCCCGAATCAGCCGGGACAGACAGAAATTACCTACGTACTAAAACATACCCGCTATTGGCAATTAGGATTTTCCACTAAGCACATTAATTGGCTTTTCAGCGGAATTTAAAAATTTAATATATATAAAACGCGTATTTAAATAAACTTGATTCTATATTAATAAGCAACATCGAATTAAATAAAAGTAATTATCAATTTAAGGTACCCGAAAAAAATCCTGATTTCAAAAACAATCCAAAACACTAAACTCATTTAAACTGGTTTGGGGCCATTGTCTAAACCAAGGACCTACGTGGAAATGAGGTAAATCTCATATCCGCCAAATCAAAATCCCAATTAGTTGTATATACATTTGGGCCAACGCAGGCATAAACTTGTGTGGAAAAGAGATATACTCTGGCACACCAATCCAGGTGATAGTGTGAGTTCAGTCTAATTTCAAATCAGGAAACCCCTTGAGCACGTAAATCCCAATTCGATTTAAAATTAAAATATCGAATAATTAAAAAGTAAGTTTTAAAAACGATTCATATTTGATGGTGCTTACTTTATAAAACATAATATCGAGACAGAAAGGAGAAACAGAACAATCTCAATTACCAATATTACATTGTTATAAAACTGCGTTAGGTATAATAGGATGAAGTTAAATTGATTTAATTATTTAAATGTAATATAATTTTCCGTTTTAAGACGTCTACCGAATCAGAAAAATTAATCATGTTGAAGTTATCATTGAAATCACTGCACATACATCGTAAAGTTTCATGAAGAGTGTAATTAAAACTGCACTGACTCAACTTGAAAAACAAAAATGTCTAGTTCCTCTCCTTGGGATGTTAAAATTTGGAGGTGAGATGAGATATTCCGAATTAATCTCGCCACGAAGTAATTTATATAGAAACATGACATTAAGCATCATTCTTCTGCTTCTTAGGGAAGGTAGTAAAATAATTTTAAGGCGTATTTCATACGATGGAATCATAATATTGGGGTTCCAACGACTATGAAATAAAGCAAAAACTGTTTTTGAACGGATTCTATGGCGTCGATGTAGACATTATATTGTGGGTTCTATACAACTGATGCATATTCAAGAATTGGCCTTACGAGAGAGGTATATAATAATTTAGTAGTAAAGGGATCACTGAATTCTTTAGCCCATCTTTTAATGAAACCAAGGACTCCTCTTGCCTTATTTATCACCATATTAACGTGGAGATTGAAGCGAAGTTTTGAATCCATAATAACAACAAGATCGAGAAAACTGGAAACTATTTCTAAGTTAGTGTTATTTATAGTGTAATTTATGTTATTAGCAGATCTTCGCGAGAATGTCATTTACTTACATTTTTTTAAGTTGAGATTTAATATATTTAAGCTACACCAGTCCACAAGTCTATTTAGATCAGATTGTAAAAGATGTCGTTCTTCGGGTGATTTGTAACAAAGAAAAAGTTTCACGTCATCAGCGTACATTAAGACGTTACAGTGTTTTATTACCGAAGGAAGATCATTAATGAATAGTAAAAACAAAACCGGTCCAAGATGACTGCCCTGAGGAACGCCAGAAGTGACCGAAATACTTTTTGAAAGAGAATTCATATATAAAGCCTTTTGAGTACGTCTAGATAAATACGAATTTATCCAATTTAATAATGTGACAGGAAACCCAATAAGGTGGAGTTTTTTCAAAAGAAGATTATGATTAACACTGTCGAAAGCTTTGCTAAAGTCCGTATAAATAACATCAGTCTGCAGTCCCAAAGTAAAACCATTTATAACACGCGTAGTAAACTCTAAGAGGTTTGTTGTAGTGGACTTTCCCTTCAGAAAACCATGTTGAAAGACAGAAATGGTGGAAGACACGGAGTGGGTTAATTGATCAGTTATGATTTTCTCAAATAACTTAGGGATTGCACTTACGTTTGCAATTCCTCGATAGTTAGAAACATCTATCTTGGAGCCAGATTTATGAAGGGGTATAATATAAGAATCCTTCCATATAATAGGAAAATTACCACTATGCAAAGAAATATTAAAAATGTTTGCTAGAGGAGTACACAGGATTGTAGCACATTGCTTTAAAATACAGCTTGGAATTTTATCAGGGCCGGTCGTAAACGAAGATTTTACTTGTCGAAGATAACACATAACAATATTTGTGTCAATTACAGGAGTTTCAAAAGAGATAACTGGCGGGAGAAAAGGATACACCGTGCTAGTATTAAATGGTTTATCGGAGTAAGTTGATTTAAAGAAGTTTGAAAACATGCTAGAAAACAAAACTATAGAAAAGTTTTGGATAATTATCTCATTCATAAGTGCAATTCGGAACTTTCATAGTTTCAGCTATGTCGTCTGTGCATTTGGTTTTGCTTTATTTGGCTGATGTTTTCAATCTTCTCCTTCGGCCAGTCATCAACTAAATACTTCGTCATTAGCAAGACGGTTGAGTGTGCATCGAAAAACTCTCTGAGTACGAGTTCAATTCAATTTACTCATATCAGTGCCTTTCAACTTTGCTTTCAACTTTGCTTTCAATGTAGCTGACATATTTTGTATCTTCTACTGCAGCACAGCGTGTATAATCTCTCAGCTTATTCAACTTATTCGCCTAGAATATCTCTTGGTGATATATACTTTTTGTTGCTGAGCATGTATTTATGTTGTATAGCTTTAATAATTTTTATTGAAAATTCTTTAACACTGCACTTTTTACGCCATAACATCTGTACCCTTCAAGAGCACACCTTAATTTTATATCGTTCGAAAGGTACACGTACAAAAAACCAAAATAAAGAAACTGAAAAAAAATTAAAGCGTCTGTTGTTGGCATGGCATTAAACTTTCAAATTAACAATAAGTCAATTTACAGCAATTTTTTTTTAGTTTTATATTTTATCCTTTAAATAGAGGAGATATCTATTCCAATGATACCTTAGTTAATAAAATCTGATTTAAATTGACTGAGCTACGTTGCCTAAAAATATGCCTTATTTTGGCATTCGAATGGCTGTGGCTCCGCAAAAAAATTTTTAACATTAAACTCCGGAATCGGTTTTCTTAACAAAAAACCAACCTAAAAACAGATTTTGAGCTGAATCGGAGATAGTCAGTGCGACTGATAGGTCATCTCAATCTGAAATGGGCGATATACATAAAAATCAAATGCGTGTGCGTTAGTGTCGCTAAAACTCGAAAACGGCTCGCCGATTTTGATAATTTTTTTTGCGTTTAGTTCACCTCATATCATGGAAGGTTTAGAGAAAAATAAAATTTTGCCACACCCCCTTTTACCACCAACAAATCAAATAGCTTTTTGTATAAAAATTTTGTTTATGGGAAGTATTCGAATAGCTTTGGAGTTATAAGCCGCAGAGCCTCGGAATTCGATATTCGACCACAATTTGCACGTACCGCTTCACTGATAAAATTTTATGGTAGTTGGGCAAGGGGGCGTGGCACCTCTCATACACATCAAGTTTGCGATATCGAGTAGCTTTGTAGTTATATGCCCCACAGCCTCAGAATTCGGTATTCGAACTCAATTTACGCATGCAGTTTTACTGATAACACCATATGGATTGGCACAAGTGGGCGTGGCATTTACCATACAACCTAAATTAGAGAAATTCAACAGGTTTTGAGTTATTGGTCGCACTGCAATGGAATTCAGTATTCGACCACAATTTACATATGCAGCTTCACTGATAACATTTTATTGGCGTTTGGCAACGGGGCCGCAACACGGTTAAGTAAAACTCGAGGACTCAGTTTTAAGATTTCAATATTGTGAAATTATCAAGGTAAGTTCGACAGATTTGAGTTACTGTGAAAACAATTCCGTGTCGTTTTTATGTGTTTATTAAAATGCCAAAGAGAGGACGAGCTAACATAGATCGTCGAAGTAAGTCGAATGAGTGGCAAGATACTCCACGTGCAAACCGTCATAATCGCTTACTAAGAGCTACAATCATCGAAGAGGTCTTTTCAGATACGGAAAGTGTTTACAGGTTCGGGGATTGCTTTGGCTTTATCTATTTTACTATATCTTGAACATTAGAACAATATGTAAGAACTCATAAAACAGTTTTTAATGCCATATAACATATTGACCATGACAGTTTATTTATAATTAATAATTACTTACTTACTTACTTAGTTTGCGCTACAACCGTATGTTGGTCTTGGCCTCATCTAGAATTTGCGCCAGTCATTTCTGTCTTTCGCTTGCTGGCGCCAGTTGAAAATTCCAAATTTCGTCAAGTTGTCCTCTACTTGGTCTTTCCAATGAAGATACGGTCATCCTTTTCTGCGTTGACCGCCGCTGGGTACCGAATCGAATGTTTTCTTCACTGGAGCATCGTCTTTCATGCGCTGAACATGACCAAGCTTGACTATGTCGATGTCAGCGTACAGCTCATACAGTTCATCATTCCACCGTATTCGGTACTCGCCATTGACGCAGATTGGTCAGTAAATCTTATGAAGAATCTTTCTCTCGAATGCTCCTAAAGTGTTTTCATCTAAACTGCTCAGCGTCCAGGTTTGTGATGCATAAAGTAGGACGGGCATGATGAGCGATTTATAGAGCGTGATTTTCGTTCGTCGAGAGAGGGCTCTGCTTCTCAATTGCCTACTGAGTTCAAAGTAACACCTGTTGGCAAGAGTTATTCTTCGTTTGATCTCATTGCTGATGTCGTTGGTTGAGTTAATGCTGGATCCCAGACAAACGAAGTCCTTCACAACCTTGAAGGAGGTATTGTCAACTGTAACGTGGGTTCCAAGACGCAGGGACTATTTGTTTGTTGACATCAAGTATTTCGTCTTATCTGCATTCACTGCCAGACCCATTCGACTTGACTCTCTTTCTAATCTGGATAATGCTGCACTGACTTCACGCGTATTATGGCCAATGATATCTATGTCATCAGCATACGCAAGCAGCATAACACTCTCGTAGAATATTGTACCACTACGTCTCAGATCAGCAGCTTAGATGATCTTTTCCATCATTAGGTTGAAAAAGTCGCACGATAAGGAATCACCTTGTGTGAAACCTCGTTTGGTAATAAATGGTGGAGAGAGGTCCTTCCCGATTTTAACTGCGCTGCTGGTGTTGCTCAGTGCCATCCTGCAAAGTCGTATTAGTTTTGCAGGAATACCAAATTCAGACATGGTGGAGTACAGGTGCTTCCTTATTGGGCTGTCGAAGACGGCGTTATAGTCGACAAAAATATGGTAGGTGTCGACTTGTTTTTCTTGAGTTGTGACGAAGCAAAACAGGCACTAGTTTTGCCGCACATGTTACTACCACAAGCAAACACGCAAAAACACATTAGAAGAGTCAACAACACGACAACAAAACAATAACAACGAAACAACAACAACATGAATACAATTATCAACAACAATCGCTACTTACATACATTACATATATATATATTAGGGCGGGTCAAATTCTGGCTCAGCGAAATTCGTAAAATACATGTAATTTCAAGACTTTTTCTCCACTACAGCATATACAAATTCTGAAAAAAAGCTGTGCGGACTTTCGTAAATAGATTCATACACATACATTCATACATTCATATTTTATAATTGAGAACAAAATCTATTTACAGCACAGCTTTTTTTCAGAATTTGTATATGCTGTAGTGGAGAAAAAGTCTTGAAATTACATGTATTTTACGAATTTCGCTGAGCCAGAATTTGACCCGCCCTAATATATATATATATTGTTGTATATATATATATATATATATATATATATATTTCTTATTGAACTGAATAATTATAATATATAAGATGAATTAATTTTATTGTTAAGTTCTTGAAGCAACAAATGAATTTCTTATTTACTTTATTTATTTCAAATAGAAATTACTTTAAATTATATTAAATTGCATAAAATAAGACAAATACTATATAATTCTAATTTTGAACAACGCACCCTGTGCCAACATAAATGTTTAAGAGTTATTTGTATATAAGGCATGAGCAACATTTGATTAAGCGCCAACGGGACAGCGAGTACTTCGATGGGTGACCAGCAACACTACTGAGCGGTGTCAACATGCTACCAAAAACATGAGTACGAATAGCTAACAGCGAAACAGTCAAGCTACCAACAATTAGCAACATTTGATTAAGCGCCAACGGGACCGCGAGTACTTCGATGGGTGACCAGCAACACTACTGAGCGGTGTCAACATGTTACCAAAAACATGAGTACGAATAAATAACAGCGAAACAGTCAAGCTACCAACAATTAGCAACTTTTGATTAAGCGCCAACGGGACCGCGAGTACTTCGATGGGTGACCAGCAACACGACAAGCATGTTTCCAAGAAAAACCACTGAGCGTTATCAACATGTCGAGGAGAGCATGAGTAGCAGAGCATGGCAACACCAATGAGCGGTGTCAACATGTTAACGAAGACATGAGTATAACTAGCTAACAGCAATGCTGCTACGTTAGCAGAGGTATGCAATAAATTTGATCAAGGTATATTCAACATGGTAGTGTTGTCCCAGAGAGGTGAGTACCATAGCTGTCAAACATAAGAAGAGCGTAAAAGACAATGAATAAGAACTTGAACCAGGGATGGAATTATAGCCACAATTGTGCTATTTTCCGTACTTTCGAGATCAGACGAGAGTTTAGGCACGTACGTTTTCATTTCGGACTATTTAAATTTATCGGAGTTAAAAAAACCAAGTTGCATGTAAATTTAATTAATGTAATTTTCGATTTTTGATGCACTTTGTTGCTTTCTTTGACATTTCGTTATTCTTATCAGTGCTAGTAAAGTTACTTCAACATAATAACACTACTCCAAAAAATTTGGAAATTTTCACTATAACACATAGCGATAACATTTTTTACAGTGAATTTTTCATCGAATCCAAATATCGTAATATTTATTTTCGATTAGTCAAAATTTTTTATATAAATTGGCAAATATTAAAAAAAAATCCACTGTTGAGAGCAATAATTTACAAAAAAGCTTGTAAAAATTGTTCTTTTCTTTCAATGAATTATTGTATATTGAAGAGTATAGTCAAACCAAAAATTTTAAGGTATAAAATGTGCCAACAGTGTTTTGGCACTAAAACAAAAATTCTATGTTTGGAGGTCAATAAAAGTTATAATAAAACATAATTAAAAAATTTGATTATGCCTAAATGTTGGTAAAAGTAAGGAATTTATCTTTTTAGAAGATTTGGATATATGTTTTTTTAAAAATAAAAAAATACCAGCAAAAACATGTTTTTTTAACAAAAAGGACCTTCAGGAGAATCAGAAACGCTCCGATAAATTTTCTCTGATATGAAAAAAAGTATACAGAAATTGTTGTTATGATTTCCACTATCTTTAGAGACCCCGAACGGCAGAATCCAAATTTTGACCCGGTCTAATATATATGTCTATAGAAAAGTCGTAATTTACAAAATTATAGCATTTGAAGATACACATTTTAAAAATCTTTATTTTTCATGTATTCAGCCCTATCCGGAATAACTTTTCACGCAGAATCGAAAAAGGGAGTTTTCATTTTTAAGATAAAGCTAAAGAAAAGTTTGAAAATTTTTAATGCAATTTTGTCCATCAACGGTTTGTCAACAAAATTGCATTAAAAATCTTCAAAATGTTCATAAGCTTTATCTTAAAAATGAAAACTCCCTTTTTCGATTTCCCGTGAAAAATTATTCCCGATTGGGCTGATTTAGTATCACTAATTTGCAAAACATGAATAAAATTTTTAAAGTGCCTTTTGCCTTGTTTTTAAAATAACTTGATTTAAAAATGTATTACAAACGAATTTTATACAAAAAGCATACACTAAAAGAAAACAATTTTTACTCTCTGAGGTTTGCCATTGTCTGCAGAGGGGTGACGACCGAACAGAAAAATTAATTCAATTGAAAAAACTTTTCTGTCCGAGTTGGAATTGAACCCGGGCTACCGCGGTTCTTTAGCTTAGGGCCACGCACTCTACCCACTAGGCTACGGCCGCCACATGGGACATAATGGAGCATTCACATATATTTTTCCTGGCTGGCGAGACGACAACCCTTGGCGAAATTATGCCCTGGATCAGTTTGTGTATCATAGTAGCAATTAGTCAATTTTTAGTGAGGCATTATGTTGTGTTTTTTAAATGCGTTATTAAATTGTCCATGGACCATAATCTTACCAATAATCTTCCAAATTCTTACCAATACATTGCATATTAAATTATTTATCAATAAAAAAACGAAAACTTTCAGCAAAAATGACAATTTTTCAAACGCCACCATTTTATTATTTTTTGATCAATTTCAGTAAAAGTGGTCTTTTCTATAATAACACTCTTACAAAAACAGGAAAATTTTTGATTTTTGGTTTCAGCTGACGCTCCTTTTTTAGTGTAAGTAAAATTTTTTAAAAAAGGTACTATTTTTCTCTGCATTTCGGCACAATCTGAAAAATTCCACTTTCATCCCTGGCTTGAACACATTGAAGACAGTTGACAGACAACTGATTGTGAAAATATTGTGGAACAAGCAACGTTTCAGCGATAGCGTATTTCTTCACGAGGCACACAAAAAAATGTTCCAATCTCTTTTTGAAGAAACTTTCGATAAATTACACAATTTTTTTTGGTTTAACTTTATCAATTAAATCAATTTAATTCACAAAAATTCACAACAAAATTTCAATTGACAAGTTTTGTTGTTTGCTTTGTTTTTTTTTCGTAAACAACGAAATTTGACAGCTAAGTTACCCACCACAGGAGACAATTTTATCTACTAACACTACCTCATTATATATACCTTGAATTTGATGATGAGAAGACAGTCAGTTGCTGACAGACAGTTGAGCTGAGCGGTTGAGCTTACGGAAGAGTTGCTGACAGACAGTTGAGCCGTGCGGTTGAGCCTACAGAGGAGTTGCTGACAGACAGTTGAGCCGTGCGGTTGAGCCTACAGAGGAGTGGCTGACGAACCACCAAAGCGAGCGGAAGTGCAAAAGGGATTAGCTGCCGAACCATATTAAGATAGAGGAACCATAAAGGAATACACACAGAAGTAAGATTGTGTTAAAGTGATTGGGTTATTTAGACAAGTGGCGAGGATAACAGGCGAGACAAAGACTGAGGACGAACCTTACTCCTAATCAAGGGACAACTGGGTTTAGCTTTGGAGGCGCAGCGTCAGCTCGCAAGGGACAACTGGGTTTAGCTTTGGAGGTGCAGCGTCAGCTCGCAAGGGACAACTGGTTTTAGCTTTGGAGGCGCAGCGTCAGCTCGCAAGGGACAACTGGGTTTTAGCTTTGGAGGCGCAGCGCCAGCTCGCAAGGGACAACTGGGTTTTAGCTTTGGAGGCGCAGCGTCAGCTCGCAAGGGACAACTGGTTATAGCTTCGGAGGCGCAGCGTCAGCTCGCAAGGGACAACGGGTTTCAGTTTAGTGAGGCATAGCGTCAGTTCTCAAGGGGCATCATCCTAGCTGGGAGCGCAGTATCAGAGCGTAAGGGGAAGAGTAGTATTAGTAACGCACCGGCTGGACATAAGGACTGTAACCAAGACGCCAGAGTTTCCGCCCACTCAACACGCCAACGCCCATTAAAATCAATCACCATCGCATTGCTCACTATATCGCCTTACTATCACTATTACCTAGTTTATACGTAAAATATTGTAAGAAATCAAACTTAAAACGTTAAATAAAAGCTTTATTTGGGAGAACCTGAAACAAATAAATCTATTTTTTTGTGACGAATCCTGGACACGACTGAGAATACTCAGCTATAGAGCCGGAAGACCGGCAGCTTCGTTACATGGCGCCCGAGCAGGGACCCTTCCAAATATAGTAAAGTGAGCAATTGTGCAGTGATTTAAAAGTGGTCGACTGGCATACGCAGAAAAGATAACAGCAACAAAGATTGAGATAAACAAAAAAAAAAAGGATTTTCTGCAACGTTGGAGAAGTATATTAGGAAAATAATCTAAATTGTCAAGAAAAAAAAAAAATCCAGAAAAGACGATAACAGAAGAATTTGCAGAATTTACAAGAATCTACAAGAAAGTCATCATGGTTAAGACCACGTGGGTGTACTCGCTTCGACGAGAAGATCTCTTGAGCTATGCTGAGGAATTTAAATTTGATGCAGAAGGCTTGGTAGAAGAGCTGCGGAAACGGTTCGCAGCCCAGATCAATGCAAACAGTTACGAACCGAAGCAGGAGAAACGGCTGGCCGAACTGGAGGTCAAACACCGCCGAGGGTGTTCACCAGCGCCAGTAACATCTAACGAGACAAACAAAACGCCAGCTATAACGATAACAAAATCTTTCCAAGAGGCGCAAGGCACACATAGAGAGGCGAAAGAGGAAGAAGCAAGGGCAGCCGGGATGTCGAACTACCAGACGCGGCCACTACCATATGCGGACGCCCAGAGAAGTGGGTTACGCCCGTCATTTTACAGCGATACCATAGATCGAGTGAAGAAGTGGTCAGTGAGTTTGGGGTGAGTGACGGGACGGAAGACGCTCTAGCCTTCATTGAGCGAGTCGAGAAGCTTGTGGAGGTATATGATCTGAATATAGATTTGTTGCCACGGTGCATGCCTGAGGTGCTATACGAACAAGCACTCCACTGGTACCGCAACAATAACGCACACTGGAACAACTGGCAGAGCTTCAAGACGGACTTTCTGGGTTTCTTCTTACCAGCTAGGTTCTTAGAGCGGCTGAAAGATGAAATACGCCGCCGGCAACAATTCGCAGGTGAGAAGTTTAAGGATTTCGTCATAGCCATCCAGAACCTGATGCGCCATGGTAGTCTCAGCAAGGAGCAACAATTAGAGCGGATCTATAGAAATAGCAGCCACGAGCTTCAATTTTATGTGAAGAGAAGAGAGTTCTCAAGCTTGGCGGAGCTTATCAATTTGGCACACGACTTTGAAGACTTAGAGCGGTCGAACAAAAACCACCACCTTGCAGAGGTTCAGATGAGAGAGGCAGGTAGCAAGCAGTCGTCACAGGTTGCATACATCGATCCACACACAGCTTGCCGACGCTGCGGACAGGTCGGTCATTTAGCACGCCACTGCCAGAACAAAGGTGTGAATTTCTGCTGGCAATGTGGAAAAATGAATATTCGGACTTACAACTGCTGCCGTCGAAGACAGGGAAACGACGGAAGGCCCCCTCTACGTCGAGGAGAGTGGAGGCCCAATTTTGTGGAGTCTCGACAGCATTAGATGGTCTTCGAGTAGAAGAAGGCCGCATAGTGGCCACAGTAGCACTCGATGACGTCTGGATGGAGGCTACTTTGAACACAGGGGCGACAAGGAGTTTCATCAGCCAATATTATGCAGACAAGCTGCGGACTACGTTAAATATCATACCTACCAAAACGCAGATAAATTTAGCTGATGGAAGCAGACAAGAAGTTACAGAGGCGTTAGAAGCTGAGGTATCCCTGGGTGAGAACTATGTGCGGTTGGCGATACTCATCCTTCCTGAAGTGTTGGACGATTTGATCCTTGGGATGGATTTTCTGTACAGCATCGGGACTTCAATACGATGTAGGGATTTTTCCCTAGATCTGCCAAGAGATCACAGGATCACAGAAAAGTTTTGAATTGCGTCGCAGCAGCACCTGAGTCATCAGCTGTCATCGCAGCAGCACCTGCGTCATCAACTGCCGTCGCAGCAACACCTGCGTCATCAACTGCCGTCGTAGCAGCACCTGCGTCATCAACTGCCGTCGCAGCAGCACCTGCGTCATCAACTGCGTCATCAACTGCCGTCGCAGCAGCACCTGCATCACCAACTGCCGTCGCAGCAGCACCTGCGTCATCAAATGCCGTCGCAGCAGCACCTGCATCATCAACTGCCGTCGCAGCAGCACCTGCGTCATCAACTGCCGTCGCAGCAGCACCTGCATCACTAACTGCCGTCGCAGCAGCACCTGCGTCACCAACGGCCGTCGCAGCAGCACCTGCATCATCAACTTCCGTCGCAGCAGCACCTACGTCACCAACTGCCGTCGCAGCAGCACCTGCATCATCAACTGCCGTCGCAGCCGCACCTACGTCATCAACTGCCGATGCAAGCGTTACCGCAAGAAAAGAAGTCAACAGGAAAAGAGCAAGAAGAAGAGGTCGCAGAGAAAATAAGTCAAAAGCCGCAAAAGTCGCAGAAGCACCTGCGTCACCAACTGCCGCTGCAGCAGCACCTGCATCATCATCAACTGCCGTCGCAGCAGCACCTGTGGTACCAACTGTGAGACTAAGGTCAGCTACACCTGCACTGAAAATTGTGCAACAAAGTAATATCGCACAACACACAAAAATTAAACCAGACATTGAAAATTTTGAAGTTAAAACCTTTTTGGAGAAAGAGCTGAAAAGTTTTGAGGCAATCCAGGGAGTTTCGAATGTCGCCACGCACCGCATCGTGATGCGCGACGAAAGTCCAATCAAGCAGAGATATTTCCCCAAAAATCCAGCCATGCAACGTATAATCGACACCGAAATAGATGAGTTGCTCGAGAAAAGATGTATAGAGCCTTCGCGAAGCCCACACAGTGCACCCATAGTGCTAGTAAAGAAAAAAACTGGACAATGGCGGTTATGCGTTGACTACCGCCAGTTGAATGCGAGGTCTGTACCAGACGCTTACCCCCTCCCGAGAATCAATCATATTTTGGATAGGCTCAAAAATGCAAAGTTTATAAGCAGCATCGATTTGAAGAACGGGTATTGGCAGATACCCATGGAGGAAAACAGCAAGCAATGCACGGCATTTACCGTTCCGGGTCGAGGACTTTATCAATGGTGCGTGATGCCATTTGGACTCCATTCCGCACCTGCCACCTTCCAGCGGGCCTTAGACACAGTCATTGGAACAGACATGGACCCACACGCATTCGCTTATCTTGACGATATAGTCGTCACCGGGACTACGTTGGAGCAACATATGGAAAACCTGAGGGAAGTATTCCGTCGACTGAAAGAAGCCAATCTGCGCATCAACCCAGAGAAGTGCGAGTTTTTTAAGAAGAAAATAAAATATCTCAGTCACGTGGTAAGTGAAGAAGGCATTCACACGGACCCAGATAAGATTGCAGCCATAAAAGAATTGAGGCCCCCCAAAAACGTTCGCGAGTTACGAAGATGTCTCGGCATCGCCTCGTGGTACCGACGATTTGTACCAGAGTTCTCCAAAGTCTTTCATCCGCTTACCGCATTACTACGAAAAGGGAAGCATTTCAAGTGGGGAGCTGAGCAGCAAGCCACGTTTGATGATCTAAAGAGAAGGCTCACAGAGGCACCTGTCCTCGGATGCCCAGACTTTAATAAAAAATTCACTCTTCTGACCGACGCCTGCGATTATGGCTTAGGAGCTGTCCTCACGCAGAATATAGATGGTACAGAGAGAGTTATCGCATACGCAAGTTGCCACTTAAACAAAGCCGAAGTAAACTACTCAGCGACAGAAAAGGAGTGCCTGGCAATTGTGTGGGCGATACGCAAAATGAGACCTTATCTGGAAGGCTATGCATTTACTGTCATAACCGATCATCTCTCACTCAAATGGATGAACTCTATCGAGAGCCCGTCAGGTCGAATAGCGCGATGGACACTTGAATCGCAGCAATACACATATGATGTAAAGTATCGGAAGGGTACACAGAATGTCGTCGCCGATGCTCTTTCTGGACAACCCCTCGAAGCTACTTGCAGCTGCGCTGTAGAACAAAGTGATCAGAAGTACCATGTGCATGGTACGAACGACGCATAAACGAAGTCAAGACTAGTCCGGACCAACACCCAGAGTACATTATTGAAAACGGAAAGTTGTACCGCCATTTTCCCCGAACGGTTGGCGACGAAGATAGTGCGCCATGGAAATTGTGCGTACCCAGTTATCTCAGAAACCGCGTTATGATGGAAAACCACGATGTTCCTACCGCTGGCCACTTAGGAATACGCAAAACTATAGCCAGGGTGGCAAACAAATATTACTGGCCAGGTATGTTTCGTAGCATAAGTCAGTACGTCAGAGGATGCAAAAGTTGCCAAAGTTATAGAGTGAGCCAACAACAACCAGCAGGAAAGATGCTGACCCATCTTGCAGAGGAACCCTGGGCTACCGTTTGCGCCGATTTTGTGGGCCCACTGCCGATATCAAAACACAGGAATACGATGTTAATCGTGTTTGTCGACAAATTCTCAAAATGGACAGAAATGATGCCACTTCGGAAGGCAACAAGCGACCAACTGATAAAAGCGTTTAGAGAACGAATTTTGGCAAGATTTGGAGTGTCCAAAGTACTAATTACAGACAATGGTGTTCAATTTACGAGTCGTAGTTTCAACGTTTCTTACAAGATCTCGGAGTACAACAAAGGTACACAGCACCATACACACCACAGGAGAACCCTACAGAGCGTACAAATAGGACCATAAAGACAATGATAGCTCAATTTACAGAAGACCAACAGAACACGTGGGACGAGCTACTCCCCGAATTAACTCTCGCATATAACACTGGCGAATCGGAATCCACCGGTTATAGTCCTGCGTTCATAGTTCAAGGACGAGAGCCACGTCTTCCTAGAACACTTTTCGATGAATTTACCACGGGAACCGGCCAAGAGAAGATTTCCCCTACCGAACATGCAGCACGGCTACAAGGAGTGTTTAAGATTGCTAGAAGAAACATGGAGCAAGCCGCACAATCGCAAGCTAGACATTACAACTTAAGGCGCAGAACATGGAAACCAGAACTGGGCCAATTGGTGTGGGTGAAACAACACCACCTGTCAAAAGCAGCGGACCAATTTGCAGCAAAATTGGCACCTCGATTTGACGGCCCATATAAAGTAGAAGCATTTGTGTCCCCGGTCATCGTCCAGATAAGAAAGCCTGGTCAGAAGCGTACCCGCACTGCCCACCTTGCCGAACTTAAACCATACCACACCGTTTGACGCATAGTACCAGATCCGAATCTCCCGCAGCGGAGTAGTAACAACAAGCGTCGAACCTCCGGCGAAGCAAGGGGGGAATGTGACGAGGCAAAACAGGCACCAGTTTTGCCGCACATGTTACTACCACAAGCAAACACGCAAAAACACATTAGAAGAGTCAACAACACGACAACAAAACAATAAAACCAAACAGCAACAATAATACGAAGACAGCCAGAACATCAAAACGAAACAACAACAACATGAAGACAGCCAGAACATCAAAACGAAACAAAAACAACATGAATACAATTAACAACAACAATCGCTACTTACATACATTACATATATATATATATACATATATATATATATATATATATATATATTAGGGCGGGTCAATTTGTATGGACGAATTTTTTGGAGGTCTGGCTCAGCGAAATTCGTAAAATACATGTAATTTCAAGACTTTTTCTCCACTACAGATTTTTTTCTCAATTATAAAATATGAATGTATGAAATTTGAAAGAAGTGTATAAAATGTGTATAAAAAAGATTATTTGTGCTGTCATTTCTAAGGTAAATTTGGGCGCTGAATCTGAATCTGGCATTAAAAATACATTAAATCCAACTATCAATAGAAAAAATCGTGATTTTTTATCAAAATATCGTGATTTTTGGTCAAAAAATAAAAAAAATGTTGGAAAATTTGGCGCTGAATTCAAATCTCCCATTTAAATTACTCCAATTCTCGTTTACTATTTAGTACTATTTAGTACCAATTCTAGTACTCCAAGTCTCGTTTGCTCTCAGTTTTGGGCCTTTTTTCTCTCGATTCCATCGATGTCGCAATAAAACCACTTTTGTGTTTTTCAGTAACGTGTTTGGATGCTCTAGTCATCTCTTGGACATTTCGTTCGGTGCTTTGAATGTGGCATGGTATTTCGACGTTAATCATAACCTCATCAGAATCATAATAATCTTCAGTCAAATGTTGCAATGGAATGTCTCTTGTGTATGGCGGCTCGTGTAGAATATCATCATCATTCAAATCTATCATGTTGGAAAGGGGGTGCAGTCAAAATTGATTTTCGGTTTTTTGTATTCTCTCAATGTTGTCCGATCGAGATCACTTCGGATATGTTTTATTTTGTCGATTGCCATTTGACGTATAGGTTTCACATTGTGACAAACCATTGCTAGCAAAACATTTTCAGAGCTAGCAAAGTAGCAATTGGCTGACATTACACTATGAACAACGGAAAGTAAATTCGGTGGCAGATAATTCGTCCATTGTATAAATTTGAAGAACAAAACACTTCCGTATGCCATTGAATTGTAATATTTAACGTTGAAGTACATTGGAATGTACACTTTCATCACGTATGTGGCCAAAATTCGCAAGTTTTTTGACGGTTTGTCCGTAGTTATGTACGTACGTAAAATTCGAGCAGCTTTTGTTAACCACCTAGCATGATGTATTGGTCCCAACTTGATGTTTGCTAGATCAATTGATACTGAGCGAGTTGAAATCGCGTTTGCTAATTTGAGAAGATTTCTTGCATCTGTTGAGAAAGAACGTTCATCAAAATCTGGTGATGATGGTGGCATATTTTGGAGTGAAATTATCTCAAAATTATTGACAACCTGAAAAGCAGAATTTTTTTTTAATTCGTTAAATTATATAATTTATTTACTCAAAATAATCGTATTTTACTTGTATCGTATCGCAAATGCCTAAAACCGCTGCTAATCGTCCTGTTGACGTAGTTGGCCCTTTCGTGAAACTTTTTTCTAGTGTATTGTATAAATGACGAAACGGTAACTCATTGAAATGCAGCAAACATACACTCCAATGTAATGGCCTTTGTAAATGTTGTTCGAAAAGTCTTATTATACCACTTCTAATTCCAGTGTTAACAGGTTCACCGTCAGAACAGATAGCTACCAAATTATCTAATGACAAGCCGTTTTTATCAAAAAATTCAATAAGTTTATGCGTTTTTGCTTCTGCGGTTTCTTCTTCCACAATAATATGGCCCAAAAATCTGGAATCTGGCTCTCTTACAACAACTATATGCGGTTCTTTAATTTTGCGTGTATGAATTTTATTGTTGATAAATTCGGTAACTAATGTTTCGTCTGTTCTGCCATCGAAAGAAAATGCCAATAACGTGGAAGTATCTAATCGTTTTTTCAAGACCTCATTCCTACAACGATTGCGTTCTCTTTGAACTTTATTTTTATCGATAATTAACGTTTGATCATTTTTATCTTTTACGCTTAAATCTTTCAAAAGTGCAGATGCGAGTGCAGCCGCAGCTCTATTTGATATACCGTATCTATCGCATTCCATAGCAAAGTTTGATAAGGTTACGTTTTGCATATACGGCCCTCGAACAGCACCTGGAGCTGCCACTCCTTCTTCAAATTCAAAATCCATACTACTTGCACCCATTGATAATTCAGGTTGCCAAATCACCTCTGATCTAGTCACTTCTGTAGTTGTTACTGTTGTTAAACTTGGTTGTGGTAGCGTTTGAAGAAATTCAGTAATAGTGACATTTCTATCTGTCATCTGGTCCACAAAAAATGTTTTCATGAATAGTGGTAGTGGTGTATTTTGACATCTGCAATCCGTTGTTAATAAATTGCAATTACATGTTGAGACCCAAAACAAATTTCCTAGCAAACCACGAAAATCAACAAGAACATCGGGTGATTTGGATTTGTTTTTTGATGCTTCTCTATATTGAGCCATGAATCGGTCTAATTTGTTGCAAATGGATTTTCTCTGAATAATTGGCGTTGGAAGATTATTCCAAATTTCAACAATTTTATCCGCCACATGACGAGTAATTGATTGGAATGAAATGTGTGGGTTGTCTTCGAAATAGTGCTCTTGCATGAAAAAATAATGTAACAAAATATCGCCATACGTCGGTAGACGTTCAATTCTTTCGCTTCACCAAATAAAGTTTTATCATGCTGCAATATTGAAGTTATTTTACGGTCCAGCTCGGTTTGTGATGATGACGGTGAGGTTTCCATGATATAGCTTGTATTCTGAAATGTAATATTAAAAATAAAATATTAAAAATAAAATATAAGGAATTTCAATTTCAAATTTTCAAAATAAAGACAATTTTCCAACATTTTTTTTATTTTTTGACCAAAAATCACGATATTTTGAAAAAAAATCACGATTTTTTCTATTGATAGTTGGATTTAATGTATTTTTAATGCCAGATTCAGATTCAGCGCCCAAATTTACCTTAGAAATGACAGCACAAATAATCTTTTTTATACACATTTTATACACTTCTTTCAAATTTCATACATTCATATTTTATAATTGGGAAAAAAATCTATTTACGAAAGTCCGCACAGCTTTTTTTCAGAATTTGTATATGCTGTAGTGGAGAAAAAGTCTTGAAATTACATGTATTTTACGAATTTCGCTGAGCCAGACCACCAGGAGGTCTGGCTCATCGACCACCAGGAGGTCAGGCTCATCGAAATTCGTAAAATACATGTAATTTCAAGACTTTTTCTCCACTACAGCATATACAAATTCTGAAAAAAAGCTGTGCGGACTTTCGTAAATAGATTTTGTTCTCAATTATAAAATATGAATGTATGAAATTTGAAAGAAGTGTATAAAATGTGTATAAAAAAGATTATTTAAAAAAAGATTATCCAAAAAATTCGTCCATACAAATTGACCCGCCCTAATATATATATATATATATATCAAATTCTGGCTCAGCGAAATTCGTAAAATACATGTAATTTCAAGCCTTTTTCTCCACTACAGCATATACAAATTCTGAAAAAAAGCTGTGCGGACTTTCGTAAATAGATTTTGTTCTCAATTATAAAATATGAATGTATGAATGTATGTGTATGAATCTATTTACGAAAGTCCGCACAGCTTTTTTTCAGAATTTGTATATGCTGTAGTGGAGAAAAAGTCTTGAAATTACATGTATTTTACGAATTTCGCTGAGCCAGAATTTGACCCGCCCTAATATATATATATATTGTTGTATATATATATATATATATATATATATATATATATATATATATATATATATATATTTCTTATTGAACTGAATAATTATAATATATAAGATGAATTAATTTTATTGTTAAGTTCTTGAAGCAACAAATGAATTTCTTATTTACTTTATTTATTTCAAATAGAAATTACTTTAAATTATATTAAATTGCATAAAATAAGACAAATACTATACAATTCTAATTTTGAACAACGCACCCTGTGCCAACATAAATGTTTAAGAGTTATTTGTATATAAGGCATGAGCAACATTTGATTAAGCGCCAACGGGACAGCGAGTACTTCGATGGGTGACCAGCAACACTACTGAGCGGTGTCAACATGCTACCAAAAACATGAGTACGAATAGCTAACAGCGAAACAGTCAAGCTACCAACAATTAGCAACATTTGATTAAGCGCCAACGGGACCGCGAGTACTTCGATGGGTGACCAGCAACACTACTGAGCGGTGTCAACATGTTACCAAAAACATGAGTACGAATAAATAACAGCGAAACAGTCAAGCTACCAACAATTAGCAACATTTGATTAAGCGCCAACGGGACCGCGAGTACTTCGATGGGTGACCAGCAACACGACAAGCATGTTTCCAAGAAAAACCACTGAGCGTTATCAACATGTCGACGAGAGCATGAGTAGCAGAGCATGGCAACACCAATGAGTGGTGTCAACATGTTAACGAAGACATGAGTATAACTAGCTAACAGCAATGCTGCTACGTTAGCAGAGGTATGCAATAAATTTGATGATGAGAAGACAGTCAGTTGCTGACAGACAGTTGAGCTGAGCGGTTGAGCTTACGGAAGAGTTGCTGACAGACAGTTGAGCCGTGCGGTTGAGCCTACAGAGGAGTTGCTGACAGACAGTTGAGCCGTGCGGTTGAGCCTACAGAGGAGTGGCTGACGAACCACCAAAGCGAGCGGAAGTGCAAAAGGGATTAGCTGCCGAACCATATTAAGATAGAGGAACCATAAAGGAATACACACAGAAGTAAGATTGTGTTAAAGTGATTGGGTTATTTAGACAAGTGGCGAGGATAACAGGCGAGACAAAGACTGAGGACGAACCTTACTCCTAATCAAGGGACAACTGGGTTTAGCTTTGGAGGCGCAGCGTCAGCTCGCAAGGGACAACTGGGTTTAGCTTTGGAGGTGCAGCGTCAGCTCGCAAGGGACAACTGGTTTTAGCTTTGGAGGCGCAGCGTCAGCTCGCAAGGGACAACTGGGTTTTAGCTTTGGAGGCGCAGCGCCAGCTCGCAAGGGACAACTGGGTTTTAGCTTTGGAGGCGCAGCGTCAGCTCGCAAGGGACAACTGGTTATAGCTTCGGAGGCGCAGCGTCAGCTCGCAAGGGACAACGGGTTTCAGTTTAGTGAGGCATAGCGTCAGTTCTCAAGGGGCATCATCCTAGCTGGGAGCGCAGTATCAGAGCGTAAGGGGAAGAGTAGTATTAGTAACGCACCAGCTGGACATAAGGACTGTAACCAAGACGCCAGAGTTTCCGCCCACTCAACACGCCAACGCCCATTAAAATCAATCACCATCGCATTGCTCACTATATCGCCTTACTATCACTATTACCTAGTTTATACGTAAAATATTGTAAGAAATCAAACTTAAAACGTTAAATAAAAGCTTTATTTGGGAGAACCTGAAACAAATAAATCTATTTTTTTGTGACGAATCCTGGACACGACTGAGAATACTCAGCTATAGAGCCGGAAGACCGGCAGCTTCGTTACATGGCGCCCGAGCAGGGACCCTTCCAAATATAGTAAAGTGAGCAATTGTGCAGTGATTTAAAAGTGGTCGACTGGCATACGCAGAAAAGATAACAGCAACAAAGATTGAGATAAACAAAAAAAAAAAAGGATTTTCTGCAACGTTGGAGAAGTATATTAGGAAAATAATCTAAATTGTCAAGAAAAAAAAAAAATCCAGAAAAGACGATAACAGAAGAATTTGCAGAATTTACAAGAATCTACAAGAAAGTCATCATGGTTAAGACCACGTGGGTGTACTCGCTTCGACGAGAAGATCTCTTGAGCTATGCTGAGGAATTTAAATTTGATGCAGAAGGCTTGGTAGAAGAGCTGCGGAAACGGTTCGCAGCCCAGATCAATGCAAACAGTTACGAACCGAAGCAGGAGAAACGGCTGGCCGAACTGGAGGTCAAACACCGCCGAGGGTGTTCACCAGCGCCAGTAACATCTAACGAGACAAACAAAACGCCAGCTATAACGATAACAAAATCTTTCCAAGAGGCGCAAGGCACACATAGAGAGGCGAAAGAGGAAGAAGCAAGGGCAGCCGGGATGTCGAACTACCAGACGCGGCCACTACCATATGCGGACGCCCAGAGAAGTGGGTTACGCCCGTCATTTTACAGCGATACCATAGATCGAGTGAAGAAGTGGTCAGTGAGTTTGGGGTGAGTGACGGGACGGAAGACGCTCTAGCCTTCATTGAGCGAGTCGAGAAGCTTGTGGAGGTATATGATCTGAATATAGATTTGTTGCCACGGTGCATGCCTGAGGTGCTATACGAACAAGCACTCCACTGGTACCGCAACAATAACGCACACTGGAACAACTGGCAGAGCTTCAAGACGGACTTTCTGGGTTTCTTCTTACCAGCTAGGTTCTTAGAGCGGCTGAAAGATGAAATACGCCGCCGGCAACAATTCGCAGGTGAGAAGTTTAAGGATTTCGTCATAGCCATCCAGAACCTGATGCGCCATGGTAGTCTCAGCAAGGAGCAACAATTAGAGCGGATCTATAGAAATAGCAGCCACGAGCTTCAATTTTATGTGAAGAGAAGAGAGTTCTCAAGCTTGGCGGAGCTTATCAATTTGGCACACGACTTTGAAGACTTAGAGCGGTCGAACAAAAACCACCACCTTGCAGAGGTTCAGATGAGAGAGGCAGGTAGCAAGCAGTCGTCACAGGTTGCATACATCGATCCACACACAGCTTGCCGACGCTGCGGACAGGTCGGTCATTTAGCACGCCACTGCCAGAACAAAGGTGTGAATTTCTGCTGGCAATGTGGAAAAATGAATATTCGGACTTACAACTGCTGCCGTCGAAGACAGGGAAACGACGGAAGGCCCCCTCTACGTCGAGGAGAGTGGAGGCCCAATTTTGTGGAGTCTCGACAGCATTAGATGGTCTTCGAGTAGAAGAAGGCCGCATAGTGGCCACAGTAGCACTCGATGACGTCTGGATGGAGGCTACTTTGAACACAGGGGCGACAAGGAGTTTCATCAGCCAATATTATGCAGACAAGCTGCGGACTACGTTAAATATCATACCTACCAAAACGCAGATAAATTTAGCTGATGGAAGCAGACAAGAAGTTACAGAGGCGTTAGAAGCTGAGGTATCCCTGGGTGAGAACTATGTGCGGTTGGCGATACTCATCCTTCCTGAAGTGTTGGACGATTTGATCCTTGGGATGGATTTTCTGTACAGCATCGGGACTTCAATACGATGTGGGGATTTTTCCCTAGATCTGCCAAGAGATCACAGGATCACAGAAAAGTTTTGAATTGCGTCGCAGCAGCACCTGAGTCATCAGCTGCCATCGCAGCAGCACCTGCGTCATCAACTGCCGTCGCAGCAACACCTGCGTCATCAACTGCCGTCGTAGCAGCACCTGCGTCATCAACTGCCGTCGCAGCAGCACCTGCGTCATCAACTGCGTCATCAACTGCCGTCGCAGCAGCACCTGCATCACCAACTGCCGTCGCAGCAGCACCTGCGTCATCAAATGCCGTCGCAGCAGCACCTGCATCATCAACTGCCGTCGCAGCAGCACCTGCGTCATAAACTGCCGTCGCAGCAGCACCTGCATCACTAACTGCCGTCGCAGCAGCACCTGCGTCACCAACGGCCGTCGCAGCAGCACCTGCATCATCAACTTCCGTCGCAGCAGCACCTACGTCACCAACTGCCGTCGCAGCAGCACCTGCATCATCAACTGCCGTCGCAGCCGCACCTACGTCATCAACTGCCGATGCAAGCGTTACCGCAAGAAAAGAAGTCAACAGGAAAAGAGCAAGAAGAAGAGGTCGCAGAGAAAATAAGTCAAAAGCCGCAAAAGTCGCAGAAGCACCTGCGTCACCAACTGCCGCTGCAGCAGCACCTGCGTCATCATCAACTGCCGTCGCAGCAGCACCTGTGGTACCAACTGTGAGACTAAGGTCAGCTACACCTGCACTGAAAATTGTGCAACAAAGTAATATCGCACAACACACAAAAATTAAACCAGACATTGAAAATTTTAAAGTTAAAACCTTTTTGGAGAAAGAGCTGAAAAGTTTTGAGGCAATCCAGGGAGTTTCGAATGTCGCCACGCACCGCATCGTGATGCGCGACGAAAGTCCAATCAAGCAGAGATATTTCCCCAAAAATCCAGCCATGCAACGTATAATCGACACCGAAATAGATGAGTTGCTCGAGAAAAGATGTATAGAGCCTTCGCGAAGCCCACACAGTGCACCCATAGTGCTAGTAAAGAAAAAACTGGACAATGGCGGTTATGCGTTGACTACCGCCAGTTGAATGCGAGGTCTGTACCAGACGCTTACCCCCTCCCGAGAATCAATCATATTTTGGATAGGCTCAAATATGCAAAGTTTATAAGCAGCATCGATTTGAAGAACGGGTATTGGCAGATACCCATGGAGGAAAACAGCAAGCAATGCACGGCATTTACCGTTCCGGGTCGAGGACTTTATCAATGGTGCGTGATGCCATTTGGACTCCATTCCGCACCTGCCACCTTCCAGCGGGCCTTAGACACAGTCATTGGAACAGACATGGACCCACACGCATTCGCTTATCTTGACGATATAGTCGTCACCGGGACTACGTTGGAGCAACATATGGAAAACCTGAGGGAAGTATTCCGTCGACTGAAAGAAGCCAATCTGCGCATCAACCCAGAGAAGTGCGAGTTTTTTAAGAAGAAAATAAAATATCTCAGTCACGTGGTAAGTGAAGAAGGCATTCACACGGACCCAGATAAGATTGCAGCCATAAAAGAATTGAGGCCCCCCAAAAACGTTCGCGAGTTACGAAGATGTCTCGGCATCGCCTCGTGGTACCGACGATTTGTACCAGAGTTCTCCAAAGTCTTTCATCCGCTTACCGCATTACTACGAAAAGGGAAGCATTTCAAGTGGGGAGCTGAGCAGCAAGCCACGTTTGATGATCTAAAGAGAAGGCTCACAGAGGCACCTGTCCTCGGATGCCCAGACTTTAATAAAAAATTCACTCTTCTGACCGACGCCTGCGATTATGGCTTAGGAGCTGTCCTCACGCAGAATATAGATGGTACAGAGAGAGTTATCGCATACGCAAGTTGCCACTTAAACAAAGCCGAAGTAAACTACTCAGCGACAGAAAAGGAGTGCCTGGAAATTGTGTGGGCGATACGCAAAATGAGACCTTATCTGGAAGGCTATGCATTTACTGTCATAACCGATCATCTCTCACTCAAATGGATGAACTCTATCGAGAGCCCGTCAGGTCGAATAGCGCGATGGACACTTGAATCGCAGCAATACACATATGATGTAAAGTATCGGAAGGGTACACAGAATGTCGTCGCCGATGCTCTTTCTGGACAACCCCTCGAAGCTACTTGCAGCTGCGCTGTAGAACAAAGTGATCAGAAGTACCATGTGCATGGTACGAACGACGCATAAACGAAGTCAAGACTAGTCCGGACCAACACCCAGAGTACATTATTGAAAACGGAAAGTTGTACCGCCATTTTCCCCGAACGGTTGGCGACGAAGATAGTGCGCCATGGAAATTGTGCGTACCCAGTTATCTCAGAAACCGCGTTATGATGGAAAACCACGATGTTCCTACCGCTGGCCACTTAGGAATACGCAAAACTATAGCCAGGGTGGCAAACAAATATTACTGGCCAGGTATGTTTCGTAGCATAAGTCAGTACGTCAGAGGATGCAAAAGTTGCCAAAGTTATAGAGTGAGCCAACAACAACCAGCAGGAAAGATGCTGACCCATCTTGCAGAGGAACCCTGGGCTACCGTTTGCGCCGATTTTGTGGGCCCACTGCCGAGATCAAAACACAGGAATACGATGTTAATCGTGTTTGTCGACAAATTCTCAAAATGGACAGAAATGATGCCACTTCGGAAGGCAACAAGCGACCAACTGATAAAAGCGTTTAGAGAACGAATTTTGGCAAGATTTGGAGTGTCCAAAGTACTAATTACAGACAATGGTGTTCAATTTACGAGTCGTAGTTTCAACGTTTCTTACAAGATCTCGGAGTACAACAAAGGTACACAGCACCATACACACCACAGGAGAACCCTACAGAGCGTACAAATAGGACCATAAAGACAATGATAGCTCAATTTACAGAAGACCAACAGAACACGTGGGACGAGCTACTCCCCGAATTAACTCTCGCATATAACACTGGCGAATCGGAATCCACCGGTTATAGTCCTGCGTTCATAGTTCAAGGACGAGAGCCACGTCTTCCTAGAACACTTTTCGATGAATTTACCACGGGAACCGGCCAAGAGAAGATTTCCCCTACCGAACATGCAGCACGGCTACAAGGAGTGTTTAAGATTGCTAGAAGAAACATGGAGCAAGCCGCACAATCGCAAGCTAGACATTACAACTTAAGGCGCAGAACATGGAAACCAGAACTGGGCCAATTGGTGTGGGTGAAACAACACCACCTGTCAAAAGCAGCGGACCAATTTGCAGAAAATTGGCACCTCGATTTGACGGCCCATATAAAGTAGAAGCATTTGTGTCCCCGGTCATCGTCCAGATAAGAAAGCCTGGTCAGAAGCGTACCCGCACTGCCCACCTTGCCGAACTTAAACCATACCACACCGTTTGACGCATAGTACCAGATCCGAATCTCCCGCAGCGGAGTAGTAACAACAAGCGTCGAACCTCCGGCGAAGCAAGGGGGGAATGTGACGAGGCAAAACAGGCACCAGTTTTGCCGCACATGTTACTACCACAAGCAAACACGCAAAAACACATTAGAAGAGTCAACAACACGACAACAAAACAATAAAACCAAACAGCAACAATAATACGAAGACAGCCAGAACATCAAAACGAAACAACAACAACATGAAGACAGCCAGAACATCAAAACGAAACAAAAACAACATGAATACAATTAACAACAACAATCGCTACTTACATACATTACATATATATATATATACATATATATATATATATATACATATATATATATATATATATATTAGGGCGGGTCAATTTGTATGGACGAATTTTTTGGAGGTCTGGCTCAGCGAAATTCGTAAAATACATGTAATTTCAAGACTTTTTCTCCACTACAGATTTTTTTCTCAATTATAAAATATGAATGTATGAAATTTGAAAGAAGTGTATAAAATGTGTATAAAAAAGATTATTTGTGCTGTCATTTCTAAGGTAAATTTGGGCGCTGAATCTGAATCTGGCATTAAAAATACATTAAATCCAACTATCAATAGAAAAAATCGTGATTTTTTATCAAAATATCGTGATTTTTGGTCAAAAAATAAAAAAAATGTTGGAAAATTTGGCGCTGAATTCAAATCTCCCATTTAAATTACTCCAATTCTCGTTTACTATTTAGTACTATTTAGTACCAATTCTAGTACTCCAAGTCTCATTTGCTCTCAGTTTTGGGCCTTTTTTCTCTCGATTCCATCGATGTCGCAATAAAACCACTTTTGTGTTTTTCAGTAACGTGTTTGGATGCTCTAGTCATCTCTTGGACATTTCGTTCGGTGCTTTGAATGTGGCATGGTATTTCGACGTTAATCATAACCTCATCAGAATCATAATAATCTTCAGTCAAATGTTGCAATGGAATGTCTCTTGTGTATGGCGGCTCGTGTAGAATATCATCATCATTCAAATCTATCATGTTGGAAAGTGGGTGCAGTCAAAATTGATTTTCGGTTTTTTGTATTCTCTCAATGTTGTCCGATCGAGATCACTTCGGATATGTTTTATTTTGTCGATTGCCATTTGACGTATAGGTTTCACATTGTGACAAACCATTGCTAGCAAAACATTTTCAGAGCTAGCAAAGTAGCAATTGGCTGACATTACACTATGAACAACGGAAAGTAAATTCGGTGGCAGATAATTCGTCCATTGTATAAATTTGAAGAACAAAACACTTCCGTATGCCATTGAATTGTAATATTTAACGTTGAAGTACATTGGAATGTACACTTTCATCACGTATGTGGCCAAAATTCGCAAGTTTTTTGACGGTTTGTCCGTAGTTATGTACGTACGTAAAATTCGAGCAGCTTTTGTTAACCACCTAGCATGATGTATTGGTCCCAACTTGATGTTTGCTAGATCAATTGATACTGAGCGAGTTGAAATCGCGTTTGCTAATTTGAGAAGATTTCTTGCATCTGTTGAGAAAGAACGTTCATCAAAATCTGGTGATGATGGTGGCATATTTTGGAGTGAAATTATCTCAAAATTATTGACAACCTGAAAAGCAGAATTTTTTTTTAATTCGTTAAATTATATAATTTATTTACTCAAAATAATCGTATTTTACTTGTATCGTATCGCAAATGCCTAAAACCGCTGCTAATCGTCCTGTTGACGTAGTTGGCCCTTTCGTGAAACTTTTTTCTAGTGTATTGTATAAATGACGAAACGGTAACTCATTGAAATGCAGCAAACATACACTCCAATGTAATGGCCTTTGTAAATGTTGTTCGAAAAGTCTTATTATACCACTTCTAATTCCAGTGTTAACAGGTTCACCGTCAGAACAGATAGCTACCAAATTATCTAATGACAAGCCGTTTTTATCAAAAAATTCAATAAGTTTATGCGTTTTTGCTTCTGCGGTTTCTTCTTCCACAATAATATGGCCCAAAAATCTGGAATCTGGCTCTCTTACAACAACTATATGCGGTTCTTTAATTTTGCGTGTATGAATTTTATTGTTGATAAATTCGGTAACTAATGTTTCGTCTGTTCTGCCATCGAAAGAAAATGCCAATAACGTGGAAGTATCTAATCGTTTTTTCAAGACCTCATTCCTACAACGATTGCGTTCTCTTTGAACTTTATTTTTATCGATAATTAACGTTTGATCATTTTTATCTTTTACGCTTAAATCTTTCAAAAGTGCAGATGCGAGTGCAGCCGCAGCTCTATTTGATATACCGTATCTATCGCATTCCATAGCAAAGTTTGATAAGGTTACGTTTTGCATATACGGCCCTCGAACAGCACCTGGAGCTGCCACTCCTTCTTCAAATTCAAAATCCATACTACTTGCACCCATTGATAATTCAGGTTGCCAAATCACCTCTGATCTAGTCACTTCTGTAGTTGTTACTGTTGTTAAACTTGGTTGTGGTAGCGTTTGAAGAAATTCAGTAATAGTGACATTTCTATCTGTCATCTGGTCCACAAAAAATGTTTTCATGAATAGTGGTAGTGGTGTATTTTGACATCTGCAATCCGTTGTTAATAAATTGCAATTACATGTTGAAACCCAAAACAAATTTCCTAGCAAACCACGAAAATCAACAAGAACATCGGGTGATTTGGATTTGTTTTTTGATGCTTCTCTATATTGAGCCATGAATCGGTCTAATTTGTTGCAAATGGATTTTCTCTGAATAATTGGCGTTGGAAGATTATTCCAAATTTCAACAATTTTATCCGCCACATGACGAGTAATTGATTGGAATGAAATGTGTGGGTTGTCTTCGAAATAGTGCTCTTGCATGAAAAAATAATGTAACAAAATATCGCCATACGTCGGTAGACGTTCAATTCTTTCGCTTCACCAAATAAAGTTTTATCATGCTGCAATATTGAAGTTATTTTACGGTCCAGCTCGGGTTGTGATAATGACGGTGAGGTTTCCATGATATAGCTTGTATTCTGAAATGTAATATTAAAAATAAAATATTAAAAATAAAATATAAGGAATTTCAATTTCAAATTTTCAAAATAAAGACAATTTTCCAACATTTTTTTTATTTTTTGACCAAAAATCACGATATTTTGATAAAAAATCACGATTTTTTCTATTGATAGTTGGATTTAATGTATTTTTAATGCCAGATTCAGATTCAGCGCCCAAATTTACCTTAGAAATGACAGCACAAATAATCTTTTTTATACACATTTTATACACTTCTTTCAAATTTCATACATTCATATTTTATAATTGAGAAAAAAATCTATTTACGAAAGTCCGCACAGCTTTTTTTCAGAATTTGTATATGCTGTAGTGGAGAAAAAGTCTTGAAATTACATGTATTTTACGAATTTCGCTGAGCCAGACCACCAAAAAAGGGCGGGTCAAATTCTGGCTCAGCGAAATTCGTAAAATACATGTAATTTCAAGACTTTTTCTCCACTACAGCATATACAAATTCTGAAAAAAAGCTGTGCGGACTTTCGTAAATAGATTCATACACATACATTCATACATTCATATTTTATAATTGAGAAAAAAATCTATTTACGAAAGTCCGCACAGCTTTTTTTCAGAATTTGTATATGCTGTAGTGGAGAAAAAGTCTTGAAATTACATGTATTTTACGAATTTCGCTGAGCCAGACCACCAGGAGGTCTGGCTCATCGACCACCAGGAGGTCAGGCTCATCGAAATTCGTAAAATACATGTAATTTCAAGACTTTTTCTCCACTACAGCATATACAAATTCTGAAAAAAAGCTGTGCGGACTTTCGTAAATAGATTTTGTTCTCAATTATAAAATATGAATGTATGAAATTTGAAAGAAGTGTATAAAATGTGTATAAAAAAGATTATTTAAAAAAAGATTATCCAAAAAATTCGTCCATACAAATTGACCCGCCCTAATATATATATATATATCAAATTCTGGCTCAGCGAAATTCGTAAAATACATGTAATTTCAAGACTTTTTCTCCACTACAGCATATACAAATTCTGAAAAAAAGCTGTGCGGACTTTCGTAAATAGATTTTGTTCTCAATTATAAAATATGAATGTATGAATGTATGTGTATGAATCTATTTACGAAAGTCCGCACAGCTTTTTTTCAGAATTTGTATATGCTGTAGTGGAGAAAAAGTCTTGAAATTACATGTATTTTACGAATTTCGCTGAGCCAGAATTTGACCCGCCCTAATATATATATATATATTGTTGTATATATGTTGTATATATATATATATATATATATATATATATATATATATATATATATATATATTTCTTATTGAACTGAATAATTATAATATATAAGATGAATTAATTTTATTGTTAAGTTCTTGAAGCAACAAATGAATTTCTTATTTACTTTATTTATTTCAAATAGAAATTACTTTAAATTATATTAAATTGCATAAAATAAGACAAATACTATATAATTCTAATTTTGAACAACGCACCCTGTGCCAACATAAATGTTTAAGAGTTATTTGTATATAAGGCATGAGCAACATTTGATTAAGCGCCAACGGGACAGCGAGTACTTCGATGGGTGACCAGCAACACTACTGAGCGGTGTCAACATGCTACCAAAAACATGAGTACGAATAGCTAACAGCGAAACAGTCAAGCTACCAACAATTAGCAACATTTGATTAAGCGCCAACGGGACCGCGAGTACTTCGATGGGTGACCAGCAACACTACTGAGCGGTGTCAACATGTTACCAAAAACATGAGTACGAATAAATAACAGCGAAACAGTCAAGCTACCAACAATTAGCAACATTTGATTAAGCGCCAACGGGACCGCGAGTACTTCGATGGGTGACCAGCAACACGACAAGCATGTTTCCAAGAAAAACCACTGAGCGTTATCAACATGTCGACGAGAGCATGAGTAGCAGAGCATGGCAACACCAATGAGTGGTGTCAACATGTTAACGAAGACATGAGTATAACTAGCTAACAGCAATGCTGCTACGTTAGCAGAGGTATGCAATAAATTTGATGATGAGAAGACAGTCAGTTGCTGACAGACAGTTGAGCTGAGCGGTTGAGGTTACGGAAGAGTTGCTGACAGACAGTTGAGCCGTGCGGTTGAGCCTACAGAGGAGTGGCTGACGAACCACCAAAGCGAGCGGAAGTGCAAAAGGGATTAGCTGCCGAACCATATTAAGATAGAGGAACCATAAAGGAATACACACAGAAGTAAGATTGTGTTAAAGTGATTGGGTTATTTCGACAAGTAGCGAGGATAACAGGCGAGACAAAGACTGAGGACGAACCTTACTCCTAATCAAGGGACAACTGGGTTTAGCTTTGGAGGCGCAGCGTCAGCTCGCAAGGGACAACTGGGTTTAGCTTTGGAGGCGCAGCGTCAGCTCGCAAGGGACAACTGGGTTTTAGCTTTGGAGGCGCAGCGTCAGCTCGCAAGGGACAACTGGGTTTTAGCTTTGGAGGCGCAGCGTCAGCTCGCAAGGGACAACGGGTTTCAGTTTAGTGAGGCATAGCGTCAGTTCTCAAGGGGCATCATCCTAGCTGGGAGCGCAGTATCAGAGCGTAAGGGGAAGAGTAGTATTAGTAACGCACCGGCTGGACATAAGGACTGTAACCAAGACGCCAGAGTTTCCGCCCACTCAGCACGCCAACGCCCATTAAAATCAATCACCATCGCATTGCTCATTATATCGCCTTACTATCACTATAACCTAGTTTATACGTAAAATATTGTAAGAAATCAAACTTAAAACGTTAAATAAAAGCTTTATTTGGGAGAACCTGAAACAAATAAATCTATTTTTTTGTGACGAATCCTGGACACGACTGAGAATACTCAGCTATAGAGCCGGAAGACCGGCAGCTTCGTTACAGAGTCTTCTCCAAGATTTGTCGAAGCGTGAAAATCTGGTCGATGGTGGACTTTCCAGGTCTGGAAGCCACACTGATAAGGTCCGATCAGTTCGTTCACAATGGGCTTCAATCTTTCACATAAAACGCTCGACAGGACCTTATATGCGATATTAAGAAGGCTTATTGGCACACATAGTGGGATCGCCTTTCTTGTGGATTGGGCAGAGCACACTGAGATTCCAATCGTTCGGAATGCATTCTTCCGACCATATTCTGCATAGAAGCTCGTGAATGCATTTAAGTAGAGCTTCGCCTCCGTTTTTAAACAGCTCAGCAGGTAAGCCATCAGCTCCCGCGGCTTTGTTATTTTTAAGCCGAGCTATAGCTGTCAGAACTTCTATTGGCGGGATTAATGTCAGCGTCGCCATTTAGAAGCTTAGAGAAGTGTTCCCTCCATAACGTGAGTGTACTCTGGACATCTGTCACTAGATTCCCGTTTTCATCCTTGCAGGAAGAGGCCCCGCTTTTAAAACCATCAGCAAGGAGTCTTATTTTTTCGAAAAATTTTCGGGTCTCATTCCTGTCACCATACATCTCAATCTTCTCCTGCTCGCGCTTTTCTGCCTTTTTTTTCCGCCTAAAAAAATATGTCTGTCTTCCCCCCTCTTTTCTTTGTATCGCTCCTTAGCAGCGCGCGTTACAACTGACTGCAGAGTGACTTTGTAGGCGGCGTCTTTCTCTGCAGTGGCGTCACGACACTCCTGGTCGTACCACTGGTTTCAGCGAGGGCGTTAGTAGCCAATCACCTCTTCAGCAGCCGCACGCATGGAGTTGGAAATGTGTGTCCACTGCGCGCATACATCATCGATTGGAGGAGTGCTTTGAAGCAGGAGTGAGAGTCGAGTGGCGAAAGCATCGGCTGTCTGTTGCGATTGCGGCTTGTCGACGTCTAGCTTTTTCTGTGTAGGGTGGCGTGTATTCTTAGCTGCGCACAGACGTGTACGGATTTTAGCTGCAACAAGATAGTGATCCGAGTCAATGTTTGCACTACGGATCGTGCGTACATCCAATACACTGAAAGAGTGCCTTCCGTCGATCAAAACGTGATCAATTTGATTTTTTGTTTTTTGATCAGGGGACGTCCAGGTGGCTTTATGAATATTGAGATACTTGAATCTAGCGAAGTTAATCAGCCTCATTCCGTTATCGGAGGTGTTGTCGTGGAGGCTGAACTTTCCGACTGTTGGACCAAAAATGTTTTCCTTGCCCACCTTAGCGTTGAAGTCACCAAGCACGATTTTTACGTTGTGACGGGGGCAGCGCTCGTAAGCATTTTGAAGGCACTCGTAGAAAATTTCCTTGATCTCATCGTCCTTGTCTTCTGTCGGAGCGTGCGCACATATTAGGCTTATATTGAAAAATCTAACCTTGATGCGGATTATGGCAAGTCGTTCGTTCACAGGTGTGAATCGCAGGACGTGGGGCCGTAGCCTCTTGCCAACTACAAATCCGCATCCAAACTCGTGCTTCTCCGCATGGCCGTTGTAGTAGATATCACAGGGTGCATGCCGAATGCAACCCTGTCCCTTCCATCCCATTTCTTGGATAGCAGTGATATCAGCTTTGTATCTTTCCAAGACATCTTCTCCTGCTCAGTTGGATAGAGGCACCTTCCCAATTAAGGGTTCAAACATTCCAGGTGCATATCCGTAAATCATTATCAGTTTTTCGTTTGCGGTAGTCGTCATCAGATTTGGGTATCATTTTTCTTCTTTTCTTATTTGTTTTCATTGAAATGAGTTTTACGGATGGGCTTCAAACCCGACGCACAACCTATTTTAAGCCTAGTTAGGCCCGCCGCTCAGATTAGCCGCCAAACTAACGGTTGTCAGTTTTGACGTTGCCCAGGAAAAACCATGTTGAGGTTTGAGTCGACTTGAGGCGATTTCACAAAGATTATGCTGGCCTCGCCAGGTTGAGACAGTCAGACATGTTACATTGTTTGAAATATAGACCCGCCGAAACTGAGTAATAAAATGAGACTTGCATTGATAAGCCAACTACCAGAAAGGGGAGAACTACAGGGTCTACAGGGTCAGCTAGTATTAGATAACCGTACAAAATATTTTCGAAAAATCTTTCGTTTACCGTTATTTTTATTAATCAACGACTTTTCATAAAAAAAAATGCGTTGTACTGAGAAAATCTAGAGTTTTCAAGATGTAGCCAAAAGTTTTATGTCATAATAATGGAAATTTTTCAAAACTTAAGAAGAATGTTAAAAAAAAATTACATTTTTTAATTACAAATTTAAAAAATTGTTTACCCAAATTTTTTAAAATGTTATGCAGGACTTATTAAAAAGCCAAAATACAGAAAAAGCAAAGCAACTTTATGTCACAATTAAAAAAATAATTCAAATTTGTAGCAGTATGAATTTTATTATATTATTATAAAATTTTAAACACCCTTTGATTTGTTATTTTATGCCACATGTGCTAACCACAGATGGCATTAACAGTTTGTTTTATGTTCTAACCACAGATGGCATTAAATGTTTTGAATATTAGTTGTCCTTTTCTAACACACTATAAATATTTGTGAACATTCCAACCCTTAAAATGACATATGTTCTGTTTGGTTGCTATTTGCCTATAAAAGGCTGAACATTGTAAAATTCTAGTCATTCTGTGTGATCGATTGGTGGCACAGGTTGGTCTGCAATAGTGGACAGCGATAAGATGGCCGTATTGCATGCTATCATTTATTAGAGAAAATCCAACTGGGTCCCAGTTGACTGTTGAACAGCGACAAGCTGGTCACAGGCAACGGATGCTCAGTTGTTTGATGTGTGCATTAATTAAATGCTCACACTGAAAGTTTTACTTTTAGCTTACGCAAACTTTAGTAGTCATTTCTATTTAATTATTGTTTTAAATTTAACCAAATTCAAATAAATAAATCTTTAATACTACAATTGGCGCCCAACATTGTGGCACGAAAAAGTGCAAGTTAAAAACATTGTGGCATAAAAAAGTGCAAGTTAAAAACATTGTGGCACAAAAGTGCAAGTGAAAAACATTGTGGCACGAAACAAGGTGCAAATTAAAAACATTGTTGCACGAAACAAAGTGTAAACTTCAAAAAATTTTTTAATAAAGAACATCGTGGCTAAAATTTGCGAAACCACCAACACACGTCGTAAGAGTCTACACTTAGCAGAAAAATTAAACATGGTGACTATTTCGACAGAACAGTTCGAGCGTTTGATCGAAGCTATGGCTAAGAGTAACGAAAGAAGTGGAACATTTAGCAGTTGCACAGCACGTTAAAATGGGGAACGGAATCCAGCGCGTGTTGACGAGTTTATTTCTACGATTTCTACTTTCAAAAGCGTAGAAAAGATCGGTGATGAGGATGCGATAAAAGGAATGCCAATGTTGCTAGAAGGTGATGCTGCAGAGTGGTGATCAGGTGTAAAGGCCAATGCTAAAAGCTTTGCTGATATCATTAAGATGCTTCAGGAGTCATTCTCGTCTCCGAAACCGGCATGGAGAATCTACGCGGAAATAATTAAAACAAAGCAGCAGAAAATAGAGTCAACGGACAATTTCATTCGTAGAAAGCGAGCATTATTTGCGCAATTATCAAAGGTTCCAGAAGAAGATGAGCAAATTGATTTACTTTTTGGTATGCTACATACAACCATTCGAGATAAAGTTTTGCGTCACAAGATTAAGACGTTTGATGAACTTTTGGCTGACGCACGAGAAGCAGAACAAAATATATTTGAACGCAGCAGGCATGTGAGCACAATGGTCGAGTCCAAGGAGAATGCTCCAGTCCGCTGTACATATTGCAGAAAGAAGGGGCACACACATGATAAATGTTTCAAGAAGATTGAAGCTAATGCAAAGGAAGCTCAGGCAAGTGCAGTGGCACAAGCGGTATCAACAAAACCAAAGTTTGCTTGTTATGGATGCAATGCACTGGGTGTAATACGCGCAAATTGTCCAAATTGCAGCACAAAGACGCAGAGTACTCCAGCATTTGTAAATTTCAATTCACTTTCAACCAATATCATCGGTTGTGATATTCCGCTAGTGAATGTGCAACTATTTGGAACTCCAGGTCAAGCATACTTTGACTCAGGAGCTCGCACAAGCGTGGCAAGCGCAAATCTAAAGCGAATCATGGATCTCAAAGGTTGCAAATATCAGCGAATGAAGTGTGAGATTTCTTTGGCCGACGGAAGTACTTCCATTCAAGATTGCTTATCGACAGTTTGCAAAATTATCATCGGTGGCAGATGTCTCAATATACAATTCATTATTTTACCAGAGGCAAATAGAAACAGAACTTTGATTGGTGCAGACTTTATGGAGAAAGTTGGTATTGTCATGAATATGGGTCAGCGTTATTGGTATTTTGAAAGTAACCCAACGCAGCAGTTTGATTTTGCTACAACAATTGAGCTTAATTTGCTAGAAACTATAAAAGTTGCGAACGTTTGGCCGAAACGTAAACCAATTGCAGTTGTGGAAAATGAAGCAAAGCACCAAAAGACGAATAAAGAAACAACAAATCAAACATACATGTCTGAGTTTGAATATTATGGCGCAGAAATTATGAAGGTGACAGATTACTCCCCACATTCCATACAAAGCATTTTTAGAGATACTCTTCCGTCTAATTCCGAAACTCCGGATAAAAAGTCTGATAAAGCTCTGTTCAGTGGTATCATGTTCAGTGCAACCGAATACGATGATTCTATTTTTACACCATTATATTCTATAAATTTTAAAGTACTGAAAGAATCTGATGGATGTTCACTTAATGAACAGCAGAAAAAGCAACTTGATATTCTTCTAGAGAAACATGCTATAGTTTTTGGTGTCATAAAGGAACCAACACCATATGCAGTTCATAGGATCAATACCGGAAATTATGAGCCAGTTTCTTCTCCGCCATATCGACTATCATTTGCAAAGGCACGTGAATTAAAAGGTGAAATCAAAAATATGTTTGAGAATGATATCATTGAAGAGTGTGAGTCATCATGGACCTCACCAATTGTGATGGTTCCAAAGAGAGATGGTGGAGTGCGGGTATGCGTTGATTTTCGGAAATTGAATGCTATAACTACGTCAGACAAGTATCCATTGCCTCGAATGGATGACCTTCTTCATGCAGCGAAGAGCACAAATTTCATGACGACTCTTGATCTACAAAGCGGGTATTACCAAATAAAAGTCGCAAAAGAAGATCGTGATAAGACATGCATGATAACTCCATTTGGTACGTTTCAATTCAAAAGGATGCCATTTGGTCTACGTAACGCACCAGCTACCTTTCAGAGGTTAATAGATCGTTTCAAATCAGCTATTCCAGATGTAAACTTGTTAGCATATCTTGATGACTTGATTGTATGTTCTCCATCTTTGACGAAACGTTTGCAAGATCTAAATACAATTTTTGAGAAATTGAATAAATTCCAATTGCGGGTGAATAACAAAAAATGCCGTTTTTGCTGCTCGCAAGTTAAATACCTTGGTCATATACTGACACCCATTGGAATTTGTGTTGATCCAGGCAAGACTGCAGCAATAACAAATCGGAAGGAGCCATGAAATATAAAGGAACTCATATCATTTATTCAAACCTGTTCTTGGTATCGGCGGTTTATTGAAAATTATGCAGAAATTGCAAAACCGTTAACGGATTTAACTAAAAAGAACGTCGTATGGCTTTGGGACAAGCCGCAACAAAACGCTTTCAATAAATTAAGAGAATTGCTGGCGCTTCCGCCAATCTTAAAACAAGCGCAAGATAATATGCCTTATAGTGTGAAGACAGACGCAAGTGGTTATGCACTCGGAGCGGTTTTGCTCCAGGAGGAGGGCAAAGATGAACACCCAATTGAATATGCGAGTCGCTTATTAAGCAACGCTGAAAAGAACTACTCAACCAGGGAGCGTGAAGCTTTAGCCATTGTATGGGCATGTTCTAAGTTTCGTGGTTATATCGAAGGAGAGGATATTGTTTTGCTAACAGATCATTAGCCATTAAAGTGGTTGCTTAGCATAAAATCACCATCAGGACGTTTAGCAAGATGGGCATTGCAGCTCCAGCAATACAGTTTTCGAGTAGAGTACACACCAGGTAAAACTAATGCTGTCGCCGATATGCTCTCGCATCCACCGTGTAACGAAGAGGAACATACACAAACAGCATCGAGAATTTGTTCTTTCCAAATTAATATGCCACGCAGAAGCTCAAAAGAAATCCGAACGGAGCAATTAAAAGACGACTATCTTCAACAAATCATCACCTCGCTAGAAAAAGCTGATGAAAACTTATATCATTGGACAAACCGAGGTTACTTAATGAATGATGGAATACTTTACAATTATGCCAACGACGATGCCGAAGAAGCGCAACTTGTTATACCTTCGCATCAACGTGCTGAAATTTTAAAAACTTATCATGATGGAAGCACAGCAGGCCATTATGGTGCAGAAAGAACAATATCACGAATCGCTAATAGATACCACTGGCCCGGCATGCGCGCTGAAATTACCAAAAATGTTAAAAGCTGTATAGATTGCCAACGTTATAAAGCATCCAACATGAAGCCGGCTGGTCTATTGCAAACAACAAACACCAAGCAACGTTTTGAGGTAGTTGCTGTCGATCTATTTGGTCCTCTACCAAAAACAGAAGAAGGATTTCAGTGGATTCTAATTGCTGAAGATGTCGCCAGTCGTTGGACAGAGATCTTTCCACTTAAAGAAGCCACAGCAGAAGTATGCGCTAAAGTTCTCATCGAGGAAATATTCCTACGCTTTGGTATACCTAAACGCATGAAATCAGATAATGGAGTGGAGTTCATTTCAGCAGTAATGCAAAAGGTTGCATATTGCTTGGGCATCCAGCAGCAATTTACGCCCGTCTATCACCCTGCAGCTAATCCTGTCGAACGCAAAAATAGAGACATGAAGGCTCAGTTAGCAATAATCGTACAAAACCAACATGACACCTGGAATCTTAGTTTGCCAGCCGTTCGTTTTGCGATGAATACAGCATAATGTGAAAGCACCGGTACTACCGCAGCATACCTTACTTTTGGCAGAGAAATTCGCACTTTAGATGATGTACAACATGATGTTCGAGAAATCGTAGAGAGGGAAAATTTTATTCCACAAATCTCTCCATATCTGCGTCAACTCGCAAGACATTTCCAAGATTCAAAAGAAATTGAGCAGAAAACACAAGACAGAAATAAACGTCATACCGATAAGCACAGACGTTCTCAGTCTCCATTTGCAATTGGTTCCGAAGTTTTGGTCACTACTCACGTTCTCAGCCAAGCATCGAAAGGCATAACATCTAAATTTGTCCCAAAACGAGATGGACCCTATATTATCATAAAGAAGACTGGTAGTACAACGTACGAAATAGCTTCGCCTGACAACTTAAATGTTTCCGTTGAAACTTACCACACCTCCGCTCTCACTCCATACAGCGGTAACAACACAGAAGAAGTACCTGTTCCAGTTCATCCAATACGATGGTGTGGTAGCCCTAAAAGCAAGAAGAAGCAGCATTAAGACGTTGACGTAGTTTCTGTTCGAGTCATCTACGTCAAAGGGGGAGAATGTAGCAGTATGAATTTTATTATATTATTATAAAATACTAAACACCTTTGATTTGTTATTTTATGTGCTAACCACAGATGCCATTAAGAGTTTGTTTTATGTTCTAACCACAGATGGCATTAAATGTTTTGAATATTAGTTGTTCTTTTCTAACACACTATAAATATTTGTGAACATTCCAACCCTTAAAATGATATATGTTCTGTTTGGTTGCTATTTGCCTATAACAGGCTGAACATTGTAAAATTCTAGTCATTCTGTGTGATCGATTGGTGGCAAAGGTTGGTCATTGCATGCTATCATATATTAGAGAAAATCCAACTGGGTCCCAGTTGACTGTTGAACAGCGACAAGCTGGTCACAGGCAACAGATGCTCAGTTGTTTGATGTGTGCATTAATTAAATGCCACCGACCGCTCACACTGAAAGTTTTACTTTTAGCTTACGCAAACTACAGTAGTCATTTCTATTTAATTATTGTCTTAAATTTAACCTAATTCAAATAAATAAAACTTTAATACTACAAATTTTAATTTTGTTGTATGCAAATTTTTTAAATGCAAAATATAAAAATAATTGTGTTTGTTATGTAATGAAAAAATGGTTTAAATATTAAAAAATTACTTTATTTATAAAGTAAAGTAAATGAAATATTAATCACTTATGCTAATAAAAAAATAAATAAAGTAAATTTTTTAAATTTATACCATTTTTTCATTATATAACAAACACAATTATTTTTATATTTTGCATTTGAAGATACAACAAAATACTTTAACTTTAAGATTTAAAATTTTGACATGGTATTAATATTTGTATCGCAGGCGGAGACTGGAGTTTACCCATTGATGGTTGCAACAAGAAGAAGTCTTATAAAGTCTTAAGATTAGAGTTAGACCTGTGAATCAGCATAAGGTTGGGTTCAGTATGCTTCATTACGTTAAATACATTTCAGTGATATTTATTAAAAGGGTTTTCAAAACCTTAATTTATCTTAACATAAGTGATTAATATTTCATTATGTTTATATATTAAAGAAACACATACATTGCATTTATTAATAAACTTAATATGTAGAACAAGGATGCATTTACGCTTACTGGCGTAAACATGGCGCCCGCCTTGCATTAGTGCAAAATTTAAGGAGGCTCTGCAACATCCTAAGAGCTCGGATTGCTTGGCCTAGGTGCTTACGAGGATCTCGACTGGGACTCCGCGTATTCACATTGCTTCGATTCGTGGTGCGTGAACATTTTGGTTGTTGCGTGTTGCGCAATCGGGCATGAGAGCGTTCCTTTGGTAAGATTGGTTTTCGCAATGCACTGACCGGCTTTGTGGTCGTCCTGGATTGCACCTGGAGTCGGCCCTGCCTAGACTGGTGCAGTAAAGAGTGATGAACGTCGCCGCTGATCTCACAGATAGCCTTGGAACTGCATTTCCCAGTAGGTCCGATCTGGCAATGTAATTGGAGCAGTATTCGAATTTTCTCACCGTCTGCGGCCGCTGAAGTGTCGACATCTCGAGGAAACGTTTACAAAATCGAAGAG
Source organism: Dichetophora obliterata (assembly GCA_963920525.1). Classification (NCBI taxonomy): domain Eukaryota; kingdom Metazoa; phylum Arthropoda; class Insecta; order Diptera; family Sciomyzidae; genus Dichetophora; species Dichetophora obliterata. Next base: position 116,820,840 of record OY986435.1, read on the forward strand.
ATTTAAATCCGTGGCAGATGCGGCATTGGTATAAACGGCTAAAATAAAAAATAACGTTATAAGAACAACATTTTAATTTCAGAGTGGGAATGTCGGCCACTCGTACCTGTCTCGTATCGATGTATCACGTCCATCATACAGTTTTACTATACGACCTAGTCGCCATTCCGTTGGGAATTCATTCATCTCTTATTACCACGAATTCGCCCTCACATATATCGCGTTCAGGTTGTTTCCATTTAAACCGCTTCTGGAGCTCTGATAAACACTCTTCTTTCCAACGGAAACTCAATTAGTGGAGGACTTTCAGTTTTTCCCACCTATTTATTAGAGATAAATTTTTTTTTGGTTTCAGAAATGGAGATCAACGGTGCACAACGAAAAAAAATGGCCGGCAGTTAATGGTAATAATTGGCTTGGATCGTTTCTCATTAAGGACAGTGGTCTTGAATTCAAGACAGTTTCTATTCGAGTAAGAAGAGTGGAAAATTCTTCAAATCTAAAAGAGTTAGCTTGAGATACCTTTTTAAAATGAGTTTTGAAGCTTTTAACAGCAGCTTCCCAAAGGCCATCCATGTGAGGAGCGCTGGGTGGTATAAACGACCATTCAAAACTTTGAGCAATATATTTTTGAGAGATATCGTTTGCAGATTTCTGCATGAAATTTTAATATAACTTTAAGGAAAACTCGACTAACTCCCACGAAATTACGACCATTGTCTGAGAGGACCTTTTTTGGCAAGCCACGTTGACTGACAAATTTTGCAAAGGCTGCACAAAACGCATCTGTTGAAAGATCAGATACTGCCTCAAGATGTATAGCTTTCGTGGAAAAACATACAAATACACTGTCGTAACCTTTCAGCAGAGGAGTTTTCGAAGTATAGAGGATGGAATGGAACGAATGGAACGGACCAGCAAAATCGATTCCAGTTATGGTAAAAGGCAACGTATAATTAACTCGCTCAGGAGGCAAAGCTGCCATAATTTAGGTGTGGATTATGTTTTTATATCGTGCATATTTTGCATTTAATTATGCAGTGTTTTATTTTATTTTTAGCTTTGGAATATAAAATTACTGTCGCAAAAATCTTAACATTAATTGGTGCTCTGAGTGAAGCAATGTCTTGTGAGTAAATTCTATATAGAGATGGCTTAACCGAGATTTTTCAAGAAGTATCATGGGATGTCTTTCATTATAACTTAGAGAAGCATTCGCTAAGCGTCCATTTATTCTTAGCACGCAGTATTTATCCAAAAATGGATTGAATATCAGGAGAGTGCTTTTTTTGGAAATGTGAAGATTGTTTTTCAGTTCAGTGTATTCATCGGGATAGAACATGGCTTGTGTTTGAGAAATAAGCTGTCATTAATCGAAATCAATTTCGTTTTGAGTTAGTTCTCCCTGATTTTCAGTAAGGCTCGAGAATATGAAGAAAATCTATTGATTTTCTTCCGGGGTTAAAACGTGCACAGCTTCCACCTTTCGAGTTTCAGGAAAAACTGCAATGTGTGGCTGGAAACTAGGCCAAGATTTTGAGAGCTGCCGAAGGCAATCTGGTCCCTGACACCACAAAGAGCTTTGGGCGAGATCTTGTGGAGTAAAATCTCGAGTACCAAGATCAGCAGGGTTTTCAGCAGTTGGAACATGTTTCCACGTTGCATTGTGGACATTTTTGAGAATTTCAGATATCCTATTTGCAACATATGTTTTCCACATATAGGATGGCTTTTCTAGCCAGCCCACGACAATAGAGAAGTCTGACCAGAGGTAAAAAGTTCGTGTTCCGGTATTTGGAGTGGAGAAATCACATGCTCACTAATTTTTATAAGAGTACTGCGGCACATAGCTCAAGTCGCGGGAGACTAATAGTTTGAAGTGGGGCCACTTTGCTTTTGGCGCATAGCAAGTGGCTAGTAAATTTATAGCTTGAGTCTACGCTGCATATGTAGAGAGCAGCACAGTATGCTTTTTTTGAGGAATCACAGAATCCATGAACTTGGATGCTATGACCAGGCGCATATCCAATCCATCTAGGGATCGTTATTTTATCAATTAACGATGAATTTTATAGTATGATATTAGATTCCATTTTGCCAACGATAGTGGCTTGACGCATTCGTCCCAGACTACATCTTCCAACCATTGTTTTTGTAGGAAAATTTTTGCCTGGAATGATTGGAGATAACCATCCAGCAGGATCGAATATGGTATCGCAGACAGAATTTGTCTTTTGGTCGCAGAAGCAGTGAGAGATAGCGATTTATTGGTGTAACAAAATGTGTCATTGACTGCATTCCATTTGATTCCCAGATTTTTTGTGAAACTGGCATCATAGAGTTTGAAGAACTCCGAATGAAGTAAATCTGCGGAGGGTAAATGTGGCAATAATTCGGGATGATTGGCGGTCATCTTTTTGAGAGGAAGACATGCAGTGCTAAGAGTTTCTGTGTTTGAGAATTTTTAGCTGCTTGAAGGACGTGACCACCGGACAGTATGTCGTCAACATAAATTTCATGTTTTAAGATTCATGAGGCCAGCGGGTGAAATTCTTGGCAATCTTCAGCGAACTGATGGAGGGTTCGAATAGCAAGAAATGGGGCACAATTGATTCCAAGTGTGATCGTTTTAAGAGCAAATTGAATTGCGGCAGAGGGCGAAACAGAATGCGTTGCAACTCGCGGTCATCTTTGTGAACAAGGATTTTGCGATACATTTTTTAATGTCACCGCTATAGACGTATCTATAAAAACGCTAATTAAGAATGACTCATCAAATCAGCTTGGAGCGTTAGACCAGTATACAGAACATCATTTAGGGATATACCACTTTGGGAATTTTTTGATGCATTAAACACTCCTCGCAATTTTCTGGACGCACTGTCGGGTTTTACAACTGCATGATAGAGTAAATAAAATGAAAAATATTTTCCTTCTCAACAAATTTCTTGAGAGCTCGTTTTTTGCATATGTGCGGTTGTAATGTACTCAGAGAGGACTTCGTTGTACAGGCACTGCATATCAAATTTTCTATAAAGAGATAGTTCCATTCGCATACATGGTTTTAAAGCAACATGTCGAGAGGGCCCAAGAGCCACTTCAGAGGGGAACTTATTTTGAAAGGGTTCATGAACAACATATCGTCCATCGGACTAACGGAAGATGGAGGTTTTATATAATTTCTCGCAGTACGCATCGTCCTCTGAGATTTGACGGCATGCGGGTACTTCGATTTCCCAGAGTTTTTGGACAAGTGTGCTTAGAGAAAGTTCTGTTGTATGCGAGATGTAAGTTGAAAATTAATGACTGTTCTCAGGACTAAACCCAGTCTGAGAAACCAACCGAACACTATTTTGAGCTAACAGAGTTTCAAATACTTGGGTTCGGATTACATTTAGCATGATATATGAGTGAAAATTCGTGAAACTAGCCACTAGTAATTTTTATATATAAAATGGATACTATTGAAGTATATATGAAAAAAAATTATATTGCAATTTTTTTTTAAAGTTTTTTTTTCAGTGAGTTACAATGAATTTAGTTTTAGTAAAATTAATTCTGCTAAGTAACGGCTTGTGAAAATTTCTTGATTTTTGTGTCAAGTACTATTAATACACGTTAATTACAAAAATGATTTTTTTTTAATAATTTTTTTCTTAAAAAATAATAAGTTTTTTATAAAAAATTAAAAAAAAACGTTCTGGACCACATAGAAAATTTTTAAAAAATATTATATATTAATACAAATTTAGAAATATTACAAAAAAAGGAAAATTATGTATTCTCCATAAAAAAGTCTGTTATGAAATGTTTTAAATCTGCACTACCTGTCTTGTGCGAGCCATACAGAGCACTGCACAATGGAATGATTGGCACAAACTAGAGGAAATAAATTATTTTGATGACGTTTTTATTGCGTTAGGCACAGAAAAGTACAAAAAACAGGGTTTTTAAATATTTGGACGAGTGGGTGTGGCACCTCCCATACAAATGGATCTTATTTTTTGCAATATCTGAAAAACCAGTGAAGCCATGTCAACGAAACTTAGTCAGTCATCAAGTACATCATTTAAAGGAAATGTGTCAAAAGAAGGCGTAATTGAACAAGTGGGTGTGGCACCTCCCATACAAATGGATCCCATTTTTCGCAATATCTAGAGAACCAGTAATGCTATAAAAAAAAAACTTAGGCAATCATCAAGTATGTCATTTGGAGGACACGTATAAAATTTAGGCATGATTGGACAAGTGGGCGTGGACCTCCCATACAACTGAAACACATTTTTTGCAATATTTATTATTCAATATTCAGTTGATCTCGTCTATTAGTTGGTGTCGGTTGTGTTTTATCGTGTTATGTAAAAGCCTTTGTTTGTTATATTCGTCAGTGTATTAAAATAGTTCAATATCGTAATTACTTAAATATTATATTGTACTATACTAATATCATTAATATACGACTGTTCCATTAAATAATAATTGTGCATTTAAGTAGTGTAAGTTTAATTCTTGCATATTAACTTTGTTTAACTTATTTAGTTAATTCAGTGTTGTTGTTGTTTTTGCATGCTTACTGTGTTTTAGTTTCTTCTTTGTACGGTGATTTGTTTATCTTCAGCTCAGTGAGTGTTGTTTTTGTTTTTTGTTTTCTACTAAACTGTGCACAAACTGCCTGAATATATTAATCCTAAAAGCACATTTTGCATCTGCTCATTTTTTAAAAATTAAACATGGATTATTTTTTTGCAAAAAATATCGTTGCTTGTTCTTTAGACGAACTTTGCAAAAGCCAAAACATTCTGAACCCCATATTCAGCTGTTCTTGTCCATGTGAGAAAATGTTTCATGCACCTTGTGCCGGTATTTCCAAATCATGCCTTGACGACTTAAAATCTCTGCGATCAGGTCTTCGCCGGTACTGTGTAGGACACTTTCCCCAGATTTACTTTATTCAAAAATTAAGCTTATTGGGGAAAGTCTTAACTCGTTAAACAACAATTTTCGAGAAATTGTAACATTTTTTAGTAAAGTTAGGGCCGCACCCAGTACCAGCGTCTATGATGAAAATTCCATTTCAGAAAATATCCCGCTTTCTTTGTCACAGACTGTTTCTTCCGGGACACAAACAATCCTTTAATCAGAAGACCACATTATCTCAAAAAGAAAGAAAAAATAAAAAAATAATAAGAAGCGAAAATCATCTGGATCTACTTCTCAGGCCAAGCAGCCCTCAACACCGCTTTTGAACAGGAACACTCCAGTTACTTCCTCGTCACCTAACATTCCTTCTTTGACTAAAAGTTCAGTTTTTACTCCTATTGAGCCTAAAAATCTATCAAGCTTAAGGGCAGTGTCGAGATAAAAATTTATTTATTTCACGTCTTCAGCCCGACACAACTGTTGAAAATGTATTGACTTTTATCAAACATAATAACTTGTTGAGTCAAAATTCATTTTGTTCATGCAAGAAAATAGAAAAGAGATCTGAAGAGTTTGCAACTGTTCTTAACTCTTATTTGTGGACTGATAATATACTCGTTACAGAGTTTCAGCTTAAGAATAAGCCTAGAGGGACGACTCAAGCCGCTCGTCAATCCCAAAAAAACTGAATAGACTATCCCTTTACTATCAAAATGTAAGGGATTACGCTGTAAGACACGAGACATATTTTTAATGTCTCAGAATTTCTCTCAGGATATTATCGCACTGACTGAAACTTGGTTAAGCGGAAGCATTACTGACTTAGAATTGTTTGATAACAGTTTTGAAGTTTATAGAAGAGATAGACACGCTGACAACACTTTTGCTGTCGGTGGAGGTGTCTTATTAGCTGTAAGGAACTCCTTCGTTAGTTCCATTATTGTTATTCCCTGCTCTGCTAACATCGAACTTATATGCGTTAAGGTTGTACATTGCAAGTCTAATGTTCCTCCTAAGAGCAGTGTAGTATTTTATGCAAGCCTTGCGGATTGCATAAAATACGTTATAAGCATAATTGACGTTAATGACGACATTTTATTGTTAGGTGATTTTAATCTGCCTGACTTGAAATGGGAATCTTCTGACGATGATACATATGTGCATCTATTTTGTGCATCTAATTCGAAGACACGCCAAGAGATATGTTGATAATATATGTTGACTTACAACAAGTGAGCTGTATTTATAATAGTCGTGAAAAACTTCTTGACCTAGTCTTAATTACAGACAGTAACAATGTGATTGTTGATTGTTGATCCTCATGCTTTGACTGCTGTTAATGAAAACCATCCTCCATTGAGCATATGGTACAAATCAGACAGGGATAATATAGTAAAGTCTAACTCAATAGATAAAGTTTATGAATTCAATTTTAAAAAAGGTGACTTTTTGAAGTTGAATCATTTACTTCAAAGTAAACTTCATGTAATTTTAGAATATGTTAATAATAACACTCTTGATGATTCAATTAATTTTTTTATATGGTAATCCTTGCTATGTTTTCCCTGTTTGTGCTATATAGCCTCAAATTTACGAAAAATTGTGCTTAGCCCTGGTACACAAAGGAGTTAAAGATTCTTCGCAACAGCAGGAATAGGGCATGAAAAAATATGTCTGTAGCTTAGACTTGAATGGCTTAGAAATCTACAAGCGTTTGTTTCTGAATTTGGAAAATTGCTCAGCTACCTTATATCCAAATTATTTAGACAGTATTAAGCTGAGAATACTGTCTGATCCAAAAAAATTCTGGGATTTCATAAACACCAAAAAATTTCATCATTTAAAACCTCTGACAGATTTACTGACGATCCCGTCGTAATTTGTGGTCTATTTGCCAATCTATTTAAAGAGTCATTTTGTTCAGACTCTTTTAATCCTGATGAAGAGTTCTTTGAATATATGAACTCTACACCCAGGGTTTCGTTGGATTCTATATCCTTTACTTCAGAGGATACTTTAAAGTATATTGGATTGATCGATGAGGATTTCAATGCTGGACCTGACGGAACTCCCGCCGCAGTGCTAACACGATGCTTTTCCGTTCTAAGTCAACCACTGTCCATGTTATTCAATTAATCAATTAGCGAAAGTATTTTTCCACTTTTTTGGAAAAAATCTTTCATAAGTCCTATTTATAAGAAAGGTTGTAAGAACGATATAAGCAACTACAGGCCTATCGCGAAACTCTCGTCGATTCCGAAACTTTTTGAGCGGCTCGTGTATGATTGTGTGAAAATTCACTATGAAGGGTCATGACAACTCGTCAGCATGGATTTGTTACTGGCAGATCCACTGTGTCTAATCTCTTCGATTTTACAACGTTTTGCTTAAATTCATTTTATTCAGGTAACCAGGTCGACTGTATTTACACTGATTTTAGTAAAGCATTTGATAAAATTCCACACAACTTAATTCTATTTAAACTAAAGTTAATGAGTTTTCCACCATTTTTTGTAAGCTGGATTCAATCGTATCTGACAGAGCGATCTTATCCAATACGATTTCGAGGCGTATTGTCAGCTGAATTTATTGCTGAATCAGGTGTTCCTCAAGGTAGCCACCTTGGTCCACTTCTGTTTATTTTAGCCATTAATGATGTAACCCACATCATCAAACACTCTCATCTACTTATCTATGCAGATGATATGAAAATATACAGAACAATAGATGCTAAAGACAATTCAGATCTGCTTTAGTCGGATTTGAAATCCTTTGAAATTTGGTTTTCTAAAAATAATATGTTACTAAATCCAGATAAATGCCAAACTGACCTTTTCGCGAAAAAGGAATAATTTAATTTTTGATTATAGGATAAAAGATATTGCTTTAAGTCGTGTAGATGCTGTCAAAGATCTTGGTATATGCATGGATTCTAAGCTATCGTTTAACGTTCATATTGATTATATTTGTAGAAAAGCATCTTCTATGCTCAAGTTTATGAAACGCTAGGCCAAAGAATTTAATAGTATGATTTGTGATCAACGCTCTATTATGCAATTGTGCGACCTCATTTAGAGTATGCAAGTCAAGTTTGGTCCCCAAGTTACAATGTACATGTTGAACGTATAGAGAGAATCGTAAAACGTTTTGTTCGGATTGCTCTAAGGGGGTTAAGTGCAACTGACACTTAAAACCTTCCTCCTTATGAGGATCGTTTAAAACTATTAAAAATGCAATCTTTGAATGAGAGAAGGAAATCTGCAGATATCGTCTATTTACACCAACTCATAACTGGTGTTTTCGATTCACCAGAACTCCTAACTCTTATAAATTTTAACACTAATCGTAGAAGCAGTAGAAATGCTAACAATTTAATTTACTTACCTTTTAGTAGAACAAATTATATGGCTACTGCTCCTTTACATCGCATGAGTAATTTTGTTAACAAATGTACCTTAACCTTTTATGTTAACTTATCGAAAGGTCAACTCAAAAGTAGATTGAAAACTAATGTATGATTAGATCTATGTAAACGCATGGTTAGTTGTTATTTCTTTTGTTGTCCCTGAGCCCAACCCATATTATGGTGAGTAAATTTTTCTCACTTTAGATTGTTTTGGACCACTCTTATCGATATCATTGAGATATTTTAATGTTATTTGGGCTGGTTCTTGAGATAATCTAATGCGGAGAAAGTGCGAAAAAGCTGTAGTAGCTGAACTCTATTGTTATTGCATGTTCCTTAAAAAAAAAAAATTAAAAAAAAATTGCAATTTAATTTTTTTTCATATACACATCAATAACATCCATTATATATATAAAAATTACGACTTCCTGTTTTAGGTGGCTAGTTTCGAGAATTTTCACTCATATGAGATTATATCTCTGGCTAGGACTAGGTCTATTTGTGCGGGATTAAACAAGTTAGGATCCGCGAGCTCTATTTCTTCACTGTCTTTCATGTTGGGTTTGGAAAGTGGGTATGAAGGTACAAAATTGTTCAATATATTAAGACTTATCGCTTGCACTTTTTTTTGTAAATTGAAGACGAAGTTGAAGTTGCGAGATGGATTGAGCAAATTTTATTTGAGCTATCAACAATGTGACCACCCACGCCAGCTATGTTGGTGAACAGTTTTTTTTTTGTTTTTAGTGCAAGCCGATTCTGAACCTTTTCAGAGATAAAGGTTTTTTGTGATCGTTGATTTTTTGTGATTAATACTCTTAAAGTGAATAGTTCGCCAAGATATAGAATATGAACCAGAGCTGTTGGTAAAACAACTTTGGCTTCATTTGCTAAAAAGTGAGAGGACACTTCCATCTGGGTTCATGTGGGAAATTCTTTCCGCGTCTTCAGCGATTGTTCCCAAAGTGTCAGCGTTTCCTCCGAAAGTTTTGTTGAGCATATATTAATATTTATTTATTTATTTATTTCACCAAGCAAGGCAATTTACTAATTCTATTAACATTTTTTACTTTCTTTCTTTTTTTTTTTACTTACATATTATTTAAATTAATTTCAAAAGAATACTTAAACTACGCTAATATATCTTAAGTACTACTTTTAGGGGATGACGGAGGGGGACTAGACCAAGAAGCATAACTCTGTAGGGAGCAATGCCTGAAAAGGACAAATTATTCCGAGTCAAAGAGAGACTTTGAGAGGGTTCGCTTAAATGTGGATTTTGGTATGGATGGTGAATAGTGCTCGCTAATATTATTAAAAATTCTACAGCACCTACTAATGGGTTCATTATTTGCGTAAATAGTGTGGTGAATATATTCATTTAGGAGCCGCGTATGCCTAGTACGTCTAATTGGGTCATTTAGTGTAATTTTGCTGGAGATATATTCGCTATCAATAGCTCCGTTAATAACATCAAATGTGAAACATAAAACTCAGTAAAGTTCTTCTTGATGATAGAGGCATCAGAGAGAGGAGCCTGAGTCTTTGTTCATACGGTGGCAAGTTGTTATAGTCACGGGGGTCAAAGATATCTCTTAACGCAAAAAGCAGGAATTGTTTTTGAATGGATTCAATTTTGTCGCTATGAGATTCAAAGGCTGGATTCCGAATGATGCAAGCATATTCAAGAAGTGGTCGCACTAAGGTACAGTATAACGTTTTGGTTACCCACACATTTTGGAATTCTTTAGCACGTCTTTTTATAAATCCCAGCTGTTTATTTGCCCTCGATAAGACCTTATCAAAATGTAGATTAAATCTCAGCTAATTATCTAGGACAACTCCAAGGTCTACAATATGGTTGGTTCTGCTCAGAACAATATTATTAAGGAGATAACTGCATTCTGGTATCAAGTTCTTACGGAAAAAACTTATCACGCAACATTTCTTAACATTTAAGTGAAGTTTGTTTTGATTACACCATTGCTCAAGGGACAGCAGTTTCGATTGTAGGAAAGTTACATCAACTTCTGATTTAATGATCTTATATATTTTATGGTCATCTGCGTACATAAGATGGGGAATGTCACAAAGAGTAATAGATAAATCTGAAATGAAAATGTTGAAAAGTATTGGGCCAAGATGACTACCTTGCGGTTCACCAGAGGTGACCGGTATATCATTTGAAAAAATGCCTTGAAATTTAACAATCTGGGATCGTTCGCAGAGATAGGATTTGATCCAATTGAGTAATAAACCGGAAATGCCAAATTTTTCTAACTTCAAAATTAAGATATTATGGTCGACACGGTCAAATGCTTTACTGAAGTCTGTGTAAACTGCATCTACTTGGCGTCCTTTTTCCATTTGATTTAACACATCGGAGACCATGATCATTAGGTTAGTGGTGGTCGATCCGCTTTTCCGAAACCCATGTTGCTGCTCGTTTAAGCGGGGATTAATGAGACTCGTCAGCTTATCACATATTATCTTTTCAAATAATTTTGGTATAGCTGACAAGATGGCAATGCCTCTGTAATTTTCAACAGACCTTTTATCGCCACTTTTATATATAGGTGTCAAATGGGAGATTTTCCAGTAGGATGGAAAAACACCTAAGGATAAGGATTTGTTGAAAAGTATAAATAAGGGAATGGCAAGATTGTTTATACATTGAACTAACAAACTTGGTGGTATGAGATCTGGTCCCGGTCCTTTGTTTGAATCAAGTTCCATAATAGCATTAACAATTTCATCCAGCGTCAGACTGATATTGTTTATAATGTCTGTCGCATTAGGAGAGGGGGAGGAATAGAGAGTCTGGGTTGTGGGAGCACAGAAAACTTCTCTAAAGTGATTTGCAAAAAGATTTCAGATCTCTTGGAAGTTGGAAGAAATTGTATTGCCTTTAAACATAGATGAGGGGTATCCAGCTGATTAACGTTTGACATTAACGAAATCAAAAAATTTTTTAGGATCTCTAAGAATTTTTTCTCCAATAAGGTTGGTATAAGTTCTATAAGCATCATTTGATTTTATAGAGAACTCATTGTAGAGCTCTTCGTATCTCATTTTGATTTGAATATGGAGTTCCAATTGTCCACACACACGCTTTACGAAGTCAGTTTTGAGAGGCAATCGTTGATAGTAGATTGTATCCTCTGGATTGATTCGCTGTTTTCCGTTGGCGCTGCTGGGATGTTAAACAAAACTTTTACAAAAAGCTGGTTGTTCATGAGAATCCTTTTGTTTTCATATCGAAACTGGAGAGCTTCCCATGATAGAGCAAAATTTTGATCGCACAGTTGATACCTTTTCACCACATTACCTGCGCATCCACGGATTTTGTTGCGAAAGTGGTATAACTTTTGTGCGGGGGTGAGCTTAGGGTGACTTCTGTAGACTGCCGTAAACAGGTCTCTAAAAGATTACAGTACATGTCTTGATAACTACCAAAAAAAATTTCAGTGTCAAAAGGAGGCACCTTTATGTAGGCTGCACTTGTGTTCTGTTGAAGGGGGTAAGTCTGATTTTGAGATGCATCAGAATTGGGTCGGGGAATTAACTTCCCTAGTGAAAAATTTTCAAATCCATCATTTGAGACCTGCATAAGTAATATGCATCAGTACAGAGATTGATTTTTGCTTTTGTTGACTCCTTAAATTCTTTACTGATTGCTGAGTCATCCGAAACCATAACTTCCTCAAAAGCATCGGTGAGTTTTTTCCATCTTTCATCAATGTCATGAAGTTTAACATCGAGAAGCGTCTCAGTTTGGTCCTCAGCTGGTGTGGACTCAAATGCAGAGCAAAATGTGACTACATAATCTGAGGGGAATATGCATTTCTTTGATGAACTCATTTCGAATTTTGATTATGTTAATAAATTTGTTAAACTTATTGAGTTTTTTTTCGATAGGATTTGCTAACTAAGTCAATTTCCAAAGAGATGGTTTTTATATAAACGGTTTTTATATAAAACGCAACACTACAATGCAAAATCGTACTAGTTATGAATTTAACTAGTTAACTCACTAGTTAAAATGAAACTATTCAGCAAAATACTGGATTTGAACTAGTGGAATCTTGCTAGCCAAAAAATTACTAGATAAGTTACTATCTGTATTCTAGCTAGTTCAAAAATACAAACTGTTTACTAGTTATACAAGAATTAGTTGCTTAATTTTTAGTTAAGTTACTATTCGCATTTTGACTAGTTAAAAAATACCAACTGTTTTTCTAGCTCATAACTAAGTAGTCATAAATGTACTAGCTTCTTTGCTAGTTGCAAGCTCCCTAGTTCTGCATAAATTTGTAAACATAAAATAACTTGAATTTTAAGTTGTAAAAACAGTAGCAATTGGGGATGTGATGGATGTCATTTGCGGATGCAGATCTGTAAAAAGCCTTCCTTGAGGATGCGGATAATTGGAATTCATATCCGCGGATGTTTTCAATTAAATTATAAATATATTTTTTATAATTGTTAATATTTAATTTTTTAAGAGTAAAAATCTGTTTAAAAGGCAACACTTTTAGACCTCTTTGACGTTATTACGAAAAAACTATTCAACCGATCGGACTAAAATTTTAAATATTATTGTACATATGTGTATGTAGTACATTTTTATATATTCATTAATATTTAACCTTTTTTTGATGCAACCTAACATAAATATAAAGGTTATAAAATACGCGTAACTTTGCCATTTTGTTTTGTTTTTAACCTTAAAAGTTTAGACAAAATTTCATCTTTTAACCTTTAAAAATGTCCTAAAAATACCTCAAATTTTCGATCGGTTTAAGGTATAAAATAAAAAAAAAAACCCATTTATAACAAAAAACATTAAAGCAAATACCATTTCAATTAGTATGACTGGTATAAATATTAAATGTGCAGCTCTTAAAAAATAACAATCTGCTTAAAAATAAAAATCTATACAGTGTTGCCGTTTGGATTGAATTTGGATACATTTTTCTTTCAAAAATTGATGGATATTTTTTTGAGCCTCAGTCTTTAGATACTTTTTATAAAATCTTTATTGATATGAAAATATGTTTTTGTTTGCTAAATAAATAAAGTAGGCAGTCCCTTAAATTCGAAAAAAACGTTAAGGCAAATGTTGACATTGAGACGTTTTTGGGTAATATTTTTTTATCAAAAAGTGCATTATAGCATATTTAAGTCTGCCTCATGGCTCAGCTGCTGCTGATCGTATTTCTTCTGATTAAAAACTAACTAAAAACGAATAAACTAAATACTAATAGATTTTCTTTGGATATATTAGAAAATAGATTCCTTTTTAAAATGCTTACAAAATAGTATATTTAAACATCTAAATTTAAGGTGGCATTGCACGTTGAAAAAAACAATTAGAAACACTCAATTTAAAATATTTGTAATGAGTTTGGCCCAATAGTAAAAAGTGAGTGCGACTTATTAAAAATACTGAATTTTGAATGTTTATTAATATATTTATTTATTTAATGCATTTAATATTTTAAATACATGAAAAATTCAGTATTTTTCAACCGCATTTGAGAAAAAAGAGCGTGAGACGGTGTCACGATCGCAGCAAAACCGCGTAATTAGGCAAACCCAGCTTAAAATACCCGAAGCGATTGTAAATTGTAACAAAGGGTCTGTTCGAAAATGCATCATGATGCGCAAATTGCTTTTGCTGCACAAGCAAAATGTTCGAAAAAGGAAAATTTTTCAGCACTGCAAACGTCAAACATTCTAAAATGTAATTTTTCTATCAAGCGTCACTCATCATTCTCATCAAAAAAATTCATGAATCCATTAGGACGATAAATAACAGTTATGCTCATACTGCAAGTCTTGATGCTTTTCCGAAAATACCCATAACTTAATAATTTTAGTATAAGTTGTAGCAACAAGTACCTTTCTTTGCGCTTTGATTTTTTTTATTTCCGATAAATTAAGACCAAAATATCTTGAAAACGACTAATTTTTTACGCCTCCTAGTGAGAAAAAGATGCATTAATATATATATTTTTTTAAATTGGTTTTTTGTAAAATAATTTCAATTCATTATCTCTTACAGTCTTTTTATAATAAATGTTATATAATTTGAATCTTTATGTTTTCTTTTCAACGTGCAATGTAAGCTTTATATATGGGTTGGCAATAGCAACCCATAAAATTTATTTTAAAATAAACTGAATAAGTTATATAATTTTGTATTCTTTTTTTATGCAATTATAATATATTGTTTTGCATATTGCTTTTGTATAAATATTATACTTATAAAATAAATTTAATTCAAGGGCAATAGCCACACATATAAAAGGCTGAAATTAATGTTCCGTTTTAATATTATTATACATACTTGATTTCTTTTTGTTATATTTTAATAAAAATAGTTTTAATATAATAGGTTTTTGTTAGTCTTAAAATTAAATATATAAAATTGTTATGGAAGCTTAAAAATTCATTAGTTAAAAATATTAAAGTTATATTTTTGTGTTAAAAAACAAGAATAAAGTATTATTTTTTAAATTTTGATACGTGGACACTTTTTTCAAATGGGATACTTTTGGATACTTATTGAGAATCGTCGCGACAACACTGAATCTAAATAAAGTTTCAATAATACAAGTCTAAAGCCAGCTTTTACATGGAAGAACTTTTTTTTTATTTTCGGGGAGCACCCATGTATGTTGTTCCAAATATAAAAGGAAGACTCGATACCATTTTTATGTTATATGGTCGTGCTTTGACCCCCCACCCCCCCCCGCACCACCTTTTTAATAATAGGGCTGCTTTTATACTCTATGAAAAAGATGACCATAATGCAATTTTGTCAGTTTTTCATTATTTGTTCATTTATGTATTTATTTGTCACACATTATTTTATGCAGTGCATACTGCAAACTTTAGGGCTTTATAAAAACAAAACTAGCAGGAATACAAAAGATAATATGGTGTCATTTAAAATAGCAAAAAGTCTAGTTAAATAAAGGTTTTTCATTAATTGTGAATACATATATTTAGTTGTTTAAAAAATAAGAGAACTGCTTAATATCATCTCGCAGCTTATTTTATCCAGTCACTTATCTCTGTTACGGTACTCTAATGCTGCGCTGTCTAACGGTACTTTCGTTAGCTATGCCTTCGTTCTGTTTCTATAATTGCTTTGTGTTATCTTTTTAGTCTGATTTTTTTGCTTCAAGTGTTTGCTTCTATGATTATTTAAAATAGGAGCGCGCACAACGCTGCAACAACGAAAATTGGTTATATACTATTTTGAAAATAGCAAATAACAAAGAACATATGTCCAAGGCCCCAGAGTACTGGAATTTAGTTATTTTTGCAGATAAATCGAAGATCAATTTATTCGGTTCAGATGGTATGTGCTATATGTGGCGAAAACCGAATACCGAGGTCAACAAAAAAAAACTTAAAACAAACCGTGAAACATGGCGGTGGCAGCGTCATGGTTTGGGCCTGAATGTCAGCTGCTGTTACTGGGAAGTTGCCGTTTATTGAAAGCACAATGGACAAATTTAAGTACCTACCGATCCTGGAGAACAATTTGTTGCAGAGTGCAAAGGTTCTGGGTTTAAAATTGAATTTCCGATTTTACCAGGATGAGGATCAAAACCACAAAGCGGATATTGTGCAAACCAGGCTAATATACAACTGCCCACAATTGATGACGCCGCCAGCATAGTCGCCAGACCTTAATGTTATTGGAAATGTGTGGTCTTTATTGGAAAATAACATCCGGAAACATCAAAATTCAAACAAAAACCACCTGAAAGAGATATTGAAAACGAATTGGGCGAATATTTCGCCACCTATCACTCAAAAACTGGTCGCATTAATGCCAAACCACCTAAGATCTGTTGGGGACAACAAGGGCTATCATACCAAAAAATAAAAATATCAGATATCATTAATTAATATGAAAAATTTATAAATAACAAGTGACTGCATAAAAAAAGCTGTGATATAAAATTAAGATGTATTTTCTGGTATCTTAATTTTAAGCCAACTTAATATATATTCTTACAATAAATTAAGTTAATTTAGTAAACTAAACATCTTGTTCTTTTAAATGATACTATATTATTTTTTCTATTCCTGTTAGTTTCGTTGTTATAAAGCCCTAAAATTGAAAGTATGCACTGCATAAAATAAGCTGTGAGCCACTGTAGGTTTTTAAAAGAAATTATAAAAGAAAAAATTTAAATAAAAATAGAATAGGATCAAGATGCCATTCATTTATGGGCCACTCGATTTCTTCGGCGAAGTTGTGAAATAAGAACAAAGATTTACAACCTATAAGGTGATAAAGTGCTGATCTGAAACTTTAAATTGGAAACGTTGGATGGCCCTTTGAAAATTCAATTTGTTTCGGAGTTTGAAACAATTTATGGGCGATTTGATGCTTTTCTAGATTCGATACTCGGTTTGAAAATAAGTAAAATACAACGCACTTTTCGGTTAAGTACCACAAATGCCTTTCAATAGCTTTAATTGCTGCGTTAGCAACATGAGGATAATGTTTTTGGTATTCATTTAAGTTATGCCACAGCTTTAAATCATTGAAAAGTGCGTCAGCTCCAATCGGCGAAGATATCCATTTTTCAACATAAAAGATACCATTAAATTTGCATAGCTTTTCTTTTTATATAGCCTTTGTATTCATCATACTTTGCTTTTATTCTGCCTGAGAAAAGCGAGCACTTTGCTGGATACAAGATGGATGGCATCCATCGAACATGGTGAGCTGCTCCAGGTTTACACCAATGTACCCCTCTTTCAGGTATTCTACCTAGTAGAATCAGCATTAGTTACACTCACGATAATCAGCTCGAGGTAAGATGCTGTTTCGATTTGGTTCTGAGATGAATCTTTTGAATGATTGCCTTGTATTTGTCATAAGAAGTTTTAATGACCTGTCCTTGATTTGTAATTTTTTTTTAAAGATCAAAGAACCAATTTATGCGCCTTATGCAAACAAATTTGGTCTTTGAACTGAAAGGAAAGGGGTAGATTAATTTAGAGGAATTGATTGGAACCATACGTGAATTATTGATTAGTCGAAACAACCGTGAAAGACAATTTGAATTGCTTTTAACCGAGGCTAGTGTAATGCCTTATGTAGTGTACTCTTTAAAGTCACTACTACCACCAACTAAAAGAAGACGCTATCTAACTTCATTATTTCTTATTAATAAACAAAGTAAAAAAAATAAGTAAACAAAACAAAAATCTAAACCACCAACTAAAACAATAAAATCAATAAATTATTGCCAAATAAAAACCCAAAAATTTTCCATAGAATTTTAAAGTAATCAATTATATTATTAATATCAAAGAATCTTAAATTCATGTTCATGCACTTAGCACCCCTTTTCGTTTTCTTCCGTTAGTTACTGCATAAGCGAGCATACACTTATTGCACAAAAACATAATGCAACAACAACAAGCGTTAAATTCAACTTAGCCGTTGACTCTTAAAGTCAAGGCTATGAATTTTGTCCATCGATTATATTGGCTATTTAAATTTAATATTTTGAGGGGAAGAAAGAATGCAACAATACAAAGTAAAATATGATTGGTTAATTTTATTATATTGAAAAACAAAATTAAATATTGGAATTTAAGGAGGAGTATTGGAAATAGTGTTAAGAGATTTTTAAGAAAAATACTGGTAAAATTACTTTATAAATCAGAACATTCTTAAAATAAAGCAGATTCTTGATCACGAATTTCAACAGTTCGGCATTCCTGCCATCCCTTACAGCAGCACGGTGTGCTCTAATACACCAAAAATGATTTCGATGCAGTCATCGAAATAACTCATAAAATACTTAGGAAATCAAAAAATATTTAAAGTAGAAATAGTATATCCTTTCGTAACACCACATGGCGATCCTGCCCACCACTTAACTGGAATTTTCTTACGAGTTTTGCAGAAATTAAAGATTTTTTTCATGGACAGCAATTTCAACTCCATTTTCCAACGTGTTGTGCAACTAATAGCGAAGCACTCAACAAGCAAAGAAGATGAAAAATACATATCTCAACCAATAGTCCCAATCCAAGAAGAACCGCCAAAATACACCCCAACACCAAAACAAGCTGGGCCAAAACCCATTACTATTGCAGAGTACAAGTTAGGAACACAAAAAAATATCATACCTAAGGAAATAATCCAAAAGTAAAAATTTAGAGGAGGACGAAAGGTGTTAACAATACAGGGCATCGCGGAATTATACCGCATAATAGCAATAAGAACTGACGTACAATTAAAAAGGAAACTTTTGGAAAAGGTCACAGAAGAAAAGAAAAATTATACCAAAAAACAATAGAACACATGATTCAAAATATAACGGAGTTATATAAATATTTCACAATGCTTTACAACACCAATAGAGAATCTATTACCATATAGAACGACTTAGGATCTTCAGTTACTAAATTAGAAATGCGACAACATTCTACTACAATAGCGGTGACAATAGTAATAATTATAATTTTTTTATAAAATTAATCAATATTTTAAATTGTATGTACAAAAAAGAATTCAAAACAATTAATATGTAATAAATTTTTATATAAATAAATGTATTAACCAAAATATTTTTACAAATAATAATTTCTTTAAAATGGTAAAATATGGAGTGGTTAGCAAATACCAAGGATGTTTTGGTATACTATTCCAAAAACATTGCGGTACTTGTTCACTAAAAATAATAGATATAGGAAAAATTATATATATAATTTTTTTTGAAAAAGCTTGGCATCGTGAATGTTTCACATCAGAGATCTGCATTGAATGCTTCGTCTTTGCTTTAGGTTCGAAAATTCACTGTTCCTGCTATGCTTTCGTTCGTCAGCAAGAAATGTGTGTCATGTTGTGCAGTGTGCGCTCTTGCTAGCTGCATTGATATGCATTGTTATTGAAAAGGCAATATTGCCATTTTAATGACATAATTGTTTCAGGTTTATTTCGTTGAGTTCATTGGAAATTTGAGCACACGCTGTTTGCGCTGCTTTTCCTTTATCAACGAGGGTGAGTTCCTCATCAATTCAGTACGTATGCAGATTTCAAATTAGAAACGCACTGACACACCTTATGAATAACTGTGAAATTTTAGAAAAACAACAGCGGAATATTCCGTTTACATATATTTGGGACATTTGTTTTGTATATAAAGCTTTGTTTCGGAGTAGAGCAAATTGGAAAAAAACAGCTACTATAATTTTGTGTGTTATATTAATGTTCTTGTATTTTTTACTTTTATTTTACTTTATTTTTTTTTTAATTGTAATATTTTTAATGTTTTTTAGAAAAAACTATGCCACAAAAATACGTGAAGAAAAGACTTATCATAACAGTCGAGTAAACAAAATTGATGAATGCCATTAAACTAATAAAAAATGGAAAATTGTAATTTAATTACGTTTTCAAAATAATACATTTACTAAACATAAAAAGTTAAAATAAACATAAAAAATTAAAGTGTCTGGTCCTTAAACCTACATTTTTTTGGTGTTACATATCTCCCCACCGAATTGAAAAAGTTAAAAAAGTTATGTTTGACATTCTTGTTCTACTTCATCCATTTCTTAAAGCATTCAACAGCCGTAAAAACACCAACTTCAAATCGGCAAGGAATAGCAATTTAAACCAATCCAAACTAAATGTTTAACACTTTTATTGGAGAAAATAAAAACGTGTTACACGTCACCCTACTTTGCCCTATAAATAAATAAATATATCTGAAATACAAACATTAATTTAAAATTTAAATTAAAAATCTATTTGTCTTTACATTCTTCGTTCGTTTCTTTTATTGCATTGCAGTAATAAAAAAAAAATCTTGGCCTACAAAAAATAAGAAAAACACGATCCTTTTTTATAGCTGCGCAGGCAGTCTCTGTAGTTAGATTTTTTTCATGGTTTGTTTGCTTTGCTTCCTTTAATATATTTAAAGGATTGTGTTCGAAAAATATAATTTGCGTCACACTTTTAGCCTGAAGAGTGGTTTGGGGTTTCCCGTTTGTTGATCCTATATGTTTATTGTTTACTTATCTGCCGCAAATATCAATCACTGAATGATTGACAACGCTGCTGACAAGCAGCTCAAAATGAAGATTTTATGACTCAACTCAAGCCCACGCCAATTGCCTAAAAAACGAAAACGAAATATTTATAGCTTAAAATAAAACTTAAAATAACTCCTTTATCGTACAGTGAAAACCACATCAAAATCCATCTATTATTATTTTATATGGAATTTTTTGCAGTTAACATATACAAATAAAAATTATATTCAGACAATTCTACTCCAGAATACCTTTCCATCGATATAATTTTTATGTAAATGTGTTGCCGGTAAAGCAATTAAAAGTGTACGACAACTTAGCTTGCTCACGTATTTACGTTGTGGTTATGATTTTTATCATTGCATCAACTTCACTACCAATGTTTCGTTGCTTTTTTGATGACACTTACTGTTATTTACACACGACAAGCATCAACATCAACTGAGCGAAATGTGCATTCTTTCGTTTCGTCTGTTTGGTGCGTACTGTTATCTCATCACACGTTTTTATGTGAATGACAAATAACTGCAAATGAATGCGTTCATGCAGTTCTCTGTTTCACATGCAATAATTGCAAGAAAAATTTAATAAGAATTGGACTTGCACAATATAAACCATATTTGTTATGTAACTATTGTTTAAGTACGAAAATATATTTAAAAAAACAATTAAAAGTTAATGGAAGAGTTACAAGAGATTTTTAATGAAGTTTTAAAAATTAAACAAAACATTAAGAAATCCAGTAATAGGAAGTATACAAGTCAAACAATTAGTATTAAACTTGATTATCTAAATCGTTACGAATTACATTTTAAAAAAACAGCAGAATTCCTAAACAAATTGGAAGCATATCAATTGAGTGAACGATTCCACATACTATTAAATGAAACTAAAAATCTTTTGTTAAAACAGACAGAAAAGAAAGAAATCATGTCTGACTTTAATATCGAATTAATTTTAAAAACCGTTCCGGTTTTCAACGGAAATAATAAAGACCTCAATGCATGCCTAACAATAGTAGAATTAATAGACGGAACTTACACAACAGAAAACAAGAAGAAACTAATAAATATTGTAGTCAACGTTAAATTGAATTCCAATGTAAAAAACCACATTACGACACATAACAAACATAGATACTTTCATTAAACTTAAAGAAGCACTTACCAATTCATACAAAAATAACTTAACTACTACAGAAATACACACATGACTTTCAGCATTGACACAACGGAATAACACAGTTACAAATTTTAAAGACAAACCATTAAATTTAACGTCTGAACTAAATAATTTACAGATCAGTGACTTTAGACCTGAAGCTAGTGATAAACAAAGAAATTTGATCATGAAGATGAACGAATCTTATGCACTTACAATCTCTAAGAACGGACTAAATGACGACCTTAAAAATACAATATTTGCAGCACAACCAAAGACGTTAACCGAAGCAACAAATTTAGCTTTAGAATTAGAAAAAAACGTTAAAACAAGCAACCATTTAATTAATGTATTTCAAAACAAACAACAATTCATACAACAGACGACCAATACACAACAATTACAACAATCAGTATAGAAGACAGCAAAACAGCAGAAACAATAACATAAGGCAACAGAACTCAAATTTTATGCAACGAACTACTTACAACAACGGAAACAGACAAAACCACAACGTGTTTAGCAATTATAATAATAGGATTAATAACAGAAACATTAACAACGACAATAATATAAGAAATAATAATTTCAATAACAACCAAAACGCACAACGACGTTTTACTAACAATAACAATCAACACAGAAATTTCAGCAACAGAAATCAAAATAAATGAAAACAAAGATGTTTTCAGTATGTATGTATGGGACAGCGAAATTAAACATATATACAATATCGGATAACACGACCAATTACATAATTGTAAAATGTAATAACTTGAAAAGAAATTTCAAATTTTTAGTGCAGATATTTCAGTCTGCAAAATTGAAAACATAGACATAGAAATCAAAACAGAAAAAAGATTTAAACTATCAGGAATAACAGACGAGGAAACTTTTACTTTAGGAGCAGCAATATTTAAATTTTAACTCATTCACTTTACTTCACACTTTTCAAGTAGATAACGATTTTCCTATATACACTGACGGTAGGTTGGGATTTTCTATCAAAACACATGTGCATAATTGACTACGAAACACAAACTATGACACTTACATTAAAAGACACAAACTTAATTACACCACTATATTTCAATAAAAACGCATACGAAATAATACGTATACCACCACGTACAGAAATTATACAACCCATTTATTTAAACATAAATCAAGATAGCGTAGTATTAAACGAAGAAATCCAAAAAGGAGTATTTTTAGCTAATTCAATAATACCAGCCAACGGAAAATGTCACGTCAGAATATTAAACTCAAATGATATAGAAATAAAAATAAAGAAACTAGTACCAAAAATAGAACCACTTTCAAACTATTTCTATAGTAAACAAAATCAAGAGACCGATAAATAAAGATTTAAAAAAGTTTTAAAAGGACTAAACATAAACCAAAATCATCCATTAATAAACATTTTTGAGAAATATCAATATATTTTTCATTTGGAAGAAGAACACTTAATAGTCAACAATTTTTACATGCAAAAACTTTCCACAATAGACAACACACCTACTTACATTAAAAATTATAGATTACCTCACGTACATAATACGGAAATTCACACACAAGTAGAAAAATTATTAAAAAACGACATAATTGAACCATCAGTAAGCCCGTATAATTCACCTTTACTACTCGTACCAAAAAAAGTATTGATGACACAAAAAAGTGTCGTTTAGTAGTTGATTTCAGACAATTAAATAAAAAATAATAAACGATAAATTCCCATTGACTAGAATAGAGGACGTTTTGGACAAATTAGGTAGAGCAAAATATTTTTCGACACTTGACATGACAAGCTCTTTCCATCAAATTCCATTAGATAAAAATGCAAGACCTTTGACTGCTTTCTCGACAAATGATGGCCATTACCATTTCAAAAGATTACCCTTTGGATTAACTATATCATCAAATAGTTTTCAAAGAATGCTGACTTTGGCACTTACAGGTTTAAACTCTGAAGCATTCTTGTATGTCGATGACATAATAGTATTTGGATGCAGCCTTCAACACCACAATAACAACTTAATAAAAGTTTTTGAAAGACCATCTAAATACAACCTCAAATTAAATGCAGCCAAATGTAAATTTTTAAGACCAGAAGTAGTTTATTTGGGACATTTTATTACACAACCTTATATTATATATAAGGTATACCTTTACAGGTAACAGACCCTGCCAAATTTGAATCAATTAGAAATTATCCTATACCAAAAAACGCAGATGACGTGCGAAGATTTGTAGCTTTTTTTAACTACTATAGACGATTTATACAAGACTTTGCAAAAACGACACAGTTTTTAAATACATTAATAAAGAAAAATCAAACTTTCAAGTGGACGGAAGAATATCAATCTTCTTTTGAAACTTTAAAACAGAAATTAATAGAACCACCTATCCTACAGTACCCCGACTTTTCAAAACCATTTATCTTAACGACAGACGCTTCGAATTTTGCCCTTGGAGCAGTATTATCTCAAGGTGAAATAGAACAAGATCTACCGATATCATACGCCAGTAAATCTATACAAAAACATGATATCAATAAACCCATAATTGAGAACGAACTTCCAGCAATACATTGGGGAATAAATTTTTTTTAACCCTATCTTTACGGACAGAAATTTATTGTGGTCACGGATCATAGACCCCTAGTTTCACTTTTTTTCACACAAAAACCCGTCATAAAAAATGACAAGAATCAGACTAGACTTATCTGATTATAATTTCACTATAGTTTTCAAACAAGGAAAAATTAATACAAATGCAGATGCTTTATCACGAATAAAAATATATTCGGATATTTTAAAAACTATGATACCAACTGAAGAAACGAGCAAACAAAATAAAGCCATGGTAATAACACGGGGAAATATTAAAAAGCAAGAAGAACTTGCAAAGGAGAATTGCACATCTCAACAGGAGCCTCGCGATCTCGTTATTGGGATACTGACGTCAGAAATATAAAAAGATTACAGTTTTAACTAAGCGATAAAAATATAAATGATACTAGTATCCAGATTATAAATAATATTGTGCACGTGCGATGTAGCGATAAATCGACGAATCCAGATTCGAACTCGATGAAGCTATCATCAAAAATAAATCAAAGTAATAATATGCAAGATCTAATGATAATTCAGCGACTCTAAAGCCGATCCTTAAGAAATTAGTAACTAGAATGAATAAATTAAATATAAAAGAACTAGCGCCAGATGAAAGATATAATATTTATTTCCATGGATAAAAAAGAAATTAAGAATTTATTTAACAAGCTGCAGCAAGAAATGAAACATAAATTCAGAAAATCGCTAAATATATTAATATATAAAACCCCGCAAGGAATATCAAATAAATCCATGCAAAATAAATTAATTACAGAATTCCATGATTCACCACAAGGCGGACATTTAGGAATTAGAAAAACCATACTGAAATTAAAACAACGCTATGTTTGGAAGCATATGCGACAGATGGTGAAAACTTATACTAATAAATGTGAACATTACGCTCGAAATAAACAAACAATACATATAAAAGAAAAAATGACCACAACAGACACTTCAACGACTAGTTTCGAAACAATTCCCTCCAGGAAATGTGAGCATTCCCGGATGTTACCAGGAAACATTCCATGGAATGTAAGAAGCATTCCCCTTTGTTGCACACTCCATTGCTTTTTTTACATAGCATGTCATTAGAGGGAAACATTCCTCTCAGCTGTGTTAAAAATGAATGTGGAAACATTCCTCTCCGCTGTCTTAAAAAGCGAATTACAAGCAGTCCTCTTCCCTGTTCTAAGAATTAATGTGGAAACAATCCTCTCCCTTGTTACGAAAATGCCCGGCCAGGATTCGAACCCGGGAACCCTGAGCGACAGTCAAGCGCGCTACCACTAGACTATCGAATTCTACAATAAGCGGCTAGAAAACAATGATATTAATATTTTCTATTGTCATTGCTTGACAATAAATAAAAATTTCCAAATGCATTCTTAAAGAAGCGGTGTGGAAACAATATAAATACAAAACTACCCTTAAGCTTCCAAAAGATACGGTTTGGAAACAATATAAATACAAAACTACCCTTAAGCTTTCAAAAGATATGGTGGGGAATGTTTCTTTATCACTTTTAGATGAAAGCCTTCCGATTTTTCCTGGAGGGTTTCTATAGTCACAGTGGGACCGCTTAGAATTTCAAACGGTTACCGATACGTACTCACAATGCAATGTGATCTGAGTAAATTTGTCATTGCTTACCCAATTGAAACAAAAGACGCAAAGTCGATAGCAACAACATTGGTGGAGCAATTAATCTTAAAATACGGTTGTTTTAACGTTTTAAAGTCTGATAGAGGAACTGAGTTTACAAACGAACTATTAAGAAATGTGTGCAACTTGTTAAAAATAGAACAAATCTTTTCAGCACTTTACTACCACGAAACAATAGGAACACTTGAGAGAAACCACAGAGTTCTCAATGAGCATCTTCTATCTTTCGCAGATGATGGGGAATGGGATAAATGGATTTCGTACTAAACATTTGCATATAACACGACTCCACATATAGATACTGGTTACTCACCTTTTGAATTAGTTTTTGGTAAATTACCAACTCTGCCAGTCGTTTTAACAAAAGGTAACAGTAAAGTCTACAACATAGATGACTATGCAAACGAATTAAAAGTTAGATTAAAAATCTCTAGTAACAAAGCAAAGAATATTATTAAAATGGTAAAAGAAAAAAGAAAAATCAATTATGACAAGAATGTAAATATATCCAATTTCAAAGAAGGGTATTTAGTATTAGTTAAACTTGAAGGTAGAAAGAAAAGTCAAAGTCCATATCACGGACCATATAAAATAATACTTAGAGGCACTCCTTAGTGAACTCCATTATTGATGTAAATAATAAACATATGAAATTCCATAATAATATGTTAATGAAATTTACAAACACATAATTAAAATGAAAAATATGTAAATATTTTATGTGCAAATAATACAAATTATTTAAAAATATTAAGACTCTATAAATAACTTTACTGAATTTTTTTAGAACTACTGATATAAATATTAAAAACAAAATGTAAGTATTAAATACATTAATATCATGATTTAAAACATTGGCCATATTCGCATAAGTTTTTCGTATTAGTATTAATATTACCTTTATTTGCCACTAAACAAATAATTTAAACATAAATAATCTTAAGACTAGATATTTCATATTATTATAAAATAACAACTTTTAAAAGATACTGATGGATCTCTAAACTCTAAACTGAAGACTCTAAACTCATTTGCGGTTATAAAAAGACTGCCTTTATTTCAATATATGACACAATGCGAATTCAATTTTAAAACAGTATAGAGAGACAAAAAAGAGTGATGCCAAGTAAACAGGATAAATTAAAGGGCAAAAAAATTCAGTACAATGTTGTTTTTACAATGCCTTGGAAGTTACTGTTAATTTACTTTAAAATAAATTGAATAAAGTTATAATAATATTAATTAAACAATGATATGACCAAACATCCAGCCCCCGTTGAAAGGATCCTTTCAACCAGAGGTTGAGACAGGTAATGGTGCTAGCTTATGCACAGCTCTGCGTAAGTTCCCCTTTGTAGTTTTTACATCAGCAACGCGAATTCTTCTATCAGGCCCAGTAAATGTGTTCGTAATGCGAGCAAGGAGCCACTGCTGCGATGGTAAGTTGTCATCGTGCACTATCACGAGCTGACCATTATGAATGTTGGACTCTTCAGTAAGCCACTTAGACTTATTTTGCAACTCCAGCAAGTAGTCACGTTGCCATTGTCGCCAAAACTGTTGCTTCAGGTATGTTACTCGCTGTCACCGATTGGTGTATGAAACGGCAGCACTGTCCACTTGCTGTTCGGGTACGCTGAGAAGCTGCGAACCGATGAGTAAATGAGCCGGTGTGAGCGCTTCACCGTCATTAGGGTCGTTGGATAATGTGACTAGAGGGCGCGAGTTCAAGATGGCCTCAACGTCAACTACAATTGTGAGAAGTTCTTCATAAGTTATGTGCGCCTGTGAAATATTTTTAACGATTAAGGCTTTAGCCGACTTCACGGTCGCCTCCCACAGGCCGCCAAAATGTAGAGAGCGTGGTGGTATAAAGCGAAATTTGAAGCCAGTTGACGTGCAGTACTGAAGAACGTCCGAAAGAACTGGATTATCCAGAAAGCGATGATAAAATTCTTTTAATTTATTTTGAGCGTCAATGAAATTGGTGGCGTTATCACAGTAGAGTCGCTGCGGAACACCACGTCTCCCAACAAATCTTCGTAAGCAACTTATAAAAGAGTCAGTGCTTAAATCCGAAACAAGTTCAATGTGTACTGCTTTGGATGCAAAACAAATAAAAATAGCAATGTATGTTTTATACGGTACCTTGTTTCTGATGCGAACGGATGTAGCGAACGGTCCACAGAAATCAACGCCGCAATTCAGGAAAGGACGTTGTGCTTTCAGCCGGTCAGGAGGTAAGTCACCATTGATTTGAGTCATTAGCCTTGGTCGATATCTGAA
The DNA here is from genome assembly GCA_963920525.1 of Dichetophora obliterata. Lineage (NCBI taxonomy): Eukaryota > Metazoa > Arthropoda > Insecta > Diptera > Sciomyzidae > Dichetophora > Dichetophora obliterata. The sequence goes on from OY986435.1 coordinate 116,848,980, forward strand.
GCAATGAACGCAATTTCTCACTATTTTTCGGATAACATTTCTAGCGTTGAGTACCCAGATGCGTTTTTTTTCTTTTTTTTTTTTAGACTGAATCAACGCTCAGGGGATGCCCCCTATAAATGCGTAAGCATTGTGTTGATTCGGAAGATGGGTGAAAGTTAGTTGGAGGGTGGATAGATGGAGTAGTGTCGGCGAAGATTTGTTTTGAATTTGCACAGCTCAAAACTGCCGGGAAACACGCTCGCAGGGAGACTATTCCACAACTTAACCGCGCGACTAAAGAACGAATTATCGCGGTAATGCGAGGTTCTATTAGGCATCGATGCAATGGTAAAGGGGTGGGCTTGGACAGCTGCCCGAGTGGACCTGGGAAACACACGAGCTGGTGGCGTCAGGCCATGTATCTCCCTTGAACACTTCCCAGGGTAATACCTATACAGAAGGCTTAGGCAACCTACATTACGTCGATGCTCAAGAAAGTTGAGAGAGGATGAAATACTTTCATCTCCTATCAAATATATCGCACGACGTTGAATTCGGTCCAGAAGCTCCAAATAAGATCTTGAAGCCCCTGCCCAAATGTGCGAATTGTACTCCTTTTTCGGCCTAATAAATGAGGTGTAGATCATGCGAAGATCAGCTGAAGTGAAATATTTTTTGCACCGTTTTAGAAAACCTTCCAACGAAGATCACATTGGATCGATATGCCCAGAACGTCAAGAGCGGCTGATTCCACAAGATCCACACCATTCATATTGAGGGAAGCTAAGGGGCAATCCATCCGCTTGTGGGTTAACAGACAACACTGGGTCTTGCTTGCATTGAACTCTACTCTATTAGCAAAACCCCACTCGGAGATTTTTTGTAGATCATTAAGAAGTGTGTCATTCATAGTTTGCCTTTTTCTCTCAATCTCCATAGAGCTTGGGCGTTTTTTGAATGAATATGAATGACAAATGCTGCTGTCGTCCACAAACGAATGAATTGGGTTATGCGTCAACGACAGAAGGTCGTTGATAAAAACCAGAAACAAGGTTGGCGATAGAACTGAACCCTGCGGTACTCCTGCGTTGATGGCGTGCTTCTCGGACGAAATACCGTCAACTACGACTCGAATCGTTCTGTCCTTGAGAAAACACGTGATCCATCGAGCAAAATTACTACCAAAACCATATGCAGCAAGTTTTGACACGAGCGCTTTATGCCACACTCGGTCGAACGCTTTTGAAATATCCAGAGCAACAACCCTGCTCTCGCCGAAAAAGTGAACGCATTTATTCCATTCTTCGGTTAAGAACGCCATAAGATCACCAGTAGAGCGAGCACTACGGAAACCATATTGACGGTCACTGAGCAGTTGGTTGTGCTCCAGATAGTTCACAACGTTGAAGTTTATTACGCTCTCCATAACTTTGGAAAGCGTAGAGCATATCGCAATGGGTCGGTAGTTTGCAGGGTTCGTGGCATCACCCTTTTTAGGTACCGGCTGGACATTTGCCACCTTCCAACAAGATGGAAATATTCCTGTTCTGTAGGAGATGTTGAAAAGGTTGCGCAAAGGCCGAGCCAGCGAAGAAGCACACATTTTAAGCACAATTGGCGGTATGCCATCAGGACCAGAGGCTTTGTTAACGTTGAGATTTGTAAGGACCCTTTTAACTGCTCTCGTTCGAAAGTATATCTCCTGCATTGCAGAAGATCCACCCTCAACAAAGGGCAGTGGCTGATTGCTATCCGAGAGAGTGGAAGTTTGTGCAAACAATCTAGCCAATAGGTTCGCTTTATCAGCCGAGTCAGTGAAGATTTGGTCATCTTTTAAAAGAGCTGGAATCGATGACGATGTCTGGTTCTTAACTCTTTTAACAAATGACCAAAAATTTTTGCTCCCTTTGGAACAGAGAAGAACCTGTTCTCGAATGCGAGCTTCGTGCAGAAACTTTTCGCGTTTTAAAATTGCATTACAGCGATTCCTTGCCTCGATGCGAAGTCTTTTAGTATCAGTATTCTTGTTAGAACGCCAATTCTGAAAAGCTTCCTCTTTGGACCTGACTGCAATCCTGCAAGTCTCATTAAACCATGAGTGGTCTTTTGGTTTAATGCTTCTCATCTTATTGGGGATGAAAGACCGCATACCCAATAGAATAATTTCTTGTACCATGACAGCCGCGGCATTTACATTTCTATCAGCGAAACATAATTTCCAATTGAAGCTGCGATAAAAATTATTTAACGCAGTCCAATTTACCTTTCCATAAAACCATGCAGTCCGGTGTTTTAGGCGTAGAGGTGCAGGGGTTAGAATATGGAAAAACAGCGGATATGGTACAATGGTCCGAGTTACCAAGAGGTGCGTTGACACTCACATCATATTTTTCATGATGTGATGTCAGAAAAAGGTCAAGGATATTATGGCTTTGCAAATCACTTTGGGGGAAAAAAGTGGGTTCCTTCACTAGTTGAATCAGTTGATTCGATTCAGCAAATAGTTCAACATATTGTCCAACAGGTGTCAATGGGCCCGAGTGACGTAACCAAGCCGGGTTGTGGACATTGAAATCGCCTGCTACAACGATCTCACTGTCAGGAAACAACCCCAAAATATGCGTAATCGAATCAGAGAGAGAGTCCAGTTTGTTAAAAGTGGGCTCCCTTCCTAGATTCGGACTTATATAAATAAAGCAGAAATGTAGCAAGTGAGAGCGAAACCTGAACCTAACCCACATTGAGCTAAACTCTGGATCGGTCACGTTCAGACTCCGCTCACACTGGTACGCTACATCTGTTCTTATAAAAAGGGCAATGCCCCTATGCAAAGAAAACAATGGCAGTAAGCGATACCCAGGTATGTGAAAATCCAGTGGATCTGCATCCTCGGCCACCTGGGTCTCGCTCAGTGCCATTATTTGAGGCCTATATAGAGTACAATGTACATAGACCGAGAAAAAATTCGCCCTCAGTCCACGAACATTGCAGAAATCTATGCGAAAATGACCCGACATTTCCGCACCATGCAAAAATCAAACAAATAAGGGCATACAAGGTAATTAGTTACGGCTGCAAGAGAGCTGCACAACATGATCAATATAAAAAGTACTGAAGCAAGTGTTATGCCTTTACTTCAGCATAATTCAGCCCACTGTGCAACCCTACTTACAAACGTAACTAATGTGAAAGGATGGGGGAGTTGACGGAACCGAAAAAAAACAACAATTACTTACACCACGAGGAGCATAGAAAAGCCCCTCGCATGGTCAGACAAAAAAACACGAATGCTGTCAAAGGTGTTGATGCTGTAGCTGGCGGCTGGCTCTCTGCAAAACTGGTTTTGCTGTTGTGTTGTTGGTTGGAGCAGCTGGGTGTTTGTTGCTTTGATTACATTTGTTTTTATTTTTATAATCATTTATTTTTGCACTGCTGTTTGTGTATTAATTTAGTTTTAATTTTATTTAAATTGTTTAAAGTAAAAACACATAACATTTAATTTTTACACTATCGCGGTGTATATTTAGACACGAAACACGACAAAACATTTAAGAAACGGGACAAACAACTAGCTTTAAAAAAAAATTAAATCTATGACGAGGACAGACGGACGCACGTCTATGCCCAACGAGATCACGAACGCAACTGTTGAGTACCCAGATGCGTTGTCGGATGAGACCAATCAATTCTTTTGCTCCAGCGTGAGGATGTTTGCGATGCATGTAATTGACGAAAGAATAGACGAATGGATGACTCTTCGGCATCAAAATCGAAAAACGGGCATCAAATGGAATAGGCGCTTGCGCAAGTCGTCTCCCAACTCTTAGAATTTGTACGGATTGATTCAAAATAGTCATTTCGCATAGAAATGGTGACAGCTTTTGCAAAGACGGAGTCAGTAGCCTTTTGTTTTGAATATAAGTTATTTCTTCAGAAAACCATCTGTGTTGCACGTCAGCTATGATGAATAAAAATGCGTTTTCGATCTCAGCATGAGATATTGGGGTAACCTGAGAAAGCACCATACTTGGATCGGCAGCAACCTTGTTGAATGGACGATGAATATATGAAATGAATCTTAAAATTTTTAATATGATGAATGATTCTTAAACAATCGTTCAATTAACGAGTTGGTAGTTATAACATTGCATTTTAATGACATTCCCTTGCGACATTCATTTTCAGGTATACCAACTTCAATTTCTGAAGTAGGCCATGTGCTAATATCGTTCCTTAAGAAGCTTGGACCCTCGACCCAAATAGTGGTGGTAAGCTCTTTTGCACTGCAGCCGCGGAACACAATGTCTGCTAGGTTTGATTTCGAAGGCACATGTCGCCATTATATGTCTTGCGTATAGCTCTGAATTTCAGAGATACGGTTTCCTACGAAAGTACTCAATTTTGATGCATGTGTTTTCAGCCATTGCAGCACGATTTTGGAGTCAGTCCAAAAATATGTATTCTCTACACGGTCACCAAATTTATCTCTGAATTTTGTCCACGTACGTGTAAGCAGGAGTGCTGCACATAATTCCAATCGTGGCAAGGATTGTGTCTTTACGGGTGCCACCTTGGACTTCGCAATAAGCAAAGTTGTTTTATACGATCCGTTTAAAAATGCACAAACATATACACAACAACCGAATGCACATTGCGATGCATCCGCGAAGCCATGTATTTGGCATTTATGTGCCCGTGAAGTGAATACATATCTTGGTATCTTAATAAGATTAATATTTGGTAAATCATCGCAAATGCCAATCCAAATTCAATGCCAATCCAAATACAATTCAAGAAGTCAAACCGATCGGACGTGTTATTACATAGCTCCGCAACCTCGCTCACCGTTCTTAAAAACAAAAACAAATATAAAAGCCTTAACTCTCTGTGCAAGTTCTGTTGACCTAGTTACAACAATTAATTATTGCTAAAAACGCAAAGAATTAAAAATTACAAGAATAATCTTAGTGTCAAATTGCAATCCAGCAAAATAATTTGTTTGTGACAATCCAGTGCGACACCAAAAATAAACTATAAACAAAAATAAAAAAAAAATAAAAATAAACCAAAACAACAATAAATAACTGTTATTCATTCGGCTAGAACTTATTATTAAAGCAATTTACCGATTTTGACTTAGTTACGCTAAAAACAATTAAAAAAAGCATTTAAATATGGAAAAAAACTCTGCTTCATCTCTATGCACCGTAGAAGACCACAATGCAACAAAGGTGGCATGCAAGGGCCTGTGTGATAAATCTTTGCACGCTTGTTGTATAGGCTTGTCTAAGAGAAGTCTCACATATTTAAATGACTACCTTGCGAACTTTTCATTTTACTGCGATGAGTGCAAGGATATTTCACTCTCACACGTCCTTCTTGCAGTAAAGTGCCTAAGTGATAAAACAAACTCGCTACGGTCTGACACTAAACAATGTTTAAAAAAAATAAGTGAGCAAGCTACTAAGGTCGATGGGGTCTTAAAAACTGCCGAAGATCTCAGCAGCTTTATTGAATCCGCAAAATCTGATCTGGATACAAAAATATCCAAACTATCATGTAACCTTATAACAGTTACGGACACCATAGCTGATTTAAAAAATAATGTGACATCTTTTGAAACCGCGATAACCAAAATCAATGACTCTTTAACGCATAAGTATAAAACAACTGACAACGAAAAACGTACAATACAAAACATATCGGAAAATCTTGCTATTCTTAGAATGGACGTCGACACCATGATACAATCCAATTCAAGGGTAACATTAACACCACCTCAGCAGCCAGATACACTAATTGAAGTTTTATACCATAAGGTAAATGAAATGAGTGATGATCATGAAATATTTCGGGTGTCGCTTGCTGAAATTACTGATTATATCAGATATGCTCCAGAAAGAGTTCAGAACATCCCAGAATCACCCCATCATAACGCTTCTTCCATCTTTGAAGAAATCATAGAAGCTACCGATCCTACTTCACTGGTTCATTCTTTGCGCTCACCACCGGCGTCTCTCTCTGATAAAGAAATGGGGCCACCTATTGCTATTCCTGTGGCTTCACCGCGCAAATTGATCCATAAGTTTGGAACATCATGGACATCATCTGAATGGGATAACCGCATCAAAAAGCTGAAGAGTGTGAATGATAGCCTAAAAACGACATTGTTTGTTAAGGGCCTCCCAGTAAAAACTACAGTAACCTGGCTGCGTAATTATTTTCAGAAAAAATTTGGTTTCGCAATTTCTGACTGCATAAAAATGTCCATCAAGGCCAGAAAATTCTGCAGTTTTAAGTTGGACATTCCAACTCAATATGTATGGATGTTTCTAAACATCTCTGGTGGCATAATGATGCATGGTAAGTGGAAAATCTCCGAGTGGATAGACAACCCTGAGAAGAAGCTGAAGACACCTAGAAATAGCAGCAAAAATAACGATGATCATCATATAAATAGAACTATGAGTAAGCCTGTAAATAATGATAATTCCACTAAGCTTAATTCAAAGTCTATTAAAAGTAAAGCATCAATTAATGATGGCAATGTTCATCATAAAATTAAAATAATGAGTAATCCTACGAATAATGTTTTTTCTTCTAAGTTTAACTTAAGTCTAATTAAAGTAATGCTCCTAATAAACCTTTGCCAGATTGTAACTGGTCTTATAAAACAAATGTTTTTCCCAAATTTTCTCCTTTTCCAAAACATACTTCAATTCCTCTATCCTCTTCCGTTCATAAATCCTTAAAATCTAAACGCGTCTCGTTTAACCTTAACCCTGAATCTGTAGGGGGCTACATTAAAAATACACCTAAAATCCACAGTACATCCTATCCTAATTTCGTGCACTCTCATACTCTAAGCCCATCTCCATCTGATCCAATTATAATTGAGCCCTCGAACCAACCTGTCAGTCCGAAGTCATTCCTAGACCCTCTACTACCACCAAGAGTCAAATTAACGTTAAATTCTTGCGCAGACACTGAGAGTAGATACGCCCTTTCTCGCCTTAGAGAGAACAGTGTATTTAATAACGTTCGTCTGTATCTCGCCTACATGCACAAAGCCCCTGATTCAACATGCATTGAAGGCAAGACTAAAACTAATCTTAAAGTTTTAATTCATCAAGAAGGTCTGCCCACCAATGTTGATGACTTGTTTAACTTATTTATTCATTTTCACGACCAACTCGGCGTGACGATCGATCAAGTCAAGGTGGATCTTGATACCTATGGTACTCACGTCAGGACTTAACATGTCTCCCTTCTTCAAAAATCGCGTAAAGACCAACAACAATATTATCGTCCCTAACTCCCATTTCTTAAATATATTTTACCATAACTGTGGCGGCATGAGAAGCAAATTAAATAAACTGTATGTTGATTTATTGTTATTCACTGAGACATGGTTAAATGATACCTTCAATAATGAAGAAATTCTTGACAGTAATTGGACTGTCTTCAGAAACGATCGGGATTACTCCTCTACTGGTCTTTCTAGAGGAGGTGGCGTTCTCATAGCAACTCACAATTCTCTTTCAAGTGAGCTAATAGATACGCATACCCATAAACTTCTGTTCAGGAAATAGTCTTTGTATGTACATAGGTGTCGTTTACATTCCTCCCGGCTCAAGTGAAACAACATACAATGAGCTATGTGAAACACTGTCCTCCTTTACATTCACTCTTAAAGAGGAAGATAAGGTTGTTATTCTTGGTGACTTCAACCGGCCAAATATCTATTTTGTTGTTGATGAAAATGACAAGTATCTTCTTCCTGTTAACCTTTCTAATGCCATAGATTTCTCATTATTAAGTACCTTTTATGGCAACGATCTGCAACAAGTTTCTTCTGAACAAAATAAAAATGGCAGATGGTTGGACCTTATCTTTACAAACTCGTACGATGAAGTGAAGGTTAGTCCATGCACTGAAGCAGAAAATTTATTTACTAACACTGTGTACCATACAGTTTTAACAGTTGCTTTCTCTGCTAACGACATTACTTTTACCCAGTCTTATAATAACTCTATTGCATACGATTACCTCAACGCCGATTACGAAAGTATTAAATGTTATCTAAATGCTCAAAACTGGAATAATATTCTATCCAACATAGATTTAGACAGCGCTGTCTCAAGATTTTATCAGCACATTTTTACTGCTATCGAAAACTATGTGCCAAAAATAAAGAAAAAGAATAAGCTTTCGGAGCCATGGCTAGACAAAAATCTCAGATTTTTGAGAAACCAAAGAAACAAAATTTACAAACTTCTCAAAACCACCGAAAATGTAAGCGATGAACTGAAGCTAAGATATGACGAGCTATCTAAAGAGTTCTCTATCAAGTCAGAAGAAGCGTATAAGTTGTTCACTAACCTTATCGGCGAGAAAATTGTCCAAGAGCCACAAAAATTTTTTGACTTCGTTAACATAAAGCGAAAATCTAGCGGCTATCCATCTTCTATGTTTAAAGGTGATGTCAATTCCTCCAACCCTCATGAAATCAGCAACTTATATGCAGACTATTTTAAAGATGTTTTCTGTGTTTTCACAAGTAATACTTATAGTTCCCCTCCCTTTTCAGGAATTAGCCCTATAATTAATCATATCCAACTAACGTGTGATGAGATATCTAATGCGATTAAAGAAATTGATACAAATAAAGGACCCGGCCCAGACTTGTTACCCCCGCACTTACTAGTCCGATGTTTAGACACACTTATCATGCCTTTATATATAATATTTAACAAATCTCTACTCCAAGGATCTTTTCCATCGTATTGGAAGATATCTCATCTAACACCAATATATAAAAATCGCCATATTATCGGCTATTCCAAAATTGTTCGAAAAAATTATATGCGCAAAACTAACATCTATTATAAATCTTTTACTCAATGAACAGCAACATGGCTACCGTAAAGGTAGATCAACCACAACAAGTCGAATGACTATGATCTCTGATGTTTTAAGTAAAATGGAGAAAGGACATCAAGTGGAGGCAATATACACCGACTTTAGCAAAGCTTTTGATCGAGTCGATCATGATATCTTGGCTTCCAAATTGGAAAAGATTGGTATCTCAGGATCTTTGCTCAGTTGGCTGAAGTCCTATCTCCACGACAGGTCTCAGTTCGCAAAATTTCAAGGTACCTTATCCAAACAGATTTTAGTTACATCCGGCGTACCACAACCTTGATCCACTTCTCTTAAATATTTTTATCTCAGACCTATCTGATATTCTTTGCGATATCCCACATCTAATGTATGCAGACGACCTAAAAATGTACCATGTTATTAAATCGGAAACAGATGTAATTTACTTACAGTCGAAACTGTCATCTCTTGAGCACTGGTGCAATCAAAATAAACTTCATCTTAATGTTAAGAAATGCTGCGTAATAACCTTCTCCCGTAAAAATTTGGTAACAAATAACAGTTACTTCCTCAATAGCATTGAACTTAAAAGAGTCAACCATATTGTTGATCTTGGTGTAGACTTAAACAACAATTTGCGTTTCAACTTACATTGTGATAAAATTGTATCTAGGGCCAGCAAACTACTCGGTTTTATAAAACGGCGTGCAAAAGAGTTCAAAAATGTTTGGGTCACGAAAGCTTTATACTGCGCCCTATTCTTGAATATGGATGCATTATTTGGAATCCTGCTTTCGAATCACACAGTGAAAGACTCGAATCTATTCAAAAGCGATTTCTGCTTTTTGCGCTTAGGGACACGTATAACCCCCGTGAGTACAATTTATTGCCACCTTATGATTTTAGGCTTAGCCTTCTGAGTTTAATCAACAAGAAGGACTTTACTTAGTTCATGTTTTACCTTCGATGTCATTAACGGTGTTGTTGATATCGAGTATATATCAAACAAGATACAATTTAATGACCCGATCAGACGTACACGGCATACACGACTATTAAATGAATATCAACATCACACTGTCTACGCAAGAAATGAGCCAATAAATAGGTGCTGTAGAGAATTCAATAATATCAGCGAGTACTATGCACCCCCTATGTCTAAATTAACTTTTAAGAAAAATCTTTCCAAGTCCCTATTTCCGTCATAATACCTTCCTTCAAGCAACTAGGTTTGAAATCTTAATCTATAATTAAGCATGCCCTCTCCAAATTTTTTTTCCCTACTAAAAGCCCAATAATCCTGCACTCTTCATTTATTGTCCTTTTAGACATTAAGAATTACATGCTAAGATAATAAATAGCCAGTCCAATTCCCTATTCCCTTCTCAGATCTCTCCTACAGCCCTATTCTGGCAGCTTAACTAAGCTCACCACATTAACAAAATAGTTAATATTAACAATTTGTTAAGGTTTCGTATTCTGCTGCAAATTTAAAAGCTCTTTTCCTTACAATTTTGTTAATAACAGAAAGAGTCTTAACAACGAATGAAATGTATGTTTTTAGATAGAAAATTGTTGTGAAAATAATAAAAAAAATACAAATTATAATATAATATTGAGTTTAAATACATTAAACTGAAAAAATGGAAGAATTTTTTACTTATTTTAAGTATTGATAATGAAATCTTTCAGTAGCCGTGGCAAATTTTTCAAGCGCTTGCAAAGTCACAAGCTGCACTCGAAGCATATGCTTATATAGCGCATCTCTTCTGTCAATAGGAAAAAATTCAAAAAATCAACATACATTTGCTTTATGTATGGATCGCATTCCAGTCGTCTCTCATGTGCCAAAAATCTTCTGCGAGCTGCCTGAAATGAATCCCCTAGCAAACTACATGAATTTTTAAAGGTCCAGAGTCTCCGTGCTTTCCGCAAGGAGAAGAGAGACGAAAGACGGGGAGCAATTAAAAAAACTTATTTTCTTTGTTCAAGATAAAGCGTTTGATGCTTTGCTTGTATTTAATTCTTTTGTGTTCTTACTAAGGTCCGCTGTTTAGGCAAGGCTGCGACCTTAGTGAGTGACTTTACAATAGCTCTGTCTGGTCGAACGCGAGGCTTATAAAGGAAAGTCCTTACTTTCCAATGACGTTCTTGATTTCCACACATTCTTATAATTTCCAATAAGTGGAAATTATTTGTCAATACATAATCGAAAAAGTGCCTACTCAATATGTAAATGTAAATTTGCATATTATCATTTTACTTTCCCCTTAGCAGTACGTGATCACGCTCACCTTGCATGCTAGGGTAGGTAAATAAACGGCTTTATGCTGACCGTGCAAGCTGATGCCGATGCACCCAACAGTGCAATCTCTTCCTTTTGTTGCCACCGACGTTGTAGCCAGAAACACTTGACAACTAAAAACAAAGCATTGGTTTTGTTTGTTTGGTAATTTAAGCGTGTGCGCTTAGTCTTTTTATTTTCATGAACACCGGCAATTTGAGCCTCCGTACTCAAATTGGGTCTCGGTCGTTCGTTCATAATAACAAACAAAAGGTTGTTTTTTATTTATGCGCTTGTACTAATTATACGGTGACATATAGATTAAACAGATTTTTGTACCGCATTCTAATTATGGAAAATATTTTATATTTTTTATTGATTTTATTTAAGTGTTTTTTTTTTATTCTGAGAACACTATTTAGAAAATAGTGTGTGGTCGGGGTGCACAAAGTGTGCAGGGGAATTTTGTGGGATACAACATCCCTCCCCCCTTACAAAAGAAAATTTTTTCCTTGAAGAGGCAAGGTCGGGTCGATGTTCAGAAACTGACATAGCTTTACATTACACTGTAAAGCTTAAATTTATATTTTTATAATATGTAATAACGGGATATATATTTTTATTTGTTTACGAATAGGTAATATGATATTTCTTCTTAAAGTTAATCAATTATATACGTAATATGATTTTAATAATATGAATAATTTGTTTTTTTTTTTGTTGTATTTTTCTAATAAAAATTGTTTGATTAAGAGGGATATATTTTTTATATACTAATATATTACAGATATGTATTTTTTGTAGTTACAAAATTAAAATTTTTTCTTTTCGGTTGAAAGTTTTTGGAAATAAAATTTTCTGTTCTTTTTCTTTTTATATTTTTTCGAAAAGTCTTTGTTTCAGCCGTATCGGCCCGCATAATGAAAACCCATGCAATGACTAATGATTCAAAAAAAAGTTTTTTGTTTTTATTGTTAAGGAATTTTAATGTCAATTTGACGATCGACCTAGAAAAATTGGCTAAAACTTAATCTGCCAGAAATCTGAAAAAGGCTGGCGAAGGAAACAAAAGTGATCTTTTCAAATATATTTTTTTATTTTATAAGTATTTTTACTTGTATATGCCGTCCCATTCCTGCGCCCTTAGTACTCCGCTGTAAATTCAGCGGTTTCGTCGTAGTCTCAATAAAATTGTCCTGTCTCGTATTTTTCGATGACCTTCTGTTCCTTTGATTTATCTATGGCTTCCTTTATCTCCCTTATGGCGGCCTCCTCATCGTCGTGGTCTTCCTCCGTTGTTGCGCGGTCCCTGCGCATGATGTACTCCCACACCATCTGCAGGTGCGCTATTTTTGCTTCATTCTTTGTTTCCTGCATTGTTATTGTTGATCGTTAAAAAGGTTACTGAATGAATTTTGAATTTGTGCTCTGGTTTTTATAGTTACAAATTGCTGATTTATAGTAGTAGATATATAGATAGTATATATATATATATATAGATAGTATGAAAATTTCTGACTTAGGGTCGTAGAAAGTTTTTATTGTTTTTGCTGTGTTGGATTTTACTTCGTTATATATGTTGTGCAGACGGCGTTAAAACGAACCGTGGTTTAGCGTAGTTGTCTTCTGAATTTTCCTCTGTGTGTGTTATGTTGCGTTTTGTTACCATGTGTGTAATGTATTTATACTTTGTAGACCACGCAAAGGGTTAGGACAACGATAATGACATAGATCAAGCTATAGTGATGCACATCGTGGATGTTTACCTGATCGAGGCCAGTATCTTCCGCAGTTTTTTGTTCTTGTATCAGTTGGGATGAACTGTTCAGCTCGTGCTGGTCGTTGTTATTTTTTATTTGTTTTAATTGTGACATATTTACTGAGGGTATAAAAAATTGTTTACTATTTTAATTTTTGTTTCGGAGCCTTTAATAATTAGATCTTTAGTTTTTATATAACAATTATCATTAAGTTCAATCAAACCTGTTTCCACCAATTTGTGTTTCTTTATTTCATTTGGACATATTTCTCTAATACCATATTCGCATGTGGTTGAATATAACCATTTATTTCTTTGATTTAACTGAATCCATATTATGTTGGTATTCATGTTTTTCAACACGTAAGTGGGTGGTGTTAGATTTTCGTTTTTTAATAAAATAATCCCGTAGATTGTTATCCCATAGTAATGGTCTCTAGTGTAATCGACAGCTACAAGTTTTAAAGTTTTACATTTTGTAGATTTGGTATGTGTTGCTTAGTGGTAAAGGTATTGTGAATTCATAAATAATTTTTTCATTTAAGATGCGTGACTGCACCGTAGATATAATGCCATAGTATGTTTATCTAGTATTGATGGTAAACGAAGTTCATGTTCATCATGTTCATCATTCATGTCATCTTTCTAATTGTTGTTAAAATTTCAGATATTTGTTGTGGTGATATTATGCTGGGGTGTGGTTTTCCATGTTTTGCTTTGGACAATAGGTCTATAATACTGTCTATAACATTTTGGTATATCATTAGAATCAATGTAGTTAGTGATGTGAGCGCTTCCATTTGTAAAGGTGCTCTTGCATCATGTTTTGATTTGATTATGTATTGCATTTGCTTCTACAGATTAGTTATTCTTATGTCTATTGCAGCGACCTGGTTGTCTAAGTTGGTGGTTGACTTATTAAAAAAATTGTTTGTGGTTTCTACTATGAGTGTCTGTTTCTTTATTAAATCTAATAAGTGATTTTCGTTGTTCTTGAGTGTGTGTGTATATGATTATTGTCATTTTCTGCATCTTCGTCAGTAAGGGTTCCAAATAATGCTTTTTCTGCTATTCCGATGGCTCCAAACAATGCTCTTTTAAAACGTTGTGTATGATAAATTAGTTCCATTTTTCGCCGTAGTTCCCTTGTTAGTTGATTCATTTCAAATTCGGTGATGTTGCATACAGTAGATAGTTCATTATCTGAGGTGAGTTGTCCACAGATGTTGTTTATATTTGCTATTGTGCCTTCCATATTGTTAATTCCCCGAGTCAGAGATGAAGTGTTATAATACGCTATAATTTTCCATTCATTGGTATATAACTGTAGTTCTCCTATATCCTCGAAATATATTTCTGGATTATTACTCTGTAAGAAAATCAACTAATTTAAAAGTCGTCGAAAAAGTAGTTATTTGTCAACCACAACTAGTTTAAATTCTGACTTTTTTCCATAGAACGAACTAAACTTTGCTAAATAAGTCAATTGACTTTCGTCTGCATATGTTTTCAACTACTTGTTAAATTAGTTGAATTTAAATAATTTTTTTAACTACTTTAAAATAAATCAATTGAAAAACGCATATATTTTCAACTACTTGTTAGATAAGTTAAATTAAAATTATTTTTTAATTACTTTAAAATAAATCAATTGAAAAGCGCTTAAATTTTCAACTACTTGTTAAATTACTTAAATTTTAATCATTTTTTTAATAAGTTTAAAATAAATCAAGTCAAAACTAGTTAATATTCCACTTACTGAAGATGAATTTAAAAGCGTAAAAATTTTAAATTTCTATGCATCAAAGAGATCATTTATTTTATTTTTGTAAAAAAATACATAAATTCATATTAGTGAAAGCCTAAAGTTAATAATATTTGATAAAATAGCATGGTTAAATATATAAACTTGTAATCTAATAAAAAGTTGCAATAAAAACATGTCAAAATCAGAGTATTCGCCGCCTTAATATAATTCAAAGTAGATTTTAAGCCAATTGTTTTGAAGTAGTTTTTCAATTACTTCATATATAATGCAATAAAAACTACTCAAAATTGAAGTGGATGCACCCTTTATAAAATTCAAAGTAGTTCATAAACTAGTTTATTTTAAACTAGTTTTTTAATTAGTTGTTTTTAAAAACAAGTTAGTTTGTTCCTATAGGGTATGTATTGGAGTTATTCTGATGGATCCCAAAGTAAATGAAATCAGCATTAAGACTGTGATGAGCAGCATTTTTCTTGTAAGTAATTCAGCGAATTGGGTCCTTTTTTCTTTTTTTTTGTTTGTGTGTTTGACGTATTGTGATAGCAATCTTGTGTTTTAAGTGCATGTGATATTTTCATCAGAATATGGTTTAAGATTATTATTGTGTATGACTTTAATTTTGTTCCGAATTTTTATTGCTGTGTTTTCTGGTGATATTATTTTAACAACATCAAAAGGACCATCCCACAGTGATGAAAACTTGTTCTTCCTAATTTGGTTTCTAATTAATAATTTTTCGCCGACATTAAATATTTTCGCTTTGGAAACTTTGTTTTTTCTTTGTTATTTTTTTGATTTTTCTTTTTTCATTCGTAGTGTTTTTTCAGCTATTTTAAATCCATGCTGTAGTCTTGCCTTCAACTCATTAGCGTAATTTTCATAATTATAAGTTAGGGATGGATCTTTTTGTAAAGTAGAAGAAACTTTAACAGGATATCCATAAAGTATTTCGTGGGGGCTGAAATTAGTGCTACTATGTGGTGTACTGTTAAAAACATATATAGCGTATGGGATCCAATCGTCCCAAGTGAGAGGGTTATTATAGACATAATGTCGAAGGTATTCCGCTATGGTACGATGGCTTCGCTCAAGTGCTCCATTTGTTTGTGGATGATATGGGGTAGTCTGTAATTTTTTATTTTTAGTAGTTTGCACACTTATTTAAACAATTCGCTGAGAAAATTTGTTCCTTGATCCGTTAATAGAGAATCTGGAAATCCGAATCGACAAAGTATTTGCTCTTGCGAATGTGGTTGCTTCTGCATTTTCCAAGGCAATGGTTAGATCATCCTGAAATGTTATGTATTTATTATTTTTATAGCTAATTGGAAGTAGACCGACTATATCCAATGCTACTCTTTCAAACGGTGCTGAGTTTGTAGTTGTAATTTTCATTGGCATTTTTGAAGATATATTTAGCATTTTTTGACATGACTCACATTTTTTATATGGGTTTGAACATCTGTCCTCATCGTAGGCCAGTAATAATATATTTTTAATCTTTTCAATGTTCTGGTTACTCCTTGATGTCCTCCGAATGGCGATTCATGAT
Organism: Dichetophora obliterata; assembly: GCA_963920525.1. Taxonomy (NCBI): domain Eukaryota; kingdom Metazoa; phylum Arthropoda; class Insecta; order Diptera; family Sciomyzidae; genus Dichetophora; species Dichetophora obliterata. Next base: position 116,865,208 of record OY986435.1, read on the forward strand.
ATTCTGCTAATATTTTGCTTATTTCTTCAGGATTTTTCAAAGTTCTTCTTTGATTTGTATGCAAATATATTGTATTGTCCCCAAAGATTTCGGTTAGTAATATTTTAAAATGTTCTTTGAATTGTATATTGAAACTGCAATTGATTGCATGATTTAGTTATTGAGACTATTTTTATTTTTAATAATGTTTTTCTTGCCATTTGTTAATCTTTTATGCTTCTGAAAGGTATTGGTAATGTGGTTGTAACTAAATTTTCTTTTTCTGTTAGAGGATATGTTTCTATTTTTCCTATTATTGGCTTTTCTAGTATTTTCTATACTATAATTTTTTTCTTCGAGTGATTTTACTATAGTTAAAACTAATATTTTTAATTTTGTTTCTTTATTTAAATAAATTGACTCTATGTTTTCTAATATTTTACATTTTTTATTGGTCCTTGTGCTTTCAGGCTCTTCTATAATTGTAGGCGTATTTTCATATCTTCCTTTATTGTTATTCATTTGACGGGTCATAACTAAGAGTTTATTTTCTTTTTCTGCAAGCTTTTCATGTTCAGTGATGCGACTGAATGCGTCAGCATTTGTGTTAATTTTGTCTGCTTTATACGTTATTGTACAGGGTCCGCCATCTAACTTTTTTTTCAACTAGTGCTTATTTCGTGAATGGTAACACTTAGCTCATGTCTGATTTGACAGATAATTAGTTTTATCCTTCCGCTGAACGAATATGATTGTGTATACGCTTGAACAACGCTGGGAAATATTGCGACATTACTTTGAAAATCATGGTAATGTTGCAAAATGTGTGCGAAAATTGCGTACGGATTTTGGAAGAAGAGAAGCACCGTCAGCTCCGTATGTTCATTATCTTGTGAAAAAAGTGAAAGAAACTGGCATCCTCATCGATAAACCAAAGCGTGAAAAGCCAAAAGCAGTGCGTACACTCGAGAATATTGTTGCTGTGGCAGAAAGTGTGCGTGAAGCGCCATCAACATTAATTCACCGTTGTTCTCTACAATTGAACATTTCGGAGACATCATTGAGACGAATTTTGCATAAAGACCTTGGTATGACGACATACAAAGTCCAATTGGTTCAGGAGTTGAAGCCAACTGACCATCCAATGCGTTTTCACTTCGCTAAGTGGGCCTGCGATCGACTTACAGAAGATGCCGATTTTGCCAAAAAAATCATTTTTTCAGATGAAGCTCATTTTGATCTTGGCGGGTATGTAAACAAGCAAAATTGTCGCATTTGGGGCAAAAAAACCCGCACGCATACATTTAAAATCCGCTGCACCCAAAACGAGTCACTGTTTGGTGCTGATTTTGGTCCAGACGCTAATTGGGCCATTTTTCTTCGAAAATGAGCAAGGAGTGGCCGTTACAGTCAATGGCGATCGTTATTGGGCCATGTTGAACGAATTTTTGTTCACAAAAATTGAAGAGGAGGATATTAGCAACATTTGGTTTCAACAGGACGGTGCTACGCGCCACACAGCCGAAGCTACACCCGGTGTTTTGCGCCCTGTTTTTGAAGATCGCATTATCAGCCGCAGAGCTGATGTCGTTGGGCCACCTCGTAGCTGCGATTTGACACCGTTGGACTATTATTTGTGGGGTGCCCTCAAAGATAAGCATTACGCTGACAAGCCAGAGACAATTGTCGCTTTAAAGGACAATATTCGTGAAGCCATTGGTGAAATACAGGTGCACACAATCGATAATGTGCTTAAAAATTGGACCGATCGTGTAGGCTACTGCATGGCCAGCCGAGGCAGCTATTTGAATGAAATTATTTTCCATTACTAATCGGAAAGATTGTACTTTCAAATAAAAAAAGAAATTTGAGAAAATATCCAGTAGTTTTTTTTTTAGAATTTTCAAAGAAAAAAAAGTTATTTGGCGGACCCTTTATATTCATATTCTGATAATAAGATTCTACATCTTGCTAATGTAGACATTGGATCTTTAAGCTTCATTAGCCATTCGAGTGGTTTGTAATCAGTGCAGATCGTGAACTTTTTACCATAGACGGAAGGTCGAAATTGTTTAACAGCATGAATAATTGCTAATAATTCTTTTTCCGTGGTGCTGTAGCGTGTTTTTTTTTTTTAGACTGAACCAATGCTCAGGAGATGCCCCCTATAAATGCGTACACATTGTGTTGATTCGGAAGATGGGTGATAGTTAGTTGGAGGGTGGATAGATGGAGTAGTGTCGGTGAATATTCGTTTTAAATTTGCACAGCTCAAAACTACCAGGATTTTGAGGAAGCACGCTCGCAGGGAGACTATTCCACAACTTAACCGTGCGACTAAAGAACGAATTATCACGGTAATGCGATTTTCTATTGGGCATCGACGCAATGGTAAAAGGGTGGGCTTGGACAGCTGCCCGAGTGGACCTGGGAAACACACGCGCTGGTGGCGTCAGGCCATGTAACTCCCTTGAACACTTCCCATGGTAATACCTATACAGAAGGCTTAGGCAACCAACATTGCGTCGATGCTCAAGAGAGTTGAGCGAGGATGAAATACTTTCATCCCCTATCACATATATTGCACGTTGAATTCGATCCAGAAGCTCCAAATAAGATATTGAATTCCCTGCCCAAATGTGCGAATTAACAATTTATTTTTACATGACTGTATAAGTATGGGTCGGACAATTTATAGCTTTTTTACTGGCAAATATTGCTATACAGGGTGCGGCTAAAGTTACTATATGATGTAAAACAATTGTAACTTCTTTGCTTGCGAGTATTAAACTTTTTCTTTTTTCCTATTTCAGAAATTAAACTTGGGAGAATATTTAAAAATGGAACGCTATACAATTGCGCAAAGAACTAAGATTGTTTTTCTATTCATTGAAAGTCATCGTTCGATAATTAATACTCAACGTGCATACAGAAGATTTTATGGTGTAAGAACTGCTCCAACGGGTCCAACCATTCGTTCGTTGGTGAATAATTTTGCTGAATATGGGACTGCCGGAGATTCAAGACGTACGGGCAGACCTCGAACTGGCAGATCGGCCGAAAATATTGATGCTGTGCGAGAGAGCGTCGAAGAAAATCCGGAGACATCAACGAGAAGACGAATTTTAAAACACGATTTGCACCTCTTCCCTTACAAAATCCAACTAGTCCAAAAACTAAATCCTGAGGACTTCGTATTGCGCTTGGAATATGCTAGAGCAGTTTTAAATCTCGTTGATCAAAATGAAAATTTTTTGTCAAATTAAATGATGACCGACGAAGCGCATTTTCACTTGAACGGTTTCGTAAATAAACAAAACAACAGATTTTGGGGATCTCAAAATCCCAAAAATCTTCATCAGAAATCTTTACACGCAATTCGTGTTACCGTTTGGTGTGGCATTACCGCCCAAAAAGTTTACGGTCCTTTTTTTTTTGAAAACGATCAAGGTGTATGTGAAACAATAAATGGAGAACGTTACAGAGTAATGCTACAAAATTTTTTATTTCCGCAATTGCCACCAAACGCCAATATATGGTTTCAACAAGATGGTGCAACAGCTCATACAGCCCGTGCAACGATGGACTTATTAAGACAACAATTTCCAAATCGGTTAATTTCTAAAAACGGCGATTTGAGATGGCCACCACGATCGCCAGATTTGACTGCACCGGATTTTTTCTTGTGGGGCTATCTCAAAGACAAAGTTTATTTGAATAAGCCCCAAACCTTGCAGCAACTAAAGGACAACATTCAAGAAGAAATTGCTCGTATACCACAAGAAACACTCAACAAAGTTATGGAAAATGCCATAAAAAGAGCACATTTTTGCGTTAGAGAAAACGGTTGTCATTTAACTGATATCATTTTTCATATTTAATGTAAAAAAATAACATAAAATAAACTTTCTTTTTTTCATAAATTTTTTTGTTTTTTTCATTCCATTCAATAGTTCTTTAAAAAACAAATCATATAGTTACTTTAGCCGCACCCTGTATTTGCCTTTTTAACACGTTCCTTAATGTTAACATTCCAGATAAGCTTCTTATCATGAATAACTCCTAGGTATTTCGTGCTGTCGCTAAAGAGCAACCTCGTGCCGTTCAAACGCGGAGGTTCTAAGTTGAGGGTTTTATATTTCCTAGTGAAAAGGATGAGATCTATTTTCTCGGGGCTTACACTTAAACCACACGAGGATGTCCATCTCGAAAGGATTAAGAGTACTCTCTCCATGAGTTGACAGAGAGTCTGGGGAAAATTTCCGCTAAAAATTATTGCAATATCATCTGCATAAGCAACAACCTTGTAGCCTTCCACCTCCATGATACGCAACAGCGGGTCAACCGTCACGCATCACAGAAGTGGAGACAAAACTCCTCCCTGCGGAGTACTTCTGCTTACAAACCTGCGAGTGGAGGATCCTCCGGTTCTGAGTTCACCACCCTGCTCAAAAGCATCTGGTGTATAACACTCACGAGAAAATCGTCCACCCCCAGTTCCGACAAGGCCGACGTGACTGCACATGGAAGGACGTTATTGAATGCCACTGCTTTATCTAAAAAAGCAGCAAGCGCGTATTCTTTGTTCTCAAAGGGTTTTAGATGGTAAACACAATGGTCAAACTAGCATACAACTGGTTACAAAAAGCCTAGAATAAAATTAATACTAGCATACAACTAGTATGAAAACTACTAGAATTGAACTAGCTAAAATAATACTTATATGAAACTGGTCAATATAAAACAAGTATTTAACTAGTTGAAAATATACCAGCAGAAAGGTGGCTCAAATGATACTAGTAAAAAGCTTAGTTTTGATTATACTAGTATTTTACTGGTTTAAAAGTTACTACTATCAAAACTAGTTCAAATTGTGTCAATAAAAATACTACCCAAACCCATATTGAGAATAAGACAATTGCCTTTTCCTATGACATCAACACAGGAAAATAACTAGTTTGCGCAATGTAAAAAGCATTTGAGCTGAACTAGTACTGAGTGGAAATTCGTGAAACTAGCCACCTAAAACAGGAAGACGTAATTTTCATATATATATATATTTAGTGCGAACGTTTATGGATTTCGTTTATTATTAATTTTTTATTTTAAAACCAATTTTTTATTTCATAATTTCTTTATTCGAACAATTTTCTTTGAACAAATTTTTAATACTGAAATTTTCAAAATGAAAATTTCTGAAATTATAATAACTGAATACAATTCAAAATGTTTTTTTTATAACAAGTGTTTTATAGGCAAGTGTAAGTATAATACGTTATTAATGAAACTAAAGGTAAGTACAATATAACAAAGAGGTAAGTATTAATGTAACTAAAGGTAAGTACAATATAACAAAAGGTAAGTATTAATGTAACAAAAAGGTAAAATAGGCTATAGAGATGTAATAGAGATGTGTGTGATGTAATGGAGATGTGGTGATAGAGATGTGGTGATGTAATAGAGCACCACATATATATATATATATTATTATTATTATTATTATTATTATTATTATTATTATTATTATTATTATTATTATTATTATTATTATTATTATTATTATTATTATTATTATTATTATTATTATTATTATTATTATTATTATTATTATTATTATTATATATATTATATATATATATGTAAAATAATAATAATAATAATAATAATAATAATAATAATAATAATAATAATAATAATAATAATAATAATAATAATAATAATAATAATAATAATAATAATAATAATAATAATAATAATAATAATAATAATAATAATAATAATAATAATAATAATAATAATAATAATAATAATAATAATAATAATAATAATAATAATATTAATAATAATAATAATAATAATAATAATAATAATAATAATAATAATAATAATAATAATAATAATAATAATAATAATAATAATAATAATAATAATAATAATAATAATAATAATAATAATAATAATAATAATAATAATAATAATAATAATAATAATAATAATAATAATAATAATAATAATAATAATAATAATAATAATAATAATAATAATAATAATAATAATAATAATAATAATAATAATAATAATAATAATAATAATAATAATAATAATAATAATAATAATAATAATAATAATAATAATAATAATAATAATAATAATAATAATAATAATAATAATAATAATAATAATAATAATAATAATAATAATAATAATAATAATAATAATAATAATAATAATAATAATAATAATAATAATAATAATATTAATAATAATAATCATAATAATGAAAATGATATTGATAATAATAATGTTTTTTTAATTATTTATTTATTTACGGTCTTACTTACTAATCTTAACTAATGGAAAATAATAAAATAAAATAGGTTACAAATAAAATTGTAAATGAAGGTTATTTAAAGTAACATTGAATTAAAAAAATTGGGGAAATTATAACACAAATGAATGCTTCTTGCAATAGGTTCATTCAATTCTATCATCAAACATGCAATGATTTCTTAGAGCTCTGGTTCGAATATATAAAACAAATAGACTTCGGATATCATTCCATATGTTTTTACCAGATAGAACATTGTGGACGAACAAAAGGGGATATGATCGTCTATCACTTAAAGACTGCAACCCAAGAAGTTTATGTCCAGTTGTCATATTCAACTGCAAAGTCATCAGTGCCTCTGACACTGAAAAATTTCCTGACAGCTAGTTGGTTGCGCTAGTACGCTTGCTTATGAGCGCCTATAATTCGTGGGATATGGGATGGTTCTTGCCAAGCAGAACTAGCAGCAGCGAATGACATAAATAAATATCGTACCAGTTTAGATACCGAAAACTGCCTGAGACTTGTTACTAGTCAAAACCAGACGGCAAGAAAAATTAAAACCCGAAAAACCTTCACTGCTCATTGCTAGCTACACGCAGAGGAACGACTCTTACTTGCGAGTGCTGCCACAAACTAAAACAAATAGCGACATCTATAGAACCGTAGCGAAAAAAAAATAGTTCAACGAGATGAACTAGCCACTGAGCAAGTTCATCTTTTTGTTAGTGTTCTGCATGTTATTTAGAACCTATTTGGTTTAACCAGAACGTATAAAACACGCCTATTAATCGGTTACCAAACAATTACAGTTACATTCATAGCAAAATTTTTCTCTCACTTATAATTTACAACCGTATTACAACTAAACTAGAGTTTAAAAATGGCACAAGTTCATTTACAATATACGATACTCAATTCCACATTAACCGACCAAAAAAAAAAAACACAAGGGGCTGCCGTTAATGAAAGAGATCCATTTTCTTGAAAAGGGCAAACTTTGTGTACATAGATAACGAAAATAAACAGGGGGCATACCAAACAAGGGCTATTTTACTGGGGTGACGCCCTTCCTGTGGGGGTTTGCTTTGTTTGATTATTGGACATTACACCCTTCCTTGGTCGTTTTTTTCCAGTTTTTACATTTTCTTGTGATATTGTGCCGAAAATGTCACTATAACTACAAATTGTTGGCCAAAAATGCTTAAAATCGAAAAAATCATATTATATAGGAAACTAAATAACAGCGCTTAGAATAGCTATTAGATACTTGGTCGCCTCGGTCAACTGATCGGTCAACTGATCAAAAGTTATTTTTCATATTATATATATCTACATCTGTAATAAATTTATAGAAATCTAAGTATATCACAAAAATTAAGCTCGAACATAGCAACGCTTAGGCCTTATAAGCCAGTTCCAAGCATGGCTTATAATGACTTATCTTATGATACTTTACAGATGATTATTATATAGGAATCGCTAACTTTTGAATAAAAACTAAAGTAGACAGATTTTTTATAGCACGTCCGCCTTTTTACCGAAAATTCTACTATCTTTTTCTGACCGACAAACGCGACCGGCAGCAACTCCACGACTTTTCGCTTTTTAGCAATTTCGACCAACTGAATTTTTCGTTGCTGTACGCTCGTTGCATACCCAAAACGCAATTCGTTGAGCTTTGGGTCCCATTTTGGGATGTACAAAAGCTCGTCGATTGTTAGAAGCGCAGCCGTGATTGGTGCAGAGCAACCTGCTCGAGCATTGAATTTTATAAGTTCAACCCGATTGGTGTATCAAATAACAGTCATCAAAGCTTATGTTTGTATGTTTTTTTTATTTTTTTTTTTTATTCACCCGGAGGTATGAAATCTTCCAAAGAATACCTGTCCTATACGCATGCACGATTTACATTGCATCCTGGTGTGCAAAGCACACTTAATTCCAGAGAGATTTGCATCCCACTCGCTCTGATCGGTATCTAAGTAAGACCTAATGGCTGCCAGTATCGACTGGTTAACTCGTTCTGAAGCGTTGCCTTGGGGTGCGTAATTCCCGGTTCTAGTGTGCAGAATATCAAAAGTTGCGGTCATGCCTGCAAATTCTTTGGCAATGAACTGTTTGCCATTGTCTGACCATATCGACTACAGTATTCCAAACTTGTGGAAAACTTCCATCACTAGAAACTCAGCTACCCTTTTTGCGTAATTCCCGGTTCTAGTGTGCAGAATACCGAAAGTTGCGGTCATGCCTGCAAATTCTTTGGCAATGAACTGTTTGCCATTGTCTGACCATATCGACTACAGTATTCCAAACTTGTGGAAAATTTCCATCACTAGAAACTCAGCTACCCTTTTTGCCGATGCTTTTGGCATCACTTTCAGTAGGACATATTTTGAAAAGTGGTCTAACTTAAAAAAAATAAATTAATTTCCTCTCTTCGACCACACATAGGCACCCAGAAAACCAATATAAATTATCTGAAAAAGTCGAATTGTAATAGCTTAGGTAAAGACCCATCGGTGGTCTAAGTACATTATTGGCCGGTTTACTTTCCCTTACATACCTTACAGTTCTGAACAAATTGCCTTACTTGAGCATTCATATTAGGCCAATAAAAATATTCTTTTACCCTTTTTTTAGGGTTTTCGCGAACCCACCATGTGAAGCTTCTGAAGGTTCGTTAGAGTTTTCTCGTCCGTCAAAATGGCTGGAACCCAAAGTTTCCAAGTAAAATCTTCGCTCAGGGGTTCCCCTCGTACGGAATAGTGCGCTTATATATTCTGCTTTCTATAAGTGAAGCTAGTCCTTATTCTTTTCTACACATTCTAACAAATCTTTATATTCGTCATTTTTTAAAGCCTCCGAGTCTAGGCCCACAAGTGTTTTTTCCGTTAAGCTTACCTTGTCCATGTCATATCTAGACAAAGTATCTGGGACAATGCTTTTCGTACCTTTACGGTGCTGTATACTGAAACTAAAACCTTGCAGCTCCATCGAGCAAACCTGCCACTTAATTCTTTATGTGACATCAACCACTGCAAACTTGAATGATCAGTAATCACTGAAAACGGCATCAAGTCAATAAACCCGCAAAATTTATTTATGGACGCAACCACCGCTATACCCTCACGCTCGGTGACAGAATAAGTTTTCTGTGCTGACGACAACTTTGGCGAAAAGTAAGCAATTGGGTGTTCACCCTCTTCTTCGTCAGTCTGAAATAAAACTCTCCCGATTCCTACGTCTGAGGCATCACACTGCACAAAAAATGGTTTTTCAAAATCTGGGTTTCTCAAAACTGGGCTAGACGCGAGAGCCTGTTTCAGCTTATCAATTTTTCTTTAGCTTCTAATGTAAAAATAAATTCTTTTCTTTTCTTCAAGGCATCAAATACCGGAGCGGCTATAGTTGCAAAATCTTTTATGAACCGCCTATACCAACCGGCAACTCCCATAAAACTCCTGACTTGTCTAGCTTTTATTTTTAATTTTACTGAGGTCTACCTTCAATTTACCACCGCCGACTATATACCCTAGATACTTTATTTCACGAAAACTAAATTTTTATTTTGCAATATTTATTGTTAGGTTGGCCCTATGGCCTCGGCCACGCTCTCTAGCACTTGAACATGCTTCGCAAAATCTGGTGAGACTACCAACAGATCGTCCAGGTATACGAATACTTGGTCACGAAGATGTGCAGGTATCACTTTATCCATTAACCGACATAACCTTTGGCTGTGTTACACAAACCAAAAGGCATCACAGTGAATTGATAAAGTGGTCGGCCCGATATAGTGAATGCTGTTTTTGCTTTTTTGTTCTCCAGCGGTGTTTGCCAAAATGCATCCTTTAAATCAACACTGGAGATATAATGAGTATCGCCAAGCCGACTAAGGAGCCCTTCAATATGTGGAAGTGGGTAGGCGTCTTTCACTGTGAGATCATTCAACTTCCATACGTCTAAGCAGAGCCTACATCTTTCACCTATTCTCGGTTATTCCAAGGACTTTCACTGCGTTCAATGACCCCCAGTGAAATCATCCTGTCCAGCTCCGCATACATCAGCTTCTGTACCGCCGGAGATACAGGATAATGCGTCTCTTTTACCAGAACGGCGCTACCCGTATCTATTGAGTGCTCCTCCAGAGTAGTTTTCCCTTAGCCCTTTTCGGCAAACCCCGCTGCTCTACGAACAACTTGTGACTATTCGGATCTGTCGCCAACATATCCTCTTCCTCGATCAAGAGAATTTTATTTGTGGTAAAGAAATCAAAACACGCTATTAACCCAAACGCTTTCATGAAATCATCACCCAAAAATAATTCTCACTTTAGAGATTTTTGCCTCTTCATTTCTAACTAATAACTCACCTGATTACTACCTAAGTCATTTTTTCTGCCACGTTCTTCGGTCTGTACGGCTTTTACTGGGCATCAGTTTGAGTCAAATTCGTCATAAAGTTGTGGACGTGTTCGGAAACCGGTTTCCGTGACACCTTGGGCATTTTGGCGTAACTACCCCATCACGGCCGCAACTAAAATAAAATATGCGCCTATTTGGCGAAGAACAGTCTGCAAAATTGTGCCCCATTTGTTTACAGTTCCATCACTGTGCCTCTCTAGTGCTACTGAAAGCAGCTAAATCAAAGCTCGGTTCTCCCCTGTCTCTTGAAAGGCAACTGATTTGCTAATAGGGCTTCCGCCCTTTTGCATTCGCTCCAGAATTGCGCAAAGCTAGAAATCCGGATTGGAAAGACTAGTTGTGCCATTTGCGATTTGAGATTTCCCTTCATTATTTCGATAAAATTTTTTTCGACTAGTGGTACACGTTGCTGGTTTCTAAGTCTCAGGACAGCATTATAAAAATCTTCAAATGGTTCCTGCGATTGTTGTCGCCGATACATGATCTGACACTGAATGTCAAAGTCACTAGGGCTTCTCTTAAATTTGGCCAGGATTGACTACACTCCAGATCATTGCCACTTAACAACTGGTGAAAACTTCTCACTAGGTCCTACCAAGAATAGTTAAAATCCATGCACAGCATTTCTACGCGAAACACAAAATCCTCAACACTTATTGATCTTGGGTTGCCGTCAAACTTTAGCCCCCATTTATCTACCTCAACTCTGCGGTGCCCTTCAGATGCCCTTCGCTCGGGCGGTGTCGCATAGTTGTGCTGATGAACGAGTTGGTTCACCGAGATATGGCCATATGACGGTCGTTATATAGAACATAGATAATAGAATTCGTATCGGTAAGGATCCGATGCAAAAACAAATTATTTCCTTTTTTTCATTTTTTTTATACAACTGCCAAAAAATATACCAACAATTTTCAATAATAAAATAATTTTTCTTCTTCGCTACTCAACCCGACTGAAAGGAAATTCCCACCAATTTTTTTCTCAGCTTCCGTCAATACACCAAAAACTTTACCAAAAACCTATAAGCAATAGAGAAAAACATACCAAAAGACAGTATAACAATAATAATATATATTTATATCGTCCAACGTCTAAAAAATTTACGAAATAATAAAATATTTTAGCAAAATTGCAAGGAAGTATCTATATCGACCGAAGTCCAAAAATATTTATAAAATAATTATGGGATTATACCAATAATAAAAAAAAGCATAGAAATATATGTAGTGACCGAAGTCTGAAAAGACTTATAATTTGATGAAACAAGATGATCGCAAAAAAAAATCTGAATAATATGCATACGTTTTGACCAAAGTCCAGAAATATAACTTAAATAATAAAGAGTTTATAGCGAGCATAAAAAATCTCATAATATACCGACATAAGCCATATAATAGTTATCAAAAAGAGACCTCCCGGATAATATGCTATGATTATTTATATAATAAAAACAAAATTATGTTAACTGGTGGCATAGAGCTGAACAAAACTGGCGTATCGCTAGCAAACTACCAAGAACTGAGGTTCTCTCTCTCTCTTTCTCAAGGTAACTTTTTATTTAAATTTAATTTATCCCAAGTCTGACAACTCTGTCAAAATTGCAGACGTTTCTTGGGTCCAATATACTGGCAACACTAGTAGGCACATTTAAGTGAGCAACTGGTTTTTTGTAAACTTTTTTCTGAAAAATAAAACTGAATTGATAAGTGAATTGGTGAAACTGTTTAAAAACATATATTTTATAAATTCTGTACAACCTAACCAATCAATAACTATAAAAACAGTATTTATTTTGTTGTTCAAATTCTTTGAATATATTAAGAACTTTTATGCACATAATGCATAATAATGCATCCAGTAAGAGCGCACACTACAAAACATGACACACAGTTCTTGCTGACGAACGAAAGCATAGCGGGAACAGTGATTTTTCAAAGCTAAAGTAAAGACGAATGCAATACAGATCTCTGATCTGTGGCTCGTTCCTGTAACTCGTAGCGATCGTAGTTACCGACTCATATTACCGATTTGACGTCATTCTCACCTGCAATGTGTCTGTACGAATCTGAATCGATTTCTGTTTGATTCGTTCATTCCAAATCGATAAGCTGTCACATGTTCCGATTTAATTTCAATGGAACCTTTTAAAAAAGTGTTTTTGTACGTAAAGTGAATCGATAAAAATGTGTCACTTTTATCGCTGGCTTTTTGGCAAGTGATAATTCTACCGATTTATCTAATGACAGTAATGTTGTGTATTATTGAGTTATAAGTATTCGAAATATACCTTTAAAAATGGTTACTTTCATATAAGTTGAATTTTTTACTGATTGAAATATTTTTTGCTCTCAATACAGTTTCAACTTTAAACGTAATGCAATTACGAAATAATGCCTACAAACATAAAATTTAAAAATGTTAGCAAATCAATATATGCTGCAGCAATGAAAAAGTACCCGGTTGCTAATGTTTGCTAAGTTCTCGTTGCACATCACTGAGTGTAAAATTATTTAAATTTATAATTTTTGATTATTTCCGCCAATATAACGAAGAGTACATCAAGTCAAATCATTAATTATATCAATGGACAACAACACTCAAAAAGTAAGCTAAAATGATAAGGTAAATTATATGTAAATTTAACTAATACAATTTATTTGAATAGCAAATTAAATCCGGACGAGTTTCAAAAACGCAGCGACGACGGTTGTTGGACTTAATGAAGCAGCACCGACACATCAGAAAAGGTCAATTTTGGACAAGCGACGCAAGGCGGGATCATAACGTCGTTTAGGAGGCTGTTGCAAAGGAGCTTATTACTAAAGGTGGTTCCTCAAAAAAAAGTTGATTGTCTTTAATATGTGAAATGAATTTATATAAATTTTAAGTTTTTTTATATCATTTTATTTATCATTAAATTTAAAAAATCTAATACAATAGCATGTTTTTCTTTAATACGTGTTTAATATGGATACCAGATCAAATGGAAAACAACTAAATAAGAACACAATTAATTTTTTAAAGAATTTTTATGTAGAATTACGTCTTACAGCGCTGTTTGCATGGTGGTCAATTTCATAATTTTATTCAAGCACATTTACCGCTTTTAGTGGACACTGGAGTATAAATACAGCCTGTAATATTCAATTCAGTTTTATTATTAACTTTAACAAAGCGTTTTGCATATTTTAAAATTGTCAAAATGCATAATATTTGCGTTACATAAAAAAGTGCCTACAAAACATGTTTCATTTGAAAATATACATTATGCAGTAGTTATGTTCTGTCCTTACTGCCGTCTCAGGCAACGTTATCATTTGTGAAACTTCGTGATGATTTGGCACATTGGCAATAGTTATCATTGTGGTAGGATCTAGGCTCAGACTCGCTGATGGAGTGGACGTGACTCTCAGCTGAAATAGATATTCATTTTGTAACAGGTTAGTCTAAGAGATGGCTGCATTATCACCTTTTTCGCGTTCTGTTTCTACCACCACTGCGGCTGGACGACCGACTCTGCGTCGAGTTATTGTTATTGCATTTTGTAGGACTCCTGCTTGTATTGGGCATTGGTGTAGCTTTAATATTTTTAGGCATTAAAGAAAGATTTTCTTTATTAATCAGCTAAATTTTAATTGTTTATTCTGCACAATCCACTGTTTTGAAGAATGCAATATTTGCTATTCAGCTATATTCCAGAATCCGCCAATGCGTAAATTTTCTTTCGGATTCGTAACGTTGTGAAAATTGGCCTTTTTGATCCCGAAATAAGTTGCATATGGGGCCAAATAGAACATGGAAAATCCAAAAGATCGACGATGACTACGGCTAAGGTAAATTCGTTCTGGATTGTGGAAATTGTCTCTATATATAAGTCTGCGGAAACTTCAACGTCCAGCGCAATGTTGTAGTGTTTTCTGCAACTTTCTTTTTTCGCCTTTTCCTCATCTGCTGCAACTGCCACAGCTACTTTTGTAGCTCCTCAATTTCATGCTCTTGTTCGGCTATTTCGTGGTTAGCCTGTATTTCTACGCTTAAAACTGCTTCCTTCCAGCTTATTTTGCAATCCATGGCACGCTCTTTATTGTAAAATTTTACCAAACATAAAATAAAACATAAAGTAAGTAATTAAACAGCTGCTTGTCATTTGACTCAATTTCGCACCGTTTCTTATCGATTTGTGTTCTTTTTCATTATGGTCCGAATTTTTACCGATTTCAAAGTGCAGAAACATTAGTTCTCACGAAATCGGTAACTAGGGATCGATAACTCGTGACTTCACACAAATCGGTAACTTGCCGATTTTTTTACAGGATCGAGCTACTGGTAACTTGCCGATTTTTTTTCAAGAACGAGTTCCTTTCTGAATTAGTGTATTTGATCAACTTTTCGAATTTATATAATTCCAGACCAGGATAAATGGTTTGTGTTTTTTATGCAAATAAAAAATATCAAAATTAAAATATTTAACGTCCTCCGACGTTATTTTTCAGCTTCTTAAGGGAATTTTATTTATCTTAAAACGAATACATAAAGTGATATTGTGGAAAGAACATAAAAAGAATAAATATAATTGGTTTTTTAGATGAACAAAATTATAAGACAGAAGAACTTACAAATTTAAATTTAACATTTAAAACTTATGTGTCTGTTGATTTTTACACAAAACAAAATCACAAAAATTTGAATTTAAAATTGTTTATGACGCTTCAAATCTGTTCGACTGAAATCTTTTTGGTTAAAACCTTTGCATAAATCGAATATCAAACCATGTTGAAAATTTCGAGTCGGTTGAATAAAACCTCATTTCAATTCGGCTCTTATATTTTCAACACTGTTTAAAATTGCGCATAAACAGGCAGTTCCCTTTTAAAACGTTTGGAAAATCATATGCTTTGGCAAAGCTGTCAAAATTTTCTTGCGCTTATAATTTATTTAAATTCATTTGAAAAATTTCATAAAATATGTCGCGACAAAAAGTAAAATATAATAATGGAAATAAAGTTAAAAAATACAAGAAACCTTCGGTAGGATTGTGAAATTATAGAAATGCTGGCTATTATAGAAGAAAAGCACAACCTTAAGCTGATGGACAGCAAAACAAAACGAAACAAAAATATATATATCAGGATGTTGAAAAGGAAATGCGTGCAAGGGGCTTTTGGAAGAACGACTTGCAAAATTCAAGTCAATAAAAAGTACATATTAAAAAATAAAAAAGAGCAACAATACAAGTGGAGCGCAGCGCGCAATTCTTGCGAACATTTCCAGCTCCTTGATGAAATTCTCTGCAACTGTCCCTAATTGGAGCATAATTTTTCGGTGGAATTTTTAAACACTAGTAACGATTTTGAATGCTTTAATCTTGATTCTCAAGTTACGCATAATGAGCAGCTTGCGCAATATAATGCAACTGCTGCAGAAATATATACACAACAAAACGAAGACACGATGACGAAGTCACCAAGGAGTTTAGATGCAACAACGAGTGCAAGCACTTTTAAGAATCCAAGTAAGTGATATCACTTTAGGACAATTTTTTGATCACACGAAGCTATTAGTTTTGTTGGTGCTCGTACATTTCTTACTAAAATGTGAAGAATACTTTTTTTTATATATTTGCATTTCGAATTTATTGTTCATTTATTTCAGAAAAGCAAACGTACCAAAAAGTGGTAGAATCCTTTTCAAAGGAATGAAAAAAAAGCCCAGAATGATTTAGTAGATGTTCTTAAAGATCAGGATTCTAGATACTTCAAAAACATGCATGAACAAGCTTTAAGAGAAGAAGCTGTTTTAAAAAAACATAGGGAAGAAATTGGACAAATGCTGGAAAAAGATAGAATAGAAACAGGAAATATGTTGTCGTCTTTTTTAAATTATTTAACACCGCCAGCATCATATTCATCAACTACACTTACACGTGGAGCTTTTCCAAATGCACCTGAACCATTACCATCTTCGTCAAAAGTTTTTTATCTTGTACATCTTTTAAGGAATGAATATCGAGCAAAATTTATTAGTGCATCTGCTTGTATGTCAGTTTTGTTATCTCCAACAAATGACAATGAAATAATTGAGAAATCGAAATAATTCTGCTCGTAACTGTTTCCTTTGTTTTTTTTTTAAATATTGCTTGTGGAATTCGTTTCCACGTTAATCAGTGTTGTTAGTATTGAATCTTTTTTAATTGTTTTTTCATTTTCTACCGTTTTAATATAAAGCGCGTTTAAATTATTTTTTCTCGAATTGAAATTGAATTAATAAAAATGTATATCTCAACTTGTTCTTTGTTGTTGAATGAGTTATTCTAGATTTAATGATTTATGGAGATTTACCTAAAATTTTAATACTTTTGATTTGACTTAACGATATTGTAAATGATTTTCAAAGATATTATGTACGAGTACATTGAAAAATTCCGGACATGAATTTAATAAATACAATTTTTAATAATAAAAACATTTAAAAATGAGATGATTGTCTTAATGAAAAAATGTTTTTTAAATATTTTCAAATTGCTTCAGACATCTTTTGGGTCAATACTTCCTTCCTTCCTTTATTATTTGAGAAGAGAAACTATCACGTGGCTGAGGATATTCTCTATTATTTTGTGAATCATGTAACCAGTAATCTAGAAAGTGTTATTTTTGTCCTTCAACGAAGTTATGAAGTATCGAGGAAGCTAAAACAACCTTTGAAACAAAATCAGGATTCATATCAATTCTTTTACAAACACATCTCCATCTGCCTTTCAATCTGCCAAAAGCATTCTCAACAACAATTCTAGCCAAACTTAAATGAAAATTAAAAGACTCTTCTTCAGCGCTAAGAGATCCAATATAAGGTTTCATAAGCCAAGGTAAAAGTGGATACGCTGGGTCTCCTACCAGTATAAGAGGTGTTTCCAAGCTCATCACCATTAAAGAAAACTGTGGTATTAATTCGGCGGAGTTCATGAATAGTCCGGATTCCTTAAAAACTGTAGCGTCATGAGAACTACCAGGGAGTTTTACAGTTTTACGCTGATATCTCGGAACCTTTAAAAATGTAGCATGATAAAAAACTATACATTAATTAAGATCCTTGCAAAGGATTTTATCATTAAAAAGTAAACTAATTTGGCATTGAGCGAAAAGTTAATACATACATTCTCTTCGTATAAAGAGAAAAATCTTGTTTAAATGTATCAACTTCATTCATAAAATCGTTATTGATTTACATGTAATTATTATCCACAACTGCCTGCATCACAATAGAAGGCCACCCTTTGCGGTTAATATAATCCAAATATCCATCGCTTGGTGGTAAAATAGGAATATGTGTTCTTAGAGGATAATTAATGTTTATGAAATCTTAATATAAAAAATGTTTAAAATTTTTACCGTCAATTGATCCAATAATATTTGGAATGTTGCATTTCCTTTCAAATTCTTTAGCAATGCTCAGTGCTTCGCTTAATTGAGGAAAATGTATGTATTCCATCCTTAATTATTTTATTGCTTCTATTACGCGGTGAAAATATTTGTGAACTGTGCTCTTATGAACACCAAAAACATCACCAATGACGCGGTATTCTCCACATGAAGCTAATTTATACAAATTGCCACTTGCTTCTCTATTGATAGTGGCGGAGTCACAAATATTGCTGAATTTTGAAGTAATTTTTCTAATTTTTGGCAAAGCAATTCAAATGAACTCTTCTTCATTCGAAAGGCTTCGAAGTAGCATTTCTCATTAACTGGCTGCTGACGAGTCCACCAAAAATTCTAATCCTGGGCACATTCTAATCCTGGGCACATTCAATTTAAAAAACTGCCTCGGAATTGCACTTTGAGATATGCATATTTGCCTTAGTGCATTCCTTCGATTGTTGGTAAGCTCTTTTAAATTACAACGTGAGCAGTTAATAGTTGTTTTATAAGCAAAACTCTTCTTTTTTTAATAGAATTTATTATAAAAGAAAGAAATAATTGCAAGTTAGTTTTTTCCACTGTTATTTAAGAAAAACAAACTTCAAATTTTCAAAACGCTTTGATGACCTTTTCAGTGAAACTGCTTGCTGCTTGCGTATAAACACACGGCATAAAATTGATCTGAGTCAAAGCGATTGTGATCAAATCGACTTGAAGCGTCAGATAAACAAGGTAATAATTAAAGGGTGGTACTCGTAGCAACTCATATAATTTACTTTGCATGAAACTGTATAAGTTATTTAATTTTGTGTTCCTTTTGTATGCAATTTTATATAAAAGGGCAATAGCAACACATAAAACACTGAAATACATTGTAAGGACCTACCTTTCCGGCCGAGGATGCGCTCGCCGGATCCAGGGTCCGCACAATTATTTCTTTTATATCGAACACCGAATCACACCACTTGTCTCCGATTTCAATAGTATTTTATTAAATGTTTTAATCTTTTCGTGTGTTCTTACAAAGGTCTTAATTTAACAATGATTACTTATTCTCTACTTATATCTAACCTATTCCTGTTATCGACCCTACCTTGATTCTGGTGGTCCACCGTATAACTACCCTACTAAACCTACGTTTCAACGCTTCGTATGGTTTATTCACGCTCTTACTCTAATGTCTTAACATTCCTACTTTTATGTGTACTGGGGTTTTCAAATATGATGCCCACCTATCATTATTTACGTCGGTTGGTTGTCGTGGTCGTGGTTAGGGTGTACGTCTTCGAGTACAAACCCTCTGGTCGGGCTAGATTATAGTTTGATATTTTCGGGTCTCTATGATTTCGAGTTTGGATTCGAGGAATTCGGTGAGGCAAAGAGCTGGCCACCCCTGGCTCTAAGCTTTCACTGAACCCCTCCCTTCGGTGGACGAAACTCACGACGACACATGGCGTAGCAGGTCTTAGGTCGGTACTGAGTGGGGCTGGCCACCCCTGGCCTCCACTCACCCCGCCACTGAGACCGAAACGAAGCGGTGTGTGACGCGAGGTTCTATTTGATCGAGCAAGGGGCTGGCCTTCCCTGGCCTCCAAGCTCACCACCTGTGTCCTATCGTACGCTATACTACTTCCGTTTGCCTCACGTGCTGACCTGTGCTCTTCTATCCCTGCTCGTCATCGTGTCCGTCGTGTCCTTTCTCTCGACGCCCTGGGTTGACAGAGGCTGGCCACCCCTGGCCTCCGTTTCCCCAGTCGTCCCTACCCTACTCCTATCTTCCTTTCACTGAGTGTTCCGTCCGTCGCCCACTGCACACGTTCGACCTAGCGTCCGTAAATTCCGAGCGTGTAGCCCAGAGGTCTGGTGAGAAACGAGGCTGGCCACCCCTGGCCCCGAGTTCACCAAACAAGCGTCCACTAGTTTTGGTCGTTTCATCTCTTGAACCTGGCTTGGCGGTTTTGGGAACCTCGGTACTTCTACCTTCCCTATGGTTGACTGTCCTCCACGTCACTGGTCCACGGAACCCAACGTTCGAATTACTTTAGTTGATAGGCATCTTCATTTATTTATTCCTGGCTACGTAATAAGAATGTAAGTAATGTTATCCTATGTTTCTTAAAATTATTAGCTGAGCTTCAATATTCTTACCTTACTATAAATAAAAGAGTAATTTTAGTAATAATAAATGAAATTTTAAATAAAGATTCCCATAAGGGGAACTACTCGGACTATAGTTACTCAGGCCTGCGATGAGCTGCTACCCTGGGCCACCGCCCACGTCAGGATATTTGTTCTCCGCTGTCGGTGTTCACTGATGCCGTTGCTGCTATGCGCTGTCGGCGCTCACTGTTACCGTCGCTGCCGTTGTGCGGTCGACGTCTCTGCTGCCGCTGCTGTTACTTCGCTGTCGACGTTCACTGTTACCGTCGCTGTTACTACGCTGCCGGCGTTACTGTTGCCGTTGCGATCACTACGCTGTCGGCGTTACTGTTGCTGGTTCTGTTGCTCCGCTTTCGACGCTCTCAGTCGAACT
Organism: Dichetophora obliterata; assembly: GCA_963920525.1. Classification (NCBI taxonomy): domain Eukaryota; kingdom Metazoa; phylum Arthropoda; class Insecta; order Diptera; family Sciomyzidae; genus Dichetophora; species Dichetophora obliterata. Next base: position 116,885,893 of record OY986435.1, read on the forward strand.
TCTAACGTCGATTTTATCGCGATCACTCTTCCGATTGCGCCAGACGTCTGGTCGCTAGCACTCGAGGTAGACAAAAGCTCCAGATTTGTCCTTTGCCCTTTTATTACCTCGCATCCATGCCACGCCATGCTTCCTCTTCTTGGTACTAGTGCTTATTTCTCCTTAAAATCGGCTGTTTGTGCCGTTGGTAGCGGGTACCGGCTGGCCTTTTCCCAGAGTATGTGTGTTTGTCCCCGAGTACATGAAACGAAAGAAAAATATATGTATGTAAGTATTTCAATGCTCCCAGTTGGCAATACATTTGAGGCTGGGCATAGAGAACCACCTGGATAAGGGGATGCCTACTTTATCCTATACTTGACCTGACGATGACCCCGGCTAGGCCGCGGTAACTATCCTTACCCGCGGCGCCAAGCTGGTTTACCTGAATCAATTACTCTGAAGTGCTTTGTTCTATTAATTCATGTCTATTTCAATACTTACATCTAAACTTATCTTTGAAATCTTAATAATATTCTTTAGACAAAATCCATTTTATCTCCTTAATATATCGTGGGTATATTTAATATTTATACCGATTATTATTACATTCAACTATTCTATTTGTAAGATTAAAGGTTATTTAATTCAAATATTTGGGCTTATCAGATTTAGCGTATATTTGATATTATCATGAGTATATTATACATGATATTATCACATCGCTGCTTCGACTGCAATTCTAGACGCGCGGCCGTCGAGGTCCCTTAGGGGTACCCCGTTCCGATGTGGCGCGGCTGAAATGGTCGTTTTCAACAGGGCCTTTGTCTTGCATTTCGCAGGGTATCATGACCCAGTTGTAAACTAAAAAACAGAGAATACTTAGTAAGGCATGTGGGAATAGAATTTGTAAAAATTGTGTTCCTTACATCTCCTCCTCACTTTCGGGGGTGTAGAGTGGCGTGTCCGGTGCCTTGACGATTGACGACGATGCGGTATCTCGCATTGCCTATATCAGCCAGGAACGTCAGGTGTCCACCTCGTACCTGGTTACGTCGACGCTCTTGAATTAACGCCTCTATTTGTTCGGCGCTTAGGGCTGATGGCGTGTTGAAATCGTTTGGTGGAACGACTATTGCTTCGGTTTGGACGGGTGGCTCTTGGGGCACGACCCTGCTGTCCGACGACTGTTGCAGGCTGTCATCCTCTCGCTGCATCAGTGGTGTAACCGTACTGGTTGCTGTCGATGGCTGACCTCGTTGAATTACACTTTCTCTCTGTTGTGCGGTAGCCGTAGTATCCGGTTCCGGAGCTGGCTGTGTGGTCTTGTTGGTTGTCGACGTGGTGCTGGTGCTGCTAGTGCTACCCGATGAGCTGCCGCTCGATGAACTGCTGCTGGAAGTGCTGCCGCGGGAGGTGCTGTCGGACGAAGTGCTGTCACTATCAGACTCATCGTCGCGTCGTAATCGGCGCGGTGTCGTTTGGGCCTTATGTGGCCGGCCGCAGGACTTTATCACCGACGATCTCGCTTGAATTGGCGCAATAGGTTCGCGCGCTGGCACGTATAGCCGGGGCAAGATGGCTCGCACGTTCGCTGGAGCCTGTTCGATGATGGTGAGTGCCACCTCGGTGCGCTTGTAGGATGCGCTCTGATGCGAGAACCAAGTATTTATGTTGGCCTCGCTCAGGTCTCGAGTGGGGTCTCGCAGAAACAGGTCGATCATCTGCAGCACGAACGCGCCGCAGTCACTGCTGTTGGTTTGTTGCGGCACGCTGACCTCGTAGAACGGAAGTGTCTCCTCGGTCCATGGTGTCGACGTGTCCTCGGGATAGGCCTCCTGCCATTCGTCTTGGACGTAGCTCCGCAGAATAGGGCTGACGTGCGCTCGAGAAGTGTGAGCGTACGAATCTAGCAGCCAAATATGGCCACGCTGTCTCGACTGGCTGGGCTTATGCTTCAAGCACACAATGGCGACGTACCAATGATAATTTTCATTGATGGGTACAATGATGTACGTCTTGTGGACCAACCGTATCCTCCGTGTCCACCGTCGAATGCGCTGTCGCCGCTCTTGTACGCTGGTGTGCTCCAGTGGTCGGGCCAACAGGCTATAAAAATGCGTACTAAATATGTGTACACTCTCGCGTACCTGGGTCGTCTGTTGGTCGTAGAGCCATTTCAAATAGAAATCGATGACGATATCATTTAAAAATATTCCCATTTAAAAACACATAAAATCACATATGCTAATGGTGATACCGCCAGCGCCATCTGGATAAGTGGCTACGACCAAATTCGGCGAGGTTAGAGCGATGTGTTGCTCCTGTGCTGTTTTCGTCGCTCGATTGATGTTCGCCGCTGCCGGCTGGGCTCCTTGTCCGTAGACACTTTGACGTCGTAGCATCGCTGCGGAGGTGGTTGGGAACTGGTCCTCGACGCAGCGGACTTCTTCGCTGTTGCCTGCTGATTCGTCGTTCCTCTGCATCTTCCTGGTCTTTGTCTCTCAAATACTTCTTGAATCGCTGGAATCGTCACTTTATTTTTCACTGTCGAAAACACGTTGTTGTTCAGTTCGCTTTCACGTGTATGTTGAACTGTTGCGTTTGACAATCGTTAAAGCCTGGGATGACGTTCGCGGCGTATCTCGCTTCTTGTCCACTGTTGATTGGATTTGTCGATTGTTGGCGTTGTGATTACATAGTAAGCGAATTCTCGCTATGGCGTGGTACTCACGCTGGATGGGCTGGCGTATGGCTTGTAAGTTTTACAGCTGCCAGTTGGTTATGTTTGTCTTGGGGTACTCCTCTCTCAGCGGTAATTCTTCGTGTGCCCGATGGTTTCCACTCCTGACGTATTTTATTTCAGTTGGTTTGGCGGATGCTGCCGCCTGCTGTTGTTCACGCGGTTGCCGCCGCGGGTTTTCAGTTGATATGGCGGATGCTGCCGCCTGCTGTTGTTCACGCGGTTGCCGCCGCGGGCTTGCAGTATTTCCTGCTATTACCAATCTCTCTCGCAGTTCAAATTAATGCGGATGCTGCCGCTTCTCGCAGTTCTAATTTTCGCGGATGCTGCCGCCCTTCGCAGTCTTTTAAGCGTGGATGCTGCCACGATGGCAGTGTTTTAACGTGGTTGCTGCCACGTTGGCAGTATTTTAACGTGGTTGCTGCCACAATACGCAATATTTTACCGTGGTTGCTGCCACAATGCGCAGTATTTTACCGTGGTTGCTGCCACAATGGCAGTATTTTAACGTGGTTGCTGCCACAATACGCAGTATTTTACCGTGGTTGCTGCCACAATGGCAGTATTTTAACGTGGTTGCTGCCACAATGGCAGTATTTTAACGTGGTTGCTGCCACAATACGCAGTATTTTACCGTGGTTGCTGCCACAAGTGTCTAAAAAATGAGATTTGTAAATGTTAAGTAGTTGGGTTGGCCTCAGAATAAAAGCGTTTTAATTCACTTACGTGGGCGGTGCGTATGCGAGTTTCTCCCTTCTTGCGAACTTGTATGATGACTGGTGATGTGTAGCCCACTACGATATAGGGTCCTTCGAACTTCGGGGCCAATTTCGCTGCGAAGCTGTTTACCGCACTGGACAATTGGTGTTGTCGAACCAAAACGTTATCGCCTACGTTAGGTTTCCAATCACGACGTCGTAAATTATAGTGACGCGCATGGTCGCGCGTGGCTTGACTTAACTTGTGACGGACGAGAGTGAAAATTTCTTGTAGTTGAGTGGCTCGTGTTGACGGTGTTGTAGCTTCTCTGCCAGTGCCGGTCGTCAGTTCATCATACAGGGTGCCGGGTAATCTGGGTTCGCGGCCTTGGACCAGAAACGCAGGGCTGTATCCCGTGACATCGGATTTGCTGGTATTGATGGCCAGCGTCAGTTCGGGTAGCTGTTCATCCCAGGTTTTGTGCTGCTCTTGACAAAATTGCGCTACCATGGTTTTAAGCGTTTTGTTGGCTCTTTCCGTAGGGTTCTCCTGTGGAGTATATGGAGCCGTGAATTTCTGCTTAACGCCCATCTCAAGCATAAACCTTTTGAAAGAGTGGCTGGTGAACTGCGTGCCGTTGTTCGATATGAAAACCTTCGGTGCGCCGAAACGAGCTAGTATGCGCTCTCGAAAACCCTTTTTCAGTGTGTCGCTGGTGGCTCTGCGCAACGGTACGACTTCGGTCCACTTACTGAACTTGTCATGGAACACTAAAATAGTGGTGTTTCCATGTTTCGAGCGTGGTAGTGGGCCGATGAAATCTGCGCAGACGACGGACCAGGGCTCTTCAGCAATTTTTGACAACATCTTACCTGCTGGCGCCTGCTGGCTTGTTTTATAACGCTGACAGTTTTCGCATTGTCGCACGTATAGGCTAACATTTCGAAACAGACAGTAGTACCGTTTGGTGACGCGTGCGATGGTTTTTCTTACGCCCAGATGTCCGGCGCTAGGCTGGTCGTGATTCTCGTTTAGAACACGCTGTCGCAGGTAGGATGGGACACACAGCTTCCACGGGGCGGCGTCTTCGTCGCCAATCTGGTTTGGGGTGTGTCGGTAGAGTTGCCCATCCTCTTCCATATAATCTGCAAACTTTTCAGGATTTTCGCGTACCTCGGTCTTTCGTCTCTCTAGCCATGTACAGCGTGGTGGTTCCTCGGTGGTATTAGTAGTTCGTAGTACGTCTTCGAGTGGGCGGCGTGATAGTGCGTCGGCCACCACATTTAACTTCTCTTTTCGGTACTGCACCTCGAAGTTGTACTGTTGAAGCTCTAATGCCCATCGTGCGATGCGGCCTGACGGACTCTGAATGGAGTTCAACCATTTTAACGATAAGTGGTCCGTAATGACTATGAATTTATAGCCTTCGAGGTAGCACCGCATTTTTCGAATGCCCCAAACAATCGCGAGACACTCCTTTTCTGTGGGGCTGTAGTTTTTCTCGGCTTGAACCAGATGCCGGCTCCCATAGGCTATTACGCGCTCCACACCATCAAATGTTTGTGTCAGGACCGCTCCTAGTCCGTAGTCGCTGGCGTCGGTCTGCAGGACGAAAGTTTTGCTGAAGTCCGGGCACGCTAAAACTGGGGCTTCTGTGAGTTTCGTCTTTAGGGCCTCGAACGCTGCTTGTTGATCAGGACCCCAACGCCAGTGTTTGCCCTTTTTTAGCAGCAGTGTCATAGGGTGGGTGATCGTGGCGAAATCCGGCACAAAACGCCGATACCAGGATGCAACTCCTAAATAACTTCCGAGTTCTTTCAGGCTAGTCGGTGGGTTGAGCATCTTGATGGCCGCTACCTTGTCGGGGTCTGTGTGAATACCCTCGCCGCTCACGACGTGTTCTAGATATTTTGTCTCGGCCTTGAAGAATTCGCACTTTTCTACATTGAGCTTGAGATTAGCTGCTAGTAGTCTGCGGAAAACTTCCTTTAGGTTGCGTATATGTTCTTCTTTGGTGCTTCCTGTGACAATAATGTCATCGAGGTAGGCGAACGCGTATGGTTCCATCTCTGGCCCGATAACTCCGTCTAGTGCGCGCTGAAAAGTGGCTGGTGCAGAGTGCAGGCCAAACGGCATCACGCTCCACTGGAAAAGCCCACGTCCGGGCACGGTAAAAGCTGTGAGTGGTTTGCTGCTGGGGTCCATCGGTATCTGCCAGTAGCCATTTTTAAGGTCAAGACTACTTATAAATCGGGCATTTCGCAGCCGATCTAGAATGTGATGTATCCGGATACATCGCGGGTAAGCGTCAGGTACAGATTTCGCGTTCAGCTGCCTATAGTCCACACAGAGCCGCCATGTACCCGTCTTCTTCCGAACCAACACGATTGGTGCGCTATGCGGGCTATTTGAGGGCTCTATGCAGCCTTTCGCCAGTAGTTAATCCACTTCCTTGTTTATGATCTCCTGCATTGCGGGATTCCGTAGAAAGTATCGCTGTTTCAACGGTCTTTCGTCTAACATGACGATTTTGTGGGGCGTCACTCTAGCCGTACCCTGCAGGTTTTCAAATTGTTTAAGTTCTTCATGGAGAAAATTATCCACTGTTGTGGGTGAAGGTGTAGGTTCGTCGCTTATGTTGGTGCAAGCGTGTTCTGCCAGCATGTGTGGCACTGGTGGTCGCAGCGTGAGGGTTTGTCCGCCACAGCTCAGTTCAGCACCCATTTGTGTGAGGAAATCCATTCCCAGGAGTAAATCGTCTGCGACACCTGGTAGGATCCACAGTGCCATTTCGCAGGTCTTTATGCCCAGGGTGATCCGAACAGTCAGGCTCTCAGACACAGCCCTTACCGATCCGTCGGCTAGCCGCACGTTTGATGCAATCGACCGCCGGTTCATCGGCGTTTGCAGCTTAGCTCCAAGCATCTGGCTTACGAAGCTACGGGGGGCTCCGGTGTCAATTGTCGCGTTTTGTAGATAGGGTCCGATCTTGACGCGCGCGTGAATGTGCCGTCCATCGGACTGTAGGTCATGGTTCAGTTTTGTGGAGGATGAAGTGGGTTGGCCATGCTCTCGCCTCCTGCTGGAGCGGGCCCGTTGGCGTTTCCCGGATTACAAAATCGGTCGCATTCTGTAGACAGCCTCTCCTGCTGTTCGCGTTCGCTGCCGAAGATCACTTGTTTGTTCCAACAGTGTTTGGAAAGGTGACCCACTTGGCCACATATGGTACAAGTTGTTCTTAAATGTTGAGCTTCTGTACGTTCTCGATAATTTCGTACCGATCTCTCGTGTGTTCCTTCCGAGGGTAGGGTCAGCATGCCTCGTTGTTGTGCTTCTTGGATGGCTGGTAGGGCGGGGCCATCTCTAAGTGCTGGTGACGTCCTGGCCGGGCTTCCTTCTCCACGGATGGTCTCATAATCCTCTGCCATGGCCAACAAGTCATCAAAAGTGGTAAAATCTCGACGCCTGATTTACAGTTGGTATTCATGGCGGCAGTTACGGAACACTCGTTCTAATTTCTGAAGCGGTGGGTAATTGGCGTGCCGCATCAGGTTCAGAAGATCCAGACTATAATCCTTAAATCGTTCATTTCGCCTCTGGGTCCGGCCACGAATCTGGTCTTCGAGGCGCTCAAAGAATCTCGTTGGTAGAAAATACTGCAAAAACTTCTCCTTGAATTCATTCCAAGAGTCGAGTGTGGTTTTATTATTTCGCCACCAGATAAGCGCGCCTTCGGTTAACAATTCCGGCATAGTTCGGGGTAAGGATTCAGCGTTGAGACCATATACCTCGGTCAACTCTTCGATCCGTTCAATAAAACCTAACGGATCTTGCCTGCCATCAAATCTGACTGACCATCATCGGACCTGGTCGATGACACCCCCATATGCGGTATCTCGGTAACGATCCTTGGTGAAATTTGGTACATGTATCAACTTCTGAGTGATGGTGTTGTCTGCAGCTGCTGTGACGTCTTTGCTCACTGCTCCCGTTGGTCTGAGTGGCGTCTCCCGTTTAGGATCGGGCTGGACCATTTGAATTTTCTCTGATGCCGCTGGTGTGTCACCGATCGGAATAGCCGATGGCCGTGGTGACGGGGACCGCTTCTCGAAATGTTTTATTTCTAATTCAGCCAGTCGTTGATGTAGCTTGGGATCCTCTTCCATGTCTGTGGTAACAGCTGCAAATCTTTTCCGCAGCTCGTCGACAGTTCCTTCTGGATTAAAACCAAATTCATCGGCATATACGAGCAGGTCGTCCTTACGTAAGGAGTAGATCCATGATGTCTTAACCATGGTGGTGACGTGTTGATTTCAAATATTTTCTTCTTTATTTTTTTTTCTCGTTGTTGTTTTTTTTTTCCTTTTTTTTCTGTTGTGGTTGTATATTTTTTTTTTTGTATATTTTTTTTCTTTTATTTTGGATGTGTATACGTTGTAGCTGGTTGTGGACTGCTCACTTCCTCTATATTCGGAGGAAAATGTAAGGGCAGCTGATTTTACAAATTCCACGCCTTGCACAGGTCCTATTAAGATTTAAATATAAGTTAAAGTTAGTTGTTGGCTCGCGTCTAGTGAGCCGTTATTTACTAAATGATACTAAGCAGTAATATGGATTTTTTTTCTCGAGTGTGGCTAACCAAATTGTAGCCGGCGTTTTCTTATTTTACTCCAAAAAATGCAAGTGGTTAAGACCTCCCTTAGGATTCAGCCTTTAATAATTTATATGGCTGGTTCTCTTAGCGAACCAGCGTCCACCTTCCGGTGTAAAAAAAACTTAATTATGATAATATTTCGATTTTGAAAATGACACTAAATCTGCGCCTTTCTGTGTGCTTTGTATCAGGTGGCTAGTTAAGTTTACCAGCCATGCTGAATTTCCCTGAGTGTATCAGTCTTGCTCACTTGAAAAACGCGATTGAGAAATAGCGTCCACCTTCAATAGACGACTAAACGAGCTTATGGCTTGAGCGCAGATGCCAGTGACGCGGAATTATATGATCGTGGTCCTCTTGGCCCACTTGGATCATGATCGGCGTACTTGACCGGTAGTCTGACCTTGCCGAGATAGTTACTGTCTATCTTTAGCCCAATCGTTCATTATTTACTTGCTTTAATACAGCATCTTGCTGCTATATACGCAATTATTTGAACTGCGTTGTTTTTTCTTCAAAACAAACCAGACGCCACGCATAAGGACAGTTACGCGGTTCTTCAGAGTTTCCAAAAACAAATCAATTTAAACAAAATATTCTTATATATAAAATCGGGCAATCAGACTCATGCGCCCAATTTGTAAGTTTTATTATTTAAGTTTTAGTTGTTTCTATTATTATGTTTTTTTTTCTTATCTAACTTCTCTAATAGCCTACTTCTGGCAAATCAGACCTTCTCGAACCCTTCTTTGGTTCTGATTCAAAATATTTAGTAAAATTCAAAAACAAAAGACTTTATTTTCAAAAATGGCAACTAAATCCTAACGTCGTTATCTTTATAATATTACGCTGTTTTAATTAGTGTAAAATACGCGCCGTTGACTTTGACCTCCCGTTGTACCAGCAGGCTCTTTCGCTGCAGTGGCACAAAAAAAAATGGAGGCGGTTAAAGCTCGGCGTAAATGTGTTTACCAAAATTAAATGTTAAATAATATATTAAAAATCTTCTCTATGTTTAAACCTGTCTGCTTTAGCAGGGCAGACCTCACCGAATCTGCTTCTTTGTTTTCGGTTGCGAAAATAAGAGCACACGAAATTCACAACACTATTGCATCGACTGACCAAGTCTTTAATTTGGTTACCGCATGGTGTTGATTCGGTGTCCCTGCTCGGGCGCCATTGTAAGGACCTACCTTTCCGGCCGAGGATGCGCTCGCCAGATCCAGGGTCCGCACAATTATTTCTTTTATATCGAACACCGAATCACACCACTTGTCTCCGATTTCAATAGTATTTTATTAAATGTTTTAATCTTTTCGTGTGTTCTTACAAAGGTCTTAATTTAACAATGATTACTTATTCTCTACTTATATCTAACCTATTCCTGTGATCGTCCCTACCTTGATTCTGGTGGTCCACCGTATAACTACCCTACTAAACCTACGTTTCAACGCTTCGTATGGTTTATTCACGCTCTTACTCTAATGTCTTAACACTCTTACTTTTATGTGTACTGGGGTTTTCAAATATGATGCCCACCTATCTTTATTTGCGTCGGTTGGTTGTCGTGGTCGTGGTTAGGGTGTACGTCTTCGAGTACAAACCCTCTGGTCGGGCTAGATTATAGTTTGATATTTTCGGGTCTCTATGATTTCGAGTTTGGATTCGAGGAATTCGGTGAGGCAAAGAGCTGGCCACCCCTGGCTCTAAGCTTTCACTGAACCCCTCCCTTCGGTGGACGAAACTCACGACGACACATGGCGTAGCAGGTCTTAGGTCGGTACTGAGTGGGGCTGGCCACCCCTGGCCTCCACTCACCCCGCCACTGAGACCGAAACGAAGCGGTGTGTGACGCGAGGTTCTATTTGATCGAGCAAGGGGCTGGCCTTCCCTGGCCTCCAAGCTCACCACCTGTGTCCTATCGTACGCTATACTACTTCCGTTTGCCTCACGTGCTGACCTGTGCTCTTCTATCCCTGCTCGTCATCGTGTCCGTCGTGTCCTTTCTCTCGACGCCCTGGGTTGACAGAGGCTGGCCACCCCTGGCCTCCGTTTCCCCAGTCGTCCCTACCCTACTCCTATCTTCCTTTCACTGAGTGTTCCGTCCGTCGTCCACTGCACACGTTCGACCTAGCGTCCGTAAATTCCGAGCGTGTAGCCCAGAGGTCTGGTGAGAAACGAGGCTGGCCACCCCTGGCCCCGAGTTCACCAAACAAGCGTCCACTAGTTTTGGTCGTTTCATCTCTTGAACCTGGCTTGGCGGTTTTGGGAACCTCGGTACTTCTACCTTCCCTATGGTTGACTGTCCTCCACGTCACTGGTCCACGGAACCCAACGTTCGACTTGCTTTAGTTGATAGGCATCTTCTTTTATTTATTCCTGGCTACGTAAAAAGAATGTAAGTAATGTTATCCTATGTTTCTTAAAATTATTAGCTGAGCTTCAATATTCTTACCTTACTATAAATAAAAGAGTAATTTTAGTAATAATAAATGAAATTTTAAATAAAGATTCCCATAAGGGGAACTACTCGGACTATAGTTACTCAGGTCTGCGATGAGCTGCTACCCTGGGCCACCGCCCACGTCAGGATATTTGTTCTCCGCTGTCGGCGTTCACTGATGCCGTTGCTGCTATGCGCTGTCGGCGCTCACTGTTACCGTCGCTGCCGTTGTGCGGTCGACGTCTCTGCTGCCGCTGCTGTTACTTCGCTGTCGACGTTCACTGTTACCGTCGCTGTTACTACGCTGACGGCGTTACTGTTGCCGTTGCGGTCACTACGCTGTCGGCGTTACTGTTGCTGGTTCTGTTGCTCCGCTGTCGACGCTCTCAGTCGAACTTCTAACGTCGATTTTATCGCGATCACTCTTCCGATTGCCCCAGACGTCTGGTCGCTAGCACTCGAGGTAGACAAAAGCTCCAGATTTGTCGATGTTTGCCCTTTTATTACCTCGCATCCATGCCACGCCATGCTTCCTCTTCTTGGTACTCGTGCTTATTTCTCCTTAAAATCGGCTGTTTGTGCCGTTGGTAGCGGGTACCGGCTGGCCTTTTCCCAGAGTATGTGTGTTTGTCCCCGAGTACATGAAACGAAAGAAAAATATATGTATGTAAGTATTTCAATGCTCCCAGTTGGCAATACATTTGAGGCTGGGCATAGAGAACCACCTGGATAAGGGGATGCCTACTTTATCCTATACTTGACCTGACGATGACCCCGGCTAGGCCGCGGTAACTATCCTTACCCGCGGCGCCAAGCTGGTTTACCTGAATCAACAACTCTGAAGTGCTTTGTTCTATTAATTCATGTCTATTTCAATACTTACATCTAAACTTATCTTTAAAATCTTAATAATATTCTTTAGACAAAATCCATTTTATCTCCTTAATATATCGTGGGTATATTTAATATTTATACCGATTATTATTACATTCAACTATTCTATTTGTAAGATTAAAGGTTATTTAATTCAAATATTTGGGCTTATCAGATTTAGCGTATATTTGATATTATCATGAGTATATTATACATGATATTATCACATCGCTGCTTCGACTGCAATTCTAGACGCGCGGCCGTCGAGGTCCCTTAGGGGTACCCCGTTCCGATGTGGCGCGGCTGAAATGGTCGTTTTCAACAGGGCCTTTGTCTTGCATTTCGCAGGGTATCATGACCCAGTTGTAAACTAAAAAACAGAGAATACTTAGTAAGGCATGTGGGAATAGAATTTGTAAAAATTGTGTTCCTTACAACATGTTTTGTTTTTTATTATTATATTTTAATAAAAATATTTATTGGTCATCAGATTTGTTGGTCAGGTGTCGGAAAACGCATTGTTGACATTCTCATATTTGCATTTAACGCCATCTAGCTTTCAAATTCAAATACAGACTTGGATGTTGGAGAAAACGCAGCTTATATATTTTTTGGATTTTGATTCGTGGATACATTTTATTTTAAAAGTGGATACTTTTTTCCCTTTTCATGGATACTTTTAGAATCGTCGCAGCAACACTTCTGCCAATTACATAGTCTGGGCAACGCACTTTAGAGCCGCATGACGAGAGTGAGAGGCCTTAGTTTCGTATTGTTGATTTGGTTTGATCGAAATTCAACTGAGCTTTTTACAAAAACTTTTGTCAAATTTTAATTGCAAATAGTAATCATTTTAAGTATATTATCAATGATAATTTATAGCTTTAAATAGTTTCAGGAATTCCTAATAATTAAAGAAATACATAGTGTGTTGGTATATATCTGAGTTGTGATACTTTATATTTTGGGGACGCACCACGGAGTTACGTATATAGCTCGTCAGCTTTAGTATATTTTGGGCCTAGCCGGCACTTCAAGGGAAATTCATTTGAAAAGTAAAATTGAAAGACTTCTCTTGTCTTAGACTTTAAATTAATTTCTGCCTCATTTGGTTCTTCTTTTTTTCTTATATACTAAAAAAAACAGTATTTTTCTTAAAGTTATTCATGCCAGTATTTTAGACTCCGCCTTTATTTTCACGATGGGTTATCAATCGATCCCGTTAGTCAATCGGTTCCCAGCCACATTCCAATAGCCAACAACAACAATGTTGGCGTTGATAGCCTTGAAAATTCGGCAGGTCAGTTGCATTGGAGTAACATAATATATTCGCTGTATTTACTCCAGTGCACTGCTCATATTGTAATTGCATTGCACTAACAACAGCGTTGTTGTTGTTGTGCTTGAGCAGAGAATTAAGTATCCAAACGATACAAGCAGCAAGAGGGAATGAAAACAATTCAGCACTTTATAAGTGTGAATGACATTTGTTACGACATTTTTGATTCTTAGTGCCCGTCATAATTTTGGGTTTTAAGTTGCATCAAAAATGTTGTTGGATTTTAATTTAATGTTGCACTATTTTTGTATCGTTTGGTACGGTAATAGTGGCTGTGTAAGTACACTACACCCCAATCCTCAAGCGAAAATTTCACTTTTGATGTTAAATTTTTAAGATAAAGGGGAGTTCTGGTATGTATGTATTAAAGTAAGTAAGTATGTATTAAAGTAGTTTAATTTGTATAATATTAAAAAATATTTTAGTTGAATTTTAATATGCAGTTATTTTATCTTATAAGTATACGGATTCATACATTCTTTCATTCATTTGTTTTAAGGTTAATTTTTGTAGTAACTAAGAATAATCTTAATATGTATGGTAGTAATTCATATATATTTATATTTATATTATATATATATATATATATATATTTATGTATTCGTATGTATTTTATGGAACAATTCTCGGATAATATGAGTGGTAAAAAAAATATATATATATAACGTAAAATTTAAATATTTAAATTCAAAAATATAAATGTTTCTATGTTACATCTAATAATTGATTATTAATTGATAATGGCTTATTTATATTATTTGTTGTTGGAAAGAAATGTATTTACTTTAATAGTACAAATTTCGTCTAATTGTTGAATTTTTTCAACATGTTGTTGTGATACATTTTTAGTTTGTTATTTATTTCTATTATGGAATTGACTCCATTTATCTCTTTAATTACAAATAGTCCTTTGTATGGACTTTGTGATTTTTTTCTTTGTTCTAGTTTTACAAAAACTTGATCTCCTACTTTAAAATTTGAAACGTTTACATTTTTATCATACTGTGTTTTTCTTTTATTCTTTGCAATGTTTATCATGTCTGTAGCTTTGCTTAATGCGGTTTTTAGTCTTATTTTTAGTTCGTTTGAATAATCCTTTAAATTATACCGTGTTGTTGTTTTTTCAATCAAATCGCTTGGTAGGGAAGGTAGTTTTCCGAAAATTAATTCGAAAGGTGTATATTCTGTGTCGACATGTGGACTTGAATTATATGTAAACGTATAATATGGAATCCATTTGTCCCATTCAAAGTCGTCTGCAAATGATAGCAAATATTCATTAAGTGTTCTATGGATTTTCTCTAATGTCTCATGATGATAGAGGGTGGAAAAAATTTGCTTAACCTTCAGTAACTCACATATGTTTTTAAGAAGTTCATTTGTGAATTCTGTTCCGCGATCTGATTTTAGATACTTAAATAAACCGAATTTAAGTATAAGTTGTTCTACCAAAGTTTGTGCAATTGTTTTTGCATCCTTGGTTTCTATAGGATGAGCAATAACGAATTTTGTTAGTTGACATTGCATTGTCAGCACGTAGCGGTATCCGTTTGAAATCTTAAGTGGACCGACAGTATCGATTTCCACTGTTTCGAAAATTGTGGTTGGAGTGTCCGTTATTTTCATCTTTTCTTTTGTGTGCCGAATCTGTTTATTTCGTGCGCATTTTTCACATGTGTTTGCATGTTGTTTAATCATTTGTCTCATGTTTTTCCATGAGTAACGTTGTTTTAACTTAAGTATTGTTTTTTTGATTCCTAAGTGTCCTCCCTGGGGTGAATTGTGGAATTCTTTTATTAATTCTTTTTGCATTGTTTTGTTTTTTATGTTTCGTGGGGTCTCGTATATTAGTATTTTAAGTGATTTTTTATATTTATTCTCTCTTTTATGCTGCAGCTTATTGAATTTTTTCTTAAATGTTTGTTTATCGATTATTTCAAACATGGCATCTTTTGCCTCTAGCGCTAGTTCTTTTATATTTTCTTTATACATTTCAGATGATAGTTTCTCCAATGTCGAATCTAGATTCGTTGGATTATCACCACATCGCACTAGTACGAAATCATCTTTATTGTCGACAATTATATTTTTCTTCAAATTATTTTTGTTTATTTAAAATTTTATGCGTTTTATGTTCTTGATGTCAGATATCGATGTGCATTCCCATATGAAAAGTTGATCAGGCTCTTCTGAAATCATGCATCTCTCTTTTATAATTATATTCGCTTCATTTTCTTAATTTTGTTTAATTTTATCATTTTTTTTCATTGTCATACCCCTTGTTAAAATCAATGCTTTCTTTATTTTTTTATCCTCTTTTGAGGGAATCATTTTTTTAATGATGCTGAATCTCTTTTTATACGCGATAGAGCGTCAGCGTTAGTATTAACTTTTCCTTTTTTGAATATTATTTCGAAATCATAGTCCGAAAGATCCAATCTTATCCTTGTCATTTTTGATGATGGGTTTTTATGGCTAAATGAATAGTGGCACTAATGGTCTGTGGTCTGTAACCACAATGAACTTTCTACCATATAAGTATGGCTTGAAGAAATTTATGCCCCAATGAATAGCTAATAATTCCTTTCCTATAACGGGTTTGTTCAAATCGTGTTTTTTAAGTGTTTTACTCGCAAACGAAATAGGAAGGTCGTTACCTATTTCTCCTTGTGATAAGATAGTACCTAAAGCAAAGTTTGAGGCGTCAGTTGTTACAATAAAAGATTTTGAAAAATCCGGATATTGTAACACTGGAGGTTCAATTAATTTTTGTTTAAGTGTGTCAAAAGCTTGTTGGCATTGTTCCGTCCATTTAAATGCTTGTGATTTCTTTAATAGGTTGTTTAGGCATTGCGCGATACTAGCAAAATCTTTGATGAATCGTCTGTAATAATTGCAAAAAGCTACAAAACGTCGTACTTCGTCCGCATTTGTCGGAGTCGGATAATATTTTATTGTGTCATGTTTTGATGGGTCAGTCTTGATTCCATGTTGTGTAATTAAGTGTCCAAGGTAAACTACTTCTGGTCTCAAGAATTTGCATTTTGCTGCATTCAATTTTAAATTGTATTTAGATAGTCGTTCAAAAACTTTAATTAGATTGTTGTTGTGGTGTTGTAGACTACAACCAAAAACTATTATGTCATCGACATAAAGAAATGCTTCTGAGCTTAAACCAGTTAATGCAAGCGTGAGCATGCGTTGAAAACTATTAGAGGATATTTTCAATCCGAAAGGTAGTCGTTTGAATTGATAGTGTCCATCATTTGTGGAGAAAGCTGTTAGTGGTCTGGACTTTTTATCTAAAGGTATTTGGTGAAAACTGCTTGTCATGTCGAGTGTGGAGAAGTATTTTGCTCGACCAAGTTTGTCTAAAACGTCTTCTATTCTTGTCAGTGGGAATTTGTCGTTAATAATGTCGTTTAATCTTCTGAAATCTACCACTAGTCGCCATTTTTTTGTGTCATCTTCTGACTTTTTAGGTACTAGCAATAGCGGTGCATTGTAAGGGCTTATTGAGTTTTCAATGATGTCATTTTTTAGTAATTCTTGTACTTGCTTATGGATTTCATCATTATGGGCGTGAGGTAGTCTGTAATTTTTTATGTAGGTAGGTGTTGTGTCATTTGTAGTTAATGTCTGTGTATAAAAGTTGTTTATTGTTAGTTTTTCGTCTTCTAGATGGAAAATGTGTTGGAAATCCCTTAAAATGTCTGTTAAAGGGTGATTAGTGTCTACCTGTAGTTCTTGGGCTAGTTTTTTGAAGCGTGTTTTGTTAAATGTGTTAGTATGATTGAATTGAATGTAGTTAGAAAGTGGTTCTGTTTTTGGTGTTAATTTGGTTAGTTTAACTTCGGCGTTTGTTGTGTTCAAAAGTTTTACGTGACATTTACCGGTCGCTGGTATTATCCTGTGTTCG
Source organism: Dichetophora obliterata (assembly GCA_963920525.1). Classification (NCBI taxonomy): domain Eukaryota; kingdom Metazoa; phylum Arthropoda; class Insecta; order Diptera; family Sciomyzidae; genus Dichetophora; species Dichetophora obliterata. Next base: position 116,902,542 of record OY986435.1, read on the forward strand.
CTATAAATACACCGGGTTGTATTTCATCGTTAAGAATTACACTATCCTCTTTTAAATTTAAATGGGATGTATCATTTCTGTTCTTGGTGGTATACGTATTGTGTCATACACGTGTTTATTAAAGTGCAACGGTGTCACGATGTCTATGTCTTCTATTGCTATCGTCAATGTTTGTGTCTCGTAGTCAATTTTGCATGCGCTTTTATATAAAAAATCTCTGCCTAATATTACATCGGTTTGTATCGGAAAATTGTCTTCAACTGCGTGGAAATTGTGCAAAAGTGTTTTATGTTGAAAATCTAATGTTAAAGTGATTTTGCCTAGAGTGGTTATTTGTTCATTTGTTATTCCCGTGAGTTTGCATCTAGTGTCCATCTTCAAGTTTGCTTCAATGTTGTTTAATTTGCAGATAGATATATCTGCTCCTGTGTCGATAAGAAAAGTAAGTGGTTTTTTGGAGTTATAACATTTTGCTATGATATAGTTTGTTTTGATATCCGATAGGTTATGTATCCTTAATTTTGCTGTCTCGGATGATCTTCCTCGACATCCGAGCGCTCGTCGTTTCCCTGATTTTTGGCTTCAAAAGCGAACATTCTTCTGTTATCACTCTGGTTTGTGTTGTTGTACTTCTGTCTTCTATTCATATTTGAATTACGGCGTGCATTCGCATTGTTATTATTCTGTGCCAAGCGCGTCGGAAGCGAATTTCATCTGGGGGGGCAGTACAAATGGGGGGCAGCAGGGTGGTTCAAAAAAAGTTCACCAAAATTTCTTCACATGAAACATGAAGAAGAGAGAAAGAAGAGGAAAATATATAATACAAAAATATTATCGTTGTAAAAAAAACTGATATTTTGAATAACTTTTCCTTTTAAATTGTTTATCTAGCTAAAAAAGTGCGGGGGCAACTGCCCCCTTTTCCCCCCGCTTCCGACGCCAATGTTCTGTGCATATCTATGTGCATTATTATTGTTATTATTTCGTGAGTTTCTATATGTGTTATTATTGTTTTGTGCATATCTGTATGCATAACTGTTTCTTCTATAGTTGTTGTTTAAAATTTGATTTCTATTGAAACTGTTGTTTCTTGAATTGTTGTTATTTTGATATCCGTTGAAGTTGTATCTTGTGTTTTTGTTGTGAGTGTTGTTGCGTTGATTGCTGTAGTTATTATTCTGGAAATACAATAATTGGTTGTTTGTTTTGTTATTATTTTCTAGCTCGAGTGCTAGGTTTGTTGCATCTGTTAATGACTTTGGTTGGGCAGCAAATATTGTGTTCTTTAGGTTATCATTTAAACCATTTTTAAATATGTTTAAAGCATAAGTTTCATTCATCTTGATGATTACGGATTGTTGCGTTGCATCACCTGTTAGTTCTGAAATTTTTATGTTGTTTAATTCTGATATGAGAGATATCAATTTGTCTTTGTACTGGGTGATATTGTTGTTTTTTGTGTCAAAGTAGACAATTTTGTGCGGATTTGGGATGTGGTCAATGTAGATTTGTATGATGATTTCAAAACATCCTTGAGTTGATCTAGTGTCGTTACGTTACTCGTGTTTGCTATAGTTGTGCGTACTTTTGTATCTAATTTTACGCTAATGATTAAGTCAATAAGCTTAGCTTTGTCTGCAGTGTTAATATAGTAATTCTACTATTTTAAGATAACTGTCTAATTCCTTATAGTTACCTGAAAAGGTAGGAACAATTTTTAGAATAGTTTCTAAATTGAAAGTTGCAGTATTCGTCATGGTTGCTGCAGTTTGTGGTGGAGTTTCTTTGTTAATAGACATTGAACTCAATAGAGAAATTGTTTCTTTATGTAGTAGATAAAATTGTTCAGCTAAACGAGCTGTGTCAAGATTTTGTGGTATTGCGTTCAAATGAGCGTTGAAATTTTTTATGTATGTGTTTATTTGTGATGATTTGAGTTTAACAGTTTGTGAAGTGTAGCCCCTGTTAATGGACTTTTTTATATTTGCTCTTATTTGTTTCAATTGTTTATATATTTTAAGAAGAGTTCTCATGGAGTATGAAGTGTGACATACGTAAGCGATTGATTGAACTAAACTGGATTTTGCAAACGGTTAGTGTGTTTTAGAACATATTGTTTGCAGTAGTTATTTAATTTGTAATCGATGTAAAATAAAATTAGGATAACTGCAAGTGTTATCAAAGCTGTTGTGCTTATGGTAGAAAATTCTTTCTTTGATATAGAAGAACCTAAATTGTTTTCTATATTTTCATTTATCGTTATGTAATCTTTGTTTTTGTTGTCAAGCATTGTGACGTTGTAAACTAGTTGACTGAAATTTGGGATCATACTTACTTACTTACTTAGTTGGCGCTACAACCGTATGTCGGTCTTGGCCTCATCTAGAATTTGCGCCAGCCATTTCTGTCATTCGCTTGCTGGCGCCAGTTGGAAATTCCAAGTTTCGTCAGGTTGTCCTCTACTTGGTCTTTCCATCGAAGATGCGGTCGTCCTCTTCTGCGTTGACCGCCGCTGGGTACCGAATCGAATGTTTTCTTCACTGGAGCATCGTCTTTCATGCGCTGAACATGACCAAGCCAGCGAAGCCGCTCGATTTTAATGCGCTTGACTATGTCGATGTCAGCGTACAGCTCATACAGTTCATCATTCCACCGTATTCGGTACTCGCCATTGACGCAGATTGGTCCGTAGATCTTACGAAGAATCTTTCTCTCGAATGCTCCTAAAGTCTTTTCATCTAAACTGCTCAGCGTCCAGGTTTGTGATGCGTAGAGTAGGACGGGCATGATGAGCGATTTATAGAGCGTGATTTTCGTTCGTCGAGAGAGGGCTCTGCTTCTCAATTGCCTACTGAGCCCATAGTAACACCTGTTGGCAAGAGTTATTCTTCGTTTGATCTCAATGCTGATGTCGTTGGTTGAATTAATGCTGGATCCCAGATAAACGAAGTTCTTCACAACCTCGAAGGACGTATTGTCAACGGTGACGTGGGTTCCAAGACGCTGGGACTGTTTGTTTGTTGACACTAAGTATTTCGTCTTATCTGCATTCACTGACAGACCCATTCGACTTGACTCTCTTTCTAATCTGGAAAATGCTGCACTGACTTCGCGCGTATTATGGCCAACGATATCTATGTCATCAGCATACGCAAGCAGCATAACACTCTTGTAGAATATTGTGCCACTACGTCTCAGATCAGCAGCTCGGATGATCTTTTCCATCATTTGGTTGAAAAAGTCGCACGATAAGGAATCACCTTGTCTGAAACCTCGTTTGGTAATAAATGGTGGGGAGAGGTCCTTCCCGATTTTAACTGCGCTGCTGGTGTTTCTCAGTGTCATCCTGCAAAGTCGTATTAGTTTTGCAGGAATACCAAATTCAGACATGATGGAGTACAGGTGCTTCCTTATTGGGCTGTCGAAGGCGGCTTTGTAGTCGACAAAAAGATGGTGGGTGTCGACTTGTATTTCTTGAGTCTTCTCCAAGATTTGTCGTAGCGTGAAAATCTCGTCGATGGTGGACTTTCCAGGTCTGAAGACACACTGATAAGGTCCGATCAGTTCGTTTACAATGGGCTTCAATCTTTCACATAAAACGCTCGACAGGACCTTATATGCGATATTAAGAAGGCTTATCCCACGGTAATTGGCACAGATAGTGGGATCGCCTTTCTTGTGGATTGGGCAGAGCACACTGAGATTCCAATCATTCGGAATGCATTCTTCCGACCATATTCTGCATAGAAGCTCGTGAATGCATTTAAGTAGAGCTTCGCCTCCGTTCTTAAACAGCTCAGCAGGTAAGCCATCGCTCCCGCGGCTTTGTTATTTTTAAGCCGAGCTATAGCTGTCAGAACTTCATCAAAGTCGGGCAGCGGAACCTCGACGCTGTCATCCGCAATTGGGGTTTCCGGAATATCATCTCTATTGGCGGGATTGTTGTCAGCGTCACCATTTAGAAGCTTAGAGAAGTGTACCCTCCATAACGTCAGTGTACTCTGGACATCTGTCACTAGATTCCCGTTTTCATCCTTGCAGGAAGAGGCCCCGGTTTTAAAACCATCGGCAAGGCGTCTTATTTTTTCGAAAAATTTTCGGGCCTCATTCCTGTCACCATACATCTCAATCTTCTCCTGCTCGCACTTTTCTGCCTCTCTTTTTTTCCGCCTGAAAATATGTCTCTCTTCCCTCCTCTTTTCTTTGTATCGCTCCTTAGCAGCGCGCGTTACAACCGACTGCAGGGTGGCTTTGTAGGCGGCGTCTTTCTCTGCAGTGGCGTCGCGACACTCCTGGTCGTACCACTGGTTTTGGCGAGGGCGTTGTTAGCCAATCACCTCTTCAGCAGCCGCACGCATGGAGTTGGAAATGTGTGTCCACTGCGCGCATATATCATCGATTGGAGGAGTGCTTTGAAGCAGGAGTGAGAGTAGAGTGGCGAAAGCATCGGCTGTCTGTTTCGATTGCAGCTTGTCGACGTCTAGCTTTCTCTGTGTAGGGTTGCGTGTATTCTTAGCTGCGCACAGACGTGTACGGATCTTGGCTGCAACAAGCTGCAACAAGCTGCAACAAGCATGTTTCGTGCTGCGGCGAAGTCAATCAGCCTCATTCCGTTATCGGAGGTGTTGTCGTGGAGGCTGAATTTGGGATCATAGAAATAGTAAAAAAGAATATATCAGACAATATGTAACGTTTTGGTTTTTTTTTTTGTTTATATGTTTTATGTTGTCAGTAGTATCTTAAATACACAATGAATATTTATAAAAAAAATCTATGTTTTTTTTAAAAAAAAACAAAAATTTTATTAGTATTTTGAAAAGAGCAGGTGCTTCAGTTTTGGGTTGTCTGTATTTTTCCTGTCTTTTGTAGATAAAAGTGTGGAGTGTTTCTGCTTTTTGTAACCTGTCGTTGGCGTCGTCTATTATATTTTGGTGTGAGTTAAGGTGTTCTTCTATGTGTTGTACTGATGCTTCACAAGCGAAACAGATTGTTGTAGTTGATCTTGTTGTTGAAGATTGCATTCTAATTAATTTTGTTTTTGATTTTGTATTTCAGATCTTTTATTTTGCTAGCAATGTCCCTTTTTTGTTGTCCTTTCACGATTGCTATGAGTCTGTATAGTTCGTGGAGCTCTGCTTTCTGGCGGACGTACCTGCCCTTTCTAGTGTGTTTCCTTTTTCCCTGTTGGGGTTTAGGTTTTGGTTGTTGCTGTTTTGATTGTTGACGTTGCTTATATTCTTCTATTGTGAGCTTCTTTGGTCCAGGAATGTGTGTCGGAATATATAATGGAGCCTCGTCTGTGTTTGGCAAAGTTGCCGCTGTTTCTGAATTTTTGACTTCTGTTTGAAACTGTTGTATTTTTTTAGTAAATCATCGAATTTTTTATGAAATTCCTCGTTCATCGCTCATGAAAAGAAAATGTATTGATTGCTTAGTATTAAAAAAATTCGTCCTAGTTATTGAAGGTCCAGGGAAGCGGCAGGATCGCCATGTGTTGGTATATATCTGAGTTGTGATACTTTATATTTTGGGGACGCGCCACGGAGTTACGTATATAGCTCGTCAGCTTTAGTATATTTTGGGCCTAGCCGGCACTTCAAGGGAAATTCATTTGAAAAGTAAAATTGAAAGACTTCTCTTGTCTTAGACTTTAAATTAAATTCTGCTTTATTTGGTTCTTATTTTTTTCTTATATACTAAAAAAAACAGTATTTTTCTTAAAGTTATTCATGCCAGTATTTTAGACTCCGCCTTTATTTTCACGATGGGTTACCAATCGATCCCGTTAGTCGATCGGTTCCCAGCCACATTCCAATAGCCAACAACAACAATGTTGGCGTTGATAGCCTTGAAAATTCGGCAGGTCAGTTGCATTGGAGTAACATAATATATTCGCTGTATTTACTCCAGTGCACTGCTCATATTGTAATTGCATTGCACTAACAACAGCGTTGTTGTTGTTGTGCTTGAGCAGAGAATTAAGTATCCAAACGATACAAGCAGCAAGAGGGGATGAAAACAATTCAGCACTTTATAAGTGTGAATGACATTTGTTACGACATTTTTGATTCTTAGTGCCCGTCATAATTTTGGGTTTTAAGTTGCATCAAAAATGTTGTTGGATTTTAATTTAATGTTGCACTATTTTTGTATCGTTTGGTACGGTAATAGTGACTGTGTAAGTACACTACAATAGGCCAAAATACCAGATAAAATAAAAATTAGAAAAACAAGAAAGAATTATCTTCGACTGGACCGAAGATAAAATATCTCCATGGCCGTATTTAAGTTTATTCGAAATCCACAATGTTGTATTAGTTCAATAACGTCACTTTATAGGGCGTGGTTATATCCAAATATTTACATTTAAAACTTAAAGCCCTTTTTATTTAGTAAGTCACAATATGAAATTTAAGCATTAATTTTTTAATTTATAAATGATTTACTATTATGATGACGTCACGTTGCATGGAAGATGGGTGGGATTTTCAGTTTTTTTAACAAGCATCGAGTGCATAGTTAAGATCAAAATTAATTTGCCAGCTGTTGCACTCATTTTTTAAATTTAAAGAGATTTTACTGATTTCATAAAGCCACTTTGTTTGCGAGGTAGGCGTGGATCAATCGATTTTTAGAAATTTTACACATAAAGTTCATAAAAGCTTATGAAATTGCAGCGTGAATTTCTTTGATGCGAATGATAAGTGGCGTCTGATAGAAAAACTACATTTTAGAATGTTTGACGTTTGCAGTGATGCAAAATTGGCTCTTTCGAACATTCTGCTTGTGATGCAAGAGCAGTTTGTGCATCATGATGCATTTCCGAACAGGCCCATTTATAAATTTTTTTTCCTTATCAGAACTGCCCCAATTTAAATTGAAAAAAATTTATAATGTCGTAACTTACGAACTATGAAATATACAATATAAAGTAACATACATAAGATGCAGATAATTGCATTTCTGATACCAATATCGACATAAAAGTTTACTATAAGCTTTTTAAAGTTTACTATTATTTTTATATTCAAATGTTAATTTTAAAAAACCATTGATCGTAGATGCATGCCACCGCTAACTTTTTTGTTGGAATCGGGAAGAAATTTCATATATAATTTTCAGATATATTTTACTGTTTAGAAATGAGAAAAAGCGCCGAATTTTATCAAAAATTGAGATTAATGCTAGTACCTCAGTTAATATATTTTTCGCTATCAAAATTTTGGGTATAATCAATTTAATTCTAATAGTGAAAATTTCACTTAAATCCGTTCAGCTATTCTGAGTTTACCGGCAGCCACGAAAATGCTCTATTTTAATAGTTTAATTTTTATATAATATTATAGATATAATTTTTATATATATCGTATATTTATCTAGCTATGGCCCCTAAATTAATGTGTTTTATTATGCTTTATAGAATAACCAATGATGCGAGAGAAGATGAAATGGAAGAAAATATGGGACAAGTTAACACCATGATCGGAAATTTACGAAATATGGCTCTTGATATGGGATCAGAGCTTGAAAACCAGAATATACAAATTGATAGGATAAATCGAAAGGTATCTTTTTTTACATATAATTATTTAATATTAAAAAATAGTCTCAAGACCAATATCCCTTATCCCTTTTAAATCCAACGTTAAACCACATAAAACTACTTATGATTTTCTATATACATGGTCTTAACTTTGCTGTTTTCATATTACTCAAGTGTTTTCAGTACCGGATAGTTGCACTTAATCAAATGATCTCACATTGTTTGAAATAAAGATATATAGTAATTTTTGTAGTTAAGGTTAATATATTAAGGTTATTAGGTTAAAGTAATTGAATTTAAAAAAGAAATGAACAGCCCTTTTCTAGCAAAAGGTAATAAAAGTTACCCAGTATTTTTTTATATTTCTATGTGCTTGCTGTAATTTTTTGATTACAAAACAAAATTTTAAACTCAAAAATAATCAATTTTGATAAAAATTGTCACCTGCATTTCAGATAGTGACAATTTTATTAAAAATTTGGTTTTTTGAGTTTAAAATTTTGTTTTGAAAACAAATATTGCAACAAACACATAGAAATATAAAAAAAAAACTGGGTAACAATTGTTACTTTGCCAGAATGGGGCTGTAAGTTTAGGAACTCAAAAAAAAATTTATACTATTAACAAGATAGTAACTGTGTTGTGAAGTTTTAATACTTTGTAGCAAGGTGTCTCCCTGGACATACAACTTCGCTCGGCAGCCCTGAATAAGTTGGCAGTTTTTGCGCTCTCCATTTCTTCGCTTATTCTGAGCCTTATTCCATACTGAAAACAAAGCGAATTGGACGTCGAGGGAGACACACGAAAGTGTAAGTCTTATCTTAATTTGTGTCAGTTAATATTTCATTGGAAGTTATCACTGAATAGGAAATAAAAACGATCTCATGTATTATTATACAAGTAAATGTTTTTATTTGGCTTCCTCAACCCACCAAACCTTACATTTTTTATTTCACTTTTCGCAACTTATCGGCGAATGCAGCAGAATGTTGCAAGTTAGCGGAGCGCCCACATATTGTTCAAGGGCAAAGGCGACTGCGCAGATTGTTTAAAGTCAGCAAGAAAATTAAACAAGCATCAAATTGATAAAATAGTGCAAGGCCAGAGGAGCAGCATTGGGGCAACGTTAAAGTGAGATTAAGTGTGTAAGCCCAGAAAAAGCACAATTGAGGGCACGTGAAAGTAAGTTTAAGGCTCAAGAATTCCTCATTTTATGTAATACTACGTTCATACTACGGCATAAATTACTTAATTTGCCATAAATTACTTCACTTAAATCAACTGCGTTCAAACTAGCTGTTCGTAATTTATTTTGACAGTTCGTTGGCAACTCATATATTTGCTTATTTTGTGGCAAAAGTAAGTAAAGCAAAGAAAGTAAATATGCAATCGCAAGGCATTAAAGTAAATTTAAACATTTTTTGTTTTATTTAGCATGTCCGACCAGGAAAAAGTAATGTTTCTACTATTTTCAATGTACTTAAAATTAAAAAAAAACAAATAAAACGTTCCATAGTTGCTTTTTAATTTTCAAAATTCTATACTGTAACGTGTTGGTTATCTTATTGTCTTTCCAACGAGCTGCTTTTACCTTCTTAGCAGTTCAAGGTTTCTAATACCGAATTCAGACATAACCTCGAGCGTTTGTTTAAGCTCACATCCTGCACGTACTCTTAAAATTTTCCTTGTGTTATTCCCAGCTGGCCAGCATCAAAGACACCCCCTAGCTGAGGCCACAATGACGAAAATTCTTCAACATTCAGACTACTTCGTTCGCTGAACGATTAGCGCTAGTCAGAGCTAATGGATGCTCATAGCTGTGGATGGATGCACAGCTGGTGAATGAATTGGAATTTGGGAATACGAGTTATGTGAACGTTCGATAACTATCGTTCTGGATCCCGTCAGCAAACGTTTCAAAAATGCATCGTTTATATGCTCAGCTTTACCATAGCAACGAAGAGCAGCCAAGTCTTTCACGTAAATTGCCACTGGTTTATGACAGTCTTGTCCTTTGATTTCATACAACTTTTGTATGGCCTTCTCATTGTTGGCATTACAGGCTAGACCATAAACAGTGTCGGTTGATAGAACTATAACTACAGCCGACTGCAATCAACTTCGTCCTTGATTACAGCATTTGTAAAATGTGGTCATAGGTTCATCAGCAGAGCGAGCATCTGCATAAAATAAGCTTGTTTGTGAGCACAAGCTGGACAATCAGCATCAGTTGAATCTACGTTCTCCCAAGCAGCTGCACCGCCCATAACATGATCCACTTCCTATAACATTGCAGGAATAATAATATTTCGTCTCAAATACTTGGAGTACTACTCACCTTTAGCCGTGGAAAGGTACGTGTTGAAATGTTTTAATTGATGTTGCAAATGTAAGGACCAATGACGAGGTCACAATTCTCATCGGCTGCCAATACACCAGAGGAGCACAACAATAGCGTCATAAAGCTACTAATGCAGCGTCGTTTGGATTGGGCACGACATGCAATTGCATTAGGTTCTAGAACAATTGTAAGGAATTGTAGCGACTAGTTGCAAGATCTGCCCTGAATGGTGAACGTTTCTTGTGTAGGCGGCCCTGATAAACGTCCTGAAGAGCGCACAAAAGAAGAAGGGTGTGCTATATTCTTTCTCACCAACGCTTTTTCTTCGCTATCTACAAGCGATGGCTGGAGTGCTCAGCGTTCCTGGATGAAGGGTCAGCAACTACGCCGTAGATAATGGGGATTCAGAATTTAACCGCCCCCTTTTAAATCCAGAATATTTGAATATATAAAATGAAAACACAGATTATTCAAATTATTAAAATTTTCCGTAACATGAAGATAAATTTAAAATTGTGTATGCTTAGTTTGGTTAGCAGAAATTAAGTTAAATATAATCAAATGTAAATGTTTTGCTTTTTTGCCTATATATTAATGCTAACGTTTGCAAGACGTATGCATAAAAGTTTTACGAAATGATTCTGAACCAGTCTGTGAAATTCAAATGATGAGGGTTGATATCTTGTTTGTTAAGTTATTAAAAGTGAATTTCATTGGTACATTTATCAGTTCCACGATTTCATGAGCTATTTGCGTCAATCGTTAACTGCTTAGAAGAACTTTTTACCTCAAACTCAAGCGGTGAAACTTCATCTCAACTACACCAGTTAAGGGCTGGTTCTCATGAACCTCGACCAAACAACACAATTATTTTTTTAATTTTATGGCTTATGGCTTATTTTATAGCTTATGATGTTTAGAATTAGTTCCCAATGCAATTTGGCTGATAACGATTGCATAAAAAGTTTTCGCATACGAAAGCAACCCCTATTTTCATAAATGAACCTAAAAAATCGTTAACCAAATCTTAATATGCGTTTTCTGTAAAATCATATTTTTCAAACTGCTCTTCACGATATCTCAAGAGCTACTCTGTTTGGATTTTTGTTTTAAATTAGATAAAATTTATTATATTGTTAACCCAAATTCACTTAATACTGTCCGGTTTTTTTTAGAACACTTTAAAGAGCGGAAAATGTAAAAAAACCCCGTTATGGTACCTTTTCTTACAACATTGACAATACACTTTTATGCACCAAAAAAATTTGTTCTGCACCTAAAAAAGAATCAATAAATAACTGCCAAAAAAATCAAGATGTTCATTTGCTTCCTTCTATGAAAAAAAAAATTAATAACATCACCATATTTATGGACCTCTAGATGAGAACCTGCCCTTAATGAACGCTGTTACGAGTCCAGAATTTGTTAGCTTTGCCGGAAGGGCTCAATGGAAAACCTGACGTTGCTGTGGCTCGGCAACAACACAGTCACAAAGCCAACCAGCAAGAATGATATTGAAATTTCGCTGATAAAATGAGAACATATTTGATCTTAAAGGCCTAAGGAAGGTATGAAACTTTCAGCTTCCAAAACAAACAATAAATATTGCCAGCTTGCATTTTAAATACCAACATTGGAAGAAAATACCATTCTCAGGCTACAATTCAGCTAAACCAGAACTCTTAATTGGTTTGGACAACGGCAATTCGAAAGTGCCGCGAAGAGTTTCAGCAAGCTGTTGGAAGGAACTCACGGTGGCTCTTAAGAGACTTGGGTGGGTAGTTTTCGGAAACGATGAAAGCGATACTGCTCTTAAAAGTCACGGACTTTATTTCACGGAAAGCGAACCTACGGATAATTTAACTAAATTATAATTTCAAGTCAAACGAATGGTTGATTCGACTGGGAGTGCGTATTCAGTTGAAGTTGTAAGAGCTAATGAGTTGCTGAAAAATACAACGGCACGCAACGGAATGAGATTCGAGACTGAACTAAAGAGATAAAAATTTCAGCATGATGATAACTTTCGTAAATAATACGTTTTTGTCATTAATGAATACGAAAATAAGGATTATTCAATAAAATGGGCAATTACGGAGCAGTTGGTGAAGGGACCTCACACCTGGTATCTTCCCCATTTTAAAGTTTTTTACCCCAGTAAAATAGGAAAACTTCGTCTCGTGTTTGATGCTGCAGCAAACGTCGATGGGGTGTCGTTGAACTATGTATTGCTTAGAAGATCGGAACAGGGTCCACTATTATTAAATATTCTTTTGAATTTTCGGCAAAAGGCAGTGGCCATGTGTGCAGATATCGTGGCAATGTTTCACAAGGTGAAAATACGCAAAGAAGGTAGAGCATTACGTTTCGTGTTGCGAGCTGATCGTGAGCAGCCTGTAAAAGAATATGAAACCTTTGTAGCAACTAAGCTCAGTGCAATGTGTGAATAATGTCAATAGTCAACAGTTTCGAACACAATATTCAGCAGCAGTAGATGCAATAATTAATAATCATGTCGATAATATCGCCCATTATTTCGAAGACGATAGCGAGGCTGCTCGAATTTTAGAAGAAACTTAAAAACTCAAATCTTAGAATAGATTTGTTTCAAATCGGCTGCAATAAATAGAAAATTTTATTCAAATCAACTTTGTTTGTGGAAAAAGAACCAACTTTAATCTTCATAGGGACGAGAATGCTAAATTCCAAAAGATGCTTGTAATGCAGTGAGACACTCGTAGCGATACAATTTCCGTATTTCATCCGTTTGGCTTAGCGGCGGAAAAATTTGCTGATGGCAAAACTGTTGTTGCAGTCTATCTGGCGCAAGGCAATAGAAGAGTATCACGACGCTTAGAAAAAATGGTAGCTCTGATATGCTGAAGCAGATATCAGTGTTCCACGCTGTTATGGCCCAGAATTTTTAAGGTCGTCGGGGGAATTGCATGTTTTGCAGACGCTTGCGAAGAAGCTTACGCTGCGGTTGTTTATTGAAGATTTCCAGAAGGAGAAGGAACGAAGCTTGCGTTTGTATGTAGAAAATGTGCGTCGATGAGTTAACGTCAATTCCTTACCTGGAACTTCAGTCAGCCGATATAGACACTCGTGTTCGCAAGCTTTTTCTCAGTTATCACGATTTTCAGCCTGTACAAATCTTTATGTAGAGTGACTTTAAAACTGATAATGGATGGACTGAATCATCGATGCTACGGAATGGAGATGGCTGCGCCTTGAATCTAGCTGATTGTGGAACGAGCAGGAAAGACAGAAAAACACAATCGTTCTGGTTGACTGGATCACAATTTTTTTTCTGAAGCCCGAGTCCTAGTAGCCGGGTGCAGAATTTCGTTTAGACACAAATACATAGCTTCGTGTTCAGTTTACCTGCATGTTTTTACACAATGATTACAACGTCTTCTAGAAATTTTTGCCTTTTCTATGCATGACCCGAGTCTCTGCATGCATTGTTCGATTCCATAATGTTTGTCGGCGAAAAAAGGAATAAAGATTCAGTTGGTTCCTTAACGTGTCGGAACCTGAAAGAACTGAATTGATGGTCTGCAAAAGCGTGCAAGCATCTGTCTATGCTGATGATCATGCGACGCTAAGAATTAATAAATAAATAAATAAATCTAAAAAGTTCCCACAGACAATATTTTAAAAAATTTTCGGTTTCGGTGCGTATTTTAAAAAAGATACGTCGATTACAAATGTCTTAACATAGACTTTAAAAGTGTTAAAAAAATAATTGAAAATAATAAAAGAAGAAAGTTTATATGAGTGTTCAGCCACAGATAATATAATAGAAAGATATGCCACCGCCATACAAGCAAGTGGCACAGTAAAATTTGAATGTGGATTTATCATACATCCTCATAAAAGCTTTATGAGAGGCAGCGAGCGAACGATTTAAAGCCTTTGAGAGCGAGAGAAAAAGTAAGCGACAATGTGAGCAAATGTGAGCATAATATTGAAAGGCAATAGAAATGATATGTAAGGATTTGATGCACGAAACATCTGAATAAACGATGCAGCTGCCAACAAAATGTAGCAGAACTTCATTAGGTTTACTTAAAAAATGTAGGCAATTTTTTACTTAACTACCCTACGAACATTATATAATTTAAAGTTATTATATTTGTTTGCATTATCTCTTATCTTTTTGTTATATAATTTCAAGAATATAATATCATAAAGATGACATTATCTAGATATATTTTGTGTGTTGACTTGGTTTTTTTTTGCCGTTTTGCCACATGATATTTTTAGTATTATATTATTGTAAGGGCGATTCCATCAGTTGAAGCTTAGCCGCGAATAATGTTGTAAGCAATATTTTTTAAGTTGTTTTTTTACAGAAAAATTTTTTATTTAACTACTTTTATATATTTTTATTATATTATTGCAAATACATGCTTTACTATATGAAAAGTACTCAGAAATGCAATTTTCAATTGTTCTTATTTATACAACAAAAATATTTTTTTAATCATTTTTTGAGTTAAAATTCAATATTTTGGAGCGTTTTGAAAAAAAAAATAAAAGAATATATTCACTGACCTAACGCTACACTTAAAACTATTTTTGTAAAGTGCTTTTATTAATACTTTGATCAAAAAATTTAAATTAAATATATTTAAAAATAGCGAATATATTTGCATCGAAAGTCAAAGTTTTGATTTTCATGTCGTTTTTTTTCATTTTCTGGGAACGATGTTTTATGAAAAAGCCATTGTACCAAAAAGTTCTGAAATTCTAAAGATATGTGTGATATGTTTTTGGTATTAAAATTACTGAAATTTTTTAAATTTAATTTGCGAAAATTTTTTTTTAAGAAAGATTTTCAATATCAAAATTTATGTAAGTGAAAATGGGTGGAATGAGCGTGATCAAAACTAAGTATGTTACAATCTAATCTATGGTGCACACAATATGTGTACTCAAATTGAGCGAAGTCCTTTAAGCCATTTAGATTTGTATAAATGTCAATTAAACAAACAAACCAGAAAATAAATTTTATTAATATAAACTTTGTGTTAAATTGTATGAGTATTATAGAACGAATGCAATTCGAAAATAATTGAAGAATTTTCAAAGATTTTTTCGATTTTTTTTTAAGTTTTGAAAAATATGTCCCCAGTTATGATCCTATAACTTCAAAAGTATTTTTTCATTTTACAAAATTTATACATGTTTGCAAATAAGACGTTTTTATCTTTCATTTAAGCTATCATTTGTATTGATCTAACGATTTTTGTATAAATTTTATAATTACTACATTTGTGAAAGAGTTTAAAAATATAGTTAAAACTCAAAATTACCTCCTATACAGGCCAAATATGCGATATCGGATAGCTTTATAATTATATTTCGAAAAGCCTCAGAATTCGGTATTCGACCACAATTTCCAAGTAGCGTTTCCCTGATAACATGTGATGGGCGTTGGGCAAAGGGGCGTGGCACCTCCTACACCACCCAAATTTGAGATACCGAATTGCTTTTAAGTTTTAGGCCGCATAGCCTCGGAATTCGGTATTCGATTACAATTTACATGTTTCACTGATAACATTTTATGGGCGTTACCCCCTCCCACACAACTGAAATTGTTGATATTGAATAGCTTTGGAGTTGTAGGTGGCCGCACAGCCTCGGACCACAATTTACTTGTGCCATTCGGTACTCGATCACAATTTACTCGTGCCGTTTCACTGATAGCATGTTATGGGCGTTTGGAAACGGGGGCTTGGCAGCAACACAGAGTATATTTATGTTATATAAACCAGCGCGAAGATTTCGTTGTTTTGTTTTGATTTATTTTTGACGTTTCTTTGTTTACGTTATTTCTGTTATTTTACTCTGTTTCAGTTTACAGTGTTGTAAATCCTATTATAACGTAAAATTGCGGTTTAGGGAATTTTAAATTTAGCTAAAAACGCTAAGAATATTGTTTGTAAGCAAAATCTTTAGTTAAGTATATGATAATTGGGTTTTTAAAGTCTGAAGAATTTGATTAGTACGAACTCACCACGTCGACTTTGATGCAGGTAATTTTAAGTATTTTTACAAAAACCGAAATACGTAAATATCCAACCTGCTACAATCATACTTTTTACCTTAATATTTTCGTTGAAAATTTTTTTTAAAAATAATGTAAAAATAAAACCAAAATATATATCAAAGTCATATTTTTGCGCACTTTAATATGGGGGAAATGTTAAATAAACGGTATATTTTAAACTCTTTCACAATTGTAGTATTCAAAAAATGTCTTTAAAAATCGTACAAATAATCATATAAATAAAAGCTTAAATAAAAGTTATCAATGTGTCATTTGTAAATATTTATAAAACTTGTAATATGAATGAATACTTAAGGATCATAACTGGGGAAATATTTTTCAAAACTCACAAAAGTCGAAAAATTCTTCTAAAAATTATTCGAACCAACCTGGAAAAGTCTTAATGATTTTTATTATCTAGAAAAAATACTCAGTCGAACTAGCAATGTCGTTTTCGTGCCGCAAACTTTTTTTAAATTGTTTACCACTGTTATTAATTTATTCACTTTTAAATAAAAAATACAATGAATAAAAAATTTTATTTTTCACTACTATTTTATGAATAAAATGTTCGCTATTAATTTTTTATTCATTATTAATTTTTTATTCATTATAAATTTCGTATTCATTTCTAATTTTTCATTCACTTTTGAATAATAAATAAAATGAAAAAAATGTTATTCACTTGTGAATAATGAACCAATTAATAATAAATAAAAAATTAATAATGACTATACAATTAATAATGAATAACACATAGGCAATGAATCAAAAAATAATAATGTACAGAAAAGTAATTATTGAAAAATTTGAAATTCTTTTTGAATTGCATTCTTTGTAAATAGCATTCATATGAATAAAAAACAATTTATTATTCTGAAAAATGAAAAAAAAATAATTGAAATTAGTTACTAATCAATTTTTTAAAATTTAATGTGAAATAAAAATTTTATTTATAAACAATTTTGAATTCATTGGATGGATTTGTATGTCGTTATTCAGTTTTCCTTAAGATTCTGAATATATATGTTGATTTTCCTGTTTGGCTGAATCAATCAAAAATAGTTAATATTAATAGCAAGCATTGAATAAGAAAAATCTGCTTCGCACAAAATAAGGAAATCATCATGAAAATAACAACAACGGAAAAAACAATTACAACATTAAATTTCACGACTCTCGCTAGCTATGAGAATCCAACCATGCAGTGGTGATCTATACTGTGAAGCGTTGTGGAGAGAAGAGTGAAAGAGCATTGCAAGGATTGGAAACTTTTCTCTCAAGAAAGCTTTTTTATCGCGCTCAAAAACGCTTACGTATTGATCTGAAAAATATTTGTTACTTTTTAATGTTCTACGTGGCACATCTTTATACTATATAATCTTTGGTTCAGCGCTTTCCTCCGTGTGCACAAAGCAGTGGAATCCAACAAAAACACCAACAAGCAACCACACAGAGCTCAATAAAGAGTGAACAGTGAACGCCTCCCGTACACACCGACTGAGAAGAAAAAAGGCGCCAAAATTTATTTTTTACAACAATTACACAAGCCAATATGGTTACGAAATAACTAGATTTTTAGCGGTTATTTCAAACTATTCCAGCTCACGGATGGCTATCGCTAGAGTCGAAATATTTGGGGAATCATTATAGCATAAGCTATAGCATAAGCACAAGGATTGTATTGAGCATTTGTGCCGAACAACTTTTTTTCGTGAGGCGCCTGAACCAGTATGTCTAGAGTAGCATGTATACAGGAAACCTGCATGCTGTATACAGGCAGAAGCATGGACAAGGCATGTATGGTAATAAAAAAATCAACAATTGTCCAAATTCGCTGAAATGCTTGTGTTGCCGTTATTTTATTGCTGCGTGCATAGTAAAATATGCATGCTTTATTGGTACTTAGACATGAGCCTTGCATGCATAATAGTCTTGCTTAAAAAATATAAACTCATATTGTGCATTTAAACTTTAAGGAGTGCGGTTGTACATAATTTATTAACAAAATATAAATTAATATAATAGAATATAACAACTTTAAAAACAAAAAGAAATAAGATGATTACATTACAGATGAGATTGACATCATCAATGCTGTATGCATGAATGTACTTTCTGGGATGTGCCTCATGCGTCGCTGTCACAAGTCGCAGCTCTCGTCCAATCGCGTGTTCTGCTAGCCGGTGGTAAAACAATCGACGAGCTACTATGCTATTTTGTTGCACTCGCATAACCGCCAAAAATTAAAAGGTGGTTAAGTTTTAAGGGCCGATGTTGATTTTGAATAAAACACAAATTATTTAAAAAATTATTGTCATATCTTTTTATTATGATAATATTGGTATGGTTCAATTATGTATGTAACAAAATATCGGCCAAATGGCAGCCGAGGCCTCCATCCGATGGTCCAAATTTTCGATGACGCTGAGGCATAATTGAGGTTCTATGACATTAATGTGCCGAATTATCTCATTCTTTAGCTCTTGAATTGTTGCTGGCTTATCGACGTACACCTTTTCTTTCAAATAACCCCAAAGAAAGTAGTCCAACGGTGTCAAATCACATGATCTTGGCGGCCAATTGACATCGCCACCACGTGAGATAACACGGCCATTGAATTTTTCGCGCAAAAGAGCCATTGTTTCGTTTGCTGTGTGGCAACTGTCCTGTTGAAACCAAATATCGTCCACATCCATATCTTCCAATTCGAGCCTTAAAAAAAACGCTATCATCTCACGACAGCGAACACCATTCACTATAACTGCCTGACCGGCCTCATTTTGGAAAAATACGGCCCGATAATGCCGCCAGCCCATAAACCGCACCAAACAGTCACTCTTTGTGGGTGCATTGGTTTTTCGACAATCACTCTTGGATTATCATTCGCCCAAATACGCGAATCCACTGATTTCGAATTGACGAATCCACTGAGGTGAAAATGTGCCTCAACACTGAAGATGATGACACAATCTTCTAAAATTGATCATCTACTGTTGCCATTTCTTGCCACCATTCTGACAATTGACGACGCTTGAAATGGTCAAGAGGCTTTAGTTCTTGAGTCAGTTGCACTTTGTAAGCGTGTAAATGCAAGTCTTTATGCATAATGCTAACCAACGAGCGTGAGAAGTGCAATTGTTGGGCACGACGACGAATTGAGGTGGATGGCTCTTCAGCCACACTACCGCGAACAGCAGCAATATTTTCTGCAGTACGAGCTATACGAGCATGCACTGGTATTTTCACATCTCCTACAGACCTGGCTTGCTCAAATTTTTCCGATTGTACGCACATTTGGACGATTAAATTGACCGAAAAAAATCACGAAGTGCACAATATGCATTTTGATTTGAACGTCCATTTTCATAATAAGCCAGAATAACTTTTACGCATTGCTCAATTGTGTTTCTTTCCATGGTTCAAATTGAATTAGTCTGAAATTGAGAAATGTCAAATGAAATGCAGAAAAAACAACATCGGCCCTTAAAATTTAATCAACCTTGTGTAAAATTTAGTCATATTTTAGTAGAGAAACACGTTTTATTCAATGTTACCAGTTATCTCATTATTCTACATTGTTTCTTGCTGATAAAAAATTACGTAATTTTTGTGAGAACCTCCCTCTCCACCACGTGAGAGTTAGTGAGATTCTGCTTAACCCCCCGCCCCCTAAACGCCACATGTATTTAATGGACGCCCCCTAATTTCTATAAAACAAATCACCCTGATGGAAAAGCACGAGGGGGAACAGGAAAACTTCTAAAAAAATCGATTAAAACACTATCACTCTGAGCGCAGTTTATTTCCCCCCAAAGTATCGTGTGTCAAACTTGCAATTTATTGAGTTTTAAAGTACACTTGGGAAAAAATTCATATCAGCAGGTGACTACAATGCAAAACATACATTTTAGGGTTCGCAATTAGCAAGTCCCAAAGGAAAATAATTTTTTTCTGTCTTAATAAATAGAAAAAATAATTTAGATTATTTTTAATATATCTTCGGGTCTGCCAACTTACTGGCCTTCTGACCCTCAAAAGATACCTGATCTCATGGATTTTGCAATATGAAAGAACATTGATCGACAATTAATTACAGTAGAAACTAGCTTTGACTTCTAGTCAAAGTCAAACTAGTCATCTTCTGATGACTCCCCGGTGATATTAAATCTGCATAGCCAAGTTCAAACAATGGCAAATTCATGCAGACTAACTTCAAAACAAACAAACTGGCTGAAGTACCGACAATACATTAGTAGTCATTTAGAGCTCAAACCCTCGCTAAAAAGTGGGCTCATCAAAGAAGGACCTCAAAATAAATTTAATAACTTCTTTGAGAAAAACTAACTCTAAGAAGAGAATGGCAGTAAATAAGATTGCCTCAAGCTAAGCAAAAACTTCTTTCAGCTATCAGGCGATCAAAAGAATTACAAATTCTGAGTTAGAACAAAATTTAACTCCAACAGAACCAATATTTAAAGAATAATGGGCGCCCCCTAATTTCTATAAAACAAATCACCCTGATGGAAAAGCACGAGGGGGAACAGGAAAACTTATAAAAAAATCGATTAAAACACTATCACTCTGGCGCAGTTTATTTCCCCCCAAAGTATCGTGTGTCAAACTTATACCAATATTCCTTATGGAAAGCAAATAAAAACATAAAAATTCCAATAGAATGTGAAGCGCCCTTACGAGCAAAAAATTAATAACTGCAAAAATGGCAGATGGGCGAGGAGTGATGAAGAAAAAGCATATGCCTCTGCTGAGCACTTAAACTCTGTATTTCAGTCGAATCCAACCAGTAACAATTTTGAGATTCCTAACTTGCCTACTCAAGCGAGGGAAAGTCCACTAAAAGTGAAAGTCAAAGATATTGACGGAATTATTAAAACACAACTTAATAATAAGAAAGCCCCAGGGTATTACTCCAAAAATGATAAAAGAGTCTCCAAGCATAAAAATATTATCACATATATTTAATGCAATATTGAGGCACAGATAACCTATCATATAGATGTACATCCTAGACACTTCATGTTCACACATATTGCATCCAGTTGAAAAGCAGTTTTGAAACTGTTGTTGTTATGTATATTATTTCAACAATAACACAACAGTGTGAATGGCTCAGTTGGCTGAGGCTTTAGTTTTTAATCTTGTTTTTTGGAATCTTAAGTAGTGAGTTAAAATCGTACCAGAGACATATTTTTTTTAATGGCTTTTAGTTTTGTTTTAGTTTTTTTAGTTTGTTGTACTTTTTTAGTGATTTCATTTTGTTTTTTTGCATTATTGCTTTTAATATCAAGCCTGTCATTTTGCAAATCGCTTGCATTTCGAATTTTGTCAATTGACCACCAAACAAAACAAAACGTGCAAGGCAAAATCAATTATAATTTTTTTTTTTGTGTTTTATACACGTTTCATCGACCCATATGTTTAAATCATTTTCGGCTTTTGCAATGATTTTTTTTATATATATCTTACAAAGTGCTCACTCATGAATGTTTATTGTATATTTTTTTTAATTTTTTTATAATATTATAAAAAAAATTGTTTGGCCGATGTAGGGAACCAAAATCTGAAAATTCAGAAAAGTTTTTAAAATGCAAGAGCCATTCTGAGCTTGAATATTCTTCTGTTCCGATATGCTCGATGGACTTAGTGCACTTTTTACAGTTTTTAGACTTTTTTTTCTAAACTTTGTGAACTACATATCCTGCAAAGTATGTTGCTGCATTGTTGTATAAAGGTACGTCTTGCATATTTAAAGAATTATGTAACTCAAGCTCATCATCCTTATTTTTAAATCCTTCTATTGGTATGTTTTGTTGAGATTCGATTTCATGAAGGTTTTGCTGAGATTTTTGCTGTCAACATCTTGATTGCTACCAACAACCGCTTTCCATTCAATCGCAACTAAATAGTCGGAAACCTCTTCACAGTTGGCATAATCAAAGGAATACATCATTTGCACAGATATAGTTCTATAATTTGGGTTAATTCATATACGGAAGGGTTTCGTTTTTTGTGTCGAATTTTACCGAATAAGTTATCAATAGGATAGCATTTAATGGTTCATATATAAAACCAGTCATGGTATTTTAAAAAACAAATCCGACGGCAGTGCAAGGATTGCATTTATTGTTTGAACAAGTCCATTCAAGCAATATAAGGTTTTTGTCTTGGTAACGATTACACTGTATGGTCGTCAAAAAGACACAAAAAAATGCCGAGACACATAAACTTATTTTTTGTTCGTAGAATTTAGTGGCATACTCAGATTTCCGAATCAGATCAAAATCTCGAGATATTTGCGATTGAAATTTAGTCATATTTACACCAAATTGGATACCAAAAATTTTGTCCAACTTCGATTTTGCTTTAACTTTCAGAATTTAATCTACTTATGAAATAAAAACACTAATTTGAGTAAAAAAATTTAAAGATTTTTTTAAAGTTTATACGTTCAACATTAAAATTTGGTCAAAATGGAAGAAAAAGCGTAATTGCTTAACTTTTGAAAAATCTTAGACTCAACAAGGGTAATTCGATTTTCATGTTGGAGGTATTTTTGAAAAGACAATAAAAAGTAATTGTTAAAAACTTACCTACAGTGTTATCTTAAAGCTCCTATTATATATTTTTTTTATGTATTTTGTTGAGGTTTTTGGGAACTATTTCAGTAAAACTTTCTGAGTTCATTCTACCCCATGTGATCTTTAAGTTATATTGTGGAGGTGTGACCAGAAAGGGTAAGAATAAAAAAATTCTGGATTTTTATTTTAATCCACAAAATTTGGGATTGACAAGAGCCCAGATATTGCTTCTCCTAATATGTATAAGTTTGAAATACAGTATTTGAAGCACCAGCAAAAAAGACTTCTGCTAAATCTTGTTACATGTTTACATATTTTTCAGTTAATGAATTTGAACATTCGCTGATTTGAAAGTATGTATTTTGAAAATTACTTTAAAAATTATATACTAGGTTTCTTTCGAAAAGAAGTCAATTTTCTTTGAATTGAACACCTGACCTGAAATAATAATGTATATTATACAAATTAATAAAATAATTTTTTATTTTATAGCAGTTCAACTTGTATTTTATAGATCTGATTTTGTTCTGAAGAAAATATTTGATTTTTATGCATTGATATTTCAACATAGAATTCAATAAAAATATTTTTAAATAACAACATTAAATTAACAAATGCAATTAAGAAATTATCTTTATGGACCTCTTAAGACACCACAATTCGGTGTATTTTCATTTTGCTACAATTTTTGGTCTCAAGAAAATTTAATTCACATTGGTTGTTGTTGATTCAGTACACATTTTCTAATTGCTTATTCTTATTGAGTTACTTTGCGTTCAGGGGTCTAAATACGACACCAATAAATGCTCTTCACAAGGAAATCAAACCTTCGCGTTTGTTATGAGGTCTCATTTTCTACTCAAATATTTTATTTAAGTTTTTTTTTTCAACAAAGAAATCACAAGCCATTTGGATATAAAAAATGGTTTAACCTCCTAAGAGGCCACTATTAATCTAACTTGGTCGGCCGACTTGTTATTTGCTAGTAGAAACGCGTACAGCGTAATAGGTAAATTAACTTTGTCACTCAGCTTGGAGGAGGCGTGGCAGGTATAGAAAAGTATATATATAGAAAGGACGTAACTCATAATTTTTCGAAATCGTTTTTTTTTTTGCATTTTCTGTTAGAATGCCGTCAAGTGCAACCCTGTTTAAGATTTCACAGTCATATGTTGAAAAATAAAGGTTTAATTAAAGGTTTATGAAAAAAGTACTAACTCATTTCGTCAATTGTTTGAAACAAAAAGCCCTAACTCAGTTTTTATGCATAGCATGGTATCCATTTCACTTCTGTCCGGTTATAATTTCTTAAGGGAAAAACATTTCTATATTACGTGTGACAAAAAAAAAATTTATTAAAGTGATTGGGTTGTAAATGGATTGTGTTACTGAAAGTGTGGCTGCTGGTGGTGAAACTTCAAAAGATGTCACTCCGAAAAGAAATCGTATTGCAAATAAATCTGCGTGGAAGCAAAATATTAATAAAATGAAGCGGATGAAAGGTGAACAGTATGTTTCTGAATCAACGAATGGTTCTTCTCAAAGGCCTTCAAGAATCCTTGGCGCAGCATGCTCTTCAAATTTTTGTGGAAGTTCCTTAAGAAATTGTGCAATGTTTACTGAATCTATGCGAAAAGATATATTTGAATGCTTTTGGGGTATGACATGGGAGCAAAATGACAATATGTAACGAGCCTAGTAAGTTTTACGGAAAAGAAACAACATTGCACTGAAAATTCGAGGTGGACCCAAACATTAACGTACTTTTTGAGACATAATTCAAATCGACTGCAAGTGTGCCGTGAAATGTTTCATTCAACACTGGGCTTAAGAGAAATAATGGTTCGAAATTGGGTCAACACTGGCGGAAAACATGGTACCTAGGATCCATCCCAATCCTCGATTTTACGTGTAGAGTCTAAGCGGTCTTAAACAACAGGACAACGAAATGAACGCAGGCGTTCCTTATTTCAAAATGGCTATCAGATTTACCAAAAGTTGAGTCTCATTATTGTCGAAAAAATTCAAAAAATTATACCTCGAGGCAAATTTCTCTTCCTATCAGGAGGTGCATAGGCTTTATGTAGAAGAATGTGAATCAAACAAAGAAAATGCGAACATGAAATTGTCATACCCAGTTTTCTTGCAAATCATCAAAGAATCGAATTGTTCCATTTTCAAACCAAAAAAAAAAGACGAATGTGATGTTTGCACATCTCATAAAGCAAAAAATATATCAAATGAACAGTATGCCATCCATAGAGCTGAAATCGAAAAAATGCTGGAAGAATAATATAATGACATAAAAATGCTGAATCCGAACTCTGTGCTGCGTTTTGCATGGATATGGGAGCTGTGAAACCAATACCTCAACTTAACGCAAGTTCGGCATTACATAAAATGAAATTACAAATTAATGATTTTTACCATTTATAATATAAACACGCATGAGTCAGATAATTACGTTTGAGATGAAACTGGTGTAAATCTCATCGCTTCAGATTTTTCAACATGTGTTTTAAAGCATTTAAGAAACTTTTTGGCCAAATCATCAAAAGTTCATCACATAATAATTTATTCTGATGGTTGCTTCTATAAAATTCGAAATACTACGTTTTCTAATGCATTGCTCTCTTTTTGCGAGGAAATGAATATATCCATTGAACAAAAGTATTTAGTAAGTGGGCATACACAAATGGAATGCGACGCAACGCATTCACTTAATGAGAGAAAAATAAACAAAAAACAAAAAAACTTACCAACTAAATTCGTTCAACTCATTCGAGAAGCACGAAAAGTACCCATGCCATTAATGGGCAAACCAATTAAACCATGACTATTTCTTAGATTTTCCTCTTCCTGCCTCTTCCTGCAAGGATGAAAACGGGAATCTAGTGACAGATGTCCAGAGTACACTGAAGTTATGGAGGGAACACTTCTCTAAGCTTCTAAATGGCGACGCTGACAACAATCCCGCCAATAGAGATGATATTCCTGAAACCCCAATTTCAGATGACAGCGTCGAAGACCCGCTGCCCGACTTTGATGAAGTTCTGACAGCTATAGCTCGGCTTAAAAATAACAAAGCCGCGGGAGCTGATGGCTTACCTGCTGAGCTGTTTAAGAACGGAGGCGAAGCTCTACTTAAATGCATTCACGAGCTTCTATGCAGAATATGGTCGGAAGAATGCATTGCGAACGATTGGAATCTCAGTGTGCTCTGCTCAATTCACAAGAAAAGCGATCCCACTATCTGTGCCAATTACCGTGGGATAAGCCTTCTTTATATCGCATATAAGG
Source organism: Dichetophora obliterata (assembly GCA_963920525.1). Lineage (NCBI taxonomy): Eukaryota > Metazoa > Arthropoda > Insecta > Diptera > Sciomyzidae > Dichetophora > Dichetophora obliterata. The sequence continues at coordinate 116,928,383 of OY986435.1, forward strand.
TAATGTCGAGCGTTTTCTGTGAAAAATTGAAGCTCATTGTAAATGAACTGATCGGACCTTATCAGTGTGTCTTCAGACCTGGAAAGTCCACCATCGACCAGATTTTCACGCTACGACAAATCTTGGAGAAGACTCAAGAAAAACAAGTCGACACCCACCATCTTTTTGTCGACTACAAAGCCGCCTTCGACAGCCCAATAAGGAAGCACCTGTACTCCACCATGTTTGAATTTGGTATTCCTGCAAAACTAATACGACTTTGCAGGATGATACTGAGTAATACCAGCACCGCAGTTAAAATCGGGAAGGACCTCTCCCCACCATTTGTTACCAAACGAAGTTTCAGACAATGAAGTTTCAGTGATTCCTTATCGTGCGACTTTTTCAACCTAATGATGGAAAAGATCATCCAAGCTGCTGATCTGAGACGTAGTGGCACAATATTCTACAAGAGTGTTATGCTGCTTGCGTATGCTGATGACATCGACATCATTGGCCATAATACGCGCGAAGTCAGTGCAGCATTATCCAGATTAGAAAGAGAGTCAAGTCGAATGGGTCTGGCAGTGAATGCAGATAAGACGAAATACTTAGTGTCAACAAACAAACAGTCCCAGTCCCGTCTTGAAACCCCCGTTACAAGTGATAATACCTCCTTCGAGGTTGTGAAGGACTTCGTTTATCTGGGATCCATTATTAACTCAACCAACAACATCAGCATTGAGATCACACGAAGAATAGCTCTTGCCAACAGGTAATACTTTGGGCTCAGTAGGCAATTGAGAAGCAGATCCCTCTTCCGACGAACGAAAATCACGCTCTATAAATCGCTCATCATGCCCGTCCTACTCTACGCATCACAAACCTGGACGCTGAGCAGTTCAGTTGAAAAGACTTTAGGAGCATTCGAGAGAAAGATTCTTCGTAAGATCTACGAACCGATCTACGTCAATGGCGAGTACCGAATACGGTGGAATGATGAACTGTACGAGCTGTACGCTGACATCGTCATAGGCAAGCACATTAAAATCGAGCGGATTCGCTGGCTTGGTCATGTTCAGCGCATGAAAGACGATGCTCCAGTGAAGAAAACATTCGATTCGGTACCCAGCGGCGGTCAACGCAGAAGAGGACGCCCGCATCTTTGTTGGAAAGACCAAGTAGAGGACAACCTGACGAAGCTTGGAATTTCCAACTGGCGCCAGCAAGCGAAAGACAGAAATGGCTGGCGCAAATTTTTAGATGAGGCCAAGACCGACATACGGTTTTAGCGCCAACTAAGTCTAAGTCTAATCTAAATCTAATATCTTAGATTTTAGAAGCACGTTAAAGAGATATTCATCTATTCGCCCCGGTAAAGAAATATTCAATGCTTATTACATATTTTCAATCCATTCAATTTCATTTCTTATTTTTTAAAAGTCGAAGTGCTGGAGATGCCACTGTCAATATGCTGCGCGCTTTAGCATGACAATTGTGGAAAACAGACATTTGTAAATAATATGAGCCACTTCTCCAGCGATCTAAATCATGTTATGAGAATAAGACTCCAAATCCTCTCTAACAGAAAAGAATTCCAATTTCTAATAAGAAACGGCAGAATTTACAAGATTTGAAAAAGTTGTTACCAGCAAACTGTCATTATTTTTACGATAACTTACCATATAATAACTAACGGAATTCTTTGAATACCTAAACTGTTTTATTTTTGTTTTATAAAATTACTCTTTGAATTGGTTTTGTTTGAATTCTTAATTACTTACTACAATAAAATGCTTCTCAAAGAATTTGTTGCAAAAAGCTCTAAGTCGTTTATTTAATAAAAATTGATACGAAAAGCCCTATGTCGTATAACTTCCATGAAGCCAAAAACGTTGTAATATGGTTTCAGAATTTATTTAAGAAGTTATTGAGTTTTTTCATCTTTCTGTAAAATTTTGAAATTATTAGTTACGTCTTTTCTATATTAAGGTGACGATATATTCTTGATCAGCATCACCTCCTGAGTCGATTTATCAAGGTCCGTTAGTGTGTATGTCCGTCTGCAATCAGGATAACAGTCGTAAATTTATTAAAAGTTAACGTAGCAACATTCAATATATAAGTTTTTTATTCACAAATAGAGTTCAAATAAAACCACGTCTACCTCCCATCCAAAGTGGGTCTACTAAAACGATAAAATCTTTTTAAATTCCACAAACACAAATTTTGCTCATAAGCTTTAATATACAGTATCAAAATAATACAACATTTAAAATTGGAATATACTAAAATACGGCCTGTGGTGGTATTCTTCTTCTTTACAGATTTTTTCGAGAGCTCGTAAATATATTTTCGCTTCACAATTATTTTCCCTAAAGAGCCTAAATTCGGGAAAATTTACACTCTTATTAGAAGTAGCCGAATATTTTCATGTAAGGATGTAAGGATCATTAAAAATTATTTACAAAAAAAGTTTAGTTTTTGGTGATTTATTTTTTCATATTTGTGAAGTAATATAATCACTCTTTAATAAAAAGACAAAAAAATGCTCGAAAATTAGCGGAAACACAACAAAACCACTTTTATGTATTAAAAAGAACAAACAATACAAATTTTGAAGTCTGGTACTTAAAAAACAACAACTATTTGGGTCGGTTCCTCAAAATAATCCTTGGTTTATGTTATGATGATTCCCAAAATATTTGGAGTATTGTATGGTTTGAAATAACATCTAAAAATGGTCTCTTTTAAAAAAAATTGGCTGGTGTAATAGTTGTATGGAATAGTTAATGGAACTGTCAGAAATTATAGGCTGGAAAAAATCTTAATATTCATCAAAAAATTGTAAATATTTGCAATCGAAGTAAAGATAATGCTGTGTTTCATGCATTTTTTGATATTTTTTTATTTTGGTTCTATACAAAAACTTTCAAAATTCAAATAACTGCATGATTTTTATTTTTTTAGTTTCTTGCAATATTTTTTCAGTAGGTGTTTATTTTATAATTAATATTTTAGTTTCATTATATATCAGCTTAAGCAATTCTGACTAGGAATCAATGAAGCACAGGAAAACTTTCCAACGACATCTTGAAAGTGAGGATTGCATTAGAAATATTGACGCTTCTTTGAATTTTAGTAAAAATAGTTTAAAAAAAATTTAACAAAATGCACGAAAAACAGCATTATCTAAAATCTGAATGCAATAAATAAAAATTTGTTGATGCAGGTTGGATGAAATTTTTCATTACTATTATTTCTGACCAATTTAGCAGAAGATTAATTTTTAAGAATTGAACTTTTGGCCAGCATTTTGGATCAAATACCCTTTAGTGCCCTGTCGCAAATTTCATAACTACGCTTACCACTCGACTATGGACTTTATTAGTAAATTTGGCACAACAATTGATTGAGATACAAAATAGCTTTGTTAAAAGAAGTAAAGTAAATAAGTTTACTTCCTAAACTTTCAAAACTATTTAAAAAGAAGCTGCTAACAAAGTTACCGTCACATGTGGAACAAACAAGAATTTTCCCAAACCACCAATTCGGCTTTCAAAAAAAAAGGTACTATAAAGCCATTTCACAATATTAAAAATGAAATAAGCCTTTGAATGAAACAAAACTGTTCTACGATTTTCTTAGATGTTACTCAGCTATTTGATAGGGTCTGGCATGAAGGTTTGATACACAAAATAAAACTTTTGTTACCTGTTTACTGCCATAAAATTCTAAAATCATACCTATGTGATAGAAAGTTTGGAGTAAAATGCAAAAACTTTGTTACATCTAATTTTCATATTTCAGCTGGAGTTCCTCAAGGTAGCGACCTCGGTCCAGTATTATAACTTTTATTTACAGGGGATCTACCAATTATCAATCGATTGTTCGAGAATAAGAAGTAATGACCTGAAAAGTACGAATGTTACATTTACTTTGCGGACTGAAACATGACCTACAGTTATGCTCAATCAAATACCTATTTCTAAAGCGAATTACGTGACCTATCTGGGTGTTCATCTTGTCAGACGGTAAACGTTTCGAAAGGATATTGAATCCAAGAAAACTCAAATTAAGCTTAAGGCTCTTAAGTTAAACTGGCTACTTAACAGGAGTTCAAGGCTCCAATTGGAACATAAGGTGTTGCTAAACAATATTTTAATTAAACCAATTTGGACGTAAGGAGCACAGCTTTGGGGAAAAGCCAGTTCTTCTAATGCTGAGCTTATACAGCGTTCACAATCGAAAATTCTACGAACAATTACGAATGCACCATGATTTGTAAAGAATGAAAATATCCACAAAGGCCTTTATGTTCCTTTAGTTAAAAATGGCAGCAGTCTTAGTGCCCTTAGTCAAAAATACAAAGAGCAACTTCAACACCATCTGAATTTTTTGGCAAAAAACCGATTGCTCAAACCGCTAATACCACGCCTTAAAAGACTAAATTTACCGTCGTACTGGACACAAATCGTTACTTTCGTTAAAATGAAACATGATTATCCAGAGCGAGGCCACGCCCGTCTCGCCTGGCATATGTAGGAGCTTGGCCCCGTCCGTCTTGCCTTACATATGTGAGCAATGCTCTAATCCTTTTACATATAAATATACAGCTAATAGAATAGAACATGATTATCCAGAGCAAGACCACGCCCGTCTCGCCTGGCATATGCTGGAGCAAGGGTACGTCCATCTAGCCTCGCATATGTGAGCACAGTTCTAATCAATCGCTCTATTTATAACGAAGAAGCATATACGATACAGGATCTACAAAGATTTATATATATATGTCAAATACTAACATAAATTAAAATTATTATTATATTATATTTTCTAACTATACATTTGTACCTAGCACTGGTTATGAATTTGTAATTATTTATTTTTAGGCTGAGATTTGATGAATGTCAGTTTCTAAGGGAAAGATTCAATAAATAATAATAAGAAACGTTAAAAAAAGGAAAAAAGACCTAGTTCCCTGATGAATTTGAGAATGTTTTTGGGTCAAGGGATGAAATTTGTTCTAGACTCAGCTTATAGTTCCCCAGTGCAAGTTTACGTCTGAGAACCACAGCGTCGGAGTTTGTAAGTAGGTGTATTGTCTCCTCTGCTTCTTCACAGAAACGGCAATTACTATCGGTTTCTATGTCCAATTTCATCACGTGATACTTAAATTTGCAGTGTCCTTAAGAAACCCTTTTAGAATTCTTAAATTTGGTTTACCTAAGCTCATGCACAATTTTACTCTCCAAGTATTAAAATCTTTGAGTAGCAATTTGGATTGTCTTAGCTTTGGAAGGCTTTTCCAAAAGCTCGATCGTTTGAATCTTTCCCACCTTCTTAGTTCTTCTTTTATAGAATGTGTTCTCAATCCGCAGAATGGTTCTGGTCCTTTAAATTTTGTGGCTGCACCCTGTCGCGCTTAATCATCAGCTTCATCGTTACCTTGTATTCATTTGTGTCCTGGGATCCAGAGAATAATAACAGTGGTATTCTTGCCTAATTTATGGAGTCTTGTTTGGCATTCCAATGTTATTCTCGATGATATCTCACGGAAAACTAGTGCTTTAATTGATGTTTGGCTCTTCGATATCACAATTATATCCTGACTTTTGTATCTCCGGTCCAGGTTGAATTGACCGAAAAATATATATAGATTTTATAAAATAAAAGTCATGAAGTACATCAACAATTTGAGGATGGAGCCATCGATTTTCTGATATTCATCTTAAAGAACTGTTTTCAGATACTTCATCGACTCGAACTGGCGCCTGTTTTTATAAACTTGGGCTAAAAGAATGCCCCACACGTTTTTGATAGGATTTAGTGACTTATGCTCTTTAAATAAGATTCTAGTAATCTTCAGCGTAAGGATTTATTCCCTGTAATGAAAATTTAAATAAAATAAATAAATAAATAAATAGGATTCAAGTCATGACTAACTGCAGGTCACTACAGTACGGGTATATTTCAGATTTATTGAAAGTCATTTGGGGATCGTGATGAATTTTTTGGTGCGCTGTCCTGCTGAAAAGTCCACTTATACTGGTATTGATAGCATGTGAGCTCAATAATCACATCATCTAATAACTCAATACAAATTTGTGCATTCGATTTTCATGAAATAAAATACAGGGGAGACTTTCAAAGTGTCTGAAACCGGCTGAAATCATCAATGATCTCCGCCCATGGTTACGCGATTACCTAATTTGTCGTGTCTATCGCAAATCGTTCCGGTATTTCTGGCAGCCGTCGGGCACGTCAAGGTTGAACTTTTTCTCATCACTTAATATGATATTCCCAAATTCTTTCTCATAAAATTTGTATTTTTCGGCATATGCTAGACTGACCGCAATGTGTCATGGTAGAAGCCTGGGTTGAGAGAAGGGTGATTCATAACTGACGTTGGTATTTTCATACAAAATTTGTTGGATTCTGCTTTTGGTAACCCTAAGATCCAAATGCGTAGCAATTTCACCACAACTCATCCCTTTCTCCACAGCAAGACGTCGAATTCGTCTTTTGTGCCGTTGGTTTCACGGATTTTCTTTCACTACGCTTGGTTATAGCATAGTTGCCAGGGTCTTTTAAGCAATTTGTTATGATGTTTCAGTGGCGATTTGTCCTAGCAGCTATAGCAACTACTTTGATACTTACTTACTTACTTACTTAGTTGGCGCTACAACCGTATGTCGGTCTTGGCCTCATCTAAGAATTTGCGCCAGCCATTTCTGTCTTTCGCTTGCTGGTGCCAGTTGGAAATTCCAAGCTTCGTCAGGTTGTCCTCTACTTGGTCTTTCCAACGAAGATGCGGTCGTCCTCTTCTGCGTTGACCGCCGCTGGGTACCGAATCGAATGTTTTCTTCACTGGAGCATCGTCTTTCATGCGCTGAACATGACCAAGCCAGCGAAGCCGCTCGATTTTAATGCGCTTGACTATGTCGATGTCAGCGTACAGCTCATACAGTTCATCATTCCACCGTATTCGGTACTCGCCATTGACGCAGATTGGTCCGTAGATCTTACGAAGAATCTTTCTCTCGAATGCTCCTAAAGTCTTTTCATCTAAACTGCTCAGCGTCCAGGTTTGTGATGCGTAGAGTAGGACGGGCATGATGAGCGATTTATAGAGCGTGATTTTCGTTCGTCGAGAGAGGGCTCTGCTTCTCAATTGCCTACTGAGCCCAAAGTAACACCTGTTGGCAAGAGTTATTCTTCGTTTGATCTCAATGCTGATGTCGTTGGTTGAATTAATGTTGGATCCCAGATAAACGAAGTTCTTCACAATCTCGAAGGAGGTGTTGTCAACGGTAACGTGGGTTCCAAGACGCTGGGACTGTTTGTTTGTTGACACTAAGTATTTCGTCACAATCTCGTATATCACTAAGTATTTCTTGAGTCTTCTCCAATATTTGTCGTAGCGTGAAAATCTGGTCGATGGTGGACTTTCCAGGTCTGAAGCCACACTGATAAGGTCCGATCAGTTCGTTTACAATGGGCTTCAATCTTTCACATAAAACGCTCGACAGGACCTTATATGCGATATTAAGAAGGCTTATCCCACGGTAATTGGCACAGATAGTGGGATCGCCTTTCTTGTGGATTGGGCAGAGCACACTGAGATTCCAATCGTTCGGAATGCATTCTTCCGACCATATTCTGCATAGAAGCTCGTGAATGCATTTAAGTAGAGCTTCGCCTCCTTTCTTAAACAACTCAGTAGGTAAGCCATCAGCTCCCGCGGCTTTGTTATTTTTAAGCCAAGCTATATCTGTCAGAACTTCATCATAGTCGGGCAGCGGAACCTCGACGCTGTCATCCGCAATTGGGGTTTCCGGAATATCATCTCTATTGGCGGGATTGTTGTCAGCGTCGCCATTTAGAAGCTTAGAGAAGTGTTCCCTCCATAACGTCAGTGTACTCTGGACATCTGTCACTAGATTCCCGTTTTCATCCTTGCAGGAAGAGGCCCCGGTTTTAAAACCATCGGCAAGGCGTCTTATTTTTTCGAAAAATTTTCGGGTCTCATTCCTGTCACCATACATCTCAATCTTCTCCTGCTCGCACTTTTCTACTTTTATACCGACTTTAATTAAGCCTTTTATATCTCAACCATCTTCTTCAGATAAAGTGTTACCGCATGGTATTTTTATTTGAAAAATAAAATAACTCTTAAATGTGCTCAATTTTTTGTTCAAAAATGTGTTACCGTTATGTTTATGGTTTATGTAACAAATGTTATCAACAAAATTTCGTAATTTTTACGTTATAGCAGTTAAAACACAAAAAAAGCAATTGTTCACTAGGGTGCATCGTTTTTTTTTTATTTTTTTTAAAAATTCACATTTAATAGCATTTTTCTGGTGCTTTGATTCATAAATAAAAACCTGTGCAAGGAGAAGGTCCACAATTGATTTTTTCAGGTGGCGCCACGACCTACAATGCCCGCATATTGTTAAAATTCGACTTTTTCGTAGTTGTTTGATAAATAATGATCTCTATAAAAGCGTATGTATGCACTGAAAATTAGTGAAACAATTTTTTTATTACTGAAGTATATGTAGACTATGTGAAAAAAAAATCGAAATCATAAATATATATACAATTCTATTTTTTAGGACGATATTTTGAATAGATTATAGGAAAAATTTTTCAGATCCGTGAGAATATCGCACTTTCTGAAAGAGTGCCCTAACTTAAAAATGTATTTAGTATAAGTTGTAGTAGTACTATTCAAAGCGCCGTTTTATTCAATTTCTTAACTTGAGAAGTTGGAATAATTTTGAGTTATTAATTTCAAAAGTTATTTCATTTTATTCACTTGAATTTCTCAAAAATATTGAACGTATTGAAGATTTGATATAACTTTCGCTTTATAACTTTTGTCAACTTGTGACTTATCTAACTTCCAAATATATGACCAGTTATAAATTCTAACTTGGGATATTTGTTGTAACTTGTGATTTTCGCTTCAATCACGTTGTGACAACAAAATTGTTACTATAAAAACATTTGAAGCACGTATAATTTTATCTGACTAGAACCGATACAGTTCACTACAACTTTTTTATGCACAATATTTAAGGCTTAGGTGTCGTGGTGGCAGGGGTTCAATTCACTTCTGAGACAGAATGTTTATTCTATTCAATTAATATATATTATAAAATAAATCTCAGAGAGTAATAACTGCAAAGTAAAGCTTCTTAGGAACACGAGCCGTTAGGAGTCGGCATTACTTGTAGATCTAGTTCTTGATCGTTTGTGTTCAAACATTTAATAACACGCACAACACAATCGAAAGAGGATCGATCAAAGTCCTTGCAAGGGCTTGAATTGCACTTTATATCCGTAATGACCTGTTTTAATTTTCGCTGATCGATGTCAGCTTCAAAGATTACAATCATTAGTTGGCCAAAAGAAACTTCGATGCGTAGTAATATGAAAGTGCTGTTATTATATGCACAATTATGAGTAGTCGGTACCTACATTTTTGCATTGGTTCACAACGTGGAATTTCTACGTCCAGCTGGAGCATTTGTTAAAGAGAATATGAAGCTTGCCAATTCCAGTTTGGTGGTCACTCGATTTTCAAGAAGTAGTAGTGCATAGAGAGTAAATTAAGGTATCCCAAAATAAGGCACAATGTCTGATGAATCTTTTCAATTTCATTTACTAAATTTTTGTATTTGCCTTTTTATGTTGAACAGCTTTAGTGACTAAATTTGCATCATTGAAAGGATTTCAACAGAGCTGGTGCAAATACTCGTGCAGCCTGCAAGTCACAAATCTCTACTTAAGTCTAAAATTGAACTTTTTTCGTTCGATTTAGTAAATATTATTTTGACGAAGAGAAACGCAACATAAAACAATACATTTTAGACCACTTTTAAAAAAGTCAACTTATTTTTTTATAAATGAAAAAACGGTTAAAAGCAGTTTTATATTTCAAAGAGCTGAACTTATTGCACGTCGCGTGAAAAATAACGTTCCAAAAAAAAATTCGTTTAAAGATTGCGCTTAACGTAGGTTTCTAGATCCTCAAGCGGAAAAAATTTAAATTTTTAACTATTTATTTTCAAGTTATTTTATTATATTAAAGCTTAAATCCGGCGCACGTTACTACCGCGGCCCCGTTGCCAGCGCCAATAAAATGTTATCTGTAAAACTGTATATGTAAATTGTTGTCGAATACTGAATTCCATAGCTGTGCGACCTATAACTCAAAAGCTGTTGAATTTCTCAAATTTAGGTTGTATGGGAGGTGATACGCCTAATTGTCCAACGCCGTACAAAGTTATCAGTAAAACTACATGTGTAAATTGATTTCGAATACTGAATTCCGAGGCTGTGCGGCCTATAACTCCAAAGATA